>CM062804.1:467585264-468893171 GCA_031772625.1 Pinus tabuliformis | reverse complement strand
GGATGCACTGAAAGAGAAGAAGGGAAATCATGGGAAGTTTGATGCTCGATGGATAGGGCCTTTTATCATTTCTTAGATCTAGGGGAACAATAATTTCATGCTGCGAAGTATGGAAGGAGAAACATTTTTTGATGGCCCTATTAATGGGCGTTTTCTGAAAGCTTATGTTATTTAAGGTCTCTGGCCTTAAATTTGTAAATATGTTATTTATCAATTTTGGTGTAGACTCATTTAGACTCCATGCCCAATGGAACACTAGGAAAATTTTGCTAATCTGGTTTTCAAAGGAAAGGCAATGATCTGCAGTTCTTGAGACCTCACAGGTAGGATCTCATCCCTAGAAGGAGCCAGTGTTAGCTCTGCTATATAACATTGATTCTCTAAAAGCAAGAAGCAAACTCAGTCCTTGGTCGTTCTCAAAGAAGGCTTATAATGGTTACCCTCACCTTTTCCTTTACACCGCTCATCCTCTTCTCATCTCCTTTTTCCATGTCTTTGTTAAAAAAACCATATAAGCCCCTTTTCTTGAGCCCCGGGCGTTAACACACAAAACCCCATAAAGCCATACCCCCGAGATTCCATGCCCTCATAAACTCTCCACCTTTAACCTCTATTGTCGATCGCCGCGCCCGATCCAACGGTTCTCCGTCACATCCGATGGAAAATCTGCGCGATCAAATCCTCGCTGTTCGATCATCTCTGTTGCGATCGGATGGCATTCGCTCTCCCAGCATCCATGAAGTGTTGGGGTGATAGGGCGCAATGGAGAGTGGTTTCCTCTCTCCTCCGCCGCCATGCGTCACACTCTGAATGGTATCGGGCGCCATCGCCATTTATCGCCCAACCCCCCAACGCCGGTGCGATCAATACCGCTTACCGCCCGGTCCTCCGTCCTCTCCTGTTAACCACCGCGCACTTTCGCTACCCAACGACCGTTGGATCTGCCCGCTGGTGAACCAATGGCCCATGATCATCCCGCTCCCACCTCCTCCAATATCCCCATTGATTCATCCCCGCCATCTATTCTCTTGATCCGACGGCTGATTCTCCTCCTTCATCTAACCCATCTATTTGCCAGGCAATCCACGCCGCTTGATCACTCCGTATGCCCAAAGGACGAAGGTGACTGGTCTACTAGTACCCAGTGCATTTTCTCCTTAATAACCTCATTCAATAGATAGTATGTCTGAGAAGGAAAAGGACAGAGCTCGAGTAGATAACTACATTTAACAGTTATAAAATTTCATCCTATACGACACTCCACTTGCCCGAGAGGACAACAAAGCACAGGAAAAGATCACATTCATCCACTAAAGCAAGAAAACGCTCTCAGAAGTTCCAGTAGGAAACTAAATGTGGTTGGTGGTCAATTATGACCCCTCCATACTTAGAATGGCCGAGTGCCTTTGTATTGAAACTCTATATATACCCAGAAACAAGATGTAATCAGGGTTGATGGTTGATGTTTTGATGTAAGGTTCAACTTCAGGAGACTGTAACTATTTTCATACTTGCAACGTCTCGTCTTCATTTTCAGCTAATACAAGCTTATTTTGCTGTTAATTGCTCACTTATCATCCTTCTTCTATTCTAAGTTGTGCCTGATACGTTGTATTTATGAGCTCTTGATGTTTAGCATTAGAGAAGTTGTCATCCTATCTCAGTGTTAAACTCTTGTATGTATTAGTGAATGAGCTATTCAGGTTTCTTTTCACCTAGTGCTAAAGAGATACCATCCTATTTGTGCATAGGGAATTATATTTATAGACTTCTTTACTTGTTGCAGTTGGCCATCACATGGTCTTGTGCATCTACTGGTGTGCTCAGTATTCTCCATATTCACCCAATCCTTAAACTATGAGTAATTGGTGGTCTAAAGCCTTGTAGTCTGGGGGTGTTCATGCATGTCTGGAGTTAAACAAAGTAGGAGTGGTTATCTGGCTTAAACAAGCATCATTCTCTCCATTCATCCATTTGCAACAATAAGTTGAATTTGTATGTTCCCAGGCATCTCTGAGCTACAACCTAGGAGAGTTTCTTGGGGTGATAATAGATAACATGTTTGATAATAGCATGGCAAGGTAATAGTTGATTTGTTTATATAAATAATAGATGGGTGATGTGACAATAAATAGTAAGACTCAATTGTAGTAAGATAAAAGTTAAAAGAAAGGAATTGAGTGATAATTTCTTTGGCTATGTTTGGAAACCACAATTCCAAACGAATGAGAGCTTGCATGAATACAGGAAGTATTCTTAATCTTGATTTTTTCTGACATTATGTGGATGTTTGTTATATTACTGAACATGTATTTGATAGGTGTAACAAATGATTTCTAGTTATAGATATGTCAAGGGAATTGGAATCCCTGGAGAGATGATATATGTACGTTTTTAGTTACAAGGCAACGTGCTTGGCACAATAAGGTAAGGGAACTAGTGTATTGTTATATTTATTTATAGATTGAGAGTTATGTGTTTATCGCAGTATAATTCAGGGATTGTATAGTAAAAGAGACTGCCATGGAATCTTGAAGAAGGCTTAGGTTGATATTTCCTTGGAATCATTGTGAACCCATGGCAATTGAGTCATGGTGTTTGCTTGTAGTTTGCGCTTTTGTTATTTTGTGATTCGTTTTTGATTGACTTGCAATTTATTTTTATTTTTATTTTTATTTTTATTTATTTATTTATTTATTTATTTATTTCTTTTATTTATTTCTGGTGTATGGTCATGCCACTTTGTTTGTGGTGTCATAATGCTGTTGGTATTTCATGGTCTGCTTATTTTTTGTTTCTTGTTCTTTCCTTTTATGTTTGAGGGTCTTGGGAATCGGTGGGGGAAAGAGGAAAGTTAATGGACCTCTATAGAGCTAAATGAAGCTAAATAGGTAATGTAAGACCTGGATGAAGCTCGATGCGTGAAGTTGAAGGTAATAATATGATAACCAATTGGATTGGTATTTGGTTGAGTCCATTGGGTAAATGGATAGTGGTAGGAAAGTTATGAGGAACGTATCCATGAAATATAAAGTAAATGGATTTTGGGCATCAAATGCATTAACTATGTTGGCAAATTTTGTTCTCAATGGTGTACATCTTGTACATAGATAAACGAAGTTCTCTTAACCTTTACCTTATGATATCTAGTAACTAAGTTCTCATATATATATATATATATATATATATATATGTATGTATGTATGTATGTATGTATGTATGTATGTATGTATGTATGTATGTATGTATGTCAGTGTATGACAGGGTTGTCAAGGATCATTCTTGTGGAGGAATGATTGTTTATGCAAGTGCATGGCATGAAGAGGTTCTTGGTTTATGGCGAATCAAGTGGAAAGAATAGCCCTAACATATTTATGAGGTCAGTATCATGTGGATATGAATTGATATTACGTGTTTATAATATGCATGTGATTATGTTATTGTAGGAAATGCTAAGGGATACATCAACAGAATGAAAATAACGTGATCCAAAACATGCTAGGATAAGCACGGATGGTGGAGAGACACTGGAATCAAGGTTTCTTGGTAGAGTCAGTGTGTGGTCTATGGATGTGCAATACTACTCTTGTATATATGTCGTACATATTGCATGTGTGATGTTGTGTGCATGTGATGTTGTGTATATATGGTGTTGTGTACATGTTGTTTATGTAGTGCTATGTATAGATGGTGTTGTGTACATGTTGTTTATGTAATGTTATATATAGATGGTGTTGTGCACATGTTGGATATGCAGTGTTGTGTACATGTAACAACCCTTGTGAAAATTCCATGTAAAAAAAGGTTAATAAAGGAAACATTATAACCATGGTTATGGGACACTTATTCCAAGTTGAATGTTGGGAAAGACAAAATAGTGTGCGTGTTCATTTGGCTTGTTATGTGTAAGGAAATTGTCAAAGGCAATGGAAAAGTGTTTGGAAAGGCATGAGGAATTAATTGGCATTTCGTTTATGAAAATAATGGAATTTAGGTGAAAAAGAAGGTGAAAGATCATAGGTTTCATCTGAGGAGGAAAATGAACGAAAATAATGGAAATTTGAAGAAAATAGAGGCCTCATTAATAAAAAGTCTTATGACGATCAGTGGGTACCTTTCTCTCTCCCTCAAACTCTTGGACACTTATATTTTTCTTAGAGCACTTCATAATTAGATCAAGAAAATAAAATAAGGCAATAGTAAGAAAAAGATGAATCAAGCAAGAGCAGGATCATGTGGGTACTGTGGGATTATTTGCAAGTATTGAGTTATATGTATGATTTCCTTGTTAGTTTTGGCATGCAGGGTTACACATGTGTGTTATTGGTTCTCTCGCTGTCATGGGGATGGGTTTTTCTATGTGTGATAGTGTTGTTCAACCTTTCGTTTCCATTTCTAGATAGTCATGGTGTGATGGGGTTCTCATTTTTTGGTTGAGTTAGATTGCCAGATGGATTTAAAAATTTGTGAGGTGGTCTCTGAAAGAAAGAACATAAGGCCTAGTGATCCCTAAATTAGACTTTGGATTGTCATAAAGCCTTGGCCTAGTAAACCCTGAACCAGACTATGGGTTGCAGTAAAGATAGATTTTGTGTAACCTCAATGGGCCTAGGAATCCTTGATCGGTGAATGACGGGATATATGGTAAATCCTAGAGTTTGGTGCCCTCGATCAGTCCTAGGAATGCTTGGTCGGTGAATGGCAGGATATACGGTAAAGCCTGGACGGTGGAGTCTTGATTAGGCCTAGGAATCCTCCACTGGTGAATGGTGAGATATATGGTAAAACCTAGAGGTGGGTGCCCACGATTGGGCCTAGGAATCCTTGGCCAGTGAATGGAAGGGTATATGGTAAATCTTGGAGGGTAGAGTCTTGATTAGGCCTATGTTGGGTTGTGTTATATTCTTTCCATGACTAGCCCATGTAGTTAATCGGGGGTTAGAGGGGTGAGGTCACAGGGGGTTTGAGGTGTACCCGTAACCCCACTTTATGGGGTCCGGGGCAGTGCCCTGGAAAATTTTGGTTTTGGACCCTATGTTAGGTTGGGTGGACCCACCTATGGTTTTGTGCATGATTTTCACACATGGTTTTTGGACGCGATGGTTTTCAGTCCATGGTATTAGACGCGATGGTTTTTCGGTCCATGGTATTGGATGCTTCATCATGTATAAATAGGTATTATAAATTGAAACGAACATAATGAAAAATCAAGATGGTAGTCCCGGTTTTTGGATCTAGGGGAAATCTCTGTGTATATGTGTTTTATGCGTTATGCACTCACATTGTTTATTTTCTGTGCTTTTAGAATTCGTATGTAGGTAATTTTTGTACGGGGTTAAAACCTACAGCCTAGGGATCCTTGATCATTGTATGGAGGGATGTACGGTAAAGGCTAGATACTAGGAGATAGGAAAATTCCTCACAGTGTAGGTAGAGAAATCTGGTGGCATTCATTCTTGTTTAGGGCCTAGTGATCCAGTGGGGACTATGGAAAAGCTTGGTTATGTTGATGAGAGTGAGGTGGTTTAGCCTCGGGAAGCCCTGGTTGATTTATGGTTATGAGTCCCACATTCATGCTTGCAATATGGCATGGGGGTGATTGGTTGAAAGAAAGATTTGGTACAACCAATCTATGGTCGAGTGGTTCATGGAAGTCCCATACCTAGTTGCCTTATGCATTCTTTAATAAGAGTTCCTTCTCCTTGGTGTTTCATGTGTAAATGTATTGGTTTATATGTGGATTATATGGTTGTATCCTTATTATTTCTGTTGTTTATATGCTAGTTACGAGTATGTTTTATAACAGTGATGACGTATGGATATCATCATGTTTTGATTTGTCAAAGAATGAAAAATGAATATATGACCTAATAGATGTACTGGAGCTAATGTGATAAGGCATCAATTCTTCTTAGTGATTCTTAGATAAATATGATACCCCTATGCTCAGACATATTGTTATGACCTATAGAATGCATATTTGAGACATGTTTGATGAAATACCTGTCATGGCTAGTAGGGGTCCTATCAAGTCATTGATTAAGTATTTGCATTAGTATCATTATTTCGATGTTATTTGTCATTTCTGGAAGTTCCATGGAGATTCGGGCAGTGGCCTAAGTCTTGACCCTAAAAAAGTGGCACCAAATCTGGGGTCACTGGCACATAACTGCTTGAAAAAGACCTGAGTCGCATGGATGCTCTTGTTGTGGGAGTGGTTGGAGGATCCTAGTCGCATGCATTCCCATGTCATGGGAGCGACTGAGGCTCTAAGTAAGTAAATGTTAAGTTACCTCAGGGTTTGATCACCTAGAAGGGTTGGTTGGCTCCTAAAGTTTCGGTAGTATGTGTAGAAGGTCAAATTGATTGTGTTATGTTGGTTCCACTTCCTTAACTATACATGGGGAGTTGAATCAGATCATAGTAGCCTCTCGTCACATGTTTACCACAATGGATCAATTAACTTGGGTAAAAGTGGGATGAGGGTATTAAAGAGTGGTATCAGAGCATGGTTCATCCCTTGGACTGGATGGGCAATGTGTTGTTCATCATTCATATCAGTTACATATGCGTTCCTTATAATTGTTGTCTATGTGCTTATTGTGTATGCATGGTGTTGATCATTGTTGCATTTTTGTCACCATGTGAAAGTTGATGGTGAGTTCTTGGATGTGGTCATCATGCATTTATGTTGGTTATGGATTGGTTATGTATGTCAGTGCTTAAATATTGTTATGCATACATTAATATGGTTGTAGTTTTCATGCATGAGGTCACGGTATGTGGTTAGTATGGTCAGGCATTGATAATGGTTGAAATTATGTTTACGTATTATTATGATTATGATTATACATGTATTGCGCTTAGCTGGTTAATCTTGTAGATGAGATATCTTCTCCAAACTATATGAAGGTATGTTGATTATGTTCATATTTTGGTTCAGCTCACGTGGAATGCTTCACAGGAAGAATATCAAAGATGACTAGCAAGATGGTAGACTACATTTCACAAGACTCCCTATGGATCGGATGATTAGTGTGGTGTTGGGCACGCTGCTAAAGAGAAAATAGAAAAGGAGTAGCAGGAGTCGCAGGAAGGTGAAAAATTGGCTTCGCCCGAAATAAAAGAGTAGGAACTATCAGACTAGGGTAGAGGTGGTGATGAGGAGAAAATCACCCCATTCATTCTGAAGAAATGAGGGAAAGAAGAAACTGGAGGATCACGAAACAAACAAAAGTATGATAAACAGACACATATCAATCAAATTATATTGACCGAAGGCATTCTCAATGATATCAGAGATAAAGTGTGGGATACAACAACAGAGGTGTTGCAGCAGTTCAAACAACAATACATGCAAATGTCGGGGAGCATCCAAAAGGATATACACAAGCTATAGTTCTAGGCCAACAAGATTTAGTCAGGCATCGGTCAAGTGAGAGTAGCACAAGTGAGACTGACACAAGGAAGCACTACAATGGGAGCGCTAGAATGAACTCTGCACCTCAGAGTCATACCATTACCCATAGGATTGATCCGCATAGAATTGGATGGAGACCACACCCTACTTAGTACTATCAAAGACAAGGGTATCAATTTGGAAGTTCTACCACTTCTTGTTTTTCATGCGTTACATCAAGGAGTGGTCGATGAACTACAAACCCATGAACAATGTGCCCTAACCACAATCAATGAATTTAAGGTCAACAATGAACAATTGTTCATTAAGAAAACGTAGGAACTAAAAAAAAAGGAGGAACTGTAGGCAAGGAATCACATTCTCGAGACAACAGTCACATATGCTTGTAAAAGAATTCCTGAACTACATATCCCTAAGGACGCGCAGACCAAGGAAAAAATTCGAAAGCTAGCCGCTCGAGTGCATGCTGCTAAAGCTGAGGTTGGAAGGGTGACTTTTGATTTCAATATGAAAATTGTTGAGTTGCAGTTGAAATTGTAGCCCACAACTTTGCCAGATATCTGGGAGCAGTGCAGAGTAGCCATAAAAGAGGGCATGACTACTTTGGATACCATAGTCACTGATTGTGCCATGATGTTTGATCAAGCAATGGAGATATGGACAAACCTGCAGGAGGACCCACACCTGCAACAATTGAACATAGATGTCTAGGTGCTGCAACAACAATATGATGAAGCCTAGGCGACTATGTGCACTTTGGTGCCAACAAAACACCTCGCCAAGTTATAGGAGGGGAACAACGTTCGCATAGGTCGAGGAAGCACAAAAGAAAGAGGCCTTGTTGAAGGCTAGACTATAGCCATGGCTAGATGAGGCTTATCAACTGACGATGTCACTTTAAGATAAGCTTAAGGGCTTTCAGTAGACACGGTGAATGATGCGATTAGCACTGGAAGGACCAACAATGGAGAAATTGGTCGAGGAGGTATAGCAGGCAGGAACACAGAGAGCTACTAAAGTTGTTGTGATCCAACTTGAGCTAGGTGATCTTTGCAATAAGATCGCGGTGCCAGCTGAGTGACTCGAGGGTGAGTCACAATATTTGTGTTCGGGGCCTATTGGGATGGGGTCCCCTAGGTGAGTTTGGGGTTAGTTAACCCAAATCTTGTATACAGTTTTGTAGAAGATGTAAAATATCTGTGAAATGTGGGTGAGGAGTGCACAAATAGACAGGAGTCAAAAGGGTTTTAGCCCGTTGTTTTGGTCAGTTTTGAAGACTCACCCATGTGCCAGGGGCCATGGTATTGTATTAGGAAAGCTATAAATAATTGATTCTTAGTGAGTCTTATGAATAACTTTGGATATAGATTTGGGTATATTGAAGATTTTTTGTTGTCTTGAGCAAGAGCTAAGGCAGGAAGGCTCTTCTTCCTACACTTAGGTAGAAAAGGGGAGCCTCCTGCAGCTGAGTGCACAAGAGGTCTGGGTAGAGTCCACAGTTGAGTGCGCAAACCCCTGTAGCTATGTGTGCAGGGTAGAGAGTCTGTAACTTGTGAATGAAAGATCAATAAAGACAACTCTTTTGGAGAATTACTATGCATTTCCATTGCATCTGTTTATGTTATATGTTTTCAATTAATGATATGTTTTATGAAATAATGATTGAATGCTACACAACTTTATTGAATGTGTCTTAATAATGTATGAAATGAATGCTTAGCCACTTCCATGAAGTTACAGGCTATTTCTCTTATGTTTTCTAATGAATTAAGTAGATCTACATGAAATCTGATCTATGGTTGCTTATTGATGGGCGAAAGTAGGTAAATCAGTTGTTTAAGGTCCGCAAAGACTGGTCATGGACCTTCACGAAGGTCTAAAGGTAGCTTTAACTTAGTTATAGCAAATATCCCAAGAATTCTATCGATCTGCGCAAAGGATGAGCTAAGGCACTGAGAGACATCACATTAGTCTTTGGATGCAGAAACTTGGTTCTTGCATCCCCCAATACTACGGGTGAGACTGCAACCTGAGTTATGTAGGTTGTTGCTGGAAGGGCCAATAGTGTATGGTTTTGTTGGTTGGCACAACTAACTCTGAACCTGGGTTAGGACCCCCTAAGCTAATAACTACAGAAAATAGTGGAAAGCATTAATGTGAAGATTGATGAAGGGCTTCCAGAGAAGAAAATTGAAAATCATGAAATTGATCCCTTTATTCAAGAAATTGAAGAAGAACTTGAAAGGGAAGGAAAAGATCAAGAAAAACAAAAACAAAAAGAATCATCTCAAACTCCTTTAAAAATGAAAATCTTCCAAAAGAATCACCCGGAAGAGCAGAATATTGGTAATGTAGATGAAGGAATACAAACTCGAAGAAGGATGACAAGTACACCAAAGAGAAATGATGTTGCTCTCTTATCTATGATAGAACCAGAAACTTTTACTCAAACGAGAAAGGATCCTCATTGGGTGGAAGCCATGGAAGAAGAAATGTCTCAAATTGAGAAAAATGAGACATGGGAGCTGGTACCTCATCCAAAGGATAAAAATATAGTTGGAACTAAGTGGGTGTTGAAAAACAAAATGAATGAAGATGGAAAAATCATCAGAAATAAGAAAAGACTTGTCTATAAATGTTATTCACAATTTGAATGAGTCGATTTTGAAGAAACCTTTGCACCAGTAGTTCGTATGGAAGCTATAAGGATGTTATTGGCATTTTCATGCTCAAAAGAATCCAAATTCTATAAAATGGATGTAAAATCAACATTTTTGAATGGGGAACTCAAGGAAGAAGTCTACATGGAGCAACCAGAAGGTTTTGATCTAGTAAAAGGAAAATACTTTCTATGTAAGTTGAAAAAGGCATTATATGGTTTGAAACAAGCTCCTAGAGCGTGGTACACAAGATTTGATCACTATATACAATGAAAAAATTTCAAAAAGGGGGTGGTAGGAAGTAATCTCTACATGAATATGGATGAAGATTAATTACTAATCACCCTTGTATATGTTGATGACCTGATTTTTCCTAGCAATAATGATGAAATGAGCCATGATTTTCCTCAAAATATGTCAAAATAATTCAAAATGTCAATGATTGGTGAGATATCCTACTTCCTTGGACTACAAGTATCACAAACCATAGTAGGCATGTTTATCTCTCAAACAAAATATCTCAAAGATATGGTTAAAAGATATGGAATGGAAGAATGTGCACCTATGAGCACACTGATGACAACAAAATCCAAACTAAGAAAAGGTGATGATTTCCCCCTAGTAGATGCAACTCTTACGGGTCAATAATTGGAGCTCTCCTATACCTAATGGATACAAGGCCTGACATTATGCAAGCAGTGGGAATGGTGGGGAGATTTCAATCAGCTCCTAAGCAATCCCACATGTTGGCTGTGAAAATAATTCTTAGATACTTGAAAGGAACCCCTAACTTCGGTATTTTGTATCCCAAAAGAACAAATACTACAGTGATAGCTTATACCGATGTTGATTGGGCTAGGCATGGATGATCGTAAAATCACTAGTGGAGATGCATTTTTTATGGGAGATTGCCTAGTAGCTTGGCTTAGGAAAAAGAATCATCTATATCTCTCTCTACAGTTGAAGCCGAATATATAGATGTAGCTAACTGTTGTACACAAATACTATAGATCAAGGAAGCTTTGAAGGATGTCAACATAGAAACTAGACAGCCAATCACCATCCATTGTGATCACATAAGTGCTATCAGTCTTAGTAAAAATCTAGTGATGCACTCAAAAACCAAACATATACCAATCAAGTATCATTTTCTTGATGAAAGGTGGTTGAAAAAAATATCAAGTTGGAATATATCAATACGAAGGAACAAATTGCAGATATTTTCACCAAACCTCTTACTCGAGAAGAATTTGAACATATTCATCAAAAGATGGAGGTTATTGCTTTAGCATCACACTAAACTGATTCTTAAGATGCCACATGACAGGGGGATCAATTTGACAAGGGGAGAAATTCGATGGGGGGAGTCCATGTGCACTCCCTTTCCATTGATTTCAAAGGGGGAGAGAAGAAGAATATTGCCACCAATGACAAAGGGGGAGATTGTTGATCTAGATTGTCATTGATGTCAATATGGAAATATTCTAGATAGTAAATAATGATGTGAAGCCAAGTAGAGTAGATCTGTGAAGCAACAAGAGTAGGAAGAGTTCATCCGAAGCCATCAAAGAAGAGCTATCGAAGCAGAGAAGAGCTAATAAGAAGAAGAGCTATCATATCAGTGTATTAGAAATTGTAGGAGCAAAGAGAAACCACATGAGCAACGAGCGAAGAAAATGCAGATCAATTGCATATGCAAAGAGTAAGACAAATATCTGAGGAAGTAATAAACCATGGGAACCCTTTCGACAGTATATAGTATCAGAAAAAATCTTATTGGCGGTTCTATTATATTTAGTTATGTAAACACTGCTAAAACCCCTAATTGCAATATGAGTTATGGACCCGATTATCCCATTACAACACGCCCTAAAAAATATCGCATCAACCATATCGCTAACCTTAAAAAGTTGTCACAGACAAATCCATCGATTGCAATATAATATGCGTACCTGATAGCTCCATAGAATATACCTTTATGTAATATTGCATCCAAGTATCGGGAAAGTTACACAAATAATAAGGGTTGTCACCACTGGACCGTCGATTGCGATAAGAATTGTGAACCCAACTGCCGATTGCAATAAGACTTGTGAACTTGACAGCCGATTGGGATATTAGTTGTGGACCCACCGGATCTATTGCCGATGATTTAATATTATATCACATCCATTCACCAACAGTATGAATATCGACAATGTTACATTGGTGATGTTAAGAGTTGTGATTGCGGGACCTCCGAAAGTTGCAATTGCGATTCATGACGTGGATGTGGGACCTCTTTGGGTATGGTCTCTCCTATAAAATCTTCCTTAAATAAAACAAGTTTATGAGTAATTGGATGAATATACATAAGACGACCTCTCCATTCAAATCAACGTGTCTTTTGAGTATTGGGGAAACCAATATAAATACAAGTTATAAAAACTCGCCTTAAGAATTAAAAGAAATTCACAACTCGTGAACTTGAAGAGACAGAGGAAGCTGAAGGTCTAGCAAATGATGAAGGTTCAACAGAAGCGAAAGGTCGAGAAGCTGAAGGTCTAGCAAATAGTGAAGGTGCAACAAAAGCTTAAGGTTAAGCAAAGAAGGAAGCAGAAGATAGAGAGAGAGAGGAAAATATTTTGAACTGATTCATGTTGAAGGTTTGAACTCGAAGTGAACCCATAGCACAGACAAGCGACATGTTACAAAGGCTACAAGGACAAGATTTTGTAAGGAAGTCCTTGGAAGCAATGTATTACATTCAAACATTTCTTAACAAAATAAATCTATAGGGTTGGAGCCCTGGGGTTGGTGCCTCAGAATTAGAAGGATTGGTGTCCTTAGTGTTGGTGCCTCAGAATTAGAAGGATTGGTGTCCTTAGTGTTGGTGCTCCTAAATTCAAGGTTGGTTCCTTGGTAAGATAAGGTCGGAGTCCTAGAGGTTGGATCATCACCAAAGTCCAATTTGGTGCTTCACAAAACTCATCAGATATTGTATTCATTCTTTTTCTATATTTAATAAAATCCTTTCTTTGATTAAAATTGTAAAGAATCTAAACTAGTAATAATAACAATTGAAAAGAAATACTGATTGACCCCCTGTCAGTATTTCCAACAATGATAAATCTCAAAAAAAAAAAAAGACTTTTCAATTCCTTGTGATCTAATGACCTTTATGAAAAGTAAATTATGAGATGAAAACTAAATGAATGCAAAATCAATTTGCTTATGACTATAAAGGAACTACTACTACTAAATCAACAGAAAGTCAGTATTTTTCCACTCATACAAGAAGAAAACAAAGATTTTAATTGACTCAAAGTATGAAAGACTGAATCAAAATGACATTTTTACCACTTCAAGCATGGGATAAACTTTTGCAGACCACAAAGAAACTGAAGGAAAATAGACAGGATCTGATGCACACAGAGGAGGATGACCTCAGAGATCAAGACACATTAGGATTTTTATTAGAAACCCTAAAAATTCTTAATTTCAAGGATCAAAACTACTTTTCACGGCAAAACATGCACTGACATTGTAATCACCACTACTTTAAATAGAAAAACTTGTGCTTGCAGCACTGCTCTACACAAAAAAACCCATGCTGGATGAGAAACTAGACCAATGCGGGAAGACCGTGGAAGGCGAGGTTTCTAGCATGACTGTGCTGTAAAAATAAGTGTTGTCAGTGTGACTATGTTTGAGAAAAAGGGCGTTGGATCAATTTTTTTTAGGAAAAACAAGTAGATCTTGAGCAAAACCCTAGACCTGATTCCCTAAATGACTGACTACTCAGAGTACAGACTCAAAGGTAATCAAAACCAAGGATCATTGAAAGGTTGGCCAAGCTAATTAAAAGGGCCAAATGCAAAAGGAGGGTCGAAAGGGCTATAGGCTCCCCAATGGAGTCGACAATTTTTTATCTAGGAAATCCCTTGTACGGATAGAAGTCACCCCTCTAGTCTAATGAGTTGATCTAGTAACAATCGAAACAAATACATGCAAAACTCTCCTAGTTTAAATAAGAATTACATGACAAAGGGAATATAGCCAACATCACTCCTATGGGGACGCTTTTTGATGTCGATCTCGATCTCCTCACTTCCAAGCTCAATCCTCGCTATTTTGTTGTTAGTGAATACCTGCAAGAGAGATCAAACAAAAACAACAATGGAAAAACATAGCATATGCATTGTAATGTAAACCATATGACATATCAAGGAGAACCATACTAAGAAAGTAGTCATTTACACACTTATGGAAAGTAAACATGCATTATATTGATAATAAACATAAGATGGAAGCATACAACTACTGCCTTGATGTTGGAAGCCTCCTTCAGGATGGGTTTCCAAGTCCAAGCCAAGACTTCTCAAGCTCTCCTTTCTCCTTCACAAATTTTTAGCAATTAGGTACAATTTGGTGGCAGCATGACCAATCTAGTCTAACCCACAATTTGAGGGTGTAAGGGAATGCATTTATAGGGAAGGAGAGGGAGTTAGGGATCCAGAAAAGGGGGAAGAAGGTCCACATCTTAAGGGCAAGCTCCCTAAAGGTAGGATAAAGGACTCAAAATGGGAGAACTTGACCATATCTTTATTAAACAATAACCAACTGGTCATGCTTGAGGATTCTAGAAAGAGAAGCTTCTACTCCATTTTCGGATAAACTGCATGAAGAGGATCAATGTGGGTTTTCCTATCCAAAGTCATGCTGCTAGCGCTAGTGACTAGTTATACCAAAGGGTACCAACATGGGTTTTCTTGCTAAAAGTAGTGTTAGGCTTGCAAATAGGGTTTTCTGACAAGATCTTCTAGAATTACTTCAAGGAATTTATTCTTCTTTTCTTTGGGGATTCTCTAATCAATGTTTTTCATGGTGAATTCATTGACAACTATTTTTTCTTTGCGGCATTTTGGGAAAATTCCTACAGCTAAAGGTATGACACAATGAGTGTGACAAATTACTGTATATAAATTCATCACTCATAATATGTAAAAATAATTTGAAGCACTCCATGATGGGATAAGATATGTGTTATGGGAGCCAAGGACTATTCACTTGTCTCGTTTCCTATTGTCCAGCTTTGGGGCTATAAGAGGAAATTAGTTATTTAAAAATTTCATTAGCATCCTTATAATATTCCTTCCACTGAACAAAATCATATGATCTCCTTGGAGATGCCACTTTTGTTATAATAGGTTGTTCAAGAACATCCTTGTCGTCTCCTGTGTTCTTTCCTCCTATGGTAATGTTATTAATATTAGGCTGCAAAATTGACTCAAACTCTCTTGTTTCTAAATTAATTAGGTTAGTGCCACTCCTCTTGTTGCACTCTTCCCATCGAGAAATAAACTCTGATCAATCTTCAATGGCATGAGAATTCACTTGGCAGTGAGAATGCAAAGGCCTCCTTGACACTAAACAGTCTCAAGAAACATGAATTTCTTGTTTACAATTGTGACACTGAATTGGACCTATACCTCCAATCCTTCCTCCTCTATTTACACCACCTCCTCTTCCTCGAGGGGATTCATTTACCCAAAATGTAGTATGGCCTAGATGACCAGTTAAAGAATCCAAGGCTCTACATTGGTCTGTATATTGAGTGGGAGACCCAAAAAACACATAAAACATATTATTAGGGGCATTTGAATATTTTTTCAACACTGAACAAATTCAAGGAGCATGGCCATAAGTACGACATATTTCAAAACATTCATTAGAAGACATACCTTGTTAATTAGGGAATGTGTGGTATTAGGTGTGTCCTTATAAAGGAACACTTATTGAAACTTGCACTGCTCCTGCAAAAGACCTTGCATGTGGCAGAGAAGGTACTATAGTTATAATAGAAGGTCTTATGCATTGTGACCTTAGGCATTATGTATCATGATGTCGTTCAATATGACATGTGATACACGAAACTTGCGGATGACTTGTTTTAGCAGCATTCATATCCTAGAGCATTTAAGTCAAATTAATTGTTTGACACTACAAATCAATTATGGAAAGATCACTAGAAGTAGAACTTGCTCTAAAATCATGAGGATACCCCTCCATTTCCCCAATATTCATAGATTTCTCTAGTGCATCATGTATATTATGAACCCTTTCTAGTGTTAAGGGGATTCTAGTCAACGATAATAGTTCTTTCATGAACTAGTCCTTTTGGTGATGTGGATGAATAGGATAAATGAGCTTCCCAAGCATCCTTGAACTACTACATACACACCCATGCAGTTCTCCCCGTATTTTCTCTCTCTCCCTATTGGATGTCCCACAATTCGAATAAGCACTGCTAGTCAATCGAAGGTGGTTTAAATTCCTTGATGAATTCTCAATTAACTGTATCTAAGGAAGGATCTTGAACTTTCTTTGACCATTTCACAAACCAACAAATAGATCTATTCCTTAAAGTGTTATGGAAATCATTTACTTTGGAAAGATATGGAGTCTTGCTATACCTCCAAATAGATTCACATAGGTACCAATGTTGTTTAGCATCATCTCCTCAGCCTTAAAACTCAGGGTACCAAGTAAAAGACCACACTACATTCCCATGCATTGAAGTATGACCAGGTAAAACTATAATAAATCCTCTCAAACCTAGTTGTGAACAAGTTATAGAATGAAACTTAATACTACTACCATAACTAATAGCGATAAAACACCTTACGAACTCTTGAAAGCTCAAGGTTTTGAGTAACTTCGAAATGAAACTTAAAATATTGTGATACAATAGAAGGGGAGGGTTAGGGAGATATCCAACCATGTTTATACCATGTAGATTGCTACTTGCGGGGGAGGAATCACCCTCAAGAAATAACATTCTCATAACAAAGTGCATCTCTTCATCTACATGAGTATGTATATCAATCATCATGATATTTTGTACTGGTGTTTTTAACATTCAGATTCCATCTAATTCTTGATGGGCTTCACTATTCCTACTTTTATATCCTATATCATCTCTTCTAGATCCTCCTATTGTGCTAGTACCCAATCCATTTCCTCCTATCTTGTTCCGCAACTCCAAACTTCTTACCTCTCCTCTCTGCAACCTTGGATTGGTCAACCCTTCACCTATCAATTGCAACTCATATTATCTTCTCCTAATATCATTTAACTTATGTCCTTCAAATTACTCTAAATTCTCATGCCTTATACAACTCATCCCCATCCATCACAATTTCCTTTCATCCTACACAACCAACCAGCATCTCTCCTCAGAAAACTACCCCAATAAAAAGTTTTTTCATTTCCATATTGGTTTGTTGAAATGACAGCAAGATTTATTCCACCATGAGAACTTTAATCCATAGAGGAATATCCTTTAGAAATAATCCTCTTAATCCTTACTTTAAAATTGCTTCTACCCTATAAAATGACTGATTATTATCTTTAGCAAACTCAAGGATATATTCCTCTAATGTTGTTTGTACCCAAGAGTCAACAACCCTTGTTAGTTAATGACTCGAATGCCGTACAGTAGCTAGACTTACTATGGTCCAAGTCATGAAGATTCGCCCAGAACTTACATTTCCCAAAGTATGTTGCAATATACTCAACTAATTATACAATTCCTCAGGGAATTTGTACCAAAATATCTCTTATTGATTGCATGGAGGTTCCACAAAGAGAATATCATCCCTATCCCAATCTAGGTTTTTCTTCCATAACGTATACTATTAATGAACAAAAGAGTAAAGCTTCTCTTACCACCATTTCTCAATGGTGCTTTTGATAATCCTAGTCACCATTATCTAAGAACCCCAATTAATCTTCGGGTCCCAACAATGGAAACATTTTTCGGCGAATTTTTTTACTATTGTAAAGACCTAGGGCTCGACTGTAGGGTGCCAATAAAGGGTCCATTGTAGTTGAGAATGATGCCAACATTCTAAATCTTCCACAAGGGGATAAGGTCTTACCTGAGGCGTGTCAAGACTTATAAATGGTTTTTGGGGTTTTAGGTGGTGATGAAATTCATTTCCATAAATAAATATACGTTGGGCCCATTAGCATTCATAGATCTATTAAATAATACTTGAACAGGAAGTAAACCTAAGCATCACAAAAAACTTAATATGAGATCTTCAAAATTTTAAAGTAGGACACATTTACAATCACATGAATTCATAAACACAGATATAGCTCCATGTAACAATATCTTCATATACATTCATGCCAACTGAACATTTCATAGACAAATCCATAATAACTCAAAATAGATTTTTTTAGAACTTCTCTTAGGATTTTCATTGCGTATTTAATAATATAACAAAATTACAGTGAAATATTTCTGCAGGACGCAGAACCTCATTTTGGAAACATAAAAACCTTGTCCTAATCTCCTCTCTTGCAACTTTCTTTGTGCACTTATATATAATGTTTAGCCTCTTAAATCTTGTCTATGCTTTCTTGATATGGTCCACTTTAACTAGCTTTATTAGATATCTATCTACTTTGTCCACATTTTCTTGATATCTTCGAATTTAGCAACTCGTTCCTTCTTTCACGGGTTTGACAAATTCCAATATAATGACTTGATCTTTTGCTTGTCACTTTCTCCTTTTTTGCTACTATTTTATGTCCAAATTAACGATTCATTTACCAACTTATGCTTCCTATTTTCACAACTATTTTATTCCAAAATTTATCAAAAAAGTGAAGGACCCAATAATGGAAATTTTAATAAAAGGAATGAGATAGTTTTCTCTGTAAGTAGTGTTGCACTTTCCACTATTTTCACGACCTATGTCATGACTACATTTTAAATTTTTCTCTACATTTACTGTTTTCAGCCTGTTTCAATGTATGTCTGTTTTTTTGAGGATCAATTTTCAATCAATTGGTATCAGAGCCAATGTTCAGGAAATTTTGTTTCTAGGAACATAGATATAGCGTTCTCACACCCTTCTCATGCTTTAATCAACATTCTCTAGGAGCATCACGCCATTCTCCCTTCATGCCATTTCTCTTTCTCTTTGGGTGCATGAAAATCATTCCTCCACTTCGAGATCCCTCCAATGAGAAATCATCTGTTATGAAACCAGCTCAAGAAAAGATAGAAAAGATAGATCAACGCCTTAGAATTCAGCCTCTTCAAGGGGGCAACCTCCTTTACATTACATAAATGAACAATTCTTGGATGATACAAATGAAAATACCTCCTTTCTATATATAGGAGTCTAAGTGGTCCCAATACAATCAAAGCCTACATAACAATAATATTGTAGGGCACAACAGTAACAATGGTGGGCTTCTATGTGGCATAATAGTAACAATATGGGCACTACATGGGTACATCAATATAATAAGTGGGTTATACTAATAACAATAAGGGGTTACACTAGTAGTATAGGGGCCTAACATGCCCCTCTCCTTCAAAAAGCGTTGTCCTCAACGCTTGAGTAGTTCTTGATGCTTCTATATAAAATTCTTGTCCTCCCATGTGGAATATTCAGCGGGTAAGTTCTTCCACTTGATGAGATACTCTGAAATTGATCGATTTCGTAGCTTTCGGGTTCTTGTTTCTATGACTGCTCCAGGTTCCAATATGATTTTTCCTTCCTCTTCAATTTCTGGCAATATTGCTTGAATTGGGATCTTTTGCAACTTTTGAATAAGTGGCCATACTTCTTTGTTCTTCTTCCATTCATCCGTTGCTTCGTTTATCCAATTTGGTTGGATAATATAAATAGCACAAAACAATGCTTCCACATCCTCATCCTTGAAGCGTCTTCCCATTCGGTAAGGTCGCGATTTTTTAAGTGCATGTAGTATTGCCAACATTTCCTTCTCATACATAGCTTGCTTGAGATGTAGCAGTAAAAATACCCAATCACTCACATCAAAACATTTTTCACTACGATGTTGATCTACCTGTTGTTTCATTTGATTTTGCACCGAAGTGGCGTTATCCTTTAAAAGTTGGAGAACTTGTTGTTGATGCTCGATATGATCTTTCTCTACTTGAACCCTTTTCTTCTTGATATGTCCTTCTATCTTTTGAGGAGTGGTAATTTCTTCCAGTCCTTTACAAGATATGGTCGGATTCATTTCTTGATGCTCGATGTGATCTTTCACTTCTTGAACATTTTTCTTCTTGATGTGTCCTTCTATCTTGATAGTTTGAGGAGTGGTAATTTCATCCATTGAATTACAAGATATGGTTGGATTCATTTCTTCTTTCTCGATGTGATCTTTCACTTCTTGCACCTTTTTCTTCTTGATATGTCCTTCTATCTTGAGAGTTTGAGGAGTGGTAATTCTTACCAATGCTTTACAAGATATGGTCTGATTCATTTCTTCTTTCTCTGGGGTGGTGTCCTGACGTATATCCTCTTCTTTTGATGTTTCTTGATCCTTTTCTTCCTCCTCTTCATATTCTATGTAAAATAATTTCTTCTCAGCACACCTATGACCTTTAGTGCATTTTCTATCACAATTGTAACAAAGTCCTTTTTCTCTTTTTTCTTCCAATTGTTGTGGTGTAACCCTTGTAGGTTGTGGAAGGTTGGGAGAAACAACACTTCCATCTTTATAGTTGTGAGGGGTATGCTTCCTGGTTTCCATAATTTTTCTTTCCATTATGTCACAAAGCCCTTTTACTCTTTCCAATTGTTGTGGTGTTGCTCTTGTTGCTCTTTATATCCTCATAATGTGCTATCATTTCCTCCGTGAAAATTGACCACGTAACAAGTTTTTTACGAGAACAAAGCCCTTTGTACCATAAAAATTGATCTGGTTCTAAATATGAAGATGCAATACATACCTTTTGTAACAGTTGTACACCATGTATATCAAAATATTGCTCCATCTGAAGTATCCAATTTACTGGATCCTTGCCATCAAACTTCCTCATCTTACTTTTTCTTGATTTTAGGAGCTCTACCTTGAAACGACTGTAACTCTGTACTTTCGGATCTTTAAGTTCTAAACTTGTGACCTGTAGTAGCCCTCTATGTCCTCCTTCCAATGCCACAAGTCTGATCCAAATTGGATTCTCCAAGAAAAAGTTATGTACAATCGTCCGCAGTGACCTGATTATAGACTAGTTCAGTAGAGCGAACTTGTATGAAGTGCCACGTGTCACTGTTTCAACCTTTGACTCTGAAAATTATATAAACAGAAACTACAGTCCGTCCTCTTTCTGTACCTTCTGACAAAATTTCAATCCGATCCTCAGAGAGAGAGTTATGACGATTTTCCCCAGGTCACCTGTTTTGAATGTAATTCAGGAGTCTGCAAAAATACCAACTTCCTCAGATCATATCTCTGAAAAATCGCATAACAATCTCTGAAATTCAGACCCAAGGTTCAGCGTCAATTCTTCTCAAATGGGTTTTTTTTGCGACTTCTGAAACGTCACAGAAAAAAAGTTATAGCGAAAATGCCACGATGACTTGTTTGGAGCAGCGAAACCCTAGAATCCAAAGCTCTGATACCAAATGTTATGAAACCAGCTCAAGAAAAGATAGAAAATATAGATCAACGCCTTAGAATTCAGCCTCTTCGAGGGGGAAACCTCCTTTACATTACATAAATGAACAATTCTTGGATGATACAAATCAAAATACCTCCTTTCTATATATAGGAGTCTAAGTGGTCCCAATACAATCAAAGCCTACATAACAATAATATTGTAGGGCACAACAGTAACAATGGTGGGTTTCTATGTGGCATAATAGTAACAATATGGGCACTACATGGGTACATCAATATAATAAGTGGGTTATACTAATAACAATAAGAGGTTACACTAGTAGTATAGGGGCCTAACATCATCAGTTCATGGCTTAGAAATGGCTCACCATGAACTTATTGCTCTAAAATAGCAAAGGCACCCTCCAAGACATATGCAGCTCAGTATCCAATTTTAATTGGAAAAATTATCAAAACAAATGAATGGAGAGGTTATTCGTTCTTGGCTCTGTAGCCTCTCCATCTATCTTAACTTAATTCTTAACTTTTCAGAGAACATGAAGCTTCAAAATGCCATCTCACAGTTGGAAGACATCGTGTAATATTGGTGGCATACTTAGGTTGAACATTTTTATCTAACCACCGAGCTCTGGTAGACCATAGAAACAAGATCTACTCCCATGCACATCACTTCTTTGGAGTAACTTTTCCAGGATTTGGTGACACATTTCTAACCTTTAGGATATCTTCATAATGTTTTGGCAAATTGGTTACAACTTCGACAAATTCATAACCAATCAGTGCAATCTCACTTCAATGTATTTTGCAAACTACATATTGAGATACATATTTCATACCTTAAGGAGGTACTCATTATTAAATTATTTCTGGTTTATTATGGAATTTTTAAGGAGAAGTGGAATTGTTTAATAGTTACTCCTTGGATAAAGCCCTTCTGCAGGCATTATCCATAGAATGTAAAGTGGTTACTCAAATTCGATCTCTCATTTTGGACCTTTGAGTTCTCGTCCTTCACCTACATTCCCTTCCTCATATTCCTCCTCCACCTCTCATAGTCCCACAAGGTGTACTTATCATAAAACCAACTTGCATGCCACTACTGACTACCTCATACTTCAAAATAGCCATAGCAACAAAACCCTTCTTATAGAGATTGAGTAGCCAAACTCCCCCATTCCTCCAACGGTAGTTTCTCTCGACAGCCCTATGGAATTAGACTCATCTATTATACTCATGTTAGAAAATCACTCTAGCATCTCTAATACTCACCCCTTTATGCAATTATCGAATAAAAAGTGATTTGGATTCATTGATACTTGAAAATGGGTGTCAAAAGAACCTTGTGCCTCACGATTTAGTTGACCTCCTTACACTGCCCACCACTCCTCATCTGACTACATATGATATCAATTGGGCATAAAATGGAGGCATTCATATTACCATCTCACATAGATGGGTAGTCACATTTTCTATTGGCCCTTTCCATGACACGGTAACATGTGATGCTTCTCCTCTTGTTTGAGTAGATTTGTTACTTGGCATTCCTTACTAGCAAAAGCACAATGCAGTATACCATGCTAAAAACCAATAGTACCATTTATTGTTTGAGGTTTGTACCTATTCCCTCACGTCCTCTCCTATTAAATCCAAATCAACCCTCTTCCTTCCTACAACACTTCTATTAGAGGCCATTTTTTTTTTTTTTTTGATGAGTGTTATTGCAGAGGGGAGAGTGGCATGGGAGAGAAGCAATCGAAGCACAATTGTAAGCACCAACATAGAAGAAAGAGATGTGGCATAGAGAAGTACCACATGTAGGATATAACTGGGTCTAGTAGGTAAGACATGTAGGCATACATTAGGAAATTAGGATTTTGTAGATGATGGAGAAGGAGAGGAAGGATGTCATGGTAGGAGAATCTAGGGATATTTTTAGAAGGGAGGAAGTTGACAAAGTGGTGGCGAGTTTGTGGTATATATTTTTAGCAGATTTGATTAAAGTGTTAAGTAGTGTTGGAAAATTAGAGAGAAACTATTAGAAAATATATCAGATGGTCAACCAATGTGGAGGATAGCTAGAAGAGTGGGGAAGTAGGCTTAAGAAGATCAAGAAGCTATGATGGATTAGCAAAAGTATTGGTCCAATATAGTTTGAGGGTTGGACCATCGAAGAATAAAGGATTTTTATGTTTGTGTCTTGTTGTTACAGTAGTTATAGATGCTAAGAGTATGTGTGTTCCTATTATTATTGCCTATTTATTAATTACTTATTGTTATTGTATGGCTAGCATTATTAGTTTCTTGGATGGCTGAGAGAAATGATAGCGTCAAGCTAATTTTTTATGTTAATTATATTTTTGTTGAATGAGGGGATGCTTTGTTAATGTAAAGAAGAATGTTGAATGAAATAGGATATTCATACTGTACTCCTACTTTGGATAAATACCTACACACTAACTAGTGAATGTAAGAACTAGTAAAGTCTCTTGTAGTGTGTAGTCCTAAAATGACTGTTAGGTGTCTATCTTATAGGTGTCTGAGTCTTGTGCTATAAGATGAAATACTAGTGTCTTAGGATTCTCAAAATACCATCTAACTATAGAAACTTGGTTCTAGTAGTCCCCCATAGCATATAGGGTGATATTTCATCCACTGTATGTGTGATGCTAAAAGGGCCTATCATGGAAAAGTTTGTTGGCCATCTACACAACAAATCCTGGGTTTCATAGAATCACACATGCCAACTAATGGTTTTTTGTGGAGACTGGGATCATTGTATGATGGGATTATTCTATGATAAAGTTGTGGAAACCATGGAATCCCACTAGTGAGGAGATTACTCAATGGTTTAAGTAGAAAGAGAATTCGTTTATAGAAAAATAATTCGAGGATAAAAGAAAAAGCATGGAGAAATAGTTGCAAAAATATGTGTTTAATGAACCTCATGAAACCTTATTTGGAGAAATTTTGAATATTATGATGGAGGGGGTTAAGAAACTAAAGGCCAATAATATTACATACTAGCATGAGGGACCTAGAAAGTGGACCCCGGAGGGTGTACAATAGTTGCAAGCAGTAAAAAAAGGTTTCACGAGCTATATATTTCTAGTTTGAAAGTGTGTTGGAAGGCTATATTATTAAATTCACATTAGAAGTGATAGTCTCTTATAGTGCAATGCCAAGGAAATTCCTGAAAGGGCCAAGAGGCCTATTTATACAGTCACTACCATTATCCATTAAGAGTTATTATGTGACCATGAAGTTCTACCCTTGGAATCAGACAACATGAGCGGCTAAACCACTTGTTGAGTTACGAAATGGGTATGTATTTACTCTTAATTCCATCACATTTTTCCTCTTTTCTTATCTCTTTCATATCTTGATACACTAAAATATTGATGGATTATGATAAGAAATGGATGAACTACTCTCAGTGAAGATTTAGCCATTGTAACTAACTTTTATTTCTTTTTATGCAGAGAAATGACGAAAGGAAAACTTGTTGTTCCCTAGCGAAGCAACAACATAAACCAACAAAGGAATAATGGGGTGCGTCGGTTGTGGTCAGTTCGGAGGATGAATCAGGAGGATCAACGCTAAATTTGAAGGGTGTCTAAAGATAGCATTCAGTTGTGAATCCCTTAGGATCGGGAGATCCTGATGGATAACATTTATCTTTTACCTCTTTCTGACTATAGAAGCAAAAGATTGTAGGAGGAAAGGGGATTGATCTCTATTATTTCAAATTGTAATTTTATTTACAGACTCGTGCTATTGGAGAACATGATTGTATTGTAATGAGACTTGAGTTCAATGATTAATATATAATTGACATCGCTGTTCATTCGTATTCTTTGAAGTAGCTTAGCAGTATTCACTGGTGGCTAAGGGCCCAGCCGCTGGTGGATTAGACTGCTCCCTTGTGTTATATATTTCTTATTCTTGCAAGTTTGATTGGTTTGATAGTTTCCCATTTTCTGTGAGTTTATCTGATTTGCTATTTACCGCTTTCCTATATTGAAGTCAATACATTTTCTTTACATGTTTTATAGCACTGTCATTTGATTCTACTTACGCTTGTTGGAGATTAAATTATCTAGCCGTTAAGACAATGAATCTTATTGATTTAATCAGCTGTAAGAGTTTGGTTATCACTATTGAACTCTCGGTTGATATCATTTCCATTTGGATTTCTTAGTTGAGATTGAGTGTGATTTAGATTGAATCAGCTAAGAAGAGATTGGTTATTGCTACTATGCTCTCGGCTGATGCTATTGTTAATTGAATTGCTTGTGTGAGATTTGATTACGATTTCAACAGAGGATTAAGTCTTGATACTTAGATGCAATATTTCCTTTAGCAGTTGCAATTTGAGTTTTATAAATGCATCTGTTTACTCTTGTATCAAAGGTTTATACTTCATTCTAAGAAACATTACTCTCTGGATTCATAGCATGCACATATTGTGTACACTCTTGGAATAAAAGGACTTGCTTGGGTTGATGATTAATGTGGGGTAATTAGGAGTTTTAAAAGACACCTTTTATCAGCCAACATTTTGGCACAGTTGCCTGGGAAGAGTGTCACCATTTTACAAAGAGTGATGTATATCTGATAATTGTTGTTGGGAAAGAATTGGGTATTGAAAACAGAAGGTAAGAACCTATGTAACGAGCAAGTAAAGTGCTTGCTCCTCTGCCCACTTTTCAGCACAATTACAGAAAAGTGAAGTAGGTGTTTGATGTTTGTCTATTGAGAGAGAACTGGGTATTAAAAATGGAAGGTAAGAACCTACGTACGGAGTAAGTAAAATTCCTACTCTCCCGCCTGCTTTCCAGAAGAATTGCTAGGAATTTAAGGTAGAAATAAACATTTGAATTTTTGCATGAATGACTAAGAAGAAAAGCCCAGAAAAAAATACAATCCCATACCCCAAACCTGAAAAATCTAAGGGACCAGTGACCCTTGGACGATCAATTTTTATCGACGACATCTTAATAAAAGCTGAATCTCAGCCATCAGTAGGTCCCCGAACCATTACTTCTAGACAACCTACTATCTCCCTTCGGGCCACACGCTCACCATCTGTAGCCTACGCTGAGGTCCATAGTAAAACTGAAGGGACTGAGTAGAGTTTTCAAGATATTGAAAATTCGCGACCAATTCCCTCACAAGAAGGGAATTATTGCAACATCTGTGAAGGAGAAGGAGAAATAGGAGAATTCAAGGAACCGAGATCCCTTGAGGTAGTAATTGAGCATACGACACTCAGTGTCCCAGATCAAGGGAGTGTTTTTAGGATCATTCATGCCTCTTCTGGACATCCTAGGGATAACTCACTAGCTCCAGAGATCCCAGAAGGGTACTAGCATATCTTTGATCAAATGGCCAATAATCTGCAAACACCCCAGACCTCTACATTACAGTATCCTATTGTTGACACAGCTGTCAATACCCCCATGAAAGCTATCCCTCTAAAAAATATTCCCACCCTTCATGGACTCACTTCCAAAGATCCAGATTCATTCTTGTTTGAATTCGACATCCTATGTCGGGGTTATGATTACACCACCGACCCCCAGAAACTGAAGTTTTTTCCCTCCACATTAAAGGGATCAGCCCTGCGTTGGTTTATGGGACTGGGTGGGGGCATGATAAATGATTGGGACCAAATGAAAACTACTTTCCTTAAAAAATATCAAGATTATTGTAGATATAGAGAACTAAAAGATGAGATATTCCAAATGGTAGCAAGGCCTAGTGAAACTTTGGAAGAGTATGTGGAGCATTTCCAATATAACCTTCAAAGGTCTCCCTATGCAAATCTACCTAATAATGTGCTAAAAACCACGATGATTAAGGGGATGAAAGACTAGTGGATAGAGACATTAAATATCAGGGTAAAGGTGATATCTATCAAGAAGACTATGCTAACATTATTGATTTGTGTATTAAGTGCTCGAGGGTAAGTACAAGACTGAAACCAGCTGAAAGCGATATGATCACCAGGGACAACAAAATCTCTGGCTAAAGCATTACTCATACTGAAATCGGAAACCTGCTGGAAGATTTCAAAATGGATATCCTGGGAACCTTGACAAAACAATGAGACATCATGCAAGCCACACAGAAGAAAGTCGAAGCAGAACAGAACCTGGTAATTTTTTAACATCGATGCAGGAAGAAACATAGTCATAAAGAATTCCCACTGGATATGGTACAGACCTATGCCATATGCACTAAATAACATGCCACAGAAAATTGCCCATCGCTCCTAGGATTAAAAGCAGTCTTCAAAGAGGCAGAGGAAGAAGCAGAACCAGTGCACCTGTTAAATCACCATCACCAATGGCAAGCACAAGAAACAGGTATGCCTACCAACCCATCTTCATTCCTTCAGCCTTCACAATATAATTCTCAGCAATACACAGGGGCTACATGGCAGAACTAGTGACCTTTTCCTAATTGGTCACCACAAGAATTTTCTATGCCACCTTGGTCCAATCAGTCAAATCCAAACAATAGTTGGCAAATTCCTCTTACTTTCCACCATTTTCGCAAAACAATCCATATCCATCTCAATTCCCCCCCCCCCCCCCCCCACACTTCAGAAAACCAAAACTGGCAATCAAGCTGGCAAAGACCTACGAACTAGCCAACAGGAACAATCCCACTCCCTCAACCTATGCTACCAGCACCTTACATGTTGCAGCAGAATCCTCAACCCAATCTATGACCACAACTCCTAGCCCAGCCCAACCCAAATCCTAACAATAGACCAGTCCAGTCAGTACAAATTATTGAAGGTTTGAATCCGGAAACTGAGTTGAGAGGGTGTAATGAACTCAAATTGAGATTTGGATGAATAATCGAGTCAGAGGATGGTAAAAATATACAAATAGAAGAATCACTACTTATAGAACAAACACCTCAAAGGGAGAATATAGTCAAACAAAAAAGCCACGAACACACTATTACCTCTTCTCCGCCATTCCCAGAAAGATTGTTTATACCTCACCCAATTGAATATCCCGATTTCGATCTCCTGGGGGAATTAAAAAATCTTTGTGTAAAAATACCCCTCCTCCAGGCTATTCAGGACATTCCAATCTATGCAAAAACCATTAAGGAATTGTGTACCAAAACGTCTATGAGGAAAATAAAAGTAACACCAACTGTCCATGTAGTCAGAACTTTGTTTGATTTATTATTAGGAGAGAGATATTGGTGAAATATGAGGACCCAGGAAACCCTATTGTCACAGTGAAAATAAATGGATGTTCCTTTCCCAATGTGTTAGTCAATCTAGGGGCAGCCATTAATATTCTCACAACAACAACCTGTCAGAGACTTGGCATCACAGCCTTAGATCCAAATACGACCTTGGTGGAACTTGTTGACCAATCAGTTGTTAAACTAGAAGGGACATTACAGGATGTAATGGTGTCTGTAGATTCTTGGGAGTACCCAACATATTTCTTGATTATTAATCCTAGAAACTGGCTAGATGGACATCCTCTAATATTAGGAAGAACTTGGCTAGCGACCGCAGATGCTTATATAAGCTATCGAACAGGCAATATGACTATAGCTAGAGGAAATAATGTCAAGAACCTAGCTTTATATCCTCTGGCTCAGCCAAGCCTGACTATAATAAAAACTACAAAGCAACCTGTAACATATTTAATTGAAAATATTCGATTACCACTAACTGTAGCAGACGCTCTTTAATTTAAGAATCAAACAGAAGATGACATTATCAACACTTATCTTAACCACCCAGCTGCCATATCTAATCTAAAATGTCACATGATTGAAGCAGCCCTATATAACGAAATTGAAGAAGATCCTTTAAAAGATATTAATGACCAAAAAGTACCGACAACAACTATTTATAACAACAAACCCATTGAAATTGAGCCAGGGAAAGTCCTAAACATTAAAAAAAACCTGACTGATGACCAGCAACAGAGGCTTATCCAACTCCTTAGGAAATATAAAGGGGCTTTCACTTGGGATTACCTAGATATGAAAGGGATTGACCCCCAATTATGTATGCACCACATCTACACTAAAAAAGATGTGAGACGCATTCGACAACCTCAATGAAGATTAAACCCTCACCTAGAGGATGTTCTTAAAGACAAACTACATAAACTGTTAGATGTAAATTTAATCTATCTTATATCTGATAGAAAATGGGTTTCTCCATTAGTTGTGGTTCCTAAAAAGAATGGGAAATGGCATATATTGTTACAGGGAAAAGTGTCTACACAGAACTGCTTATCCCACTAAGGTGTGGTAGCTACCTTCGAAACAAACAAAGTAAAGCTACTTTCATTTTTCCTTTATGAAATATAGATTAGAGAAGAACAAAGAAGACCAACCTCTGTCTTGCGCTAATCTCCTAGTTCAATTCCTCTCTCTCTTGATAGTCTTTCACTACTTGCTCCCTTGTACGCCCATCTTCACAGAGTACCTATAAGATCACAGTAGCATAGCACTATACAAGAACATGGATCTATAATCATAAACAATCTAGGATCAGATGTAAATTGACCATACAAATGCATAAAACATAAATGACACAAGAGTATGGAGGAAAACTTGAATAGCTTTTATTGATAAACAAGAAAGAGCCAAGGGAGTTACAACCAGTTGTTTTGACCCAACATCATCCTCTCACCAGGTAAGCCCTTCTTCACCTCATACAAAGCTTAGATCACCCAACACTATGATGTTGTCTCAAGAAACCAACAACAATTCCTTACAATATGCAAAATTCCACCCTCTGGATCTCTGGGATGAGGGATCCATATATAGATATCTGTAAGGGAGATGGGTCAGCTTGTGATTTGATTAGTGTCTTCCCTTTGATAGTTCTTGCTTCCACTTGGAGATTGATGATCTCTTACTCATCCTTGGTCGAATTCAGAGAGGCAAGTGTCACAGGAGAAGTTTCTGGAAGATTCCATGCCTCTCCACCTCGCGGAATGACACTGCCATTTGTCACTTCTCACCCATCGTACCCCATAGAAGGGATTTTTGAAATGCAACACACCCACACAGTGTATTTAGGTGAGATGCAACGCACTTTATCTATGGAGCAGCTGAAATGACCCTGCTTTGACCAGTTCTGAGCAGTTTTTCATGGAGAACTTCTGGGAGAAGCTGTAATCAGTTGACCTTGTTCCTTTAGGGGTTAGAACAACACTTTTAGAGGATTAGGATCCCTTGGTTTATGGACATTTCATGCTTGGGGTTGTGGTGCCCAAAAATGTCTATAACAGTTGCCCCCTAAAGCATGAGGTCGTTAATCTTTTGATGTTGGGTGAAATGCTTTATTATGAGGATCCGAAGTTCTTTCAAGCTGAGAGGAGACCTGTAATAAGATACAATACAATACATTATCTTCATAATATTTTCATGATCTAGCTGAGGTAGGCATTCCCATGCTCAACTTTATAAATTCATTTTCATGTACATAGGACAGACAATCGTCTGAGTGTAGACTGATGATTCTGGTAGAGCCATCATCCCTTTGATTGGATGATTATCTGTGCAGCAATGATGTACATTTGATGTCTTTATTTCCCTGAATATATATCGCAGCCCAGATGGATGAAACTAGATCTGGGGTCTTGAATCTCGTTCGATCTTCACTGGAAGTACAAGTCGATCCATGTGAGAAATGTTCTGGAGTCGAACATGGAAGGACATCGCCTAATTACCAGCCAATGATGTAAGCTGTTAACAGGCGCGAGAGGAATCACCGATAATGATAATGACCCTCAAGGTACTGCAGTACAATTCACGTGGTGTGAATAAAGGACTTGGCGTCGAAAACCACGCAAAATCTTTCGGTCGAAGGCCATTGATGTAAACCTGTCGTCGGAAGTGAGAAACTTGCCATTGAGGCATGCAAGCTTCAAAGTACTGAATGGGGTGTTCCTAGATCGACTTATTGGATAATGAGCTGATGTCGACAAGAAGCGATCTGTCATAGGAGGGCCTTAATGAATCCCACATCAATGACATGGAACGGAGTAAATGATTTTAATGGAGGTGAAACGATCTGATGACATAAGGTTCAGGGTGGCGGTCATGAAAGAATGGAGTGTAAATGTATTGTAGCGGGTGAGACACAGGTGAATTCTCTGAATGACTTCTCTTGAACATATCGGCGACACTGACGTGATGGATCAATAGCATTAACCCCAAATGTGGATGGTGTGATGGGACCATGGTGATGTGACCGGTGAATGAAACAACCCAACCTGACTTGGATGCGGAGTGAAAGTGTCATGTTCAAGAGCGACTTGCTACCAACAAAGTTTCTTCAAGTTTTCTTCCCAATTTTTCCCCAGTCATTGCTGACCAGTACCTCTTTATTTTTGTCAAGCTTGAGGAGGATAACATATGCTTGTTCTATAATTTTCCCTTTGGGAAAACCCATCGCTATGTTTTAATGAGCCTAGCGATAGTGAAACTCGTTCTTGTCTGCTATGGACAAGTTTGTCGCTATTAAGTTTTAACGAGTTTAACAACAAAGATAACTTGGTCCTTTTCAATTTTAGAGAGTCTAAAAAGGAACGTAAAGGAAACTCTGAAATTCCTTTTTCGTCATCTAATCCCTTAAGTCTGAAAAAGTATAAAACAATACAAAAGGGATGAATTTTCGATACTTTTAACGAGCCGAACAAAACAAGCGCTCGATCTTTTTGTGTAATAATCCCTCAGGTCCAAAAAGATTAAAATCTAAAGGAGGGATAGCACTTCCGGTCCCTTTAACGAGCTGGAGAGGCCAATGGCTCAGAAATATTTTCCTATTTTACGAGTCAGTTGAAAAGAGCTTAAAGGAGACTCGTCTTTTTAGGAACGAGTGATAAACTTGGGTAGCAACTGATTCCAGGTAAGGTTTGGAATTTTCCAATCATGGCAGTGTTACAAGGATGGCTAGTGGGATCACTCTTCGTAGTTGTTCCTCAAAAAGGGTAAACAATCAAATGGAGGTGAATGATCGGCCAATACAGAGTGGAGGTGATGATGAGAACACGACCAAGGCTTTAAAGGCTGAAGTACTACATTCACGATGGTTATTTACCGGAAAATAGTTCATTTTTTAATGAGCTTAAACGCGGGGGGAAACATTTTCTCATGGCTTATGTTTATTTTTTAACGAGCTTGAACTATGCGCTAAAACTGCTCGATACAACGGTCATTTCTTGATTTTACCATAAATAGCTTTGTTCTTTCAAAGATTGTACTGCATTTTCAATTGCTTCATCAAACTAGTTAGAAATGAAAAATATCTGTTTGAAAAATGAGTTAGAACACTAATATTTTACTTCGAACTACGTAAAAAGTAATGTAAAAGTGCTTTTACCTCTCATTTTACCATTTCATTTGAAATTTGGTTTGTTGGAGCTTTGGAGGTGCTTTTCCCCCTTGATTTTCATCAGCTGATTCCAGGAGATTCTGTGCACGATTCTCGGCACTGTCTGGATCAGGTAGGAGCTAAACTTGATCTCTTTCATTTCATGCTTTCCATTTTGCATTCTGAGATTGATTCCTGGTTTTTTTGGGCCTTTGGGGTGTGAAAAACTCGCCCTGGCTTTAGCGCACCCTTTGTGTATCGAAAGGTGCATTGGATGTTGGCTTGTCTAGTGGCCATCTGACATGCAATGCACCCAGAGCACTACTGTAGGTGCGATGGGCGCAAGGAAGGAACTTTATGCACAATTTTTGATGGAAATTTTGCTTGTTTCTCACCAAAATCAAGATCTAACTCTTCTCTTGTTTGTTTTCAGAGATTTTTTGGAGCAAGATGACTATTACATGGCGAGAACATGAGCATAAAGAAGAGGACATGCTTGCTTTACATGATCCGGTTACAGTAAACGCACTGCGGAACTATGGCTTGCTGAAGTTTTTTCGCATTTCTAGCATGATAAAACAAATCAACTTGCTGCAGTATTTGCTCGATGCTTGGGATCCTACCAACTAGGTGTTCCAGATTAGGGGAAAATCCATCCCCTTGACTATAGTGGACATCTATTTCTTGATTGGCTTGTCGAGGCGGGGTGCCCCCATCTCTTTGTCAGGTTCGGCCCGAGGAGGTGAATCTGTGAGAGATTATGTTCGTCGGTATTGCAGAGAGGGATCTCAGCCGAGTAAAGACGGCAAGATCATCATCCATGATGTCATTGACAGGTCTCTTAGGACTATTCTATTTACTTTTGGTAGGATGGTTGGTGGTGCGGCTCTTCATGTAGCCAACCGATCTTAGATGCAGTATGCCTTGGAATGCCTTCAACTGAAGGTGTTCAACTGGTGCGACGCAGTACTTCTTGTGATGAAAGAACAGTTGACCAAGGTAAAGAGTGGGAGGTTGAAGAACTTTGGGTATGGTTCTATTTTGACCACCTTTTCCTTGGAAAAGATACCACTGATGCAGCCGCAGTATATTTCACTTGAATTACCTTCACCGACTCAACCATGTATGTAGAGATCGGTTGACCATATGTCTAGGCATGCTGGTCAGCCTCAGATTTCCTTTTCTGATACCTTCTTCAGGTGGTTTGATCGTCAAGAGATGGTTTATTCCGAGTATCCATATGCTGGTATGGACTTCCGGGGTGACCCACATTTAGTACTGCCGGCTGGCAAACAGTGGGGTGCCATTGGTAAATTCTTTGACCATATTCCTGTTTATCGTTTTTATTTTATAATGTCCTTGTGCTTTATTCTATCAAGACTTAATCAAACTCATGTGTTCATGCAGATGTCAGTCCCATTCGGCCAGTAGTATGCCTGAGAGTGCCAGCTGCCGCCCCAGTAGGAGAGGTTGTTGGAAGGGCTATCCTTTGCGACCTCGATGTGGCCGAGACTCTCCCAGCATTATAGGACCAGGTTGAGGGTCTTACTCTTGGTATTCCAGATGTGAGGACTGACGAGCTGCCCTTCAGGTTGCAGCGGCATACTACTGGTGTTCCAAGACGATGGACTCGCCTCTTACGCATGATCCCACAGGCTGTGACTTGCTATCACGATCACCATTAGACTAGGGTACCCCCTAGCATTTTGAGTTTTGGGTCATTTGACCAATTTTGTCTTGGTTACAGGACATTATGTGTAAACCATAAAGAGTTGTATATATTTTTGATTTTCGAAGTTTTATTTTGGTTAAGTTACATGATCCAAATGCAAATATTGATGGTATGCTTCTTTTTATAAATGTTGCAAACGTCTATCTAACACATAATTTTCCAATGAGTTAGTTAATGTGTTTAAGGTTCTGGAAATATGCTGATATTGAATAAAATCAAATTGCCTTTCCAAAATCTTAACCCTTAGGAACATGTGATAAATAGCTAGATTTCGGACAGAGTAGATACCAGTGAGTTGTAGTATGACGAGTTGTGAGTCTAGCCTGACAATTAGTCGCCATATACCATGTGTGATGGCATCAGAGAGAAGTTCTATCAACGCGCTATATTCAACGATGTTATTCGTTGATCGACCAATACATACCCCTCTGAAACTTACTAACTCGCCGCTTGGATCAAAAATGGCCCACGCCGTGGAAGATAGGTTCTGTGAACTACGACTCGCTTCGTCGGCATATCCAACACATGACTCCAATAGGTTTGACATCTGCAAAAATGTAAAAAGTGGATTACTTGACCAAAACAAATACTTTAGCGAAAACAAAAAACATAACAAAAGCATATAGGTTACTATACTGAATCACGCATAGTAACGCTTGAGGTACAACCCGTTACGAGGCTGTGCCAGTGGAATCCTATCATAATCCATTAACTCGTAGGCTCCTTTTGCTAACACTCGCTTAACAATATAGGGGCCCATCCATAAAGACTTGAATTTACCTGCCCCCAACTTATTGGATTCTTGGTCATAAAGCAAGACCAAGTCACCTTCTCAGAAGACACGGGGTTTGACATTCTTTTCGAACTGCGCCTTGACTCGTTTCTTATGGGTTTCATCCAATTGGATTAGTTCCAAGAAACGAGCCTCCTCTTCTGAAGTCCCGGGGAGAAGGTCATTTGCGAGTTTGAGGGATGAGATTTCACACTGGATTGGTAAGACTGCTTCCAGGCCATATACCAGTTGGAAAGGTGTAAACCCGGTTGCATTCCTTACCGATGTTCGGTAAGCCCACAAGGCTGAGTACAGGATTAGGTTCCAACTTCTTTTGTGAACTCCAATCATCCTTCGCAGCATGTGCTTCACGACCTTGTTGATTGCTTCAACTTGTCCATTGGCTTGGGGGTAATATGGAGTAGAGCTGTCGTGCGACAATCCTAATTTGGCAGCTAATTCGACCATCATGTGATTGCGAAAATGCGATCCATAATCTGTGACTATAGCTTGTGGGACGCTGAATCTAGCGACTACATGATTGAAAAAGAAGAGGGCAACTGTTTCACTAGTATTATCTAATGTAGGCATCGCCTCGCCCCATTTGGTAAAATAGTCAACTGCGACTATGATATACCCATGCCCCCCGGTCGAGGTGGGGTTACATGTCATGGAATCGATGCCCCATTTGGCGAATGGCCCGACAGTGACTATTGGCTGCAGTGGTGCGGGTGGTCTTCGGGTTTTGCTATCGAAAATTTGAAAAGCATGGCAACTTCTGACTACGGTTATACAATCTTTGAACATTGTTGGCCAGAAGTATCCTGCTCATAAAAAATTTTGTGTTGTAGCATAACCGGATTGATGCCCCCCACATGCTCCTGAATGGCAATCATTCAGGACTTTTTCGCCCTCCTCATGGGTGAGGCACCTTCTCAGAACTGTATCGATACCACGGCGGTAAAGTGTATCATCGACGATCATGTAGTCTTTTGCTTGGTATCGAATACGTTTTTATTCGGAGCGAGAGATATTTGGCCTATATTTTTGGGTTTGGAGATAAATGATTATATCTCCATACCACAGATTGCTTGAAGATATCAGAAACAAATTTTCGTCCACGATCGTTTCTTCAGATGTTTCATCGTTGGATGACGATGGGAGATCGCATAATAATTCTGTGAAAACCAAAGCTTTCTTTGACTTGGATTTTACAAATTCCAGATCAAACTCTTGTAGAATTGCTATCCATTTTGAATACTTGCCCCCCAGCAACTGTCACGACAATATATAAGTCATGGGGTTGCAATCTGACAAAATGGTAGTTTCTTGAAAGAGGATATAGTGTCGAAATCTCTGTATCACTTGAACAGCTGCGAGCGCTAGCTTTTCAACATAAGAATATTTTCTTTCTGTATCATTTAAGTTCTTACTTAAATAATATATAGGATGTTCAATTCCGTTGTCTTCTTGAACTAAAACCATTGCGATGGTTGTATCCGCTGCAGCCTGATACATGTTAAAGTCTTTTTGATAATCAGGGGCGTACATTAATGATGATTTCAATAGGGATTCTTTTAAAGCATCAAAGGAAGCTTGCACAACCTGATCCCAGACAAAGGGTACTTCCTTTTTCAAAAGACGCGTATAACCTTTAGCAAGTTTGGCGTAATTTGGAATGAACCTCCTCAGAAAGTTTGCATTCCCTTGGAGTTTTTGAATCTGAAGCAAATTCGAAGGTGGAGGAAAATTTATGATTGCCTGAACCTTACATGGGTCAAGACGAATCCCATCTTTTGAGACTACAAATCCAAATGAGTGACCAGAACTGACACAAAATACACATTTATGTGGATTGAGTCGTATCTTGTAGTGTCGGCAACGTAGAAATATCGCTCTTAAATGCTACGGATGATCAGTCGGCTTTCGCGAATGAGCCGAAAGGTCATCGAGGTATGGTTGAACGATGTTTTTGATGTCATGGAAGGCATAATTCATTGCCCTCTGAACTGTTGCCCCTGCGTTCTTTAAACCAAAGGGTAATTTTCGATACGCGAATGTGCTCCACGGACAAATAAATGCAGTCTTTGACTGGTCCTGTGGGCGGATATTTATTTGATTATACCCGGAGAATCCATCCATAAATGAAAAGATTTCACATCCGGCGCATTCATCAATTATCTGGTCGATGAAGGGTGTAGGGTAGTTGTCTTTTGGACAAGCTTGATTTACATCCCTATAATTGACACACACTCTAATTGTTCCTTGTTTTTTCATAACAGGGACAATATTCGATACCCAATCGGTTAGAGGAACTGGGTAAATGAAACCAGTGTGGAGGAGTTTTTCAACTTCTGCCTTGATGGCAGTGGCTTTCTTGGGGTGCACCTACCATAGCTGTTGTCGTACTGGTTTGACATCTAGATACATATTGATTTCGTGTTCAACGATACTCGAGTCAATGCCTGGCATTTCATTATATGACCATGCAAAGACATCTCTAAATTCGCGAAAAAGAGCGTTATATATTTCCAGCTCTGAAGGAGAACAACGTTTGCCAACATAAATATTCTCTACAACATCTGTTTTGGTCGAGATATTTATGGCGATAGTCTCTTCAATGTTGGACAAGTTTCTCTCTGAATCCACCGTGTTTATAGTATTTGATAGAAAATCAAAAACTGAAGGATGGTAAAGGTCACCAAGAGTACTTTCTTCACAATCCAGAAGAAGGGAACGATGGTGGTAATCATCCCATGGTGCCCCTTCAATTACCATTGATTGAACAATTCCTTCGTCGGTGACATGCACTCTTGACCAAGGATCTGAAGGGGTGTCATATTCCTTAGACCTATCTATCCAAACGCTTGATGAGCGTTGATTTGGGTTCGCCTCCCATGCTAGGAACATTGATTGCTACAATATTTCTGTTGGGCTTGGAGGCAAAACCTGCGCATGATCCATGTCGATATCGTTTTCTGAGATCTTTTTTTGAAGATATCATATTGCAGATTCCTACCGACGCTACTTTCGCCAAATTGATTGGAGGTGGAAGGGCAAAAGTTCCCATTAATATAGGATCTTTTAGTAGGCCTACTCCGATATTTTGAAGCGAATGGGGGCTTCCATGGATCACTGGAATGCTTCCTGTAACTTGAGAACCATTGGGGAGGAAGTTTTGTTGATCGATGATTGTAATCCGTCCTTGAAAGGGAAATGCAATCTTCCTAAAATAGGTCAACACAACAACAGCCATAGCATATATCCATGGTCTTCCCAGCAGGATGTTGTAATCGAGATTTCCGTCGATTACTTCAACATCCATTTCTATTGTTTTACCTCCTAGTTCAACCTTCAAGTTACTTAGAATACCATATGGGGTATATGTTCATCCGTCAAATGCTTTTAACGTCATCGAAGATCGCGACAAGGTTGGAGATCCTAAAGTTTTCCAGCAACTCATCGACATAATACATGTAGATGCCCCCTCATCAATAATTGTTCGATGAACAGTTTTGTTGAGGGCTTTCACTTGAACGAGGAAATCTAGTTGAGCTGGTAACTGAGGATCGTATCCTTTATGATCGAAGGATACAAGATTGGAATCCTTTGGGTCTATCCCACCGATGGCTGATAATAAAGCTTGCTTTTGGGATGGGCAATTTTGTAGTACCTCAAGAGTCGACATAGCGGATGGGGATTGGGCCAAATCTTCCACTATATTATAATGTTGTGCTTCTCTAGCATGAGGATTAAATGTTGACTTGTGTACTACTCCCTTTGGCGGTTTTATTGTCAGTTCAGGAATGATGGGCGGCACAACTTCTGTCGAAGTTGTTGTCGAACTACTAGGTTGATCTTTATCATTGTTGTTCGACAGCTGTGGATTCCCATAATCTTTGTTCCTTGTCGATATCAAAGCATCATTTTGCTGTTTGGAAACCGACAACATCAGCACTTGATACGGGGAAGCACTTCCACTGTCAAGCAGATTTGTTCCTGGATTCGGAAACGGATCAGTTAATACTGCTGAGGTCTTTGTATTCTTGAAGAATTTTTTAAGCTCAGCTTTGTACAGACAATCTGATGTCCAATGATCCTCATCGCATATGAAGCATGGATGATTTGGTTTCTTATTTCCAGAAGGGTTCGCAGAAGATTTTTTGGGTGATGATTCTTCATGTTTCTTCTTCTTCCCTTTGCCTTTCTTCTTGCCCCTTGGTTTCCCGGTTTCTTTGGCTTTATCTGTCGATACGGCATTTACTTCCAAGGCAAGAAGTTCCTCTTTTGCATTTTGACCGGAAATCTTATGGGCCTTTTTAGATGTAGCCTTTGTCAATTTTGTGTATGTTGCGCCAATCACGCCATCGCCGGCATGAGAGTCATTGTTTGATTTAGGAGGAGGAGGGACTGAGAATTCTGGTCTAGGAGCGTCAGGTATTTTATCGTAGAGCGTTCCGAAATGAGTGTAAATCAAGTCCAAATATTGCACACGAGTGATAACCTGCTCTTCGATGACGACTCCCCCTTTTGCCACATCTTCCGTGATGGAAGGCAATAATGACTTAATAAACCATTCAGCTAAAAGTTGATCGGGAACATACGTTTTTACCATTCTACGATGACGTCGCCATTCATGTATATGATCAGATATGTGAGTGGCCATTGTTTGTTTGAAATTGGTAAGAAGTTCCGTTCCCGTACCTTATCGGTAACTGAAAATGGGTTAAAAAGGTTGTGGCTAGGGTACTGAAGTTGTTGAATGAAGCTCTAGGCAATTCGATATACCATTTGTTGCTGGACCAGTTAACGTCCTCTGAAAAAGGCGAAGCCTAATCAAATCATCGTTTAGGGTGTTTGATGAACACCATAGATGAAAGGTCGTCACATGATTCGACGGATCTTCACCCGGATTTCCATTAAATTTAGGAATATCTGATGGAAGTTTATGTGGAATTGCTGGCCACCAAGGGGCGTAAGAGATTAGATCGTTTGTTAACCGATTTAAATCAGGTAACTCTAAAGTCGCCATGAAGGGTAACTGTTGATTCAGGTTCGGTGAAGCACACCTAGGATAAGATGGGATTGCCTGAGCAGTTGGTCTTTGCATACCAGCATAATGCATTTGATGCTGGTAACTCTGGTAAGGTTGGTGGGCATGACCATTGTAGAATGGTTGATTTTGACCATTTTGAATATATTGTTGCCCATTATTCGCAAAGATTTGTTGCTCAGAACCTTGGTATACTTGTTGGAACTGTGGTTGTTGGTATTGCACTAGCCATGGTTGTGAAGCCATGTGTTGTTGCCCGATACTAATTGTTTGACCAAGATGAGGGGTAATTGTACCCATTTGAACCTGTGTCATTCCACCAGTCGGTGATTGTGGTTGAGTTGCAGGGTCAAGGGGCTGTTGCATTACAACCTGAGAAACCTGAGGTTGGCATACAACAGGCAGCGCTTGAACTTGCGACACCGTCACAATAGCTGGCGTAGTTGGTATACTTGACATAGGTAAGCATTGTTGCATCGAATATACAACTCTTGGTTATTGAGGTAGTATCGGTACCCAACCGCTTGACGTAATTCCAGCATAACCCGAATTTTGTTGTGAACTCCCGTATGGCTGTCCTCCTGGAGGGGATAATGAAAGGGTATACTGCCCCCCATATGGTGGTAATCCGGTACTTAAGGGAATGGTTTGCCCTTGAGGGTTGGATTGCCCAAATTGGCCTCCAAATTGATCAATTTGTTGAGACTCAACATAAGAGTTTCCGGACATTATTCTGGATGAACAAACAGGAACATACCTTACCGTCGAAATAGCCCCTGAGTGGGCTCCTTCTAGCGATTGAGAACTAGTTGGGACAGATGGTATACCAGTGAACATTGTTGGAGTGATAGCAGGAAGTTTTTTTGTCGTTGTGTCAAACGACATAGTCCTAGATGTTGACGGTTGTTCAGACATTTCTAGTCTATCCAAAAGATTACCTAGCGATTCTACAGGAGCTTCCAGTGGCGGTAGAATAATTTATGATGAAGAAGGATATAGAGTGATCCTGACTCCAAATTGAGATGGAGTACTAGCTGGAGGATCTTCCATAATCTCTTCTATAGAAATCAGACCAGGTGGAAGGGGTAGACCGTTAGGTCCGTAGAAGGTATGGAATCTGCAGCAACAGATGTTTGGGGGGCAACACTCTCCGAACCGGTTGTAGATGGAACTGGTTCAGTGATACAAGTGTTTACCCTCAGACTAGGATCAGTACTACTATCCTTCTGTGGCTGCTGAACTTCTTCTGTAAAGGCAGGGATACCAGAAATGTTTGGAGTAACCGGAGTCTCTGATGTTGTTGGAACACTTGTTCTAACTTTACCAGGAGATTTGGAACCGGTTAAACAAGTTCGCTTTGTCCATACTTGTTTCAATTCCAGAGACAAAGACGGTTGACTCGTAAGCCTCCGCGAACGATGGGGTTTTAATTGACTTTCTTCCACGATTGCGGATTACTCGATCAACTAAAAATCAAGGGGAAGTATGTTTCCGAATTGGATGAATTTTAGATGCTTTGACACAACTTGTTTTATCAATTTTTAAGAGTCGAGAAAAAACAAAAGATGACTCTAGTCGCCTTCGACTTTTAATGAGCCTGAAGTGACAAGTGCTCAGATGGACCTTTTCCATTAAGGAGTCTGAAAAGGAATGAAAGGGACTGCTCTGGAAATCTAGGTAGAGGGATTACCAAATCAATCACAAAACTACAGAACACTTTTTACGGTACGGTAATCAATCTTCCCGAATGCTGTGTTCAGTGCATTGCGATCGATAGGGCGGCAGACACGGCTTCCTATGGATAAAGGATTAAGCCTATTGTGGTCTCCCAAAATATACTCGACGGTACGTGGGAGCACAAGTCCGTACTGGTACTTATCATCTCAAAGTGGAGGAATCACCCAACCATCAGTGAGAACAACAATTACCAGGCTTTACGACACCGGAATACGTCTCTAGCCTAGACTTCTAGATGTTGTGCGTTAGGTTCCAAAGCGTTGTTAGATTCATTAAATTTATTTTATAGTTGATCTTGATTAAGAAATTTGCCTTTCAGGTTCACCGCGAGATGTAGATGTATAATTCCTAAAATGCAATCTAAGATGATAAACAATCTTTTATCTTCTTTGTGCAATGAAAATCTTAGCTACTAAGGAAAGAGAGACAGTATTCTTTCACAAAGAGCAAAGAGCACACACTAGATGCACTGTCCTAAATCAAACCAATCAAATAGTCTAAATGCAAATGCACATGCATGTATTTGTTTTCGGCTTTCTTAGTATGTGAATGGTAAAAAGAAAGCTAATGCACAAATCTGAATTACTTTTCAAGCGACAATTATTAACAAGTTTCTTTTCAAAATAAAAAATGGAGACAATCACAACATTTTACGATTTGGAAATGAATACTTGCTTTTGACACTAGAAAAACTACAAATTCAGACCAAATACAATAGTAACAGGATAATCGACTATCAATAGCAACCAAACTCTTTCCTATGACTGAAAATGACACTTGCGACACTTTCAAGTCAAAGGACGACAATACGATTACGTTACTTTTTGCAAAGGAGAACTGAAAATGACTCAACAAATACACAAAAACATTTACAGTTCTTTTGCACAAAGGAGGAGGAATAACAGCAAGGAAAAAGGGTTTCAGATAGAGATATACTGATTATAGGCAGCAAAATTCATGAATAGAACTAAAAAAAATGAATCAGAGAAACCAAAACTGAACAATTCCTAGTCTGATCAGCGCACCTGTAACACAGGGAATTTGAAATGCAGCACACCTACTACACTCGGGAAGTGCACTGAATTTCAGATTCACAGAACAATACCTGCGCTGGGCTAGAGACGAGACTTTGCTTGGGTTCCGGGTCACAGTTTGCAGTTCAGTTCATGGGTTTTGGCCGAGCAAATGGTAATCAGTAATGCAACAATCAGGGGTAGATCTAAGGAGGTTCTAAGAGCTACCACAAGGGCAATCAGAGAGTTTGTGAATCAGTTGTTTAAGTCATAAACAAATCCCGGAGATTGACTGAAGCGACATTTATCTACTTTGTATTTTCATAGCAAATACAGTTCGAAAGCTACCTGGCTTGACTTCAGGCTCCGTCTGTAAGTTTATAAAATAAACAACAAGGAAGATAAACAAACAAACTAATTCGTCCCCAGCGGAGTCGCCATTTTGTTACAGGGAAAAGTGTCTACACAGAACTGCTTATCCCACTAAGGTGTGGTAGCTACCTTAGAAACAAACAAAGTAAAGCTACTTTCGATTTTCCTTGATGAAATATAGATGAGAGAAGAACAAAGAAGACCAACCTCTGTCTTGCGCTAATCTCCTAGTTCGATTCCTCTCTCTCTTGATAGTCTTTCACTACTTGCTCCCTTGTACGCCCAGCTTCACAGAGTACCTGTAAGATCACAGTAGCATAGCACTATACAAGAACATGGATCTATAATCATAAACAATCTAGGATCAGATGTAAATTGACCATACAAATGCATAAAACATAAATGACACAAGAGTATGGAGGAAAACTTGAATAGATTTTCTTGATAAACAAGAAAGAGCCAAGGGAGTTACAACCAGTTGTTCTGACCCAGCATCATCCTCTCAGCAGGTAAGCCCTTCTTCAACTCATACAAAGCTTAGATCACCCAACACTATGATGTTGTCTCAAGAAACCAACAACAATTCCTTACAATATGCAAAATTCCACCCTCTGGATCTCTGGGATGAGGGATCCATATATAGATATCTGTAAGGGAGATGAGTTAGCTTGTGATTTGATTAGTGTCTTCCCTCTGATAGTTCTTGCTTCCACTTGGAGATTGATGATCTCTTACTCATCCTTGGTGGAATTCAGAGAGGCAAGTGTCATAGGAGAAGTTTCTGGAAGATTCCATGCCTCTCCACCTAGTGGAATGACACTGCCATTTGTCACTTCTCGCCCATCGCACCCCATAGAAGGGATTTTTGAAATGCAACGCACCCACATAGTGTATTTAGGTGAGATGCAACGCACTTTGTCTATGGAGCAGCTGAAATGACCCTGTTTTGACCAGTTCTGAGCAGTTTTTCATGGAGAACTTCTGGGAGAAGCTGTAATCAGTTGACCTTGTTCCTTTAGGGGTTAGAAAAACACTTTTAGGGAATTAGGAACCCTTGGTTTATGGACATTTCATGCTTGGGGTTGTGGTGCCCAAAAATGTCTATAACATATATGTGTCGATTATAGAGATCTTAACAAAGCAATGCAAAAAGATCATTTTCCCCTTCCATTTATCGACTAGGTTCTAGACACATTGGCAGGACAAAAATTCTTCTCTTTCTTGGACCGCTTTAGTGGCTATAGCCAAATCCAAATTGCCCCTGATGACCAAGATAAGACCACCTTCACTTGCCCCTGGGGGACGTTTGGTTATAAGGTATTGCCTTTCAGACTGTGTAATGCACCTGCTACATTCCAGAGAGCCATACTCAGTATTTTTTCATACATGATAAATGAAGGATTAGAGGTGTACATGGATGATTTTACACCCTATGGAGATGAATTTGAGCCGGCATTACAGAAACTGGAGAAAGTCCTGGATGGATGCATTGCTACTAGGCTCTACTTAAGCCATGAGAAATGCTACATGATGATGAACGAAGGCCTAATCCTAGGTCATTACATCTCAGCAACTGGAATTCAGGTAGATCCAGCAAAAACTCAGGTAATAGTATTACTACCTACCCCTGCACTCAAACTGAGGTACGTAGTTTTTTGAGATTTTTTGGATATTATCGAAGATTTATAAAAAACTTCTCCCAAATTGCTACACCATTATATGCTTTGACAGGAAATATCTATTTTATATGGACTGACAAATGTGACATTGGCTTTGTAGAATTAAAACGGCTAGTATCAATAGCCCCAGTACTACAGGGCCCGAACTGGGATTTACCATTTCAGATTTCATCCGATGCATCAGATACGGCCATTGGAGCAGTTCTCGACCAAGAGGAAGACAGGAAACCCGATGTAATTTAACTCCTACTGAGTTGAATTATACAGTGACCAAGAAAGAGTTTCTAGCTGTAATCTATGTTATTAACAAATTTAGACACTATATAACTGGATACCCTGTGGTTTTGTATGCTGATCACTCTGCTATCAAATATTTAGCTAATAAACCTATTACGAATGGAAGAGTGATATGATGGTTAATCCTTTTGCAGGAATTTGACATAACGATCAAGGATCGACCAAGAAAGGAAAATTTGGTGGCAAACTTCCTCTCGTGTGTGGCATGAACAGATGACGCAGTGGCAGTAGAAGACCAGTTCCCCGATGAGCACCTATTTGTTGTGACCGTGAAAATAATGTGGTGTGTAGATGTCATGAATTACCTAGCTGTGGGAAAACTACCCAAACACCTGATGCCTAGGGACAGAAAATTAATAGTGCAATGCAGCACTCGGTTCTCCTGGATCAGAGGATATCTCTTTCACACAGAAGCTGATATGCATATCTGCATGTGTGTCAGGAAAGACAAAATCTATGATATCCTAAAAGCCTGCCACCATGGACCTTGTGGTGGACACTTTGTAGACCGAAAGATGGGGCATAAAGTCTTACAGATGGGCTATTATTGGCCCGCCATTTTTAAGAACGACAAGAAATTTGTCCAGACATCTGACAGCTACCAAAGAATTGGCCGCCCTGGCCAGTCTTACGAGATGCCCCTACATCCACAGTTAGTCATCGAACCTTTTGAATGTTGGACATTAGATTTCATATGCCCAATAAGTCCATCATATAATCAAGAGTCATATATATTTGTTGCAATGGAGTATGTGACTAAATGGGTGGACGCAGAAGCATTACCAAGGGCAACAGAGGACACAGTTATCCACTTTCTTTTCCAAATTTTCGTGTGGTATGGCTTACCTAGAGAAATAATTACGGATGGAGGGCCAAAATTTGTAGGCCATAAGATTGCTGCTACACTAAAAATAATTACATTTTGCATAGAATCACATCTCCATACCACCCGCAGGAAGACAGCCAGGTAGAAAGTACAAACAAAGTAATCAATGCCATTCTAACAAAGATAGTCACCTCGCATAGACGTGACTGGGCTACTCGATTTCCAGAAGCCCTTTGGGCATATCTCACGATTTGGAGGAATACCACAGGATACTCCCCATATCAGCTAGTGTTTGCCAAGGAGCCTATCTTCCCCATAGAATTTGAAATTCAAACATTTAGGATAGCCCAAGAAGTAGGGCTGGAATTGAATGAAGCACAGGTTAACAGACTACATCAAATCAATGAATTGGATGAAATCCAGCTATCAGCTCTTCAGCATACTGCACTGTTTCAACAACAAAGAGAAAAATGGCATGATTCCCTCATCAAGAAAGAGATATTCCATGAAGGTGACTGGGCACTTATGTACGATTCTAGGTTACAAGATTTCCCAGGGAAACTCCAGACCAGATGGTTAGGTCCCTCAGAGATAAAGGAGGTTCACGATAATGGCACCCTTACATTAGCTACCATTGATGGTTCTGGCTACTCTTTTAAAGCAAATGGGCATTGAGTATGCCTCTACCACAAACCGCTTACAAGGGAATCCTTTTGTCAATAGATACGCGAAGATTCTACGATACAAATTCTTGTTGAAGAGGGCAACTCTTCGACAACACTAGTCCAGTCAAGAATTTATTTTTGAAACCTGTACATATAATTTCTTTTCTGTTTTCTTTCTATTTGATTGTATTTGGTTGGAATAGTAGAGATGATTTTTTGTCAGTTTTTTTTTGTGTTCCTTTGTTGTTCCCTACAAGGAACAATTGTTGTTCCCTATATGGAACAACACTTTTCATGTGCATTTTCCTTTGCTGTTCCCTACAGGGAACAACAACTGTTCCCTATAGGGAACAACACTTTTTGTCTGCATTTTTCCTTTGCTGTTCTCGATAGGGAGAAATAGTTTTCGTGTGTATTTTCTTTGTTGTTCCCTACAAGGAACAGTTGTTGTTCCCTATAGGGAACAACACTTTCTGCATGTATTTTTCTGTGTTGTTCCTTTCAGGGAACAATTGCTATTTCCTATAGGGAACGACAATTCTTTTCGTGTATTTTCTCTTTGTTGTTCCCTATAGGGAACAACACTTTTTTGCGTGTATTTTCCTTGCTATTCCCTATAGGGAACAACACTTTTTTTCATGTATTTTATCTTTTCTGTTCCCTATAGGGAACAACAATTTTTGTGTATTTTTCCTTGTTGTTCCCTATAGGGAATATTTGTTGTTCCCTATAGGGAACAACACTTTTCATGTGTGTTTTTCCTTGTTGTTCCCTATAGGGAATATCACTTTTTGTGTGTGTTTTCTTTTGTTGTTCCCCTCAGGGAACAACACCTTGTAAGTATTATTGAGAACACCCTTTCTTCCCCTTGCATGATCATTCCTATGCCATCCCAGTTCACTCTTTATGATCCGCTTTATGGCATAAAATTACAATACATATTTAAGGACAAGAAGTATGGAGTCTGCTGAAACAGGAAAATATATTGAATATTATCATCATTAACAAGATTTATTTGTGATGATCAAAAAATAAAGGACACAATTATATATATCACTTCACTGTGCTCATTTCCACTATAAATCAAACTGATTGATTATCTGTACCATGCTGGTTCTCCCCCGTCCTGTATAACTCTCTCTATTTATTATCAGTAAGATTATGGGTATATTTTTTTCCATTGATATGTTCAAACTTCTTCTGCCATCCCTACTCTTAAGGAGTACTGAGCCACCCTCCATATATAAAATGGGGAGTGTTTATGTATATATATATATATATATATATATATATATATATATATATATATATATATATATATATATATATACATATATATATATATATATATATATATATATATACATATATATATATATATATATATATACATATATATATATATATATATATATACATATATATATATATATATATATATATATATATATATATATATATATATATATATATATATATATATATATATATATATATATATATATATATATATATATATATATATATATATATATATATATGCACTAACAATTTTATGATTTTTCCACAGATGGAGGATAGGGGGTCTCATCACGAGTTGGCCTGACCACTTTCGCTACTTCCCAGTGAATGGCAATGTGTTCATTTGGTTACCATGCCAGCACATTGGTCTCTACTATGGACATCATAATGCACTTCCCCAATTATACATAGAGGACCATGGTTCCCAAGGGTTAGAAAGCAACTCTGTCGAGGCTATGGATGCTTGCAGGCAACAAAAGCTCTACTTATGGTATTGAAGTTTTATTTTCTACATCAATAATTATTATAATACCCTCTTCTTATGTTTCTATTTGTTCTATAGAGAGATTATGTCCCTAACTTACCTTGAACCTTTATGCATGAGTTAATCTTCTAAAATCAATCACAATAGTTTTAAGTGGAATAACGGTGGTAAAGTATTATTTCCTGCATATGATGTCCTTTTTCTTTATCGCATCACCTCACGACATCTTATCACTTATTGATAATTATCATTACATCCCTTGTTTTCATTACTCCAATATCATTTATGATCCTTTCATTAATATACGTACCTTGCCACTTTCATTACCCAATCCATCACCCCTTTACTTCGCCACCAGTGCATCATCCTTTCATTCATTCGATCGTAGGCAACCTATCATTTCGAGAGGGAGTGAGGACCTCTAGTATACTTATGCATGTGCTGCCATCTTTTCATTTGATTTTGTAGAACAATATGAAATCCCATAATCACAGAGCGTGTGGCATCATAGCAGTCCTTGATAACGGTATTTATGTTTATAAAACATCACTTGATAGAGCCATTACAACCATTTTTTGTTCCATCTCTCGGATCTTCTCATTGTTGTCCTTTTCCCACTACACTAATCATTTGCAGAAGTCAAGCATAATTCGAGGAAGAATAGTGTGCCGAGAACCTTTAAAACTAGTTGTCACCGATGAAGCCAGGGAAATTCTAGCTCGTGCAGGATGGACAACAAATTTTACAAGATTTCAAACCCCCAATGAGGAAATTGCCGTCAAATTTTTACGAAATCTACAGAATGGAAAATCCCTAGTAAGAGGTAGACAAATCACTGTAACAGATGTTGTGATAGCCGAAGTGTCTGGGTTGCCGGCAGAAGGACCAGTATGGGCTAGCAAGCGATTAAAGCTGCATGATTCTATGGAGGTTTTTAGGGACAAAGGATAGGAGCTAATCAAGAAGGGTAAAGGCATTCAGCCATCTTCTCTTGGAGAGCCATGGGGAGAATTGGCACAAATTGTCCAGAACTATATTACTTGCGATGGGCATAAAGACGTGGTAAGGCCGCAACAACTCAAACTTTTAGCAGTTTTAAAAACAAAATTCTCTATTAATTTGCCTGCACTGTTGAATTCATTATTGCATGACACTGCCAAGAGGCTGAGACAGTCCCAACACACAAAAACATTACTTAGCCACCATTGTCTGATCAGGTTAATAGTTAGTCACAACCTTGCCCAACAACAATCAACCTAGAATGATCTCATATTGGCCCTCGAAAGAGGTGAAGACCTACTAGCACCTAACCCTGTTCCAAAAAGAAAGAGGACTTCCCTTTCAGGAAGCATATCTCACAAACACAGATGATCTACCAAGTTGAAGTCAAAACATGAAGTGTCTAAAAATCCTCAAGGTAGCACTAGTCAACCCATACAATTATCCAGCCCAGTAAATGAACAAGACTTGAAACTAGAGTCAGGAGGACAAGATAACCCTGAAACAAAACTTGAGGAAGGGGTAGGGCATTCTGATGATGAACAAAGAAATGAAGTGGGACCTTCTTCAACACCAAATGTGAGTTCTCAAGATGATCTGTTGCACGATTTCGAGACAGGGATGGCCCAGGTCCTAGCCAACATGTCTACATGTAGCCTGAAGGACTACTCAATCTTAACTTAGGAGAAACCCAATCTCCTGGGAATTCTGGCTATACCAGAATTCTATCTCCCTCAAAAGATACAAACCATGAAGCAGAAATAGATACAGAGTCTATTCAGGAATTAGAGAACCAATCTGGTGACACGCTCCCAGTGGAAAATAGCCATGAAGGTCTAGAGCTAGAAAACATAGGCCAAGAGGAGGAAGTAGAGACAGAGATTATTCAGGAATATGATAATCAATCTGGAGACACGGTCTTATTGGAACAAAGCCAGGGTGAACAACCATACTCTTTAGAGATAGAAGCTATTAACGAGACTATCAGTAGATCAGTTACTCCTCTGAAAAGGTATAGAGCCAGAACGAAATTGAAGAAACTCAGAAGAGAACACTAGAAGCTTCCCAAGAGAATCAAGATGCTTCGAAGAAAAATAAAAGAAATCACAATGGGAAAGGTTCTGGACAATACCCCTGAGGTAGTAAATGTGGCCATGTAAATGGAATTATATGAATATAGGGCTATAGGAACTCAAACTAAGCCCATATCTACTCAAACAATCAACACTCAAGAGGAACCACATCCAGATTTAGTAGACATAGCTACTCAGATGGAGGTTTGGACCTCCCACAATAAAGAAGTACAGACAAAAGATGTACCCTCTTATAGCATGGGTACTCAGACGAAGGTTTGGACCTCACACAATAAAGAAATATAGATAAGAAATATCCCTTCTCATAACATAAGCACTCAGAAGAGCATACAACCAAAGACATCATGACACACCATGACCCAATTATACTAAATCTTCAGGAAGAATTGGCACAAGATCGTCTCGTGTTGGAATGACTTGAACAGGAAACCATTTCCCAACATAAATATCAAGAGCTACAGAAACAACTTTGGGAAATGAATGTAATAGAGAGCGAGACTTTTGATAGATGTAGAAAGGTAGAAGAAAAAATGGAGAAGATCAAGCTCAAACTAGACAGAGTCATAAGTCAGACAAACACCATTTTCTCACTGTATTCGGATGTCCTAGCATGTAGGTCTCCCGCCACCAATTATGCCTTGTTTTTGTTAGAACGGTACTTGTTATTGAAAATTAAAGCCGTGAGAGCTGGTAAACCAATTGAATTAAGAACAACTGAAGATTTTATAAATTGCTACAAGCAACATGGTGTAAAGGTCCAAAGGCTTCTTTGTGAGTTTTATCTGCACAATTTTAGATTAGAGAACGAGGTGGAAAATAACCCTAAACCTTTTGTAGGGGATGTTCAATTCCAGGCTTTTATTTCATTTGCAATTAACCAACTCAAATGGTTCAAAGCTTATAATGCATTTCAAAGACAAGAACATGGATTAGATCTTTGGGTGAGAAGTGAACCTAAGCACCCCTTACAAATGTTTGCCAACCATAAGAGTCTGATGACACGAGAAGGGGCGATTAAAAATTTAGGGCCCATTCATAAGGAGATTATACAGAAAGGAGTATCATATTTCCTCTCCATTCAAGAAAGTTCTTTGACTGCATCTAAACTCAGATGGACGATCTCCACTAGTAGTGTGCAAGATAGGGAACCATTTAATTACAGAAATTTTAAAGCAGTTGTGGCCCGTTTGGTCACCTATAGCAATATTATTTTGAGAGAAGGACCTTACTAGTTAGGATGTCAGTTTCAGAGCCCCATTATTTGGTATCCCCCTGAAGGTTATTGGGCTAAATACGAATTGCATGAAGGAAAGGAAGGGCTCGCCTTTGTGCTCCTGGCTCAACATCATGGTTTTAGACTAATTTTTGACGCTTTCTCTCTAGCCTACTCTTTAACTGCACTGCATAAGAATTACTTACTTTTCATGAGGACATGAAATAGGGTAAGCAGGGGAGTATGTTAAATTACGAAATGGGTATGTATTTACTCTTAATTCCATCACCTTTTTCCTCTTTTCTTATCTCTTTCATATCTTGATACGCTAAAATATTAACGAATTATGATAAGAAATGGATGAACTACTCTCGGTTAAGATTTAGCCATCGTAAGTAACTTTTATTTCTTTTATGCAAAGAAACGATGAAAGGAATAGTTGTTGTTCCCTAGCGAAGGAACAACATAAACCAACAAAGGAAGAATGGGGCACGTCAGTTGTGGTCAGTTCGGATGACGAATCAGGAGGATCAACGCTAAATGTGAAGAGTGTTTGAAGATAGCATTCAGTTGTGAATCCCTCAGGATCGGGAGATCCTGAGGGATCACATTTATCTTTTACCTCTTTTTGACTATAAAAGCAAAAGATTGTAGGAGGAAAGGGGATCGATCTCTGTTATTTCAAATTGTAATTTTAATTTACAAACTCATGTTGTTGGAGAACATGACCGTATTGTAATGAGACTTGAGTTCAATGATTAATATATAATTGACATTGCTATTCATTCATATTCTCTAAAGTAGCTCAGCAATATTCGCTGGTGGCTAAGGGCCCGACCTCTGGTGGATTAAACTGCTCCCTTGTGTTATATATTTCTGATTCTCACAAGTTTGATTGGTTTGATAGTTTTCCCATTTTCTATGAGTTTATCTGATTTTCTATTTACCGCTTTCCTATATTGAAGTCAGTACATTTTCTTTACATGTTTTGCAACACTGTCATTTGATTCTATTTACGCTTGTTGAAGATTAAATTATCTAGCCATTAAGATAGTGAATCTTATTGATTTAATCAACTGTAAGAGTTTGGTTATTGCTATTGAACTCTCGGTTGATATCATTTCCATTTGGATTGCTTAGTTGAGATTAAGTGTGATTTAGATTGAATCATCTAAGAAGAGATTGGTTCTTGCTAATATGCTCTCGACTGATGCTATTGTTAATTGAATTGCTTGTGTGAGATTTGATTACAATTTTAGTATAGGATTAAGTCTTGATACTTAGATGCAATATTTCCTTTAGCAATTGTAATTTAAGTTTTATAAATGCAGCCGTTTACTCTTGTATCAAAGGTTTATAGTTCATTCTAAGAAACATTACTCTCTGGATTCATAGCATGCACATATTGTGCACACTCTTGGAATAAAAGGACTTGCCTGGGTTGATGATTAATGTGAGCTAATTAGGAGTTTTAAAAGACACCTTTTATCAACCAGCACCACTCATGTGCTTGTGGAAATGGGGAGGAGGTAATCTGAAAGGAGATAAAGGAGGAAAGATGGGGAGACTATGGTGGATGTTTCTAGAAAGAATAGGATTTTGCAAGTGAATAAGAAGAGGTAGTATGGAGATAGATAGTTTTGAGGGTGGCACCTTGAGGAGTGATGGAGGTTTTGAAAAGGTGACTCAGGAGGATGCCAGTCAGTGTCAATGTTGATTGAAAGGAGAAGCCTGGGCAGAGGGGCAAGGAAAATCTACTAATGGAAAAAGAGTAGTGGAAGTGATGATAGCTACAAGGGAATGTAGTTTTGTACCATGTGCAACTATGTAGAGGAAAGGGAGAAACTAATTCCATGTAGCACGATGTCCATGGATCTTGGACAACAAAATTAAACCGTGCCTAGTGTCAAACCCACGACCCCACATGCTTCTACAAATGTAGAGGTAAGCACTGAACATACTATGGAGGCACCAGTAGTAGTGAAGTATGTCAAGTAGTAGCTGAAGCATCACAAGGTGCCTAGATTTAGTTTGGTGAGTAGACAAGTGCAAAACCTTCTAGTAGTTCAGTGGGTGGAACTGGGATTACTTCATCAATAAGTACAACAGAGAGTTCATTGACAAGTGTAGAGTTAAGGATGCCCATGTTCCATGGTGCTAGGACTGAGGACCTAGAACAACATTTGTTTGTTTGTGAGGTCATATGGAGAGCTAAGTAGGTCCAATATGACGTGATGACAATTTCATAGTTAGAATATACTTTTAGATATCGTGTCTTGACATAGTACATGAAATTTAAGAGCGTAACCCCAATTGGACAAAATAGGATGATAAATGATACGAGGAAGGCTTTAATCAAAGAGTTTCAAAAGACAAAATATGAATTTCAGTGTTATTGACTTGAAGGAGATCATGCAAGGCTCAAGAAATTCTGTGTGGGATTTGGACCAAAGTTTTAGGATTTTTAAGGATAGGATGATGTTTGATATTTTGGATGTGAAACATAAGGAGTGATTCATCGTTGGAATGCTACCACATATCAAGGTATCATTGCCATATAAGTGATTTGGCTTGCAATTATAGGCATTGGATCTCACATTGAAGCTGGAAGACTCACCAACATGAAATGGAGGGAGCAATGGTATGGGTCGAGCACAGTCATAGTTGGATGCAATGACTCTACAACAACAAGATTTAACAAAAAGGAAAAGATAAGTAGGAGGAAGTATGTTGCACCATCTTTTGGATAGAGGGTTGCCACCAAAATGAATTCAAGTTACTAACAGATTACATGGCACCCAATAAAATGAATCTTCCTACATAAGGGAGAGGGTTTCATTGTGATGTTCGTTGAGTATGGGGATACACCGCAAAAAATCATCCATTGATGCAGAAGTATGAAGAAAATTCTCACACTCTATTTCTAGTTTTTTAAAGTTGGTGGGACATGATATACATATCTATCGAGCATTATAATTAATGTATGAAAAAACTTTCGATTCATTTCAGGTATAGGGACCCAAAGGAACTAAACCTACGATGAAAGGATTTAATCAAACATGATATAGTCAAAGTAGGAAGTACGATATAACTAGCCAAAGACAAGGAATGAGAAATAGAGGATTAGGAGGACTTTCCCGAGGAGGGGGAGGCTTTAGAAGAGTCCAGGGAACGATTTTCTGCTATAATTGTAGTCAATAGGGACACCTATGCGAGATTGCCCCAATCCCTATTGCACGTGTACATATTGTAAGGCATTGAACCATTCTAATCATAATTTCATATAGTTAATTTCCAAATGGCAAGATAATAAGGGGAAAAATGTATAAATGATATCCTTCGATCCCAGTAGATCCCAACAATAGGTTGGCGTGATAACTCGAGGAGGTGTTAAAAGTCGAGTGGATGTTGTGAAACCTAGAACTCCACAACCCATTAAAGAAATTTCAAGATAAAAAATGGGCCTCAAAAGAAATTTTTAAAATAAAAATAAAATTTATAAGAACCAACAGGATTCAATATGATGATGTCAACCATGGGGGATGATGCACCATTTTTGGAGTAAAAAGGTAAAAATATAAAAAATTACTTTTTTTAACTCGTATTTTCAACTTATATCCCCACAATTATACTCAAATATCGAGTGGGAACACTCATTGGATCTAGAATTTAATTTTGCATCCAAGAAGTAACCATGTTGTATACTTTTGATCTACTACACGAAAAATTTGAAATACATGAAAAAGTGTGATTGTAATAATGTTTTTTCATGTATTTCACATTTTTCATGTAGTAGGGTCCTTGAATAGTATGAAACATGGGTACTCCTTGGATGAAAAATTAAATTCAAAATTGAACATGTACTCCGACCCAAAATTTGACTAAAATCATAGGGAGATAAGTTGAAAATAAGAGTTGAAAAAGTAGTTTTTCCTTTTTTCCCTCCAAAACATGATGAGGTAATCTAATCTTATTTTATTATTTCCACTATTATTTTATAATATTCCTTAGGAGGCACATTTTAGTCCCCAAAATTTCTCTAATGATAGTGCATTAGAAGGGGACATGAACCGCCTCATATGTTGGATCCTGCCCAAGAGAAAGAGACTTACAAAGAAGCCCAAAGAAGATAACTGCTACAAAATGTGGTAGACTAGACATAGTTATAGAAGAAGCAACACCAACTATCTATGATGACATTATTTATAAGGAACCACTGACCAAAGAAGATCCAACCCAAAACTTTCTCCAAAGCTACCTTGAGCCAGTGAAGAATGAAGGCAAAGGAAAAATTTAGGAAAATGGTAGAACAATGTTCCAAGGAATTGGAAGAAGTTATCATGCGAATGTCACCACGCATAATAAATCAAGTATCTCATGGGAAGACAACGAGAAAGGAATTTAGGTTCAGTTCATAGGTAGGAGAATATGAAATAGAAAAAATTATACTGGACTTGGGGACAAATGTAAATATATTTCCAAAAAGTAAATGGGAAATAATGGGAAAACCAAACCTAATTTGGTCTCCCATTAAACTAATCTTAGCTAATCAACATTGTATATTCCCCATTGATAGATGAATAGGTGTATCAATATACATTGATGGAATTATGTGTACTATTGATTTCGAGGTTATGGAAATTGTTGATGATCATGGTCCATAACTATCTTTTTAGGGGATTTATGGATTTTGATAATTAGTCAATTATTAATTTGAAGAAGAGACAAATGATCATTGAAGATGGGGACATTTGAGTCACAACAGCCCTGGATCCACGAGAAGGAGAGAAATATACTAAACACATTAAAGGTGAGTCAAGTAGGGAATAATTAGATAATATTTACAATGTGACAACTCGTTGGGATGCTTATGAGACCCTTATTGCTAATGGAGTGCTAAGATGGCATAGTGTCAGGTCATGTACTTCTAATTCAGAAGATATACTAGAAAAACGACAAAATAGACTACATGATATCTGCACTGAAAGATGTGCACACATTACCAGGGTAGTGTGTTTGATATGGATTGAGGTGCATAATCCACCCTACTTTGATGGATTTTCTGAGGTAACTATTTTTTTGCAAGAGTTTGAGGATCAGATACTTGAGTATATGAGGATTCCCATGTTGGACGCTGCATTGCACAAAAACCTAGCGAGATGGTGGAATTTGTACAACGACCAAGTTTATAGATGAGAGGAATGTAGAGAATTGATGTGTAACATGTTTAGGACCAACTATGGGGTCCTTGGGTGCCAAAGCATGCACTTAAAATGGTGTGTTGCAGCATGGATAAGAGAATATGTGCCACAACAAGAGTGTGTACATAGGTTTGTACATACTTTTGACAACATTCCCATGAACTGGTATATTGAGTTAGACATGAGAATATGAATGAAGGATTGGAATGAGATGACAGAGAGCTTTAAATATACCTTTAGTTTTAAGGTGGGAGAACCAGCACTCGATGAAGCTTTGCAGTACTATGATGGAAATTTTCTACTGAGGGAGAGCCAAGAGTGCTGGAAAATATACCACTGTGTCCTCGACACAAGAATTTGCAATAGATACAAGAGTTTATGAAGTGTTATAAGTTAGAAAAACTAGGAGAGTATGATGACAATCCCATAAACATACCTATCCTAGAAATCGAAGGGGAGCATCTAGTAAGTGGACCGGAGTTGTAATTCACTAAGTATGTGAAACCTATTAGAACTAGGAAAGTAAACATTGGGATAGAGGAAATCCTGAAGATGAAATTCATAGGATATTATTAAGATGATGAGATGGTAAAGAAGGTTGCACATCTGCTACGCCAATACTAGGGCTTTGTACGCAACAATTTTGAGGAAATTAAGGGAATTGTAGTAGATTTGAGTGAGATGAGAATATTTTTGGATCCTATAGCCAAGCTTATGAAGCAATGACCATATCCGTTAAATATGATATATAAATAAAATTTTAAATGGGAGTTGGATAAGATGCTAAATGAGGAATCATTAAACTTATGGAAGAATCAGAATGGGTAAGTCCAATGGTATTCCAAAGTAAGAATACGGGGACAATCAGGATTTGCATAGAATTCTGGGATGCAAATGATGTAGGCATAAAATGATGAAAGGAGATTTATTCCTATGTATATAATTAAAGTATGTTTCTTGTAGTTTAAAGTTAAATATTTGTTGTATGCTAGAGGTAACAATTAACAATAGTTATTATTGAATATGCTAGTAGAGGTTATTATAGGTCGATAGGATAAAACTCCATTATGTGCTAAAGTGGAATAATGTGCATCAGAGTGAGTTATATGCAATGATGGTGCCAAAATAGAAAAGATGTAGTGTTAGGGGTGGTATAGTTAGGGAATAATTGTGCAAAGGGATTGAATGATCCAGTGCGAAATAATATTTTAATATTTGGACAACATATGATGAGATGATTGAGTTGAAGGCTTAGGTAAGAGTCAGGGTGAAAATAAAAAATGTGAGGGGAACTACATGAGTGGTTGTATGAATGACCATACTTTGTATGGTAAGGATGACCGACTTGAAATAAAGTAGTTTTCATTACAAAAAAATTGGGATTTTGCAGCAGAAGAGGGAATGAAATTCACCATATCGACCCATTAGGAAACAAGATAAGGTGATCATAAGAGGATAAAGTTGAGGAGATAAGCTAATGTGAATAAGAATTGATTGTGAACTACTTTACTGGAATCCCAAGCTACCATAAAATTGGTATATCATATTTTAATGGATGATCAGAAAAGACATGAGATTGAGAAAAGTATGGGTACGGTGAGCTTCATTGACAAAAGAATGTTGCGTAGGAAGATATATGGTTTAGTGAATAGAATGAACAACTCCAAGAAGAGTCTTACAGATTAATCACATTGTAAGGATTGGGTCGACGTGTCGAACCAACTAATGTGGTTCATCCTCAGGACAAGGTGAGAAGCCAATCGATCTAAGAGAATAAATAACAGGGATGCATCATTGTTCAGGGTAAGCTATTCAAAAATTAGTCGTTGGTGAAATAAAAATATTTAGGAATATGTGATGAAGAGATGTTTATTAAATTAACTAATGTTTAGTTAGAAAATAGATGTTATGTAAAAATAAATTATATAATATCCAATTTGTAAATTATTTATCAATTTAAATAATAATATAATCTAATAATAACTTATTTATATAATATTATTAGTTAGGATTGACCTATTTATTGTGAATTAGGTAGAATACTAGTCGTTATCATGATGAAATAAATTAGTTAATAATAATCTTTAAAATAATTAATATCTTTATCAATTAAAATAAAAATATTATCCAATAATAATTTATATAATAGTAATAGTTAGGGTTGACCTATTCAAAGTGAATAAGGTGGAAAACTAGCCGTTATAATAAATTAGTTAATAATATTATTGAAAATAATTAATTTATATAATAATATTTGGTTGAAAATTAGTTATTATGTAATGAATTAGTCAATAATAATATTAAGACTAATTTATTCAAATAATAATATTATCTATGAATAATTTATCTATATAATATTATTAGTTAGGGTTGACCTATTGAATGTGAATTAGGTAGAAAACTAGCCATTATCATGAAATAATAAATTGGTTAATAATATTATTAAAAATAGTCTACTTCGTTCCCTCCTCCGATGATATCCCCTACATTGGAGAAATAGGAATATCGATCAAGGAGTGGATCAACGAACATGCTGCTGACATCAAACACAATTTCTCCTGCACTTTAGCCCTTGCAGAACATGCAGAGAAATCAAATCACCATGTCTGCATTGAAGAATCTAATGTCATTGCTAAAATTGATTTCCACCACAGGAAACTCAGGGAAGCGATTGAGATTGAGAGGCATGCCAAAAACCTCAATAGGGATGATGGATGGAAATTAAGTAAAAGATAGATTCCAGCTCTCGCTTCATAACTCCTTCGCCCTTTCCTCACCCTTATCATTTTTCAACTTCAGTTCTTTTCTTTCCTAAAATTTATTTGCTTTCATCTTGTTGATGGTATTTCCTTTATCCTATCTTTTCTTTCCTCCTTTTTAAGGAGGATAAACTATCCTCTATCCTTTGATGGTTTCATTTAATGTATAAATTCCATCAAATAGACCTTATAGAGATTTTGGTAATTTTAATAAAATATTCTTAAATATAGTGAAATAAAATTTATCTTGAATCATTCCTAACTATGAAGTTTCAATGAAATATACTTTAATTAAGTCACGCCCAACTAATAGAATCTTGAATAATTGTTTTAGGTCATAGTATTAAATAAATTGATAATTAATTCATTGCATAACAACTAATTTTCAACCAAATATTATTATATAAATTAATTATTTTTAACAATATTATTAACAAATTTATTACATCATTATAACAATTAGTTTTCTACCTAATTCACATTGAATAGGTCAACCCTAACTATTTATAATATATAAACTATACTTAGATAATATTATTATTTTAATTGATAAATATATTAGTTATTTTTAAGATAATTATTAACTAATTTATTTCATCATGATAATGGCTAGTATTCTACCTAATTCACATTGAACAGGTCAACCCTAACTAATAGTATTATATAAATAAGTTATTCTTAGATTATATTATTATTTAAATTGATAAATAATTTACAAATTCGATATTATATAATTTATTATTACATAACAATTATTTTCTAACTAAATATTAGTTAATTTAGTAAACATTTCTTCATCACATATTCCTAAATAATTTTATTTCACCAACGACTAGTTTTTGAAAGGCTTACCCTCAGTAATGATGCATCCATGATATTTATTCTCTCAGATCAATTGGTTTCTCACCTTGTTGTGAGGATGAACCACATTAGTTGGTTCGAAACGTCCACCCAATACTTACAATGTGATTAATCCATCAAATTGTTCTCTACATTATGGATCACAAAAGTATTATATCTAACAACTCCAAGAAGATATGAAACAATTGACCAACCTCCAAATTGTTTGTTTATAGTTACAGATTAGTGTAATGAGTTGTTGATAACTGTGCAATGAGAAATTAGCAAGGACATCGATGTTGTCACCCATGATCCAACAATCATAATTACGCAAGGTGTTATCAACGAATGGGAAGAGATTAGTACTGAGGTTGAAGCATGGGAGAAGGCGTTATAAGAACTACACAAGGTTGTAGATGGAAAGTTGTCTTCCTAGAAGAAGGACAAAGTGGCTTGGGACGAGCCACAATTTTGTGTTGGGGGCCTACTGGAGGTCAATTTTATTTTTTTTAATTTTTGGTAAGTGTTATTCTAGGTGATCACATATAGGAGAGAGTGACAAGGGTGAGAAGAAATCAACACATAGTAGTAAGGCTTGGTGCAAAAGAAAGAGATGTCACCTAGGGAGGTACTACCCGTAGGAGACAGTTGTGTCTAGTAGGTAGGATGCATGTGAATAAATTGGGCAGTTAGGATATTGTATATGGTCATGAAGTAGAGGAATGTTGTAGTGGTAGGAGAATCTAGGGATATTTCTATAAGGGAGGAATTCAACGTAGTGGTGATGAGCTAGTGGTAGATATTTTCAACATATTTGAGAAGACAGTTAAGTGGTGTATGATAGTTAGAGGGAAAGTGTGAGAAAATATCCCAGATGGTAAAATAGTGTAGAAGATGGCTGGAAGAGTGGGGAAGTATCTAAAGAAGATCTAGAGGCTATCATGGATCAATAAAATAACTAGTTTGACACATTTTGAGGGTTGGACTATAGAAGAAGAAAGGATTGTCATGATTGTGTCTTGTTGTTACAATAGTTCTAGATGTTAATAGTTTATGTCTGTGGTTTTTGTGTGAGTGTAAAGGAAATAGCCTAGAGTGGATTCAATTATGTTTTTACACTTTGTTGGTTGTTATGTTGTACATTGAATACTCACTGAAATATAGCGAGCCAAGTTATAGATTGTCTATATTATGGTACATTGCACCCATTCTTTTTTCATGATGAAGTAATAGAAAGAAAAATAGGTTCCCTCCTTTATATTAGCATATGAATATATATGTCTCTGTTATTATTATTTTTTTATTAGTTTCTTATGGTTATTGTATTGGAATAACATTTCTAGTTTCTTAGATGGATGAGAGAAATGATAACATCTTGCATTCTATTATGTTAATTATATTGTTGTTGAAAGAGGGGATGATTTGTTAACGTCAAGAATAATTTTAATGATTCCTATCATACTCATGTTATGGATAATAACCTGTGTGCTAACTAGTGAGCTCAAGAACCAATAAAGTCCCATGCAATGTACATTCCCAAAGTGATTGTTAGGTGTCAGTTTGATTGGTGTTTGAGGATTTTGTTGTAAGCCGAAGTTCTAGTGTCTTAGGACTCTAACAATTCCATCTCACTACCAGAACATGGTTCTATCAATCCCCCATATCATCTCAAGTGAGACTTCATCCACTATGTGGGTGATGCCAAATGGGGCCATGTTGAGAAGGTTTGTTGGATAACTACACAGCAAATCCTGTGTCTTCATATAATCTCGCATACGAACATGGAATAAATATATTTCACCAAGACATATATTTTTCCTCCCTTCACATCCTATAAACTTTGAATAAAACCATGAATTCATGAGATGAAAGTAAAGTAGAAAAAAAAAATGTTAGAAGAGAATTTTTAAAGACTATTACATTAAAAATCTACTAAGTTTGAAAATATTCATTTTCTCAATATTCCACTTTTATAAGCTAAGGTAAAAATATCAAAAACAAAATAGACCTTAAATAGCTCTTTATGTATCTTAATTCTATTGGTGAGTCTAAAATATATAATTTACAACATAGTAAAAAATAATAAGACTTCACATCAACAATAAAAGTATTTTGACAATACTTAAATAAGAATGTAAATGCATTTTGTCTAAAAAATTGGGATAGCCCTCCCATGGAGTAGAAATAATAAGGGTAATCATGTAGACACGAATGGAGAAAATATAGTTAGTCCTTAGTCTTCATAATCTAAATACATATGCAAACTATACAGGACATCTCAACAAAATACATGAGAAACAAGGTTAGAAGACAACATTAAGAGGAGATAAGCACTACCTCCTAGTCCAAGGAACTTTCATAACTAGAATTTTTTTATGCAACAAGTTCTTCATCAAACCGGGTAATGAGAATTTATATGTTCTATATCTTTACTTACACATATCTCAATATAGTTTTTAGGGAGAACACGTGATGATTTCTTCTTATATTTAAAGTAAAAACATTTCACTTTCAATCCCATTTTAGTATGCCAATTAATCTCATATAATAACATTATCATAGACATTGTCCATAAAATGTTCAATCAACCATCTATGCACTTCTACCTCAAGAAATCATATGTAATGACATCAAACTCAAAGCCTAAAGAGATATTGGCAATGAACTATTTTTCTTCCAATTCTCTTAAAGGAAGATTTGTCATATTGCATAACAAGGTTCCATTATCCCTTTTATACAATCAACTAATTTGAAAAATGCATTTTCATCCTTTCCTCTAGTACCTAACATGCTCATTAATTGTTTTAAAACATCTATTCAACCATCTTAACATCCCCTTATCTTCTCTAGTCAATTTTTTTAGGAGAGTTTACCCTTCTATCTATTTTATTCATTATTATCAATCATTCTTAAGATAAATGCTTCCACATGACTTTCATTAAAACTACCATATTTCTAATGTTCAATATTGAAAGATTATTAAATAGGAACACTCATTCTATGAATAAATTAAAGCAATAAGAGAAAAGAATGAAGCTGGAAATTGGTTCACCACCACAAAGGAGCCCACTTCTTACTAGTAAAGTTATTAATAAACTCCTTGAAGTCAATAAAAAATGAATCCTATATTATATATTTCTTAACATTTTCTTTTCTTTCTTACTCCATATATCAACTTCTATCTCACCATAATTTTATTATACTTTCAAAAGTCTCTTCTACATGATTTGAAAGTGCACAAGTGGATAATGGCTCAAGAAGACAATGGCTATATAAATAAAAGCCATAGACTCAATATAGCTTCCAACCCATGTACTTTCTTTTTCAACTTGAACTTATCCTCTAATGGTTGATTAAAAGAGTGTTACGCATATCAATTGTGGTTATGTACATTCTCAATTATCTAGATGTCCTTGTTTTTTCAGTGTAGGGTGAAATATTATTATCTTCAACAACTTTTCCCTTTTCATTATTACTCTAGAAATTTGAATCATTTTAGCTTATGAATACAAGTTTTCATAGGGTACAGTTAATTAAAGTATCTATAAAGGTATGGACTTCTATCAACATAATCTCAGTTTCAATTATCTTGTTATTCTATAACTTAACTGTGGCCTAATTAATAAAAAATTTAGAGCTATTGTTCATAATTTACTTCCATATTATTCACATTCCTCTCACTTGTCCCTGTATGATCCCATTTATTAGAGATTCGTGATTTTTTTCAATTTGTTTCTTTTGGAAATTAGGGAAGTACCATGTCCTTAGTTGAGCTTGCACTGTTTTAAAACCTTTACATAACCATCATTACCTCCTTACATACCTAAATTATTTTTACCTCCCTCTACAAACATAATAGATACACCCTTTTTTAGGTGGAATATAAGTATTCTAAGTAAATTTTATATCCAATTAATTCTCCCATTGAATTCATATCTTCCCATTTATCTTCCATGACTACAATACTATTAAAAATATCATGAATTTGTTTACTAAAAAGGTCATCTTCAAAGACCTAGTATTCAAACTATCTACATCATCCATTACTATCAATTTTATTTTATTTTTTTAAGGGAACCATATATATAAGGATGTTATTCATTTTCTCCTTTAACATTCATTCCCATGTCCTCATTATCCCCAACCCCTTTTTCTTGTTCATCTTGATGAATAAATATGAACTTTCTTTATTTGTCATCATGTGAATCTTAGAGATCTCTTCAGGATTAAAACCTCAAGCTTCATTAGATTCTTTCAAATCTAAATAATTCAACCCCTATACAATTCATGTGAAGTGGGTGACTCTATTAATCATAAATCTTCCACCCTTGGAAAAATTCCAAAGGAACTACTTCCTCTTATTTTTATCAAATAAAATGGACCATTTTCATATATTTTCATATTTATGACATAATTAAACAACAAACCATATATCACATACAAAATTGGAAAGGAGGTAAGGTTGGGATTCAAATGTATATATGCTAAAATAATAGTAATCAATCTTTGTAAAAAATATTCCCCATATTTATAAGGAATGCATTAGATTCAATAATTATGTTGTTAAATTTAGTTTTTGTTATAATTAATTTGAAACGTAAGAATCTTATGTTACATAATGTGAAGTGGGGCTCTACGTCTCAATAAATATGGACACCAACATTGAGTGGATTTTTTTATTTTTGTTTATATCATCTTCTAAAATATTGCTTCATAAATCCAATATAAAACTCTCTTAGTCTTATGAATAATAAATAATTGATGTGAAACCTCAATTTAAACATTCTCCCTCTGATCTAGAATGATATCCTTATTTACATTATCATATATAAGGTGCATTATATACATAGTAACTTGATTTGTGGTTTCATGTCCAAACACCCTAGAGAAAAAACCACATCAATTCTTGGTATGGTTCAGAAAAAAATATTATTTCTATATAGTAGGACCTCTTTACTATCTTATATCAACTACTAAATTCTATATTAAATGAAAAAGTTGGCACACATTAATATTAGGAGATTCCTAATGCAAAAGGAGGAAGCTTCTGGATCCGTAAAATGCAATGCATGATGTAAAATGTAAATAAATATCATAAATTGAAATGTTATATAATAGTTTTACATTAATGATAGTGTAGGATGAGGGATGCATGAGGTTGGAAAAGTGACACAGGAAACACATGAAAAGGAATGGAATGTGAGAATGTAGAAGCATAAGAAAAATGACAAGATCTTATTGTCTCTACCTCCTACGTTATGCATCGAGACAAGGCATGTTATTTGGGGTGTTGAAAGATGGAATGTCAAGGGAATGAGGTGAAATAACTTCTATATTCTAGATCCAATATTGATATGGATTGTAGGATGAAAAAGAAAGGATGAGAAAGAAATGATATCAAAATTCCACATTATAATTAGATATGGAATGACAATTTCAGAATCAAATTCTCCCTATATCACATTAGACATCATTATAAAATGTAAACAATGGACTTCCTTTGCAACTTAAGAGTTGTTGGTAAAATTTCTCAAAAAGAATTAAAGGAAGCAAGGTAAAATATTTAGCCAAACTAAGAGGCAGCCCTACCAAAAGGAATACATATTGAAAAAAAATAATTAAAAAATTGCACTGTTGCTTGACATAGAAACTAACACTTGAACACAAGGGCCATCAATCCATCAAGGACTTAGTCTTTTAAGTAGAAAATGAGATGAAATAATGACATTGAATAAAAAATAAATGAAAATTATTACATCTAGCTTATCAAAAAAACCTCATGATTATTTCAAACTTAAGTAAATATGTTCAACAACAACAAAAGTAAAACTTATATTTGATCAGAATTCCCACTACTAGGTTTTGCAATTGTTAAACATAACTTAGGCTACCTAGTGAATTGTGACGTCCATATTCAAGAAATTTGAGATAAAGTCAATCTTCACATGCCCCCTCCCATGATGAGTCAATGTATACACTGAGGTCTCCCTGGCATCATGTATCTCAATTCGTGGGGGTGATGTGGAGGAAATGTTTTAATTGACCACAAGTTAGTCGTATTGATACATGTGCCTTCTTTAATCTGTTTGTCTTACCTTTCTCTGTTAAGAACCATAACTTGGAAAACATGTCTCTACTTATGGGACCAATTACTTCATTTATGATTTAATGCTTTAGCTTTAGACATTGAAAGTATCTTTAGAGAGAGGGATAATCACTTCAGTGATCAATAGAAACAATAATACATATTTTCACTAGAAGGTTTTAGTGTCTACCTCAATCTCTTAGTGCCAAGTGGTTTAAAAACTAAGTCGAAAAGGAAAATGGATAAGTGCAGTCAATATAATGGTGTTTTTGTCCCTTGCAAGATCAAAAGTTTAAGGGATTTATATAATGTAAGAGAGAGGTTTAAGGGATTTATATAATATAAGAGAGGCAGCAATGACTTAAGAGGTTGTAAAACTTTAATGTCCTAGTGGACAAAGTGAAATATATAATTTGGGTAAAGAACTTATTTAACAATTAGGTTAAAAACTAATTTGTATAAAAATGGGAATTAGTTGTCTAGTTTATGGAATGGGGGTGATAAAGTACTTCCATAATTATATTTAGTGGAAAATAACCATATATAAATTCCACCTTGATATCTAAAAAAATCCTAATTAACTATATAATATTTCACCAATATGATTAAATATTATACCTAAATTGTATACCAATATATAATATATAGACTACTATGTCAATTCAAAAAATCATAGAGAAATATTTAAATGGAAATAAAGACTAACATGGCAAATATATAGTCCTTTTAATTTAAGCCCGAAAGATAATCAAATAGATAAACTTCGTCACTGAAAAACAAATGTTGTGTGACCCAACTGAACCACCACTACTACACCAAGGGCATTTTTAAGACATTTTTTTAAGAAAAAAGAAATCTTTTGCCTTAAAAAGTCACTTTTTAATTTAGTTATTTTACATTAAAATTTAATATCAATTGAATTGTCTTAAATTTAAAATTTAAGACAAAACATTTTGAGACAAAAAATTTTTAAGACAAAACTTTATATTTAAAACAAACATTTTAAGGAAAATTTATTTTAAGATAAAAACATTTTGAGACAAAAATATTTGAAGACAAAACTTAATATTTAAGACAAAAACAGTTTAAGACAAAATTATTTTAAGACAAAACTTTAAATGTAAGACAAAAACAGGTCGAGACAAAAATATTTTAAGAGAAAAAATTATATTTGAGAAAAAATAGTTTAAGACATAATCATTTTAAGCCAAAACTTTATATTTAAGACAAAAACAGTTTGAGACAAATATTTTAAGACACAAATTTATATTTAAGACAATGACCACTTAAGACAAAACCCATTTAAGACAATTAACAAATAAGCATATCAATTTAAGATAATATTATCTAACAACTGCAAAATTGACTCTCACAGTGTGCCCTAAGTCTCACAACATGTAGGCTACTATTGTTAGTGCCTATACTGAGGCTACTATTTCACTTATTAGTCACGTTATCTTATATAAGGGCAATGATTTGTTGAGATCTTCAATTTGAGGGGGTAGCCAACTCTGAAGAATGTGACAACTTTTCCTCGAAACATTTCCTAGACATCAATTCCTCTTTTTTCCCTTCGATCTTGATTGATACAATTAGATACAACTTTCTTCTTGTTGCATTCGACACTACTACAAAGAGGGAGATTTTAAGACAATTTTTTAAGACAAAATAAATCTTTCTATCTTAAAATTTATTTTTTCTTAAAAATTTCAATACGAGGTGCTAGTAAAAAATATAAATGTAAAGGATTAGGAGTCTATCTTTACGTTGTTGATGGGTTATTTAGGAAGTAGAGGGATGGAGGCTTACAACAACTGATGGGATCTAGGGTGACAAAGTCCAACAATATATGTGTTCTTTGTGAGAGTGATGGAGGCACTTTCGCTGAACGTGGATAGGCAGTAACATAGTTGGAGTACTTTTCAAGGTCTCCATCGATTGTGTTTTAATATATATTTTTTGACTGTTTCATTTATTTTGAACGCTACTTCTATCCACTCATTGTTGTTATCAATATATTGTTGTCCTCGAAGTCCTGAATGTCATCGGGAAGATGGATTAGACTCACCTGAAAAATTGTTGAAAAATGCAGCAAGAAATTCTCAATTTGATTTTTCATTGATTAAAGTGAGAAAATTTGAATTTCCACGTCAGAAAACAAGTTGGATGCAATTAAATTGTATGAAATGTCTTGTGTCACCTAGTTTACTTAATAAATTTGAGTTGGAGGAGTTAGAGTTCAGTTAAGGATGTGTGATTGCTAATTTGTAGCAATCAAGTTCGTTATCTCAAGTTGTTTTTCGTTAAACTAGTTCTAACTTTTGGAGGAACTAGTGGAAGGTGAGTTGTGTAGTGGGATTTCAGTCAAACTCATTGACCATATAGTTAACTAATCAATCGACCCAAAATAGATAGTGCATGCAAAAAAATTGAGTTTCCTAACTGTGGTGAAGATTCCAAGCCAGTGTAACATCAATTGTAGACTAGTCTTAAGTGTACAATTGTTTCGTGTAGTCAGATTATCAACCTTAGTAATTGCATAATCGAGTTTGGAAAAAATCATAAATAATAGGGGCCTAATTTATCAAGGAATTTCACAATGAAATAAGGGCTCAAGCATAGGCATAAATTGACTAAGTCTAGGTCAGAGGTTCTTAGCAAGCAAAGACATAGGTTATTCACTTGTAGGTTGTGCTCAGTTGAGGAAAGCAATTGTAATACATCTTTATTCATCAGATTAATGCAGGAATGCTTTGGGGTTTTTAGGAGATTTCTTTCCCTAGGAAAAATATCGTATGCATGTGTGTTATTTATTATTGCATGTATTAAATTTTTGTTCTAAATTGTTAATTAACTTTCATAGAGCAATAGAGTAGGTTTGTGTCTTGTGATTTTGAAAAAAACTTCATGAGAAGTTGAAAATACACATCGTAATATCTACATGGTATCATAGCAGGATTCACAATAGAGCAGGAATTTCGAAGTTGTTTCTGAGGAGGTTTAAATTTGCAGTTCTGTGTAGTAGGATCTCTTTAGAGCTGAGAAGATGGCCTTCAACGGACCGAGGCTATATTATGCCTTAGAAGGAAACTCTAATTTCATCACATAGAAGGATCACATGGAAGAGGTATTTAATGACAGTGGATTGCTAGAATACATCAAGAGATATGTTGTGAAACCAATGGAAACTTATGCCCAAAACATTGCTAAATGGAAGAAATATGTAGCCAAGGTGAGGAGAATAATATTGGAGGGAGTACAGGACCACATTGTCATGAATATCCATGGGAAAGAAAATCCTTATGTGGTAGGAATTGATAGATATGCTCCAAAATAGTAGTGACCATGGGAAGTTGGTGCTCAAGGATAAAATTTAAAATATAAAGATGTAGAAGAATGACATTATCCCATGGTATCTGAGCAGGTTCAAACAAGTTTGTGATGAGCTTGCGGGAGTTGGTGTTGTTGTTTCAGAGGTTGACTTGGTAAGCCTAGCCCTTCCGGACCTTCCCAAGAGTTGGTGTAGCAATCAATATTTAGTGAACGAAAGGGAGAAACTACTGGATTGAGAACACTTTATGGTCTAATTTCGTATAGGAAGAAATAAGGTGGAATGCGAAAGATGGGACCTCATCCAAGGGAGAGGATGAAGAAAACTTTGTATTGGTTGGAAAGGAAAATAAGGGAAAAGGGAAGAAATGTCAAACTCTTGACAGTGCTAGACCTACCAACATATTAGGGGATCTCCCTGGTAAGAAGTCCCAACTAGACCTCATACCATTTGGTGTAGGATTCCCAGCATTGGGTCATACAGTATCGCCTTGACCATTTTTGTGCACAGAGGCAAGCAGGATTTCCTTGTTGGTAGCAAGGGTGTGACTAGCATGGAAAGCCAAGGAAGTTGCATGAAGGGTTCTGACACATGAAAGGTGGAATAAGTGTGCCCCTTGGAAACCTATGGAAACACGTAGATTGGAAGGGAACACATAAGCAAATATACACCACCAGCTAGAAGGTAGGTGAACCAACAATTCAAATTGATGGTTAAACCAACACACATCTCAACAAGATTCATATATAAATATATAGAAAGAGTCCATACATACATGCGTAAGGAAAAAAAACATATATTGTTAGTGTAACTAGGACAGCAGAAATACAACAACAACATATGCATGAAACATGCTGGATCTGTTATATTAAGAAAGTGAAAGCTCCAATCATACAATACAACCATGACTAACCACTAATCCAACAACGGAATGTTACAATCACTACCGCCTGCTCCTCCAAAGAGATGTACTAGCTCTGAACTATGGAGAATCCAAGGCTCATTACAATACAATCCAAGCTTTCTGTAAGATACACCTATACGAAGCTTGTCTCCCAAAAGCTTGTACAATGAGTTATTAGGTTCTATAAATAGCAAAGGGTGGGGTCATCCTTGACATTCCCCATTGTGACTCTTCACCTACCCTCATGACTCTTCAAATACTACATGATTGTTATATTCAACCATCGACACTTAGTCTTTCACTTTTACAGGATGTTACATTACAATATGCACATGTACCCATGTGAGAAAAATAGGCTTGAGAAATCGATGCAAGCTATCACTAAGACTCAGAAAGCTATGGGAAGACCAACTCTTCGACATCCTCGCGATGATCGATGGTGGAAAATTGATGCCAAGCTTGGTAGTCCATGATGGTGTATGGATGGTCAATGTTGACATCCTCCTAAAGCTAAACTCTCCCCTTCGTTGCTTTCAAGTACACTAATCCAGAACCTCTATCCAACTCATCTGCTAACATGCAAATAATAGTCTTGAGTGTAGCTGGACCAACAACATACTGATGCATAGTGTGTACACTGTTCTCCAAGTTTGTGCTAGTGGCTACACACATCAACTCGTCAAAGCACATGTCCAACTTCATTCGGACTTGGTTCTTCGATTTCACCTAAATGAGTGTTCCAATAGATGGGATCACATGTGCATTCACAATGACATCCATGCTTCTTAATACCTGTGCATGTGAAGCCTATAAACTAGTGATTAGCTGTGGGAGTTCCTCATAGTTCTGAATCTGATTTCGGATGTGTACCTTCAACTCTACTGCCTTCGGCTTCATCATCTTCAGAAAATGCAATGGGGCTCCTTTGTATCTCATTGTAGATGTCTGTATGAGGTCAATAAAAGTGTGCATATTTGGCAAGATATGTGCTCTCCTAACACAACGTTGTTGCCAATTGTTGAGATGGAAAATTCCCTTATGCACAATGTTGAATCTGGAATACAACATCTGCATGATTGTTTCGAGGGATGATACTTCATCTAGTATTACTTTCTTCAATTCTGCTCTGGCAGATGATTTAGCATGTTCTTCTCCTTGCTTGGCCACTTGCAATTCCTTGGCTATGCACTCATTCTCTGTTATAAAGAATTGAACACTCAAGCTGGTGGCCTCAACATATGCTCTGGTAGCATCGGCCAGTGTTGCTGGATGCTTGCGCACATCAAATACGATCACTCATTCTTCAAAATGCGTAGGATATGTATGGACATCTGGAGTAGGCACTCTGCATGACTTCACAACTCTATGTTGTGGCTCATTGAAAGATATGTTGTGCATCTCCGCTTCTGGATTGTCTTAAAGGATATATGTGTCTCCTTGATCACTTGGGACTTGCTCTGCTTCTGGATCTGGTGATGACAGTGGGGTGACTTCTTGGTTATGAGGCATGAGTTTTGTATCCTGATCTAACTCTGGATGCACCGCATCTGTATCCATTTTCTCTAGCATATGTTCAGTCTCTTGAGCTAAGTACTTCTCCTGCGACTGCTCACCTTGTTCACTTTGTGCTAGCTGCTCGGACGAGTCTATAACCTGTATGGGTGCATTTTTGTCAATTTGTGCATGTTTTTCCTCCTACTGTGTCTGTCCCTTCTGTCTATCCCTTATGTGCTTCCTTCTCTCTTCGATGGACCTCTTGTTCTTCCCAGACTTACTGCTTCAATTCTTGCAGCTACTTCTTCGCTTCCTCCATCCTCCATTTATCTCTTTTCTTTTGCGCATTCCTCTTATCCCGATGTTTCCTCTTAGCCTCAATCTCCAAAGTTGCTTTCATCATGAGTGGATATGCTTTGAACTTGTGGCTTTTTTCTACCTCTGCGCTACCATCAACATTTCTCTTACCTTTGTCATGCGCAGGTCTGTTACCCTCTACTCTTGCTGATGATGGTGCTCTCTGAGATGTTGCTTTGCACCGCTTTGCTAAACATTCCACAGCTATGCTAACCAGTTCATTGAGTCTAGAGAAGATGTGACAATGTCTCCATGGGTCTTCCTCACACTAATGACATGCCTCGTGGATGCATGGAAATTTCACTCTCCCAAAATGGTCTTTTATAAACACAGTTACCGATCAAATGGGAACTGTTATCTCAAAACGGGTACTCTAGCACAAAAACCCCCAAAAAACATGAAAAAACAACCCAAAAATGAAAATTGTTTATGCAAGAACGATGTTCTTTTCTTAGGGTAATTTTCAACATTTTTTAAAATGGAAGTAAAAGCCATTTTTGTTTTCAAAAATGGATGAAAAAAACACCCTTAAAAAAAGTGTTTATTCTGGAATATGAAAAAAATCGGGTTACACTTTTGACATTTTTTAGCAATGGAATTAAAGATAAAATATCAGGACTTTGAAAAACTATAAAATTCCAACAATTCTCAAACATGATGTTCAAGATAAAATATCATATCTCAAATCTTGATAATTCCAACAATTTCCATCCATGTTTTTAAAGATAAAACACCTTAACTCTAAAAGACTTTGAAATTGTAATTGTTTTCAACCATAGCATTAAAGATAAAATATAATGAGTTAGAAAAACATTAAAATCTTGTCAATTTTTCAATCATGCAATTAAAACCTAAAATTATGAGTACAAAAAAATATCAAGTTTCCAAATATTTCAAGCATGACATTATGGAAAATTTTCATGACAAAAAAATTTAAAAATGAACACCCAAGAGTAATTTATTCTTTAAATGTTAAATATATAACGATTTTAAAATCTTAGCCCAAGACAACTTGATACATTGTAACAAATATTTAAAAAGCAACCATCAAATTGACACGCCGTTTAGGTGGACTCAACCCGTTGTAATGAAAACTTAAATACCAACCATAAAATTTATACATTGTGGGCGCAGACGTGATTTATTATAACAAAAAATTTAAAATCAACTATCAAATTGTCCATAATGGGATCAGGTTGCTAGATGAGCATCGACACAGACCATGTAGAAAAAAAAAACCAAAAAAAAAAAATGTATAAAGAAAACAAAATTCAAATATTGAAAAAAAATAAAACAATAAACAAAAAAGAAAAAAAATAATACAAAAGAAAACAAAAATTTAATATTGATAAAGAAACACAAAAAATAATAGAAAGAAAATGAAATTTAAATATTGACAAAAAACAATAAAGGAAAAACACAAAATGTAATACAAAAAAATCAAATATTGAAAAAAATACAATAAAAAAATACAAAAAATAATACAAAAGAAAAAGAATCAAATATTATAAAAAAATAAAAAATAGTAAAAGTAACTTAAAAATAATATAAAAGACACCAAAAATTCAAATATAGCAAAAAAACAATTAAAAAATATAATTGTTTTTTAAAAATAATAACAAGAAATAAAGCATAAAAAAAAAACTTAAATACATGAAAAAAATCAACTATAAAAAAAGACAAAAAAAAAAATATAAAAATGTAAAAAATCAAATCAAATCAACTTGTAAATATAAAAGAACAGAGAAAAAATTAAAAATTAAAATAAAAAAAATCATAAAATAGTTTAAAAAAAAACAAAAATAAAAATAAAAAACAATTAAAAGAAAAATAAAAAAAAATAAAAAAATAAATTAAAAAAGGTTTAAAAAAATAAATTAAAAAGAAATAATAATAATAATAATTCAGCCATGGGTAGGGTTGGACGCAGGTACAGGGTGGTGTTCGCCGTGGGCGCAGGCAGGGAGGCGGGTTGTGTGCCATCATCTCCCTGCCTACGCCTGTGGCCAACACTACTTATGGCCGAATTTTTTTATTTTTATTTTTTCCTTTTTCATTTATTTATATTTATTTTATTTTATTTTTTTATATTTTTGTTTTGTTTTCAATTTTATTTCTTAAGTTATATTTTTTAATTTTTTTTTTTTTTTAATTTAATTTTTTTTTTTTTTTTTTTTTTTTTTTTTTTTTAAAGAAAAAATTTAAATAATTTTTTTTTTAATTGTTTGGTTTTCGTTTGATTTTTTTGTTTTTAATTTATTTTTCATTTTTTGTATTTTTTATTTTTCAATTTTTTTTTTCATTTTTTTGTTTTATTTTATTTATTTATTGTTTTTAATTTTTATGCCTTTTTTTAGTTTTTTAATTTAACTTCTTCCTTTTTTTAAAATTTAAATATTGAGTTTATTTTTTTCAATTTTATGATTATTATTATTATTTGGTTGTATTCTATTTTTTTCTAGCTTAAAAGATCTTTACATATGTGTTTTTTGGTTTAATTTTCAATTTGTTTCTTTAAATTATATGTTTTTTTGAAATATTTTTCTTTTTATTATTTAATTTTTTTTTTTAATTTTTTGTTCAATTTTTTTTATTTTTACAATTTAATTTTGTTTTCATTTTTACATTTTTATGGGTGTTTTTTTTTGTTTTGTATATATTTTTTTATTATTTGTGTTTTTTGGTCATGTTTTTTAATTTTTAATTTTTTAATTTTTTTAATTTTTTATGTTTTATTACCATCATGAAAAGCACAAACATTTAAAAAAATATCCACACTTAATACATTAGAAAATTTAAAGTGTAAAAAATAAGTCCTCTAAACAAAAAGGGTTCATGCTGCATCAACACTTTTCAAAATCAAGATGAAAATCACTAACATTTAAAAAAAAAGTGTTGATACTTGATACATAAAAAAATTTAAAGTGTCAAAAATCAACCCTCTAAGAAAAAGGGGTTGATGTTGTGTCAACAGATTTCAAAATCTGCATGAAAATCACTAGCATCTAAAAAAGAATGTTCATACTTGATACATAAGAAAATTTAAAGTGCCAAAAATATGCTAAAAAAAAGTGTATTCTGGTATCACCACTTTTCAAAATCAGGTGATTTTTTTCTACCTCAAAAAATGGGTACCAATTCATTTTCTTATTTGATTGGTAACTATGTTTACAAAGTAATACGTGTCATACGGATTGAAACTTCTGATGTCGAAAGTGAATCTTTTGAACTCCTCCATCTCTGCATTAGCATGCTTGAGATTTTGTATCTTGTATAACACGATCCGTAAAGGAAGAGCAGGCCAAGATGCCTTCTTCTTCCTATGTATTCTAGCTGACAACCTTGTCGAGATGTGATACAATACTTCTAGCGTGATGTGCTTGTCCATGGAAAACTCCAGTAGAACATGAGGGGAATTCTCCACTGAGTACATCCGTATGAAGGTGCCAAGGGGTGAGGCATACCAATCTGCTATGTCAATCAATGCCTCCATCACTACCTACGACATGCAAGGTGGCTCTTGCTCAAATATCATTTTGTACACCGCGGTGACAAAATGGTCTGACAATTGTGTGATGACTCCGTAGAAGCTGCATTCGAAGAACAATCTACAATAAGTGTGCACAGTGGTTTCCAAAAGTGTCCATGCCCACATCAAAGCTGGGAACCAATGACAGGCACAGATTGCATCTGTATGTATGTCAACATGTATATCTATGCTTGTTGAACCTTGGGTGAATGTCAGCCTCATGACACATGTTCCTTCTACCTGAGAGCCAACATGTCGGACTAGTTGCATGGCCTTCCTTCGCTTGCTAGTTGGTCCAACGCAATCACGTAGCTCTGCAGGAAGGTCTTTGTGATCTATTGGTCATATAAGCGGCATACAAAGATGACCAAGTACTAATATGCCTTCCGCGGTATCTTCGTCTTGTAAACCAGACTGGGTGTTGTCCTGAACTTGGCTAGCTCTTTCACCCAACTCTTCAACATATCTCTGGAGTTTGTGTTTCTGCATGTGCTGAAGGGTTTCTTCATTGTGATCACTGGCTATGGAAAGTGATACATCTAATGATAGCCCTTTACCTTAAAGGTAGCAAGCTTTGTCCTTCTGACACTGCTCAACATCATCGTCTCAGGATAAATGTGCAAGACAATCCAATGTATCATGTCCGCACAAGGAAACACAGGATACCTGCATGCAATCCAACACAAGCTAGATTTGTGGATGTTAACATAGACCCTGCGGCCTTCTCTATATTCCTCAAATGTGCCTAAGAATGTATCGTTGATGTCGTGCCATTTCATCTTGATGTCTCTGTCTATGACCAGCTTGGTTTCTTCATAAACGAGAAGGCCCATAAACACTTGTTCAACTCCATCTCCACTTTCACTTCCAACAGTGTCCTTTGACCCTACTCTCTTGGAGGCCATTATACTTGTATTGCTGAGAGATGGACGAACACCTTCTATACCTGGAGACATATATACACTCATGGCAAGCAATCTGTCAGGTAAAAACCAAAACAAATTTGAGGACTGACATGAAACATACCTAGGTGATTAGTAGTAAAATTGTGCAATTTTCACTAAGAGGCGGGGAGACTGGCTACCAAAATAGGTCAAATCATAGTCTGGGTTGTCAAGAGGATCACTAACTGCTACATCTACGCAATGTGCAATCTAGTTGGCCTGCTGAGGGTTGAAAGTGCACAATGCGCAATTTTAGTCTGCAAGGACATGCATCCACAGAGATTGCATTACGTAATTTTTTAGGTCAACAGGGTGCTGTATCCCTGAATTGTGCAATGCAAACCTGGAGGTCAGTCCTAGCCAGGTTTGCATAATTTATAGATAGAAAGCAGTGCCTTCACTTCCAGAAATGTGCATTTTTATCTATGTGAGGCAAGGTATGGGCCAAGTTATCCCAGACCCACCGAAGGACAACTGAAAACATGAAGAGGTTTGAATGCATGGCGAGACTGAATGTAAGCAAAAGTGAATGATCATGCATGAAAATAGTAAATGCATGATTTAGAAAATGGGAACAAATGCATGTGTGTGAAACAAGTAGCCACAACAACGAGCGTTAGTGCAAAAAAATGTCATGCAAGTGATAGCAGTGAGATGCAAACAAAAACTGAAACAGTGCTTCTACAAGCTAATATACATTAAAACAACAGCAGATGTTCAACAAAACCAAGTAAACAACATTCATAGAAATCAAAGTATGAAAAGATGCAAAAATGCAACAAATAACATGAAAAGGAGAGTTACCTGAAAAAGGTTGAGCTGAATGTGCTGAAGACTCCTAGATACATTGTAGGATGTTAGAGCTCCAAGATCGATGTGAGGAATGAGCTTTGCAATGGCGAATAAATAAGGCTGAGGGTTATGACGTGCATGCCACTAATCAAGGAAAAAACAACACTTTGAGGGAAGTTTCTAAAATGATCTTTGTATGTAACCTCTAGCTGCTAAAAGTAGATCCCTAAAATTTAGGGATGCCTTTTGTATGTTTCTTTTTGCTATTTCGAGAAAAAGTAGCCCATGCATGCAAATCAAGATTCCTCATTCCTGGAGGGAATGGGCCAACCTGAAGGCACATGTAATAGTTTGCAATCCTAGGAAAGGGATTTGTGTAGATTCTGGGTTGAGCAGGGCTAGATGTCCCTCAGGCATTGCGTAATTTCTGGGGCCAATAGGTCATTGCCTCCCAGAATTGTGCAATTTCTGGGTTGAAGCCTAGTGACTGGCTATATTGTGTAGTTTTCTGAGGGAGGGCAACCTGGCTAGATTGTGCATTTTGGAGCCCAATAGGTAGCTCAAGAGGATTGCAAAATTTCTCAAGGGAAGGCTGATTCACCTCCAGAATTGTGCAATTTTCTGAGTGAAACTCTCAGCCAAAAAATGACCTAAGTCCGGAAAGGCAACATGTGATGGGAGACTAGCAAGTTGAGATGCACAGGCTGGAAAGCCTTTGAAACTCAGCTGAAGCTTATGTACTTGACTGTGCAAGACATGTTGCTAAGGATGGTTTGTAGGGAGGCTCCAAAATGAAGCTAAGGTAAAATTTTGGAGGGTGGTTGTAGCCGCTACAACACAAACCAAACAAAAATCCAGCCAAGGGGGAAAGAAGAAAGATTTGCAAAAAAAAATGCTTCCATTATCCTGAATATGAACACTATGCCACAAAGTGTCCACACAAAAGGGCAGGCAAGAATACCTTAGGAGGAGTAGTAGGTGAAGCCTTGGCTTCATAATTTGAGCTTGACTTTACCCTTATCGCATGCATGTCTAGCACAATGATGGGGAGCGTGTGGTACTTGGACTCAAGTGCATCATTCCAGATGATAGGGTGTAGAGATTTTTTCAGTGACCTAGAGGAGAAAAATCTCTAGATGCACATCAAGCTAGGGGACAACGAAAGGTAAAACTTGATCGATATTGGTACAGTCACCTTTTAGAGGGTGTCAAGCTCCCCTCTCAAGCTCAAGGATGTCATGTTTGTTCTAGGACTAAAGAAAAATATCATATTTGTTGCAGTTTTGGAAGTCATTGGTTATGATGTGATCTTCATCTAAGGAAAACAATTCTTGAGACACATAAGCATGAGAGAGGTGAAACAGATTGAGGTTAATGTGAAGAACCTATATAAATTAAATGTAGAAAATTGTGCTACATTAAGTACTAAGGTAGAGAAAGTGTAGGGACGTGATGTCGGTCAACTTTGGCACATAAGACTTGGCTATTTACATCATGGTACCTTGAAGATTATACAACAAATAACCATTGGCCTCCCTAAAGGATCACTTGAGAAACAAGATGTATGTAAAGGATGTACATTGAAGAAGTACACCAAATCCACATTCCATGATCAAGACAACAAAGCACATGTAGTCCTAGAACGTATCCACTCTGATGCTGATGGACCTTTCTGAACAATCTCCACTACCAGACACTAATATTTTGTCATTTTTATTGATGAATTCTCATGGACGTGCTAGATCTTCTTCATGTAGAAGAAATATGAGACATTCTCCAAGTATGTAGAATTGAAGGCACTAGTTGAGAAAGAAACCAACAAGAAGGTGAAGCTTTGAGGAGAAATAATGCAGGTGAGTACGTGTCGAGTGAATTTAAAAATTTCTATGTGAAAGAAGGCATTTGACTAGAGTTGACAACACACCCCACAACCCACAGCAGAATGGAGTGTCTCAAAGAAAGAACTGTAGCATTGTGGGAGAAGCGAGGGTGATGTTGCATGACCAAGGCCTACCTCTGCATTTTTGGTTTGAGGCATGCGACACAATAGTATATTTGAAGAACCAGAGTCCTCATCAGAGGAGGATTTCTCGGGGATAAATCTAGATGTGTTGTACTTCAAGATTTTTGGAGTCTCTATTTGTAGGTTTTAACCCTGTACAGAAATTACCTGCATACGAATTCTTAAACAAAGAAAATAAACAATGCAAGAGCATAACCCATAAAACACATATGCACAGAGATTTTTCCCTGGATCCCAAAACCGGGACTACCAGCTTGATTTTTCATTATGTTCCTTTCAATGTTACAATACATATTTATACATGCTGAAGCATCCAATGCCATGGACCGAAAACCATCGCATCCAAAAAACATGTGCGAAAATCATGCACAAAACCATAGGTGGGTCCGCCCAACCTAACATATGGTCCAAAACCAAAATTTTCCGGGGCGCTGCCCCGGACCCCATAAAGTGGGGTTATGGGTGCCCTTCAAACCCCCTATTAACTACGTGGAAAGAATATAACACAACCCAACAATCTCCCACTTGTTGTTTTCTTTCCACAGTGGGCCACAGGAGAGCTTAGTCATTTTTCAGCCCTGAGATTCCCATTGCTTCTCTACACCAAGAGAACTTCTCAGAGCTCACAGATTTTGTCAATGCATCTGCAGTATTCTTCAAACTATCCACCTTTACCAGCAACACCTTTTTGTCTTCTATCATATCCCTCACAAAGTGATACTGAACATCAATGTGCTTTGTCTTTGAATGATAAGCAGGGTTCTTTGCCAAGAAAATTGCACTTTGGCTGTCACAGTCTATTCTTATAGCTCCCTGTACTAACCCCATACTTGAACACAATCTCTGCAACCAAACTGCTTCCTTGCTTGCATGAGTGGCTGCCATGTATTCTGCCTCTGTAGTTGATAGTGCCACTACAGATTGTTTCTTACTCATCCAACTGACTGCACCTCCAAATAGGTTAAACACATACCCACTTGTAGATCTTCTCTGATCCAGATCTCTAGCCCAGTCTGCATCAACAAAGCCATGAATATCCAACACTCTGTCCAATCCTGGTCTTCCTTGGTAGCACAAACCATAATCACTAGTGCCACGCAAATACTTGAAAACCCGCTTCACTGCTGTCTAGTGCTCCTTCCCAGGTTTTGACATAAACCTGCTCAATACTCCCACTGCATGTGCAATGTCTGGTCTAGTACAGACCATTGCATACATCAAACTACCCACTGCACTTGCATATGGAACACGGGACATGTCCTCTTCCTCTTCTTGTGTCTTGGGACACTGTTGAGCAGATAACCTCACACCTACAAGAATAGGAACCTTCACCGGTTTACTATCCTACATATTAAACCTCTGGAGTATTGTCTCGACATACTTCCTCTGGTTTAACCAGAGCTTCCTCTTTGACCGATCTCTTTTAATTTCCATGCCCAAAATATAGTTTGTAGCACCAAGATCTTTCATGTCGAATTTGGAGGACAATTGGGTCTTCAAATCCTGGATAATTTCTTTGTCATTTCCAACCAGCAACATATCATCCACATACAAGACCAGATAAATAATACGGTCACCAATTAATTTAAAATACACACAATGATCTGCTTTACTTCTAGTGAAGCCAAGTCCCCGTATAAATGTATCAAATTTCTGATACCACATCCTTGGTGACTGTTTTAACCCATACAGAGACTTCTTTAACTTGCATACCAGTTCTTTCTTACCCTTCACCGCAAAGCCTTCAGGTTGCTTCATGTAGATTTCCTCTTCCAAATCCCCGTGAAGAAACGTTGTCTTCACATCCATCTGTTCTACCTCAAAATCAAAAGCAGCAGCAACAGATAAAAGTAATCTAATAGAATTTACCTTGGCAACAGGAGAAAAAATATCACCAAAATCAATTCCCGGCACCTGGGAATAACCTTTTGCTACCAACCGAGTTTTGTATTTCTCCACCTTTCCTTCTGCATTTGTCTTCTTCTTGAACACCCATTTGCTGCCAATGGGTTTCCTTCCAACCGGAAACTCCACCAGATCCCAAGCCTCATTTTTGTGCAAAGATGCCATTTCATCGACCATGGCCTCTTTCCAGAGTTTTCCATCCTCTGAATCCATTGCTTCCTTCACAGTTCTGGGATCATTATCAGTAACAGACAAAGAAAAATTTGAACTGAAAGCAGATGGACTATACCTTTCTGGCTGCCTTCTTTCTCGAATTGATCTTCTCACAGCCGGAGTTTGTGGCTCTTCATCTTCTGATTCCTCCTCTACTGTAGAGTATGATTCTTCCTCCTTTGGCTCAAACTCTATCTTCTCAGGTTCCTTTGGTTGGACTTCATGTTGAATAACATCTTTTACCTCTCTGAACAACACATCTCGGCTGTACACAACCTTCCGTGTGATTGGGTTCCAAAGCTTATAACCCTTTAAACCATCCTTATACCCAATAAAGATTCACTTTTCAGATTTACTATCCAACTTGGTTTGTTTCTCCTTTGGAACATGTACATATGCATCACATCCAAATACCCTTAGATGTGAAAGAGAGGGTTTCTTATCAGTCCATACTTCTTGTGGAGTCTTATCCTCCAACGCTGATGAAGGTGATCTGTTGATCAGGTAACATGCAGTATCCACCGCCTCTGCCCAGAATTCCTGTCCTAACCCGGCACCACTGAGCATGCTTCTTGCCCTTTCCATCAACGTCTTGTTCATTCTTTCTGCGACTCCATTTTGCTGAGGTATATATGGAGTAGTCTTCTGCCGTGCTATACCACACTTCTTACAAAATTCTTCAAATTCCTTACTGCAAAATTCTCCACCATTATCTGTCCTCAGCACCTTTATCTTCTTCTCTGTCTGATTTTCCACCAGAGCCTTAAATTCTTTAAACCTGTCAAAGACTTCAGATTTCTTCTTAAGAAAATATATCCATGTATTCCTTGAGAATTCATCTATGAATGATACATAGTACACAGACTTACCCAGTGATGTAACCTTCACAGGTCCAAACACATCACTGTGCACAAGCTCTAATATCTGTTTCATCCTCTTACAACCAGAGGGGAAACTCACCCGATTCTGCTTCCCATATACACAATTTTCACAGAAATCAAAATCCAGAGAGCTATTATTCATACCTTCTACCATACCTTTACCATGAAGTATTCGAAGGCCCTTCTCTCCAATATGTCCAAGCCTTTGATGCCACAACGTGGTCTTCTCTCCAGAGACCACTAGATTCTCTACTCCATTTTCAGGAACCATAGAACTATTGCACCCATCAACAACAGTGCTACCTTGCAGCTTGTACAGAGTTCCAATCCAAACTCCCCGCATTAATATCAATGCTCCTCGAACCATCTTACAGGTATCTTTCTCGAACACCGTCTTTACACCTGCATCATCCAACTTGCTTACAAAAATCAGATTTCTGGCTAATGCAGGAATATGTAGAACACCCAGAAGTGTTCTAACCCTTCCACCTTGCAACTTCAACTTTACTTTTCCCCGACCAATTATTCTAGCCTTCCTATCATCTCCTAAGAAGACATCACCACCATCGTATTTCTCATACTCGCAGAACCACTCTCTATGGGGAGTGAAGTGAAAGGATGCACCTGAGTCAATCAACCATGCCTCATGATCTACATGTGTACTTGAAGAAGCCAAGTACACATCCCCACCTTCATCTGAGGTGGTTTTCGCCTCTGCGGAAGGAGCATCATCAGATCCCTTTCCTTTATCAGGATCTTTAGATTTACAATCCCTTCTGAAGTGCCCTTCCTTTTTGCATTTCCAGCACACCACCTTTGTAGGTTTTCCTGGAGATTTAGATCTCCCTCTAGATTTAGATCTCCCACTCGATGACTTATTTTTGTTTCTGTTCTGGGACCGTCCTCGTACAGAAAAGGCATCACCATTCTGGTTGTCCATATTTTTCCATCTCATCTCCTCCGTCAGCAAGGCTGAGACTATTTCATCAAACTGCAAAGCAGTTGCATTGCTACCTATTGCAATAACCAGACTATCCCACGAATCTGGTAGAGAACACAACAGACTGATGCACTTATCTTCATCTGAAATTTTGATATCAACAGATAATAACTGACTTACCACAGTATTAAACGCATTTAGATGCTCTGTCACCGAGTCTCCATCTTTCATCCTCAGGTTATACAACGTTTTCCGCAGGAACAATTTATTCACCAGAGACTTAGATTGGTACAAAGTCCCTAACTTGACCCACAAAGCCTTTGCCGTAGCTTCCCCTGATACATTCAACAATACTGAATCCGAGATACACAATCGTATTGTGCTCTTTGCCTTCCGGTCCAACTTCTTCCGGTCCAACTTCTTCCAGTCTTCATCGGTCACTCCCGACGGTTTAGTACCCGGATCTACCTCGATCCACTGATCTTTATCCACCAACAGATCCTCCATCTTGAGTTTCCACAACTCAAAATTCTGACCATTGAACTTCTCAATCTCTATCTTTCCACTGCTCACCATCTTCTTTCACCACCAGAATCGATCTCGCAGATCTCCCACTGAACAGGGTCTACCACAGGCCCGAGCAAAACCCCTCAGCAATAAAGGCGTCCCCTTGAAGCCAAAACAGCTCTGATACCAAATGTAGGTTTTAACCCTGTACAGAAATTACCTGCATACGAATTCTTAAACAAAGAAAATAAACAATGCGAGAGCATAACCCATAAAACACATATGCATAGAGATTTTTCCCTGGATCCCAAAACCTGGACTACCATCTTGATTTTTCATTATGTTCCTTTCAATGTTACAATACATATTTATACATGTCGAAGCATCCAATACCATGGACCGAAAACCATCGCGTCCAATACCATGGACCGAAAACCATCGCGTCCAAAAAACATGTGCGAAAATCATGCACAAAACCATAGGTGGGTTCGCCCAACCTAACATACGGTCCAAAACCAAAATTTTCCGGGGCGCTGCCCCGGACCCCATAAAGTGGGGTTACAGGTGCCCTTCAAACCCCCTATTAACTACGTGGAAAGAATATAACAAAACCCAACACTATTTACTACCATGTCTCAAAAGAATCATGGAATAAGCTTGACCAGACCACAAAATTGGGGGTATTTGTGGGTTACACAGAAACTCCCCATAACTACCATGTTTACTTTCCATCCCTTAGAATGATAGTTGCGTGAAGGGATGTAAAGTTTGATGAGGAGAAAATGATGTGGTTCTCTCTTGAGAGGGAGCTTTAGATCCCACTAGAAGAGGAGCTTTAGATCTCAAATAATATTAATTAATATAATAATAAAAAATAATATATAAACAAGTTTCAAAGTATAATAGAAAGGAAATAAAAAATGATGATGACGATGATGACGACTTACGTAATAAGACAGAAAACATTAATAGTAATGTAGGTTTATGTGAAAGGAAAATGTTAAGACAAAGGGATAATTATATAATGATAGGTGGATCATAGCGGCTGGGTTCCTTATCATCAATGTATTTTATATAAGGAGAAGGAGAAGATGACATCACTTTTTCTTGTGTAATTGAGGAAAGGCTAAGAAGAGACAACATAGTAATTGATCGATGGCTCATGCGTGACTTGTTATTGAAATATCTGGAGCAATAAGGTCTATGGCTAGGTGAAGTGTAGAACTCCAAATATTTTTTGCAATAATCAATACTGAGTGAATAGAATGTCATATCTACATACAAATTTGCTAGAGTATTCTATTCTGGGTGAGGATAGAGTAAATTAGTTTCTTATTAGAAATAATTAAACTTTTATCATGGTATAATTTAATTATAAATATTTAAAATATGAGATGTTTACAATCATTTTTTCTTAATTTTTGAAGGAATTTTGAATATTGAGATAGAAATTTCTAACGAGAATATAACGACCTCAATTCCCTGTGAATGCTATAAATATTTGCTATGAATATTTTTTTCAAATCAGATAGAAATATGGTTAACTTTGTTTTGCTAACAAAAAAACACACAAACATATTCTGTAATATAAGATGTAATTGGTGTGTTAGGATTCAAAGTAATTTTTCCTTCCCCTAATATTATTTTTTAATTTGAGGAGGTGGAGGATTTTGAGCATGGCATATCATGTTCTTCTAAGCAATGTGAGTAGGCCTTTTACTTAGATGTTCTAGGTAAAGAAATTTGTTCATATGTTGTTAGATACGATCTGAGAAGAAGGTTTGTGAAGTATAAATAATTGTGGTTGGATCAATATATTATTTTTCAGCCATATTTAGAGCGAGATATTTGGAGGAATCAAATTTATGTGTCATTTTTACTACTTCTCCCACCTTCAAAATTTCAGGAGAAAAGCTTTAGGATCCATCTTGAGGCCTCAAATGGCCACATTTTTTGGTATCAACCTTATTATGGACCATGATTCTATAATTCACATACCTGTTGATAATTATTTTTTTCCCAAAAATACTTTGTGACTCTCTCTGGTATGAGGTCCCAACTGGACCTCACAAAATTTGGCATGAGAGGACCATTCAAATTTTGGCTCAATTCCCATGCTAAGTTGTGTGTAATTACTATGAGATGTGTGTGATCACTACAATGATTGTCACACCTATTAGGATTGTAGTTATACTGAATGCAAGAATGTTAGAATTCTAACCTATTTAAAGGGGGAATTGATGAGAAACTTTGAGGTGATGAACTCGTAGAAAATTACATATATCCACATTTAAGGATTGTTTATTATAAACGTAGAAGACATTGCACACTTAGATTATGAAAAAAATACAGAGCATAGTCATTGACCAAACCAATAAGTACCCAATGTAGAAGGAAACCAAGTTGAAACCAAGTACAAGAGATGATACTTCCCAAGGATCAAATATGAAATTATTCTTCTCCAACAACTCCTTATTAAGTACCTTTTGAAGATGATATCCATTACAGGAAACTGTCAAATTTATCAACTAGTAATTAAGGACGACGTTAAGAGTATTTAGCCTATCCATTGGTTCATGTAGTTTAGTCTTTACTTCTTTAAATGTGGTAATTTTCTACTCAAGTATAGAGGATAGCTCATATGTCATTTGTTTCTTATTCTATTGTTATGACTTCTCTACCTATTCCCCCATATGGACATTTTCAACAACAAGATGATGAACTAGTTGTTGCATTGAGTCCAATCCGTCCTCACTTTTGCTTAAGCAAGATAGTTGTAGTTTATCCAACTTATCCAATTAGTCTAGGCAACTTACTTTTCTTTATTTTTTCATAGCATTATAATCTCCTTCCTCATTCTCTTCCACATAATAGAATTTTCTCTAGAGATGACATGAAATAGTTGAAATACCTAAACATCCAATACAACTTTTGGATCATATGCTAGTTGAGTCGAATTAAGTTATTGTGTTGAGGTAAAATGCCCCTTCAATTTCATTGATTTATAATTGTGTATTTTCTTATGTGTTCTTATTTTATACTTCAAATGGACTTTTTAGGATGTCATGATAGTTGTGGAACACCATTCAATTAACCTTTTGTGACTATTGTTGTTGTTTCCATCATTGTTGTTGATGAGGTAAGTTATTTATTGCATCTTAATCATGTATTTCTTCTTTATTACTTATATATTTTATACATCAAATGAATCTGTATGTTCCAATGAAACATCCTAGGTTTGAATCCCCCTATCCATTACTGCACTATTTTTACTAATTTCTTATTCTATTCTTATTCCTTCAATTAGTGGGGAGTTAGCTTTCAAGTCGACTAGTGCATGTCATTGTCCCATCCTTTGTTTCTCTATTTGACTTGACTACCCTTTAGTAATTGTTGTTGGGGATGCTCCTATCAACTTTAGTGATCAACCCATACCTTACTCCTATTGAGTTTGTCACTTTACTTTTTCATGTTCTCCCAACATCTTCTACATGGAAATCTCAATAAAAATTCCCTTGCTTTCCCAACTGCTTCTAAAATTTGAGACTTGCTGGATGAGCCCATGAAATCCATTGTCTTAGTTTGTGTTGGGTCAAATTACCCTTCATGACTATTTTTTATAACTATTTTTTGGTTATTTCTTATAATTTTTTTTGAAGCTTGGGCTCCTCTAAGATGATATCTTGTAGTACTTCTATCTAGTTTATTCCAAGATTTTGTGCTCTATCGATGGTTAGATATCTTGACTGACCTGTCAGCTTATTTTTAGTTAGTCTCACTAAAACTCAATTTGAAATGTATAGTATACAATTCTAACTCCCTTTCATCTTCCCACTCACCATTATTTATGGGGAGAATTGTCTTGATCAGTGTTAGGAGGATTAAATCTAGAATAACAAATACTATTTTGATTTGTCAATTAAACTCATTAAAAATTTCAAGTGCATATGGTTGATATGATAAGTATTTTGGATGGATGTCAGTTGAGTTGACACAATATACTTTTGTTGAGTCCAAAAAAAACTAGATGTGTGACTAGTTGAGCAAGGGCCGATGGACCTGCTATGGAACTCACTATATCTATGATACTCTTTCCATATTTTATAACCCAATTTCTAAACATTTCTCAAAGGGATGGAGACTATGTCTTGCCCAACTAATTACTAGCAAAGAACTTAAAGTTCCTCATGAACGAGATGACCTTTCTAGTAAAAGAGGTCTCTCCCACTAGAGTGACCTATGACATCACTAACTAAATAAGAAGAGATGGGAACCATATCACCTTCATATAATTTTGACATTATTTGTAGTTATTCTTTAGGATGTTGGTGACATGATCCACCTAGTTGTACTTCTTCTTCAGCCTAACTATCTTCCCAATGGCTTCCAAGATATTTAGCTTCACATCCAATGCCCCACCCATCAAGGAAATACTAAGGGATACTATAATGAATGCCCACTTTATCTTTGGTTTTTTTACATGAAAAAATAATAAGCCCCTTTTAGTTCTCTTTTGTTTTTCCTCCTATAAATTCCCTCAATCAAGCATTGGAGTCTATTTTCATAGGAATTTCTAAATTATAAATGTAGGAGCCTTCTTTGGAGATGAGAATTCTTCTGAAATTCCTAATAGGAATTTCATTTGCATGTTTTTTCATACAAATACATTTCCAAAGGTGTTAGACTCCTTGGAGCCAATGCCACCAAATCTTAGCTCCAAAAATGCATCTAAAGTTGAAGTATGTCTTAGTTTTACTCTTATTATTTGATCTTTTATCTCCTTTGGAATCAAGATATGGATGTTAAAATCCAAATAAAGAAGAAAACCATTTGTTAAAATCCAAATGAAGATGTTGAAAATTGCTAAAAAATCTAATTGGGACTTGGATAGGTGACCCATAAATTTTATTAGACTCCTAACATTAGATCATATCTAGGAGCATCCTTTTGTTATGATCCCATCGGTTTAAAATTGTACTCTTTGAAGATATTTTGTGATAGAGTTTAGCTTAGAAAATATCAATGCAATTTTTTCACAAAGTGTCCAATTTTGCAAGACCATGACTCAAGTTATTTTGGATAGTGTGCTCATATTTGGTTAAACACACTATTTTTATATTTTGGAACTCATTTATACCACTTGGTTTATCTTTTCCACCCATGGATCAAATCCACAATGTGTTTTTGAACGAAGTGATTTACAACTTTCCATAAAAGTTTTCCTAGGAAGTTAGATGGGCAAACCCAAGATTTTGTCGGACTCCTGAGATTAGCATATATCTGTAAGCATCCTTCTACTATGATTCCATTATCCATAAATTTATTTATTTGAGGATCTCTAGAGCTATATTTTTTCTTGGTAAGGATCAATGTAGTTTTTGTGGAAAGGGTTGATTTTGGAAAAAGTTAGCTTGAACATGCTAACATTGGCACTTGCCAAAACAACTTACCAAACCTTATGGAAATTGTTTATTCTATTTTTAGTTTTAATATCCCTAAACTAAATTCATAAGTGTGTCTATGAATGTTTCAAATATGATAATTACAACTTTTCATAAAAATATAACCTCGAAAAATATTGGAAACCCATTGATTGTCTCACTTTGGTAATAGGTTATATTTATGGGAACTCCTACTCATTGTAATGGATGTATATCTGTAGTGAAAGGATTGCCTCATGAGGGACAACATTTGCTTTCTAGGAAGGTGTTGCTACTAGAAATAAAGAATGGAATTTTGCAGGAAGGGGAGGTGCTGGTGTAGAAAAGAAATGGGTTTGACAGAAGTCCCTACCCTTACCATGGACCAATATAGCATACTTCATTCAAAAGTAATTCACTTGCAAAGGGAAACATTACTTTATTTTCTTATACCACTTCAAGTTATTGAACCATTTACAACACCATATGTTGGTAAAATCACCCTTCTTTTTTTTGGAAAATGTTGTAGTAGATGGTATTGAGAGTCCAAATGTACAATGTGTTACCTCTTGTTATGCATGAATTAGAATATGTGGGTCACATTTGGGGTGACATTGTAGGCATTCCCCTATTTCTGTAAAGGTTGGAAGACAATGGATAAAGCGTGATGCCAGAGGAAGAAATAGTTATATCATAAATAGGGGAAGATACAACTGAAATTATAGAGGCTAAAACCATAACACAAATTATATAGGAACATCGAATTAGACCTATTGGCCAAGGTATTACCCTAAACCCTTTAGTTTTCAATCTTCTTGTAATCCTTGTTCTATGTTAGACATAATGATATCCAAATAGTGGTTCATAGGGGTCAAAATATTGCAATGTATTGAGAGTGTTCATATCCAATATTTCAAGTATGTAGATCTTCTCATACCAGCTAACCAAATTTAGGTTAATTGTAGTGCAAAATAAGAGCCAAACTGAGTTACAAATATCGGTTAGGGGTCTTTGTGCATGTCTTGTAGAAGTTGATTGTGTGTGAGGCATATGAATGAAAGCTTTTCGTTTATGCAGTTTTGCTTCTCTTCAGTTTGTTTAGGAATTAATTTGTTCCATATATAAGAGGCACTCCTCAACCAGTTGGAGAAATTCTTGAAACTGATCATTTACAAGCTACAGTTGAACCCTTAAAACATGTCGTAAGTTTTTAGTTTTATTAATAATATATTTGTTGAATGAGGTGACATGCTTCAGTTTTCTAGTCACACAAACTTCACATTCTATACATTTTTTCTTTTAGATCAAGAGATATGACATGCCTTGGTAAATCATGAATTCATCGTGACAAAATCTGGTCTGACATTTTGGATGTATACATTTCTAAATAAAAGTACATGAAGTTTGTCATTATCAAAAATTTTTACAACCTCTCACACAAGCCTCATTTCCTCATTTCATTGAAAACATTATTGACCTTGACCATGTTATTAATATATCACTACTACAAACTAGCATTTACACCTGACGTTGCAAATGAAACGTCGTAAGCCATCAAGTGTGGAAGAATAGTGACATGTGAATGGACAATGTTGAAAGCAAGGGTGCATGATAATGAGTTATAGTTGAAATTATTAGTTATGTGTATTATGAATATGGATATTTTGTAAGTAATTGTAGTGTCATGTAGTTTTCCATTATCCATTATCCACGTTTGTATAATATTTTAAGGTTTATTGTTTTTTATTTTTAATCAATTTTGAGGGACAAAAGATTGTATAAGATGTGATATTTTTATTCAGAGATGTAAATTTTCCATATGATACCTATTTATGGCGTTGTTTTTTTATATCTCAGGGAATTGAGAATTAATCATAATTTGATCTTCATGATGATTTTTTAAGCTTCTATAAAAAAAAACTAGTAGATTGTAATAGAAGAGGTGAAAAAATTGATACGACATTGTGAACAACATCATGGTTGTCATTCCATATTTGAGAATTCATCAAAACTTGCTGGAGTCATCAAAGAATTGAAGAAGCAGAGAAGTACTTGTGAAATTTATATTTTGTTAAAGTGATGTATAAGTATTGTTAATATTTGAAATATGTAAATTAATTGTGGAAATTAATTAGTAGTAGTTTACATGGGAAAGGTTATTGAAAATAATAATTAATAAACAAGATTGCATGTAACGGTGGATGATGAAGCTAAGTGATATACATTACGTGGAATTTACAGATAGTACCATGTATGTAACGAAGAATGCCTCTTGATCTTCAAAGATATTTTTTCAAGTTTCAATAGAAAAATACAAGTAGTAGATTGTAATGGAAGAGGTGAAAAAAGAAATATAACGTCGTGAAGAACATTGTGGTTGTCATTCCATACTTTGAAATCCATCAAAACTTGTGGGAGACATCGAAGACTTGAAGAAGCAGTAATGAACCTGCAAAATGTATATTTTGTTAAAAATTTTAATACGTAAATTAATTATGGAAATTTATTAGTAATAGTTTGCATGCGAGTTGTGCTAAAATGAATTTGGAATAAATGGAAATGAATTTACCTTTTTCATCGGGATTTAAATATTGTTAGTCGGAAATGCAAGAAGAATGATGGCATATTGAACACCATTGAAGATTTATGCGTAGTTGGAGATGCATATTTCTTGATTGCTAGTCTGCCCGTATGTTTCACATTCTGTCATGTTGATGAAAATGGATTATGTGTTTTAGAGTAGATTTTATTTGTAGTAATAATTGTATAGTTGGACAGAGGTACTTCTGGATTTGGTACTAGTAGAAATCTGTTTTGTATATTTTACAATGTAAGTATTGATACCTCCAATTCGTCGCAGTATTTATATAACTGTGCTATTTCTAAATCCATATGTCCTGTTGCAAAAAAAAGGAAATGTTAGAACCAAGTAAATAGAAAATATAACGAAAATGTAATATTTGCAATCATGTATTAATAATGAATAAATTTGATTATTGTCCGAAGATATGAAAGGTATGTTATGAAATAGATCAAGCTTAATAAATATAGGATACCTTTTGGTGATGTTAATGTATGGATTGGAGAAGATTTTTTGGAGGTGGCATTGAACAAAGAATTTCTTCTGCGTGTTTTCTGTAAGCAATGTTTTTTTTGTCTTTCATTTTATTGTAACGAAAAAAACTAAATGTGGGGAAAATCCAAAGATCTTGTAGAGAAGAGACTCTTGAAATTGTTGTGAATGTGAGACCTTGATGTTTAGTTTTTCCAATGCCAATTGTTGTTTTTGGCAATGTCATACATTAACATTTATGTATGGTTAATACCCAAGCCATATTTAGTGGAATTTATGTACGTCCATTTCTTTTTATTGTTGGAATAAGCAAGTGAGTGGGATTTATTTCATCCCAAGGAGGCCCGATGTATTTTGGAAAAACTATGACAACAAATGTTCAAAGTTGTGGAGGTGCAGTTGATTCTTTGTAGAAGATGGATATAATTTCTCTAAGGGAACCATTAACAAGTCTGACTAAAACCCAAAGGTTTGAAGCTAGCATCACTTTTTGGCCTTTGCATAGAAACAAAAGTCGTTCAAGTTGCTTGTCTTCTGCAGAAATGCTAGAGTATGTGTTGTGATATTCAACAATGGATCTTGTGACAGAAGTGTTTAGATATTTTATCATTTGCTTATTATGGACCATTGTTTGAGCATTGTTTGGGAATTGATGCATGAAGCCATGGAAATATTGTATTTCATCTTCTGATAAGAAGGAGTCTATGTGTGACATGAGTATGTTGTAGTCGTCAATTTTTGGATTTTCATTTCTAATGTTCTGGAGGATGTTCCTGAAAGTAACTTGGGTGATGTTGTCACCTTGTTGATGAAATATTGTGTCCAATGTGATGATTGTGCTAAATGTGTTCCAAAGTGTGCTTCTGTGGCTCGCGCCTTCATATAGAGGTATGTCTTTGATGGGAGGTAACTGGTCGAGATCACCAACTAATATAATGGAACAACCACTGAAAGGAGTGTTCTTTTGTATTGGAAATGCCTCTTGAAGATGTTTTTCAATATGGCTGAGAATCTTTGGCCCAATGAAGCTCATTTGATCGATTAGTATGTACCTGATATTCTTAAGTTCCTCTTGGAATTTTGCAAGAGCATTTCCTTCTAAGCGCATAAGATCGTTTATAGGAAGGTGGAGGGAGGAATGGATTGTTGATGCTTGTATGTTGAAGGCTGCAATGCCTATAGGGGTTAGGAGCACAATCGATGAAGGTTCTGGGCTTTCAAGGTTTATGAGAATTTCTTTGATACAATTTATAAGGGGGGATTTTCCTGTACCGACAGTGCCTTGTATTATCATTCTGAGAGTCGCTAAAATATCCTTAGAAAAATTATTAGAAATAATATTCAGGGATTTTCTCTACATTGGAGATAATGTAGTAAGGGTTGTCAGGATATGTTTATGTGTTTGAAGAATGAATTTGATATAACGTCTATTCTCAATGAATTGTATGCCATTATTTTGTAGATCTAATGGGATAGTGGTATGATTCCAGTTATGGTTGTCATCAAAGCCCTAAAGGCCAAGCATGTCAAGGTCATTTATGAGGACCTCATTTGTAGGGTGTAATTGGGAGAGTAATTCCAATTCATTTATTTCCATGGTGTATAGAGGATTGATTTCATGAATAATTGAGTTATCATTTGCAACATGTTAGGGTCCTATAATAATAGGATGCATAATTTTGAATTGGCTATGGTTAGTCTTGTAATATTGTACATATTTTTTCTTTCTGCAAATTTTTTCCCATATTAAAAATAAAAAATGTAAAGAGGGTAAGTCCTAAAAGAATAATAAAAGGACTAAAAGAAAGAAAAAGATCAAAAAAGTATAAAATAACCCCAAAAAGAGATAACAATAGATCATGAAAGTGTGAAAATTCAAATGCCACTACATTTTACTCTACTATGCAAAATAATATTGTGTGCAACTTGTCAAAATGCCACAATCCATGATGGTCAAAGTAGTTTAAGCTTGATTCGTTCATGCTTTAAATTTCATGTTGATAGATAGAGAATAAAGATCTAGCCAAACTATTTAATCTGGGTAGATTTGTAGTTAGGTAGAGAATAATAATGAGCTCATCAGTTTAATCTGAGCCATTGGAAGTTATAAGGTTAGAATTAGATAGTTCTCTTATCAAAGAAAAAGAAATAGGGTAAGAAAGCTCAAAATGCACCCAATGAATGAAGAGAAAATGTTAGGGTAAATAAAGGGTAGGTAGGAGAAGTTTTGCAAGTGCACAAGGTTGCCAAGTCAAAAACACCTTCATCATGTTTAATCCTATGTTTCATGTGCAGGAGGAATTGTCAAAAAGAAAGGACATTCACTAAAGCTTATTTACTAATTTCCTCTCATTTCACTAGACCTCCACATACTTAGTTTATTAATTTCCCCTCATTATCCCTTCATTACTTGTAAAAACCCTTTCCCCTCATTTTGACCTTTTATCCCTTTGTTTCACACATTTCCCTAGACATTACCCTTCAAAAATCATTCCCCCTTCCCAAAACCCCTTTCCCTAGTGTGAAACACATTCCCATCACAAATAATACATTCCCCCCTTATTAATTTCCTCTTTTCCCCTTAAAAACCCACTAAACCCCTTTTATCCTAAGTCATTTCCTAAACTATACCCCCGCTTTATGTAATTAAATTCCCCCACATTATAATTCCCTGACACCCTTTTAACTCACCAAACCTTGGTGTATAGTTAAAACCTCCACCATTAAACCATGGTCTCTACCTTTCATTAACCCATTGCTTATATTAAAATCCTGTGATTACTTTTTAATTAATCACATTTTATTGTAATTAAACCCGAGGCCCCACCAACCACATCCCAACTCCTTCCGTGCAACTTCATCACGTGATATCCCTCCAATCTCCCACCTACAAACCAAATGATGTGCATCCATATTATGTAGTTTCATCATCCGATAGTTAAAGGTCCAAAAGCATGCAAGATTCGCGGTTTTGGCTGAGCACTGTTTTGCTACGTGGCAGCACCAGGTTATATCACATGTTTGTGAAAAATACCACCCTCCACCCAAAAGTGGTGTGATATGGCATAAAGCTGCCTCCCAACGTAAAACAAAACTACCCAATGTTCATTTGTCAAAATCTCGTGCCAAAATGTAACCGTTGTTGGTTAAAAGGCCAAAAAAGACCCATTTCACTCTTTTCACTCATTTTCGTTGAAAACCTTTGTTAACCAGTTCTGACACCTTGAACCTCTGTGCAACCATTTTAACCACCTTTTGCATCCAGAAGACAATGCAAACACCAAATTGAAGCCCCATAAACCTCTGCTGCTACCATAGAACCCTGCCTACATACCGAATCACCAATTTCTACGTATTCTTGAAAGAACCAGAACGGCCCTGTAATATAAGCTATGCAAAGTAATTATCAAAGTGTTAATTAATTAAATTAATTAAAGAACATTACTAGACTAAAGAAAACCTTACTGTGCATCCAAAAGCCCTATTCTACAAACTGTAATTACCCTCCGCACTGTTCCAAAGATTCTAACCTTACTACTAAAGCCAAGGAAATGGTAATTTAGTTGAATAAACCAAATTATGGCTTCTCAAAGCTCTTTGGATGTAAGACCCCTGCACATCCCTCACCTAGATATTGACCACCTCCCATTAGCTGACAAAAAATTTCAAATTAAAGACATTGTTTTCCCTAGCCACCTACTGAAACTCCACTACTGGAGTAAAGATAAGTTCTTGAACCAAAATGATGGCATTCACCTCTGGGAATCAAATTTTCCCAAGTACTTGTTCCCACACATACACCTATTCCTAGAAATCATCCACTTCTACCAAGCTTTCTATGTCCCCAGTCAAAAAGCCATAGTCTCCCCTAACCAACATGTTTTATTCACTATTACTGCAGAGTCAATAAATCAAATGTTGCAGATCCAGCGAGGGCCAAATGAGACCCCACTTTCCATTGAAGCTTTACTTGAACTCTACAAAAAGCTAGACCTTCCTAATAAAGCTCAAATCCTTAAGACTTTCATCATAGAAGAGTCTCATACTCCTATAGATAGTCTTCCATAGGCTGCCACCATCATTTTTGAGAGAGCCAAAAAAAATTATAACCATGCTTTCTTGTATTCTAGGATACACCACTGATGAGCATGTGGATGAGGTTATGCTTGCTTTCCTTTCTATTTTTTTCCCAAGCAAGCCTCCAGCTGCAGTTTACAACATTTCTCAGTTCCTAGCGTACATAATCCATGAACAGTTTATCAGATTTCCAAATAAGGGAGTATTCAAATACTCATCAGCATTGTTTCACATGTCCTTTTACTTTCATTCAGACAAGTTTCCAGTCAGCATCCAAAATTTAGACACCAAGGGCCATCCAATGTCTGTCATGTTTTGGACACCATTCTTCCAAAGATATTCCATTGTTTTTAGTTATAAAGAGTTCATTGATTCATTTGTTCATCCAGTTGTAAACATGCTAACTAGTAGCTATCAACCTAGGATAAATTAGGAGATTAAGAGAGTTTTACAGTTGGCTAAGAAAATTAGAATGGGAGACTAGTATTTATACCAAGACCACACAGAAATCATGATATATGGATGCCAACTCACACCCTACAAGCTGTCCAAATACCTCCCCATGAGAATATTTTCATTAGAGTAATTTAGGCAGATCATAAACTCTAATGAGGTAAATTTTCTGTCATATAGGAAGAAGACTCAGTTTAAGATCAAAAACCAATTGGGCCCTTTTATTTGTAATAATAGGGAAGCTAGACAAGAGACAGAGAAAATCTTACAAAAAATGAACTTCAAAAGCAGTTTCATGTGGCAGTATGACCCTAATGGAGTCATAAACAAACTAAGGCTCAAATTCAAGTTAAGCCCTTTCATACATGAGCCCAGGCTAGACATTGAAAGATATGCCAACCAGTCAAAATGGTTGGATAATACTTTAATAGATGTGGAGAATACTTTAATAGATGTGGAAAAGAAAATTGATACTAGTTCATTTCTACAGGTTCTAGACCTAAAGGAACAAATGGGTATTACTCCCATTATACAAACTCCAGCAAATGAGGATAGAAATGTAAAAGGAATTAGGGAAGAAGGTTCTAGTTCTGGGATGGACACTACAGGTGATAGGTTTGAAATCAGTTACAGGAAGAGGCCCAAGCTTAATCCTGTAACTGATCAAGAAGACACCATTGACATAGTTGAAATCACTGATACTGACACAATAGTTGGAAGGAGTAAAGGTCCAATAGTTTGAGAGGAAACTCATCATCCTTCTACCTCAAACACTCAACTTATTGAAAAGCAGCTTAGCATTAAAGTCTCTTCATCCAGCAAACCCGTGGAAAAAGAGAAAGATATAAAAGATAAGCACAAGGAAATCAAGTTGAGGAATGAGGCATTAAAGGCTGAAATATATGCCTAGTACTTCAAACAAACACCTGCCAACCAAAATAGATTAATGTCAGCATTTGGCATTAAAACTGGTAAAATGCAAATGACATTTATGCATCCTACAGTCCAGCAGCCCAGATCATCAGCAGACTACAGGAAGACATAATTTGAAGTTTTGGCCAAGGATGTTCACCCTATTGACCAAATTGAATTCCACAAACAGGCAGGTGAAATGATTTACTCCACAATGACTAACAAAGTAATTACTATGCAAAAATTTCAAAGCTCACTGGCTAACATCACAACACAGCTTAAGCTAGAAGATGCATCCTCACAGGCCAAGGATAACAGAGTCAAGTCACTAGAAGACATGGTGATTGAGATTGGATATAATGGAAGTGACATCAAGGCTGCAGAGAAACTAATAAAGAAGAAAAATGAGGATATTGCTGCTTTGAAGAAGCAACTGAGGCTGCTTCATTTAGAACATCCACAGACCAAGGAGGTCCTAGAGAGCCAAACCCAGCAGGAGGAAATGATGGATCTCATTCTTCAACTAAATTCTCAATTGAAAGAAATGGGGAAGGAAGTGGATGAGTTAATCCAGCTGAAACAAACCAGCCTTGAGACAGCTATTGCCACTGCTATCGAAACAGTCACAACAACAGTTCCTTCAACTTTGGCAGCTTCATTGGCCCCAACAGCTCCACTAGCTACAACACTTCTAGCTGCAACGTCAACTACATCAGCAACAAGTTCAGCAACAACACCAACTCATCTAAGTGATGAAGCCAATAAACTAGTCAAAGCCATGGAGGACATGTCCATTCAGACCACTGAAATTAATAAACTCAAAGAACAGATAACAAGTCTGGAAGATGAAAAGAAAATGGTTCAGATTATGCATAAAAATGAAGTACAAAAGTCAAACAGGTTGACTAAGAGGATAAATAATTTGGAAAAAGAATTAACATTGAAGGAGCCACTTGCCCAAGCAAAAGAATAGCTATGGGCCAATATCATTGACTCTGTCAATGATATCTGGCCATCTATACAAATCATCTTTGAACAAAATGATTTAGTCAAAGAGGTCACTGAAGCAATTCCAAGAGTTAAGGCTGAACTTGAAGATATGCAAAAAGAAGCCTGAAGAATAATTCAATTCCTTAACTCCAAAAATAAATATGAATTGCAGGAGTTGGACATAGCTGACAAGGCTGGCACTATACATGAGGTGAAGAAAGTACTCACCAAGAGGAACTTAATGATGCAACTTGAGGACAAATTCCAAACCATGGAGCTAGCTATAGGCAGGTTCATGGTTAAATTTCATGCTTTGAGGCAAAAATGTCTACCAAATACCTTGGTAATAAATGCCATATTAATGCCACATGAAGACTATAACAAGAAAATCAGAGAAGTGCCAAGAGATCAAGCCAATAATTCCTCTATGAAAGGGATGCCTACAGGAAAGGTTATGTACTAGATTTTTGAGAGCCTCTTTTACCTCTAGCATGAGGTAAAACACCTTTTTGTAAACAATCCAACCTTTGTAAAATACATAGAAGCAGATGAAGTCTACAGAAGAATGGTAAATATTAAATTACTAGACATAGAGAATTCGGACAATTTAAATGATTTACTGTGAAATTGCAAGGTAAAAGTGGATACAGAACAGTGAAATAAAAGCAACAGGTCAACTGAGTCAAAGAGTATCAGATGAAAGAGTATCAACCAAAGGGAAAAGTAAAAAGACATCCAATGTGGAAGACAAACAACAAAGGAGAAAATGCAACAAAATATCTGATAACATAGCCAAATAAACAGGGACAACTTGTAGCGGCTACATATCTGTCTCTATCTTCTTGCATGAAGATTTTTCCATTTCCTTGAATAATTCCCAAAATAGTTTGGGATATTTTGTAATAAGTTTTTGTATAAATACTTCATAATTCAAAGTATAGGGGGTGGATTGCTTGACATTTCTATAGTTGTATTGATCTAAAACCTAAGGGTTCATTGTACCATTTTTTCATGTCAATGGACTGGACTGAGTAATTAAGAGATTGCATTATCAGATTCATGTGTTGGGCCACTTTAGTGAAGTATTTTTTGTTTTTCAAATTTTTATCTTCTTAAGTGTTTCACATACTTGCATGTTATCTAAATTGAATGAAATAATTGGAAAATTATTATAGAATTTGCTTAAGTACACTCTGTATTAATGAACTAATCATTTTAATGTTTTCTTCTGATATCTAGAGTAGGGAATCCTTCATTGCTACCTAGTTTTGATTGACCCCTACCGTTTCCCTCATTATCTGGTTTGAGGAACCCTTAGTTGCTTCTTGACCCCGATTGAAAACCACTTCACCATCTAGCCTAAAAGATATGAATTTACTTAGCTACCTTGCCTTGTAAACACTATCTTTAGAACTTGATTCAGTCCTGTTTTCTTGACATTTGACCCCATATCCCAATGGTAAAAGACATCCCTCTATCCATCTAAGTTAGTGATTCCACCACCAAATCAAAATCAAAACCCAATCAAAGATTAAATAAGTAGCCTAAAATCAATTAACTAAACAAATTTAAATCATAAAGAGAGAGCCCTCTCTAAGCATTAGGAAGGCTAGATCCCTATCTCAAAAGTAGGTTTGTGGTTACCTCTATTATTTCTTTCATAACAACTCTAGGGAAATTTTAGAGTGATAACACAATAGATTCAATATCAGATAGTGTGCAGTGTTGATGTCAAGTTTTGCATAAAGGATGAAATGTTTGCCAGTTTGTGATGAATTCTTCAGTAGAATCTCTTATATCTTGTAAAATATGGCGAAAGGGTTTGTATAGCATAAGTTCAACTCAACAAAAGTCATCATAACAAGGTTCTGTTGTGGATGGTATGGAGGAGTAGCATGGTATGACCCAAATAATTTCTTTTGTAGGTCGAAGATTCCATTTTTTTGTCTTGCAACGAGGATCATATGACAAAGATCTTGCTACTTCTATAAGTGATGTGTATTCTAGGGTAGATTGGCATTGGGTATATGTATCTATGATGTGTGGTGATGTAGAAGAGATGATGTCAGTTTCTGAAAGGCACATATACATTTTTTGGCTTAAATTTAAAGAAAAGAATGATCGACTACACAATGTTAATGATAATTTTTGTAGCATATGGCAGGTTTCTTGTGATCTAATGTCACAATCAACAAGGGTTTATGCAAGGAATTATTGAAATGCATATGTTGTTGGGTGAAAATTGGGTGAAGTGAGGAGAATTTTTCGTAGCATGTGGTAGAAGCTTTCAGATTTTATTTTTTCTGTTTTGGATGCATATTTTTTGATATATTTCTATACATCATATATGGAGAGTATTGGTTGGCAGTCAGCATTTGCACGCCAAATATATAGCATGTTAGGGTTATGGGTATTGAGTCGATCATCGTTGCAAGCAATAGTATATGTGTTTTTCCATTGGAGTCAATGAATATGAATGATTTTGGATGTAATTCACATGGTACTTTATAACGACATTTGAGTGAGGATCCTTTCTTTCTTGGGAATGTGCTTTCGGTGCATTTTGTGGGATGTTCAATGAAATTTATGAGCTGTTCATAATCATTAAGAGGATTGGTTTTGAAAATCTGTGGCGTGGAAAATAGAAAAGGGTATTTTGAATTTGTTTGAGTAATTGTTTGGTTTGAAAGAGAATGAATGTGAGGGTTCCAAGCTGAAATATATTTGTCGAAGAATTTCTTAGCAATATCAACTACTTCTGTGTCTTCCCAGTTGATGCTTTCCATATGAGGTGCATTTTCTATCCAAAGGAAACCATTGATGTGTGCAGATCCTCTATTTTGTCAATCGTACCTGTCATGTATGCATTTGTGTAAGATAATTTTCTAGTAGACGAGGTTTGATGTTTGGAGAGTTACGAAAGAAATGCGGTAGAATGCGTACATGTACGAGTGGTCTTTTGTCTACAAGTGTTTCTCTAAGATAACTTCCATAGTTTTTGTGAATCTATGGTGCATATATAGTGATGTTAAATGTGGGTTACAGATAATGTTATCATTTCTCCATTGGCTTTATCAGTGGTGTATTTCCTATAACTGGTGGATTTTTGTCACAATTGGAGGTTTGAATGAATGCTTTCTCTTATTCTGAAGGGAATTAGTAAGAAAGGTTGACTTATTCAAAATAGGGGAACATGGGATGGATAACTAAGAAACTTTATTGCTATAGATTTGAGAATGCATATTTGGTTGGAAAAGGGTTGTGAAAATGCTGGTGGCAGCATCAGCTCAGGAACCAAAAAAATGTTTCGGAGCACAGGATATTGGCATCTTTTTGAGAAAACTTGGGTTCCAAATAGATACTCCTCTCTATTTGACATAGTCCACATGGCATGAAAACATAAATCCTCTAAAAGATATTTTTACAAATGTATATACCAAGGTATGCAAACCATCTAGAATGGTTTATCTCTGAAGGAGAATTGTCAAACATAAGCAAGATTCTTCCTACACAAGTGATTCTAGTCAAACCGAAAACATGGCTGACCCTCAACATCCCTCTCATCTCAAATGCCAATAAATAAATAAATATATATATATATATATATATATATATGTATATCTATATATACATATACATACATACATACATACATACATATATATATATATATATATATATATATATATATATATATGTATGTATGTATGTATATGTATATATAGATATACATATATAGATATATATATATATATATATATATATATATATATATATATGTATATATATGTATGTATGTATGTATATGTATATATAGATATACATATATAGATATATATATATATATATATATATATATATATATATATATATATATATATATATATATATATATATATATATATATATATATATATATATATATATATATATATATATATATATATATATATATCTGTGTGTGTATCAGAACCTAAAGCTCTAAAGAAACAAACTACATGATCAAACTTATTAATTTCAATGACTATCAGGACAAACTCTGTAATTCTAGGTTTAGGCCTATAAGAAAAAAAAAAGGTTTAACCTACATGTGTTAATGCTCTAGAAATTGTACACTAATTGAACCACTTAGATATAGTTGGAAAGCATGCTAACTTTTCTATTTTGATTCTGCCCAGTAAAGTGGAGGTTCAACCTCATCTTCAGGTATGAGGATATGCTAGAGAAAAAATAATCTTGAATAACTGGATAATAAAACTGCACTTCGAGAAATAAAAAGTCACATTCAAGAAAGTCTAGGTTCATTGAAAGAAGAATCAATCAAGATACATTAGAGGACTTGACATATACATTACAAGACAAGACCTATCTAGATCCTAATAACATAGTGCAAACATAAAGAAAAGATCCAAGAAAGAGAGCAAGCTCTTCCAGCAAGCAGATTCATCCGTTTCATGGTTGGAGTAAGCTTGAGCCAAACAAATGTGAATTAGCATATGGTGTACCTAGAAGGCAAAAAAAACTACTCAGAATTGATGATTTGAAACTTACTATGCTTTTGTTCTCTTCTTTATGTTTAATTACATGTGGAATTTAGGCCTATATGGACACTAAGAAATGACGAGTACTCTGCACCCTAGATAGGTAAAGGCGAGGAAAGACATCTTTCCCATCCCGAAGTGGGAGGGGGGAGGCATGGCCAGCCAGTAAGCATAGGTAATCATGGTCGGGGTAATATTCCCTACATAGTTTGAATACTTGTTTGCTAAGGGAATAGTCTGATACAAGGAGCTCTTACCTAAGCTAATCCATCTTAATGGTCTCGGCATTTAGTGACTTTAAGGATGAAGTTCTCTATTATGTGATGCTTAGTGGGAGGTTGAACCAGGTTTCATACCTTTCAATGAAAATTTTTAGAACTACATATATGAATTTTTTATAACTCTTTGGTGCAGGAAATGAATCATTGAGCAACACCAAGGCTTTTGTTTCTTCTCTTTGTAGTTTGAAACTCAAATCCTTGAATTCTAGTTGAAGAAAAGAATATGTTCCATTGGCTGATGTTTATGTCTGCTCTAGCCCTCTTGTGACTGTAATTTCTCTTTGAAAATCTCTTCCAGGTAATATTAATACCATTGGAAAGTTGGGACATCCCATGTCTCATGTTTTGTAATGAAAGTATTTTCCATAATAGAGTATTTTATGATATTATTTTTACATTTAGAAATAAGTTATTTAGAGTAATTATTAGCTTCTTGAGCTTGCTAATGTATACATTTTGCATAAAATGACCATTTCCACAAACAATACATAATATAGAAGTATAATTGGTTTGGTTGGGTAATCCTAATATAACAGGTTAGAATCGTATTATGGATGTTACCCTTTGCTAAAATAACATTTATTTTATCAAATTCTCTTATTGTTTAAAGTTGCAAGCATTGATTTAAAGAATACCCGTTCTTGATGTTATTTTCTAGTAATGCTTCGAAAAATGATGAAGATCCTCTTTCCAATCCAAAAGTGGGAGGGGGGAGGCATGGTTAGCCAATAAGCATAGGTAATCATGTTTGGGGTAGTATTCCCTACATAGTTTCACTACATGCTTGCTAAGGGAATAGTCTGATACAAGAAGCTCTTACCTAAGCTTATCCCTCTTAATGGTCTCAGAATTTAGTGAGCTTAAGCATGAAGTTCTCTACTAAGTGATTCTTAGCTGGAGGTTGAACCAGGTTTCATACCTTTCAATCAAATTTTGTAGAACTACATATATGAATTTTTGATAAATCTTTGGTGCAGGAAATGAATCATTGAGAAACACCAAGGTTTTTGTTTCTTCTCTTCGTTGTTTGAAACTAAAATCCTCGATTGGAAATTTTTGAAAGGGCTTATGTGAAGGCTTCAAATCTGCGGAAGTCTGCGATGCTCAGATACTTATATGAGATGAGATATGAGAACTTAATTCATAGAGTGATAAGCAGTAACCCAGAACATAGAATGTATACCATAACCTAATAACTAATAACTACAGACCATAACTAGGCCATAACTAGTTCTAATGCAAAGGCCGCCAAATTTGGATGTAGGGCAAAGCTGTCATCAGAGTAATCATCTTCCTAGCCCTCCTCATCGTGCAGGAAACATGACCCTATTCATGCAACAAAGAAGGTATTTTCCCCTGCCCTCCTATGCACCAAACGTGCATATTCGTGCGTGCATGACGGGCTGGGTAAGGGGTAACCAAAATTAAATAAATTCTTAATTAACTAATCTTACATTAAAGATTTTTAGTGTTTTTTAATTAAATTTGATGGCAAACCATTGTTTAATCATCTAACAATGGATCTGATGGCCACGATTAGGATAGAAAGGAAGCTGGGGGAGTTGATTTTAGAGGGGAACGCCTTATGGCATAACAATATGCCTCATTTCATTGAAAACATTATTTTCCTCGACCATCTTATTTTAATATATCACTACTATACACACAAGGTGGTTTGAAAGTATACTTTTGTCTTAAAATTAAAATTTATTCTCTAACTTATTGATTTTTTTATAATAAATTAAAAATTCCAAATTTATTCTCTAACTTGTTTATTTTTTAATTATAATAAATTAAAAATGGCTTGCAGCTACTAATTTCTCCTCTCTTCACATGAGGGTTATAGAATTTCTATTTTTTCTCATGGATCACTGCATCAAATTTCTCTCTCTTCGCACGAGGTTATAGAATTTATCCTTTTCCATTAGAGTTTTCACAACCTGGATTGGTACGAAGGTTATATAATTTCTTTCTTTGTCATGAGAGTTATTAGGGCATGGATTGGTAGGAGGAAAGAAACAAGGCTGCCCATGTCGAGGGTTAAACCACGGTTGCTAATACACTTCTTAGATACCTCAATTGGAAGGAGATAGTGAAATCAGTGAGGAATGGTTATGATATGTATAGGTGATAGTGTAATCAGTGAGGAAAGGTATTGAGATGTATAAGCGATAGCACAATAAGTGAGGAAGGGTTGTGAGATGTATTGTTGAGAGGAACTGATGGCCCATCCAAGAGGCACTACTCTGTGGCCTGGTCTATGGCAATCGGTAAGTGTATATATGGATTTGTTTGGACTGATTTTGATTTTGATTTTTATTAACTCAAGCCACCTCTTTTTTGATGTAGAAGATGCTTCCTTCCATCAATGACAGTCCTTTCAACCACGACTCTCATGGGAGGCCACTGCCAGGGAACACCATCCATGCAAAGGGAGGTGAGAAGGAGGGAGCTCTGCCATTGCACAACCTTTGTTTAGGTAACGAGTCTAGTGAGGCCAGAGAGCTTATACTCATCGAAAAGTTCCTTAATTTTGGGGATATCGATAGTATAATGGTGTACCACAACAGAACTATGAATTTGTGTATTTCATGCACATTGACCATGACAAAGTGGCCAAGGAGTGTCTGCAGGGCTTGGCCATGGGAGGCAGTTCTCTTATAATCGAATTTGCCAAGGTGGTAAGGATTTTGCATTTCATTGCTCTAATTTGTCTGTTCCTCTAGTGGAGGTGGTTTTTTGTTATCTGTTAATTGTACATAAACCCTTAGCTTAAAATTTTCTTCAAACCGTCCTTGATTATCCGAAGAAATTTAATATAAATACTCTATTTCTCAAGGGATTTTGTCAAATTTCCTTTAAACCTTTGTCTATTTAAAGTATATGGGTTAAGATCTTTCAATTTCTTGTTTGGATAAGAAATTTTGCTAGTTTTTGGGGCTTCGTTGTCAGGTTTTGGGTGTTTTCTGTAGATACTAGGTTAGGTGTGTGTGACAGTTTGATAAATAACCTCCTTTCATTTTCCCACAGACAATTATCTGCAACTCCGTGTTTTTCCTCTAAAATGTGATATTTTCACACTTTATACTAAGGGTTTTCTTAGCATCATTGAATCCATTTGTTAGTTTCATGGCATGTAAATGTGGATGATTTTCTTTACCAAATTCTAATGAGGGTGGATTGAAAATGTGAGTTTTGATTTTTGCATAGACAGTGTCAAGCTTGAACAACCACGGATAAATTTTAACGTAATACCATATTATTATCAGAGATTTTTTGGCAAGATTCAAGCATAAGTAGATTAATCATAAATTTTGCAATCAATCATGATGTAATAGAGTCTCTTCTAAAATGTTGTAAGGCTAGTCTAGTTCTATCACTTGCTAGCTTCTAATGTAACAAAAGTTCAAAATTCCAATGAAATTGGCCTGATTTAGGGTTTTTTGAGGCTTTGGATTGATTCAGTGACATCCAAACCCCTTTGGACAATAACCCAAACCTAGATGAAAACAAATCCCCTTATTCGCAGATAACCTCGGAAAAGTTTTATGGCTAAACCCTAACTAGGTGTTAATAATATATCGTTGTGCTTGATTGTTGTTCAAACTTGACATCATATTTTATCTCAAACTCATAATATAAAAATTGTTTTGGGGAAGAAGGCTATGCTACCATCATGTAAATCCATGGTTATAGGATGACCTGAATTTCCAAAAGAAGTGGTTTCCTTAGCTGGGATGATTTCTCAAACAAAAATCTTGAACTATGCCACAATTAAGGAAAAAAACTTATCAAAGTTAATTAGGTTGACATTGATTTAAGCTATATTCAACATCATCACTAAAAAATACCATAAATAATAGGCAACCAATAGTTCCTAGCACAAGGACATGACCAAAAAAAGTGTTCAACTGGATAATTAAAGAAGATAAGATAAATATTAGCGCCTAGTTGACTCTACTATTTTCAGCTGAAATGAATACTAGCTACGTTCCTATTCAAAAAGTGTATCTCTCGATCCAACCTATCTTGGTCCCTAGATTAACAAATGAATGTTTTGGTTCCAATAAAGTAATTTTGAGTCGACCCTGGGAAACAACCAGACTACTATGCATATCGATTATCCTCTTTTCAAGCAATGAGCTTCTATCTATTACTATATCATTCATCTACCAATATCTATGCATATCATAATGCAAATCTTCTAAAATTGAGCTTGAGATTTAACACGAAGAGCCTTATCGTGGTTATAATCTCTTGCTTTTTTGGGGTCGTAGCTAGACTTAGTCCTAAAGTAAATTCCACAATGACTAAACAATGCCTCTCCAAATAGAAGCTTAGGATGCAGTTAAACCTAGAGTATAGTAGGTTTCACAGTGACCAAATAATGCTTCTCCAAATCTAACCATAGTCCTAGGGTTTGCCACATGTACATAGAAACAACAGAGATGGTTGCTAGTGTATTTGGATGTCCCTGGCCAACTCGATCATGGAAAATATAAATGGATGGCTTGAAGTTGAATTGAAAAATTGTATGTAGAAAAAAGGTTTTATTTTACTAAACATATGGAACTGTTTCATTATCTTGGTAGACAAATCTCCTGAATTGTAGTTTTGGCACACACATGGTATTGTTTTATTATTTTGTTTAACACATTTCATGTAGTTTGGTACATGAATGTGGTGGAGTTATTATATTTTGGTCAACAAATATGATTTTATATAACATAAGCACATAGTATAATTATAGAACTATTCTTGTGAAGTAACATAGTTATAGATTTCTTCTTACGAGTTGTTTTTCCTTAACATAGCTTCCTATTGTATGTATAGATTTCTTCAACCCTTTTGGCCTAGAAATGGACGCAATAATGCTTGTGAAGGACCTTCATAACAAGTAGTATAATGATAGAATTCTTCTTGGGAAGTATTTTTTCATACCAGAAATGCCTAAGATAATTATAAAATTCTTCAGCCTTTCGTGCCGTAGAAATGGACTCAATAAAGTGGAGATAAAGAACATATTTGGACACAATAACACAGAGAGAAAGGATAAAACAAAAACTTATAATCTCATTTAATGATAAAACAAAATCACTTTCTTTTTATACTTCATAGATTTTTCTAGATCCCTCAAGAGAATTCTAGTGTTATAGAGAAATAAATATCAAAGAAAGTATAATGTTGTATTGGAAATAAAGAACATCTAAAGATGCCCACACTAAACAGATCTGAAAAGTTGTTACAAAAATATTAAATTATTTTCTTATACCAAGCTGACAAAGTCCCATAAAAAAATTGTACAAACTATATCATTAAGAACCAAAGGTCTCTAGTGACCCCCCTCATCGAATGTACCTGCATGTATCATCAATTGAAGTCAAAGTACCATCCAAATATACCCCCAGACATATTTCATGATAAAACTATCATAAAAAAAAGTAGGATGATTAGCTTCAAAGGACTACTCATCCATATCTTCCCAAATATTGCATTGGCCAACATTCAAAATATTCCAGCCTTCAAAAATCCATTGGCCTCTTCATTCCTTTGCTTGCAAACATGATGAAAAGAGATATGATTAGAATAGGCATTTTTTTTCTGGGTAAATTGATCTTGAAGACAAGATCGATCTCCCTAGTATTAGAAGATAGTCTAGCAACAAATAGACGAACAAACCTATCTTTCTCTAGACATATGTGATTTACAAATAAACACTACAAAGGTGTTAAGATCCTACCTTATATGCAACACTTGTTCGTTGTAGTCATCCCTTAATCGTTCGAAAGAGTTATCTTTAAAGACGTACAATCACAAATAGGCAAACATTAAATGGCACCTGCATAGCAAATATCATAAATCATGTCTATTATGGTGATCAAGGAATCCATAAAATAAACCACAAATGAACAACTTATTGAGAAAAACAAACTTACTTGTATTACATTTGAAGTAGAAGAACCTTACAACCATTTTAGCCTTGATGTTGAACAAGCTCTTCCTGGGGTCCAAAATAGGAATTTCCTTTACTATGACAAGCCTTGCACTCTTCCAAATGAGATCTTAGAGGTATGTTATCTCTCCTCATAAAACCTCAACTAAAGAAGACTAAGTTCCAACAACATTTCACCTCAAAAATATTCAGCTTCTAACCTCCCAAGTAACCAGCCCAATGCTTCATTTTATAGTGCAGAGGAGGAGGCTATAGGTCCATCTATGAAGGGATAGAATCCTCCTTCAAAGGGATAAGCTCCTCGAATCAAGGGGTTAGCTCCTTAAGGTATGGGATGCATGAACCTTAAGAGAGAAAACTTGCCACCTCAAGATTCCTTCCAGAAGCTTCTAGAAATGACTGAAAGTGAGTTTTTTAGAATGTACTTGAGCCTTTTTAACTTTTATAAGGGTCTGCACCCATAATATAGAGACAGAGTGGTCAAGTGCGCAGGGGACATGAACATTAGGTGCGGGACGATAGGTAATGCAAAGAGAAAGTGCGGAACGAGAGTTTAGAGACTTTTGAGGGCTTTCTCTTATTTTCAAGGTTTGATATGAGGAACTGAGGCTTAAGACTTGCAAAGGAGGAAAATATGAGTGGTAATGGACTCACACAGATTGCAGAATGTCAACGTGACAATTTTTAGTGCAACAAATTACCCCCTAAAGTGCAAAGTCTGTAGTAGATGAGATAGAGTCTGTCATTTATGAATAGTGAAGTACTTTATCATTCCAAGGATCATTCTGTGGACACCTAAGATGGAACTTGTAAAAAAATTCAATGCAATATATATCTATATATATATATATAGATATATATATAGACATATCATCGCTGAGGTAGGTATTCCCATACTCAGATCAAAACTGACTAAATTGTTTTGATACAGGAATGATTTTGTAATACATCAAGAGTATAGACATGTGTAGACATAGTATGGATGCAACCATCTATTTATGAATAGTCCACTATATAATGAATAACAAAACTCGTCGCAGCCTAGATGGTATAAACTAGATCCAGGGTCTTGATTTCCACTTCCCGAACTAGTATGATTCTATCCATGTGAATGAATGTGTCAAAGTCGAACATGGTAGGAACCACTTGATTACCAATCAATGATGTGAATTGCTAACAAGTGTGAGAGAAACCACCAGTAATGTCAATGGCTCTCAAAGTACCCAGTACAATCCATGAAATGTGAATAAATGAGTTGAAGTCAAACATGTCATAGAATCATTCGATCAAAGGTCAATGATGCAACCTATCGTCGAAGGTGAGAAAACTGCCATTAGGGCATGCTGCTTTCAAGGTACTGACGATTTCTATATCATCTTCCTAGGTAATGAGCTAAAGTCAATAGAAAGTGATCCATCGTAGGCATGCCCACAACACGAAATCATATATCAAGTTTTGAAGAAATATATTTGCAAGGACTGACTCAGGGATGGTCAAAATGGATGACAGATATTTTGTAGATGAATGGTTTGTTTGAATTGTTCCCTTGAACACATAATGAAACTACATATGGTTTGGTGACAATTGAACCAAAGCTAATACCCAAAAACCAGCTGAAGACTTTCAATGTGGTTTGATTAACTGTTAGGCAAAGGATTTTCCCAACCCAGGTAAAAAAAAAGTGTCGTGTTCAAGAGTGGTTAATGGCTTTTTACAAAACAAAGTGTAACAAACAGGTTCATTTTTCTCTCTTTTCCCCCACCATTTCTGGAAAGTACTTCCTTATTTTTGACAAGCTTGAGGAGGATAACATTTGCTTGTTTATAAGCTCGTCATTTGAATGACTCCAACTTAGTTTAAAATTCGAACCCTAAGAAGGAGTGGTTCGTTCCTGTTTGAAATTGAACAGGTCCTTTACTGTTAAATTTTAACGAGCCCAATATAGGAAAACTCGATGTTTTTCAATTTTAGGGAGTCAGAAGAAAAACTTAAGAAAACTCCATGGGGGTAATTTTTCATAAATAATCCCTTAGGCCCGAAAAAGGATAAAATAATACAAAAGGGATGAATTTTCAATACTTTAACGTGCTGAAAAAGACAAGGGCTCGATAATCTTTTCATATTTAACGAGTCTGAAAAGGGTTTAAAGAGGACTCTATTGACTATAATTAGTCAATGTGTACCTTTTTCGTAAATAATCCATTTCAGTATGCAAAAGGGGTAAACTTATACTAAAGGGACGATTATTCATTTATTTTAACGAGTTCGAACAATCAAGTGCTTGAGGATGTTTTCAATTTTCGAGAGTCTGAAAAGAGCTTTAAGAGGACTCCAATGTTTCGCTTTTTCGTAAAATTTTGAACAAGTCCGAAAAAGTGATAAAAGTATGCTCTTTGTTGAAAAATGATCAATTTTCCCGAAAAATCCAATATTCTACACAAAAACTCAAAACATTACACATACCTATTTAAGATAAATAAAAATGATTTAAAAATTACCTTTTTAAAATGAAAAATAAATAAATTAAAAATTCATTTATTCGAAAAAACTTATAAAAAGGGGTTTTCCAACTTCATTTTTACCATTTGAGTTCAGAGTGAAAAGTGAGAGCTTTTGGGTAAGAAAGTTCCTATGAAGATTCTGGAAAATCCGTCCAGCGGAATCAAAAACCGTTAGCTCCAGGTAATCCGCGTCCTCCTTATCTTGCATTTCATCCATTTACATTTTGATTTTAGGCTTTAAATTTAATTTTTAAGGGAAAAATTGGTTTAGAAATTCACTTGCGGGGGTCCGCAGGTGCAACACACGGCCCATGCGGACCCTGAATTTTTTCTACAAAGAAAAAAGTCATGGGTCCACACCTATTGATTACACCTCGTTCAGACCTATGCATTATCTGTAAGTGGTAGGTGTGGATCCCATGAAAATGAATTTTAAAATTTAATTTTCTCCATTTTTGCCCAAAATTTTCCGAACAAGATTGTTCTAGTTTGTCTTTTTATGCATTGTAGGACATTCAAAATGCTTATTTGGCAAGAACGCGAGCATGAGGATGTATATTTTCCCGCACTAAATCATATGCCCATAATGCAGACATTGAGAGCATGCAGATTGCTAAAGTTCTGGGGCATACAGGGTATGAGGGCCCAAGTAGACCACTTGCAATGGCTGGTAGACAAATGGAACACATAGGACTAGTGTTTCATGATTGGTGGCCATCGGCTCGAAATCGAGTTGGAGGACATATTTTTTTCACTATTTTGTCTAAGAGGGGCGAACAATTATCTCTTTTCGAGACTAGGCCAGGTGGTCAGTCTGTCGCTAGTCTTCAATTAGAGTTTTGCGATAATAAAATAAAGGACAAATGGATTGATATTAAAACTATCAGCCTTCCTAAGCTTAAGGTTATTGCATTCACTGTAACCAGGCCATGCGGGAGTACAAAATTACATGTGGCTACTGGATCCCAGAGCAGATGGCAGTAGACTATTTTCGAGGAAAAATATTCAACTGGTGCGAGGCTGTGTTGGCAAATGTGAAAGGCCAACTAACCATAACAAAGAATGGACAACTGAAAAATTTTGGATATGGATTCATCATGGTCATCTTTGCTCTAGAGAGGATCCCCATGTTAGCCCCGCAGCATATTCCTGTTGATGCTGGTCTTCCTCGAGAGCCTAGGATAGTTCGTTGGGTTGCTTTGATGGCCTGCCACCCTTAGGAGGGTACAGAGGTTGTTCGATTTCTGCCTGAGTATTTTCGTTGGTTGAACAACCAACTTTTTGTAATTCGGGATTTTTCATACGCTAGGATGGATTATCGTTGTGACCTAGACATGATTCTTCCACCAGGAGAACAATGGGATGATTCAGGTAAAATCATTTTCAACACTTTCGAAGTTTTATTTATTTATTTATTTTTCATTTTTTAAATCATCCAAAACTGACAATCAAAAGTTTAAATGTAGATGTGGGTCCACGATGACTAGCCACTCTCTATCCTTTTGAGAGGAGACACCCAGCTGTAGCAGTACCAGCCCCACAGGACTAATCAACAGAGATCCTGACCGATTTGGAGCATCATCTAGAGCGCTTGACACTAGATATTCCAGAGACAGATATAGATGATATTCCACTTAGGTTACAGAGATATGTGATTGGGATCCCAGGACCTTTTAGGAGGTCCCTATGTAGGGTGGCCCGAGCAGTGGTTTCTTATTGTGATCATTGTCAGGGATAGGATGATCGATTTTGTAGACTCATGACATTTTTGACTTTTTGTATTATCATTTTTGCCGATCATAAGGTGTTTTCTCAACCTATGATCGAAGACGATGTATATTTTGAAACACTACTTCTATGCTATGATATATCATTATTACTAGCTATCTCGTGTAACATGTTATCAAATGTTATTAAATTTATTGTTTTGCTTATTGAAAATGTCTATTTATCATACTAGAAGCAACTACATCTGCTAATGTATTTAAATGTCTTGGAATATGCTAATATTCAATGTAATCAAATTCACGTTCCAAGAGACGAACTCTAAAAAATAAACTTAATAACATTGGATTTCTAATGGTATAAATCCTTTTAAGTTGTAATACAACGAGCTCAGAATCCAACCTAACAATCAAATTCTGAATCCCAAATGAGATGGATTCAGATAATAACTCAATCACTGCACTATACTCTACAATGTTATTCATTGTTTGACCGAGGCTTACCCCATGCATAGATATTAACTTGTCAGAGGGTGAATAGATAACCCAGGCTGCAGAAGAAATGTTCCATGTATTACGACAAGAACCATCAGCAAAACCAATGTATGTTTGAAGAGACGTCGACATCTGCAATATTAAGAGTAAAATCAAGATAAGCAGGAATAATGATAAGAGAACTCTCTAAACTAGGCACATTTTTCTAATCTAAAACACACCATCTATAAATAAACTAATCTAGGAAAAAATCTCCACACTGAATTTAAGCATAATATCTCTTCAGATAAAGTCCATTCCTGGGTTTACCCAAAGAGACACCGTCAAAATCTATCAATTCATAAGCCCCTTTTGCTTGCTTTCACTTAACAATGTAAGGACCATGCCACATAGGTATAAATTTTCCAGCCCCTAGCTTATCATTTGCTTGATCATATAGTAAAACTAGATCTCCTTTCGAAAAATTGCGAGGTGTAACATTTCTGCCGTACTGAGCTTTTATTCATTTCGCATGAGTCTCGTTTGCTATTGCAGTAGTGTGTTGATTCTCATCTAGCTGAGCTAAGTACAAAAAATGTTTCTCTTCTTCAGAAGTAGCTGGGAGTAATTCTATGGCTAATTGTATTGGCGGAATTTCACATTCAATAGGTAACACTGCTTCCAAACCATAGACTAGTTGAAAAGGAGTGAAACAAGTTGATGTTTTTACTGCGGTCCGATATGCCCAAAGTGCTGAAAATAGAATGGTATGCCAATTCGACTTATGAATACCAATGATTCATTTGATCATAGTGACTAAAAATTTATTGATAGCTTCAACCAAACCATTAGCCCGTGGGTAATACGGAGTAGAATGATCGTGGCGTAGGCCAAGTTGATCTGTCAGTTCAGTCATCATGATGTTTCAAAAGTGACTTCCATGATTAGTAATAATAGCTTGAGGAACACTGAATCTAGAAATTATATGATTGAATACGAAAGTTGCAGCAGTCTTGCTATCTGCCGAAAATGTAGGCATTGCCTTGCCCCACTTAGTAAAATAATCTACCGCCAGGATAATATAAGCATGCCCCCCAACTGAGTGAGGGTTACATGTAATAAATTCAATACCCCACTTTGTGAAAGGACCGACAACAATTATAGGGTGAAGAGAAGCTGGTGGTTATGATAAAAGATTTGACAATTGTGGCATTTCTAGATTGCATAGATACAATCTTTGAATAAGGATGGCTAGAAATAACCAGCGCGCAATATCTTTTGGGTTGTGGCATACCAAGACATATGACCACCACATGCTCTAGAGTGACAATCATTCAGAACCTTTTCAGCTTCTTCATGAGTTAAACAATGTCGAAAAACAGAATCCGCTCCACGACGATAAGGTGTATCACCAATAATAATGTATTGTTGGGATTGGAAATGTATTTTCTATCACTAATATCTTGAGATTTTAAGCTGAAAAGATTGGGTTTGAAGATAAACAATAATATCTCCATACCATGGATCAAGAGTACTGATAAGAAACAAGGATTCATCCGCAACGGGCTCTTCTGCCACAATTTCAGTATCAGTACGCGGGAAATCACACATCAGTTCGGCAAAAACCAAAGATTTCTTTGCCTTGGATTTTTCAAATTCCAAGTTAAATTCCTGCAGGATAACTATCCATTTGGAATACTTACCCCCTAGCAATTTTTTGGTCAAGATATACATCATAGGGTTACAGTCAGAAATTATGGTGGTTTTGCGTAATAAGTTGTAGTGACGAAATCTTTGGACAGCTTGAACAACTGCCAAGGCCAATTTCTCCACATGCGAATATTTAAGCTCAGTCGGATGCAAAGTTCAACTAAGATAATAAATCACATGTTCATTGTTGAATTCATCTTCCTAAACTAAAACCATCCCAATGGTGGAATGAGAAGCGGCGAGGTACAAAAAAAATCTTGGTTGTAAATTCGGAGGATGCAGTAATGGTGCATGGGTCAACACGTGTTTGAATGCATCAAATGATCGGTCAACGATCTCATCCCAAAAGAATGGAATATTCTGTTTTAACAACCTGGTGAAACCTTTCGTTATCTCGGCGTAGTTAGGAATGAAACGACGTAAAAAGTTTGCTTTCCCTTGCAAACTTTGGAGTTGGCAAAGAGTCGAAGGAGGAGGTAGATTGACAATAGCTTCCACCTTCGACGAGTCAACACAAATGCCTGCCTTTGATACGATAAATCCGAGTAAGCGACCCATTTCTACACAGAATACACATTTGTGTGGATTTAGCCGAATTTGATAATGCTTACATCTCATAAATATAGCTCGTAAATGAATGAGATGATCCGTTCTACGTAATGAGTGGGCAGGTAAATCATCGAGATAAGGCTGCACAATGTGCTTGATGTCATGAAATGCATAAGACATAGCCCTTTGAAAAGTTTCTCCAGCGTTCTGCAATCCAAAGGGTAATTTGCACTAAGAAAATTTCCCCCATGGGCAAATGAAAGTTGTTTTAGCTTGATCAGTAGGGAGTATGTTGATTTGATTGTAATCGAAAAAAACATCCATAAAGGAGAACATTTCACTGCTGGCACAATCATCAATAATTTGATCGATATAGGGGGTTGGATAATTTTCTTTAGGACAAGATAAATTAATATCCCTATAGTCGATACATACTCTTATCGTTCCTTGTTTTTTGTTGATAGGAACAATATTTGATACCCAATTGGTTAAAGGAATTAGATAAATGAAACTTGCACGAAGTAATTTCTCAATTTTGGCTTTGATAGCAACAGCTTTTCGCGGATGTATCTGACGTAAGCATTGTTGGACAGGTTTAGCATCTGGGTATGTTTTAATTTCATGGACAATAATTGACGGATCGATTCCTGGAATTTCTTCATATGATCAGGCAAACACTTCACGAAATTCTTGAAATAGGGCTTTATAAGTGTGGATTTCATTGTCCATACAGGAAGCACCTATATGAATGTTTTCAATAATTCCAGGCTTAACTGAAATGTCAATAGGAACCGTTCAAGAAATATTTTCCAAATTTAACTCAAAATCATAATGTTGCAATGGATTTTGCGGTTCTTTGACATAGTCAGTCGTAAAAATAGAAGAAAAATCATTTCCAAAATGATCAAGCTCAGGTAAAAACGAAGATCAGTGATGTAGATCTTCCCATGGTAAATCATCAATAGACAATAGTTCACAAATCTGCTCATTAGAATGAACAATATCAGAAAGTGTTGATGAAGCTGAGTTTGATATTGAAAGTGACTCTCCATGGATCACATTCATTGGATTAGTTTTGGTTGAATAGGCATTAGAAAATGACTATACAACGTGATATGCAATTTCAAAGCGACTCGGAGGCATCGTGCCACCAAATGAATCCACCTAATAATCGGAAGGTACGATCCAAGGATCATCAAAAGTAAGAGTGTTCGATGAAATCCTATGAATAGTTGCAATAGAAGGTGATACGTTAGGAGGAGGGAAGGAAAAAATTCCTAGTAAACCAGAACCTTTAATCAAACCTACGCCAACATCCTTTTAAGGGATAGTCATTTTACCGATGTGTTGAATACTATCTGTAGAGGCTGGGTCAGATGAGAAATAAGTTAGCTGGTCTATTGTAACAATATTTCCATTATGAGGAAACTTGATAAGCCGAAAGACTAATGAAACAATAGTAGTCATAGCATAATACCAATTACGACCCAGGAGAAGGTTGTAATATAGAGGGGCATCAACCACTTCCACATCTAGATTTACGGTTTTGCCTTCAACCCCTATAGGTAAATCTTGCAAAATACCAAAAGGATGGAACCCTCGGCCATCAAAAGCCTTTATAATTGTCGGAGACTGATTGAGTGTGGGAGAACCAAGCGATTTCCAACACTGGATTGACATAATACATGTAGAAGCCCCTTCATCAATCACAGTCTGAAAGCAAGGTTTGTTTTTGACTAAAACTGGAATCTGGAAAGCCATTTGATGAGGGAGGCGGGGTGTACTATTCTCTAAATTGAAGATTATTAGGTTCGAATCCTGAATATCGACAGCTCCTATAGCAGACAATAGTAATTTACGCTGTGCTAGGCATGATTGCAGCACTTCCAAAGCCGACATTGCTGAAGGGGAAATAGCTAAGTCTTCAACAATGTTATAATTCTGAGCAGCTCTTACATGTGGATTGAAAGCTGATTTCCGAAGTATACCTTTAGTAGGTGGTTTGATTACTAAGTCAGGGTTGGGTTTCTCGATCTGTAGTGGATCAGAACCAGGAGGAGGTGTAGTTGATGTGTTTGAATTGGAAGATTCTGCTTCTTTACCACCAACATGATTTTTACTACCATAATCTTGTGATCGCGTTGCAATCTTGACATGAGACATCATCATAATGGGTTCTTCTGAGGCATTCGAGGAAGAACCAATCATCTTACTATCTTGAGTATGAAAACGATCCTTCAAGACAGCAGGTGTTTGAGAACCTTTAACAATTTTCGAAACCTCTGCTCGATGTGGGCAATCTTTGGTAAAATGATCCTCGTCGCAAATGAAACAAGGATAACGAGGCTTTTGTTTTTCGTTAGTAGATTCATTTTTATCTGTTTTATCTTTTGAATTTTGCTTTTTTTTCTTCTTCTCCTTATTTTTACTACCGGATTTTGATTTGGCCGTAGATGATTCTACGACATGGATGTCGGTAGAAATTTCAGCGGAAGACTCTCCTGTCAGGGAATCAGGTAAAGTTATTATGGGAGAAGAATTCTTTGAAGATTTCTTCTTCCTTTCAGTGCTAACTGAACCAATCATACCATCAGCGACATGAGACCCTGAAGGAGCTACAATTATTTGACCGTGTTTTGGAAGATCAAGTACTTTTTCATGTAAAGTACCTGACTACGTATAGACGAGGTCAAGGTACTGAGCCTGAGCAATGACTTGCTCTTTAGTAACAACTCCTCCCTTAGCTACATCTTTAGTGATTTTAGGTAACAATTATTTAATGAACCATTCCACTAAAATTTGATCCGGAATGAAAACTTTCACTAAATGCTTTCTACGTCGCCATTCATGAATATAATCAGAAATATATGTGGACGTGGATTGTTTCAGTGAATTTAACAGTTCCGTGCCATTGTCGTATCTGACAGGTAACTGAAAATGAGTTAAGAAAGTAGTGGCTAACTGATTGAAATTATAAAAAGAGGCTCGTGGTAACTCAATGTACCATTTGGCGGCAAGACCAATAAGAGTTCGTTGAAAAAGATGCAATTGAATTGAATCATCAATGATGGAATTAGATGCACACCAGAGGTGATAAGTCATAACATGATTTGACAGATCCTCTCCTGACTTACCTTCGAATTTCGAGATATCACTAAGAAACTTACTAGGCATTGGCGGCCAATATGGAAGATAGTAAATTGGATTGTTTGTAAAGCGCGACAAATCATGTAAATCCAAATTTGCAATAAATGGTAACTGATGGTTAGGGTCATGAAAACCTTGAGTAGCGAGACCAGTTCCAGGAGGAGGATATCCAAGATACCCTGGAATTGGATTTTCATTAGGAATGTTATAAGCTCCTGGGAAACTAGGATTAACTGGACCAAACTGGGGTTGTTGAGGCTGTTGATAAGTATAGCCAAGATATAGTTGATACTGATAAACTGGGTTTTGTACAGTAGGACTGAATCGATACTGCCCTTGGTATGGTTGATATGTAAATTTTACTTGTGGCAATTGTAACAATCGTACTAGCTTGTCCTGCATACATCTGGACTGAAGTTTGAACCATAGGTCCTAACTGTGGCATAGAGACTTGAGGAATTTTCACTGATGTAGGGGTAGTAGAAACTGAAGCTACTGATACTCCAAAAACAGGTGTTGTAGGTTGAATAGAAGTTGCAGTAGTTGCACCAGTTTAAGGTGAAGTACGAGGTGAACTAGGGCTACACTATTGAACTCTACCAGATGCAGGGATTTCAATAGTAGGTTGGATAGGTTGTTGGGTGGAACCAGAAACCAAAGGCTATCTAGGTTGATTAAGTAACTACACATTAGGCTGCAAGTTCTGTTGAGTTTGAGACAGATCCCACACCATGTTCATTCCGGAGTATGGACCCACAAAAGGTTGTGCATATGGAGGACCATAACCTGGTTGAATGTAGGGCTAATAATTAAGTGGTACATTTCTAGCTCTTTGAAAAATGGTTGACCAGAAGGTGGTTGGAAACCTTGAGTTGGGTGCTGACCTTCGGGTTGATAACCCTAAGGCACGTATTGAAACTGGGGTTGACCTTGAGGTATGTACTGAGTCTGAGGTTGACCTTTGGGTATGTACTGTCCTGAAGGTTGACATTGGGGTATGTACAACCTTGAAGGTTGATAAACATGAGGAAGTCCTTCAGGTGGTAACTGATTACCTTGGGGTCGCCCCCTAGGCAGTAACTGACTACCTTGGGGTTGCCCCACAGGCGGTAACTGACTACCTTGAGGTTGACGATTTGGAATACTATTAGACATCATAAGGATTTTTTCTGCCTTCAACGCTTGAGTTCCATTACTTCCAGATGATAACACTTGTTCAATCGGTCGAGGAGATGCTCCTAAAAAAGTATCAGAGAGTGACTGGTACCTCGAAGGAATAGAAGGACTGCCAGATAAAAATATTTCCGGTGTTTGGGAAAAAATAGATGACTATCTTGACATAATCAATGGAGGATAATAACCTCTTGGTGTAGGATGAAAAGGAATTAGAGGTGGTGAAAAACTAAGAACCGAGTTTTCTAAAAAATTTGTTAATGAAACATACCAAGCATCACTCCTAAAAGGACTGTAGAATATTGATTCATGCTCCCTAAGACTTAGAATCTGTTGGTTTCTGGGAAGAGTTACGTCTTCCTCGGTATTAACAAGTTCTTCAATAGAAATGAGGCTAGAAGGAAGATTTTTAGTAATGATATTTCTTACCCTAGGTGAACCAGGATTACTAGAAGTTGGAGAATCAAAACGTGAAGTTGGATTAATAGCAGGTTTAATGTCAGGCTCAGAAATTTCAGGTTCTTCAGCTAATTCACTGGAAGCAGAAATACTACCAGTGACTTCGGAAAATGAAATTAGCTCTTGAATAGACTCTGTTGTTTGTATTTGATAATCAGGATGAATAATTAAAGATGATTCTATGGCTTCTAGTGATCCAACTCTACTGTCACTAGGTGATACAAGAGCTCATAACCCTTCAAGCTGGCTTGGTGAATACTCAGGAGGTTTCCCCTGAAGCCTACAAGATTGTCTTGGTAATTTAGCCACGATTAAATATTAATTAATCACATGAAAACAAAGAAAACTTCAATAAAAACACCTAAAGTCTCTAAAGAAACAAACAACTAAATCAAATGCCTAAAAAATCTAAGTGTTCAAACCAAACACAAACAATAACTTCCCGTACTAAAAACACTAGTTGGTGATCAAATCCAACTTAGTAGAAGTTTAATATAGAAAGGGTGGTTGGAACAATTACCCCGACAACCTTCTTAATGAAACAGACTGGCACAAGTTTCTTCACAAAACCATCTCGAGTGAAGAGAACCCCCCAGAGAGTCCAAGTGAATCTAGTCGACGTCTGCTCCTGGTACAGTGAGACCAGTCCTTCACCATCACCTTAGGAAATAATCTTATGTTTATGGGCACTAAGGTTACCAACATCAATAAATACAACTCGGGGAATAGTCTACGATCTGATCTATGCGCAAGGGCATAGTAATAAAGCTAAATCCCCTTGAAATCTCCTCAACATGATCAATCCGAGGTTTACCAACAAGTGACCCTAGGCTCCTCGATAATGGTTAATCCGAGGTTTACCATTTATAATACGTGCAAATCTTCTATCTTTCCCAATGAAATAGACTTGATTGTCTCAAAGGTTTGGACATGATCTCGTGATTGACTCCTTTAAGAGAAGCTTCCCAGAATGTATCAATTACAATTGTATTTATTTCCTACTACAAGATGTATCTACTTGTTTGTTTTAACTATCTTGGAGAGTTAATTACTCCCTACTTGAAGATAATAGCCTAAGCTATATTGGCGATAAGAGCCCTAGAAATAAAAAATATTACTAGATCAATTTTAATTAAGTGTTGCTTTTATTGGTTGTTCCTTAAGTCAATAGGTATGGAAATGAAACTTTGATGGTGTGAAGACTCGACTCCAAACACTAAAAAATGCACATAAAATGATAAGCAATTCATTTTTCTTTCAATGAAATTCTAGCTAAAAGAAAGAGTTTGAGAATGCAATTCTTTAAGAAACAATTCTTTCTTTCAACATGGAAATGAAAAGAAAATATTTTTATCTTTTTCAATAAGAACTCAAAATGAGACTAATAATTAATGCCCATAATAAATCCCTTTCCTTTTTCGAAACTCGAAAGTACAGGAAAAACAATGTTCTTTTCAAAAGAGATCTACAAGTTCTAGAAAAGCACTCAAAACTACCAAAACTAATTTTGAGATCTAAAAATTTTAAAATCTAAATTGAATAAAAGCTTCACTTTTTTGAGGATGTTTTACTTAGTTGTTCAGTAAACTAAGGATTCATTTGTTCAGAATAACAAACCAATAAAAAAACATCCAGGTATGTTTTCTTTTGTAAAAATGAATTCGGAACTTGTAACAAAGTTTGTTCAAAGATTTGCAACGAGAAAACTGAATCTATTTCTCACAAAGGATAGATTTCACAACCAAGTTGGACTCATAAAGAAGACAAAATGACACCAAGGTAATCTAAGTTTTCTCAAGCTTTTGATCTTTGAGTCACTATAGAGACCAAGTGAAAACCACTCCAAGCATGCAAACTTCTAGAAAATCATCTAAAACAAAAATACTATCGGAACTCACTCACAAGAGGTTTTTGACAGGAAAAGTACAAATCTAGATACAAACTAAAACTTCTAAATCAAACCTAAAACTAACTGGAAAAAAGGTATTTTAGGTTTTCCAAAAAAAATTACACGGTCCACAGGCTCCAAAAGTAACAGGTGCAGTCCCGCTCTGTTTACTAAAGGAAAAGTGTAGAGATGCCAGCACTGTCTGTGAAGAGAAAGTGCGGTCCCCTGAAAACTTTGAAAAGAACAAAAAATAATCCCAGATTTAAAAAATACCCAAGCTAGTATACATCAATCAAAAACCAGAAGCGAAAACAATTTTCTCAAGTCAAAACAAAGGAAAACCAAAAACCAAATCCATTCCCCAGTGGAGTCACCAATTTGTTGGCCGCACAAATTGATCTTGTAGAAAAGACCGATCTCCCTAGTATCAGAAGATAGTCTAGCAACAAACAGACAAAAAAACCTATCTTTCTCTAGACATATGCGATTTACAAATAAATACTACAAAGGTGTTAAGATCCTACCTTAGATCCAACGCTTGTTCATTGTAGTCATCCCTTAATCATTCGAAAGAGTTATATTTAAAGACCTGCAATCACAAACAAGCAAACATTAAATAACACCTGCATAGCAAATATCATAAATCATATCTATTACGGTGATAAAGGAATCCATAAAATAAACCACAAATGAACAGCTTATTGAGAAAAACAAACTTATTTGTATTAACTTTGAAGTAGAAGAACCTTACAACGTTTTCATCGTTGATGTTGAACAAGTTCTTCCTAGGGCCCGAAATAGGAATTTCATTTACTTTGACAAGCCTTGCACTCTTCCAAATGAGATCTTAGAGGTATCTAATCTCTCCTCATAAAAGCTCAACTAAAGAAGAATAATTTCCAGCAGCATTTCATCTCAAAAATATTCAGATTCTAACCTCCCAAGTAACCGGCCCAATGCTTCATTTTATAGTGCAGAGGATGAGGTTACAGGTACATCTATGAAGGGATAGAATCCTCCTTCAAAGGGATAAGCTCCTCAAATCAAGGGGTTAGCTCCTTAAGGTATGGGATGCATGAACCTTAAGAGAGTGAACTTGCCACCTCAAGATTCCTTGCAGAAGCTTCTAGAAATGACTGAAAGTGAGTTTTTTGGAATGTACTCGCACCTTTTTAACTTTTACAGGGGTCTTCACCCATAACACAGAGACAAAGTGGTCAGGTGTGTAGGGGACATGACCATTAGGTGCGGGACCGCAGGTAATGCAAAGAGAAAGTGCAGAACTAGAGTTTTAGAGACTTTTGAGGGCTTTCTTTTATTTTCAAAGCTTGATATGAGGAACTGAGGCTTAAGACTTACAAAGGAGGAAAATATGAGTGGTAATGCACTCACACAGATTGCATAATGTCAAGGTGAAATTTTTTAGTGAAATAAGCACAAAATATTTGTATCTCCTCAAAGATAGGCCTTAATAAAGAAATTTATAAAGTTTCTAGCCCCCTCATGTAGTTATTACCACAAGACAGTCACATAAAATTTGGCTTTTTTGTACACTTTTTTCAATTGCAAGCATGAGAATTAACTCCACTAGAAAGCTATTTGTTCCTCTTTCCAACCTAGATTTACACTTTATCACATGTGACTCCCTTAGGAATAAAACACAAGCCCCACTAACTTGTGGGTGACCTTAAGAAGCCCCATCAAAATAAGTCCAAGAACTTGATTTTCCTACCTCTTCCACAAATATTTATCTTGCAGGCTTCTCAATTTTTTATTGTTTAAAGCTGTTGAGTATATTGAGGCCTAGAGAAGCACATAATATAGCTGTATAGTTGGCATATTCTTATCATCAAATAAACTCACATTCCTAGCAAGTCAAATACCCTCATGAAATGATGACTAGCAACACGTTGTAGCATTTTACACTTGTGTTCTCACACTAGTTCTTCGGACATTCTTCAATTGTATTTCTTGTTCAAAAGTCTCTAAGGCCAGTAAAAAAATCCTCTTTCCGTACCTATACAGTGCATTATTTTAAAAACTGGTTCAGTTCGACTTGGAACGGGACAAATTGGCTAAGTTTATAGGAAATTGAGTTCACTTGGCCTTCAACTTGGCTTGGGGGGGTAGTTTGGTACCAAACTGGATTGAACAAACCCGAACCTATCTGAGTTGATGCAAATGATAATTTTCCCAAGGGGTCTGAGGAGTCTGAAGACTCTAAGCCAAATGATGTTTTTATTGCTCTTGCTCATGAACTCATTTCTAGCAGTGGTGATGAGTCTGATGAATGATCACTTTCATCAATGATTTTTAGTAGGCTAGTAGATTGTATCATGGATTTTGGACTTTAGAGGCCATTTAGAGCCTCACTGATTATGAATTTTGTTGTTCATATTATTGCACTTGGTGCCATTTTGATATATGCATCCTCACATAGTATATCTATGAGAAAGCTTTGCATATTTTGTCTCTAATGATTTGGAATCTCAAAATTATTTTTTTCATTAAAATTTAATTATTTAATGTATTTCTTCAAAAAACCGAGTCGAAGCTCAAGTTGATAGGTGGAAGAGTCAAAGTCTGAGTATGAGCTTTAAAACCATGGTTCTACATGGAATATGCCCCCTGTTACACTAAAATTTGTCACCATGACTACTTGTAGTTAGTATGGCTCCATCAACTGTCATACTATCCTCCTTGGCAAGTCTTATACCTCTGCTCTTCATGTCAAACTCCAAAAAAAAGAGAAAGTCCGTAAAAAGTCAAATAACTCTGGGTACGCAGTTTCTCTTAGCCTTACCTGCGTGTACGCACCCCAAGTTCACAATACCTACGTACTTGTATGCTCTGTCTGTAAATGGGTGGGTGCGTACTCCTGTAAAGGTCAAAAGGCGCAAGTTTCACTTCAAAAAGTTACTTGTGGTTATTTCTAGAGCATTCTAGAAGCTTGTTTGACGTGTATTGAGCGCCTCCAGATGGTTCATGTATCCCTATGAAAGAGGAACTTATCCCATCAAGAGGGGAGCTATCCCATTCAAAGAGGGGCTTATCCCATTGATGGTGGACCTGATTAACTTCCTCTAAAGCACTATAAATACAGGCATTGGGCCAGAGGGAGGGGAGGTTGAAAGCTGAACATTCCTAAGGGTAGATGCTGCTGGAATCAGGACTCCCTTATAGAGCTTGAGAGGAGAGATTCCCATCCTTTCTTAGCCCTATTTGGAAGTGGGTGAGCTGATCAAAGTAAAGGAAAACTCTTGCTGGACCCTGGGAGGGACCTACACAACACCAAGGCTCAGGTTGTAATGGTTTCTTTTGTTTCCACTTAATACAATTAAGCTCACTTTTCTCAACAGATTGTTATACATGATTTGTTTCATATACTCCTTGGTCTGTATGATGAATATGTTTTATTTTATAAGTTATTCAGGTGCTATGTAATCTTTTGGCTTGTTAGTGAATACAGGTTTCGAAGAGAAGGAGGAGCTCATCCGGATCGGCGAGGCTGGACTACTACAAAGCGTTGGACTAAAGGTATGTTATAAATACCTAATTACTTGTATTCTAAATGCATATTTAGAGAAAGGTAGTGTTTACTTGTCTTGTTTGTCACTAGAAAGCCTTAGCTTCTAGGGAGGTCGGGTTTGTCCGCAAAATTGACTCTTTCCGCATGACAAAATGGCGACTCCGCTGGGGACTCCATTGATGTGAATGATTTTTCCTTTGTGTGAAACTTTGATTTGAGAAAAGTCGTTTGTTTTCTGGTTTTTGGCTATTTGACTGTGTATTTGGGTGGGATAGCTTAGGGTTAAATTAGATTTTAGTTTTTCTTGGTTTTGCTAGCATTACGCACCCTCTGAGTTAAGCACAGTGCGTACCTGTACGCACTGCAGCTTTGTGCACAGAGCGTACACGCACCTGTGCAAACAAGTTGCCTGCGTACCCTGTCAAAATTGAGAAATTTTCAATTTTTTCCTTTTTGCCTCTTAGATTTTGTTTTTAATTTGTTTTTACTGCCCAGATCCACTGGTTACCTACCATAAATCTTCACCTAAGCTTGTTTCATCAGTGTCAAGAGGTTTAGTGAAATTCATAGAGGTTCTAGCCCTAGGGTTTGATTTTTGCATTGGTCTTGTAGTGACTTTGGCTTTAGAAGTTGTAAAACCTTGGATCTCCCTGGTCTTTTCAGTCTTCTTAGGAGTCGGACCTTTCATAGAATCCACCCTTGTGAGAAACCTACCTTTGTGTTGTCTCTTTGCCGAATCTCGAAAAAGTTTGTTGATTAAACTTTGAATTTCATTCTTAAGAAAAAGAACAAAAGATTTTGATTTTTGTTTTTGACTGGTTTTTTATTCTGCATTAACTAGTCCTTGGTTAAATCGTGACTGAGTAAAACATCCTGGAATCATACTTGGTAGGCTTTTGCCTCATTAGATTTACTTTTAGGTGAATTTCTCTTAGATTTACTTTTGGGTGAAATTGAGTTGATTTGATTGCCATAGATTTCTTAACTTTGATTTCTGTTAAAGTAGTTTTACATGCTTTGTTAATATAGGGAAAAATACAAAAAATCTCTTTTGAAGAAAAGTTTGCTTTAGTAGCATTTGAGTCTTTGAAAAGAAAAGGAATTTTCGTGAAATAATTAGTGGTCATGTGTTGTATGCTTTGGAAAAGATAAAGAGATTGTTTCTTTGATTTTCATTGCCAAGAAAGTTGTTTTTATATCAATTTTGCATTCTCCAACTCTCTTAGCTAGGGAATTCATTCAAAAATAAAATTAGTATAAATCATTCTAAGTGCATCTTTTTAGTGGATTTGAGTCGAGTCTACGCACCATCAGTTTCATCTCCGCTACCTTTTGTCCTAAAGAAAAGCCATAAAAATTAACGCTTAAAGTAAAATCAACTTAGTAACTTTTTATTTACTAGGGCTCTGAAACACCAATATAGATCAGGCTAGTGTCTTGGAGTAGGAGAGTAATTAACTCTCCAAGATAGTAAAACCAAACAAGTAGCTCATCTTGTGGTAGGATAAATTCAACTGTTTCATTTGTACTCTGGGAAAGCTCCTCTTAAAGGAGAAGCACGAGACCATGTCCGAACCAGTGAGGGGATCAATCCTCCTTCATTTGGAAAGATGCCAGATACGCACGTACTACAAACGGTAAACCTCGGATTATTGTCGAGGAGCCTGGGGTCACTTGTCGGTAAACCTTGGATTATTGTCAAGGAGCCGGCAACGGGATTGAGCTTGTTACTCTGCCCTTGCGTGCTATCGGGTCGTAGACTGTTCCCCCAGGTATATTTGTTGCTGTTGGTAACCTTAGTGACCATTATCTTTAGGATTCTACCCGAGGTGACGGTGGAGGGAAGATCCCACTGTACCTGGAGCAAACGTCGGCTAGACTCACTTGGATTTTTCGGGGGGTTCACTTCACTCAAGACGGTTAAAGTGGAGGAACTTGTGCCGGTCTATTCATTAAGCAGGTTGCCGGGGTAACTGTTCCACCCACCACTTCTGTACTGAATTCGGCGATGTTGGGTTTCATCACCAACTAGTGTTTTCGGTCCAGAAGGCTAATATTTGTGTATGGTTTGACGCACTAGATTCTTTAGGCGTGTGATTCGAATTTGTTTGGTTCTTTAGAGACTTTAGGCAGTTTGCTTTGAGATTTTACTTTGTTTGCGTGTGCAGTAGTTAAAAGTTTTTAACTGTGGCTGAATTACCGAGACAGTCCCGTAGACTTTGGGGCCAGTCTCCTGAGATTGTTACCGTGGCCGATTTATTGAGGAAGTCTCGTAGACTTCGGGGTGAACCTCCTGAAGACGTCTCGGGTCATTACGAAGGTTTGAAAGTCCTTGTAACTCCTAGTGGCAGTAAAGTAGGATCACCTGAAGAAGGAGAATCATCGTTGGTAGTCCATCCAGATTACCAAGGTCTAGAAACAGGTTATAATCCCGAAGCTGTTGCAGTTTCCGAGCTTGCTGGTAGTTTTTCATCTACTAGTGATATAGGCGAAGAACCTGAAATCTCTGAACCTGTTACTCCAACTTCTAGTGCTCCTGATTCACCTAGGGTAGAAAGAGTCATCACCGAAAATCTTCCTTCTGGTTTGATAGCTATTGAAGAACTTGCTCCAGAAGAAGAAATAGGCGTCTCTATCCTTGAAGATCAACCTACTATTGATCTAAGGGAGCGTGAATCCATTTTTTACAGTCCTCCTAGAAGTACTACTTGGTATCTTTCGTTAACTAATTATTTGGACAACTCAGGGTCAAGTTTTTCTCCACCTCATACTCCTTATCCACCCGAAGGTATTTATACTCCTGTAAATATGTCTGGTCAGTCGTCCATGTTCACTCAATCTCCTGAATCTTTCTTGTACGGCGGTCCTTCTGTTCCTTCTGGGTATCAGTCACTTTCTGGTACTTTTGCGGGAGCATCTCCTCAACCCATTGAACATGGGTTATTAACTGGAAACAATGGTAATAAACCATTGGGTGTAGGAGACATTTATATGATGTCAGGTTCAATTCCCGGTTCTCAACCTCAAGGTGGCCAGTTACCACCTGGGGGGCAGCCTCAATTAACGCCTGGGGGGCAACCTCAAGGTACACAAATTGCGTCTGGGGGGCAACCTCAAGGACAGTATGTACCCATAGTACAATACATTCCTCAAGGTCAACCCCAGCCTCAATATGTACCCCAAGGTCAACCTCAGTATCAATTTATGCCTCAAGGTCAACCCCAATATCAGTACATACCTCAAGGGTATCTACCTCAAGGTCAGTACTCGAGTCAAGGTTATCAACCACCCCAAGGTCAATCTTATGTTCAAGGTACGGGAAATGTACCTTTCAATTATCAATCCTACCCTCAATTCGGTTGTGGATCTCAATATCCTCAACCTGTCATGGGTCAATACCCCGGAATGAACATAGTGTGGGATCCATCGCAAGTTCAACAGGTGTTGCAGCCAAGTGTACAGTTGTCATCTCAAGCTGGACAACCTTTAGTTTCTGGTCCACCCCAGCAACCAGTCCAGTCTAATGTTCAAACATCTGTACCTTCGGTAGTTACTCAGTCGCCCATTGTGCCTAGTACTCCATCTAAAATGACTGCTGCAACTACCGCAACATCTGTTCCATCCACCACACTTACTTCTGGAGTATCAACAGCTCCGGTTTCTACTGTCTCTGCCACTACTCCTCAGACATCTTTACCATTGTCTGGATCCATGATTCAAACTACGGTTCAGATGCCGGTAGGATAGCCTGGTTTAAGTACGGTTATCACTAGTCAACCACAATTCACTTATCAACCGTACCAGGGACAATACCAATACAGGCCTGCTGTCCAGCAGCCAGTTTACCAGTATCAACCGTATCCTGGGTACACTTATCAACAACCACAGCAACCCCAGTATGGTCCGGTTAATCCTGGTTTTCCAGGAGGATACAATATCCTGAATGCGATTCCTATTCCAAGTTATCCTGGATATCCTCCTCCTGGGACTGGTCTTGTGACCCAGAGTTTTAGGGATCCTAATCGGCAATTACTGTTTATCGCAACTTTGGATTTACTAGACTTGACGCGCCTAACGAACGATCCGATCAATTATCTTCCGTTTTGGCCGCCAATGCTGAATAAGTTCCCCAGTGACATTCCCAAGTTCGAGGGTAAGTCTGGAGAGGATCCGTCAAATCATGTGATGACTTGCCATCTCTGGTGTGCTTCAAATTCCATCTCGGATGATTTGATCCGCTTACGTCTTTTCCAGCGTACGCTCATTGGTCTCGCGGCCAAGTGGTACATTGAGTTACCACGAGCCTCTTTTTATAATTTTAGTCAGTTAGCTACCTCGTTCTTAACTCATTTTCAGTTGCCGGTCAGATATGATAATGGCACGGAGTTACTAACTTCATTAAAACAGTCGACGTCCACTTATATTTCCGATCATATACATGAATGGAGACGTCGAAGGCGATTAGTGAAAGTTTTTATCCCAGACCAAATCTTAGCTGAATGGTTTGTTAAATCATTATTACCGAAGATTACTGAAGACGTAGCTAAGGCCAGCGTAGTTACTGAGGAGCAAGTGATTGCTCAAGCGCAGTACCTTGACTTAATTCACACTCAGTCAGGTACGTTACATGAAAAGATCCCAGATATTCCAAAGTCAAATCAAATCGTTGTTGCTCCTTCGGGATCTCATGCTGCTGATGGAATCATTGGTACGGTGAATACTAAAAGCAAGAAGAAATATTCAAAGAATTCTTTGCCCATTATAACCTTACCAGACTCCCCGACAGGAGAATCTTCTGCTGAAGTTTCCGCTGATATTCACACTGTAGAGTCATCTACGGCTAAATCAAAAAACGGTGGGAAGAAGAAAGGCAAGAAGAAGAATAAAGTAGACAAGACTCCAAAGGAGAAAACAGAAAAGTCGGAAACCAATGACGAAAAGCGCAAACCTCGATATCCTTGTCTTATTTGTGAAGAGGATCATTTTACAAGAGATTGCCCTCATCGGGCCGAGGTTGTGAAAATCGTCAAGGGTTCCCCAACTCCTACTGTTTTGAAAGATCCATTTCCAAAGCAGGAGAGTAAGATGATAGGTTCTTCCTCGAGTGCCAATGAAGAACCCATATTGATGATGTCTCATGTAAGGATTGCGACTCGATCGCAAGATTATGGTAGTAAAAGTCCTGTTGATGAATCGAAAGAAGCAAAATCTTCTCATTCAAATCCATCAACCTCAGCTCCCGGTTCCGATCCACTACAGATCGAGAAACCTAACCCTGACTTAGTAATCAAACCACCTGCCAAGGGTGTACTTCGAAGGTCTGCTTTCAATCCACATGCGAGAGCGGCCCAGAATTACAACATTGTTGAGGATTTAGTTGTTTCACCCTCAGCAATGTCGGCTTTGGAAGTGCTGCAATCATGTCCAGCACAACGTAAATTACTTTTGTCGGCTATAGGAGCTGTTGATGTTCAGGACCCGAACCTAATAATCTTTGATCTAGAAAATAGTACACCGCGTTTTCCTCATCAGATGGCTTTCCAGATCCCAGTGATAGTAAAAAACATGCCTATTCATCGGACTGTAATTGATGAGGAAGCTTCCACGTGTATTATGTCAATATAGTGCTGGAGATCGCTTGGTTCTCCTTCACTAAATCAATCCCCGACAATTCTTAAGGCCTTTGATGGCCGTGGGTTTAATCCGTTTGGCATTCTACAGGATTTGCCTATAGGGGTTGAAGGAAAAACCATTAGTCTAGATGTGGAGGTGGTTGACGCCCCTCTAGACTACAACCTTCTCTTGGGTCGAAGTTGGTCTTACGCTATGACAGCGGTTGTTTCGTCGGTCTTCAGAGTAATAAAGTTTCCACATAATGGCAAGATCGTAACCATAGACCAGCTGGCTTACTTTTGATCCGACCCAGCCTCTTCAGAGAGTATCCAGCATGTCGGTAAAACGACTATCCCTTATAAGGATGTTGGCGTAGGATTAGTTAAATATGCCAGTTTACTGGGAACTTTTCCTTTTCCTCCAATCAACGCCGTGTCTTCGTTTGCATCTATTCATATGATTACTTCAGACACCATTGTTTATGACGATCCTTGGATCGTTCCTTTTGAATCTGAGATAGACTCATTTGGTGATGCGATGCCTTTGAGTCCATATGAAATTGCCTATGAAGCCGTGCAGTCTTTTACCGACCCGAGTTCAACCGAAATCGACCAAATGAATGTGGTCCGTGAGGAATCACTTTTCGTGTCAACCTCGTAGTTAATAGTGTTTCCCGAAGTTGTGTCATCTGACGAACAACTTTGTGAAGTCCTGTGCGTAGACGATTTACCATGGGAAGATATCCATCATAGATCTTAGTTTTTACCTGAGGATGATCATTTTGAAAACGATTTCTCATCAATCTTTACAGCTGAATATGTCAAAGAAGCTAAGATTCCAATGAAACATCCTGATTCAGAGCTGAATTTGGGAAACATTTCTCGCACTATTCCCATTGACATTTCAGTCAAGTCCGGAATTTTTGAGCACATTCATATAGGTGCCTCATGTTCAGATGACGAAATTCAGACATACAAGGCCCTATTTCAAGAATTCCGTGACGTGTTTGCCTGGTCCTATGAGGAAATGCCAGGAATTGATCCCGCCATTGTTGTCCATGAGATCAAGACTTAACCGGATGCTAAACCCGTCCGGCAACGTTTGCGTCAGATTCACCCACGAAAAGCGGCTGCAATTAAAGCAGAAGTTGAGAAGCTGTTGAAAGCAGGTTTCATTTATTCGATCCCGTTAACGGATTGGGTATCGAATATTGTTCCGGTTAACAAAAAACAAGGAACAATAAGAATATGCATCGACTATAGGGATATCAATCATGCTTGTTCCAAGGACAACTATCCAACACCCTATATCGATCAAATAATTGATGATTGTGCCGGCAGTGAAATATTTTCCTTTATGGACAGTTTTTCCGGTTACAATCAAATCAATATTCTACCTGCCGATCAACCAAAAACGGCTTTCATTTGTCCATGGGGGACATTTTCTTATTGCAAATTACCTTTTGGGCTTAAGAATGCCGGAGCCACTTTTCAAAGGGTGATGTCTTATGCATTTCATGACATCAAACACATTGTGCAACCATATCTCGATGATTTGCCCGCTCACTCATTGCATCGAGCTGATCACCTTGTCCATTTACGAGCAATTTTCATGAGGTGTAGGCATTATCGTATACGGTTGAACCCACACAAATGTGTCTTCTGTATAGAAGTGGGACGATTTCTGGGATTTGTAGTTTCAAAAGCCGGCATCCGCATCGATCCCTCGAAGGTAGAAGCTATCATCAAATTGCCTCCTCCTTCGAGTCTTCGCCAACTCCAAAGTTTGCAGGGGAAAGCAAACTTTTTACGCCGATTCATTCCTAACTACGCCGAGATTACAAAGGGTTTTACCCGGTTGTTGAAACAGAATGCTCAATTCTCTTGGGATGAGATAGCTCAGAAATCTTTTGATGCACTCAAGCACGCGTTGACCCATGCACCGTTGCTGCATCCTCCCAACTACAACCAGGATTACTTTTTGTACCTCGTCGCCGCTCGTTCCACCATTGGAATGGTCTTAGTACAGGAAGACGAATTCGGAACGGAACATGTGATATATTACCTTAGTCGAACCTTAAATCCAACTGAGCTCAAGTATTCACATGTGGAGAAATTGGCATTGGCAACCGTTCAAGCTGTCCAACGTTTTCGTCACTACATTCTACTTCGTAAAACTACAGTCATTTCGGATTGCAACCCTATGATTTAAATTTTGACTAAACAATTTCTAGGGGGCAAGTACTCCAAATGGATTGTTATCCTGCAGGAGTTCGACTTGGAATTTGAAAAATCTAAGTCTAAGAAATCTTTAGTTTTTGCAGAGTTGATGTGTGATTTCCTGCGTGATGACACAGAAACTGTGGCAGAGGAACCCATTTTGGATGAATCTTTGTTTCTCATCCACACTTTGGATCCGTGGTATGGGGATATAATCGTCTATCTCCAAACCCAATCCTTTCGGCCCGAAATTTCAAAGTCGGAACGTCGGAAAATTCGATTCCAGTCCCAACAGTACAAAATTATTGGAGATACTCTTTATCGCTGTGGGGCGGACTTGGTTTTTCGCCGTTGCTTAACTCACGAGGAAGCTGAAAGGGTTTTGAATGATTGTCACTCCGGAGCGTGTGGCGGTCATATGTCTGGGTATGCCACAGCCCAAAAGATATTGCGCGCTGGCTACTTCTAGCCGTCCTTATTTAAAGACTGTATTATTGCGGTCTGGAAATGCCACAACTGTCAAGTGTTTGATCACAAGATGCGCGCACCACCTGCTTCTCTCCACTCTATAATTGCCGTTGGTCCTTTTTCTAAATGGGGTATTGATTTTATTACATGTAACCCTCACTCGGCTTGGGGGCATGCGTATATCATGCTTGCGGTTGATTATTTTACTAAGTGGGCCGAGGCGATGCCTACATTCGAGGCAGATGGCAAGACAGCTGCAATTTTCGTATTCAATCACATTATTGCTAGGTTTGGTGTCCCACAAGCGATAATCACTGACCATGGGCGCCATTTTCGAAACGTTATGATGACAGAACTTACAGGCCAGCTTGGTTTGTGTCACGATAGCTCAACTCCTTATTATCCATAAGCGAACGGTCTGGTTGAGTCCATCAACAAAGTTTTAGTTATCATGATCCGACGAATCATTGGTATTCATCGGTCGAATTGGCACAACATGTTATTTTCTGCACTTTGGGCATACCGAACCTCAGTGAAAACATCAACAGGGTTCACTCCTTTCCAACTAGTTTATGGTTTGGAAGCTGTGCTGCCCATTGAATGCGAAATCCCGTCACTTCAAATGGCTGTCGAATTACTTCCAGCTACTTCTGAAGAGGAGAAGCGTTTATTATACTTAGCTCAATTAGATGAGACTCGACGTGACGCTGCATTGGCAATCGAGACTCACGCAAAGCGTATAAAAGCTCAGTATGATCGAAATGTGACCCCTCGAAATTTTTCGGAAGGAGACCTAGTGCTATTATATGATCAAGCTAACGATAAATTAGGTGCTGGAAAATTCGTTCCTATGTGGCATGGGCCCTACATTGTCAAGCGAAATCTAGCAAAAGGGGCCTATGAGCTGGTAGATTTTGATGGGGACTCTTTGGGTAAACCCAGAAATGGACTTTACCTAAAGAGGTATTATGCTTAAATGATGGGTATGGAGATTTTAGTTAGGTTAGGTTTTTCTTTCTAGCTGGTGTGTTTGTTAGTATAGACAGTGTGCTTAGCTTAGAAAGTGTGTTTTTCGTCGTTATTCTGGCTTATATTGGTTTTACTCTTGATATTGCAGATGTCGACGCCTCTCCAAACGTACATTGGATTTGCTGATGGTGCTTGTCGTAGTACACAGAATATCTCTTCCGCAGCTTGGGTTATCTATTCGCCCTCTGACGAGTTAGTTTCTATGCATGGGGTGAGCCTCGGTCAAACAACGAACAACATTGCAGAATACAGTGCAGTGATTGAGTTACTGTCTGAATCTATTTCGTTCGGGATTCAGAGTTTGATAGTGAGGTTAGATTCTGAACTCGTTGTATTACAGCTTAATAGAGTGTATGCCATTAGAAATCCAGTGTTATTAAGGTTATTTTTGAGAGTGCGTCTCTTGGAACGTGAATTTGATTACATTGAATATCAACATATTCCAAGGTATTTAAATACATTAGCAGATGCAATTGCTTCTCGAATGTTAGACAGACATTCGCGATAATCATACATGTAAATTTAAAAACATTTCATCACACATGTTTAACAAGATAAGCCGGTAATAATGATATATATAGATAGGAGTGTGTCAAAAAATACATCGTCTTCGATCATAGGTTGAAAAACACCTTATGATCGACAAAAATGATAAGTACAAAAACCAAAATGTCACATGTGTCTACAAAAGCGACCATCCAATCACTGGTGATGCTCTCTATACGACACCACTGCACGGGCTACCCTACACAAGAAACTCCTAAAAGGTCCTGGGACTGCGACGACATAGCGCTGAAGCCTGATAGGAATATCTTTTATAGTAGTCTCTGGTACGTCTACCGTAAGACGCTCTAGGTCTTGTTCTAACTCAGCTAAGGTCTCTGCGGCCGCGTCCCGTGGGGCCAGTGCCGGTGCAACTGGTACTCTCCTCTCGAAAGGCCGGAGATTGGCTGGACGCCGTGGGCCTACATCTGCATTTTGAAAATCATTGCTGTCAGTTTTGAGACGATATAAAAAAAAAAAAAAGTAGATAATTTAAAAACTTGTGAAAAATTAATTACCTGTGTCGTCCCACTGTTCTCCCGGTGGAAGAATCATGTCCGGATCTCCACGAAAATCAACTCCGGCATAAGGAAAATCTTGTATCGAGAAGATCTGGTTCTCCAACCAGTGAAAATACTCCGGTCTAAATCGGACAACCTCCTTGCCCTCGTCAGGATGACGGGCCATCACCGCAACCCATCGCGTCAACTTAGGCTCTCGGGAAGGCCCAACCTCAACAGTGAGCTGCTGTGGAATCAGCATCGGAACCCTCTCTAGGGCAAAACTCACAACTAAAGGCCCATAACCAAAAGTCTTCAGCTGTCTGTTTTTTGTCCTAGTCAGTTGGCCCTTTAAGTTGGCCAACACAGCATCGCACCAGTTGAAAATGGTGCCCCGATAGCAATCAATCGCCATCCGCATCTGGGATCCAGTGGCAATGTGCAAAGCGGCAGCCCCGCAAAGTCTGGTAACTGTAAAGGCAATTACCATAAGTTCAAGTCGGGATATCTTTTTAATCTCTATCCCCTTATCCTGGTCCTGATTATTGCACCACTCTAGTCGGAGACTAGCAATGGATTGGCCACTCGGCCTAGTCCCGGACAGAGTCAATTGTTCGCCCCTCTTGGGAAAACCAGTGAGAAAGTAAATATCTGAGGGCTCTATCTCGAGCTGGTGCCCTCCAATGTAAAAGCACTGATCCTGAACTTTCCACCTTTCAACCAGCCACTCTAGAAAGCGCACCTGGGCCCTCATGCCAGGTATGGACCAGTATTTGTAAAGGTCGTATGCCTTCAAAGCATCAATGGAAGGTTGGTGATTAATGGTGGCCAAATCAACATCTTCGTGTTCTCTCTCGCGCCAATCAAGCATGGTGGGCAATCTACACACCATAAAACATCTATTAGAGTCCATAAAATTAAAATTTTTTGGTTCATTTTGGAGAAATGGAGGTTTAAAAATCCTTTCCGCGGTGTATGCAGCCCGCCTTTAGAGACAGAGCATGTGTACGCAGGCTCTCTTAAGGCAAGCTGCGTATGCCCAGCATTTTCCCAACTGAGAAAATGTCGGGGTACGCAAGTCACCAATGGAGCACCTGCGTACCCCGAAAAGCGGACCTTGAATCCCCAAGGCCTCCAAAAAATGAAACTAAAGCTTAAAAACAAATTCTAAATGGATGGAAATGAAGAGGAGGATGTTGTAGAACACCTGATGAGACGGCGTTCGGTTTCGACGATCGGATTCTCCGCAATGTCCACGGGAAGTTTCTTGCCAAAAGCCCTTTTTCTCTCCTCAACAGTAAAATGGTAAAAATGAAATGGTAAAAGCCCTTTTTATAGGTTTTTTGAGTAAATAAATGTTAAATTTGTTTATTTTCCACCGTGAAAAGGTATTTTGCAAAGTATTTTTATCTATCTTTAAACAGGTATGAGTAATGTGTTGGCTTTTGTGCAGGATAAAAGGATTTTCAGGGAAAATTGTCATTTTTCACAAACAAAAACATCAGAGTCATATTTTAAGCCCTTTTATGACTCCTAAAACATGAAAAGATTGTTGAGTGTTTCTTTTACACTCGTTAAAACGTAATTAAAAGACGGTCCCCTTATAGCCCTTTTCTAACCGTAAAAACAGGAAAAGATTGCCGGGTTTTTGTCGTTTCAAACTCGATATTGGAAATAAAACAACGTGTCCTTGATCACTTTTTACTTTTCAGGTCAAAGACACTAATCATGAAAGTACTCCTTGGTCGCAAGATCAAGCGGTTCTCTCAAGTATTATTTTATACTTTTTCGGGCTTGGGAGACACAAATTTACGAAAAAGTTCAACCTTGGAGTCTTCTTAAGTTTTTTCAGACTCTCTAAAATTGAAAAACGCCGAGTTTCTCCTATACTGGACTCGTTAAAATTTCACAGTAAAGGACCTGTTCGATTACAAACAGGAATGGACCACTCCTTCTTAGGGTTCGAATCAAAACTAAGTTGGACTCATCTGAAGGATGAGCTTATAATCAAGCATATGTTATCCTCCTCAAGCTTGTAAAAAATAAAGAGGTACTTGCCAGAAATGGTGGGGGAAAAGAGAGAAAAATGAGCCTATTTGTTATCCTTTGTCTCAGAAGAAGCCTTATCACCACTCTTGAACACGACACTTTTCATTCACCTGGGTTGGGAAATCCTTTAGAAGCTTGTTTGACGTGTATTGAGCGCCTCCAGATGGTTCATGTATCCCTATGAAAGAGGAACTTATCCCATCAAGAGGGGAGCTATCCCATTCAAAGAGGGGATTATCCCATTCATGGTGGACCTGATTAACTTCCTCTAAAGCACTATAAATACAGGCATTGGGCCAGAGGGAGGGGAGGTTGAAAGCTGAACATTCCTAAGGGTAGATGCTGCTGGAATTAGGACTCCCTTATAGAGCTTGAGAGGAGAGATTCCCATCCTTTCTTAGCCTTATTTGGAAGTGGGTGAGCTGATCAAAGTAAAGGAAAACTCTTGCTGGACCCTGGGAGGGACCTGCACAACACCAAGGCTCAGGTTGTAATGGTTTCTTTTGTTTCCACTTAATACAATTAAGCTCACTTTTCTCAACAGATTGTTATACATGATTTGTTTCATATACTCCTTGGTCTGTATGATGAATATGTTTTATTTTATAAGTTATCCAGGTGCTATGTAATCTTTTGGCTTGTTAGTGAATGCAGGTTTCGAAGAGAAGGAGGAGCTCATCCGGATCGGTGAGGCTGAACTACAACAAAGCGTTGGACTAAAGGTATGTTATAAACACCTGATTACTTGTATTCTAAATGCATATTTAGAGAAAGGTAGTGTTTACTTGTCTTGTTTGTCACTAGAAAGCCTTAGCTTCTAGGGAGGTCAGCTTTGTCCGCAAAATTGACTCTTTCCGCATGACGCCCCCCTCCCTATGAATCGTAAGGTTGTTTTCCTCTTGTTTGACTAGTGAATTCATGGGCTAGGTGGTAGTGGAAGCATAATGATAACATGTCTCTTAGATCTCCCATCCATTCGGTCTTACTAACCAGGCTACCCAATTGATGATCTTCTCTTTCCGTTTTGATGTCTTTGCGTTTCTCGTTGTTCTTTTCCTATTGTTGTGTTTCCCTATACCATATTCATAGGATAGGTCAGGTGGTGCCTACAATAAATCTTTCATTGGTAATAAATCATGGGGTGAAACAGATAAATCTAGCACATAAGGGTGTATATTAGAGAGTAGGTTTCATCAGCCGAGGTCATTACAAGAATAGAAAAGGAACAATCATTCCTATGATATAAGTTATGCCCCTCATTAAGAGAGAATTATGGTGGAAAGGTAAGATTTCAATGGAGAAACTCATTAAAATCACTAGGGTTATGAGGTCAAGGTCCATGGTGAAGGAATAGTCCAGGATGACAAAGGTGATTCTGGGCACATGCCTCTCCCTTAGTTGTATGGTGGATGGAATTGATCCTAAGGATGTCCAGGCTGAGATCGATGAAGGAGAGGTCGAGATTTCTGAAGAATGAATGAAAAATTCTCAATTGGTAATTGAAATGAAAGCCTTTTGTTATTTTTATTGTTTCATATTTGTTCATTTGTTTAGGGTTTTTAAGGTTTAATGAAGTTGAAAACTAGAGAATGTGGTATGTGAATTTGATTTTAGAACCATGGGGATTTTCAGACATTTAGGGAGTGTGTGAATTTCATTTAGGGGCTAATGTTGCAATGCTCCAACAACTTTATTCAAGCCTCACTTTGGCTTAGATCTCCTAGTAATTTCCAATCAATTTCCAGGCCTCACTCTTACACCATGTTGAAAATTGACCCTAGTATTTGCACTTGGTTAGCATGCTTATCTCATGATGGGAATCCTTCCAACCAAAACACTTTCAAAGTAATTTCTGTTGGGAGGAGAATGTTCCATGTCACTAGAACTAACAAATATCACTGATAGGACTTTGCTAGCCAATGTGTACCACGTCAAGAACCAAAAAATATCTTTTTAGCTAGTAATGGAAGTAGAGTCAATGTTTTATATAGTATAACAAGTATAGTAGATCAAAATTACCAAGTAATCAAACCTATGAAACAAATTTGTGTCATTACAAGTATGATATTTATACAGAGCTAACCCCATAACAAACTCAGTGCTTCAAAGTTTTTTTATTTTTTATTTTTTATTTTTATCTTTTTCTGACTATGCAGCTCCCCATAAGGAATTTGAAACAGGGGGTAAACACACTCTCACATTACAGATTATTGTTTTTTTCTTTCAAACCGCACAACTACAAAATGTATCAATACAAAAATAAATATTGTAGTAGAAATGTAGTAAAAATTATTTTATCAACACTAAAACCAATGGTAGACTGTTAAGTTTGGTTAACATGTTCTTTGCATGGGACAATTACTTCAATTTTCCACATTGACCCCATTATTAATTCATTTCTTATCATAATATCATAATATCACATTGACAATAACTAAATAAAGAAAATAAAAGGTAGATGCAGAGGACAAGCCAAGACAAAGGTACACATGGATATGGCTCAAGCCAGTGAAAAGTTTCAAGATGGGGAAAACCCTTAATGAATTCTTCCATTATTAGTATCAACGATTCAACAGAGGGAGAGTACAATACTTGTAAGGTCAAAATGAATTTCCAATGAGAATATCTCATGATACTGCACTTAGTTACATAGTTGTGACGAAAGGTGAAATTTTGGAAAGAAAAATATTGATGATGAAATTTTTGCATTCTAGAATCCTGTAGAGGGTTTGATGTAAAAGGGTCACATCCTTCTTCCATTTCTCATGGGTAATTTCTTTAGTTGTGACCTTACTTTCTCAAGCATATCTGCAAATTTATAAACTTCAATGGCTGGTGTAGGAATGATAGCTGATGAGGGTTGATCCTCCACACAATGACCTTCCTTCTAACACCTTTCCTCTGACTAGCTACTGGAATGGGAAATCATATTGTCCCATGTGCAAGAAATTAAGTCTTTCAGCCTCCTATCAGCCTTCCAAACCCATGTCTAAGATTTAAAAGGCCTGTAGACCTCCTAGAGGACACAACTAGGGTTACGACCTATTGAAGTATAGAGATACCAAAACATAATGAGCCCAAAATATTAAACAAAGCTCCTCTGAAGTGCATCTTCCTCCCTGCTATGATTTGACCTTGATGGAGACACAAAGATACCCATAAAAATAATCCTTAATACCCTGTAGCTAATTATCTGTGGAACTCAGCCTTTATGTAGAGAATAAGTCAGAAAGAAACCATCCTTAGACCTGCAATTTTCCTACTTGGAGAGAGTTGGTCCTAGAGCAGAAGATAACCCACAAATATTCCTTCCTCAGACCTGCGGCTACCTCAGACATATTGTCCAGCGAGTTGTTGCATCTAAAATGAGGGAGAAGGCTCCTTTATATATACAATTTAATGTGGTTGAAGCAACGTGACTATTGGGTTTATTGAGCTAACATATAGGAGGTTGACCTCGTTAATTTTACATAAATTCAAAATCAAACTTATTCTTAACCAAATTTGATGATTTTTAGGTCAATTTTTGTCCTCTCTAAAAATGGAATTCAATGCCACAATTATCTTCCTCAAAGGAGTTTTCCAATGTGGGATTTGGCCCTAGTTTCCAATTTTAACACTCCCCCTCAACTAGGGAGAATCACACCTATCAAACCAACAACTGTGTCACTAATCATCATGTCATCATGAATCATATGAATATCTTGAATTTTCTCTGCTCTACTTTGTTGAACATTGATACGAATAATAAAGAAGAATTGATCAAGAGTGAGTCACAAGACCTTACCACTCTCCATTGACAAAAATTCAGTCCAGAGGTAAAACCTTAATTAGACTTGATACCAGATCAAGTTGAAGAACAACAAGAATCCTAGTCATAGGGAGTATAGAAGTACGTTATGTGACCATCGATAGTGCTATGGTCCTTGACCACTTTTCCCAACTCATTGGCGAGATGAGAGGTAATTCCCATGTATCTAGACTACATGGGTAGGATGATACTAAATCAATAACATGGAAAGAATATATCAAATCTTACTCACAGCCGCACATAGGGAAAGGACTAACCACATACTACAATCGCACATCACAATCATACATAGGGAAAGGATGAACCACATCCTACACGCATGCCAAACACCAATATTAGGGAAAGGATGAACCACGTCCCACTGACATGTCAACAGATGCCTACATGCATCTCTCACTGGGGTATCCGTAGGAGAAGGTGAACCACTCAGCCTGCTCATATGCCATAGGAGAAGGTGAACTACTCATCATGATCATATGTCATTAGAGAAGGTGAGCCACTCATCCTATGCATATGTCATCAATAGTAATGGAAGGTAAACCACTCACCCTACACATGTGTCATCTTACACATGTCATTTGTCACAAGGGAAGGTGAACCACTCACCATGTTCATGTGCACCTATAGGGTAAGCTGAACAACTAACCCTATGGTCGCACATAGTTCAATAAGCACCCCAAGTCTTCTAGAGCTCCCAGAGCTCAGTGCTCCATATTATCTAAAGACCTCTTCATATAGGGGATAGAGCCAGGCTACTTTCTAAATATTAAGACTAGATCTAGGTGATGATATTGATGACCGGATCATCAATGGAAGCCTCATGGATTTACCCAACAAAATATATATTTCAATAAACATATTGGTTACTCCTTCTTTCTCAGGGAGATCACAAGCCTAACCTTGTCTTTCCAAAATGCAAAGTTTCCATCTAACAACCTGGTCATCATGAGATCCATCCAATTTGTAGATATAAAGGAGGACCTCAAGAGATACACCACTTAGATGTGCCCATATTATCAGCCCAACAAATTACTGTGATGAATTACGGATCATCTTATTTTAATGAGTAGTTGCCCTTGAAATGTCTTTGAATAAAGGCATATAATTTAAAAAAAAAATATGTCATGGGATTAATTTCAGCCACTAAAAATATTTCTATCTTCACAAGATATCAACAGTCTAACGTTGCAACTAAATAACTCAAAGTATTAGGAGGGTCGAATTGATCTCGGTGCTTTGTCAATGAAAGTCTTTAGATAATGATTATGCTGTAAACAAAATACAAGAGTTCCTTGATGTGACAACTGATCTTAAGAGATGCCACAAATGATCAATGAGCCTCTATTTTTCTTCTTTAAAGGTTGAAATTATAATGCTAGGGAACTGATCAAAGAGACTAAAATACTTCAATCAAAGGTTATGAAGGTTGAAATGTTCTTAGAAAATGTTTGACATAGGCTTGTCCCTTTTATTGCTTTGAACTTGCATATTATTAGAATGTAAGTAGCCCTGGATATAACCTGTTCTTGCACAGGATATCTTACAGGGATGAATAGATATCTTCAACCATCATCTTTTTTCTTAGACATACTCTTGAAAAATCTGAACTTAGGAAACTAGGAGTAGGTTTGAGGTTTGTCCTTTGGAGGCCCGAAATACCTAGATAAGAATATCACACGCTGCCACATGAAATTACTTCATGATCGCAGGAAACTTGCCAAGTTGTAGAAATTTTCCTTAACAGAGAACTGAGCTTCCTCCTTGGGAACTTGGAAACATCCTTCCAACAATACCCAAGTTTAGCAACAACTTATTGTTTAGAAAGGTATGCAGACAACAACCAGCAATAATTATTGCTCAGTGAAAATCTTTCACACAAAATAAAGTTAAAGGAACCCGAGTGTGGCCTTAACAAAAATTTAATTGACTTTTCGTCAATTTCTCCCACAGGGACAAAAATTTCATCCTTCACTCTCTTTATAATTAATTTGAGAGATCTTCTTGAATCATTACATTCATATTTGTAGGATAAAAATGCATGGATACTTGTCAAAAACATTCTGCTAGTGATTTCTCCTTGCTTGGGCTTATCCTTACCAGTGCTCTATTACCATGTTAATTTTGGTTAACATGTTCTTTGCATGGGGCCATTACTTCAATTTTCCACATTAGCCCGATTATCGATTCATTTCTTATCATGATATCATAATATCACATTGACAGTAACTGAAGAAAAAATATAAAATATAGATGCAGTGGAGAAGCCAAGACAAGAGTACACATGGATATGGCTCAAGCGAGGGAAAAACACCAAGATGGGGAAAAGCCTTAATCAATTATTCCATTATTAATATCAAATGTTACTTAGAGGGAGAGTACAATAATTTTAAGGTCAAAATGATTTACCAATGAGAAGATCTCATGATACTTCACTTAGATTCATAGTTGTGCTGAAAGGTACAATTCTAGAGAGACAAATATTGATGATGAAATTTCTTTGTTCTCATGTCTTGGAGAGGGTTTGATGGAAAATGGCCACATCCTTCTTCGATTTCTCATGGATCCTTTCTTCAGCTGCAACCTTCCTTTCTCAAGCAGATCTTCACATGTATAAACTTCAATGGTTGGTGTAGAAATGATAACTGATGAGGATTCCTCCTTCACACAACGACCTTCCTTCTAGCACCTTTCCTCTAACTAACTGTTGGAATGGGAAATGATATTGTCCCTTATCCAAGAAATTAATTCATGCAACCTCATATCAGCCTTCCAAAGCCCTGTCTAAGATTCACAAGGCCTACGACCCTCCTGGAGCACATAGCTAGGGTTGTGACTTGTTGAAGGATAGAGATACCCAAAAAAAATGAGCCCAAAATGTTAAACAAAGCTCCTCTGAAGTGGGGCTTCATACCTGCTATGATTTGACCTTGATGGAGACACAAAGATACCCATACAAATAGTCATGAAAATCCTGTGACTAATTATCTAAGGGAACTTGACCCTTATGCAGAGAATAACTCAGAAGAAAACCTTCCTCAGACCCGTGGCTGTCTTTCTTGGAGAGACTCGTCCCTAGAGCAGAAGATAACCCACAAATAATCCTTCCTCAGACCTGCGACTTCCTCAGACATATTTTCCAGTGAGTTGTGTACAAATTGAGGGAGAAGGATCCTTTATATATACAATTCAATGTGGTTGAAGATAAGTGACTCTTGGGGTTTATTGAAATGACATATAGGAGGTCATCCTTGTTAATTTTACATAAATTCAAAATCACACTTCTCATTAACCAAATTCGATGATCTTTAGATCGATTTTGGTCCTCTCGAAAAGAGGAATTCAATGCCATAATTATATCCCTCAAAGGAGCTATCAAAATTCGGATTTCTCCCTAGTTTCCAATTTTAACATAGACATCCTTGACAGGGTTTGCAAGAATGACATTTAGGGAACAACCTCCACTCAGTCAAAAATACAATTAGATATTTTTTAAGAGAAACAAAGAACTCAAATCACGACTATACATAGTTAAAATCATATTATCATTTCCTTTGTTTATTTTCTTTGAAGGGGTAGTTCTGCCATTCTCTCTATTTGAGTTCTTGAAGTAGGGCATCATACCATTAAGTTGTTCTTTTTTAGGATTCTTAATTCCCTCCCCATTCATTTCTTCAGCTGGAACATGTTGAGATGATTCAACAGAGTTGGGGTCCATTTGTTTCATGTCATTTTTGTTATCTTGGATCCGCCCCTTATGTTAATTAGCATAGGAGTAGGATTCACTTTCCAAATGAAAGTCATCTCTAACCTACAAATTTTCAGCTAACACCCCAGTAACAAAACCTGATGTGTTGTTGCCACATTCAGAAGTTTCAATCAGAGAACCTGAATCCTCCAATGTGTCACCTTGAACCTTTGTTTCTGGCATCTCATCCCCCCTTTGTAATATTTTAGCTTCAATCAGTTCTTCAATAACTTCATACTTCTCCACAGTTAGGCTCACTTCAATAGTCTCTACAATCTCATTCTTCCTACTTAGAGGTCTAGCCCCATTTGGTTCTTCTTCAACAAGTTTAGAATTCAACAAAGTTTCATTGTATCTATCATTGGTGGTGTTTCCAATTCCAATCTTTCCATATAAAGGTTTGGTTTCTTTTTTATCTTCAACAACTTAAAATTTCTGTAGAATTAATCCATTCATATTACTTCTGCCAGAAGAATTTTTTGAATCAGTGCTTGTGATTTAATTACCATCCTTGGTAGATTCATCAAGAGGTGAGTCTTTTGGATTGTTTGAAATTTATTGTTTGAGGCTAAAAGGTCTTTCACTGAACTTTTACGATAAATATTTTTTGGAAGATTCCTTTTTCAATGATATCCCGATAGTTCTCTTTCTGGCCATGTCCTTATCTGTAGTTGCCTTCATGTCTACACATATCAATTGCTCTTTTTTTGGTCGAAATTAAAGCGAGATGTTATACAAACTTGATTTGGATCACTTTCAAATTCTACACAAGCATAGCTCTTTCTCTGCCCTAACTTGGGCTATTTTGGGTGAGTAAGAGGTACCTTCTTCAGCTCAACCTTTGGTGGAGCTGCTTCATGATAGAATGATGGCATGGGAGATGCTTTAAATGTCAAACTTTTCCGAAGCATCTTTATCTCAACTTCTTGTATCTCCTTTGGTTTAACTTGCTATTTTTTTTTCTTCACTTCCTTTGCATTCAGTATTTCCTCTAATTTTGTGAAAAAAACTTTACACTTCTCATCTCTCTCCTTACATCTAAAGCTGAAAAAAGCTCTAGAAGGAGTACTGCCATACTTGCCTTTAGAATCTCTGATTGATTTTGCAATTGAGGTTGAGTAAAATGTGGAATGAGGATCTTCCTCCTAGTTGGAATGATCATCTTCCTATAGCTTTGTATTCACTTGCTTGGGAGGATTCACATTTTGGTCATGTAGATGCGTATTTTAATTGAGAAAAGGATTGGAGGCAACTTGTGTATCCAACTAACTAACATCTCGTCCATTTTAGAAATTGAAGAAGATGGGGTATCAGAACCAAAACATACTTATTGTAATTGTTCACGTCATATTCTCAATTTGCACCCTTGAAATCATAATCTATTTAGAAGATATCACCAATTGGCTAGAATATTTTAAAAGAACTTGGTTTCTTAGGTCTTGAAAAACTTAAAAAACATTGCAATGATTTCCTTCACCTGGGGAGATACAACTATACCTTACTACCATTATAGATTTTATCATTTGGGTAAATTGATCTGATATGATCAAATCAAATCGTAGATGGTAGGAAGTCTTGACTATCTCAAAAATAGTCCTCATATGGCTACAAGCAATGCAAATGGAGGATTTTTGAATGCTCAATTCTAGATAGCTAGGACTGATGAAAACTAGGAACACAACATATTGAGAGATGTTGGCAGATCCATCCTTTTACTTCTTTTAAATACTCTTGAGATGGATTAACATTAGTTATGCTGATTAGTTTGTAGATTAGAAGGAAAACTACCAAATGTATAGTGGAGTATACAAGGAAGATTGAAGAGATTACTAGGGAGTATGAATTGAAGAAAAATGAATTGCACAAGGCCTTGATGTCCCTTAATGAACCTAATTTCCAAAATGAAAACCCGAGGGCTGAACTTGATAACATGTCATTTCATGTTGAATGTTTAGGTGGAACAAATTGATCTTTTTTTCTTATTACTTATAAGCCAATGAATTGGAATTACCTAATGCAAAAATTTCCTTGTTACAGATCAAGGTATAGAAGGCTAAACTTCTCAATTAAGGGATCTTCAAGACACATACCAAGACATAATATTTTTTGGGCTTCATCAGTTGAAGACTTGAAGGCTAACATTCACATGACTTTGGTATTGAATAATACTAGCATACAAATTTAAGTTGAGTCTTCTACCTATACTAAACCTCGTCATATATTCTATGAATAATCTTGTCAAATACTTGGCAGAAACTAATAAAGGAGATTATGATAACATTTCAGAAGAGGCACATAAATGTGCCAGTGCTATCCCTAACATTGTTGGGGTAACATCTGCTTTGCAATCTCTAGGTAAGTGTGATAAATATTCTATTTTTGAGAAAATCATTGCTAACGTTTTATTAATTTTTATGAAGTTGTTAAGTTTTGCAGTGTGAATATCTCAAGAAGAAGTTCAAAAAAGTGACAATGTAAAGGAAAAAAGATTTAAAATAAAGTGTTGAGTATTACAGGCGACTTGTTGATTGCATTCATTTTATGCACTACACAAGGATTCACATGTTAGATAACGTGATTTTCTGGTATTTCTCAGGAAACATCAGAGCATTGTGTAGATGTTGTCCATTAAGTGATGGAGAAATATCATCGGGAGCTTCTCCAGTGGCAGAATTTGATACAAATAGAGACAATGAACTAAGCATCCTGTTAATGGTTCTTCAAAGAAAGTGTTCAAATTTTATCGTGTTTTTAGTATTTACTAATCAAGAAAATCAAGGTAATATGTACAAAATAATATCTTTTGGATCTGAAATTTATTATTAATAAGTTCACAAATTCATTGATTAGAGCTATTTCCATGGGCAATGGTTGTTTCTGCTGATACTGCACTAGTTGTCATTTAGTTTTGGATGGGTATAATGTGTGTATCTTTTTGTATGGGCAAACTGGAACTGGGAAGACATTTACCATGGAGGGAACACATGATGATAGGGGAGTAAACTATCGAACATTAGAGGAGCTCTTTCATGTAGCTAATGAGAGAAATTGATTATTTAAATACAATATCTCAGTAAGCGTATTGGAAGTTTACAATGAGAAGATTCATGATCTACTTGCACCCTAACTCAATTAGGTCATATTGTTAAAAAGTAACTTCTATGTTTGTTGGTGCTTAAGTTCATTTCTAGTTTCCTGAAAAAAGATGAGATAGATTTGATACATATACTCTTCTATTCTATGAAACAATTTTAGTACATTTAATTGAGAATGACTCTATGTTCTGTCGTTAGGCTTGAAGTAAATCAAGGTATCAGAAGGTGTCCATAATGTTGCAGGCCTTATTGAAGCACAAGGCCTCTCCGTCCGCTACATGGTGGATGGAATTGATCCTAAGGATATCCTGGTCGAGATTGACGAAGGAGAGGTCAATATTTATGAATAATGAAGGAAGAATTCTCAATTGGTAATTGAAATGAAAGCCCTTCATTATTTTTAATGTTGGTTATTTGTTTGCCTTTTTATGGTTTTTAAGGTTTAATGAAGTTGAAAATTGGAAGATGGTGGTCTGTGAATTTCCTTTCAGAACCACGGGGATTTTGAGAAATTTAGGGGCTTATGAATGTCATTTAGGGGCTAATGTTGTGATGATTCAACACCTCCTTTCAAGCCCCATTTTGGCTTAGATCTGCTAGTCACTGCCAATCAATTTCCAGACCTTGCTCTTACACCATGTTGAAAATTCACCCCATTATTTTTACTTGGTTAGCATGCTTACCTCATGATGGGAATCCTTCTAACAAAAGCCACTTTCCAAGACATTTCTGTTGGGATAAAGTTTTGAGGATGTTCCATGTCACTAGAACTAAGAAAATCTCACTGATAGGACTTTGCTAGCCATCTTGTACCAGGTTAGGAAACAAAACATCTTTTTTTAGCTAGTAATGGAAGTAGAATCAATGTTTTATATAGTATAACAAGTATAGTAGATCAACATTACCCATTAGTCGAACATATGAAACAAAGTTGTGTAATTACAAGTATGATATATATAGAGCTAGCCCCTCAACAAACTCAATGCTTCAAAGTATTTTTTTTTTTTTTTTTTTTCAACTATGCTTCTCCCCATAAGGAATTTGAAACAAGAGGTAAACACACTCTCACATTACAGATTATTGTTGTTTTCTTTCAACCTACACAACTACAAACCTTATCAATACAAAAATAAATATTGTAGTAGAAATGCAGTAAAAAGTATTTTATTATCAACATTGAAACCATTGGAAGACGTCCTTGACAAGGACTACAAGAACAACATTTAGGGAACAACCTCCACTCACTCCAAAATATAGGTAGATATCTTTTAAGAGTGACCGAGAACTCAAATCACGATTTTACATAGTTCAAATTATATTATCGTTTTCTTTCTTTATTTTCATTGAAGGGGTAGTTCTACATTTCTCTATCTTTGAATTCTTGAAGTAGGGCATCATAGATTTAAATTGTTCTTTTTTAGGATTCTTAATTCCCTTCCCATTCATTTCTTCAGCTGAACCATGTTGAGATGATCGAATAGAGTTGGGGTCCATTTGTTTCATATCAGTTTTTTTGCTTGGATCCACCCCTTACATGGATTAACATGGGAGTGTGATTAACTTTCCAGATGCAAGCCATTTGTAACCTGCAAATTTTTAGCTAACACCCCTGTAACAAAGCCTGAATCCTCCAATATGTCACCCCTTCAGAAGTTCAATAAGAGAACCTGAATTCTCCAATATGAACCTTAGTTTCTGGCATCTCGTCCTTCCCTTGTAATATTTTAGCTTCAATCGGTTCTTCAATAGCTTCATACTTTTGCACAGTGAGGCTCACTTCAGTAATCTTTGCAATCTCATTCTTCCTACTTATAGGTTTAGTCCCATTTGGTTCTTCTTCAACAACTTCAGAATTCAACAAAGTTTCATTGTCTCTATCATTGGTGGTGTTTCCAATTCCAATCTTCCCATCTAAAGGTTTGGTTTCCTTTGAATCTTCAACGACATCAAATTTGTGCAAAGTTAATAAATTCATGCCACTTCTGTTAGAAGAATTTTTTGAATCAATGCTTGTGATTTAATTACCATCTTTGGTAGATTCATCAACAGGTTAGTTGATCGAGGTGGATGTTGGTGGCCACCCACCTATCCCATTTGGACCCCCACAATTGTCTCTTTCAGTTTTTCAGTTTCCTTAATTATAGCGTAGTTTACTATTTTTAGCAGTTTTTCGGGTCCTAAACTTCCGGAGCCATTTTGAGGCCCTAAACGACGTTTTTTGGGAAATCCACCGCCAGCGATTTTTCCGATAAAAATCGTCTTTTCCGTCGTAGTCCTCGGAGAGATCTTTCCAACGGGCTATCATGCGCGTCAAACGGAGATAGTACGACCAATTCGCTACCCCGGGAAGTTGATGTACCAACTTACCCAAAAACGGGGCCCACAATTTGGCGTTTCATCTTCTAGGGTTAGGTTTTGGAATGTGAAGGGTTTTCCATTGTTTCTCAACAATAAATAGGCCCTCGAGCCTCATTGTAACACAGTTCGAAACAGTTGAGAGGCATGTAGCCGACACATCTCTTCTCAGAGATAAGCTACCATCGCCCTAGCTGGGTTATTTATATTTCTATTTGTAAGCATATTTCAGTATTTTACAGTAATGAAATGAAGTATTATTTCCGCTGCATATCTGCCTTTATGGTTATCTCTGTATTTTATTGCGTTCCTGTTTAAATCTGGATCATTAGTCTTCTGGATTGTTTGAAATTTCTTGTTTTAGGCTAAAATGCCTTTCACTTGACTTTTACAGTAAAAAAATTTCACAAGATGCCTTTTTCAATGATCTCCCTGTAGTTCTCTTTCCATCCATGTCATTATGTGAAGTTTTCTTCATGTCTGCAAGTACCCATTTCTATTTTTCTGGTTCAAATTAAAGTGATATGTTCTACAAAACTTGATTTGGATCACCATCAATTTCTACACCAGCATAGCTCTTTCTCCACCCTAACTTAGGGTATTTTGGGTGGGTAAGAGGTATCTTCTTCAGCTCAACCTTCGATGGAGATTCTTCATGATAAACATATGGCAAGGGAGAAGCTCTAAATGTCAAACTCTTCGTAGTCATCTTTATCTCAGCTTCTTGCATCTCCTTTGGTTTAACTTGCAATTAGTTTTTTATGCTTCCTTTGCATTCAATTTTTCCTCTACTTTTGTGAAAAGCACTTCACGTTTCACTCTCTCATTACGTTTAAAGCTAAAACCAACTCCAAAAGTTGCATTTCCAGACTTTCGCTTAGAATGTTTGATTAATTTTTCACTTGTAGTTGAGGAAAAAGTGGAATGCGAATATTCCTCTTGGTTGGAATGACCATTTTCCTCTAGCTTTGTATTCACTTGCTTGGGAGGATTCATGTCCTGGTCATGTAGATGGGTATTTTCAGAGAGAAAAGGATTACAGGCATCTTGTGCATCCAGTTCACTCACATCTTTTCTATTTAAGGAACTGAGAAAGATGGGGTATATGAACCAAAACATCCTTATTGGAACTACTCAGGTTATGTTTTAGATTTTCGTTATTGAAATCAGAATCTGTTTATAAGATATTTCCAATTGGCTAGAATTTTTTAAAAGAACTTGATTTCTCAATTCTTGAAAAGCTCAAACAACAGTGTAATGATTTCCTTTGCTTGGGGAGATCCAACTGAACATTACTACCATTATATATTTTATATTTTATCATTTGGGTAAATTGATATGATATGCTCACTTATTTTAATTTGATGATGTGGGCTAGAAATCAAATCGCAGATGGTAGGGAGTTATGACTGACTCAAAAGTAGTCTTTTATGTGGCTACATGCGATGCAAATGGAGGATTTTTTAATGCTCAATTCTAGATAGCTAGGACTGACGAAAACTAGGAACACAATATATTGAGAGATGTTGGTAGAGCCATCCTCGTTGTTCTTTTAAATACACTTGAGATGGATTAACATTAGTTATGTTGATTGGTTTGTAGATTATAAGGAAAACTCCCAAATGTATAGTGGAGGATGAAAGGAATATTTAAGAGCTTACTAGGGAGTATGAGTTGAATAAATATGAATGTCATGAGGCCTACATGTCCCTTAATGACCCTAATTATCAAAATGAAAACCTGAGGACTGAACTCGATAACATGTCATTTCATGTTGAACGTTTAGGTGGAACAAATTGATTTTTTTTTCTTATTACTGATAAGCCATTGAATTGGAATTATTTGATTCAAATATTTCCTTGTTACAGATCAATCTATAGAAGGAAAAACTTCTCAATCAAGGGAGCTTCAGGACACATACCAAAGGCATAATTTTTTTGGGCTTCATCAGTTGAATACTTGAAGGCTAAAATTCAGGAAACTTTGGTATTAAATAATATTAGTGTAAAAATTTAAGTTGAGTCTTCTTCTTGTACTGCACCTTATCAGATATTCTATCAATAATATTGTCATATAATTGGTAGAAAATAGTAAAGAGAGGTTATGATAACCTTTAGGAAGAGACACATAAATGTGCTAGTGCTATCCGTGACATTGTTGGGATGAAATCTACTATGAAATCTCTTGGTAAGTGTGATAAATATTTTGTTTCTAAGAAAATCATTGCTAACATTTTATTATTTTTTATAAAGTTGTTAAGTTCTTCACTGTGAATATCTCAATAAGAATTTCAACCAGAGACAATGTAAAGGAGAAAGCTTTAAAATAAAGTACTGAATCTTACAGGCAATTAGCTGATTTCATTCTGGTTATGCATTATAAAAGGATTAGCACGTTAGATAAAGTGATTTTCTACTCTCTTTCAGGAAACATTAGAGCATTCCTTAGATGTTGTCCATTGAGTGATGGAGAAATATTAGTGGGAGCTTCTGCAGTGGCAGAATTTGATACAAATAGAGACAATGAACTAAGCATCATCTTAATGGTTATTGAAAGAAAGTGTTCAAATTTGATCGCGTTTTTAGTATTGACTAATCAAGGAAATCAAGGTAAGATGTATAGAATAATATCTTTTGGATCTAAATTTTTTTATTAATAAGTAGACAAATTCATTGATTAGAGATATTTCCATGGGCAGTGGTTGTTTCTGTCGACATTGCACCAGTTGTCATGTCATTTTTGAATGGGTATAATGTATGTATCTTTGCGTATGGGAAAACTGCAACTGGGAAGACATTTACCATGGTGAGAACACATGACGATAGGGTTGTAAACTCTCAAACATTGGAGGAGCTCTTTCATGTCGCTAATGAGAGAAATGGATTATTTAAATATGATATCTCAGTAAGTGTATTGGAAGTTTACAATGAGTAGATTCATGATCTACTTGCATCCCCAACTCAGCAAGGGCATACTGTTAAAAAGTAAATTCTATTTTTCTTGGTTTTTAAGTTCATTTCTAGTTTCTTGAACAAAGATGAGATAGATTTGATAAATATACTATTCTATTCTATGCAACAATTTTAGTATATTGAATTGATAATGACTTCGTGGTCTATTGTTAGGCTTGAAGTAAAACAAGGTAGCTAAAGGTGTCCATCATGTTCCAGGCCTTGTTGAAGTACAAATACACAATATGAATGAGGTTTCAGATGTTTTCCAAACTGGGAATGGTGCAGGGCCAGTGGGTCTACCAATTCTAATGAAAATAGTAGTCGTTCTCATTGGTGCACATTCTTTCATCAAGGCTCACTTCACAGTGTTACATAAAATGGATAAATTAGGTTAAATTCAGTGAAGAACACATAATAAACTTTCCCCTATGCTACAAATTATTGGGAAGTTTTGTTGAATAAAAAATATTGACTAAATTGAGTCAAACAATACCAATTTCTAAAATAGTTGATAACGTGCTTAAAGAAATTATCAAAATTTATCTTATTGTTTATGTGAGAGAAAGTACTTATCTGAATAGTTTAAGATCCACTCAAATAAAATTACATTATTTTATTTTTTCATGTGAGAATTACTTGATTTATATGATAATATCAACTAGTTAGGCAATTGTTGAGATATCATGTTTGTAATGAAATAGGAAAAATCTCAGCTGGTGACAACAATAGGAATTCAGGTCCTAGATTAACTCCAGGTTGTTGGGAGGGAGTTAATGCCTCCTATATTTGATGTGAGGGAATTAATGAGGCTGTTAGATTCTCTAGGCTATATAACAGGCAACCATTCGGATGTTTGCTAAGAGAGTGTGAGGATTTCTTGATGTAATCTCCAATTTGATTAATAAACTCCTTATGCCTATGTTTGGTGGACGTAGCCCAGATTGGTTGGGTGAACCACGTTAAATACTGTGTCATATGTGTTTGAGTTTCTGTTGTGTGTTTATGTTGTTTGCTGTGCACCTGAACCAACAATTGGTATCATAGCAGTTGGAGGTGCAGCAAGTGCTGAAAGTGGAGCGCTGGCTACTTTGAAACGGACTATTGATTGTGTGTTTTCTAGCCTCGGTCGATCGGCGCAGTGGAGGTTGCGTGTTTTGTAGCATATCGTGCAGCTGGTGCTAGCCATTTGGCATTTCTGGTAGGCATAGCCATGCTGCAGAGACAAACAACCCGAGTGCGGATTGCATGATTGCTGGAGCCGTTGTTGAGTTATAAAAATTATGCGCGTCGAGGTATTGCGCTGCTGGAGGTGTAACATCCCGTGCTGGAGGTGTGGAGACGCGCTGGAGGGTGTGTTTGTTTGAATGTCACTGTTGCTGCGTGGTCGTGACTGTTGCTGCACATTTCAGACATGCGGTGGAGAAGTATGTCACAATTAGATTTTTGCTGGTGCGCTGGTTAAAGATCGTGTAAGGAATAGAGGTAACCATAGTGCGTTATAAGTTTTCAAACAAAACGAACCACCCAAAGTCATAATCGTAAGTTTCATAAAGGGGCAGTTTTTTTTGTTTTTTAAAGGCAAAAGTTCAGAGGCATAGGCAATTTTTTTTTTTTTTTTATTGCTGGTTGGATATTGGAGATTATTGTGTTTTTTGTTGATACAATGGCGAAAACTCAAAGTGCCCGGTTTGAAATTGAGAAATTTAATGGCAAGAATAATTTTGAGATCTGGAAGGTGAAGATGCACGATCTGCTGGTTCAACAAGGTGTGGCGAAAGCACTGTTGGGGAAAAACAAAAGACCTCCTTCCATGACGGAGGATGAATGGGATGAGATGGATGATAGAGCTCTGAGCGCAATTTGGTTATGTCTGGCGGACGATGTTTTGTTCAACATTGTGTCAGAGAAAACCGCCGCAGGCCTGTGGACGAAGCTTGAGAATCTCTATATGACGAAATCTTTGACAAATCGGATTCTCCTGAAACGACAGCTTTACAGTTTGCGGATGAAAGAAGGTACCTCAATTGCTGATCACCTGAATGTTTTTAATACCTTGTTGGTGCAATTAAACAGTCTAGATGTGAAATTTGATTCAGAGGATAAGGCAATAACTCTATTATGTTCTTTGCCTGAATCCTGGGATCACTTTGTTACTTCCATAAGTTCTAGTACATCAGAAATCCTTGAGTTTCACGATGTTGTTGGAGCCTTGTTGGCTGAGGAGACGAGAAAGAGGTCGAATGCAGACACCTCTACATCAGAGGTAATGATGGCCAGAGGTCGCTCACAAGAGAGACACTCCGGGGGAAAGCATAGCGACTCTCGCTCAAAATCCAAAGGAAAGAAGCCAAAGGCGAAGTGCTGGCATTGTGGCAAGGCTGGACATCTAAAAAAGGATTGTTGGAAGCGAAAGCAGGCTGCTAAAGAAGGCTCTTTGACAGAAAAGAAGGAAGCCAACACCACAGATACAGGTTCAGTGTCTGGTTCAGGTATGAGTGATGAAGTATTGTTAGTTAATGTTTCAAAACATGATCAACATTGGTTGTTAGATTCTGGGGCATCTAACCACATGTGTATACATAGAGATTGGTTTAAAACATATAGATCAGTTGATGATGGAGTCGTGTACATGGGTAATGATGTCACTTGCAGTATTGTTGGAATAGGAAGTGTACAATTACAAATGTTTGATGGCACAACCAAAATATTAACTGACGTGAGGCATGTACCAGATTTAAGGAAAAATTTGATTTCATTAGGAGCACTTGATTCAAATGGATATAAAATTGTAATTCAAGGTGGAGTTATGAAAATCTATAAAGGCATCTTACTAGTTATGAAAGCTAAGAAAGTAGGAAATCTATTTCAGTTAGAAGGTAGAACTGGGTCAGATCATGTGTCTGTGTCTGAACATGACAGTAGTTCCATTCACTTATGGCATCAAAGATTGGGGCATATGAGTGAAAGAGGATTGAAAATTTTGGCTGACCGAAAGTTACTTCGTAATCTAAGATATGGAAAATTGGATTTCTGTAAACATTGTCTGTTTGGTAAAAAAAGTAAACAAAAGTTTAAAACAGGCAAACATACTAGTAAAGGCATACTTGATTATATCCATTCAGATGTGTGGGGTCCAGCTCCTACAGCTTCATATGGTGGTTCGTCTTATTTTGTATCATTCATTGATGAATTTTCTCGGAAAGTTTGGGTCTACATGTTGAAAAAGAAGTCTGATGTATTTACAGTTTTCAAGCAGTTTAGAGCATTGGTAGAAAAAAACACTGGTAGAACTATAAAATGTTTAAGAACTGACAATGGTGGTGAGTTTTCCTCCAACGAGTTTGACAGCTATTGCAAGGATGCAGGGATCAAAAGACATAAGACCACGGTTTATACTCCTCAGCAAAATGGAGTTGCTGAACGCATGAACAGGACTCTTCTAGAGAGAGCAAGGTGTATGCTGAGTAACGCCGGGTTTCCGAAGGAGTTGTGGATGGAAGCAGTGGCAACCGCTTGTTATGTGATAAACCGGTCTCCATCAACGGCAATAGACTGCAAGGTTCCGCAAGAGGTATGGACAGGACACCCTTGTGACTATTCTAAACTCAGAGTGTTTGGTTGTGATGCATATGCTCTAGTGCCTAAACATCAGCGAACTAAATTAGATCCAAAGTCTAAAAGGTATATCTTTGTTGGGTATGGTGATGGAACGAAGGGATATAGATTGTGGGATCCTACTACCCGCAAAATCATCATCAACAGAGATGTAAAGTTTAATGAATCCTCTCTTGTACAGTTAGATGTAGATAGAAGATTGAAACAGGATGATGTATCTGATTTCCAGCATATTCAGTTTGACAGCATTTCTAATGATAGTCATAACGACCATAGTTCAGATTCTAGTCATGAACAGGTTTCAGAATCAGATTATGAACAGGGTTCAGATGGAGGACATGAACAGGTCTCAGATGGCGATCATGAAGAAATTCCTACAGTTGATAGACAGCCAATTGTGGAAGCACCAGAAACATTCTTAAGGAGGTCTACAAGGATCAAACGCCGTCCGAGAAGGTATGATGATCATGTTACTTCAGTTGCTTTGATCGCTAATGATGATGAACCTTTGTGTTATCAGGAAGCTGTAGAAGGTTCAAATAGTGACAAATGGAAAGCAGCCATGAAGGAAGAAATGATGGCCTTAGGTAAGAATGGTACGTGGGATCTGGTTGAACTTCCGAAAGGCAGGAAAACTGTAGGGTGCAAATGGGTCTTCAAGCTGAAACAGGGTGTGAATGATACGGAAGACAGGTACAAAGCTCGGCTGGTTGCAAAAGGGTTTTCTCAGAAAGCTGGCATAGACTTTCATGAGATATTTTCACCAGTGGTTAAAATTGTTTCAATTAGAATTGTGTTAGCATTAGTGGCTTTGTTTGATTTGGAGTTGCAGCAGTTAGATGTTAAGACTGCATTTCTACATGGTGATTTAGATGAGGAAATATATATGGAACAACCGGAAGGGTTTGTTCAGCATCGCAATGCGAAATTTGTCTGCAGGCTCAAGAAGTCATTATATGGCCTGAAGCAGTCGCCTCGGCAGTGGTATAAGAAGTTTGATTCTTTCATCTTGAGTCAGAAATATGTAAGAAGTGAATATGATCATTGTGTTTATTTTAAGCAGTTAAATAATGGCATGTTCATTATCTTAGTGTTATATGTTGATGATATGCTTTTAGCAAGCAAAAGCATTGAAGAAATCAACATGTTGAAGACTCAAATGGCAAGGACGTTCGATATGAAAGATCTAGGAGCGGCAAGACAGATTTTGGGCATGGAGATTTTCAGAGACAGGAGTAATGGTAAGCTGTGGCTATCACAACAGAAGTATGTTGAGAAAATACTTTTGAGGTTTGGTATGAATAATGTGAAGCCTGTGTCAGTCCCTTTAGCTTCCCATTTTAAGCTTTCTTCGAGTTTATGTCCTAATACATATGAAGAAAAGGATTATATGTCTCGAATTCCTTATGCCAATGTAGTAGGATGTTTGATGTATGCGATGGTGTGTACGCGGCCAGATATTTCTCATGCAGTTGGGGTTGTCAGCAGGTACATGGCAAATCCGGGTAAAGAACATTGGTCAGCAGTGAAATGGGTGCTTCGGTATTTGAGAGGCACAAGTAGTTATTGTATTTCTTACAATTAGAGTAGTGAATTTGTTTGCGGATATGTTGATTCCGATTTTGCAGGTGACTTGGATAAGAGAAGGTCAACTTCAGGGTACGTCTTTACTCTTGCAGGTGGAGCTATCAGCTGGATGTCAAAGCTATAGAATATTGTTGCTTTATCCACTACTGAAGCAGAATACATTGCTGCTTCTCATGCTTGCAAAGAAGCGGTTTGGTTGAAAGGTTTGCTTGGTGAGTTTGGTAGGTTACAGGACAACATCAGGTTGCTTTGTGATAGTCAAAGTGCAATACATTTGGCTAAGAATCCAGCCTATCATAGTAAATCAAAGCATATTCCAATCAAATATCATTTTGTAAGACAGGTTATCACTGAAAGGGGAGTTTCTCTTGAAAAGGTGCATACAAAGGAGAACTGTGCAGACATGTTCACGAAACCAGTTTTGTTGGAGAAGCTACGCTGGTGTTTGTCTTCTCTTGGCTTGCAGAAAAGATAAAATAATAATAACAGGGCATCAGGCGAATTGTTGTCAAGGTGGAGATTGTTGAGATTTTCTGCTTGTAATGAAATAGGAAAAATCTCAGCTGGTGACAACAATAGGAATTCAGGTCCTAGATTAACTCCAGGTTGTTGGGAGGGAGTTAATGCCTCCTATATTTGATGTGAGGGAATTAATGAGGCTGTTAGATTCTCTAGGCTATATAACAGGCAACCATTCGGATGTTTGCTAAGAGAGTGTGAGGATTTCTTGATGTAATCTCCAATTTGATTAATAAACTCCTGATGCCTATGTTTGGTGGACGTAGCCCAGATTGGTTGGGTGAACCACGTTAAATACTGTGTCATATGTGTTTGAGTTTTTGCTGTGTGTTTATGTTGTTTGCTGTGCACCTGAACCAACAACAATTCTAATTTGTTTGTGTTGTTTTCTCTGGTAATGAGTTATTGAAAGTTAATGATTTGAATGTTACCATGCACAATGTACTTTGTGTGATGGTAAAGCGAGAAAACTTAATGAACGGGCAATGTACCAGGAGCAAGTTGTGGCTCGTTGATCTGGAAAAAGTGAGAGAATAGCAAAAACATATGTTCAATGGGAATACCTTATGGAAGCTCAATCTATCAACAAATCTCTTTCTATTCTTGGTGATGTTATATCTGTGTTAGCAACCAAAAACAACCACATGCCCTATAGGTTTTTTGCATTGCAACTATATGAAGGCTTTAGTAAAATTTCATTATTATTCATTTTTCACTTCCTATTGCATATGTTGTATCTTTTTGAAATCAGTTTTAATAATGACGTGACTGTTGTTTTCGGTGATTTTAGGAATTCTAAGCCTACAAATTTGCTCCATGATTCATTAGGTGCCATTCCAATACCTTTTCTCTTCATGTGCTTTTTCCTTTAAGTTCATTGAACTTTTCCACTAGAGTGAGGGGCATAGAACTAGGTCCAACATGGAAACAATTTGATTCCTGTGAGCTTTTGAAGTATAAACAAATGGCATTTTCAACTAAATTGATTTTAAATTGCTAGTTAGCATCAATTAGAATTATTTTTCATGCATATTTTAAATGAGTATTGTTATTCAATTCAGAACATTCCCTGTATTTTAAGCTGGTTATGCTATTCCTGAAAGTGTGAATTCCTTTGTGTAGTTTGAGAAGGCCAAACGAGAAGGAAATGTAAAGGATGACATGATGTATAAGATGGACGAGAGCATGCAGAACTTGGATGTGAAACTTAAGGGCTGAAATTATAATGCTCCAAAACTGATCAAAGAGGCTTAAATACTTCAAGTAAAGGTTATGAAGGTTGAAATGTTCTTAGAAAAGGTCTAACACCGGCTTGTCCCTTTTATTTCTCTTAACGTGCATATTCTTAGAATCTAAGAAGCCCTAGATATAATCTTCAAGAGATGGTAATGTTTATTTCCATCTTTTATTTAAGTTTCCTTTTATGTGCTAAAGCTTTCATTTGTTTGGGTCAATGTACTAAAGTAAGATTTTTCCTAATATTACTAGTCATGCAGGTAAAGGATCTTGAAGCACAACTTGAGGCCAAAGTGAAAGGGAAACGATTACAAACACAAAAAGAACTAGAAGAACAACTTGAAATCAAGCTCAAAGAGTAGAGACAACAAGCAGAGAAGGAGAGATTGCAATATCTGGAAAAACTTAAAGGAAAAGAACATATGTGTAGAAATCTTCAAGAGAAGGTAATGTTGAAACTTTATATTCTCTTTTCGGATTAACTTTACCTTTGAGTTCAATGCACTATAGTCTCATCTGCTAGGGATATTTATTTGTTATGTTGTACATTCTTAAGGCTTTGGCTAATTTTACATGTCATTCAGGTAAAGGATCTTGAAGCATAGCTAGAGGCCAAAGTGAAAGAGCAACAATCACTACCAGACAGAGTGTTTGAGAAACCACCACCAGTCCATCAGTTAGGGGGCTTCATAACTTGCAACATATGAATTTAGAGAAGGTAAAATGTTGGATAACTACCTAACTTAGCCAAATTGGATGACAATTCAAATGCTTCATCCCTCTTCATTCTTTTCATCCTCCTTGCACCAGAAGGAGAAGACTTAAGACTTTAAACAGAAGAAAATCTTATCATTCATTTTCCTAATCAATAGAAAATCTCATCAAACAGAGGAGGCAAAAAGATGATTTTCTATTTTTCCTGAAAATCAGGTAATCAAAACAATTCTCAATATCTCTCGAGAAATTTCAATCAAGTACACAATGCACGGCCCAATAAAGCACTCGTTCATTGAGCTACAAACGCATGACATATCACTAAACCATGAGGCAGGGATCAAGAATTATGTCAATGGGGTTACCTCAAAAGCATTGCCATCAGAAGAAAGTGATGATTCCCCCTATTGTCAATAAAAAAACAAGGATAACAGAAATGGAGTCTGGATCCTGTATCCCTAGTGTAGTTTTCATTCTGGCAACAACTGTAATTGGTGTAGGAATTATGGCACTGCTTGTAACAATGAAAGTTCTCGGTCTGCCATTATGCTTTGTAGTGATAATCCTGATGGTTATTCTCTCGTAAATAAGCATTGAGTTGCTCGTAAAGTTTTTTGTTTGCCTTAAGGCTTCTAATTATGGTAAAACTGTTGAATATATTTGTGGGCACTCTGCCAGGGTTTTATCAGAGATTTGTATTATTCTAAACAATGCAGGGAATATGATTGTTTATTTAATTATCATGGGAGATGTGATGTCCGGATCCTCGCAAGGAGCTACAAAATTAGATTTTTAGATTATTTCAATCCCGAAGTTTTCAAGATGCGGACTAGATTTGAGCTTCGACTAATAGATATACATAGAAGTTACAATTTTTTGCTGCACCCATCCCCATACTTCTCAATAGTTCCAATGATAGCAACACTGGTAGCAGGAGACACAGATATGCAAGATTTACGCACTACTACACAAGGGGTTGTTTAAGAAAATTAATTAAGATGAAATTAATATTTCATCTGAAGCATTTAATTAAATTAATTTGGATCTAAGATCATGTATGAGACTTTTCACTGTTTTCATTTTTATATTAAAATCAGTTGACAGATATGCAAAATGAAGGTTTTCATATATAGACATGGCAAGGAGGAGCGTAGGTTGGGATAAAGGATATATTTAGTTTGCTAAAGGAGGTTTCCATATAAACATGAATGTTCAGATGGGTGAAAAGAAATATTCATTTTGGTGCAATCAATCAAACCGAGTGGTAATGGTGTCAATGAAGCGATTTGAAGCCTTTTTGGGACTTTTTTGTATTTCTTTATTGACAAAATCTGATGTAGAAAACAATATGAAAGTTAATTGTTGTGGTAATATATTAACAATTTCTGCTAATTCTAGTTACTTTTCTCTGTAGGACTAGATTAAATTGTTTGTAGATTATTGTGTATTATTAACTTGTTGTGTGGGTCATGCTACAAGGGTGTGAAATTTAGCTAACTCGATTAAGTTATTTTTTTAAAGTTAAAAATAGGTGTTGCGTGACTATAAAATTAATAAAGATTGTGCTATTATGTGTTGAGCATTTAAAAAAAAAATCATTCCTACATATGCAATTTCAAGGACTGCTATAACTCACATAATTTTTTAAAGGGTGCTAGCTTAATGGAAAAGCACCTTCCTTATAAGCAAGAAGTTGGTGGTTCTATCCCACTATGCACTAACATGTTTAACATGAATTAATGAATGATATTGTATTTTATTTTTAAATTATATATTTTGTATATTCATTTATTTCAATGGTGAGATATTTTTCTAGATTCATTGTTTTTTTATAGTGTCTCTAAATACACAAAAGTGATAATGTATTACTTTTATATATAATTTTTTATTGTCTTAGAGAGACAATATCTAGGATTAAAGACTTATTGTCTCTATAAAGACAATGTCTTTAATCCCAACTATTGTCTTTGGAGAGAGGAAAATGAAATTGTCTCCTAAAAAACAATAATGTTTGTTTTATATGTTGTCTTTATAAAAAACTTTCTAAAACAATAATTTTTTCAAACAATTAATTTGAGACATCAAATTAAAACAATATTTAAGACAATACAAAAATTTGTTATATTCTGGAATTAAAATAATTTAGTCAAATATTATCTCAACTATTATTTTAAGCACCCCTCATGTGTAGAAGTACACCATCCAAACACCCTACTTCCCTCGTGCACACCACAGCCCCAACCGTAGGGACAACGCTACAGACTCCGGTGGAATGTGTGTCGTGGCCCTACCTGCAAACACTTCATAGTTGGTGGATGTTGATGTATAAAACTTTGGTTCAGCGATTAATAATAGCTTTTGGCGGCTTTGAAGTGAAAACCTACCCATCTAGGCACATTCGACTAGAAATACCTTAATCTTCAGTATTTTTAAATAAATCGGTTAAACATTTTAATAAATCAGTACGCCTGCATTGGTTTTAGTTTGAAAGATTAAGGAGACTCCACAATGGCTTTTTAAGGACAAACTGTACCCGCAAATATTTTTTCTCCTTGATTAGAACATCTTATATCCATAGTCAACTCCATGAATAGCTCAGATTCTTTGGCGAATTGGACATGCTGTTGCATATGGCTGAGTAGTAATTTCGCTTCCGTTCATGCCGATGCTCTATTTGTTTTCATTATAACTAATGACTGGATTTCGGACGATAGGAGGGATTAGATTGCAAAAGAAACTTTGGTTTAATCCTAATGGCAAAATTTTCATTGATCTATTTATTTTTTAAAAACTGGGAAGTTTTATGTTCGTATGCAGAATTATTTAAAACCTTTATTTCAAAACTCTATCGTTCTGAAACAAAATTCGAGCATGAAAAACTGGAATCGTCAGAAACTATTTCGATCCGTTTGGATACAATTGTCCAAAACCTAAAAGTGTAAGTTGGCGTCTATGCCTGTGAGTCATTAGTGAGTGGCAGAGTTTTATACTGTACATTCAAATTGTTTCATATTCTCTTGAATCTGGTCGATTTATCCTTTCGATTCTGGTGGGCAGTAAAATGATAATATGCATTGCTAAAATTATTATATAATTTTGAATATGTGAATCCATTTAAATCATTATATGCAATGGCTAAAATCACATTTTCACAATTAGAACGGTTAAAAGATGCATGAAATGCGTTACGATGTGGACATCCAAAAATAACTGCTGTTAAATGACGTAATATGATCTTGCAAAACTCAAAATGTTGAAGGATTTGTAGTCTTGCAGCAGCGAATTTTCAGAGGGCCGTGGTTTTCTTCAGTTGGACGGCCATTGAAAAAACTTTTGATCGTTTTGCAGCAATCCGTATCGTCAGTGACATGCAACACACATAATGTTAAAAATATTCAGGGGTAGAATCTTAGATTTTACGTCGCAGTGGAGTAAATATACAACGAAATCCCAACATGGAGGGGGTAGAGGATAAAAATTACTACCGCACGATATAAACTATGAATGTGGAAAAAGTGACAAAAATCTGCTATAGTGACTTGAATATTGCATCACATGGGTTGCCAGCAGAGTGCTACTCCAATTTCAGTGTCTTACCGTTTATGTTTTTATTTTTTCTTTTTTGGGAGATTTGCGAAACACATCACATGCATTGCAAAGTACATAGTCTTTCTCTAAACTTTTTAATTCACCCTCTCGCATTTAATGTTTATATTTTTATTTCATGGAAGATTTTGCAATACATTATGACATCACATGGATTCCAAGCGGAGTGTTTCTCTGGATATTGTAATTCACTATACTCCACCTATTGTTTGTATTCTTTATTTTATTTTAGGAAACATTATACATCACATTAGGTGAATTTCAGTTTGTTTGTCTCTTTTCTTTTTATCTTAAATTTTAATCATGGACATTTCTTCTCAGTTGCAAACAAGTGTAAAATTTGGATTAAAAACAACTTTAAAATTTGGATTAACATATAAACTATGTGGAATTTTTTATTAGTTAAATAATGTTTTTGAATATATAAATGGACTTAATTTATTGAAAATTTCCTCTATAGATTGGATTGAGTATATTTCACAAATTAAATTTGCAATCCCCTCAATTTTTTATTAGATTTCAAACAAAATTGAACCAAACAATATATCTGAAAAATAGACCTAATATAAAATAGTAAAACTACTTTAAATTATTTAACTATAAAATTCACTTTTTCAATTGATTTATATCTTATATACATAATTTTTTAACCATATATAATATATAGATATTTAATAAATATTTTATTATAAACTACATTGTCTACATTAATATTTTTTTTTATTAATGTTTTGTTAAATAGACAAAAATATTACTTAACACTTATATTGATATTTTATTTATTAATCATATTGATTTTTTTTTTAAATTTTATATATTACTTTCATATTAAGCATTAAATGAATTGCACATCTTCTCTAGTTGAGAAGCAAATGGATTTTTTACTTTGAATTACTCATTTTTTTTAAACATTGAAACATATATATATATATATATGATGATGATGATGATGGTTAACGTCCACTGAGACCAAATTGGTCTATCGGACCTACAATTTTCTTAATTTTTACTTGTCTGGCTCCTCGTCTTTCTTGGCGAGATTGGTGTTGTAGCTTTCTTTCTTTTCTCTACGGTCTTCCAACTTCCTTTGTCTTGCATCTACTTCATCTCTTTTGGTTCTTGGGACATTGGTGTCTTAGCTTCGCGATCTATAGTCGGAGAAGTTTGGTTTAGGAGATCTGCTTTGCTGTTAAATGAAGATTTATTTTCTGCGGTATTCAAATCCTCATAAATGTTGATTTGTTGGGGCGGGCTTTCTCCTTGCTTGCTTTCAGAGTTGTTTCCTTCTTCCTTGATTTCTTGTGACTCAGAGTTTTCTCTAGAATATTCTTCTTTGATGACAATGTAGTGTTCTTTTTGTGCTCCTTCCCACCATGTAGATCTGTGGTGGTTTTTTCTAACAAAATTTTTCTCAGAGGCTTTCGGGCAATTTTTGGCTAGATGCCCCGTCTCAAAGCACGATCGACATCTGAAGAGGACACTTTCATAATCAAGCTTCTGGTTCCACACATAGTCTTTACTTGTTAGGTTTATTTCAGCTGGGAATCTGGCGCTGAAATCCATTTCCACACAGATGCGTGCATAGGTGGTTCTGGCATATTCCTCTATTTCTGGGCACCTGCAGTAAAATTTCCCAATTGCATTTTCGATGGCTTTTAGCGAGCAGAGATTCCAGAGATGCAAGGGTAGGCTTGGCAATCTCACCCAAACTGGTGCTGAGGTTATCACTGCTGTAGAGGGATCGAATGATGGGTTCCATGGCTTCAAAAATAGGCCTGATTTTTCCCAAAACCAAGGGCCGGAATCTAGAATACATTGTCTGCTTTCAGGATTTTCAAAATCTACTATAAAGAAACCTCTAGCACAGGGGTAGATATTAATTTCATCAGAAATGATAGGCTTCCATACCTCCGAGATCCAATTGTGGAGTGCTATCAGCTGCGGCCAAAAACCATTGAACCGGCAAATTAGGGCACTTTCGGAGAGCTTCAAAGCTTCATCGAGTGAGTCCTGGACCACTTGGATAGTGGGAGCTGGGGCTTCACTCACGATATGGGCAGGAGATTGCCCTCCAGAGGCGGATGAGCCACCAGTTATTTTTGCGAAGCTCGGAGCCATATTTTACGCAGATCTGCACCAGATCGAACCGCAGATCTGAAGAGTCAAGCCGCAGATCTGAAGAGCTGTGACCCAATGAAGTTTTCGAGTGCCGCAGATCGAAAGAATGCGAAGATCTTTTCGAGTGCCGCAGATCGGAAGAGTGCCGCAGAACCTCTATGCGCACTATAATTTCATTACTCTCTAGTCAAGCTCACTATAATAGTAATGAGTGATAAAGATCGGAAGAATGCGCAGATCGGAAGAATGCCCTTATCAAACGCAATCGCTGCTCGTTGCAGAAATCCTCTTCTCGGCTTCGTATCAAGCCTAAACTCTCGTACTTACCCTTATAAAACGTAATCGCTGCTCTTACCCTTATCAAACGCAATCGCTGCTCGTTGCAGAAATCCTCTTCTCGGCTTCGTATGAATCTTTACAGGGAGAGAGATCGGAAGAATGCGCAGAGAGATCGGAAGAATGCACCGCAGACGAGATCTACGGGAGATAGATCGGGAGATCGGAGATCTGCGGAGATATACATATTCTCTATATGTACATATACATGAATTTGATATTCAAATAAATTAGTTAATATTGATATTTTAGCATGTAGATTTTCGTAGTTAGGAATATATTGATAATAATTGCTAGAATAGTGTGTGATGTTATTAAGCTCAACACTTCACCCATCTTCAAATCATGAAGCTATTCACTTTATCATTTGAGATTTTTGTCCTTGGAGATGGGTGAAGTGTTCACCCTCAATGTAATACCCTCCAACCATATCACACAATGTTCATAATTTTTTTATAACATTGTTATTGAAATAATTTATTTAAATCTAGTACCTAAATTCTCTAAGAAAGTGTAGCAATTATACAATTTTTCTTACGTTAAAATTAAAATATAATAATAATTATTATTATTAATTATTTTATATCTATTTATAAAGTTGATATAAAATGATGTTGTTTGATTATTTATGGTGTGGTATGGTTGGGGCCTCCTATGTTTCGGGTGAACACTTGACCCATCTTCAAGGAAAGAAAGCTCAAATGATAAAGTGAAGAGTGTGATTGCCTTCATCGTTTAAGCTTAGGATCCATGTCCTTAAAGATGGGTAAAATATGGGTAAAGTGTTGCCTAAAAATTCAAAGCTCCTAAGCTTTTATCATCACTAACTATGAAAATACACGTACTGAAATGTTAATATTACATAATTTAATAGAATACATTTTCATATATATATATATATATATATATATATATATATATATATATATATATATATATATAAAATAAATCATTTTAATGTTTAAAAAACAATAATTTCAAATAAGAAAATTATAAATAAATAAAAATGTAGACTAAAAATGAGAACCAAATGCCTTATTTAATAGATTTAGCTATAAAATCATATTCATTCATAATTAAGAAAAACTAACCAGAAGTGATATCTCCAAAAGTTACATGTATAAAAGTCCTAATTGATATCAAGTCATTTCAAAAGAGTTTTTGAAACGATTTAGATATCATACCTACCCAGGCTCTGCCCCTCTTATAAAATATAAAATAAGGGTTATTTTTCTTTCTAATGTACCTAGCGCTTGAGGCATATTGATAGCAGGGAAAATTTTAAGAACCCCCCCTAAATTTATAAATATAATAAATGGGCGAATCTCCATGGTATATAGGAAAAATGGAAGGCGATTTTATCAATAATATAATATGTATATATAATTTTTTGGCGAATCTCTCACGAGGCATGGCGAATATTTTACTCAATTATAAAATCTTGTAAGATCTTGGCGAGTCTTTCACTAAATAATAAAACTTTGTAAAGTCCTAGTGAATCTTAGCATAGGCTACACGATGGTTTAATTCCCCCATTTAAATAGGCTACATTCCAGGTGAATACCATGGGTCAATACCATGTGCCATTTTGGTGAATACCATGGGTCAATACCATGTGCCATTTTTATTTTTATTAATTCTAATATTAGGGTTAATAATGGTTTTTTGCATGGTATTAATAGCAATCTAGTCCATGGTATTTGTCCCATAGTATTTTGGCCATAGGTTTCACCTAAATATAACCATTTTTTGAGTGTTCGTAAATATAAGGTGACTTATGGAGTAAATATAAAAAAATGTTTTATTTGTTTACCATACCTCTCGTTTATTTATATTTTTATTAATTTACCATACCTCTTTTACAAATATGGTATTTGGCCCATAGGATTCACTTAAATAAAACCTCTTTCTTGAGCCTTCATAAATAGAACGAGGGTTATGGACTAGATATAAAAAGAGGTTTTATTTATTTACGATACGTCTAGTTTATTTATATTTTTATTTATTTACCATACCGTTTGAGTAAGTATTTACCATACCTCCACTTTACTTATATTTTTATTTGTTTACACCGTTACATGTATATAAGGTGACTTATGGAGTAAATATAAAAAATGTTTTATTTATTTACCATACCTCTCATTTATTTATATTTTTATTAATTTACCATACCGCTTTTATAAATATGGTATTTGGCCCATAGGATTCACTTAAATAAAACCTATTCTTGAAAATGGGCGAATGGAAGGTTGTAAGTCCTAATTTCAAGGGCTAAATTTACCTTTTTTACCCTCTCCCTTAAAATAAGGTGGGCTATTTGAGGTGATTTGTAAAAATGTACTATGATACAAAATATTCGCCCACTAAAAATTTAAAACCCCTTAATTTCGGCAAAGGGCGAACATTCGCCCCTAAAATTATCCTTGATTGATAGGCCTAATTAAATCCACTACCGATCACCGGAATCGCTCCCTGACTACAAGGTTGCAGTGGCATTTCATCTCAAGTTGATGGTCATCCCACATGTTTACAGACATCACACTGCTTTGCATATTCTACACCATCGGCAAACAATGTTGGCCATTAGAGACCTACATGCAATACTTTTTGTATAGTAACCATCCTACCATAGTGTCCACTGCTCTCATCTTCATGGTCCTCCCCAATACTATCTGCCACTCATGATCCAACCAACACCTCTGTATAATTCCATTTTTCAACAACTCATAGATTGATTTTTAGTTTCAAGAAATTATATATATAGATATGTAAACAAATACTTCATTAATATTATACTAGCATTTGCACCTAATGTTGCAAAGGAAATGTCGTAAGGCATAGTGTGTGGAAGAATATTGAAATGTAAATGGCCTTTTATGGGCTTTTTTGAAACCAAGTGTCAATGATTTTGAGTTTTAATTTGAGGAAGCCATGCCAAAAACCATATTTGGGGGTTAAAATGGCTACGAAATGGAATACATGTAGTCATAAATATCCATTGAACTTGTTTAGACACCTTAAAACATATATTTAAAACATGTATTATATTCATTGAAATTAATAAGATTTTGTTAAAAAAATATGTTAAAACCCATTGATAATGAATTGGTTGTGAAGACATAAACTGTGAAAATGGTATTTGATCTTGAAACATCCTTTTTCAAGTTTCAATTGGAAAATACAACTAGTGAATTGTAACAAAAGGGGTTCGAGAAGCAATATAATATTCTAAAGAACATTGTTCTTGTCATCCCATATTTGAAGTTGCTTCAAAAATTGTTTGAGGCATCGAAGACCTGAAGAAGCAGTAATGAACCTGCAAAATGTATATTTTGTTAGAATTTGTAATATGTAAATTAGTTGTGGAAATTTATTAGTAATACTTTGCAGGTAAGTTGTGTTAAAATGAATTTGGAATGAATGGAAATGAAGTTACCTTTGCCATGGGGATTTATATATTATTAGTCGAAGATGCAAGGTGAAGGATGGCATATTGAACACCATTGGAGATTTATGTGTAGTTGGAGATGCATATTTCTTGCTTGCCATTCTGCTCAACTTTTTCAGATTTTGTCACATTGATGAATGTGATTTATGTGTTTTAGGGAAGCTTTTATTTGTTGTAATAATGGTGGACCAATTTTTGTTGAAATTTATGATTAAATGGATTGAAATTGTAGAGCTTGATTGGCACTGATGGACTCAATAACAAATATCTACTTCACCCTGATTATGCATTGTGGGTTTCATATACAATTTCATGGAACAAACAAACAATTTGATTAAAATTGTAGATTGTGATGGTATAGCTGGATTCAGCAATAAACATATACTGCACCCCGATTTCTGCAAGATCATGAAAATAAACAAATAATTTGGCTATAATTGTATTTGTAGATTTTGATAGCATAGAAGGATTCAGTAACAAACAACTTACTGCACCTGAATTATGCCAGTTGTGACATACAATTTTCTCAATCAAAGAAACAAGAATATTTTTAGAGATGAGGGCCAGGGTCGCTATTAAATGCACATTCTATATAATAGATAGGTAGAGCCAATCTCTTTAAATGAGATTTTTTGGAGTTTCCTAGTGAAACAATTTGTGGCCAAATCTTGATTTGTGTTGTTTAAACTGATTTTTTAATTGCATATATAGATTCAGCGCCCTCAAAAATCTCTAGGGCACTTTCTTTGTGAAGAGTTCACCTCGACAGCTTGTGATTTCAATAAATCCATAGCAGATTTTAAACAAATTTAATCAGAAAACTTTCAAAAATCACATTTAAAAACTATTAGAATCTAAAAATATCTTGCAATCCTAAAAATAAGAGCAAGTTCAAACCATTAACCTTGTTGTTATCTGCCATATTCCTAAATATATGAAAGTTCCCATGGTTTCCCCTATAAACAACATTTTCTCACCTAAAAACAAAGCACTACTATCAAAGAGAGGGGAGACTGTAGGAATCACAAACAAACGAAAGAGACTGTTAAAAATTGTTAATTGTTACAGATTCTATTTCTTTCTTGATTGCAGTTATGGTATCTGTCCTTACCTTTGAGTATATTGGCTATGAGATAAGAAGTGAAGAGAAGCACAAGACACCATTAAAGGAGCAGTAGTAGAGCAAGTTTCGACTGGGGCGACCTGGGAACACATCCGCATTACTCTAAACTCTTGATTTCTCCACTAGTCCTATGAATGTGTTGCAATGTCACCCCAGTCGAGTCTGCTCTGTCTCATTTATTCATGTCAGCCCAATATGCAGCGAAAACCCTTTCTGAAACTGAGTCAATGAATGTTTGTAATTTATAATTTATTGAAATGAGATTGATAGAGAAGGAGAAAGGAATTGAAATATGGTAGTATAAGCAGTACACGTGAAGTGCAGAGACGACCCTCAGATTTATGTTGAGTTAGGTCGAAATTAGATGGTTTCACACATTGTCGGTGGAAGCAATGAAAGGGCTTAATCTCTTCCATATTTAGGTTGAAAGGATAGTGCCACGATGGGAGGCTAGTACGAAATTGCAATGTATGGAATGTACTCTAGTACTATTTTTACCAGAAAAAATTAAATAGTACACACAATAATACTTTATTATAATAATAGAACTAGTTGAAGTATAGTAAGGTTTGAAGGTGTCAAAGCCAGTGTGAGTGCTGGCTTGTCTATGAGACTCAGTTAATACAGTGACTGTTGAGAGTATCACATTAGCCAAGGACTTTCACACCAAAACCAGTTTCTGGCCTGATAAATCTTTTGTTCACGGATGATATGTTATAAATCATATACATTTCACAACTTTTTTGACCACGGTAAGATAAGCACCATACCTACCTAATGTATAAAAGAAGACTGATAAGCAGGAGGAGGGGGAAGCAGTCCACTGCCAAAGTGATGGTTGCTGTAATTAGAAGAGGAATTGTAAGAACCATTCTCTAATATGTCTTATTTTGAGTCTGAGTCAGTAAAGAAAAATGCTCAAATGTAACTATGTGCTCCTTCAGCAACCATGATGTCATGGTGACTTGGGAGCTCCATGGGCAATTTGTGAATTTCCAACCATTACATTAACCCACTTGCAACTTCTCTCGGTAATTCTTTCCTCACATCTCTATTAGATACTTAATAGACATTTTAACATGGGATAATGTCTAAAACACAAGGAGAACATCAAGGTCTACAATGGAATTTATTGTGAGTATTAAAATGTTTAGATATTTGTTTTCAGATATTCTAATATAATCCCACTACAACAGAGTGAGGTACAAATGTTGGAGAATTACTAAAACAAAAAATACTTGTGCCATTTTGACTTCTTTTCAAGATGAAAATTCTTCAGAGAAATAATCCCAACAGCAATGTTAAGATACACACAATAATCCCAAAATAGGGACATCGAGTTATGCCATTGCAGTAAGATCACCTGAAATATCACATAAAAAATAGCCACAAACCAAAATGGCCCATGTGGCATGGCACTGAAACCGTTGACAATGTTAATAACAATGTGAGGAAGGATACTCTGACATTAGCGAGGGACTTTCTCACCAAAACCAGTTTCTGGCTTGATAAATCTTTTGTTCACAGATGCTATGTTATAAACCATATACATTTCACACTTTGCATATGTATAGAAGTTTAGTTGAAGGAATTGAAACTGAGAAACAACAAAATAAAATGGGTAGGAGACAATAGAAATGCTTTATGAACCGTCTCAAATACTAAGATTCAATCTTATTGATGCCTTATTGGATTAATCCATACATTCTTTCTACAAAGGCAATGATCACTAAATTGAGAATTTATATTAACACAACAATGTGTCACAGGTAGACATCCAGTTTTTGGCCTGATAAATCTTTTCTTCACACAATATATGTTATAAACCATATATATTTCACACTTTTCATATGTATAGAAGTTTAGTTTAAGGAATTGAAACTAAGAAACAGAAATAGAAAATGGGCAGGAGACAATAGCAATGCTTTATTAACAGTCTCAAATATTGAGAGTCAAACTTATTGATGCCTTATTGGATTAATCCATACATTCATTTTGGAGAAATACCCTATAACATGACATAGGTCACAATCAAAAGCTAAATATGGTCCATGACACATGACATTAAAGCTGCCAGCAATGATGGCACTGCACAAAGGAAGTTTGTACAAGGAGGCTATCACATCGACCCAGGAACTTGCACTCCAAAGCCAGCTTCCAATTGGTAAAGCTTTGTGTGCCAGTGCTACTAATTAAAAATACAATGTAGGTAAAAGTTGAGAAATGATATTTGAGGTAACTAAGGAGTTGTCACATGTAATGTCGCTCCCTCACAACATGAGAAAGGAGATTTGGCAATAACATGTCCACTTTGGCTCTTTCTCAATTTATAAAATTGACGTTGTTGACTGATATCAGCATAACCAACCCTATTCGAAGTTGAAACTTCTTTCAAATTGAGCAGTCAGCTCATGAAAGGTTACCTTAAAATTGCTCCATAGTTGTGACTATTCGAAATTGATGAGGTGATTAAAAAATAACATGTTTGTTTTAAGTTAATGGTTTCAATCTTGAATCCATTGTGAAATTTCTGGCATTTTAGCTTCTAATTGTTCAGTAATGAATCCATTGTGCATTGTTCCAATTGTAGAAAATTCTAGCCCTAATTGATTATTTCCCTTATGATCTCAATCAAACAAAATCAATTATTGAATTTAATTAATGTATAAATTAATTTCGGACCATAGCAACAATCATGCAATAGCTGGAAAAGTAAATAGGAAGCATAAAATAGTTTTCTCATACACAAGCAAGTTCTCTTTCAGAATCAGCTTCTAATTCCTTATTCAAAGTCTACAATAAAACCTTCACAATCTACCTACCAATCTAGGAGCTCCACAATTAATCAAACTCACCTTAGAAACAGATCTCCACAAAAACCAAGAAGAAACAACCTACAACGAAAACTGTATAGCCTTCTATCTGGTTTGATGTAGTACACCATATTGCTGTACAGATCTGTACAACTATATAAAATGCTATTGTCTGGCCTCTTCCTTCCCTCTTCTCTGTCTCATCTCCTGCTAAACATCTTTTCTTAACTAGTTCCTATCCCTATCCAGCAAAAAATTGTTTGAATATTCTATCTTGACATGTCTTTATATGTTTAGTTGAACCCCTAATATCTCAGTAAGTTACTTTTCAAAATACCTCGAACCACCTCAAGCACATTCACACTAAACCTCTGTGGAAGTTCCTCACCAAGCTATATTTCTCACCACCAATAAAATTGTGTCCCTTCTTTTCTTGAACAGAGTCACACCAAAATTGCATATCCAATGGCTCTTCTCCATACTGAGAATCAAACTTATTTATGCCTCATTGGATTAATCCGTACATTCTTTCTACAAAGGCAATGATCATTAAATTTATCAACACAAAAATGTGTCACAGGTAGATATTTTTCCACAGGGAGCAGTTTGTGTAAAATGGATCTTAACATGTCAATTAAGGTTCTCGCACCTTTTTCCACAAAAAATAGCCATTCATCACTACATTGAAAATTAATTTCAATACAAATCATGTGTTATGACCACGGAACTACAAATAACCATTCCTGTCAAAAAGCAATAAATTAGATGTGACAAGCTTAAAGCTAAAGATAAGACAGAAGAATACTAATATAGAATGGAATTTCAACAAAGGCATATACCATTTTGGAAACATACCATATAACATGACATAGGTCACAATCAAAAGCTGAATATGGTCCATGAGGCATGACATTAAAGCTGCCAGCAATGATGGCACTGCACAAAGGAAGTTTGTGCAAGGAGGCTATCACATCAACCTAGGAACTTACGCTCCGAAGTCAGCTTCCAATTGGTAAAGTTTTATGTGCCAGCAATGCTTTATGAACCGTGTCAAAGTTGTTATGTATGTGTGAGTATTCACAACACACACCAAATAGCAATGTTAAGATACACACAATAATCCCAAAATAGGAACATCCAGTTATGGCACTGCAGTAAGATCACGTGAAATATCACATAGAAAACAACCACAAACCAAAGATGGCCCATGTGGCATGGCACTGAAACCGTTGAAAATGTTAGTAACAAAGTGAGGAAGGATACTATGACATTAGCCAGGGACTTGCACACCAAAACCAGTTTCTGGCCTGATAAGTCTTTTGTTCATGGATGATATGTTATAAACCATATACATTTCACACTTTCAATATGTATAGAAGTTTAGTTAAAGGAATTGATACCGAGAAAAAGAAACAAAAAATGGGCAGGAGACAATATTTTGATTGTTTTAAGGGGCAGTACAAAGAGAAATCAGTCCGAGAGCTTTAGGCATTACCCTGATCTATAATGTATGCTGCCATATCAGGTGAGTCATCTGACCAGCTTACTTGCCTGGTACTCAGTATGTTGTACAGGCTTGGAACTTATATTTGTTTCAACAAATGAGTATGTGGTTGAACCCACAGGTGTCTTCATCGACAAAAAGAAAGCAACTGCTCACTTGAAGGTTTGAATACTACCATTCCACAATTCAATTATAATTGATTTTTTCCTTCAAAGGTTATCCGACATGCTAATAATTAAAAAGACAATGTAGTTAAAAGTTGAGAAATGATATTTGAGGTAACTAAGGAGTTGTCACATGTAATGTCGCTCCCTCGCTACATGAGCAAGGAGATTTGGCAATAGCATGTCTGCTTTGGCTCTTTCTCAATTTATAAAATTGACACTGTTGATTGATATCGACATAACCAACCCTATTCTAAGTTGAAACTTCTCTCAAATTAAGCAGCCACCTCATGAAAAGTTACCTTAAAATTGCTCCATAGTTGTGACTATTCAAAATTGACAAGGTGATTAAAAAATAACATGTTTGTTTTAATTTAATGGTTTCAATCATGAATCCATTGTGAAATTTCTGGCATTTTAGCTTCTAATTGTTCAATAATGAATGCATTGTGCATTGTTCCAATTGTAGAAAATTCTAGCCCTAAGTGATTCTTTCCCTTATGATCTCAATCAAGCATATCAATCATTGAATTTAATTAATGTAGAAATTAATTTCAGACCATAGCAACAATCATACAATAGCTAGAAATGTAAGTAGGAAGCATAAAACAGTTTTTTCATAAAATGGTTTCTGGAAATGTTTGAGACCACTGAGAGCAATGATGGCATTTCACAGAGGAAGCTTAATGCTTTGCCATATGGATGGGATTAAAACAAAATTGAAAATGCCAACTTGCAGTCCGAAAAGGGTCAACCCCTAAAAGAGACCTAAACCTCATATCAGACTATGGTGGAGGGACGAAAGGCCTAAGAAGGTTTGCTAGATTTTTGTAATGGCAAAGCCTTTATAAACCCATTGTATAAAATGGTTTTTGGAAATGTTTGAGACCACTCAAGCAATGATGGGACTGCATAAAGGAAGTTTGTGTAAGGAGGCTATCACATCAACCTAGGAGCTTGCATGAAAAGCAATTATATTCCTCCTCCCTTAGAGTGACTATTGAGAAAGTTTCAAGAAAGTTACTATCACTATTCAAAGGAATAAGAAACTTTACTGTATTTTTTCTTGGGTTCAAACAAAACTAAAGAGTAACCATGACTGTCAAAAAGCAATAAATTAGATGTCACAAGATTCAAGCTAAAGATAAGACAAAAGAATACTAATATGGAATGGAATTTCAACAAAGGGATATGCCATTTTGGAAACATACCCTATAACATGACATAGGTCACAATCAAAAGCTAAAGATGGTCCATGAACCAAAATAGCAACTCGTCTGTGTCTACATTAGCCCCACACGATACAATAGTTTGACTAACATTCAAAATATAATGATTCACAAGTACACATGCGAATTGATAGTGGACTATGGTGGAGGGATGAAAGGCCTAAGTAGATTTTATATTTTTTATGCCATAACATGGCCAAAGAAGACTGGTAAGCTGGATAGTCTCACTATTCAAAGGAATTAAAATGTTTAGTTATTTGTTTTCACATATTCTAATATGATCCCACTGCAATAGAGTGAGGTACAAATGTTGGAGAATTCCTAAAACAAAAAATACTTTTGTCATTTTGACTTATTTTGAAGTTGAAAATTCTTCAGAGAAAGACAATTTTCAAGATTTTTTCAATTTTAGGACTTGAGCTCAGATAGTCAAATTGTTGCCACTCCTCCTTCCAAATTTCCCAGCAAATTTGATTGAATTAGGCCTTCAAGCATCTATGTACCATTGCATGGCACCATGGCCCGCTGGCAGAGAAAGTAAGTTGTGAGCTGAACATCCCATGGCTGAACACCGTGGCAACACCTATCTCCTATGTAGCATGTGCATTAAACTACAATCCTTGAAAGCACGTTGGCTCCCCAGGAGTAGGGTTACTGACTAATGATTGATCCACATACATGGTCGACCAATTTTTGTTGAAATTTATGATTAAATGGATTGAAATTGTAGAGTGTGATTGGCACTGATGGAATCAGTAACAAATATCTACTTCACCCTGATTATGCATTGTGGGTTTCATACACAATTTTATGGAAAAAACAAACAATATGATTAAAAATGTAGATTGTGATGGTATAGCTAGATTCAACAATAAACATATACTGCAGTCTGATCTCTGCAAGATCATGAAAATAAACAAATAATTTGGCTATAATTGTATTTCTATATTTTGATAGGATGGGAGGATTCAGTAACAAACAATTTACTGCACCTGAATTATACTAGTTGTGACATATAATTTTCTCAATCAAAGAAACAAGAATATTTTTAGAAGTGAGGGCCAAGGTTGCTATTAAATGCACATTCTACATAACAGATAGGTAGAGCCAATATCCTTAAAAGAGTTTTTTTGGAGTTTCCTAGTGAAAAAATTTGTGGCCAAATCTTGATTTGTGTTGTTTAAACTAGTTTTTTAATTGCATAAATAAATTTAACACCCTCAAAAATTTCTAGGGAACTTTCTTTGTGAGGAGTTCACCTCGATAGCTTGTGATTTCAATCAATCCCTAACAAATTTTAGACAAATTTAATCAGAAAACTTTCCAAAAAATCACATTTAAAAACTATTAGAATCTAAAAATATCTTGCAATCCTAAAAATAAGAGCAAGTTCAAACCATTAACCTTGTTGTTATCTGCAAGATTCCTGAATATATCAAAATGCCCATGGTTTCCCCTATAAACAACATTTGCTCACCTGAAAACAAAGCACTGCTATCAAAGAGAGGGGAGACTGCAAGAATCACAAACAAACGAAAGAGACTGTTAAAATTTGTTGCTTTTTGTAGATTCTATTTCTTTCTTGCTTGCAGTTATAGTATCTATCCTTACCTTTGAGTATATTGGCTATGAGATAAGAAGTGAAGAGAAGCAGAGGAGATAATTAAAGCAGCAACAGCAGAGGAGGTTTTGACTGGGGCGACCTGGGAACATGTCCACATTACTCTAAACTCTTGATTTCTCCATTAGTCATGTGAATTTGTTGCAAGGTCACCCCAGTCAATCTTGCTCTGTCTCATTTATTCATGTGAGCCCAATATGTAGGGGAAACCGTTTCTGAAACTGAGAGTCAATGAATGTCTGTAATTTACAATTTATTGAAATGAGATTGATAGAGAAGGAGAAAGGAACCAAAATCTGGTAGTACAAGAAGTACACGTGGAGTGCAGATATGAACTTGAGATTTATGTTGATTTAGGTCGAAATTAGATGGTTTCACACATTATCGGTGGAAGAAAAGAAAGGTCTTAATCCCCTCCATGTTTAGGTTGAAATTAGTGGTACTCCAGTACTATTTTTACCAGAAAAAAAAATTAAATAGTACACACAATAATACTTTATTATAATAATAGAATGAATTGAAGTATAGTAAGGTTTGAAGGTGTCAAATCCAGTGTGAATGCTAATGTGTCTATGAGACTCAGTTAATACAGTGACAATTGAGACTATGACATTAGCCAGGGACTTGCACACCAAAACCAGTTTCTGGCCTGTTAAATATTTTGTTCACAGATGATATGTTATAACTGATATACATTTCACAACTTGCTTGACCACGGTAAGATAAGCATCGTACCTACCTAATGTATAAAAGAAGATTGATAAGTAGGATGAGGGGCAGGCAGTCCACTGCCAAAGTGATGGTTGCTATAATTAGTAGAGGAATTGTAAGAACCATGCTCTAATATGTCTGATTTTGAGTCTGAGTGAGTAAAGAAAAATGCTCAAATGTCAAAAAACAATAAATTAGATGTGACAAGATTAAAGCTAAAGATAAGACAAAAGAATACTAATATGGAACAGAATTTCAACAAAGGGATATGCCATTTTGGGAACATACCCTATACCATGAGATAGGTCACAATCAAAAGCTGAATATGGTGCACGATGCATGACATTAAATCTACCAGCAATGATGGCACTGCACAAAGGAAGTTTGTGCAAGGAGGCTATCACATCAACCCAGGAACTTGCGCTCCAAAGCCAGCTTCCAATTAGTAAAGCTTTCTATGCCAGCAATACTTTATGAATTGTGTCAAAGTTGTTACGTATGTGTGAATATTCACAACGTACACTCAACAGCAATGTTAAGATACACACAATAATCCCAAAATAGGGACATCCAGTTATGCCACTATAGTAAGATCACGTGAAATATCACATAGAAAACAACCACAAACCAAAGATGGCCCATGTGGCATGGCACTGAAACAGTTGACAATGTTAGTAACAAAGTGAGGAAGGATACTATGACATTAGCCAGGGACTTGCACACCAAAACCAGTTTCTGGCGCGATAAATCTTTTCTTCACGAATGATATGTTATAAACCATATACATTTCACACTTTGAATATGTATAGAAGTTTAGATGAAGGAATTGAAACTAAGAAACAGAAACAGAAAATGGATAGGAGACAATATTTCTGATTGTTTTAAAGGGCAGTACAAAGAGAAATCAGTCCCAGAGCTTTAGGTGTTACCCTGTTCTATAGTGTATGATGCCATATCAGGTTATTCATCTGAACAGCTTACCTGCCTGGTACTTAGTATGTTGTACAGGCCTGGAACTTATATTTGTGTCAACAAATGAGTATGCGGTTGAACCCATAGGTGTCTTCATCGACAAAAAGAAAGAAGTTTCTCACTTGAAGGTATGAATATTACCGTTCCACAATTCAATTATAACTGATTTTTTCCTTCAAAGGTTATTCAACATGCTACTAATTAAAATTATAATGTAGGTAAGACTTGAGAAATGATATTTGAGGTAACTAAGGAGTTGTCACATGTAATGCCGCTCCCTCAGTACATGAGCAAGGAGATTTGGCAATAGCATTTCTGCTTTGGCTCTTTCTCAATTTATAAAATTGACACTGTTGACTGATATCAACATAACCAACCCTATTCTAAGTTGAAATTTATTTCAAATTGAGTAGTCACCTCATGAAAGGTTACCTTAAAATTGCTCCATAGTTGTGACTATTTGAAATTGACGAGGTGATTAAAAAATAACATGTTTGTTTTAAGTTAATGGTTTCAACCGTGAATCCATTGTGAAATTTCTCGCATTTTAGCTTCTAATTGTTCAATAATGAATTCATTGTGCATTGTTCCAATTGTAGAAAATTCTAGCCCTAAGTGATTCTTTCCCATATGATCTCAATCAAACAAATAAATTATTGAATTTAATTAATGTTGAAATTAATTTCGGACCATAGCAACAATCATACAATAGTTGGAAAAGTAAATAGGAAACATAAAACAGCTTCTGCATAAAATGGTTTTTGGAAATGTTTGAGACCACTCAGAGCAATGATGGCACTACACAAAGGAAGTTTAATGCTTAGCCAGGTGGATGGGATTAAAACAAAATTGAAAAGGCCAACTTGTAATCCGAAAAGTGTCAAGTGCTAAAAGAGACATGAACCTCATATCAGACTATGGTGGAGGGACAAATGGACTAAGAAGGTTTGCTAGATTTTTGTAAAGGAAAAGCCTTTATAAACCAATTGTATAAAATGGTTTTTGGAAATGTTTGAGACCACTCAAAGCAATGATGGGACTGCACAAAGGAAGTTTGTGCAACGAGGCTATCACATCAACCCAGGAACTTGCGTGAAAAGAAATTATATTCCTCCTCCCTTACAGTGACTATTGAGAAAGTTCCAAGAAAGTTACTATCACTATTCAAAGGAATAAGAAACTTTACTCTATTTTATCTTAGGTTCAAAGAAAACTGAGGGGTAACCATGACTGTCAAAAAGCAATAAATTAGATGTCACAAGATCAAAGCTAAAGATAAGACAGAAGAATACTAATATGGAATGGAATTTCAACAAAGGGATATGCCATTTTGGAAACATACCCTATATCACGACATAGGTCACAATCAAAAGCTGAAGATGGTCCATGGACCAAAATAGTAACTCATCTGTGTCTGCATTATCCCCACACGATACAACACTTCGACCAACATTCAAAATATAATGATTCATAAGTACACATGCGAAGTGACAATAGACTATGGTGGAGGGACGAATGGCCTAAGTAGATTTTATATTTTTTATGCCATAACAGGGCCAAAGAAGACTGATAAGTTGGATACTCTCACTATTCAAAGGAATTAAAATGTTTAGATATTTGTTTTCACATATTCTAATATGATCCCACTGTAGCAGAGTGAGGTACAAATGTTGGAGAATTCCTAAAACAAAAAGTACTTGTGCCATTTTGACTTATTTTGAAGATAAAAATTATTCAGAGAAAGACGAATTTCGAGATTTTTTCAATTTTAGGACTCGAGCTCAGACAGTCAGATTTCTGCCAGTCCTCCTTCCATATTTCCCTGTAGATTTGACTGAATGAGGCCTTCAAGCATCAATGTACCATTACAAGGCACCATGGCCCACTGGAAGAGAAAGTAAGTTGTGAGCTAAATATCCCATGGCTGAACACCGTGGCAACACCTATCTCCTATGTAGCATGTGAATTAAACTGCAACCCTTGAAAACACGTTGGATCCTAAGGAGTAGGGTTACTAGCTAATGATTGATCCACATACATGGTGGACCAATTTTTGTTGAAATTTATGATTAAATGGATTGAAATTGTAGATCCTGATTGGCACTGATGGACTCAGTAACAAATATCTACTTCACCCTAATTATGCATTGTGGGTTTCATATACAATTTCATCAAACAAACAAACAATTTGATTAAAAATGTAGATTGTGATGGTATAGCTGGATTCAATAATAAACATATACTGCACCCTGATTTCTGCAAGATCATGAAAATAAACAAATAATTTGGCTGTAATTGTATTTGTAGATTTTGATAGCATGGAAGGATTCAGTAACAAACAACTTACTGCACCTAAATTATGCCATTTGTGACATACAACTTTCTCAATCAAAGAAAAAAGAATATTTTTAAAAATGAGGGCCAAGGTCACTATTAAATTCACATTCTACATAACGGATAGGTAGAGCCAATGTATTTAAATGAGATTTTTTGGAGTTTCCTAGTGAAAATATTTGTGGCCAAATCTTGATTTGTGTTGTTTAAACTGGCTTTTTAATTGAATATATAGCTTCAACACCCTCAAAAATCTTTGCGGAACTTTCTTTGTGAAGAGTTCACCTAGACAGCTTGTGATTTCAATGAATCCCTTGCAGATTTTAGACAAATTTAATCAGAAAACTTTCCAAAAAATCACATTTAAAAACTATTAGAATCTAAAAATATCTCACAATCCTAAAAATAAGAGCAAGTTCAAACCATTAAACTTGTTCTTATCTGCCAGATTCCTGAATATATAAAAGTGCCCATGGTTTCCCCTATAAACAACATTTGCTCACCTGAAAACAAAGCACTGCTATCAAAGAGAGGGGAGACTGCAGGAATCACAAACAAATGAAAGAGACTGTTAAAAATTGTTGCTTGTTGTAGATTTTGTTTCTTTCTTGCTTGTAGTTATAGTATCTATCCTTACCTTTGAGTATATTGGCTGTGAGATAAGAAGTGAAGAGAAGCAGAGGACACCATTAAAGCAGCAGTAGCAAAGGAGGTTTCAATTGGGGTGACCTGGGAAAACATCCACATTACTCTAAACTCTTGATTTCTCCATTAGTCCTTTGAATGTGTGGCAAGTTCACCCTAGTCGAGCCTGCTCTTTCTCATTTATTCATGTGAGCCCAATATGCAGGGGAAACCCTTTCTGAAACTGAGAGTCAATGAATCTCTTTAATTTATAATTTTTTGAAATGAGGTTGATAGAGAAGGAGAAAGGAACCGAAATCTTGTAGTATAAGCAGTACACGTGAAGTGCAGAGATGTTCCTGAGATTTATGTTGAGTTAGGTCGAAATTAGATGGTTTCACACACTGTCGGTGGAAGCGATGAAAGGGCTTAATCTCCTCCATATTTAGGTTGAAAGGACATCACCACGATGGGAGGTCAGTACGAAATTGCAATGTATGGAATGTACTCCAGTACTATTTTTACCAGAAAAAAATTGAATAGTACACACAATAATACTTTATTATAATAATAGAATGAATTGAAGTATAGTAAGGTTTGAAGGTGTCAAAGCTAGTGTGAATGCTGACGTGTCTATGAGACTTAGTTAATACAGTGACTATTGAGACTATGACATTAGCCAGGGACTTGCACACCAAAACCAGTTTCTAGCCTGATAAATCTTTTGTTCACGGATGATATGTTATAAATCATATACATTTCACAACTTGCTTGGCCACGGTAAGATAAGCACCGTACCTACTTAATGTATAAAAGAAGACTGATAAGCAGGAGGACGGGTAGGCAGTCCACTACCAAAGTGATGGTTGTTGTAATTAGTAGAGGAATTGTAAGAACCATGCTCTAATATGTTTGATTTTGAGTCTAAGTGAGTAAATATAAATAATCGAATGTCAAAAAGCAATAAATTAGATGTGACAAGATTAAAGCTAAAGATAAGATAGAAGAATACTAATATGGAATGGAATTTCAACAAAGGGATATGCCATTTTGGAAACATACCCTATAACATGACATAGTTCACATTCAAAAGCTGAATATGGTCCATGACGCATGACATTAAAGCTGCCAGCAATGATGGCACTACATAAAGGAAGTTTGCGCAAGGAGGCTGTCACATCAACCTAGGAACTTGCGCTCCAAAGCCATCTTGCAATCGGTAAAGCTTTCTGTGCCAGCAATGCTTTATGAACCGTGTCAAAGTTGTTATGTATGTGTGAATATTCACAACACACACCCAACATCAATGTTAAGATACACACAATAATCCCAAAATAGGCACATCCAGTTATGCCACTGCAGTAAGATCACTTGAAATATCACATAGAAAATAGACACAAACCAAATATGGCCCATGTGGCATGGCACTAAAATTGTTGACAATGTTAGTAACAAAGTGAGGAAGGATACTAGACATTAGCCAGGGAGTTGCACACCAAAACTAGTTTCTCGCTTGATAAATCTTTTGTTCATGGATGATATGCTATAAACCATATACATTTCACACTTTGAATATGTATAGAAGTTTAGTTGAAGGAATTGAAACTGCGAAACAGAAACAGGAAATGGGCAGGAGCCAATATTTCTGATTGTTTTAAAGGGTAGTACAAAGAGAAATCAATCCCAAATCTTTAGGCATTACCCTATTCTATAGTGTATGCTGCCATATCAGGTTAGTCATCTGAACAGCTTACCTGCCTGGTACTTAGTCTGTTGTACAGGCCTGGAACTTATATTTGTGTCAACAAATGAGTATGTGGTTGAACCCACAGGTGTCGTAATCGACAAAAAGAAAGCAGCTGCTCACTTGAAGGTTTGAATATTACCGTTCCACAATTCAATTATAATTGATTTTTTCCTTCAAATGTTATCGACATGCTACTAATTAAAAATACAATGTAGGCAAAAGTTGAGAAATGATATTTGAGATTACTAAGGAGTTGTCACATGTAATGGCACTCCCTCGCTACATGAGACAGGAGATTTTGCAATAGCATGTTCGCATTGGCTCTTTCTTAATTTATAAAATTGACACTGTTGACTGATATCGGCATAACCAACCCTATTCTAAGTTGAAACTTCTTTCAAATTGAGCAATCACCTCATGAAAGGTTACCTTAAAATTGCTCCATAGTTGTGACTATTCGAAATTGACGAGGTGATTAAAAAATAACAATTTTTTTTTAAGTTAATGGTTTCAATCATGAATCCATTGTGAAATTTGTGGCATTTTAGCTTCTAATTGTTCAATACTGAATCCATTGTGCATTGTTCCAATTGTAGAAAATTCTAGCCCTAAGTGATTCTTTCCCTTATGATCTCAATCAAACAAATAAATTATTGAATTTAATTAATGTATAAATTACTTTCGAACCATATCAACAATCATACAATAAATGGAAAAGTAAATAGGAAACATAAAACAGTTTTTGCATAAAATGGTTTTTGGAAATGTTTTAGACCACTCAGAGCAATGATGGCACTACACAAAGGAAGTTTAATGCTTAGCCAGGTGGATGGGATTAAAACAAAATTGAAAAGGCCAACTTGCAATCCAAAAAGGGTCAAGCCCTAAAAGACCTAAACCTCAGATCAGACTATGGTGGAGGGTCGAAAGCCCTAAGAAGGTTTGCTCGATTTTTGTAAAGGCAAAGCCTTTATAAACCAATTGTATAAAATGGTTTTTGGAAATGTTTGGGACGACTCAAAGAAATGATGGGACTACACAAAGGAATTTTGTGCAAGGAGGCTATCACATCAACCCAGGAACTTGCATGAAAAGAGATTATATTCCTCCTCCCTTATAGCGACTATTGAGAAAGTTCCAAGAAAGTTACTATCACTATTCAAAGGAATAAGAAACTTTACTCAGTTTTTTCTTGGGTTCAAAGAAAACTGAAGAGTAACCATGACTATCAAAAAGCAATAAATAAGATGTCACAAGATTAAAGCTAAAGATAAGACAGAAGAATACTAATGTGGAATGGAATTTCAACAAAGGGATATGCCATTTTGGAAATATACCCTATAACATGACATAGGTCACAATTAAAAGCTGAAGATGGTACATGAACCAAAATAGCAACTCATCTGTGTCTACATTAGCCCCACATGATACAAAAATTTGACTAACATTCAAAATATAATGATTCACAAGTACATATGCGAATTGACAGTAGAGTATGGTGGAGGGATGAAAGGCCTAAGTAGATTTATATTTTTTATGCCATAACAGGGCCAAGGAAGACTGATAAGCTGGATACTCTCACTATTCAAAGGAATTAAAATGTTTAGATATTTGTTTTCACATATTCTAATATGATCCCACTGCAGCAGAGTGAGGTACAAATGTTGGAGAATTACTAAAAAAAATACTTGTGTCATTTTGACTTATTTTGAAGTTGAAAATTCTTCAAAGAAAGACGAATTTCGAGATTTTTTCAATTTTAGGACTGGAGCTCAGACAGTCAGATTGCTGCCACTCCTCCTTCCATATTTCCCTGCAGATTTGATTGAATGAGGCCTTCAAGCATCAATGTACCATTACAAGGCACCATGGCCTGCTGGCAGAGAAAGTAAGTTGTGAGCTGAACATCCCATGGCTGAACACCATGGAAACACCTATCTCCTATGTAGCATGTGCATTAAACTGCAACCCTTGAAAACACGTTGGCTCCTGAGGAGTAGGGTTACTAATTAATGATTGATCCACATACATGGTGGACCAATTTTTGTTGAAATTTATGATTAAATGGATTGAAATTGTAGAGCCCGATTGGCACTGATGGACTCAGTAACAAATATCTACTTCACCGTGATTATGCACTGTAGGTTTCATATACAATTTCATGGAACAAACAAACAATTTGATTAAAACTATAGATTGTGATGGTATAGCTGGATTCAGCAATAAACATATACTGCACCCTAAGATTATGAAAATAAACAAATAATTTGGATGTAATTGTATTTGTAGATTTTGATAGCATAGAAGGATTCAGTAACAAACAATTTACTCCACCTGAATTATGCTAGTTGTGACATACGATTTTATCAATCAAAGAAACAAGAATATTTTTAGAAATGAGAGCCAAGGTCGCTATTAAATGCACATTCTATATAATAGATAGGTAGAGCCAATGTCTTTAAATCAGATTTTTTGGAGTTTCCTAGTGAAAAAATTTGTGGCGAAATCTTGATCTGTGTTGTTTAAACTTTTTTTTTAATTGCATATATAGATTCAACATCCTCAAAAATCTCTGGGGCACTTTCATTACGAAGAGTTCACCTCGACAGCTTGTGATTTCAACGAATCCCTAGCAGATTTTAGACAAATTTAATCAAAAAACTTTCCAAAAAATCACATTTAAAAACTATTAGAATCTAAAAATATCTTGCAATCCTAAAAATAAGAGCAATTTCAAACCATTAACCTCGCTGTTATCTGCCACATTCCTGAATATATAAAAATGCCCATGGTTGCCCCTATAAACAACATTTTTTCACCTGAGAACAAAGCACTGCTATCAAGAAGATGGGAGACTGCAGGAATCACAAACAAACAAAAGAGACTGTTAAAAATTGTTGCTTGTTGCAGATTTTGTTTCTTTCTTGCTTGTAGTTATAGTACCTGTCCTTACCTTTGAGTATATTGGCTGTGAGATAAGAAGTGAAGAGAAGCAGAGGACACCATTGAAGCAGTAGTAGCAGAGGAGGTTTCGACTGGGGCGTCCTGGGAACACGTCAACATTGCTCTAAACTCTTGATTTCTCGATTAGTCTTGTGAATGTGTTGCAAGGTCACCCCATTCGAGCCTGCTCTGTCTCATGTATTCATGTGAGCCCAATATGTAGGGGAAACCCTTTCTGAAACTGAGAGTCAATGAATGTCTATAATTTATAATTTATTGAAATGAGATTGATAGAGAAGGAGAAGGGAACCGAAATCTGGTAGTACAAGTAGTACTCGTGAAGTGCAGAGATGGCCCTGAGATTTATGTTGAGTTAGGTCAAAATTAGATGGCTTCACACACTATCAGTGGAAGTAATGAAAGGGCTTAATCTCCTCCATATTTAGGTTGAAAGGAGACCGCCATGATGGGAGGTTAGTACGAAATTGCAATATATGGAATGTACTCCAGTACTATTTTTACGAGACAAAAATTGAATAGTACACACAATAATACTTTATTATAATAATAGAACTAGTTGAAGTATAGTAAGGTTTGAAGGTGTCAAAGCGAGTGTGAATGCTGATGTGTCTATGAGACTCAGTTAATACAGTGACTATTGAGACTATGACATTAGCCAGGGACTTGCACACCAAAACCAATTTCTGGCCTGATAAATCTTTTGTTCACGGTGAAATGTTATAAATCATATAGATTTCACAACTTGCTTGACCACGTTAAGATAAGCACCGCACCTACCTAATGTATAAAAGAAGACTGATAAGCAGGAGGAGGGGCAAGCAATCCACTGCGAAAGTGATGGTTGTTGTAATTACTAGAGGAATTGGAAGAACCATGCTCTAATACATCTGTTTTTGAGTCTAAGTCAGTAAAGAAAAATGCTCAAATGTAACTATGTGCTCCTTCAGCAACCATGATGTCATGGTGTTGTGGGAGCTCCACAGGAAATTTGTGAATTTCCAACCATTACATTAACCCACTTTTATCTTCTCTTGGTAATTCTTTCCTCGCATCTCTATTAGATACTTAATAGATATTTTAACATGGGATAATGTCTAGAACACAGGGCAAACATCAAGGTCTACAATGGAATTTATTGTGAATATTAAAATGTTTAGATATTTGTTTTCAGATATTCTAATATAATCCCACTGCAGCAGAGTGAGGTACAAATGTTGGAGAATTTCTAAAACAAAAAATACTTGTGCCATTTTGACTTCTTTTGATGTTGAAAATTCTTCAGAGAAATAATCCCAACAACAATGTTAAGATATACACAATTATCCAAAAATAGGGACATCTAGTTATGCCACTGTAGTAAGATCACCTGAAATATCACATAGAAAACAATCACAAACCAAAGATGGCCCATGTGACATGGCACTAAAACTGTTGACAATGTTAGTAACAAAGTGACGAAGGATACTATGACATTAGCCAAGGACTTGCACACCAAAACCAGTTTCTGGCTTGATAAATCTTTTATTCACGGATGATATTTATAAACCATATACATTTCACACTTTGCATATGTATAGAAGTTTCGTTGAAGGAATTGAAATTGAGAAACAGAAACAGAAAATGGGCAGGAGACAATAGAAATGCTTTATGAATCGTCTCAAATACTAAGATTCAAACTTATTGATGCCTTATTGGATTAATCCGTACATTTTTTCTACAAAGGCAATGATCACTAAATTGAGAATTTATATCAACACAACAATGTGTTGCACGTGGACATCCAGTTTCTGGCCTGATAAATATTTTCTTCATAGATGATATGTTATAAACCATATACATTTCACACTTTGCATATGTATAGAAGTTTAGTTGAAGGAATTGAAATTGAGAAACAGAAACAGAAAATGGTCAGGAGACAATAGCAATGCTTTATGAACCGTCTCAAATACTAAGATTCAAACTTATTGATGCCTCGAAGAAATCGTCCTCTGCAGCCCTCGTCCAAACCCTTCTCCCTTCTCAGAAGGTCCCCCGCCCTCCTCTACAGCAACTCCACCCTCCTCAACACCCCCGCGCTCTTGTGCATCAAACACGGGTATCTGCGTGTAGGACGGGTTTATTGACGTGGTTAGGGTAAAGTTCGTTAATAGAAACCAATTTATTAACTAATAATTGATATATTAACTAATACGTTAACCTTCTTTTAAGGGTTTTTAATGTTTTATAACATTTGTTATGAAATTAGACGGCTGATTTCTATTCAATCGTCTAACAATAGGTCTGACAGCTACGATAAGGACAAAAAGGCATTTCGGGAAATTTATTTCAAAGAGAAAGGCCTTACCACGTAATAATAATAATAAATTTTGATATTATCAATATAAATATATTTTAAAATAATATAAACATATTTCAAATACTATATAAACTAAATGTCTAATCGAGTAGATATAAAATTAATCCAAAAATAAACAACTAGATAAACTTCCTCACTACAAAATACTGGGGGTTCATCTGAACCTTCTCGAGAGACCCTGTTCTTTTCTTATGCACCCAAAACCGCAACACTATGGGACAACGCTACGGACTCCACCTTCGGTGTAACGCGCCTTCTGATTCTGCCTGTCAACGTTTCATAGTTGGTGGATGTTGATGCACAAAACATTGCTACAGCGATTAATACTAGTTTTGGCCTTGCGGTTATTGAAAATGAAGACCTGCGAATCTATGCAGATTGGACTATTATGGCGTCCTTTTTCTCATATATGAAGGTTGATTCAACCTCATTTGAAATAAGTCCTCACTATCAAGGTGATTGAATCGCCATTGGCCTTAACAACCGTTAATTTATAGATTTGTTTTACTTTGAATTTTTATCGAACAATGTTATCATTTAAATATTTTAATTAATATATTATAATATTATTATTAAAATATTTTAAGAAATATATTATTTTTCATTTAAATGACAAATTGTAAGTGTAATTTTTTTTAGAAGAATCAGTTATTTATTTATTTGTCTTTTTCGCTTATGTTTTAAAATAGTATTAACTATTTATAGAATATTCTATTTTTAGCTTATATAACTAACTAATATTTATATAAGCTCGTTGATTTATAATTAATTTATTTCAAGATTTAAATCTCCCTTTGACTAATATTTGATTTAAAATATAATTGGCTTATATCTATTTAAATATAGTTAACTACTTTCAATTACTCCATTACTTATGAGTATAGTATATTAATTCACTTATTTTAATATATATTTATAAAATTGTCAATTTATGTTTAATCTAATAAGAAAATTAATAATCGAATTAACTGATTTGAATAATAATAATAATAATAATAAAATTTTGGTTTAGCCATTTCCCGATCAAATCGAGATGTCCTCATTCTAGTCGTTACTAGCGAGCTGTCATGATTCTAGCCATTACCTGGATATTCTGCCCGATCTATTTATAATGCATTGCAAGATCTCCTCATGAACCACACTGGTTGGTTCGAAACCCATCGACAAAATTATCTCTATGTGATTTTTGTGGAAGATTCTTCTCAAAATTGATATAGATCACAGAAACCTAAATTCTATAAATGTAATTTTTTTTAATAAATATCTAGAAAAATATTTTAATTAATATATTATAATATTATTATTAAATTATTTTAATAAATATATTATTTTTTATTTAAATAATGAATTGTAATTGCAATTTTTTTTGCAGTGTATATATATATTTTTTAGATATTAAATTATTTTCATTCAATTAAAATAAAGATAAATGTTTGATATTTGCCAATTTTATTGCTGAAAACATTTTATATTCATTTTCAGCTAATTAGAGATCATGTTGCATATCGCTATATATTATAAATTTAAATAAAATAGATGACTTATTAGAAGATGTTTGGTATTTTGTTGGTTTTATTGTTTTAACATTTTATATTCATTTTCAATTAATTAGGCATATTGTTGCATATGGTTATGGGTGATAAATTTTGTTTCATTGTTCTTTCATTTTTATGTTCTATATCTGATTAAGCTTATAAGAATATGTATTTTGAAATAAGCTTTCCAAAATTTTAATTTAAATATAAGTAATTATCAAGTAAATTAGAGAAATTTAATCTCACATAATATTTTAGAATATTTAATTTATTTTAAAAGTAAGTATATGAATATAAGCTATTGTATTAATAAATTTTAGTATTAACTAATACTACTATAACAATTTTTTATAATTAATACTAACAATAATTTCAAATAAAATTATAACTCTCGAAACAAATTAGACAATTGGACCAACAAAGAAATATAATTTATTTAATTTTTATTAATTTTTAAATATTAACATTATTTTGATATTTATTAGATTTTATCAATTATAATATAATTTATATAAGTATGATAATTAAAAAGTAAATAAACTAATAAATAAATTCCTTCCTTTAATAAAGATTACATAGCAAATGAAATTCGGTGAAATCTTATTGCCAAAGTTGCTAGTGATCTTTCCTTTTTTAATTGAGAAGTTCCATGTTCGTATTCAGAATCGTTTAAAACCTTTATATTAAAGCTCTATCTTTCTGAGACAAAATTCCACCATGAAAAAACTTGAATTGTGATAAGTTAATTCAATCCCGATCAAAACAGAAATCATGATAAAACCCTTTAAACAGATCCTTTTGAGTACAATTATCCAAAACACATCTTTGCCTCGTGAATATTTCGTGACTGGCGGCGTTTGATACTGCACGTTAAAATTGTTTCATATTCTCGTGAGTCTGGTGGTCGAATCTGCTGGCTATATGAAGAATTGTTAAAGCATTAATTTACATTACTAAAATTATATTTTTAATAGGTTAATACATTTGAATCACAATCTTCAATAACTGAAATAGCAATTTCACATCTGACATCGAACTAAAAATTCCAACAGAATTCATTGAAATGACCGAGGAAAGTAATGGACTTTGCATCTCAGCCTGTGGGGTATGGGCGTCTTTGCCTATAAGGAAATGATTGATGAGTGGCTTACATCACTAGTTGGGCTTTTCTCTCGTGGTCGCTTACAGTCACACAAACACGGCAGTTAAATGACCTAATTTGATGTTGCAAAAGTCAAAACCCTAACCCACTTGTACTCTTGCAGAGGTGAATTTTCAGAGGGCCCTCGTTTTCTTTCGGTTGCACGAGCAAGGAAGAAACTTCTGATCGCTTTGCAGCAATCAGTATTGTGACCTGACATGCTACACGCACGATGTTAAATAATTTCAGCGGTAGAATCGTAGATTTTACATCTCCGTAGAGTGAATATGCTATGAAATCCCACCATGAAGGAGGGGATGAATGTGGAAAAAATGACAGGCTCTGCTCTAGTGAATTGAATATGGCATCACAGGGGTTCCAGCAGTGTGCTTCTCTAAATTATTAGAAATTGTAATTACTCTAAACCGATTCTACATCTCCGTAGAGTAAATATGCAATGAAATCCCACCATGAAGGAGGGGAAAATGAATGAATGTGGAAAAAATGACAGGCTCTGCTCTAGTGAATTGAATATGGCATCAAAGCTTCCAGCAGTGGGCTACTCTAAATTATTAGAAATTGTAATTACTCTGGTTTAGATTTGGTTAAATTTAGGAGAGTAAATTAACTGAGAAGTTTCCTGAGTTTGAGTTAAGTTATATTTTTGGAAAAATTTAATTTAAGATATATCATCTGTTAAATTATTTTCGATAAAGTAACTAGTCCAAAAAATACAAATATCTCTCACCTCGTTCATTACATAGTTACCAAATCCAATTGAATTGACCAAAAAATTCGAAAATTCCGGTGTTCGATTCAGCTCCGAGCTTAATACGCTACTTCGAGGTTAGGTTCGGACATTCACTTCAGGCATCGTATCAATACACGGTGGGTAGGGTAAATTCAGTTCATAGTTAAATTTTTGTTGGATGACAGAAAACTCATCTTTTATCGGCATGTGTTCCCGAAATCACCGAATCGAAAATGGTAACTAATTGTGAATGATGTATATTTTCTATGTTCCCTAGCTGGCTTTAGTAAGCTTGGAAAATCGCCAAAAAATAATTTTACTTTGAAATTTGAATTTATAGAGTATTGGAACGTGGGTGAGAAAATTCTATAGAGTATAATTGATTTTTTTAATATATTTTATGAGAGAGAAATCTAAATAAATAAATTTGAAATATCTAATTTTTAAAAATGCATTAATTATTAAACAATTTAAAATAAAAATAAGAGAGATTTTAAAGAAAAGGGACGAGCCTATTTTTTTTATAAATAATTATTCTAAAATTATTTATATTAATTAAAATAATTAGAAATGATTTAAATTTCAAAATGAATAGTGGAGAAAATAAATAAAAGCTATTGTTGTCATTCAAAGGAAATTATATATATGTGAATGTTTTATAGGTATGCTTTAGAATTTTTTTACAATTGAAATTTTTTCATTTGAATTTTTATTATACCATATGGAATTCGAATCTGTATTTGAATTCTAACTTGTTAGCTATGATTCATTGTAATAATCAAATTTGTGTGATCAATAAAAAACAATTTCTATAGTTTATATGAGTTAGCTTTTGTATTTCTGCCTTTCCAACATAAATTTTATATCTTATACTTTTATGTCTAGAGTTTTGGTTTTATGAGAGATTTTGCAAAACATTAAAACATCACATAGATTACAATCATAGTGTTTTTTCTAAATATTGTAATTCAGTATGTTATACATACTTATGCTTACTGTTTGTATTATTATTATTTTAATTTTAAACAACAATATTTTTAGATCCAAAGAGGCTCCACAATGACTTTATAGAGACAAACTGTACCTGCAAATTTCGTTGTTCCTCTATTAGAACATCTAATATTCATAGTCATGAATAGATTTCGTTAGCGAATTGAAAGGGATGTTGTACATGGCTTTGGCTATGATGTGTAAATTCCATTTCCATTCATGCTCATGCTCTATTTGCTTTTGTTATAACTAATCACGGGATTTCGGACGATAAAAAGGATTAGACTGCAAAATAAACTTTGATTTAATCTTACTGGCAACGTTTTTATTGATCTATTAATTGACAAAAAATTGGGAAGTATTATTTTCGTATTGAGAATCATTTAAAACCTTTATATCAAAACTCCATCCTTCTGAAACAAAATTCCACCATGAAAAAACTTGAATTGCCATAAGTTATTTCTATCCGTTTGGGTACAATTATCCAAAACCTAACATTGTCAGTTGGTCTATGCGTGTGAATGTGGGGGCGTTCTATACTCTAAATTCAAATTGCTTCATATTCTCCTAAGTCTGATCGACGTATCTTTTCGAACCGGGTGGGTATTAAAATGATATTATGCATTGCTAGAATTATAACATAATTTTGGATATGCGAATCCATTTAAATCATAATCTGCAATAGCTAAAATCACAAATTCACAATTAGAACGGTTAAAAGATGCATGAAATATGTTACGATGTCCACATCCTAAAAAAGCTGCGCTTAAATGACGTAATCTGATCTCTCAAAAGTCAAAACCCTAAAGGATTTGTACTCTTGCAGCTGTGAGTTTTCAGAGGACCCTCGTTTTCTTTAGTTGGACGGTCATGGAAGAAACTTCTGATCGGTTTGCGGCAACCAGTGTCGTGAGCTGACATGCTACACGCAGAATGTTAAAGAATTTCAGGGGTAAAATCGTAGATTTTACGTCGCCGTGGAGTAAATATACAACGAAATACAAGGGGAAAGAGGATAAAAATGACTACGACATGATATGAACTATGGATGTGGAAAAAGTGACAAAAATATGCCATAGGGACTTGAATATCGCATCACATGGGTTCCTGGCAGCGTGCTACTCCAATTTCAGTATATTGTGATTCACAATCCTACACTTACGTTTATATTTTTTCATTTTAAAAAACAATATTACATCACATTGGTTGTACTTCAGCTAGTTTGTTTCTCTTTTCTACCAATCTTATAAATACCATAATCATAATATCTGTAAACATATTTATATTAGTATAGAGTCAAAGATGTAGCAACTGTAGCTAATGCATAGGATTAAATTATTTTTAGGTAAAAACTTTCTGGAATATTAGATTTTGGAAAAAAAATTAGTTCCAAACATTAGATTTTTTTAGATATTCGATAGATTCTTGAAGATGTATTTATATTGGTCATATAAACCCACATATCATGTGCGTTATTTCAGGTTACTATAGCATATTTTGTTATTTTTTCATATTCATGGTATTTAAATAAACTAATTTAAAATATTATATTTCATTTTTGAGTGTGAGGAAATTGTATAATAATGAAGTTAAGAATGTCACTTGCTTCATAGTTGAGCTTATTTCCCTTGAAAATAGGTGAAGTGTTTCACCTAAAATTTGGGACATACCAATTATATCACATTATTCAAAAATTTTTTATTATATTTTTTACTATGAAAACTTACATGGTAAAAACCAATATTAACTAATTTATCTAAATATCAACTTTATATATGACAAAATTATAAATATATATATATATATATATATATATATATAATAAATATCAATGTTAAAAGAAAAAAAGTAATTCAAACTAAAAAAATGAGTTGTTATTGATTAAGACAAAGATAGGCATTATAAATGGAAGCCAATTGCCTTTTTTTTTTTGAGAAATTGAACTATAGAATTTTTTTTTTTTGTAAGCTCCGGTAGTACTCATTCTATTTCTGAAAGTTTTTAACAAAAGATACATCGTTCAAACCATAGATGCCCGCCCTCAAGGGGAAACCGGGTAAACCCATCTATAGTTTTTCATTCCACCCCAGAAGTAATAGGCTCGCCGCCTAACCAAAGTAGCCAGTATAGCATAACAGTTTTGAAATTTACCGTAAACCCTATTCAGAACTATGTTATTACATCTACTATTCATTTAAAACGCTATAAACAAAATCAGGACCATCAGTAATCAATCTAAACATATCTGTCTTCAAGCCTTTGCCACGTCCACCGGGCGGTCGTCTTCTTGCGCGGGGTGCTCCACACCATCTTCCTGGACCGGGTCTTGACGCTCGCCCTTCAGTAGGCAGAGTATCTCGTCCAGTTTCTCCTCTTGTTGTGACTGGGTTCTGCGAATATGGGCTAGCTCCCTGCTCATCTCTGGTTTTTTCTCGAGTAGATCCGCCATTTCTTTGGCTACCTGTTCCAGGGCCTTCGCCATCAGGCCTTTCATAACCCAATACATATGGAGGGATTGTTTAAACAGGGACATGCGCCCACGAGTGTGACCCGGGTCATGGAGGATTGAAGCCCACTCCTCCATTTCGTCTGCTGATTGTTCTTGGATGGCCTCCTCCTCCAAAAATTGCATAATTCTGCGAATATCAGGGTCTGCATTGTTCTGAAACGCCCTTTCTGCCGTTCGAATCTGGTGCATGACAGTCCTTTTCTGCTTTGTTTGTCGTTGCTGCCGTCGGCCCGAGTTTTCACCAACCTCAAACTCGGTTTTTCCACAGTCGCCCTCCTCCTTCTTCGGTCTGCTTTGTCCGTTGCCCGGGGGTCGGCCCCTCTTCCGGAGCCCCGAGCGTCTTTCCTCAGAAACTGGCTGCCTGGGCGGTTTCATCTCCGTTTGGGGCTTCCTGCCCTGAGAACACCTCCTTTGAGTTTCCTTGGATCTTTTTCCTGAGCCACCTTCGTCATTTCCGTCTGAGTCATCCTCTGTATCCCAAATTGTGATTGGGGGATCCCGATTTAGGAAGCCTTTGCCCCTTCCTTGCTCCCGTTCTTCCTTGATTCCTTTCCGCTCCCTTGCTTCATGGCCTCTCGGACGGGCTCCATCTCTCTTACAGCTTCGCCACTCCTTCTTCTTCGGATACTTCCTTTCTTCGACTGTCTCCAAAATTGAACTATAGAATTACCAATATGATAATTATGTTAAAGAGAAATAGCTAAAATTAACTTTAACATTGACAATCATTTCCCAAAACAAAGATTTAGATATCATACTTATATATAATATAAATTGATTGTTAAATTAAAAAATTACATATATAAAGAATTATTCAAGACCCTACCTTAGGCCCCTTCAAGAGGCATGCCTGAGGTCCTATATGAACCTGCCTCATCTATATCGCCAACCAAGGAACGTGAGCCAACCAGGGCACGTGAGCCAACCAGGGCACGTTATATCAAAAACTATCGAATCAATCATTAAAATAATATAATTTATTATCAATTATTTTATTAAAGTAGTATAATTTATTATTGTAACTAATAAATTATAAAAAGAAAAAAAAAAAAAACTTAAAAAAAGGGTAATTTTCATTAATATGATGATAAAAATTACATACAATATAATCAAAATATCATGCTGAGAAAATTTGTTGATCACATCAGCCAACCTCATCATTATCTATCACTGTATTGATATATATGTACATACATTGTATAGCAAAAAAAGCTTGTAAATCCTGGAACTATACTGATGAGCTGAGAAAATGCCCAGTACTGTATTGTGTTGTAGAAAAGAAAAAACAATATGATGACACTTTGAATCTTCCATTTGATGAGTCAGATATAAAAAGAAGTCATGATTAACTAATAAATTATAGTATTATAAATATAAATTTATTTTTTATTAATAATTATATACCATTGTTTTATTATTAATCAAAACAATTAATCCATGAAAAATCAAGTAGATAAACTTCCTCACTGCAAAATACTTTGGGGTCCTCTCCTTAACCTTCTCTTGAGACCCTGTTCTCTCCTCATGCGGCACAACCCCAACACTAAGGGACAACGCTACGGACTCCTTCGGTGGAATGCGCTTTGTAACCCTACCTGCCAAAATTTTCATAATTGGTGGATGTTGATGCCAAAAATCTATTTCATAATGCTGGCGGATGCACACAACTTTGGGGCAGCAATTGATACTAGTTTTGGCCTGGCAGTCATTGAAAATGAAACCTCTGGCGGTCATCGAAAATGAAGACCTGCGAATCTAGGTGGATTGGACTACTCTGGCCTTGACAACCGCTAATTTGTAGTTTTTTTTTTTAAATATCTTTCCATTTTTATCGAACAATATTACCATTAAGATATTTTAATAAATGTATTATTTCTTGTTTAAATGATAAATTGTGTTGATGAGTTCTTTCACAAACATAGAGGATATTTTCATCTTCTTTGTTGAATATTTAATTACTCTCATCCCATAGATAAGATGGATGACTTATTAGAGGATGTTTGATATTTTCCAATATTATTGCACATATAAAATGTTATATATTATTTTTCTATTAACAGGCTATGCTATTGTATATGGCTAGATAGTAAATTTTGTTTTCTGGGTTCATTTTCATGTTTTATTTGATACAAGTCAATAGTTTTGTGTATTTTGGAATAAGAGTGTTAGAGTTTTAGTATACTTTAATTATGAAGAATTTAAATTGAAAATATATATTATAAGATATTTGGTTCATTTTAAAAATAGTTATATAAATCTAATTTATGATTTCTTAATTATATAGTATTAACATATTATTATATTAGTCAATGTTATTTTAACAAATTTTATTTATAGATTTAAAATATCAATTATAATCTCTGTAAGATTTTTTTTTGTTAATTTTTATTATTTTTTAAATATTAATAATATGAAATATATTATGAAATAAATGTTTTAATATTTTGGATCTGGAGTATGTTTTAAAATTGGTTTTGTATTTAAGGAAACAGGTTAATGTTCCAAGAACCAGATGTATGAAGCTATGGCAGCATAACCAAAATATCTGAAAAGAGCCAAAGCCTGAACTCTTATGGACTACCAATAATAGTTCCAAGTGATGTGATTTTCCTTGAATAACAATGATTACTCAGCCAATAATAATTTTCCCATTGCTAATTTGACAATTGATTTTTGCAAAACAATAAATAAATAAATGATATTAAAAATTTTCAATTATTTAAAGAAATATAAATATCATAATAATAAATAAATAAAACAATAAATAAATAAATAAATGATATTAAAAATTTTCAATTATTTAAAAAATATAAATATCATAATAATAGATAAATAGACTAACAAATAATTTATTACCCTAATTGCCTGAAGTCTTTAAGTTTCTACCGATCCTCTTTCTTCCTTCTTTTAATTTACAAGTTCAATGTTCATTATTTAAAACCTAAACACATTTATTACCATAATTGGCTGCAGTCTTGAAGTTTCTACCGATCCTCTTTCTTCCTTCTTTTAATTTACAAGTTGTATGTTCATATTCAATATTATTTAAAACCTTTATATTAAAGCTCTATAATTTGAAACAAAATTTCACCGTGAAAATACTTCAATTGTAATAAACTAATTCAATCCCGAGAAAAACAAAAATCATGATGAAACCTTTTAAAGATGTTAAGGATAATGTTTAAAATAAGTTATGTGATTGCTGAAAAAGCAAAAATTATGATGAAATTTTTTAAAGATGTTGAGGATAATGCTTAAAATATGCTGTGTAATTGCTAACAAATTAACCACGGTAAGAAATTTATAGATGTAGTCAGTGATCATTTAGCAAATTATTAGGGGCTGTCACATAATGGATAATCAAATTAGAAATATGTGGGCTATATAATAATGTATTCATTGCTCCTATTAAGATATGAGATTCCAATGAGAGTTTAGTTCATGGATTGAGAATCAGACTTCTCTTATTTTTGTTCATTGGTTTTGTTTATGTTTTCATATGTATGCTATCGATAGATTTAACATGGTATCAAAGCTAGGTTCGGAGAGCTCATTTATATGTAAAGTGTGTGTTGTTGGCAAGAGGTTTCAAAAGTTTGTGAAAGCCATTCCCAAGAGTTTTCATAATTTTGTGAAACCTGCGCAGATTCAAGTTATTGGTGGCACTGCTCAGCGGTTAGCAACAATGGCCAACAATATGAATATTTCTTAGCCACAAATACCAATGTTTAAAGGTGAGAACTTTGGTTTTTGGAGCATTAAGATGGAAACATTATTTCTCTCACAAGGTTTGTGGGATTTCGTAGAGAATGGCTATACAGAACCAGATGCTCAAACACTTGCCTGCTAGACTCAAGGCCAAAGAACGTAGCTAAAGGAAAATCGTAAGAAATATTCAAAGGCTCTCTTCCTAATCTAGCAAGTAGTACATGATTCTATTTTTCCAAGACTAGTTGGAGTAACAAAATCAAAGGAGGCATGGGAAGACCAAAGAACACAGCTAAAGGAAAATCGTAAGAAATATTCAGAGGCTCTCTTCCTAATCTAGCAAGTAGTGAATGATTCTATTTTTCCAAGACTAGTTGGAGTAACAAAATCAAAGGAGGCATGGGATGATTTGGAGTAAGCATATCAAGGAAGTGATAAGGTAAAAATTGTTAAGTTGCAGTCATTAAGAAGAGAATTTGAAACCTTGTGCTTGCAAACTTTGAATATATTCAAGATTTTCTCACTAGAGTTATGGGTATAGTGAATGAAATTAGGTCTTATGGAGAAGATTTAAAAGACCAAAAAATTGTTGAGAAGATTTTAAGAAGTTTGCCTACAAAATTTGATGTGGTTGTTGTTGCTATTGAGGAGTCTAAGGATCTAACTTAGTTGTCTGTGAATGAGCTAATGGAGTCTCTTCAATCTCATGAGAAAAGAATCAATAGATCTTCTGAAAAATCTATTGAGCAAGTTTTTCAAGCAAGAGGAAATATTTTCAAAGACAAAAGTGGTTCCTCTCATGATGAAAGTGAGAACACTTTTGGAAGAGGAAGAGGGGATGACAAACATATAGAGGAGACAGAGGCACATGAATATTTTTTTCTACATACAACAAAGGAAGAGGTAGTGATGACACTGATGGAGGTAAAATATTTAATAAATCCCAAGTTTAGTGTTTTTATTGTAAAAGATTTGGCCATTATGAAAGAAATTGTTGGAAGAAACAAAAAGAACAATTTAATTTTTCTAAAGAAAAAGAAGAGGTTAGCACTTTATTCTTGGCTTTTGATTCAACTAATAATGTTTCCAAAGAGGTGTGGCTTATGGATAGTAGTTGTAGCAATCACATGACACGAAACAAAGATGACTTTGTAGAGATAGATGAATCTACAAAATATGATGTACTATTGGGAGATGACAAGCGAGTTGAAAATAAAGGCAAGGGAACAATTTCTGTGAAGACAAAACAAGGAAAATCAAAGCACATTAATGATGCTTTATATGTTGCTGGTCTAGCACATAATTTGTTGAATGTGGGGCACCCCCTTGAAAAAGGATATTTAATTGTTTTCAAGGACAAGCAATTCATAATCTATGATAAAAATGATCACAGTAAAGTTACTGCTAAGACTAATATGTTGCAAAAGAGAATTTTTGCTTTCAATCTCCCTTGTGAAGCAAGTACAACATTAAATGTTTCTTATGATGATAGTTCCTAGATATGGCACATAAGGTATGGACATTTGAATATGAAAGGCTTGAAATTGTTATATAACAAGAAAATGGTTAGAGGGTTACCACTTCTTGGTTATAATGATAAAGTCTGTGAAGGCTGTATTCTTGGTAAGCAACATAGAGATTCATTTCCAGTAGGAAAATCATTGAGAGCAAGTAAACCATTGGAGCTAGTGCATGTAGATATATGGGGTCTTATGCAAACCCTGTCTCTCAACAAAAATTTTCCTTATTTTTGTGGATGATTTTAGTAGAAGAACATGGGTATATTTCATTAAGGAAAAATCTGATGCATTTGTCATATTTCAACAATTTAAAGCTCTTGTGGAAAAGAAAAGTGGTTATTGTCTAAAAACATTATGCGTAGATAGAGGGGGAGAATTCACTTCTAATAAGTTTGATTATTATTGTAAAATGAATGGAATTCAAAGGCAATTGACAACTAGTTATACTCCCCAAGAGAATGGCATTGCTGAATGTAAGAATAGAACAATTGTTGAGATGGCTAGGAGCATAATGAAAGGTAAAAACCTTCCAAACATTTTTTGGGCTCACGCTGTAGCTACATCTGTTTATTTTCTTAATAGATTCCCAACAAGAAGTGTGCAAAATATTATCCCTGATGAAGCATGGTGTGGAAGAAAACCCAATATTTCTCATTTAAGAGTCTTTGGTTGCATTTACTATGCTCATGTTCCTACTGAAAGGAGAAGAAAGCTTGATGATAAAAGTGTGAAATGCATTTTTATTCGATATTGTGAGGAAACCAAAGGTTATAGATTGTACAATCTAGAAACTAAAAAATTATTGATTAGTTGTGATGTGTTATTTGATGAGAAAGAAGAATGGTAGTGGAATCATGATGTGCAGCAAAAAACACCAAGTACTGTCGTAGAAGAAGATGAATATTTTGTTTCTTCAAATCCATCCAGTAATCAAAACACTACAGAGGCCACATCCACTCCATCATCTTCTAATACTTCAAGTCTTGTTTCAAGTCCAAGTCCTCCTCTGAAAAAGACAAAATCTTTAAATGGAATTTTTGGTTATACTAATTTTGCTTTGATGTCTGAGATTGAAGCAGAGCTGAGATGTTTGGAAGATGCAGTAAAAGAGTTAGTTTGGTGCAAAGCAATGGATGAAGAAATGGTGGGAATTAAAAAGAATGAAACATGGGAGCTTGTGGATCCTCCTATTGAAAAGGAAGTCATTGGGGTGAAATGGTTGTATAAAACCAAGTATGGAGCTAATGGATCAATATAAAGTCAAAAAGCAAGGTTAATAGCAAACGGATATGCTCAACAACCAGATATTGACTACAATGAAACATATGCTCCTGTTGCAAGATTTGATACAATCAGAACTGTTTTGGCATTGGAAGCACAATATAAATGGTTAGTTTATCAATTTGATGTTAAATCAGCCTTTTTAAATGGTGAGCTGAAAGAAGATGTATATGTTTATCAACCACAAGGATATGGAGAAGCAGGAAATGGCCACAAAGTCTACAAACTGAAAAGGGCTCTTTATGGGCTTAAACAAGCTCCGAGAGCATGATATTGACACTTATTTTTTTTAAAGGGGTTTAATAGAAGTGAAAATGAACACACATTATATATCAAGTCAAATGGTAATGATATAATAATTGTGTTCTTATATGTAAATGACTTGATATACACAAGTAGTTTTTTAGTGGAAGAGTTCAGGGAGGCTATGATGACTGAATTTGAAATGACTGATTTGGGTTTGCTCCATTATTTTCTTAGCATAGAAGTAACACAGATGAATGATGGAATTTTTATTTCACAAGAAAACTATGTTTCAAATCTTCTTAAAAAATGGAAAATGGGAAATTATAAACCCATGAGCACACCCATGAATACAAATGAAAATTTTTATGTAGAAGATGGAGGTGAAAAGGTAGATGCTCAATCCTATAGGAGTCTGGTAGGAAGCCTTTGTATCTTACTACCACTAGGTTTGATATTATGCATTTAGTAGGTGTCATTTCATTTTGGAGCAACAAAAAGAATTTTGAGGTTTGTCTCTGAAAAAAGAAATTATGGAATTTGGTATACTTCATCAAATAATTTTGGGTTGGTTGTTATATAGATAATGACTTGGTTGGATCTTTTGATGATAGAAAAAACACTTCAGGTTATATATTAAGCCTTGGGTCACGTGCAGTATTATGGTGTTCAAAGAAGCAACCAACTATTTCATTGTCTTGTACAGGGGCAAAGTATATTGCAACAACAACAGCAACATGTGAAGCAATTTGGTTGAAGAAAGTATTGTTAGATCTAAAACAAGAACCAAAATATGCCACAACTATTCAGTGTCATAACTTGTCTATCATTGCAATTTGGTTAAAGAAAGTATTGTTAGATCTAAAACAAGAACCTAAATATGCCACAACTATTCACTGTGATAACTTGTCTATCATTGCCATGACTAAAAATCCAGTGTTTCATCACACCAAACACATTGATATCAAATATCATTTCATAAGGGACTATGTGGCAAAAGTAGAACTTGAAATAAAGTTTTGTACAACAAATGAACAACTTGAAGATATATTTACCAAAGCACTAGGCAAAGGGAAGTTCGAATACATGAGGGATATGCTTGGAATCACCTCATTAAGCATTAAAGGGGAGTGTTGAGGATAAATTTTAAAATAAGCTATGTAATTGCATACAAATTAGCCAGCAAATTTTGTGTAGATGTAGTGAGTTATCATTCAACAAATTATTAAGGGTAGTAAATTACTCAGATAATGGATAATCAAGTTAGAAATATGTGGGCTATATAATAATGTATTCATTGCTCCTATGAAGATATGATATTTCAATGAAAATTCAGCTCATAGATTGAAAATTCACTTCTGTTATTTTTGTTCATTAGTTTTATTTATATTTTCATATGTATACTCTTGATAGATTTAACAAAAGAGATGAATTTGAATACAATTATCCAAAACTCTTTGCCTGTGAATAATTCGCAAGCGAGTGGGGCGTTTGATACTGGAGATTCAAATTGTTTCATATTCTCCTGAATCTGGTGGCTATATGAAGAATGGTTAAAACGTCAATTTACATTACTAAAATTGTTTTTATAATATGTTAATACTTTTAAATCACAATCTGCAATAACTAAAATCACAATTTCACATTTCACATTGAACTAAAAATTCCGAACAAAAATCATTGAAAGGGCCGAGGATTATAATGTCCTTGCATCTAAGCCTGTGTGGGGTATGGGCGTCGTTACCTATAAGGAAGTGATTCATGAGTGGCTTACATCACTAGGTAGGCCGTTTCTATCATGGACTTTTACAGTCACACAACCACGGCACAGCGTCTACCGCACAATTCAGAAAAGATGTCTGTCTTTCAGAACTGATTGCATGATGACTGGTAGTTGTTATAGTAATCGTATAAAATTCCTTTTTTCAATTGAAGAAATAGTACCTGAGCATCTCTCAAGAGTACATAATCTTGCTTGCTCCAGTACATAATCTTGCTCCAGATTGGATCATAAAATTTGTAAGGACTAAATCTCCACATATTCATTCAGACAACCTCCTCTGGACTAAAGCAAACAATATTTACCTGCATTGAATGTCATATAAATGGAAAGATAATAATGTTGGATATATTAAATTAATAATATATGGTTAGATATATTAAATTCCCAATGCAAGATGATATCAAGACTGGTAAGTTTACTTAGCTATCTTATAGGTTTAACTGTAAGGTTTAACTCTTGGAAAATATGCATGAAATACGTTACGATGTCCAATTCCAAAAAATCCGCAGTTTATGACGTCATATGATATTGCGAAAGTCAAAACCCTAACGCATTTCTAGTCTTGCAGCAGCGAATTTTCAGAGGGCCCTCGTTTTCTTTCAGTTGCACGGGCATGGAATAAACTTCTGATCGTTTTGCAGCAATCAGTATCGTGAGCTGACATGCAACAGGCACGATGTTAAAAAATTTCAGGGTAGAATCGCGGATTTTACGTCACCGTAGAGTAAATATGCAACGAAATCCCACAATGGAGAAAGGGGAAGAGGATAAAAATTACTACGACATGATATAAACTATGAATGTGGAATACATGACAGGATATGCTCGAGTGACATGAATATGGCATCACATGGGTTCCAAGCAGAGTGCTACTCCAAATTCAGCATTTCAGTATCTTACACATCAGGTTTATATTTTTGGTTCGTGGAGATTTCGCAAAACTTGTGACATCAGATGGATTACAAGCATAGTGTTTCTCTAAATATTGTAATTCGGTATCTTATTATACCGCATAGTGTCTCTCTAAATATTGTAATTAGGTATTTTATTATACCTGCCTAAGGTTATATTGTAATTGTTTTTTATTTATTTATTTATTTTTTAAATTATTCTATTAAACTGATTTTTTTGAAAATTTAAATTATTTTTAAAAATTTAAAAATAAAAAATTATATTAAAAAAATAAAAAATTCTTAAACAATTGTATATGTGCCAAATACACTGATATGGCTAGAAACATTATTAAACTGTACCCTTAGTTAATACAAAAGTCATTATGAAACTGTCTCACACATTCCAGATTTTATTTTTTTAAATTTAAAATCTTCACATTATTTATTCACTAACTATAACACACATTTGTGTTATACCTAATGACAAACCATAAAAAAAAAAAAGGAAAAGCATAATGAAAATGTTTATGTAAACACATTGACAATTGTAAAAGATAAATTGCTTATTCCAAAGGTTAGCATAATCACATAACTTTGAACTTAATTTAAACCCTAAATTCAATACTATTAAACATAATAATCTCAATAAAGTGCCTTTCGCTGCACTTCACACGGTTTTATTCTTGAAAATACACATTAAGTATTGCAAGCTGTATGATGTGGGTTAAATGTTTGTTAATTTTTTTGTTTTTAATTATGGATTAATTGCAATAAAGATATTAATTTTATTAGAGATGTTAAAATTCAAAATTCATGTCACTTTTAATTTTATTAGCGATTTTAAAATTTAAAAATCATGTCACTTTTTACTGAGTCATATATAGTGTTTACACCATTACTTTGGTTTCTGTTTTCATGGGATAAAAAATAATTAAATAAAAAAAGTTTTTTTTGTCAAGTAATTAAAAATAATAATTATTAAATATATATTAAAAAAATGTTAATATAATATAGGAGACAAGTTTATTGAAATGTAAATGTTTATTTTTTTATACTAAATGTAAATCATGAAACAAAATAGCTACAAGGGGTTTTATAGTATATGTTGGTATTGTGCAAGTGAATCAGTTAACAAAACTTGTAACCTCAAACTTAAAAATAAAGAAATTTGGATGCTACTTATGCAACAAAAAGTTAGTTTTGCATCCCTAATCAATAATTTTCTTGATCTTTTTATGATATTGACTACATTTGAATTTCATGTTATCTATGCACTTAAACATGGTTTTATTAATCTTTTGATATTTCTAGGTGACAAGGGTGGTTCCTCAAAAGAAAACATTGTTGCTTTCCCTTCTCAAATCTTGGTTTACCCTCTTTCCTTAGGTAGAAGAGCCCCTACTTTCTCTCTAATTTTCACAATTATATTTTTAATAATCTCAATTTTTATGTTTGAGATTGTTGTGTAGCATTTTAGTTAGGATGTTCAATTTTTCATTTCTATAATACTATTGTGCTTTAAAATTTAAGTGGTGAAACTTTAGGGTTAATGTAACTTCATGCCTCTTAAGGAAAGAGGAATTACCTCTATAACGATAGTTTTATGCATACGATCAATATAAAAGTTCATTTTCTTCTCATTCCATTTAACATAGCAAGTATAAAAGTAACTTTACTACTCAACATAGTAATATGCCTCGAAAAATATGTTAAAAATCACTACCAATATCAATATAGACTATTTTTGACCTAGTTAAAATAACTTATACTATCAACTACTTTTTGCATAAAAAACAAGTATGAAATAATTTATTTTTTAAAAGAATATTGTACAAACATAACTTTCTTTTAAATTTTGTTAAACTTCAACTTGTTTGGTTTTTTTTCCATTTTCCAAAAATTTAAAAATACGGCAATCATAATATTGTAAACATATTTATGAAATCGTATTTAAAAACATATTCACATCAATTCTAACATAACTTAATCGTGTTTAAAAACATGTTCACCTTGATCTCAATATAAGGTTGTAAGTTCATATTAATTTTTAATTATTAAAAAATAAAATTTAATATCTATTTTAGGTTAGGATATATTTATATTTATTTATAATTGAGTAAACATTAAAGTTTAGTATATTTTAAATTAATATATAGTTATATCTATTTTTAAAACTAATTTTTAAAACTAATAAAAAGTTTAATGTTTAGTATTTAATTATATAAAATTAAAATATATTTTTCATTGAAAAATACTCTTTTTTGATTTTAATTAATTTATGAAAACTTAAAATAAAAATTAATATAAAATATAAAAATAAGTAAACAAGTTATTATTATTGAATCTTAATATTATTTTTAATTTTAAAGTTTCTTCTACGAGTTATGTTATCTCCTCTAAAATAATTTTCTCATTAAAAGGAAAGTAGATTTTACACATTCAAGTAGAGTTCTCAACTTGTTTCCATTCTTTCTTAAGGGTTTTATTTGAATTCTTATGTTTTCTAAAAGAAACTGACCTTCAGACAAATATTATTAATTTTCTCAACACAAATGTAAATGATCAAAATATAAAGTGATTAAGAATTTAATGATTTTTATTTTAGCAATTTACCTGTTTCTCTTTCTAAATGGTGCGCAAGAGCTTGAATATATATATTACTAATCATAATGGCTTTTCCATTTGTGATATTATATCACTTTGCCAATTTTATAGTATCAAGAAAATTCATGGTGTATGGGTTAATTCAATATATCTCCTTCTTGATTTACCATTTCATTTTTTAAACCTTGAAAATGCATTGGAAACATAATTAATTTCTAAATTTATATCTTATTTTGAAATGACCTTTATTTATTTTCTTGAGAAATCCATGTTGGAATCATCTTGTTGAGTATACTCCCCAAAAAATTCATTTACATTTGCAATGGTCTATTCCTCATTTACTCATTAAATTAGTAGTTTTGAGATTTTACTTTTTAATAAAAAAAATCTGGAAAAATCCTTTTTCGTGTGCAATTTTTCCCTATATTCAATCATCCAATACATTGCATCAGATATAAGCTAGTAGTTGATAACCATTTTCAAATTCATTTACATCGTATTAAACATTATAACGTCTTTAACCATTTCTCTGTTGCAATTTTAAGAGATGACCTTTCATATTTCACTTGTACCAAAGTTTTTGTTGAAGTCTTACTCATTTATTTAAAAGTACTAAACAATTTTGCATTCTTAATTGCTCTATCTATCAGGGGTGTTTATTCTATGAACAAATGCAATTAGTTAGTGATATCATGGACAATGTCCCTTATTTTTATAGAATGCGTCATTTTCTCCCCTTGTCCAATATGTTGCGTTGTTCCACATTTCATTTTGAGGATAAGATTTTAGGGATTAGGGCATTTTTTTTTTTTTCATTTTCTCTTAGTGGTAAAAGTTTCCTCCACGTTTATGGCAGATTGCAAATCTTGGAATTCCTTATCACTCATCATTTAGAATTGATGAAATGTAATAGTGTGCTTCTATTTTGTGAGGACAACCCTTATAAGTAACTTAACAACACTCATCATTTAGAATTGATCAAATGTAACAGTGTGCTTCTATTTTGTGAGGACAACACTTATAACTAACTTAATAAGTCAATGATGAGGACAATATTGCTATTCTTCCTCCTCAAACTTTGTTTCACATTTATTTGAAGGTTTTTGACGAAAATGTGGAATGACTAAGTATCTTCAAGGTGCAAAATGTGAAAAATAGCTTAATTGATATAATAATCTAAAGTAACATGGGACAACTAAAATGTGGATGAAATCATTTGGAGTGAAATTTTAAATTAAATTTTTTGGGTTGAATTTTTAAAACCAATGTCTTGGCCTTAATTTTTAAAGTAAGTTTTTTGGGATGAATTTTTAAGTCATATTTTTTAGCTTAATTTTTAGGCTTCATTTTTAAAGTGAGTTTTTTGGGCTGAAATTTTAAATTAATTTTTTAGGGCTGAATTTTTAAAGTGAGTTTTTTTGTTTTAAAATGAGTTTTTTTTAAGTAAATTTTTTTGGTTGAATTTTTAAAGTGATTTTTTTTAAGTCTTCTGTGGTGAATATTTTAGAGTGAGTTTTTTAGTCTAAATTTTGAAAGTGAGTTTTGTTTTTTGAAAGATTTTGAAATTGACTTTTTTGGATTGCATTTTAAAATTCTACATAGTTTAAATTATCATGAGAAATCAAAGAAATTGCAAGAGAAAATATGATGGAACAAGAGACATTGAGGTTCGTAAGAATACCTAAGAAACTATTACAAAATAAAGAGAGAAGTGAGCTTAAATATTGAAAGGGTGAATCAATCTCAACTAGAAGTTGAAGGAGGTATGTAAATGTAAATATTATAAATGATATTTAAAATTTATCTAGTGTATTGTGAAATTCAATTTTATTTGATGATCTAATTTGAAAAATATTTTACAACATAAACAAAGAGAGATGTTCTGGATAACATTGATGGTGAGATAGAAAATGTGGAAAAACAAAGTGAAAAAGATAATGAACCAATGATTGATGATGTTATTGAAAATGTTGAAAGAGATTCAAGTGAAAAAGTTGAATGACCATCAAGTATGTATATATATGTCATGTGTATTATTGAAATTATACATATTTATTAATTCAATTTCATTCAAACTTTATTTTTTAATTTAATTATTTAATGAATATTTATACTCATTTACATTTAATTTTAATATGTACAGAGGAAATCAATATCGATGATAAGATGTTATAAAATGTTGACACTGACATATATGGAGTTAAAAAAGTTGACCATGTTATATGATATCATGTTAAGCTCATTATTGATATGTACTTCAAAGATGAAAGTGTGGCAGTTCAAGCTCAAATTTTGAGAGGTCTCTTAACATCAAAGAAGTTAAAAGAAGCTACAACTCTATTGGGTATTCGAAAATCAATGAAAAATAAAAAGGTGAAGGAAAATGTGATTCAAAATATAAGTAGTGCTCTAAAATAAATTGGAAGCTCTAGAAATAAAAGTGATATAGTTAGACATAGAGCAATAAAAATGGTAGTGGCTTCATTAAGTACTAAAGAAAATCGTTTGGTAAAATATATGGAAAACGCATTAGGGACTTCACGAAAAACATTGCAGAAACATAGGAAATTTCGATTGCAAATAGATGTAAATGATGAGCTCACTTGCTGGACAGTTATTTGTAGGCAACCATACAAATATAGACTTGGAGAAGATGTTAAAAAAATAATATATGAATATTGGATGAAAAATTCACATGTTTCACCAAAAGCAAGGGATGTGATGTGGTGAAGAATAACATGAAATCAGTATCAAGAACATGCAAAACATATCTTGGACACCACTCATATAGAGTTATTCAATAATTTCATAGAATAGAATCGTGGAATTAATGTATCAATCAATACTTTTGTGCAACAAAAACCATGGTATGTTAAACCTATCACTGTACATGACACTTGTTGTTGTCATTATCATTTTGAATTTCAATTATATTATGACATCTTCCTTAATTTTGGTAAAACATTTTGGAAATTTTACCTCCTCCTTCTACTATCCATGGTTTCATATCTGAACTTCTATGCACAAGAGAAAATCATGAATTATTTTACCAAAAGAAATGTGTTGGTGGTAAAAAATGTGATCATTGTGGAAATTTGACTTTATTTCACAAAAAATATTGTACTAATATAAATGATCAATCATTTTCTAACCTAAAAGTGAAATGGAAGAGATATGAATATATCAATACATTGATTAGTTCAAAAAATAGTACGAGTGATAAAATTATGGATTGACAGGAAGAAGAAATTTCGATGATAGAGTTTTTGAAGAAATTTGAGACATAAATTTATAAGTATACTAAGCATTCGCATAGAGCTCGATGGCAAGACCTGCAATTCACAAATCCCGTGAAATTTTTCCACTAGGGACCATTTTGTCTATAGTTTATTTTGCAGAGCATTACACATTTGTTGCACAAAATGAAATACGTAGTGAATATTATCATTCTGACCAAGTCTTTATGCTAGTCCATATTCTATATAGACACGCTAAAGAAAATGTTGATGATACAAAAAGAACGAGTAAGAATTGACAATTTATTAAAGAATATCACTTTTATATCAGCGATGATTGTACACATGATACACATTTTGTACAACATTGTTTTGATAACATTTATGACTCATTGAAAGGTCGTGGAATAAAATTCAATGAACATTTAATATGGTCAGATGGATGCGTAGATCAATTCAAATCTTCACGATGATTCTTTTGGTTTTGTTATCTTCATAAGAAAACCCACATTAAACATTGTTGGGATTTCTTTGAGACTGGTCATGGAAAAGGAGAACATGATGGTGCAGAGGCATGTATAAAATGGGCACTTTGAAGATATCAAATGGACCACTATGCAAACTAAATTGCCTTAGTTGAACAAGTTTTTCAATGGTGCGATGTTGCACTAAGCCATCAAAATAACCCATCAAGGGAGGTATGAAGGTATGTACATATATACAAATTAACTTGTATATAGTTTTAATATATGATCAATTTTATTGATTTTCTATTTTTAAACATTTATAAATTATATAGTTTAAAAAGTATGACGATGATTATCTTTGATATTTAAATTATATTTTAAATAACATATTTAATTTTTGTTTGAATTTAATATAATTTTTTTGGCATATTGGAGTCCAAGATGTAGATAGGTCGATTACATATGAAGTTGAAATAGTAAAAGGGATTCGAAAATTGCATTGAATTAAAACAAAGGATTACTGAAATGCGTTTGCATTTGATAAAAGAAAATATTCTTGTTTTTTTCCTATTTGCATGGAGGACACATAATCCAATGATGTCTGTGAAAAAAATATGTATGTAAAAGCTTGGCAACATACAAAACTAAATACAAAGGGGAAAATGTTAGTTGCAAACTTCAAAAAGATGGAACCATAGGAGACTATAGTATCATTTGAAGGTGTTCGAGTTTCTGATCTTGTTAGAGAAGGTAACATTTCAATTTCTTTCAAAGGATATATATATATATGTTTTATGTTTTTAAAATCATTGCGTATAAGTATCTAGATAATAGTTATAATATAGAGATCTAGAAATAGATAATAAAATCAAGTCCATGTTCATGAAGTTAACTTCATGTTAATTATGATCTAAATTTACCCTTGTTTTATTGTGTAGGAGATGTTTTTGCTATTGTTGCACCCATTAACAACATAGAAAATGTCAAGTATTCTTTGACGCGGTGCATTGAACGAAAGATGAAGTTTTTGGAAGACTATGATGATAATGGTTTTATATATGAAAGAGGGTATATTATACTGAAAAGTTACTTTTTGCAAGAAACTCATGAAACTTAGAGTAATGTCTACTTTCAAGACTATCAACTTGATGTCATAAGTTGTTAATATTGTCACTTGGTGTGTGCAACATGCATAAAGTTGATAGAAGTTCAATCAAAGAAACAATTGAAAGTTAAAAAATGGAGAATGTCAAAATTTGACCATGAACGGATCATTGAGGATGGCATTCCATTAGAATTTTTAATTGAACTGCCCAACAATTTCTTCGCCTTGGATTCATCATTGAGAACTTAAAGTTCAAGTACATTGTTAGCCTTTCTTTTTGTGCACTCTTAAGTTGTACATTCTTAAGAATGTCATGATGTGAAAGTGATACTCATTGGAACTTGTATTGAGTTACAAAATTATATGTATATTTCCTATTATGTAGGTGTATTGAGGACTTGATGCTACTGATATTATGTTTGCATGCACGACAAGTATTTTATATCTATACATTCTCTCGTCTTAAATGACTTCATACATGAATGCAAAATCTAGCAGCCTTTCTACACATTAATGCAATTTAATGTGCATACCATATTTTATAATGCAATTTTAAGTTATGATTGTTTTAGACATCTACAACAAATTATAAGATTCATTCAAATGCAAAATGAAGGTGTTGTTTTGTAATTTTCAATTTTACTAGATGCATTTTAAATAAATTGACAAAACAACTTTAAACTAAACCTAAGAATCATCTACTAACATTATAGGAATGGTTGAATGAAAAATGTACCAACTAAATGAAAATTTACTTTCATTGCTACATATTCATGAAATTAAATATGTAAAACCTTTAAAAGCATCAAACCATGCATGCATCATGCAAATTGTGGGCCATGTTTTATAACACAAATTTATCTAACTTATGTTTGTTCATTGAAACAAATTTATATTAAAAGTTAACTATCAACCGACATCCATAGTAGCCTTTCTATACATGAATGCAAAATGTGCAGAACATATTTTATAATGCAATTTTAAGTTACCATTGTTTTAGACATCTACACTGAATTATAAGATTCATTCAAGTGTAAAATGCAGGTAATACTTTGTAATTTTCAATTTTAATAGATTCATTTTAAATAACTTGACAAAACAACTTTAAAAAAAAACCTAAGAATCATCTACTAACATTATAGGAATGATTTAATGAAAAATGTACCAACTCAATGAAAATTTACTTTCATTGCTACATATTCATGAACTTAAATATGTAAAACCATGTTCTAAGTATCAAACCATACATCATGCAAATTGTACCATGCAAAATGTACATAAACTCCAAAATTAGCATCTCTTAAATCCTAATAAAGAGTTCTAGTTTTAAAATATGTCAAAAATTTATATTATTATAAAAGTAAATATATAATAAAAAGTTGTCAAAAAAAAATATGCATCAATTTATAATAAAGAGTTTTACCTTAAATATGTCCAAAATTTATATCATGATAAAAGTAAATATAACATTAAAAGACTCTCAAATAAAAAGTTGCATCAATTTAGAGAAACTCGCTGAAATATATGATCTATCAACTTCATCGTGCTCTCATCTAAATCATGGGTGCCCTACATAACATGTGTAATTGCATATATACATAAGATTCTGCACTTTAAAATTAAATTTTAATGTTTTAAAATTAAATGAGAATGTTATCCTCAAAACAAAATTATAAAAAGTTTCAAATTCCATGCAATACCTCATGGTGTTCCCCGTCCATTGTTCCCTTGTAGTGTTTGTCATGCATTATGCCATCCTGGATGCCTTGTACAATACATGTACATGTATATATTAAAAATTTAAAACTGCCCATGAAAATGCACAAACTTGCAATAATAAAAAACTTGTTACACGACTTTTTCAAATTGTTTGGATGATACTATCCCTGTTTTCGACTCCATCGCTAAAGTCCCTCGAGAATGAAAATCATCTCCTCAAACCTAAAATTTTAAAACTATAAGATATAAATCTATCTCATTTTTTAATGAAACTTGCACTTTAATTTATAACAAAACATAAGTGAAATATTCAATACTTGTGGAAATCAAATATTTGACACATCACCTAATAGGGAGGAAGAGGGTGGAGCTATGTCCCAAACATCAGTCAGAATCATAATTTGTTAACATTTAATTATATATACATAAGTATTTCTTTTAAAACTATGCCCTTATAATGCCAATATAATAAATGTAGAATAATAACTATATCAACATGAACTCTTAAAAAAATCTAACATCTCTCAAAACACCTTGATTGGAACCTAAATTTGTGTTGACGGTGTTGGACCTGCTAACATGTTAGGGGATCTCCCCAGCAAGATGTCCCAACCAGACCTCAGACCGTTTGGAGTAGGAGTCCCAATAGTGGGTAGTAAAGTAATGCCTTGAGTGAGATAGTACGCAGAGGTAAGTGTGATAACTTTGTCAGAAGCAAGTGTGTGACCTTCAAGCGAGTCAAGTGAGATGCATGTGGGTTCTATCACATGGAGGGGAAGAGAAAGTGTGTCCCTTAGAAGCTTGTAATAGTGCAGAACTTGAAAGGAAGACACAAGTGGAATGACATCACAAGTTGGAAAGCGGAATAGTCCTCAAACCAAAGTGACCGGTTAAACCAACAACATGTTTGTAACAAGATTCATACAATTGCATACAAAATAGTTCATACACAAATGCGTAAGTTAAATAACATACATTATTAAAGTAACCAAAATAGTCGAACTACAATTAAAACATATGCACGAAAATGTAATGGCTCTATTATATATATTAAGAGAAAGTTCCATACATACACCATTAACAACCACTAGACCCAATAGTGGAACATTACAGTTAACACTGCCTATTCCTCCAAATAATGTACTCACTCTACATTGTACAGAAGCCAAGGATCGTCACAAGACTCTCCAGGCCTTCTCTAAGCAATCCCTAGCTAAACTCTTGGCTCCCAAAAACCTGTACTATGAGCTATGAGGTTCTATATATAGCAAAGGGTGGGGTGACCCTTGAAATTCCTGCTTTGAGACTTGGACTACCGTCATGACTCTTCAGATTACATAGTGATTGTTCACATTCCACTAGTGACACTTGCAATTTCACTTAAAACATATTTACAATAATACAATTTCCAAATATACCCATGTGAGACAAAATAGGCTTGAGTCAGCCTAACAAGATAAAAAACATCACTCAGGGTCTAGGATAAATACCAACTCGATAACCTCCTCATGGTGGTCTTTGGTGATGAATTGATAACTAGCTTGGTATTGCACCATTGTGTCCTTGTACTATTTGGTGATGTCTTTATTGAAGTAGACTCTTGCATCCATGGCTTCTAGGTATATGGTTCTGAAACCTTTGTCTAGCTCATCTTGAAGCAAGTGTAGCATTGTCCTGAGTGTTGCTAGACCACTGATGTACTTTTGCATATTCTTTATGCTTAGCTGCAAGTCATCACTGGTGGCTTCACACCATCAATTTCTCTTGGTACCTGTTGACCTCCAACATGAATTGGTTCTTCCTCATGGCTTGAGTGAGGGTTAGGATTGAAGGGATCATGTGTGTCCTTAATATGACATCCAAACACCTGTACAGTTGTGCATAGGAAGCCTCAATGCTGGTGATGAGCAGAGGGACCTGCTCATAGTTCTAGATCAACATCTGAATCCGTGTTTTTTTTATCTCTTCCTGTGGCTTCAACATATTGTGCAAGCAAAGTGGGACCCCCTTGTACCTCATTTTCCATTCCTGTACATGCGCAATAGCAGTGTGGATGTCTTTGAGATTTTGGGTTGTCTTTGCACACTGCTGTTGAAAATTGTATAAATGGAAAACCACTTTGTGCATGGTGACAAATATGCTATAGAAAATATGCATGGTGGCCTCCAAAGTTTATATCTATGAAAGTATTGATTTCTTCATTTCTTCCATAGCAGATCCTACGGACTACTTTGTTCTCTCGTTGACCTCTTGCAAGTCCTTCGCCATCTGATCACTCTTTCCTATCAAGAACTTGATTGTCGAACTCATGGCTTCTGCATAAGCCTTAAAAACCTTGTCCATGGTACCCAGATGTCTTTTGAAATCTGACACAATCACCCTTTCTTCTATGTGCGCATGTGATGTGTGATTGTCCAGGAGCTACTTTCTTCGTGTCTGTATAATCCTGTATTGTGACTTGTCGAATGAAAGATTGTACACATCCATCTCTAGATCATCATCAAGGAGAATGACCTCTCCTTAATCACTTAGGACCGGTTGTGATTCTGGAGGTGATGGAGTTTCACGGGGGCTTCACTCAATGAACCTCTGACATATCACGTGCGTTCGTGGCATATTAAACAATACCCTTAATTTGACTACATATTGGAAACTCCTTCTAAGAATCACATTATTTAACCCCGTACTAATACAAACACAATACACCTTCCCAATTTAAATACCCCTACTTTCATTAGATATTGTAGGTATCCATTTTTTCATTAACATTTTTTATACCCCTTTATATTTTTTCATTAACTTTGGCCTCCATTTTTTATACCTGCCAATATTAAAACCCTTTACCCCCTATATATCCCCCAATATATTATGTCATTTTTTCCTCAATAAATATCCCCCAATATGAACCCACGTGGTATGTTATTTCTCCCTTAACGAAGCCCCCGTGCAGAGATTGTGGTGTGACCTCAGATGCTCTTGGCATGAGATCGATGTCTTGGTCATGTGGCTCCTGTTCCATATCCATATCTGTTGCCTAAACCATCTACTCAACCTACTGAGAAAATTCACGAACCTGCACCTGCTCACCCTCTTCTTCATCTGCAAGATACTCTGCTGCCTCAACCTGTATAGGTGTAATTTTCTCTATGAGTGCACCTTGTCTTTCCTCTTGTTCTTGTTTCTGTTTTTCTTCCCTTTCTCTCCTCTTAACCTCTTACCCTACTTTCAACTTCTTCTCCGTCTCCTGCATCTTCCTCTATATATATTCAAACATTTTATTCTCTCTCTTCCTTCATTCTACTCTCCTTTCACATTGTCGCCTCTTTTCCTTGATCTCCTAAGCTACTTTCTCAACAAGAGGATATTCTCTGAGCTTGTAGCTTTGCTCAGCCTCTGCACTCTCAGCAATATTCCTCTTTCCTTTATCTTCCTTCTGTTTGCTTCTCACTGCTACTATTGTTGTGGTACTGTAGCTTGTAGTGTTGTTTCCCATTCTATAGTTATGCTAACCGGTCATTGAGCCTAGAGGAATTTTAGCAATACCTCCAAGGATCTTCCTCTGGCCAATGACATGCCCCTTGGATCCATGGGTAATACACCTTTGCACAATGGTTCTTGCATATGTACTGGGGATCATACAAATTGAAACTCTTGGTGCCAAACCAAAATTTCTTCAAGTCTTTGACCTCGGCATCCGCATTCTTCAAGGTACAAATCTAGTACAATTCAATCCACAAAGGAAGAGTAGGTCATGGTTCCTTCTTCCTCCTGTGCAGTCCCACCGATAACCCTATGCAAATGTGGTATGAAACCTCTTGCATGGCCAGCTTGTCTGTGGTAAACCTTGGTAGCTCATGTAAAGGCTTCTCTCTAGCAAACATCCTGATGAAGGTGCCACTAGGTGAGGCATACCAAACTACAATGTAAAGAAATTTCTACATCTCTTCTTGGGACATGCAAGGTGGATCCTATTCGAAGATCATCCTGTACAGTTGGGTGATGAAGTGGTTAGAAAACCTCGCCATGACTCCTCGGTAGTTGCACTCAAAGAGAAACTTGCAATAGATGTTCACAACATCATCTAATGGTGGCCATGTCCAACCCATGCCAAGGAACTGTTGTTGGGCATAGATTGCATCAAGAAGGTATGCAGACATAAAGAATCTTGCTTGCTCATTATTATAGGTCTATTTGGGTACATCACTCCCAACGATAAGATCAATGTAAACAAGGTCTATGAAACCCTAATTCAGCTGTTACATGCCCTAAACATGCCACCTCATTGAGTTATTTCATCCATGAGAGTTTCTTGACTTCAAACCCCACTGAAGTGCTTCTTTGGGTCACCAGCGTACCCCTGGTTAGGGTTGAGTTCTCTGAAGAGTAGGTAGCCCCATTCAAGGTTGCGTTGCAGAGCACCTAAGCCCACTCAACCTTGCACTGGGCGAGAATCCTTGAAATACTCATTGGATATTGAGAATATTCCTCCTTTATAGAGCCTTCTAGAAGGAACCCAACTCCTATCCTATCAAGATGAGCTCAACTTAGGATAGCCTTTGATCATCTAATCCTCTATTCTCTCACCCATTTGAACATGGAAACTAATCATCCAATTATGAAAAACCATTCAATTTCATATTAATGACAAAACCACTTGCATTCATCTATAAATTTGCCTCCCATCATAGGGCCAAGGGGCTTGGATATTATAGAGAAATATTGTTGGTTTAGAGACTTGAAATCATTGTCAAAGTAATGTTATGTTGCTATATTGATGTTTCTATTGGTGTGATGAGGGCTTGGACTAAGCTGGATGAGTGATATAAGATCGAACCACATTGGGTGTAACTTCTCCTTCTATCAATCAATAAAGTTGTTTGTTCCCTTTCCAATACTTTTGTCTATATCTATGATGAATGTATGTTCAAATGTTGTTGATTCCATTTTTTTACAATAAATAGATCATATGCTTTGATTGTTGTCGTCTTCTGTTTATGTTGGCAGGTACCAATTAAGCGAATTCAGTTTGAGCAGGAGTGATGGGAGCAACTCAAAGGAGATCAAAGGAATTGAAGGATCACCAGTAGGTTCTTTTATCTTTTCTATTTATTGTAGGAAAAGGTTAAACATCTTTACTTCAGTTGTTCTAAGTGTAACTACCCACTTAGGGAAGATATACTTATCCGTAAGTATAAATTTTGTATAACACTCATCCTTAGGCAGACTCAAGGCATTAGACATGTTCACTTTCAGATGAAGAGCGAACATGTCCAACAAATTGAATGACATTCCTTCATTGTCCAGCTGATCCAACATAACCACCCAACTTTACAAAAAGGTCTTTGTGCTCTCTTGACCATACAAGCGACATGTAAAGATAACCAGAGTTGGTAAGACTTCCTGAGTGAATTTATCTTGTAGACCTAGTTGGGTATCACTCTGAATTTTGATGGCTATTTTACCCAATGCCTCATTATGTCTCTAGTGTTCACATTGATTTTGGGAGTGTAGAACAGTGCATCCATGTGGTTCACCGGCTATGGAAAGTGATACATCTGATAGTAGTTTTTCGACCTGAAGGTGGAAAGATTTGTTCCACTGGTACTACTCAATGTCATCATCTTGGGATTGGTATGTGAGAGAATATAGTGAATGATATCTGTGCATGGGAAGGTGGGGTACCTACATGCAACCATGCACAAGCCTAACTTGTTGATGTTGACATAGACTTTTCGATCTTGGAGATCTTCCTTGAAGCTACCTTCAAATATGTCCTTAATTTCTTTCCATGTAATCTTCATGTCCTTCTCTACGAATAGTTGCATGTCTTCATAGATGGGCAAGTTCATTCGCACATGTTCAACTACATATCAAGTACTTATCTCTATAGTATCAATCGATCTAGCTCTCTTGGAAACCATGTTGCCTGTACTGCTGAGAATTTGCTCAAAAATTGATGTCCTTGGACACAGAGCAGACACTTACGACTAACAAATGTCAGCTTAAAAACACAAAGCACTTCAAGGATTGATCATGCACCAAACTGGGAAACTATTGGGCAAGATTATGTAGTTGTGACTCTGAGAGGTGAGAGACTATCAGCTAGATCACCATATTGTGCAATCCCAGCTACCAGTGAGAGGTACTGATGACTGGAATTTTGTAGAGCACAATTTAGTGTGGCTTATTGTGGACTGGAACTTTGCAATGTGCAGTTCAGTCTACTTTGGTGCTAGCTGGGACTGTGCATTGTGCAATCATAGTGGGTAAGACTCTGGGACTGACTCTTGGAACTATATAGAGTGCTGTTGGTGCCAGTGCAGGACAACCTCTACACAATTCCTAGAGCCAAGGGAGAGCCTTGAGTTCTAGAAATACGCAGTGCATGCTGGGAAAATCTAGATCCAAGCCAAGGAAATTGAGATTTTCCCAAGGCCAACTTGAAAATGAGTAGATTTGAATGCATGAGAGAAGGATGGTCCATATTTTAGTGAATCGTCATGCATTGAATCAAAACAAAGGTAGGAATTGGTCAAACATACGAACAATGAAGCTTGTGAGAAGAGTCGCCACAACGACGACCATTAGTGCAAAAATTGGGTTATGCATGCGATGCTTAAGAAAGGCAATGAAAAACGTGAAACAACACTTCTACAAGTTAAAAAAAACTAAAATGCCAATGATCATTCAATCAAACATGAAAAATAGCACCCACACAAGCCAAGGAAACAAAAGCTACAGTAAAAGAAGCAAAATACTTGGAAAGCAAAACTTACACAGAAAATTTGTGTCGATCATGCCGAAGGTCCCTATATGCCTTACGAATGCCAGAGTTCCAAGATCGAATGTGAAAATGAGCTATGGAAGAATCCATTAAATAGATTTGATCTATTTAGGGTTTATGACGTGCATGCCAAAAATCTAGGAAAAAGCGACAAGTGGCCACAATTTCTAATATTAACTCAAGTGTAACTCCCTGTGCTAAAAATAGATCCCTATTTTTTAGTGATGTTTTTTTCTTTTTGAATTTTTTTCTTTTTCTGGAAGGGCTTCCATGCATGCATGGAGAAATTGTACAGTTCTTAAGGGAACTGGGCAACCTTCCAGCACATGCATCAGACAACAGCTGAGGGAATGCTTCTGCACAACTCCCAGTCTGAGTGGCTCTGATTTCCTCTCATGCTCTATGTAGTTTCCCAGGTGAAGAAAAGATTTTAGTTATCTCTGTGCATTTCTAGAGCCAAAGCTCACTACTAGGATGATTTGCGCAATTCTTGAGAGCAAGGCTCACTACTAGGCTACACTACGCAATTCATGAGAGCAAGGTTGCCTTCCCTCTAGGATTGTGTAGTTTGCTAAGGTACTGTAAGAACCGAATCCAACCAAGTCACAAGGGCTCATCTTGTGGTTAGGAAAAAAAGAAAATAAGTGACACAAGTTGTAAAGTGAAAGATAAATTCAAATTAAAGAACAAGTATCTGAGCAGTGAAAGACAAATTGCTAAGATTTAAGGAGGGAGGCTCTAAAATGAGGTGAAGGAAAAATTTTGGAGGGTAGTTTTAGACGCTACAAAATTAGCGACACACGGGTAGAACTCCAACTCTCTGTATGGACCTTGTCTCATTCAAAGCTAATCTAACCCCTCCAGAAGTATTATTCAATTCTTTAATCATCATGGTTTCCTCACTAGCTTAAATTAAAGATATAGTCCTTGCCATTCTCTTGATCAGTCAACACACATACCAAGCCAATCCAACTGAGTTGTTTTGATTGGGGATGAGGGGTATATTGATGCACAAGTAATGTATACTATCAGATTTTAAGTTTCATCTCTGGTGTTGCTCCACTGCCAACAGGCTTGGATAGTACCCCGACGAAGTCACTCTAGGAACACAAGCATCACTCCACTGCCAGTGAGCCTGGACAGTACCCTTGTGGAGTTACTTGTTTCACCTCTCTACATAGGAAGCCTTTATCTTCTTTCACCTTTATTTATTATTTTTTTCATTTTTCATTTTTTAGAGAACTGTGCATAGGCACTTATTTATTTCATGAGGCAGAAGACGGATCCCGACTTATTGAGAGTAGAAGAGGTTGTCCCTTCAGAGAATTATGTTATATATACCTCTGACATACTTTCTAAGTTTTCCCCCTCACCTTACTCTACTTAACTGAGCTAACAAGGTTTAATCAAATATAGGAAAATCGATTAGACTAGGCAGTATTAGTTAAAAGTGTAAGCATTGTGTTTTCACCAAGAATCACTCTGACCAGAACGTATTTTCCATAAAGGTATCATAGACTGAAGAACAAAATCTCTTCATGAAGAGAGGGGATAACAACTAATGAAATCTTGATAGTTTTACAAGTCCTCATGTACTTCACCCTGCTTGTCCTAAGAGCCAAACATGGTTTCATGTGAAACTAATCCTACGGGTGCATAACAAGAAAACAAACAAGCAATAAAGAGATATAATTAAAGAAAGCAAAGAGAGTAATCAAAGCCAAACTACTCCTACTCCTAAGCTAAACAATGCATGGGCCTACCCATGTGTTGACACCGCTGGACTCGCCAACATGTCAAGGGATATCCCTAGTAAGAAGTCCCAATTAGACCTCAGACCATTTGGTGTAGGAGTCCCAGCAGTGGGTCGTACGGTAATGCCTTGACCGTGGTTTCGCATAGAGGCAAGTAAGATGTCCTTGTTGGCAGCTAGGGTGTGACATATGTAGTGAGTCAAGGAATGTGCATGAGCGGTTCTAAAACACGGAGGGTGAGGTGAGTGTGTCTCTTGGAAACCTATGAAAGCACACAATTAAGAAGGGAAGATACGAGCAAAGATGCATCACAACATGGAAGGAAAGTTAGCTAGCAATCGAAAGTGATGGTTAAACAAAAAACACATTTACGAAAGATTCATACATACATATACATAAATAGCTACACATGCATGTGTAAACAAACAGATACATATATCATTTAGATTGCTCAAGATATTTGAAATACAATACAACATATGCATGAATCGTGATGGCTATGTTATATTAAGAAGTGTAAGTTCCAGTCATACAATACATCCATGTCCAACCACTAGTTCCAATAGCGGAATGTTACAGCCACAACCGTCTACTCCTCCAAAGAGATATACTAGCTCTGCACAGTGGAGAAGCCAAGGCTCGTTACAATACTATCCAAGCTCTCTCTAAGATAGTCCTATTGGAAGCTTGGCTGACCAAAAGTATATACAATGAGTTATGAGGGACTATTTATAGCAAAGGGTGGGGTGGCCCTTGACATTCCCCATTGTGATAGTTCATCTACCCTCATGACTCTTCATCTACTCTATGATTGTTACATCCAACTATTGACACTTGAACATATACTTCACAAGACGTTACATTACAATTCCCATGTACCCATGTGATACAAAATGGCTTGAGAAAGTCATCCAAGACATCATTATGACTCACACAACTATTGGAAGACTAGCTCTTCGACATCCTCATGGTGGTCGATAGTAGCGAACTTATGCCAAGCTCGATAGTCTGCGATGGTGTCCATGTACTCTAAGGTGACATCTTTTTGGAAATGAAATCTTTCCTCCATAGCATCCGGGTACACTGCTCGGGCTTCTCTGTCCAACTCATCTGATAGCATGCACATCATTGTCTTGATTGTGGCCACACCAACAACATACTTGTGCATGGTGTCTACACTGATTAACAAGTCTGGGTTGGTGGCTATACACATCAACTCGTCAAAGTACGAGTCAAGATCTAGTCGAACCTATGCCTTTGTTTTCACCTCGGTGAGTGTCCCAACAGATGGTATCACATGTGCGCACACAAAAACATCCATACTCTTGAATACAAGTGCATGGGAAGCTTGTATACTAGTGATGAGCTGCAAGAGATATTCATAGTTCCGGATTTGACTCTAGATGCATGCCTTTAGCTTGACTGCTTTCAGCTTCATCATCTTAGGCAAGTGATGCAGGGCTCCCTTGTATCTCATCACCCATGTTTCCATGTAATCAATAGTAGCATGCGCATTCCACATGATACATTCTCTTCTAACACATTGCTGCTGCCAACCGTTGAGATGGGCGACTGTCTTATGCACGGTACCAAACTTGGAATGAAACGCCTACATGATTTTGTCAAAGGACAATACTTCATCTAGTATTGCCTTCTTCAATTCTGCTTGGGCAGATGCTATTACCAATTCTCCTCCCTGCTTGGCCGTCTGTATCTCCTTAGCCATTCTCTCATTCTCAGCTATCAAGAAATGAACACTTGAGCTAGTGGCTTCACCATATGCTCTGGTAGCATTGGCCAATGCTCCTGGATGTTTGTGCACGCCAGACACGATCACTCATTCCTCAAACTGCGTAGGAGATGTATGATCATCTAGAGTCTACACTCTGTGATATTGCACAACTCCATGTTGGGACTCGTCGAATGAGATGTTGTGCATATCCTCCTCTGGATTGTCTCCAAGGATTTCAGTGTCTCCTTGGTCACTTGGGAATTTCTCCTCTCCCAAATAAGATGAAGCTGGTGGGTCGACCTCTTGGTGATGAGGCATGAGGTCAATGTCTTTCTTTGACTCTTGTTGCTCCATATCCATATCCATCTGTTCAAGTGCTTGCTCTATCTTTTGAGTGAAGTCCTGCTCTTGTGATGGTTCACCCTATCTGCTTGATGCCAGTTGTTCTGATGAGTCTACTATCTGTACGGGTGTAGTTTCATTTGTATTTACAATTTGTGCCCCCTATTGTACCTGTTCCTACTGTGCTTCCTTATCCTTCCTGCGTAGCTCCTGTTCCTTTCGGAGTTTATCCTTCAACTCATGCAACTCCTTCTCTGTTTCCTCCATTCTCCATTTCTCTCTCTGCCTTTTAGCGTTTCTCTTATCGCGTTATTGCCTCTTTGCCTCTATTGCCAAAGATTCTTTCTGCACAAGTGGGTCTACTCGTAACTTGCAATGTTTCTCTTCCTCCATGTTGTCAACAATCTTCCTCTTGCCCTTGTCGCACACCGGTATGTTTACCTCTACTTCTGCTGCTTCTAGTGCTCTTCGGGATGATGCTTCATGCTGCTTCACTATCCATTCCACAACGAGTCTGACCGATTCATTGAGTCTGGAAGAGTTGTAACAATATCTCCATGGGTCTTCCTCTGCCCAATGACATGCCCCATGGATCCAATTAAACTATACTCTTGTGTAGTGGTATTTCACAAGACAATTTTGGTCATAAGGATTGTAACTTCGGGCGTCGAATGGATATATTCAAATGAAAGCATAAGTACCTAAGCAGTGCAAGACAAACTGCTAAGATTTAAGGAGGGAGGCTCCAAAACAAAGAGAAGAAAAAATTTTGGAGGGTATTTCTAGCCACTACAACAACCTGGGACCATGAAATTATCAAAAATTTCATTCAAAAAATGAGTTAACTGCAAATGGTGAAAATATGATACATTTTTTTAGATTATATCTGAAAAAATTAATAAAATGTATGTGAATCTACATTAACACATACATTATAAATTACATTAAAATATCCACCCTAACCATTAACACATATCGATCCCACACCCTTTTCCTCATGAACAATTAGATCTTTCCAACCACTATGACAACCCTTAGCATATGCTTTAAGCTCCTCAATATTCATATTACCTATCTCCTCATCTATTTTATATACAAAATTAGCACGTGCATTAGCTCATTCTCTATGTTGATTTAGAGCGATATCAATACTAGTAAATGCACTCTGGATGTTGTCTATAATGGGATCCCTTCCTTTTCGACCAATTTGAGAAGTGGCATCCATCTCTGACCACAAAGATACCAGATGAGGAGGTTGGTGTACCAAAGGTGGTGGAGGGTGAGGCAATTCGGTATCATGTAATGCACCCTTACGATCATATAACCAACCTCTCCTAGGACCAAAATATTCAGATGGAAGGTCATTATAAGCAGGTTTTATACCCAAAAATAATTCTACATAAAATCATTTTGCAAAATAAATTGGAACCTCGTCATTCCATGACATCTTTCCATTCGCTACAAGGAACCTATCATACAAATGGTTGGCTATATTAGAGTGCTTGAAATATTTCACCTTGAGCATCTTTCCTTTCAGCCCTTCTTTGAAATTAAACATAGATTTTTCATTTTATTTTGTAACCCTTTTGCTAACATCAACCCATTTATCAGAACCCATTACTGCTTCCTTTATACACCTCATCATATCTAAAAACGAATCCATAGTTGGCCCAAGATTCTCATGAATATCAAGAAATGACCTTATGTTGGCTTGAGGGGGCCTAAGCCAGGTTCGTCATTATTTAGCCAAACAAAGCGCTACACTACTAGCCCTTTCGGCATCAGGCCGTGGAGCGTAGACCGAAGTCTTACCCAAAGCAGTATGGGGGTATGCTGGAACCAAGTTTCCGCACCCTTGAGATGGTTGGGATGTCGTTTTATCTCTTCTATCCCTGCCTTCGCACAGGTCATCTCACCATAGGTCTTGTAAGACAAACCCTTTGTTATGGCTTTCAATACCTTCCTGAAAGTAGACGATCAACCTTCGCACAACCCTAACCTATAGCTCAGGTACTTTCGCGCTGCTATAGCAGCATGCTGCACAGATTCCTCAATTATCCTAAGTGATTTGCTTATCTTATCAAATACTTAAAGTTATGACCACGTAAGCAGATATTCTTGATTGTGTTCAATTATTCAATGTAATTGAATTCATTCGCACATCATATAAGAAAAATAAAGGAAATTCATACACAAAATATCCAAACCCATTAACAGAATAAATACACAAAAATTTCAGAATAACTCCTTTTATTTATATCTTCGAAGTGTTATAGACTCTGTTCACCCTGCGCACACAGCTGCAGGGGTCTCCACACTCTGTTGCAGAATTCTACCCTAGGCCTCTGCGCACTCAACTGCAGAGACTCTACCTATGCTACAACCCAAGACTTAGACTTCTTGCTCTAAAGCTATGATTCTCTTCCTCGTCCGATTGATCGATTAATGCCTCTAACTACTTAGAGCTTAGCTCTTTTTATACAATCCCATGGTATGCGGACCATGGGTAGACCTCTTACAGCTGACCTTACTTTACAAAAATAAGGGTGGACTACCCTATATGACACATAATACCTTCACGCTCCGTGTCCACAAAATGTGGAGTCTTTACAATAATATTACAAAAACATGGCCTTTTAGCCCAAAAACTGCCCATGGGGGATCTCTCTCCCAACAGGCCCCCAACACAAACATCATGACTCGCCGTCGAGTCACTCGATAGGCACAGAGATCTTTGCATGAAGCTTGTCTAGCTCGTCCCTGATGAATGCAACTTCGACTATGCACTGAGCTACTGCCTGCTTCACATCTTCGACTGTCTTCTCAGTTACTGCCCCTGCGTTGTCAGCCTGAAGTTGTTGTTGCATCACTTGTATAGTCACAAGCTTTCCTTCAACATTTCCTGTAACTGCATAAGCTTCCTCTAGCCAGGGCTTGTGTCATGCCTTCAACACTACTTCTTTGTGCAGCACTGCGACCACCTGTTCCTTCAGCTACTTGGTTTCCTACATCTTGGCCAACCTTTATGTCAGTGCGACGGTTCACGTTGTGCCCTTTACTTTGTCATAGTGTTGTTGGAGTTCGTGCGGTTCCATTTCGAGCCTTTGGATGTTTGGGTCCTCCTGCAAGATGGTCAGGACCACAAACGACTATTCAAACAACTGTGTGCAGTCTACTACTGCACTTTCCACTACCGCGACTACTTTTGTGACAACAACCACCCACTGTTCCTTAACCTATGGTGGTGTTGAAGGTTGAGCCCTAAACTAGAGCTCTGTAATCTGCAAGTTCAGCTCTAACTACACCCACGCCATCTCCGTCTGAGTGTTGCGCACCCCTATGGCCAATTTACAAATGCGAACCTTGACTTGCTCCTCCTCCGTAATGGTCAATTCCTGGACCATTCTGCAGGCCTCCTCCATGACCTGTATGATCTTCTATCTCTGGCTGATCACCTTGGCCTCTGTGGCGATGGCATAATTCCTCTGTAAGGCCATCTATTCATTGTTTATTCTCTGCTCATTGATCACTTGGAGGGCACGGTGCTTGAGGGCCCTCAACTCGGCAATTATTCCATCCTGTAAGGAGTGGAGTGCTTCGCGGAGGAGTGCTGCCAGGTCCAATCCTACTCCCTTCAAGGCACTGACAATGGGCCTGACAGCCTCATCTTCTGTTTTCAGTGCTCCATTCGGTAGTAATAGAAAATTGGAAGCCTTCATGCGCAACATATCGAGAGCCTCTGATGTGCCGATAGACAAGCTAGTAGACACCGTACCAACTTGCCACACGTGGGTCTACAACTCCTGTAGTCTAGTTTGGATATCCCCTAAGACGATCTGCTGCACGATCTGCTACTGCTTTTCAAATTGTTGCAGGGCCTCTACAGTGACATCTTTGACTGTGTCACCAATTTCATATAAGTTTCTCTCTGTTAGTGTGATGGGGTCCAGCAAGGTGTTGGTCACCTTAGACTTCTTTCCAGATCCTCCCTTTTCTGGCTCTCTCGGGCGCTTAATACGGTTGGACGTCTCCTGAGGGTCAACACCATGTTGCTCTGTGTCCTTTTCTTCTGTTGCAGGTGAAGGTGACCACACACCTTTGTTATAGCCCTGCTCTGTGTCTCCTGTTTTTTTTTCCTGCCTCCTTTCCAGTCTGCTCTTCCTTGGCCTTCTCAGTGGCATCCTTCTTCCTTTTCTCGACTAGCTACACCATCTTCAGCTTGGCCTCATCCTTCTTCTTTTGTGTGGTGGACTTTCTTCCACCCACTACCAAGTCCATGGAGGTGCGCCACTCTGCTGGCCATTTTTCCAACACTGCATCGATGGCATCATCCGTGGCTAGGTACGGCAAGTCATACCACTTCTATGTAGGGTCCTTCCACACGCTGATTGATATCCAATGAAAATTTGCTTTGAATTTAGCATAGCTTTGCAGGTTGGCATATACCATGGGCGACAATCATGGCTTGCAATTGATAGTCATCCTGATATTCATTTCCATCAAGATCCAGAAGATCTTGTTGTCCCGCACGCGGTCCATGTCCTTGGTCACCGAGAGAAAAGTGTACTTCACTGCTTCAAGAAGGTCTAACGCGACCGAGGGGAATTGGCTTTCTTCCGATAGCTCCCACACTATAAGCACAATTGAGAGCAAGAGCAACACATAGTGGAACGTCTTGCTCTGCTCCTATGCTTCGCGGCAGTTGGTTAGGAACTCACCGCGAAGGTAGTATGACAAGTTAAACTAAACTCCTTCTGTGCACTGTTGTTCGAGCATGATGACAGGCGTTGGAACCTCGTCAGCGTGGCACTTCCACATCACCTTTCTTGCAATGATCTGTGTTGCCACTTTCACAGCGGGGTTGCAGATGCTGGAGAATGTGTACCCGCACGACTTCTTCACCAATTTAAACTTCTCTTTCATCGATTTTGCGAGCGCCAGCTCGCCATCCTTGCCACCAAAAATCATCACTAGATTTTCGCCTGTGTATGGCAGGTGTGTGATGTGGTGAATCAACATCGATGATGGATATCAGCTCCTCCAGCCACAGACACCCATCATGCACCAAGCACAACAACTGCTTGACGACTAAAACTGTCACAGGGGTGTGGTTATAGTGCGGCACCTAGAGCAGGTTGAGTAACTATGCCTTCTCTACTCCTTTGAGCCACTTCCGTAGCTCCAGTGCAGTCATCCTTGTCTATGTGTCTGTGATGTGGCGCATCAACTGTTCGATCGCCAGGTGTGGTAACTTCTCATGGTCCTCCAAGTCCCATTCTTCAAGCTTCAAAATAAACACCCGCTCCAAACGCGAATCATCAAAAGTGATCTCATCTGGTAGCAATGGGGTTTGTGGGTGAGTCTTACTTTCATCAATGTCCTTTGGGACCTTGGACTTAGGCTTGCATGGAGGGACATACTCTGGCAACCATGTAATGTGGTCTGCACCTTGGGCTTCAACCTCTTCTATGTCCACTCCCACATCTTCATCATCCATGGGGATGTCTTCGATATCTTCCTCTTTTGGCTCGAGGTTTATAGCCTTGCATTTCTCCTGGGCAGTCGGCTTGGTTGGGTTTCATCTCAGTGATGCATGCACTAGGACGGAAGTCTGGTTTCCCTTCTTATCTTTCATGGTCTCCTTGGTTGGGGTTCACTTCGGTCTTAGCGTTCTCGAAGATTTAGGTACCTCCGCTAGTACTTCGGCTACTTCTGGGGAAACTTCTTCAGCTTGTTTCTCCATCTCTTGTGTCGGCTCTTCTACCACTTATTATGTATTGATAACTTATGGGAGTGATGACATAACACTCTCTATCAGTACTCACGACGTCTCAAGCAAGTTCACAAATGCAGGGGTCTGTTTGAGAGCTGCGAAAAAATCTGGGTCCATAGGCGTCCGATAGCTCAGTAAGTGAATACTAAAAATGCCAAGTGTTTCTTGCTGGACAACCACTTGTAATTGATAGGGAAATTTGAATTCAAATCCGACCATTCCCCCTAAAATTGGTTCATTAGTGTTGGATTGGCGGCAGATTTTCAAGGCTCTAAGCCATAAATTTTGTCTTAAATGTCGGCTGCCCACTCCATTTGGCCTCACTTCTACCTTATTTTCATGAACATTGTCCTTAATGATCACATTCCAGCTGACCTACACGATTTCTCCCTGGGTAGCTCAACTCCCTTCTAACTGTCGTGGACCCAGTGACATGTCCTTGCTTCACACCATCTTCCAATCACGCAACTCCCCAACTTGGGCAGTGTAGTTTATAGTCCTGCGCTCCTTTCAGCTGCCTGGAGTTCTAAGACTGTGCTACTTTCATTTAGTCACCTGGCCAAACCGTCGGTGTATGGCTTCAAGCGATTGCCATTCACCTTTCCTGGGAAGGGTTCTCCATTTAACTTGACCAATTGTACGCTCCTCTGACGGTAATCTCCTTAATAACATAAGGCCCTAACCAGTGCATCCTAAATTTTCTAGAGAATTTATGAAACTTACTATCATACAACAAAACCATATCATTTACCTTAAATGTGCACAATTTGATGTGTTGATCATGCCATGACTTTTCACACTGCTTTTGGACCTGCTGGTGAAATCCAGCCAAAAATATTTCTTCTTCAAGTTCATCTAGCTATGCGAGCCTCTCTTCTATGGCTCCATGATTTGTCATACCTATGAGTACTACTATGCATAGACTAGGCACGATGTGTTCCATAAGCATTACGGATTCCACACCATAGACAAACCTAAAATGGGTTTGTCTCATCAACTTCTTACATGTCGTTCGATAAGCCCACAATACTACAGGTATGCAGAGGTCCCAATCACTTCGCTGAGCATTGCAAACCTTGGTTAGCACATTTTCAGGCACTTTGTTGAACACCTTCACTGTCCCGTTAGCCTGCGCGTGATAAGGTGTGTTCTTCTGGTGATATACCTGAAATATATTAATTAGTGTGTTGATCGTCTCATTCAAGAAGTGCGTACCACTATCACTCATCAAGATCCTTGGACATCCAAATCATGTCAATACATGCTCAAATAAGAACTTCGCAGTTGTTGCGCCCGTGCAATCCTTCACCGGTTGCGCTTCTGCCCAACGAGTCAAATACTCCATCGCAGTGATAATGTACCTCACTCTTGTCTTCCCTTGTGGCTGAATGGGTCCTAAAAAATCTATTTCCCACTTCTCGAAGGGTTGCAATGTCATATATGGATTCAAAGGCATTTCATCCCTCAACAATGGCCTGCCTGTTCATTGACATACATCACACACCTTACAATATTCTTTTGAATCCTGATGAAGGGTTGTCCACCACAACCTTGTGCGTAGAATCTTCTACGTGGTTTCTCTCCCTGCATAGTGTCCTCCCGCTGTGCCCCCATGAGAGCCTACGAGGATGTTACTTCATTCAAACTTAGCTACACACCATCACAATATCTCATCAATTCCGAGCTTGTATAGATGCCTAGCAATGACAGAGAAATCTACTGTGTCCACCACTAATTCCTTCTTTTTCTGGACAGAGTATCCTTCCATTGCAATTCCTTTTGTTAGGAAGTGTACTATATCCTCGAAATGACCATCTGTGACACACACTGCAAATAGTTGCGCGTCAGGCAATCCTTCTTCCAAGTTAGTAGGTTCCTCCCCTGTTTCGATACACGACAGATGGTCTTGTCTCGCGTTCAATCATCCAGGCTTTTCAACAACTGCAAAATCGTACTCTTGGAACAATAAGAGCCATCTGTAGATTTTTCCCCCAACACAGGTTTATTGACTACGTAATTCAGCGCGAAGTGATCCGTATACATCCTAAAGTGACCTCTTAGCAAGTAGTGTTGGTACTTCTGGATCGCATACACCATAGCTAGCCCCTCATGTTCAGTGGTAGAATAGTTCTTCTCTGCTTTGGATAATATGTGGCTTGCGAACACAATCAGATGGTCCAAGCCTTCTCCACCATCTTGTGTTAGTACTAGCCCCAATGCTATACATGACGCATCGACATGTACATGAAACTCTTTCTTCCAGTCCGAGAAGACAAGAATTGGTGCGGTAACCATCTTTTCTTTCGATATATCCAAGCTTTTCTTACAGTAATCATTCAAGTAGAACTTGACATCCTTCCTCAACAATTTTTCATCAGCGCGGTGATTTAGGCATAACTTTTGATAAACTTTATGTAATATCCCGTATGTCCTAGAGTAGTGCACAATTGTTTCACATTCCTTGGTGCTTCCAATTTCAGTATCACTGTGATCTTCACGGGGTCTACCATCAGTCCTTGTCTGCAAACCACATGCCCCAATAGGTTCCCAAAAGGAACACAAAATATACACTTCTTGAGGTTGAGCGCAATCTAGTATCTTCGACAGGTATCCAGCATCAAACGCAAGCTCGCTACGTCACGCTTAACTAGCCCAAATACAGTGCAGTCATCAAAATATACCTCCAGGAAATTATGAATAAATTCCTTGAATGGCGCAACAACCACGAATTAAAATACTGTAGGCACATTCTTCAATCCAAACATAATTACAGTGTATTGATAACAACCCCACTCAGTCGCGAAGGTTGTCTTGCTCCTATCCTCTAGCATGATTTTGATTTGGTGGTATCCAGAGAACCCATCACTGAAGGAATATGCTTCCTGGCCATGCACATTGTCCAACACTTCATCTGTGAATGGAGTCAGGAAAGGATCATGCACACAAGAGTCATTCAACTTTATGAGATCCACGCAGATCCTTATCTCATCCTTCTACTTTTTCTCTTGCACCACCATTGGGCTTACCCAATCGGATTCTTCCACAGGCTCAATGATGCCTGCCTCTAGCATTTTGTCTAGCTCTAAGTGGACCTTCTCCTTGTATTTCGGATTTAGGCGGTAAGGCCTTTGCTTAACTAGCTTTGCATCGGGCTTTAGCATGATCTTCATCACTCCTATGTCTCCGATTATTCTTTTCAAATCCGTAAACTTGGTAGGGAATAAGCCCTAGTATTCACAGAGCAATTCAGTGACCTTATCCATCGTTGTGTCGTCCCAGTTGTCTCCAATCTTTGCGAATTTGGGTTCTGCCTCCGTACCAATGTTCACTTGTTTTGTTTTCACCGGCGCAGTTATATCAGGGTTCTCAATCTACAGTCCTTGAACCTCGTGGTGTCCTTCTATTTCTGGAATGTTGATCTTCTGCAGATCCTCATCCTCATCTTCAGTAGTTACATTATAACATTCGAGCGCGTGACTTAGCTGAGTAGCCCATTCAGGCTGAATCAGGTCTAAAGGATCCTGCGGTATCCTAAAGATGGATGCTTTCACCTCTTGTAGTGCTTCATCAATACTGTCAAACCTGTCCTCAAAACTGAATGTCATCATGAATCCTTTGCGCAAGATATCCCATTCGTCTATCCCATGGTGGACCTCTGTTTCTATATACCAATTCATTGGGATAACATCCAAGGTATGACAGAATAGGTGCACCCACTCAGGTTGGGGATTTTCTCCATAAGCTTGCGTCCATTTGGCCAGATGTGCATGTAGATCATTCTTCCCATTGTACTTGTCTGTCAGTCGCATCTTAGGCTTCCCAAATCATGTTCTCATCATCTTCCTACATTCACTCCAATCATCAAAGATTCCCTTGTGTGTACCCCACCATCTTGTGGGTGTAGCGCGCAGTGCCCAGTCCAAGGCTTGGAAGCACTAATTTTTTGGTACCTCGCTTTCAAATGCATCCAAAAAGATATCTACCTCATTTAGACCATCATAAGTAGGCAGATTTCTTACCTCTGATGACACACAACGCAGCGACCGGGTCATCATGTTGCAATTTAGTGTAGTTACTTCATGTAACCGATTCTACCAGCATTTTATTTCTTCGTCGGAGTCTGAAGTGCAGGAATTTTCATGATCCCATGTGATCCTTCCATCCACGGTGGGATTCACCCAATCTTGGTCTTGCGCTATTATCTTATAGATACATTTCATGTTGTCATCACTCTCAGAATCACAGACAAGCTTAGTATATCATGATCCTTCAGCATGATCGAGGGGTATTTTTACAGACAACGATTTCTTTTCAAATATCATCTTTCGCTTCTTCAGATTGATTACCCCATTCATATCAGTAGCCGAGTCAATTCCCAAGAGCGCAGGGTATGTATTTTTGTCATCCACTATCTCTATTACTTCAAAATTGGCCAGTGCACTCGCTCCCTCAATATCCACGGTCACCCCCTGCAGCCGCCCCATGGGGATGATTTTCTACTGATTTTCCATCCTTAGTTGAATTAGAGACCATTGCAACACAGGTCTCCCCATTCGCTCCCAAGTCTATTTTGGTAGGGCATTCGCATCTGACCCCAGGTCCAAAAATGACTTGATCCATTTCATACTCTCCTATTTGCGGGGTCAGTCTCGTCTCTTGTCTCATCCTTGTTTTATGCTTGCCAATGTTTCGTACTATGCATGACCCACCTGGCGCGCTTCCAGTGCATCTATTGATGAGTTCTTACAACCCTTTCATAGCCTTAATGTTGCGCAATAACTTCATGCAAGTTTCCAGGTAGGTTGTGAGCATAGAGGGGTCCATCTCAGGCTCAAGCTTATCCTTGCTTCCTGCGGTGGAGGTCTCAGCAAAGCTCTTCTTAGCTTCCATGAAGGTTTCATGAGCGCGCTCCAAATCGAACTCAGATTCTTTCACTGAAGCTTCGCAAACCTATGTACTATCTTTTGGCTATTTCCCTTTGTCATCTCCCATCATGATTCCACATTTGAGTACTATATTTACGTTTGGAACTTCCTCATCTGGCTCAGATCTCATCATCTACAGGTTCTGAGTCGGCAGAAGTGGTAGCACTCCTTTGTCACGTATCCTAGCTATCAACATAGGACAATCTTCTGTTTCATGATCAAACGATGTGCAATACTTGGATGACATATGTGTTGGATTAGTGCAGTCGCAGGCATAGTGTCCTAGTCCTCTGCAACTATAGCAAATCAACTATCCTCGACCTCTACTAGGTCCTCCTCTACCTCGGCCTCATCTGCGCCCCTGAAATCATGTCCGTGTCATCCCTGCATTCTGGTCAAGGGCCCCATTTTGGCTTGAACCCTGTAGGTGGGAGTTCTATCCATCATCAATTCATAGCTCCTGCAAGTATGTTCATCATGTCCTACTATCCTACAAAAGTTGTAGAACAACTGTTGCGGTGCTTGTACATACTTCTGTAGCAAGTGACAGTTATCCATGGCATGTTTTCCGGCTACCTGACAGATAGCGCACCACAAGGCAGGCCCTGCACTAGTTCCTTCTTGAGCTTCTGGCCTTAAAGACATCAGTCCTCCTCTTGCAAGGTAATTTTCAAAGACCAGGCAATGGTCTTTGTCATGACCCTAACTCTTCCATTTCAAGCACCATACCTCCTCGCGTACCTCTTGCTGAGTTGTCCTATCCTACTTCAGACTTTGCATCTTAAGGCACATATTCTTCAGCTACGCATGAATCTGTTGAACTCCTAGATTAGGATCCTACATCAGAATCTCATGTAGTCTCATGGAAATATTCAAGGCCTCTTCCTGAGTTGTTATTTTTTGTTGCGACAACGTACTCCTTACGTGTGGTAGTAGCGAAGCCACAAACCATTTGCGATGCTGTCAATCTGTCAAATTCATGTTGGCTTCGTAGATTGCACATTTCAGCCTCTGATCTAGTTCCCAAGGCATCTCACCTGGTTGCATCGCAATCTCTTTGAATCCCATAATCGACTGCTCCTCAGATTTAGGCATACTAACTTCCCTATTTAGTGCTACCTGGATGTTTGCTACTCCAGCATTTGGGTTATCGTTAGAGTACTTAATATACCAGGTTAGCGTGTGATCTTGTAGAGTACTAACTAGTGTCGTCTTATTTATATGATCATCTGTAACACCCTGAGCTTCCCATACAGCCCTCACAATGAACCAGAATTGGTTAGGGTCCTCATTTCCAAAGACTTTGAACAAAGGAAACTTCACTGTGTTCTCCATACTAAACAGTGGTGGAGGTGGAGGTGGTACGGGAGAAGTCGGAGGCGATGGTGGTGAAGTCGGAGGTGGTGTGGGTGGAGGTGGTATTCATGGGAATCCTTGTCTTATTAAGTGAATATAACTTCGCGAAGAAACCTTCTCTATCCCTTCTTTGTCTCATCGTGGAGGTGAAATCAAGGGGCTATACTCGGGACCCTTATTTCCTTCATTCCTATAATTTTTTCCACTTCACGTAGTCCCGAACATCAAGGTAGCTGCATCACCTATTTTTCGCACAACAACATTTTAATCCAAGTGTTCAAAGATTTTACATACTTACCTCGTGGTCCTTTGAAAAAGCATCACTCCACCTCACTATAGCTGACTGAGGTGTTGACCGTGAATTCAGTCACAAATCCTCCTACGATGCGATCAAGCCAATGATTGACAGCGCGGGCAATCTTAATCTCTGATGCTTCCAACCTTCGCACTAGCTCTGGGGTCCACACAATATGACCATCAAGTTTTCACCTTCCTTGGAAATCTGCTAGCTTCGCGTTTGACTAGTATAGCTCAATAGGGAAATAACAGAAAAAGATTTCATGGATTGGTGCAATCAATGTTCTTTTGATAGTCATGGGTTTTTGTTCTCCTGTGTCGCGAATTCGTGGATCCTTCTATCCAACCTGTCTCTAATCTCCTTCTTAGTTGGATTCTAGTGGTATGACATCACACATCTCTTAAGCAGATTTCGGTCCTAGCAATGGAACTATTTGTTGGCTTAAGGGGGCTTGACCCAAGTTCAACATTATTTAGCCAAACAAATCCCTACACTACTGACCGTTTTGGCATTAGCCCGCGGAGTGTGGACTGAAGTATCACCATAAGCAGTATGGGGGGATGTTGGAACCAAGTTTTTTCACCCTTGAGATCGTTGTGATGTCATTTGATCTCTTCTATCCCTGCCTTCGCACGGTGATCTCGCCCTAGGTCTTGTAAGACAAATCCTCTGTTCTAGCTTTCAATACCTTCATGAAAGTAGATGATCAACCTTCACGTAACCCTAACCTGTAGCTCAGGTACTTTTACACTGGTATAGTAGCATGCCATGCAGATTCCTCAATTATCCTAAGTGCTTTGCTTATCTTGTCAAATACTTAAAGTTATCACTGCACAAGCAGATATTCATGATCGTGTTCAATTATTCAATGTAATTGCACTCATTCACTTATCATATAAGCATAATAAAGGAAATTCATACAAAAAATATCCAAACCCATTAATAGAACAAATACACAGAAATTTCATAATAACTCCTTTTATTAATATCCTCCAAGTTTTACAGACTTCACCCTGCGCACATAGCTATAGGGGTCATCGCACTCAGTTGCAGACTTCTACCCTAGGCCTATATGCACTCAGCTGCAGATCCTCTACCTACACTACAACCCAAGACTTAGAATTCTTGCTCTAAAGATATGACTCTCTTCCTCATCTAATTGATCGATTGATGCCTTGCACTACTTAGAGTTTAGATATTTCTATACAATCCCATGGTCTGTGGACCATGGGTAGACCTCTTACAGCCGACCTTACTTTACAAAACTAAGGGTGGACTACCCTTTGTGACACATAGTACCTTCGCACTACATGACCACAAAATGCAAAGTCTTTACAATAATATTACAAAAACATGGGCTTTTAGCCCCAAAACTACCCTTGGGGCATCTCTCTCCCAATAGCTTTGAGAGTGCACAACTATTTCTAAGATTTCTCGACTCTCTGGAGGGAGCTCCAAAATCCCAAGATCTTTCCTCAATTTTGAATAATGATTTTTGCACTTTTCTAATGTACATTGTTGGAGGTTTTCTCCCAAGGAAGCTCATCAGGAATATCATATGGATAAGTGGTAGTTGGTGTATGGCCTTCTTCATTAAATGTATGGCTTCGCTTATGTCTACTTCCAACAACATTTTCACCCTCTCCATCAATATATGAAATTACATAAATATAAAAATATGTGAACAAATGTGTTCATACACATGCAAGATAGACATGTACACACATATGTACATACAATTCATTTACATGTACAATATGTTTTAACATAAATTTTTTATATATATAATTTACCAAATGATGATGATCATGATGATCCGATTGAGATTGATGACCACCAGGAAAAATGTTGACTACCCTAAGATTGATGACCACCCAGAGAATGTTGACCAACCTGAGATTGATGATCACCCGAGAATGTTGACCACTGTCATTCGACAACATAGTGAGTGAATCTTCTAAAACAAAATAAAAAAACAATTCAATATATATGCGACATACATATGATTCTACCTATTTATCATTTAATTAAATTCACATAAACATATATATACAATAAATACCATCATGTGAAAAATGGACCTCCCCGGATTCATTTGATATTCTCTTTGATCCATGACCTCGACTTCCCCCTCTAGTAGATGCATGAGACTCTATTGATGCTTGCCTCGAAGAATCATGTGGCAAATGCTCATCCATGATATGGATATCTATAGATATATAGATGCATGATATTTAAAAATTTACCTCATGCATTTACAATTCTTTTTAAAATTGCTATTTAAAAAGATTGCGAATTCAGAAAATTGTTGTAACCCTTGAAGTTACCTCAAGAATTTAAAAATCTTGAAATTTCTATTTAAAAAGATTAAGAATTCAGAAAATTGATATAACCCTTGAAGTTACCTCATGCATTTAATTGATGTAACCCTTGAAATTACATCATGCATTTTAAGATCTTAAAATTGCTATTTAAAAACATTGAAAGAATTCAGAAAATTAATGTAACAATCTAATGCTTTGATGTAACCCTTGAAATTACATCATGTATTTTAAGATCTTAAAATTGCTATTTAAAAACATTGAAAGAATTCAGAAAATTAATGTAACAATCTGAAGCTCTTCATTTAAAATATACTCAAGACTAAAAATAGAAATGTTGAAGCATGTACATTTTGAAAATTAAATACAAAATTTTCTAAAACATGTCAAGTTCACCAAGTTGTGCTTACATAGTGGGGGCACACTTGATATAGAATTGAAAAAAACACATGGTCATTAAAAATGAGACATTTATAACTAAAAAACACACACATATCAAAGATATCATACAATGTCCATCAATAAATATTGATGGAGAACTTCTTAACAATAATTCATCTTTCACACACAAATCTTGAATTGGCATTTCCCCATACAATAGATCACTAGACATCCTATTAAAATTTTCACAATGTCTTATGCTAAATGATTGAAATTAACTAACAATATTTTTTGCTTCTCCATGTAGTTGTTTTAACCTCTCTTTTTTAAGTTCGTACATGCCTTTCATCTAGTTGCACACAAGAATGGAATTGGTGAAGACTACAATTCCATTGGATCCATATTCCATAGATGTTCCTAACCCTTTTATCAATGCAATATAATATGGTTCATTTTATGTTGTTCTTACATGCACATTCCTTTTCCTTTGAAGTACTTTGTTCGTCACAATATTTCATAGCACATAAGTGATCACTTATTGCCCTGGATTGGGATAACAAGAAAATTCTATCCATAATGTCCATTTTTCAACCATGTTTAATGGGTTTTATGATCCTTGTAAAAACCAAAATCAATAAAATGAATTTAATATATTTAGACCTATTGTGACTGAATAATGGAATCATAATAAATAAATCCCTTAGTTTATGGGAGAATGATAATAAATAAATACCTATTGTGATTGAAAAATGGAATACTACAAGGATTTAGCTTAGTTTCAAGATCATGTTCCATGTTCTCCTTCAAAATTTATACATGTGATTGATAGTTTCATAAAGAAATTATCAATTATGATATTAATAGTTTATTGATTTTAGGAACTAGGTCTATATAAAATCATTGTTTAAATGCATGGACAAGCTTGTGTCCATTGTCAAACCTATGGTCACATTCAAGATACCTATCACTATCACATCACTTGAATAATGATATCAAGATTTAATTTACAATGCATTGACTCAAAATCAAAAGAGGCAAATGAAGAGATTTAATAGTTATGCATACCTTTGATGAAGTGAGAAAGCAAAGGGTGTAGGAGATTACCTCATGATAAGTTGGGAAAATCTTTGAACTACTACAATAACTAGGTATAGGAGATTACCTTATGGTTAGTTGGAGAAGTTCATGGATACTGGATCAACTTAATCTAGATGGTGTAAATATTTTGATTTAATGTATAAATATCAGGTGATTTTCTAATTTTCTTGGAATTTACATGATTATATTTTTGATAAGATGTTGATGTTTTATCATTTAAATTATATATTTGTCTGTAGAAATATATTAAGCATATTGAAGAACTCTACGACATAGATTTAACAACTTAAAATTATAATTATCCCAATTTCTATCCTAACTTAACCCAATATTCACTTAAAAATGTGCTAGGAAAAGCCTAAAGAAGTCACCTGGTTAAAGTACTACAAACATACATATCATATTATATCATCACAAAATCCAAGGAATTTAATAAATTTGATATTGTATAATCACAAAATGGAATAAATTTATTGTGTGAACAGAACATTTAGTGAAGGGTTAGGTTGTGCAAAAGATCACGGTTTAGACAAATATGTTGGAAGGCTAGGTAGCAGGAAAGGTTGTTTCTACTTGGTTGGATGGTTGGAGAATTGCAAGAGGAAAAAAACTAGAGATCTCTAATTCAACTCAACTATAGATCTCTAATTCATTCAACATGTCTTCAACTCAACTGAAGGTTGAAATCATTTACTAATTTATTTTTATGTTCATTCCACAGATACAAATCTTTCTAATTCAACTTAGCTTCAAATCACCCAAGTTTGAAAGTATTTCTTAATTTATTTTTATTTTCATTCTTGGAAATTTAACACTTATTCTGCCTTGTTATAAAATTTGTTTATTAAAGTTATAATACATGTTTATTTATATCCCATACATGGGTCTATATATATGCTTATTTACAAATGAGAGTTAAAAAAGAAAAAAGAAATTACAATGAAAAATAATAAAGTGATTTTATTCTATTAAATTTAACACTTATATTGCCTTGTTATAAAATTTGCTTACTAAAACTATAATACATGTTTATTTATATGGCCTAAATGGGTCTATTTATATGCTTCTTTAAAAATATAGTTAACAAAGAGGGAAAAAAATTAAAATGAAAAATGATAGACCCAGTTTTATTCTAGTAAATTTAATATCTATGTTGCCTTCTTAAAATTGTAATACATTCTATTAGATTATCTATTTATATGCTTCTTTAAAAATGAGGGTGATCAAAAGAAAAAAACTTAACTTCAAAATGGTAGACCCGCTTTTTACCAACCACAAAATTGAACTTGATCCATTATATTTTACTAATATTGTTATTACGTAATGCATATAAATGCTAGTATGCATATTCAACCAAACTTGAAGCATATTCAACCGAACTTTGATGTTTTGGAAGGTTCCAGCTAGGTAGAAATCTTGTTATATCAAGGTTCCAAGAAATTTTGTCAAGTGTTTAACCCTTGCTCTCATGAAATTGTGAAATGATTTCCTAATCACTTCCATCTTACTATTGTGCATATCATACACCCTCAAGGTTGATTTTGGGTTGTGTTGGTTTGTATGAAATTACAGTATATTTTGTCCCTCAAGTTTTTTTTATTTGTTTTATTAAATTGAGAATGTTGATTTAAAGATGAACATCTCTAAGCATATGGTTGCGAAATATATATTTGTTTGTGTTTTCTTTTTCAATCTACTTATCAGGATTGGAATTGAATCATTTTTTTCTTTCTTTTTCTTTTTGGTATATAATTTTGATTTTTGGAGATGATATTGATGATTTTGAATTTGGTGGTTGTCACCAAATATACTTTTTAAATATATTTTTGATAGAATCTTTATGTATGTGGCACAGTCTGACGAATAGCTTATATAGATGGTATATTTTACATAAGTTGTTGGATAGGAAGAACATATGAAAATATAATTTAAGATTATACATTGTAACACATTCTGGGTGCACATGGGACCTAGTGAACCTGCTATGAAAGATTTATATAATGAAAAATAAAGCCCTTTTTCCAAAAAAAAAATATCTTAATTAATTAAGTGTTTAAACCATGTTTGAAATATTAATTTACAAAAATACCATTATAAATTTTCTATCGTTATCATTTATCTCCACATATATAAGGATTGGAGAAAATGAAATTAAAAATTTACTGTGAATGTCAGTGTGAAACTAATGCCTCTAATTACATTCTATTCATAATGTTTTGTCTTGCAATAAATGTTTTATTTTCAATTTATTCACAAACCCTCTGCTGTACATATGGGATGTTAGTTTCGTTATTATGTTATTTAAAATTTATTCACAAACCCTCTCTCTGGTGTAGTGTATGTAAGGGGATATTCATTTCATTATTTTGATTAATGTTTTGCATGAACATGAAAGCCAACATTAGTGTTATGTCTTCCAACAATGTAAATGATGCAATCTGTCTTGAAATAGTCATGAAAATAGTGTAAATGGTGCAATTTGTTATAATCTCCCTAGGTGTAGCATCGCCATAGAAGAAAGAAGGAAAAATATAAAATAAAACAAGTTTCTGTTAATAAAAAATGAAAAACTAAAAATGAATGGCTCTAATGTTTTAAGCTCCCATGTAAAAACAAGCAAGTAAAAAGCACGAACATTTGAAGATGAAAGGATACTGAAACATAAGTATAAATTAAAGTGAGTTTCAATCCATGATCGAGGAAAAGTGAAACAAAAGTATAAATTTAAGTGAGTTTCAATTCATGAATGAGGAAAAGCTGAAATGAGGCATAATAGATCCTAGTATATTTGAAGATTTGCAAAATATTATGAATAATGGAAGCGGGGTTAGATGCAAGTAACCAGAAAGCATATCTTACCTTAAAAATATTAAGTGATATCAAAATGTTCAAAACATTCTAAACTTAACATGGATGGTATGCAGAAAATAGATGAATAAATTAAATAATTGGTTATGTGTGTGTGTGTGTTAATCACCAAAAGTATCACATAGGTTTTTATGCTAATAATATCATTTTATGTTATTTTGTTGTGATCCATACTAGCATTTATATGCATTACGTAATAACAATATTGGTAAAATATAATGAAATTTGGTTGAATATGACACAAGATGCAGAGAGGTGCATGGCATGAGAGGGAGTGACATGTACTTCTCTAGAGGGGGTGGTATCGGCCCCATTTTTGGAAGAATTTCGATGGTAATACGAACACGATTTCTAGGGGAAGTGAGAATTAAACCAAGAATTTTTTATGTATCAATGGATAGATACGTACCCTCAAATCCCAATAAATGGTGTAGTGTAAGATGAAACGCCCTCGTGTCAACCTCGCAAAGATGGAACTACTTGCAGATCATATCTAACTGATTAAGATGGTGTTTCTCCTTTACTCAAAGTCTATGTGATTCTGGTTTGAACTAAGAAAAAGGAATATGGAAGGCATGCATCCAATGTGAATGCATGTACAGAGGTCAAACAATTAACTTGTTCTGCAGTTCTGTAAGTGCTCTACATAAAAGGCTATCTTTAGTTCTAACCCACCTAATAAGTTTGCTGAAGTAACCTATACATTCTAACCAAAGATGTCATAAATTCATCATGTTTAACTCCTACCTAATCAATAAGAAGTGGATAAGAACATCGAGTATCAGAATGGAGGGAGGTGATAATGAAAAGCACAAGTTGATGTTCATCATTCTAAAGATGAAGTTAATAATATCAAAAAATTATGGATAGCATTATGAAGTCTCAAAAAGAATTGAAAAAAATTGACAATTAAATAGCGAATAGGGATAGAATTGACAAGTTAATCAACAACCGAACACCATATCATCCAAAAGAATTTTGTTAAATCTAGAAATTGATTTATTGATTGTAAAAAAGAAAATATATGACCATGTTTATTGTTACAATGCTACGAAATTTAATTTATAAACTTATTATTCAAATTTACTATCTTACTACCTCTATAAAGATTTTGGGTTCATGTATTTTGTGAGCATCATGGAGATCATTTATAATATCCCCCAAATTTTGTTCATGATTTGCAGTATTTAACATGTCGATGCATAGGAATAGATGAAATGTGCCTCGTATATTTTTACAAACATATTATGATTTCAATGGTGTAACTATTTTTAATTAGCGTTTTTATGAAGATAATTCTTATGTCTCCTTAATTGATGAAATTTTAGTTGCTCCACTTTCAAAATATGTGATTTTGTTTTATTTATTGCAAGTTGTGTTGAAATAGGCATGATATTAATTTCTTTACTGGGTGGAGTCCATGGGAGTTTCTTTGAGTAGTGAAGGGAATGATTAAGATTTAATATATATATATATATATATATATATATATATATATATATATATATATATATATATATATATATATATATATATATATATATATATATATATATATATATATATATATATATTAATCTTGTGTTCATGCTATACAAATGGATTTATATAGAATTGAACAGTATAATCTTGAATGTCCTCGAGCTATCCTTCAACTTCGTGTAGTTTTTTCTTTTTGGTAAGACCTAATAAGATGTATCAACAAAAAGATAAAAACATCAAGAAAAAATAATGAGCATAGAGAATGGATTGAGAGACAATTTGAAATCCAAGGTGAGTCAATGTTATATCAATAACTTTCAAAAATCCTAGAAATATGGAATGTCAACCACAATTCACGAGATAAATCAAGGTAGAACAAGTCAACTCAATAACATTAAAATTAAAACACCAAAATAGATTACAAAGAAATGCCAACACTCTAATCAGCTTCAATCTCATGCACCCAACAAAATAGAAATGAAAAAGATGTATCTCAAAAATAAACTACTACATGGAAAGAGCAAGTATAAGAACCTTCAATTAAGTGTATTCTGCCTCATCTTAGGAAGCTAATAAGACCCATATTCCAAGAAAATAGGGAAGCAAACCTACAATTCCAGTTGCAATCATGATGGGGCAATTACAACCTGGAGAACTAAAGTTCATGGGAATCATAGAAGATAGAAATGTAATTATATTCATGGATTTTAGTAAAACACACTACATCGGCATTGATTTCACTAAGAAACTAAACCTATTTGTGTACCCCACCAATGACCTCACAATTACACTATTTCATGGATGAAAGGTCAAAGGAGTAGGAAGGTTTCATAAAATCATTATTCAAATCCAATCTTTGGAACTCCAATTAGGACTATATGCTCTGCCACTTGATGAGATGGATAGTTTCCTTCATGTTGAATGGTGGATGCAATTACGCACTTATACCAGCAACCTTGAAGAAAGACGCACAAAATTTCACTAGCAAGGACAATATTATAGAATATATGGGAAAGGATGTTCCTATCATAAGAAATTTGAATGACACATAATGAAAAAGGAAACATAAATGAACATATAACAAAATAAGCAAGGAAAGTATGTTACTAAGAAGCATTAAGGTTTCACATTAAACAACCAGGTTGGAACACTTTAGAATATTAATGCACAAAACAAAGTAACCTTGACACAACTCAGTCTCAAAACAAGAACCAAGTTGAACCTCTACAGCCAAGTAAAAATATTTCCATTAGAACAACATGCTCACCTACAGTGAATTGTATTTACTACATTTTGAGGACAAAATCTTCCATCAAGGGGTGGCAATATAACAAACATTAATAATAATAATAATAATAATAATGATACCATTATTAACTAATACATAATAAATAAGTAGGCTAATGAAAAGTCAAAGGGCATACCCCTTCACCTCATGACCAATCAATGCATATACGTATATTTTCATGAGGCCCATTGTATATCCAATCAATCATTAATTAACATATTCTTATAGATACCTGTAGAAATATTTTTCCAATCTCAATAATAAACAAGGACTATTTATTAAAATGTGTTTTGCAGAGACAAGGAGGAAGAGACTTGTATAGACACATGATCACAATCAAGAAACATAAACAAAAATCTGAAAGGAACTATCCTTGCCTAATATGTGAGGGATTCAATCATCCTTCACCCATCCATGATGATAAGTATGGAATTCAAGTATGGTTATGTCAATGGGCTCTAATCCATGACAATGGTGACAACACGCGAGGTGGTGGTGATAATGTTAGAACTCATGAAGTAACAGAGCGAATTGGTAGACCAAGAAAAGGAGGCACAATTAGCACTTTTGAACAAGAAATGTGAGTGGGTGGAGAAGAAATTTGAAAAGTTGCAGCAAATTATGGAGGTGGAGATAGCAGTTTTGAACATCAGAATGACTAGAGGACCAGGAATGATAGTGCATTTCATCCATGGAAAAGGAGCTGAAGAGCAACTGAGTGAGGTTCGAAGGCACACAATATTGCTTAATCATAAATAGGAAAAGACAAAGCCTAAAGATGGGCCATCAATATCAAGTTAATTCCTAAAACTTTGTAAATGTTTTACAATTTTGTTTTGTTATTAGGTGTTTGAGAGTTGTAGCTTTTGAATTAGTTATAATCTTAGTGGTTTCCAACTCCCATAGGTTATTCTCTAGTGTTGTAGTTTTTGAATTAGGTATAATCTTAATGGATGCAAACTCCAATAGGTTATTTTCAAGTGTTATATTCTCCTAAATATGAAAACTGACATTTTGGAAAAAAACATAGAGGAAAAAACTCAATTAGAGGTGTTTTAGAGGGCTTACCTGGTCCAGATGAGGAGGCTAAGAAAGTTGACAATTCCTCTAGCGAAAATGAGGTGAAACCAACCAAAATTCTTTGGTGCCAATAAACACTGAAAAAAAGACCAAAAACCATTAAAAATTTATTGAAATAAATTTGAACTACATACGAACCTCCACTGAATTGACAGGCTCAACTACAATAACAACAATGCTTGGCTTCGGCTTGGCTCAACTTCAATAACAACAACACTCGTCTTGGCTCAACTACAATAAAAAATTAACAATGCATAAAACTTCACAAAAAATTCAGGTCCATCATATATATAAAAAGAAATTCAGCGGAACAAATAGTTTGGCCAAATATATATTTCAACCGAATTATTTGTTCGGCCAAATTATTTATTTAGACGAATTATTAGTTCGACAGAACTAATTTTTTTCCCATATTTTAAACTCCAGTAAAAAATCTGTTTAACGATTGGCGTTAATCTAAATGGACAAATTTTCAGTTGAATGTTAGTATAATAGTTCAGCCGAATAAATTTAGAAAATTCGACGAAGAAAATTTTCGTTTGGCCAAAAAATTGAGATTATAAATTTTTTGGGGGCATTTCTCACAAAAGTGTAACCCAGCTTCACGTTTTAACCTTATTATAGTTTTCTACATGATAATGTGGAAGGAAACCTCATGAAAAGGTGAGGGTAAGCTAGACCTTTGGACCCCTTACCAAGTGTCCTCATGGTCTCATACAATAAGATAAATTATTTTTTTTCTTCTTAAGATGAACCATAACATAATCTCCCCATGGCTATGTTGACGGTGTTGGACCCGCCAACATTCAGGGGATCTCCCTGATAAGAAGTCCCAACTAGACCTCAAACCGTTTGGATTATGAGTCCCAGTAGTGGGTGGTAGTGTAATGCCTTGACCACGGTAGCACGTAGAGGTAAGTATGATAACTTTGGGTGAGATAAAGTGTGTGACCCTATGGAGAGTCAAGTGTGATGCATGGGGGTTCTAACATATGGAGGGGAAAAGGAATTATGTAGCTTAGAAGACTATAATAGTAAACGAATTGAAAGGTACATACATTCAGAATGACATCACAAGCTAAAATGCAGAATAGTCCACAAGTTAAAGTGATGTGTTAGTCCACAACACGCATCGAACAAGATTCATACAATTGAATACAAAGTAGTTCATAAGAAAGTGCATAAGTTAAACAACATACATTGATAAATAAGCCATAATAGTCTAACTACAATAACACCATATGCATGAAAGCATGTTGGCTCTCATATTATAATTATAAGTGAAAATTCCATTCATACATACACCATTGATGACCACTAGCCCCAATAGTGGAACATTACAGTCAAGAACACCTGCTCCTCCAAATATGTATACTCGCTCTACGTTATGAAGAAGTCAAGCCTGCTCACAAAACTGTCAAGCCTTTCCTAAGCCCAAGCCTAGCCAAAATATTGGCTCCCGTGAAGCCTCGTTCTATGAGTTACAAGGTTCTATTTATAACAAAGGGTGGGATGACCCTTAACATTCCCCTTTGTGACTCTTTGACTTTCCTCAAGACTCTTCAACTTCTTTACAAATAAATCATTACATAACATGATGACCTTTCACGTTCCACCAATGACACTTGTTGTTTCACTTACAACATATTTTCAAATAATATTACATCTTCCACATGTAGCCATGTGAGACAAAATAGGCTAGAGACAGCCTAACTAGACAAAACACTATGACTCTGAAGTTTGGGTAAATACCAACTTGACAACCTCCACTTTGTGCTTCTCGATCTCATATTGATTCGAAGCTTGGTACTTCATGATGATGTCCCAAAAATTCTTGATGGTGTCTCTCTGATAACGAACTCTTGCCTCCATGGCATTCATGTATATGGTCTTGGAACCTATGTCCAACTTGTTCTGAAGCATGTACAACATAGTGTTGACCATGATGGGACCACCAATGTACTTATGCATGTTATGTATTCTCAAATCCAAGTCTTCTTTGGTGACGTCTTATCTTAACTGCTCCATGTACTCATTGATCTAGCTAGACTTGGTTCTTTGATTTATCCTTGCTGAGGGAACCAATTGATGGGATCTTGTGTGTTCTCACCAGGACATCCAAACTATTCTACAATTATGGATATGAGGCACATATGCTGCTGATGAATGGGAAACACTACTCATAGTTCTAGATAAACATCCAGACCTTTTCTTTCTGCATCTTTACCTGTGTCTTCATCTTCTTTGGCAAGTGAAGCGAGGCCCCTTTGTATTGCATTTTCCACCATTTCATATGGGAAATGGTAACATGTATGTTCCTGAGAGTTTGAACAAACTCTTTGCCCGGCTATTATAAGCCATGCACATAGAAAATTGCTTTATGCATGGTGATAAATCTATCATAGAGCTTCCGCATGGTAGCCTCAAGTGTTGATACTTTAGCAAGTATCTCTTTCCTCATGTCCCCCATTGTGAAAACTACGCTCTAATCTTGGACTTGTTCTGCCTCTTTCATGGCAGCCTGCAAAGTATTTTCCATTTGTTAATTCTCAGCCAACAAGAACTTAACATATCAGCTTGTTTCTCTTGCATAGGCCAAGGTGGCATCGACAAGGTCAGTGGGATGATTCCTGATGTCTGGCACTATCACCCTTTCCTTGATGAATGCAGGTGATGCAAGATCATATGGAAAGTGCTTCCTCCATGCCTATACAATCATCTTTTGTAACTCATAAAATGATATATTATACACATCCATGACTGAAACATCATTAAGGAGAACTTCTTCTCCTTGCTTGCTTAGGATTGGTTCTGAATTTGGAGGTGTTGGAGACTGAGAGATGATCCCTAGTGCTCTCAACATGAGGTCATTGTATTCATTTTTTGGCTCCTATTCCAACTCCATGTTTGTACTTCAATCAGTTCCTCAATCTACTAAGCAAGCTCCTTATCCTGTATTTGTTCACCCTCTTATTCAGTTGCCAGCTGCTTTGACTCATCAACTTGTATAGGAATTATTTTCTTTGTAATCGTTTGTTGCCTTTGTTCTTCTTCCTACTTTTGCTTCTCTTCTCTTTTTGTCCCCCTCATCTTCTATTCTTCCTTCAACTTCTTCTCCTTCTCCTGCATCATTGTTTTTCTTCCTGCAGCCTATTCTTTTCTCTCTTCCTTCGCTCTGCTCTCTTTATCCATTGCTCCCTCTTTGCCTTTGCTTCCAAAGATGCTTTCTCCATGATAGGATCTTACCCCATCTTGCACCTTTTCTCTGCCTTCGGATTCTCGACAATCATTCGCCCTCCCTTGTCTTACATTGGGTTTTTGTTCACTACTCTTGCTGTTGTTGCTTCCTTAGCTTCTGCTACCTGTAGAGCATCCTTTGAAGTTTTTCTTATACTTATTGGCTCGTAGGGTTTGGAGGCATTGTAGAAATACCTCCAAGGGTCCTCCTCTTGTTAGTGAAATGTCTTTTGGATCCATGGATAATACACCTTCACACAGTGGCTCTTGTAAATATTGTGGGGATCATACTGATTAAAGTCTTTGGTGCCAAACTCGAATTTCAATATCTTCGTAGCTTCGACATTTGCATATTTCAAGCTTGTAATCTCCTGCAATATGATCTACAAAGGAAGAGTGGGCCATGGCGTTTTCTTCTTCCTATGTAGTCCTGCTGACAACCCCGTAGAAAGGTGATATGAGACCTCTTGCATGACCAACTTGTTTGTGGAATACCTTGGTAGAACATGCGGAGGCTTCTCTCCACAAAACACTCTGATGATGGTGCCACCTTATGAGGCATACCAATATACAATGTTAAGTATCGCTTCCATTGCTTCTCAGGACATGCAAGGTGGATCCTACTCAAAGATAAGCTTGTACAATGAGATTATGAAATGGTCAATTAGACTTTCCATTACTCCTCATTAGCTATAGTCATAAATCAACTTGCAATATATGTTGACGACAATCTCTTTACGTGTCCATTTCTAGCTCATGCTAGGAAACTGATGTTGAGCACAAATTGCATCTAGTATGTATGCAAACATGTAGAATCTCTCTTGCTCATCCTTGGGAATATTCTGAGCCTTAGACACATGTGTTTTCAACTGATGATCCAACAAGTCTTACCAGTTGAATGGCCTTCCATCACTCACCAACTGGTCTAGTAGGACTACCCAACCTTCAAGAAATGTTTTTGTTTTATCTTGACCATATATTTTGCATCCAAATATGATTAAGAACTGATAAGCCTTCTTGAGAGACTTTGTTTTGTAAACATGATTGTGTGTCTATCTTAACTTTGACGACTCTTTCACCCAGTGCTTGACTATATCCCTCATGTTCATATGGCTATGGGTGGCATAAAAAATTATGTCCATGCACCTCACTAGATCTAGAAATGATACATCCGCTGAAAGTTCTTTGTTGTGAAAGTGGCAAGCTCTATCCCGCTAGCACTTCTCAATGTCATAGTCTCTTGATTTGTGTGTGAGACAACCTAGCTGATAATGTTCACACATGGGAAGGTAGGGTACTTGCATGTAACCTTGTATACACCTAACCACTAGATAGTGATATATACTTGTCGGTCCTCTAAGTTTTCCTTGAAGTCCTCTACAAAAATATCTTTGATTTGCTACCATGTTAACCTTCCCTTCTCAATGAGCAATGGATTGTCTGCATAAAATGGTAAATCAACGGATATCTACTCAACTCCTTCCACAATACTTGTCTTGACAGTTTCCTTTAATGAAACTATCTTGGATTCCATGTTAACTGTAACTACTTGAGAGATTCTCAACAGCTGTTGTACCTGTGGGACAAAGAGGACACTCATGGCAAGAAAATGTTAGCTCAAAAACCAAAGCAAATTCAAGACAAGATCAAGCAACAAATCGAGCTCAGGATGGGAAGGGCTGCACAATTTTGTTTTTAGGAGGTCACAGGATGACTATGAGAACTACATAGTGTGTAGTCCCAACAATCATTCAGGAAGCTTGCTGACTGGAACTTCACAATGCACAGTTGAGTTAGGGTAAAAGGCTAGGTGAGACTTTGCTTTGTGAAATCTTAGTGGCTAAGCTGGGAGGCTGCCTCCTGGAACTGCGTAGTGTGTAATTGGAGCCAGGAAAAGATAGCTTCTGCATAATTCTAGAAGCCAAGGTACATGCCTTGAGCTCTCAGAATTCTTAGTGCATGCAAGGAAATACAAGATCGGGGAAAGGGGAGCCTAGATCTACTCAAGGGGAGTGTGAAATCTAGTTAATCTAGAGGATGATGTGATGATAAGTGCATATCTAACTACGTAGTGATACATGCGAGTAAAACAAGTGCAAGAATCAATCAAACTAAAGGAAAATGAAGCATGTGAAGGGAGTTGCCGCAACAATGACCGTTGGTGCAAAAACGGGAAAATACATGTGACAATTGGGAAAGACAATCTAAAACCTTAAACAACACTTATACAAGCTAAAACAAGTTAAAATTCTAGCAGTCATTCAAAGAAACAAGTGAAACAACACTCTCATAAGCTAAACAACAAAAAATGACAAAAAAAGTAGCAAAAGACTAGAAAGGGATAACTCACCCGGAAAATAAACGACGATCACACAGAAGGTTCATCAATCTCCTTGGGAATGCAAAAGTTCCAATATCAAATGTGAAAATGAGCTCTAATAGTTTCAATTAAATAGTTTTGGTTAATTTAGGGTTTATGATGCGAAGGACAAAACTCAAGGAAAAAGAAACACTTGGTGGCAGTTTCTAAAATAACTCAAGCACCTCCTTCGTATTGCTAAAAATAGATCCCTACTTTTTAGGGATGCTTTTTTTATTTTTTTCTTTTTTATGAAAAACTATCATGCATTTCCTAGAGATATTGCATAGTTCTTGGAGGAACCAAATAACTCCATGGTTCATACACTGAGAATCTTCTGAGAAGAATTTCTTCTGTGTAATTTTTGGGCTAAGTGGTTTTGGGCTGCCTCTCATGCTTTGTGCAATTTCCTAGCTTAAGGTTCGATGTCATCTAGCACTGCACATTTCTTGAGCGCAAGGCTCACTGTTAACTTGAACTGTGCAATTTCCAAGACCAAGGTTGGTTGCCCTCAAGGATTGTGTAGTTCTCTAAAGAAAGCCCGGAACTAGATGAAAACCAAGTCAAGATATTGACTTTTGGGTTAGACCGTAAAACAAGTAAGTAAAGACAAGCCAATATGTAATGGATGAGGCTCAATCAAATCAAAAGTACCTAGACCAGTTCAAGATGAGCTGCTGTGATTTAGAAGGGAGGATCCAAAATGAAGCATAGATAAACTTTTGGAGGGTGGTTGTAGTGGCTACAGCATTGGTGACACACTGGTAGAACTCCAACTCTCTGTATTGACCTTTTCTTGTTCAAAACAAGTCTAACTCTTCTGGAAGTATTGTTAATTCTTTGATCATCATAGCTTCTTCACTAGCTTGAGTTGAAGATGTAGTCTCTATCATTCTCTTTATCAGTAGAACACATACCAATCCAATTCAAACTAAGTTGTTTTGATTGGAGATTAGGGGTATATAAATGCACAAGTAATATATATTGTTAGAGTTTTAGTTTCATATCTGGTGTTGATCCACTGCCAACAGGCCTGGACAGTACCCCAACAGAGTCACTTCAGGAACACGAGCATTGCTTCGCTTCCAGCGAGCCTGAATAGAACCCTGGAGAGTTACTTGCTTCACCTCCCTGCATAGGAAGAATTTCTCTTCTCTCTTCTTTATTTCATTTTCCATTTTTTTTCATTTTTCAAAGAACTGTGCATAGGCACTTATTCATTTCATGAGGCAGAAGAGGGATCCCGACTTATTGTGTTAGGTCCCTATAATACTAGTGATGCCCCCATTAATATTGTAGTTGTATCCCTTATTAATATTGATGTGCCCCTATTGTCCCCATATTGTTATAATTATGCCCCATAGAATCCCTCTATTGTTATTTTTGTGCCTTTATCTTATTATTGTTAGGATGGCTTGGTTATATTGTGACCCCTTAGACTCCTATATATAGAAAGGAGGTTTTGTCATTTGAATCATCCAAGAATTGTTCTTTTGTGTAATGTAAAGGAGGTTTCCGCCTCAAAGAGGCTGAATTCTAAGGCGTTCAACTATCTTTTCTATCTTTTTGTGAGCTGGTTTCATAATGTTTGGTATCAGAGCTTTGGATTCTAGGGTTTCGCTGCTCCAAATAGGTCATCGTGGAATTTTTGCTATAACATTTTTCTGTGACGTTTCAGAAGCGAAAAGAAAAACCCATTTGAGATGAAATCACACTAAACCTCGGGTCCAAATTTTAGATATTTTTGGCTATATTTGCGGGGATATGATCTAAGGAAGTTGGTATTTTTGCATAATCCTAAATTACATTCCAAACAGGTGACCTGGGGAAAATCATCATAACTTTCTCTCTGAGCATCAGATTGAAATTTTGTAAGAAGGTATAAAAAGAGGACAGACTGTAGTCTCTTGTATATATTTTTCAGAGCCAAAGGCCGAAACAGTGACATGTGGCACTTCATACAAGTTCGCTCTTCTGGAAAGGTCGATAATCAGGTCATCTTGGGAGATTGTGCATAACTCTTCCTTGGAGAATCTAATTTGGATTAGACTGGTGGCATTGGAAAGAAGACGTACAGGGCTACTATAGATCGCAATTTCAGAACTAGATGATCCGAAATAATAGAGATACATCATATTCAATATCAAGCTCCTACAAAGTGAAAAAAAGTGTGTAGTTTTTTTTTAAATTTTTGCATAAGCTTGGTTTGAAAAATTAGTTTGAAGGAATTCAAAGGGCAAAGTAAAGCATTATTATAAGTAATTGATGCCCCGAGGAAAGAAAATGCAAACACCTAGTAAGCGACCTGAAAGCTCTAGCATGACTCATGAAGAAGAGGAAGAAATGCAACATGATATATCAAAATTACAAGACCAAGTGCAACAAGTGTCACTTGCACAAAAAGTAACAAATCTAAGATGGATGGTTTAAAGAAAGATGTAGAAGCTAAGATGGATGGCTTAAAGAAAGGTGTAGAAGCTAAGATGGATTGTTTAAAGAAAGGCGTAGAAGCTAAGATGGATGGCATGGAAGCTAAGATGAATGGCATGGATGCTAAGATGAATGGCATTGACACTAAAATGGATGGCATGGATGATAAGATGTAAGAATTGAAGATAAATTTGAATAAGTTGCTACAAGAAATGGTCACTAATGGTGAAAGGGTAGTAAAGGAAACTCATGATGAGAACAAAAGAAATGTTAATCATGATTCCATAGACTTTAATATTGGATCAAAGACCCACCATATTCCAAAAATTGATATGAGTAAGTTTGATGGCAAGGATCCCGCAATATGGATATTACAGATGGAGCAATTTTTCGATCTCAATAATGTGCAAAACACACAAAAGGTACGTATTGCAACTTTATATTTGGAACCAAATCAGTTTGTATGGTATTAATGGCTTTGCTCTCATAAACAAATTATCACTTGGGCAATTTTTACGGAATAATTGACAACACATTATGAGGATACAAAAAGAAACACTTTTTTTAGCCAATTGATAAGTCTCAAACAAAAGGGTTCAATAATGGATCACATTGAGGAGTTCCAAAAATTGAACATAAGGGTAAAAAATATTCCATAGGAGCATAGGATTGATGTGTTCATAGGGACTTTAAAGGATAATATCCAACATGATGTTCGCCTTTGGGAACCTGATTCATTAGAGAAGGAATTTAGGTTAGCAAGAAAAATGGAAAGCAAAATTATGGCAACCAGGAAGCATACCACTCACAACTATAAATATGGAAGTGTTGTTGCCCCTAGCCTTCCACAACCTATAAGGTTGACACCACAACAATTGGAAGAAAAAAGAGCAAAAGGGCTTTGTTACAGTTGTGATATCAAATACACTAAAGGTCATAAGTGTGCTGAGAAGAAATTATTCTACATAGATTGTGAAGAGGAAGAAGAAAAGGAGCAAGAAAGGCCAAAAGAAGAGGATATACTCCAGGAACAAAGCCTAGATAAAGAAGAAATGAATCCAATCATATCTTGTAATGCATTGGCTGGAATTACCACTCCTTAAACCATCAAGATAGAAGGACAAATCAAGAAGAAAAAGGTAATAGTGTTGATTGATTCAGGAAGTACCCACAATTTTATTCATTGTAAGATAGAAAAAGAATTGAATTGTTTCCTATATCCAGCACCAGAGCATCAAGTGATGGTTGCAAATGGAGGAATGATAAATTGCTCTGGAAAGTGCCATAATATCAAGCTATCCATGGGAGAATATGTATTGAAAATCCCAATGCTTTCCATTCCAATGGGAGGTGCTGATGTTGTACTAGGAGTCCAATGGCTACAATCCTTGGGTACAATAGCTTTTAACTTTCAAGAACTTTTCATGAAATTTTATGTGGAAGGAAATGAAGTTGAATTAACGGGTATTGCAGGGAAATCGAGAAAGATAATAAGCTCTAACGGTATGACAAAGCTTCTAAAAAAGGAACAACGAGGTGTAATTGCACAATTATTTTCGCTAGATGTTTCCACATCGAAATCATCTATTTCTCCATATCTCCAAAAAGTCTTGGACAATCATTCCAAGGTATTTGAGACTCCCAAAGGTCTCCCACCTATTTTTGATCATGATCATGCTATTCATTTGATTCTAGGAAGTGTTCCTCCAAACATCAGGCCGTACAGATATCCTTATGCCCAAAAGAGTGAAATTGAACGTATGGTTGTAGAAATGCTTGAGGCTGGTATAATTCAACCTAGCCAAAGTTCTTTCTCTGCTCTAGTAGTATTGGTGCATAAGAAGGATGGATCATGGGACATGTGTCTGGATTATAGGGAGCTCAGCAAGCTCACTATTAAAGATAAGTTTCCCATTCCTGTTATTGATGAATTATTGGATGAATTGCATGGATCAATTTACTTCACCAAGTTAGATCTTCGTTCAGGATATCATCAAATCAGAATGAAGACTCAAGACATTCTGAAAACAACATTTAGAACTCATGAGGGTCACTATGAGTTTTTGGTCATGACTTTTGGCCTTACCAATGCACCTTCTACATTTCAAGGTTTGATGAATTCTATTTTCAAACCCTTCCTTAGAAAATTTGTGTTAGTATTTTTTGATGATATACTAATCTACAACAAGTCTTGGAAGGATCATGTTGAACACGTTGACAGGGTTCTACAACTATTGGAGGAGAAACAATTATATGCAAAAAGATCCAAATGTTTCTTTGGAGTACAAGAGGTGGAATATTTGGGTCATATTGTATCTCATGAAAGAGTTAAGGTAGACCCTAGAAAAATTAAAGCCATTAAGGAATGGGAAATCCCCACATCCATAAAGCATTTGCAAGGATTTATCAGGTTGATAGGGTATTATCACAAGTTTGTTAAGAATTATGGGAAAATAGCAGCACCTCTAACAACATTGTTGAAGAAAGATGCATTTTCATGGACTCCAGAAGCAACAAAGGCCTTCGAATATCTTAAAGAGGCAATGTGCCAAGCACCGGTCTTAGCTACACCAGACTTCACAAAAACCTTTATTGTGGAATGTGATGCTTCCAGAAATGGAATTGGTGCTGTTTTAATGCAAGATGAAAGACCCATTGCTTTCGAAAGTCATCCAATCAAGGGAAAGTATTTACACAAAGCTATTTATGAGAAGGAAATGTTGGAAATACTACATGCACTTAAGAAATGGCGACCCTACCTAATGGGAAAGCACTTCAAGGTAAAAAAGGATCATGATAGCCTTAAATACTTTTTAGAACAGAGATTATCCTCTGAAGAACAACAAAAATGGGTCACAAAGATGTTGGGTTATGACTTTGAAATCATATACAAAAAAGGGAAGAAAAATGTTGTAGCAGATGCACTCTCAAGAAAGGATGAGGATGTGGAAGCATTGTTTTGCGCCATTTCTATTATCCAACCAGATTGGATAAACGAAGCAAGGGAGGAATGGAAGAATGACGAAGAAGTGTGGGAACTTATTCGAAAGTTACAACAAGATTCCAGTACATCTGATACATTTAGCTGGAAAAATGATTCGTTATGGTACAAAGATCACTTATACCTCTGTAAGAATTCGCAACTCAAACAAAAGATTCTTCTGGAATTGCATGCTTCTCCCTTAGGAGGGCACTCAGGATTTTTAAGAACTTACCACAGGGTTAAGAAGGAATTTTTTTGGGATGGCCTTAAATTAGATATTCAAAAGTTTGTGGTGGAATGTTTGGTATGCCAAAAAAATAAAGTTGAAACAATTAAGACACCAGGTCTATTACAACCTTTATCCATTCCAAGCCAACATTGGTAGGAGGTTTCAATGGATTTTATCACAGGTTTACCCAATTCTGAGGGAAAGAGTGTCATCATGGTGGTAGTTGACAGAGTTACCAAGTATGCACACTTTTGTGCATTATCACATCCATTTAAAGCCAGTACAGTTTCTACAGCATTTATGGAAACAATTCAAAAGCTACATGGAAACCCAAAGATTATTGTAAGTGACAGAGATCCCATTTTTACAGGAAATTTTTGGACATAATTATTTTCTTGTCTTGGTACTCAGTTAGCTCATAGCTCATCTTATCATCCTCAATCTGATGGGCAAACGGAGATAGTAAACAAATGTTTGGAATGATATCTTCATTGCTTTGTATCTGATAAACAGACACAATGGGTCAAATGGTTGCCTCTGGCTGAATGGTGGTATAACACTTCCTTCCATACTGCAAAAAAAATGACCCCATTTATGGCACTTTATGGATATCAGCCACCATCCATCACATCATATTTAAGAGAAAATTCTAAGGTTCAAGTAGTAGAACATCACATCGAGCATCAACAACAAGTTCTCCAACTCTTAAAGGATAACCTCGTGTTGGTGCAGAATAGAATGAAACAATAGGTAGATCAACATCGCCATGAAAGAAATTTTGATGTAGGTGATTGGGTATTCCTATGGCTACAACCATATAAACAAATGTCCCTCAAGCAAGCTAAGAAGGATAACAAATTTTCACCAAAGTATTATGGTCCATACAAGGTGTTGCAAAAGATTGGTACTATGGCATACAAATTGGAGCTTCCTGCAGCTTCTCAAGTGCACCCAATTTTCCATGTTTCATGTTTAAAGAAGGTTATAGGCGACAAGCTCCCAGTTCAAACAATATTGCCAGAACTTGATGAGGAAGGAAAAATTATATTGGAACTGAAAGCAGTCATAGAAACAAGAACTTGACAACTACGAAATCGATCTATTTCAGAGTATCTCATCACGTGGAAGTACTTATCTGTTGAAGATTCCACATGGGAGGATGATAATTTTATACAGAAGCATCCAGAACTACTCAAGCGTTGAGGACAACACTTTTTTGAAGGAGAGGGGCATGTTAGGTCCCTATAATACTAGTGATGCCCCCATTAATATTGTATTTGTATCCCTTATTAATATTGTTGTGCCCCATAGAATCCCTCTATTGTTATTTTTGTGCCTTTATATTATTATTGTTAGGTCAGCTTGGTTATATTATGACCCCTTAGACTGCTATATATAGAAAGGAGGTTTTATCATTTGAATCATCCAAGAATTGTTCTTTTGTGTAATGTAAAGGAGGTTGCCCCCTCAAAGAGACTGAATTCTAAGGCGTTCAACTATCTTTTCTATCTTTTTATGAGCTGGTTTCATAACATATTAAGAGGAAAAGAGGTTGTCCCTTAAGAGAAGGATGTTTATATATACCTTTGACATACTCATTAAGGTTTTCCCCCTCTCCTTACTCTACTTGAATGATTTGACAAGGGTTAACCGAATATAGAGAACCAATTAGAGTAGGCAGTACTAGTTAAGAGTGAAAGCATCGTGATTTCACCATGACTCTCTCCAAAAGGAAAGTATTTTCCATCAGGGTATCATCGACTGGAAGAAAAGAAAGATTCACATAAAGATAATGAATAGATGGATAACCAAGTGTGGTTAGTTGCACAAGTTCTTGTTAGATTTCACCGTGTTTGTCTAAGAAGCCAAACATGGTATCATGTGAAAACTAGCCTACGGGTGCAAAAGAAAGTAAACAAAGGGAAGAAGTATGAAATAGAAAAACAAAGTAAGAAAATCAATAAATAGGAAAAGAAAGCAAACACAACTCCTACTCCTTACCTAAGGAGATCATAGGCCAACTCACGCAAAGTGTTACTTCCAATGCAACCATCAACGCATTGGTTGGCCCATGTATGCAAGAGAATCATTAACAAGAAAGATACGTAATAAAGCCAATCAGCAAGAGAGATAAAGCAATGCAAACCAATATGTTTGAAGCTTGAATGAATCCATAGAAAAGTAAAGACATAAATCACATGAAAGGCACTTTGTAGACATACCATGATGTCTTGTTACAATGCATGTGAAAGAAAATCATGTACACACCTTTGAACATGAAAGACGAGAAAACATAAAGAAATAATAAAACTTCCATTTCACAAGAGTTCTTGCTATGTATGACTACTATAATGCATGAGCAATAGGATCATGTGATTCTAGTGGAGGATGTGAAAAATGTGAAATAGATTGATCTTCAATGTGAAGAACAGAGTGATGAGGAGCTTGGATAGATCCACCAAGTTTTTGATCAGAAGTGGAACTAACCTCAAGGCTATGCAAACCTCAGATAACCATCAACTCGAGTTGAAGTGCCTCGAAAGCTTGAGGAGTTTCCACTTTATGAGAAGATGGATCATCAAAGACCAGTGGCATAGAAAGATATACAATAGGCAAATCAAAATCGTGATCGGATGAATGAATGAAGAGATCATGACAGTCACGATTAGAAAGTTCAATATGAACAATGAAATCCTTATGATCTATAAGGAATCATAAAGAGGGGATGATGAAAAATGATAATGTTCACCCTCAATGTTTTCGGAAAGGTAAGATGAGGGATTACGTGGATCTGAGAAGAAATATTTTTCCTCTCCACAATCAAATGGAAGACTAGCATCCCAAGTGTTTTTTGAATGATAGGAAGTAGAAAATATTGGAAATGAATTTTCAAAAGATGGAACAAAAATGTCATAACCATGGAAGATGTCAGGATAGAATGGACAAGGTGCAGATAGAAGGAGGTCATACTTAATCGTAGATTCTTGTTCCACACTCCCACACATACTCATCGAAAATGATAGCGCAAGTTGGTTATTCAACACCAACTTCATCTAGAAATTGATCCTCATGAACATAACATGTGAGACCTAAGACAGATGAACACAACACACCAAAATCAGGAGGATCAAAGGAACGAAAGGATGGAGGTTGAGGAGATAAGACCAGATGAAAACCATCAGGTTTGCACTCCAAATCTGCATAGAAATCCTAAGCAGCTAGGGTAGGAGGAGATGGTGACATATCAATAGGTGTATTCTCAACTTATCCCACCTCAACCAATGGAGCTAGAGCTAATTGATGAGAAGGGGACCGAGGCTCACCTGGGATGGAAACATTGTCCATCTTAAATTTAGAAGCTTTATCACTAAGGTATGTTGGGAGAGGTTCGAAAGATTCTAACTCATGTGGATTCTCAGAAATGTGAAAAAGATACTAAAATATTTCCTCCAAAAATTTACAATCAACTTTAGCTTCAGGAAATTCATAACAATAATGAAGAAAACGATCGTGAAAATGCTCAATGGTTTCATCAGGTGATTTTCACAATTTTTTTTTTAATTAAGTGCTTTACGCTCATAAAGAATGAAAGCATGACATAATTCTATGAACACGTGATCAAAAGAGTGTATAGAGGTTGCGGGCAATGTGTGGCACCATTTCTTTGCACGCCCTTTGAATGTGAAAGCGAACAACCCATAGGAAATGTCATCTGAGGGGACATCATGCCTATCACAAAATCCAGTGAATCCAACTATGTACTTGAACAAGGGTGTTTCATTTTGTCCATTGAAATTATATTTGGATAAGTCATCTATAATGCTAACTAGCGCTTCAAAATGAATAGTGTGAGAGAAACATGTCAGGGTTATGATTCAACAAAGGTGATGAGATGCGTGCAGAAATTTAAACCAGAAGACAAGGGCTCAGCTTGCCATCTAACCCTCCTTCTAACACCAGAAATGTTGAGGGTGCTAGACCCATCAACATTCAGGGGATATCCCTGATAATAAGTCCTAACTAGACCTAAAACCATTTCGAGTAGGAGTCCTAGCAGTGGGTGGTAGTATAATGCCTTGACTATGGTAGTGCGAACAGGTAAGTATGATAACTTTGGTTGAGAGAAAGTGTGTGACTCTGCAGAGAGTCAAGTGTGATGCATGGGGGTTCTAACACACAGAGGGGAAAAGGAAGTGTGCCCCATAGAAGCATGTAATAGTACATAGCTTGCAAGGAACACACGAGTGAAGTGACATCCCAAGCTAAAATGTAGAATAATTCACAAGTTAAAGTGCTCGATTAGTCCAAAAACGTGTGTCAAACAAGATTCATACAATTGCATACAAAGTAGTTCATAAGAAAATGCATAATTTAAACAAAATACATTGCTAAAGCAACCATAATAGTCCAACTACAATAAAAACATATGCCTGGAAGCATGGTTGCTCTGTTATTATTATTATAAGTGAAAGTGCCATCCATACATACACCATTGACCACCACTAGCCCCAATAGTGGAACATTACAGTCAAGAACACTTGCTCCTATAAATAATTTTACTCACTCTACGCTATGGATAAGCCAAAGCTCATCACAATACTCCCAAGCCTTTTCTAAGCCTAATCCTAGCCAAAATCTTGGCTCCCCTAAAGCTTTGGTATATGAGTTATGAGGTTCTATTTATAACAAAGGGTGGGGTGACCCTTGGCATACCCCTTTGTGAATCTTTAACTTTCCTCATGGCTCTTCAACTTATTTATAAATAACACATTACATAACATGATGACCTTTCACATTCCACTAATTACACTTGGAGTTTCACTTAAAACATATTTACAAATAATATTACATTTTCCACATGTACACATGTGAGACAAAATAGGCTACAAACAACCTAACAAGACAAAACACTGTGACTCCAAAGTTTGGGGAAAGACCAACTCAGAAACCTCGACTTGGTTCTTCTCAGTCACATATTGATACCAAGCTTGGTACTACATGATGATGTCCCCAAATTTCTTGATGGTGTCTTTCTGATAGCGGACTCTTGTCTCCATGGAATCCGGGTATACGGTCTTGGAACCTGTGTCAAACTCATTCTTAAGCATGTGCAAAATGGTTTTAACCATGACGGGACCACCAATGTACTTCCTCATGTTATGCGAACTCAGCTCCAAGTATTCCCTGGTGAGTGCTCATCTTAGATACTCCATGTAGTCATTGATCTCTAGCTGGACTTAGTTCTTTAGTTTAGCCTTTGTGAGGGAGCTGATTGATGGGATCTTGTGCGTTCTCACCATTACATCCAAATTGTTGTACAACCATGCATATGAGTCCTGTATAATGCTAATGAATGGGGTCATCTACTCATAGTTCTCAATCAACATTTGAACCTTTTCTTTCTCCAGCTCTGCTTGTGGCTTCATCTTCTTTGGCAAGTGAAACAAGGCCCCTTTGTACCGTATTTTCCACTCTTTAACATGGGCAATGGCAGCATGTATGTTACTGAGAGTTTGAACAAACTCTTTTCTTTGCTACTGTAAGCCATGCACACGGACAAGTTCTTTACGCATGGTTACAAATCCATCATATAGCTTCCTTATGGTATTCTCAAGTATTGATACTTCAACGAGTATTGCTTTCCTCATCTCCCCCACTGTGGAAATTGCACTCTACTCTTGAACTTATTTTGCATCTTTCCTAGCAGCCTACAAGTTCTTTTCAATTTTTTCATTCTTGGCCAACATGAACTTAACATTTGACCTTTGTCCTGCTGCATAGGCCAAGGCGGCATCGAAAATGCAAGCAGGATGCTTCCTGATACTTGGCACTATCACCCTTTCCTTGATGAATACAGGTGATACGTGATCATCTGGAAATTCTTCCTCTACACCTATACAATCCTCTTATGCAACTCATCAAATGATAGATTGTACACATCTGTGACCAGATCATCATCAAGGAGAACTACTTCTCCTTTCTCTCTCGATACTAGTTCTGAAACTCGAGGTGGCAGAGACTAAGAGATGACCTTTGGTGCTCTCGGCATGAGGTGAGTCTCTTCATTATGTGGCTCAGGTTCCAACTCCATGTTTGTCACTTCAATCAGTTTCTCAATCTACTGAGCAAGCTCCCAATCCTCTATCTGTTCACCCTCCTTTTTAGTTTTCAATTGTTTTGACACATCATCCTATATATGTGTTGTTTACTTTGTCATCGCACCTTGCCTTTGTTATTCTTCCTTATTTTACTTCTCCTCTCTTTCACTCCTCCTAAGCTCCTATTCTTCCTACAACTTCTTCTCCGTCTCCTACAACTGCAGTTCTACTTCCTGCAACCTCTAGTTTTCTCTCTTTCTTCTCTCTTCTCTCTTTAACCAATTCTACCTCTTTACCTCTACTACCAAATCTTCTTTCTCCATGATAAGATCTGCCCTCATCTTGCATCTCTTCTCTTCTTCTAGATTCTTGGAAATCTTCCTATTTCCCTTGTCTTGCATTGGGTTGTTTCTCACTATTGTTGTTGTTGTTGTTTCTTCCTAAGATGCTACTACCTACAGAGCATCCTTCCAAGTTGTTGCTATATTAACCATCTTGTGCAGTTTAGAGTAATTGTAGCAGTACCTTTAAGGGTCCTCCTCGTGCCAGTGAAATGTCCCATGGATCCATGGATAATAAACCTTCACATAGTGGCTCTTGCAAATACCGTGGGGATCATATGAATTCAAGTATTTCGTGTCGAACATGAATTTTAGTATCTCCTTTGCTTCAACATCTGCATATTTCAAGCTCTTAATTTTGTACAATCCGATCCGCAAAGGAAGAGTGGGGCATGGCACTTTCTTCTGCCTATGCAGTCTTGCTGAAAACCCTGTTGAAAGGTGATATGAGACCTCTTGCATGCCCATCTTCTCCATGGGATACCTTGGTAGAACATGTAGAGGCTTCTCTCTACCAAACACTTTGATGAAGGTTCCACCTGGTAAGGCATACCAATCTATAATTTTAAGTATTGCGTCCATTTCTTATCGAAACATGCAAGGTGGATCCTGCTCAAAGATAAGCTTGTACGATGAGATTATGAAATGGTTAGTTAGCATTTCCATTAGTTCTCGGTAGTTCTAGTCGGAAAGAAACTTGTAATATATGTTGATGACAGTCTCTTTTGGTGTCCATGTCTAGCTCATGCCAAGAAACTACCATTGAGCACAGATTGCATCCAATAAGTATGCACACATGTAGAATATCTCTTGCTCATCATTGGGTGGATTTTGAGCCTTAGCCACATTTCTTTTCAACTGATGAGCCGACAAGTCCAACAAGTTGAATGGCCTTACATCACTCACCAGCTAGTCTAGTAAGACTACCTAGCCTTTAGGAAAGGTTTCTCTTTTCTCTTGACCATATATTCTGTATGCAAAGATGATCAAGAGCTGATAAGCCTTCATGAGAGAATTTGTCCTACAAACATGATATGGTGTCTATCTTAACTTTGACGTTTTTTTCACCCAATGCTTGACTATATCCCTCATGTTCACATGGCTATGGGTGGCATAGAAAGGTGTATCCATGCACCTCACTCACTCTGGAAAATGATAAATCCACTGAAATTTCTCCTCTTTGAAAGTGGAAAGCTCTATCCCATTGGCACTGCTCAATGTCATAGTCTCTTGATTTGTGTGTGACACAATCTAGCTGATAATGTCCGCACATGGGAAGACAAGGTACCTGCATGCAACCTTGTATAAGCCTGACTGTTGGATACTAACATATACCTATCATTCCTCTAAGTCTTCCTTGAAGTCCTCCACAAATATATATTTGATTTGTTTCCATGTTAACTTTGTGCCCTTCTCAATGAACAACTGAATGTCTACATAAAATGGTAGATAAACAGATATCTTCTCAATTGCTTCACCAATAATGATCTCAGTGGTTTCCTTTAATGCAACTCTCTTGGATTCCATGTTAAGTATAACTAACTAAGAGATGCTCAACATCTCCTGAACCTATGGGACAAAGAGGACACTCATGGCAAGAAAATGTCAGCTCAAAAACCAAAGAAACTTCAAGACAAGATCAAGCAACAAACCAAGCTCAATATGTGAAGGATTGTGCAATTATGGTGGCCATAGGTCACAGGTGACTGTGGGAACTGCGCATTTCACAGTGCCTATAGTCATTTGATAAGCTTGTTGACTGAAACTACACAATGCACAGTTCATCCAGGGCTTAGGGTCGGAAGAGACTGCACATTGTGTAGTCTTAGAGGCCAAGCTGGGAGGCTAGCTCCTAGAACTACACAGTGCATAGTTGGATCTAGGCTAGGACAACCTCTACGTAATTCCAAAAACTGAGTTAGATGCCTTGAGCTCCTAGAATGCGCAGTGTATGAAAGTAAATACAATATCTGGGCAAGGGAAGACCATATTTTCCCAAGGGGAGTGTGAAACAAAGTAGATCTGAAGGATGATGTGATAGTGGGTGCAGATCTAACTGAGTGGTGATGTATGAAAGTAAAATAAGTGCAAAAATCAATCAAATTGAAGGAAAATGAAGCATGTGAAGGGAGTTGCCGTAACAATGCCCATTCATGAAAAAATAGGAAAATACATGTGACACTTGAGAAAGGTAATCCAAAACTTGAAAAACTACTTCTACAAGCTAAAACAAGTTAAAATGCCAGAAGGCATTTAACAAAACAAGTTAAAGAACATTCTCACACACTAAATAACAAAAAGTGATAGAAAAAGCACAAAAAGACTACAAAAGAATAACTCACCCAGAAAAGCAACGAAAATTGTATTAAAGATTCCTTGATCTCTTTGGGAATGCAAGAATTCCAAGATCAAATGTGTTGCAATGGGGTCACCTGGGTCAAATTTTGTAATGTTTTTTTAAATATTGTAATTCTCCACAATTTAACGAGTGGAGCACGAGTGGCATAGGTCGATAGGAGTCAAAGGGACTTTTAGAAGGTCAAAACCCCTTAGTTTGTTAAGAGTCAACATGTTTTGAGACCCACCCATGGTTCAAAGACCATGGTATTGTAATGAAGAAAAATATAAAAAGAATTCATAGAAGAGTCATAGGAAGCAGCTAAACATAGAATAGTATTACATGATCTGAGTCTATTTTGTCTATTCTGTACTTGGGCGAACGGGAAGGCTCCTGCATCTATGTGCATGGAGACCTTGGTAAGTCTGCAGCTGAGTGTGCGGGCCCCTGTAGCTTTGTGCACAAGGTTGGAAGGACTGTAATTGAAGATCTAAAGCATAATAAAGGCTTTCTTTGAAGAACTAACTATGTATTTGTGTATTACTATTTTCTCTTTGAATTTATAGTATTTTTGATCTGTTGAATGAAATTAATCAGGAAAAGTACTTAATTGATTCACGAAGACATAGATTTGTTTATTTATATGATTTTATGCCTGTTTTGTGCAATCAGTGAAGGGAATAAATATGATAACTATTAATTTCTCTAATTTCCACGTTTTAAGGGTTAAAGGTTCGCGGAGGTCACGATAATTAGCCCTAGGTTTGATAGAAACACATCACATAGTCCTCTAGATGTAGAAACCTGGTTCTAGCATCCCCCTATACTGCCTTGGGTGAGACTGCATCCTGAGCTATGCGGGTAGTTGCCGAAAGGGCCAATAGTGTAGGGTTTTCCTAGTTAGCATAGCTAACTCTGAACTTGAGTCCAAGACCCGTGAAGCCAACAAACGATTTTGTTTTTGGGACCGAGATCTATCTGAGGAATGTTTGATGTGTCATAAGTGGATACCGACTAAGAACAAGATTGAAAAATGGATAGATCAGAAGTTGCATGAGTTTGAATCCCAAGAAAACAAGAATCCACACTTGTCAAAATAAGAGTGGTTGCAAAGATACCTATATACACAGGAACATGAAGTTTTTTTCTGCTCTTTTCTGTGTGAATTATACGAATGGTTGGCTAAATTTATAGATGGTCAACCTACCTAGAAGTTGGATAACCCTATTGTGTGGACTCTAGAGTTGGTGAAGCACCTAGAAGGATCAAAAAACAAGGTTACAAAGGTTTTCAATAATTGGATCAATAGTATTTTGGGTGGATTTATTACTGAGTTCGTGATTGATACATCTTCCAGTTATAGCGAAGTTGAATGATGGTTTTTCAAAGGACCAAGAGGTAAGTATATGAAGTCTCTGAAAACTTGGATTAAAATTCTATTGTGCAAGAAACAGGTTATGCCACTAAATTGATGTTTAGACGAGACTCAATGAGAGCTACGTGAAGTGGGAGACCATTCAAAAGAGATCTAGATACAAGTGTTGAGTATAGTCCTTTGTTCAGAGCATCTGATAGTGACAAAGAAAGTAATAGTCTGAAGACACCCCAAGGTCCGCCATAGAAGATAGATCAGGGTATTGTGCGAATACCACATCCATCCCCTCCACCGCTGCCATCATCTCCACCTGACACACCTACACCTCCACCTCCACCTCCACTATGTAGTATGGCGAACACTATGAAGATGCCTATATTCAAGGGTTTGGGGCTAGAATACCCTGATCAATTTCGGTTTGTAATGGATATTGTGTGGAAGTCATAGCAGATAAGGGATGACGATCTAAAGAAAGCACAATTGGTAACATCATTGAAAGACAGGGCGCTGAGTTGGTATATTAAGTACAGTATGACTCATCCAGTTGCGTCATTGAAAGACACAAAATATGCGATGAATAATGAATTTAGAAAGCCTAAGTCTCAGGCCTAGTTTGTGATTGAGGTCAAATAAATTAAGCAGAAGGTGAATGAATCTGCATGGGATTTTGATCAAAGGTTGAAATGTTTGCTACAATAGGCTAATCTATAGATCTCATATGAGAAACATAAGGATTGGTATATTGCTTCGTTGTTACCTCATTTGATATTACCATTATCACATCAGAAGGTTCGATTATAGGCTGAAGCACTAGAAATTGTTATGAAGTTGGAGGCTTCGCCAATTCAGGATATGAATCTAGGAGTGTAGCAGATTCAGTCGCAATTGGCTAGCCTGCATATGGAGTTTCGAGATCTCAAAAAGGGGAAAGAAGTCTGAAATGAGACCCATGCTAAAGTATGGTGCTTAAAGTGCAAAGGGCATGGTCACGATAAGGATCATTGCCCAGTATATCATAACTATCTAATTGGAGGAGGTCCTATCCCTGTGAAGCTAGAAAATTCTACTGGATCAAGTAACGATGTAGTGCCATGGTGTGCCATCTACCAAATAACACGAAAACACTCAATGGAAAATTTCCATTTGTTACAGAATTTTTTACAAACTCCCCAACAACTATTCTACAATTTCTGTAAGTCTGTAGTCCATGATGAGCATAGATTCTGAATCTATGAGTTAATGCTGGACATAACTCTGACATATAGAGTATAGGCTGAGACACATCCTCAGTAGGATCAAGGTGCACCTGCAACATGCGGAGGATTTTAGGGACAAGTAAGAGGATGATGGGGAGGAGTTGGAAGTGGTCGTGGGCAGATTATTTGTTACAATTGTGGTGGACCAGGCCACTTTGCGTGAGATTGTCAGAACCTAAAACACCCCTCTTGGCAATATTGCTAACAGTTTGACCATGTTATGGAAGATTGTCCCATTCTTATCGCAAAGATGGAAGATAAGAAGAACCGGCAACCTAATCAGAACATCAGATGATGAGATTAGAACCACACAAAGATGGGCCCATCATTAATATCATTACGGGAAGCGGTGTAGATACCGAGGAAGATAAATCCATAGGAAAACAACCAGAAGAAAATATATGGATTCACAAGGATGCTGAAAAAGATGTTAGATTTAATTTGCATAAGGCAAAGGAAACTTTTATGGAGACAAAAAAGAGATTATCGGATTCAGGAGCTTCCACATCAAAGACTCAAAGTACACAAATGGAGAATCCTAAATAGGTCATTTCTGCATAGGAAACAGATCCTTCAGTGTTCACATCCTTCTTACAGACTTGCATGAAGCTCATAAGGGACCAGAAAGCAGTGGAGGGACTGCAAGAGTTAATAGACAATTGCGTTGGCAATGGTAAGTCGTTTCCTGAACAACGCATAGTGCATAAAGTAGACAAAGGTAAGAAAAGGATTCTTCGAGAGATGAGATTGACTACAAAAATCAGAGAAATTGAAATGGACCAGGTGATCCTAGATTTGGGATTTGATGTGAATGTTTGTTGGAGAGGTAAATCCCCTCTACGGATAGAGGCGATCCCTACTAGCCCAGAACGGGTCTAGCAACAATCAGTCAATGCCACCATGCAAGTTCCTAATTGCAAATAAAAGGTAGGCAATGAAAACCTACTTCGATTCCAACGCTAATGTTTGATGAAGAGACGTCGCTCTCGCTCCTTCGCTTTGGCCGGTCACAATCCTCCACGATCCTCATGAATAGACACTTGCACACACAAAGAGAAACACAAACAGAAGCGTGAAATCTAATAAATGCAACTATACATCAGTCAGAAAGGACATAACTCACATTAACCATTACAAAGACAAATGAGAGTGGAACCATAATAGTAGTCATCTATTATTAATCAATAACAGAGAGGAGTACAACCAAAGTTCTGACGTCGAATCCTTCTCAAGAGGGTCCAGCCAGCAAGTCTCTTAAGCATTCACCCTTGGAGGTAGATCTCCCAAGACAAAAACTCTCTCTCACACAGGTTTGCACAAGAAAGCAACACTTCACAACCTTCCTTAAGCTCTCTAGCAATCCCACACTTGTCACACCAACTACCTATCAAATTCACACACTAGCAGCAGCACTCTAAGCACTATCAATTCCACACTGTCCAAACTCGCTACTCATGGCAATGGTAGAGGCTTAAATAGGAGAAGGAGTCTCCATGAATGGTGGGAGGATGAGCTTATCTCCAAGGAAAGTGGCTCAAATGACGAAACAAACATGCCAGAGAAGGGAGGGCGACATTTACAAGGCCAACAACCAGGTCTGGAGTCATCTGGAAGGTCGGCTGTTAGAACAAACTCGCCCAAACAAGATCAGCGCGGGTGTATAACTGCACTGGAGCGCTGACATCGCATCTGAATAACAGGGAAGGTTATGTCAGCGCGACCCAATATGAATAGAAGATGTGCTGGTTCATGAAATTCAACCAGCATGGGAAACACGTGTGCTTCCGCGCTGGCAGCGCATTCGTTGTATTATGAGGCGCCAGTCAGCGCGGTTATTTTAATAACAGTCGCGATGATGGGAAAAACTTTGGCAAAGTGGGTCATTTGGCAACATTAGAGAGCATGAGCATGATTAATTTGAACTCATGACATAGTAGGGAGACTGACAGGGAGACAGTGACAAATTACTGTGTAACAGATGCCCCCTAAAGCATGAAGCCCGAGAGAGTGAGAGGGGTGAAATTCTTTACAAAACTCGCTGAACTGGAACACCACCAGGAAGAATCTGCACGTATGTACAACTGATATCTCTGAGAATCTATTACATGTAGTCTAGGCATGGGCGCAGCCATCCAAAAGACATACGAAGAAGGTCTGTGGTATGGACGCAGCCACCCAGCTGAAGAGACCATGATGATAATAAGGTATGGTCGCAGCCATCCCAAAAGACTCAGGTATGGGCGCAGCCATCCATCAACGAGTCATGTAATAATAATCCACAAAATCGCAACCTGGATTGCAACAGACAAAAATCCAGGGTCTTGCGCTCCATCCCGACCTGAACAAAGTACAAGTCCAAGCATGTGAATACATGAGCTGAAGTCGAACATGCATGAACATCGTCTGATTACCAGTCAATAATGAAAAATGTTAACATACACGAGAGGTACCACCAATAATGAAAATGGTCCTCAAGGTACTTATAGGTACAATCCGCGGCATTTGAATCAATGGGCTGGTGTCGAACACCCGCAGAATCATTCGATCGGAGGCCAGTGATGAAAACCTCACGTCGAACACGAAGAACCTGCCATTGAGGCATGCAGGCTCTAAGGCACCTGAAGGGAGTCTCTAAGTCACCTTCCTGGATAATGAGCTGAAGTCGACAGGAAGTAACCTTGATCGAAGGTGGGCCATAATGCTTCCCACATCATCGACACGAGACAGAGAAGGATAAGATATTTTGTGTGAGGTATCAAAGGGAGGTTGTAATTTTGCAGAGGTCAACTTCTCTTGAACATATTGGCGGCACGACAGTGGATTTGGCAGTAGCTGACATCAAATGAGCAGAGGTCATGGTGACAAGGCAATGAGCAGATGAGAGGCCAAATAGGATAACCCAAACCCACAGAGGTTAGTGTAAAACAAGATGAGAAATCCCCACCCTGACACGAATGCAGACTAGTGCCATGTTCAAGAGCGACATACTGCCGACACGACAATTATTACAGTTCCATTTTCCCCACCATTTCTGGCAGGTACCCCGATTATTTTTGGACGACAAGCTTGATGGGTATAGCATATGCTTGGAAAGCGTCATTTCGACGGTGTCTAATGTCATTAAGTTTTAATGAGTTTGACAAAGGAAGAACTCGACGTCTTTTCCTGTTTAGAGAGTCTGAAAATACAGTGGAAAAGAAAACTCCAGGGGGGTCCTTTTTCGTAAAGTTGTGTCTCTCAAGCCCGAAAAAGTATAAAACAATGCTCGAAAGAACCGCCCGACCAGTATGATCAAGGAGTACTTTTCGTAAGTAGTGACTTCGACCCGAAAAAGTAGAAAAGCGGTCAGAAGTACATCGTTTTGGAGCCAATAACGAGTTCGAAACGACAAACACCTGGCAATCTTTTTAGTTTAAACGGTCGGAAAAAGAGCTTTAAAGGCGACCGCCTCTCGTTCTTTTTAACGATCCGAGAGGGAGCTCGGCCATCTTTTCTTGCTTTGCGTCGAAAAAGAGCTTAAAGATGATGTTGCGGGACCAAGTGTGTATAGGACCGTCGTGACCCCACCGGTATGAGAATCTGCACAAGAAACACCGCACGCATAAACCTGATCAAGATAATATGTACCTCATGCATAAAAACATAGTAAAATGACATTGGCACCAAGCACATGGTAAAAAACATCACAAAATCCCACATTTATGAAAAATGATAGTTAATTATAAAAATTTTACCATAAATAGGGGGGTAAAAGGAGGTTTTTACCATTGTTACCATTTTGAGCCGTGGAGGACGTTGTGGAGCTGCGAGGATGACGAACCAAATTCCATCCCGTGCGGACATCAAACACCCTGCAATCTTTTCCAGGTAGGTTCTCCTTCTCCTGCGCTCCATTTTGAAGCATTTTAGCCACATTTTCACGGTGGGAAGTGCTAGTTTGGGCGAATTTTTTGGACTTCAATTCGCTCTCGGTCAGCGCGGATTTCCTCATCGGGTCCGCGCTGATCGAATAATATTTACACATACCACCCCCGGATCAGCGCGGAAAACACGTGTGCTTCCGCGCTGACCCAAGAAAAATATCAAAGGGCGCCATTATCAGCGCGACTGTTTTAAAAACAGTCGCGCTGACGCCGCGAAACTAAATTTTTAACAATTTGAACGTGTAAATTTTAACGGTCAGGGCTCTAATGATTTTTTGTGGCCATGCAGGACAAAATGGCATTTGTTTGGCAAGAGCGAGCTCATGATAATGAGGATATAGCGGCATTTGCCGATGCTGGGTGCCGTAATGCAATGCGGGCATGCGGGTTGCTCAAATTCTTCCTAACTCCGCGCCTGCGAGCACAACCTGATCTTCTCGAGTTCCTAATCAGAGCCTGGAATCCTGTTGATGGGAAGTTTGTGATTCGAGGCCGAGATATCGAGTTTGATTATACGGATATCTATTCTTTGACTGGGTTATCATGTCAAGGTGAGATGCCCATTCTGGAGGGGCAGCGACCCAGTGGTGAAACCGTAGATATGCTGATGGCTCGGGTGTGCCCACAGGCACGCAAAACACGGAGCGGGAATGTAGCTATTCCTACGGTGGAGGACATTGTCCTTCGAACCATACTCTTCATGGTGACCCGGGCAGCAGGCTCCTTGGCCAATCACGATGCTTCGAAGACCCATCTCCTATTAGCTCTCGAGTGTTTGAATCCCACGATATTCAACTGGGCAGCAGCAGTAACAACCAGTATGAAGAGACAGCTGAGCAACTGCCGACGTGGTGAGTCGAAGCAGTTTGGCTATGGGTCGATTTTACTCCCGCTCATGCTGGAGCGGGTACCGGCATTACAGCTACAGGACATGGTCGTGGATCCACCTAGAGGCCCCCGAGAGACGAGGGCTAGTCGATGGGGCCATGTCATGCCGCGAGGAGGTGGCGGCTGACCAGTGGCATGGGGAGTATATTTCCGAGAGTGGCTGGATCGGCAGGTTATTTTTGTGGAGGACTGGCCATATGCTGGCATAGACTTCTGTGGAGATCCAGACATGCCACTGCCTGCAGGAGAGCATTGGGATGATGGTGGTAAGCCACTTGATCTCTTTTTAATTTTTTATTTTTTGTAATGTTTTTAATTTTTCATGTACATGTCTTTACGATGAATGTTATGGTATGCAGATGTAGGACCGACGAGACCCCTTGTTCTGGCCCCATAGGCGCGGAGAGAGGCACAAGGCGTTGGAGCCCTGGCCTTGGCTCCTCGAAGAGTCGATACGATTGAGACTGTGATACAGAACCTCAAGGGCTTATTGGCGGGGATTCCAGATTACCAGGGGATAGAGGAAGTCCCCATAGCATCTCAGATCCATACAGTGCGGGTAGAACCCAGGATGCGCCGCCTTTTGAGGCGGGTGGCATGGGCGGCTGTAGTATACAGAGAGCATAACCCACTACAGTAGACATCTAGGTCTTATTTCCTACTGATGTTTTTTGAGAGACATGCGTCTCAGATGTATTGAGAACACAGGCCTTATCTAGACATATACACTTATTTTTGAGCGCCTTGGTGCGCCACATGATATATATATATATATATATATATATACTTATTTTGGATGGATCTTTTACATGTGATGATGTTTTTATATGCTATGTAAATGTCTAACACAAATGTAATCTAATGTATCAGTTGCATAATATACGACCCATATATTTTAATTTTTACGCAAGCTTAAAAGCACACATGACAACGCACATGCAAACTATGCTTGGAAAAGGATTTTATTTCTATGCAAGCTTAAAAACACACATGACCACACATATGCAAACTATGCTTGAAGACCATGGAAAACGGGCATGCGCCCCAGCATGATGTCTCAATTCGAGGTACATGCCCCCCAAGCTTTAGTCCATTAAAAATGGAGTGAAGGTTGACAATATTATGATCGCAGTCGAATTGCACGAGCTTATGTTTCATTATTTTTGCGAGGTTGACACACTTAAAAGAACTATCCTCGTGACACCTAGTTTCATTTTTTAAGGAGCTTGACACAGGATAAGAACTATGCTCCGACCAGACCCAATTTCATTTTTTAGGGAGCTTGACATAGGAAAGTGAACTATGCTCCGACCAGACCCAATTTCATTTTTTAGGGAGCTTGACATAGGAAAGTGAACTATGCTCCGACCGAACTGCATCATAATGAACAGGAAGTCGGTGCTTCCAAGAGTGTTACTCCCGGTGAAAGGACCACATCTTGGAAGTCAGGACCTAATGCCCCCAGGACACTATGCACGACGGTGTCATCACTGGATACAGGCACGGGGTAGGTGGCCACGTAGTTGATCTGCGGTGGGGTAGATACAACTGGTGGATAAAAACTAGGAGGGGACGACAACTGCGTAGGAGGCATTGGGGGACTAACGAACGACAATTGATCGATAGTCACAATTCTTCCATCGTGTGGAAAGCAAACCACACGGAAAAGCGAAGAAATGAGGGCCCCCATGGCGTAAACATAGTCGCGACCAAGGAGAAGACTAAAGTCTAAAACACCTTGGGTAACCAAGACGTCTATATAGACGGTTTTGCCTCCCAAAGTAATAGGGAACTTTGGGAGAACACCTAGAGATGGATAGGCTCCTCCGTCGAAGGCCAACAAATTCTGAGTGACTGGCCCAAGCTGCGGGGAACCTAAGGCTTGCCAAGTAGTGTACGGCATAATACTGATAGACGCCCCTTCATCCAAGACAGTACCAGGTACTGCCTTAGCACAGGCATGTACTGTGATCTGGAAAGGCATATGAGATGGAAGGTGACCGGCGATCAGGTGATTCTAATCGAAGGAAGCGACCAGACTACTTGGTGGGGGAATCGTATGATTTCCCCCATGTGCTAAAGGAACTGAAGGAGAACCTTCGGGAGCAGCTGGGTTAGGAGAGTCATTTCAGGACTTAGGAGAATCTGAAGAGACGAGAAGGACATGGGCGTGATTCTCTTCCGAAACAGAGTGAGCGAGCGGCGGACTCAAGTCGACACTCTTTCCGACCAATGGTTGGTCTGGAACGGGCTGGGGGCAGCCAGGTTCGGGAAGAGGGGCCTGGACAAGAGAATAATTTGAAGCAATCTCTTTTTCAGCAGGGGGACGATCTGCAGCTGCATAGAGACGTCGATATCCAACGGGTAGTTGGGGTGAAGGAGGGGTAAGACTTTCCAAAACACTGGAGGCTTTATCCATGAGCGGACAAAGGTGAAGGGGATGATTCCCTTCACAAAGTCTACAGGGGATTCAAATCTTCCCTTTTCCCTTACCATTCCCAACTGATAAGGTAGCATTGTCGTGAGCTTCAGAGGACGATGAGGGGTGGGCCGGATCACGAGACCAAACTTCTAGTACCCTGGGAATGCCAGGACAATCGCGAAGAAGATGGCCCTCCTTTCATAATCGACAAGGAAACTTAACCTTCCGCGGAGGAGCAGAAGGTGGCTTGACTTCAGGGGGACTCGAAGGAGTAAGAGTTATACTTGTAGCCTCTCCCTTAGGAGACTTCTTCTTCTTGGTCTTCTTCTTCTTCTTCTTAGCCACCTGGTTATTCGAATTGAGAATTTCACCAGGCGAAGTACAAGAGGAAGACGTAGAAGTAGGCGTCGAAGGGGAGAGATCCACCTTAGGATCAACATGATGTTGTTCAGGTGGAGGGACTGATTGACTAGCAGCCTATACGGCAGGGACCAAAGAGGTTGAAAACAACCAAACAGGCAACCCGACAGTTAACCCCGGAAGGGATAACGTTGCCATATAAGGAGCACCAACATTCCCGAGAGGAGGGAAATGACCAGGATTCCCGTCAGGAGGGGAACTTGGGTTGGTGAACCCCAGAAAAGTTGCCATGGCAAACAAAAAGAAGCCTACTCAAGCTAACGCACACAAGATCTAACCAGGTAACGTTAATCGTGGCCAAATAAATTTTAAGACGCAAAGACACAACTTGACCTTTTCATGTTTTAAGAGTCGAGAAAAGGACGAAAAGATGACTCTAGTCTCCTTCGAATGTTTAATGAGCACGAAGTGACAAGACGCTCACTGGCACCTTTTCTTTTAAGGAGTCCGAAAAGGATCAAAAGTGACTACTCTGGAGACTCTAGGCAAAGGGTTTACTAGACAATCCGTAAAACTGCTTATACACCTTGGCAATCATACGAAAACCAAGGACTTTCCGTACTGCAGTCAATCTTCCCGAATGCTGTGTTCGGTGCGTTACGGCTTGTAAGGCGGTAGACACGGCTTCCTGTGGATGAAGGATGATAACCTAGTGGGGTCTCCCTTATATACACGACGGTACGTGGGAGCTCAAGTCCGTGCTAGACCACTATCGAGTCACAAGAGGAGGAATCACCCAACCGTAATGTGAAACAACAGTGACTAGGTTTAACGACGTCGGATCACGTCTCTAGCCTAGACTTCTAAATGTTTACATTATGTTCCAATGCGTTTTTAAGTTCATTCAGTTCATTTTATGGTTGATCTTTGAATAAGTTCCGGTTTCAGGTCCTACCGTATGTAATCTCTCGCAATTCCCTAAATGCAAGCTATAATGAATGAAGTATCCTTTTCTTCGATAAACACCTACCTGTGGGAGCGTAGAAATATCATTCCCAAACCATGACAAGCGAATGCAAACACTAAGAAACACAATGCATCAATACACTAATCTCACGATGCATCGATACTACTAATGAAAGATTTAAATTTTGCTTTCAATTTCTCAAACATGAAAATTCGTAATGCAAATGCACTTTCACTTTCGTATGCTAAATGAATGCAATTTTTTTTTTTGAATTCAAGAAGACAAACAAGCAAGTGTGAACTGATCGATCCAAACAATTGTGATCTATGCTTGGTAGTGAAGAAATCGAATCAACATAAAAAAATGGTTCAATAATCGACACTAAAAATCAACCAGCAACAAGCAGTGAAAAAGCCTCAAGCAAATCAATAAGAGGGTTGTGGATGAACCTTGAATAGACAAGTAACCCAAGCAAATGGTTTCTCGATGAAACTTCTAAAGGGCTAGGTCACATGGTCTAAAAAACACAAGACTCACTCAAGTGAAATCAAAGAGAGAGTGCCCCTAACCAAAAGTAATCAAAACAAGCTAGTGAGAGATAAGAAACAACAGGGGATAAGAAAGATTGATGAATTTAGGAGATAAAGTTATAAAAACAACTTTTCAGGAATCAGCGCAAGTTACACACTGAGAACCCGAGATGATCACAAATGTCAGCGCAATTTTTACACAGACAACCCGAGATGTCAGCGCAATTTTTACACAGACAACCCGCGATGGTCGCGGAAAAACACCTATTTTCTGCGATGATGCGATTTCAGGAGTTGTCGCAGGAATTAAGCTAGCAACCCAAGATCATCCTGGGTAAAAAGCTACCAAGTTGCGCTGACATCGCGACTGTACACGTCTTTTCCACGATGATCCGATTTCCAGGATCGTCGCGACTATTAGGTGTAATTACGCGATGCACAGGATGTTGCAAAAGGGTGAGCGTGATGACAGTGCGACTGCTAAAATTAAATCCGCGATGGAGCTCAAAAATAGTGACAGGCAAATCAAAACTCCCAAATCAAAACAGCCAATCTTTCAATCAAACAGGGGCATTTCCCAGATCAACCTAGGAAACGCAAAAGACTGATAATTAATCCCTAAAACTTCAAAAGAGACCAAAACAAAAACTCAAGGCAAGAATGAACAAAAAGGGACAAAGGCCAGCTCCCCAGCGGAGTCACAAAATTGTTGGAGAGGTAAATCCCCTCTACGGATAGAGGCGATCCCTACTAGCCCAGAACGGGTCTAGCAACAATCAGTCAATGCTACCATGCAAGTTCCTAATTGAAAATAAAAGGTAGGCAATGAAAACCTACTTGGATTCCAACGCTAATGTTTGATGAAGAGACGTCGCTCTCGCTCCTTCGCTTTGGCTGGTCACAATCCTCCACGATCCTCGTGAATAGACACCTACACACACAAAGAGAAACACAAACACAAGCGTGAAATCTAATAAATGCAACTATACATCAGTCAGAAAGGACATAACTCACATTAACCATTACAAAGACAAATGAGAGTGGAACCATAATAGTAGTCATGTATTATTAATCAATAACAGAGAGGAGTACAACCAAAGTTCTGACGTCGAATCCTTCTCAAGAGGGTCCAGCCAGCAAGTCTCTTAAGCATTCACCCTTGGAGGTAGGTCTCCCAAGACAAAAACTCTCTCTCACACAAGTTTACACAAGAAAGCAACACTACACAACCTTCCTTAAGCTCTCTAGCAATCCCACACTTGTCAAACCAACTACCTATCAAATTCACACACTAGCAGCAGCACTCTAAGCACTATCAATTCCACACTGTCCAAAATCGCTGCTCATGGCAATGGTAGAGGCTTAAATAGGAGAAGGAGTCTCCATGAATGGTGGGAGGATGAGCTTATATCCAAGGAAAGTGGCTCAAATGACGAAACAGACATGCCAGAGAAGGGAGGGCGACATTTACAAGGCCAACAACCAGGTCTGGAGTCATCTAGAAGGCCGGCTGTTAGAACAAACTCGCCCAAACAAGATCAGCGCGGGTGTATAACTGCACTGGAGCGCTGACATTGCATCTGAATAACAGGGAAGGTTATGTCAGCGCGACCCAATATGAATAGAAGATGCGCTGGTTCAGGAAATTCAACCAGCGCGGGAAACACGTGTGCTTCCGCGCTGGCAGCGCATTCATTGTATTATGAAGCGCCAGTCAACGCGGTTATTTTAGTAACAGTTGCGATGATGGGAAAAACTTTGGCAAAGTGGGTCATTTGGCAACATTAGAGAGCATGAGCATGATTAATTTGAACTCATGACACAGTAGGGAGACTGACAGGGAGACAGTGACAAATTACTGTGTAACAATGTTTTTCCTAAATAGACCTGGGAGAGAATAGGAAATTCAGCTCTACAGTGGTCCCCAATTGAGTTGTGAATGGAGAACAAACAAAAGACTATTCCTATGGGGTACTTACATGGAGTAATTGTAGACATTGAAGGGGCACGCGCTATAGCTGATTTTGAGATAATCAAAATAGTGGATGATAGTAATCCCTACCCGATAGTGCTTGGAATTGATTGGGCATTTGATATTAATGTGGTCATCAACATAAAGAAGCGCAACATGATGTTTGAGAAGAAAGAACTGAGAGTCATTGTTCCATTGGATCCAGATGAGGGTGCGTAGTATACTGAACTAGTCTAAGATTACTATGAGGAGGATGATATTGAGCATATATATAAGCTTACTACATGAAATGAGGATTGGATCAACCCTACAGCAGATGGGAAAATTACTTGGGAAAAGGACAACTCTTGCAACTCAGATTTAGATGAGAAGCTCAAGCATTGGCAGAATAGATTGCATGAAGTCTCAAAGCTGCGATCTAATATACTTACTAAATCACTTTGGTGTATATCTACTGAGGCACACAATTTACTATATTATGATAGCTTAGAATATGTAAATTTTATTCTTGATAAATTTGAAAGGGATGTATCGGAGGAGCATTGGTTCTAAGCATTAGACATCGCGATGAGAGCTATGCCTGCTAGATGGTGGGGCACACATAAGAATAGTTTTGCAGACTGAAAGGAATACCGAAGTATGATGAAGCTATGGTTTGGATATGTCAATACACACATTACTAAAAAATATATAGGGAAGGATGATCTGAGCATCTGGCTAATTGGATGAAAGCATGTGGAGAGGAGCCAAAGCCTGAATGGGTGCATATATTCTGCCACACTTTGGATACTATTCCAATGAGCTGGTATTTAGAAATAGAGTTGCAGTACAGAACCATGGAGTGGGACGTTCTATTAACATTCAATTTTGAGGATGGATTCGAAGGTATTGATGAAGCATTACAAGAAATTAAGGTTGTGATATTCAGGATGCCTGTAGAGCCTATCACGTGCGTACAACTAGACTAGAGTACACAGTTGTGCCATGCTTTGGAGTGCTACAATGTTACCACAAAAGAAGGCGAGGAAGACCCCAGGAATATCAATATATATGAGTTAGAGGGACATCGTGAAGTCACTGTAACTAAGGTATAAGTTCCCAACATCTCAAAAACATTGAAAACCAAGAAAATGAACATTGGGTCGGATGCGCAGCCAAAGTTCAAAAATATAGGTCATTATTGGGATGACGACATAGTTGACAAAGTCGCAGAGTTATTGCGAGAATATTAGGATTTGTTTACAACAACATTCTATGATCTAAAGGGGATAGTAGGTGATCTGGATGTTATGAAGATCAATCTGAAGCCAGATGCGACGCTGATAAAGTAGCTCCCATACTGGTTGAATCCTAAATACAGAGAAAAAGTGCGCGAAGAACTGGATAAGATGCTTGCAGTAGGAGTTATTGAGCCTATAGAAGAATCAAACTAGGCTAGTCCTATGGTAGTTCAAGAAAATAAGACAAAGGGTGAAATCAAAATCTATGTAGATCTAAGGAAGTTGAATGATGCTTGTGTACATGATCCATTCCCTACGTCGTTCATAGATGAATTCTAGGAAAGCGTTGGTGGTCAAAAAGCTTACTCTTTTATAGATGGATTCTCAGGTTATCACCATATCAAAATCACACCAGAATATCAAAGTAAGACTACCTTCGCTACAAAATGGGGCTCTTTTCAATATATAGTTATGCCCTTTGGACTTATGAATGCCCCTACGATCTTTTCTAGGGTGGTAGTCCTAGCCTTTAAAGAATTTATTCATAAGTTTTTCAAAGTTTACTTTGATGATTGGACAATGTTTGGGTTAGTGAAAAAGCATTTTCCAAGTCTTCCTCTAATGCTAAATAATTGTAGAAAATATCATATCTCCCTAAATATGAAGAAGTGTATCTTTTGCGTACCATATGGCATACATTTGGGCCATGTTTTTTGTAATCAAGGGTTGATGGTGGACCCTGCTAAAATTGTAGTGATTATCAATTTGGAGCCTCCAAGGAATGTAAAATAGTTCGACATTGGGCCATACATGATACTATAGAAATTTCATCAAGGAATATGCACGAATCACTATGCCCATGGAAAAATTATTGAAGTAGGATACACGTTTTGTTGGGATGCTGATTGCCAGAAAATCTTAGAGGTGTTGAAGGAATAAATGATTACAACACCTATTCTAGTGTTCCCTGATTTGAAGAAAGAAATACATGTACATGTAGATTCATATTTCATAGCATTAGGAGAAGTGTTAACCCAACCAGGCATATGAGGTATCGACCATCTGATTACATTTGCTAGCAGAAAGTTGTCTAAGGTAGAGAAGAATTATTCAACCACAGAGTGTGAAGGATTGCCGATGGTATATGTGTTCCAGAAGTTTAAGCATTATTTTTTGGGTGTGAAATTCAAAATGTGCACTAACCATTCCTCTTTGAAGTACCTGGTCAACAAGCCTTTGTTGGGGGTGGGATTTGTAGGTGGATATTTCTATTTAAAGAGTATAACGTTGAAGTAGTTATGAAGCCTGGGAGATTAAATGTCGGTCATGATCGCCTTTTGCAGATTGAGAATGGCGAAGAACCTACAAGTCTTGATGAAGGATTTCTTGATGCATAACTCTTTTTTGTGCACGTTGCAGATGAACATTTTGTAGATATAATCCAATTACTTTCCATAGGTGTAGCTCCTGAAGGGTATACAACACAGCAGAAGAAAGAATTGGTGGTCAGACCTGTGAATTTTTCCATTATTGCAGGGAACTTGTATAAATTAGGCTCAGATGAAGTTCTGCGCAGGTATGTACGGAATTATGGTAGAGAAAGTATCCTTGCTGAAGAAGATGGAGGAGTTGCTAGAGGACATTATGCTGGAAGAGTGACTACGCAGAAGATCCTACGAGTTGGGCTATGGTGGCCAACTGTGCACAAGAATTCCAAGGAATATTGTAGGGCATGCGATGTCTGCCAAAGGACCGAGAGGTCATCGCGAAGGGATGAATTGCCTCTGAACCTGCAAGTATCACTATGGGCATTTGAAAAATGGGTAATAGATTTTGTAAGACCTATTCAGCCACCAGGAAAGAAGACAGGAGCACGATACGTCATCACGGTGACAAAATAATTGAATAGGTGGCCTGAGGCGCATCCCATGAAGGATTGTAGTGCGGCTACAACTGTGAAGTTTATATTTGAGTACATTCTGTCTAGGTTCAGCTATCCTAAGATTTTGATGAGCGATAGGGTTCGCATTTCCTAAATGAAACAATTGTTTCTTTGCTTGATGAATTCCAGATGTATCGTCAAAAAAGCATGCCATATCATCCTCAATAAAATGGAACAGTTGAAGCCTTTAATAAGATCCTGGGGAATGCTTTGACAAAAATCTGTAACATTAATAGGAATGATTGGGATGTATGCATAACAACTATTCTTTGGGCATATAGAACTACCTGTAACAAATTGACTCGACATACACCATTCAGGCTAGTTTATGGACAAGAGGTAGCAATGCAAATGGAGTGCATTGTACCCAGTTTAAGGATTGTAGCTGTCACAGAGATGGAAGATCAGGATATAATGGAAGAATGCCGGGCACAGATACTTGATTTAGAAGAAAATCACTTCTAGGCAGGCTTTCATCAACAGGTGCAAAAGGCTAGAGAAAAGGCATGGCATGATCGTCACATTAAGAAGTGCACCTTTAAAAATGGAGATTTGGTATTGATGTATGATAACATGTTTACGAAGTTTCCAGGAAAGTTTCAGATGCATTGGCTAGGACCATACATAGTCAAGGAGATTATGGATGGAGGTGCACTTCAGCTTGTGAAGCTGAAAGCGGAGATATTTCCAAGAAGAATCAATGGGAGTTAGTTGAAGTTGTAAAGGAGTGATCTCACCCTTGCACAATGACTATATGGATGCAGGACAATCTTAGTACTTCATGCAGTTGCAAGGAAGTGTGAGACTATAAACTACACTACCAGAAGGAAAATTTGGTGAAGTGAATGGGTTGTGTGACGATTAGGAGAAAGGCGCAAATGGGAGTTTGTTGGGTCCCTATAATACTAGTGATTACCCCATTACTATTGTAGTTATACCACTTATTTATATTGTTGTGCCCCTATTACCCCCATATTGTTATTTCTGTGCCCCATAGAATCCCTCTATTATTATTTTTGTGGCTTTATATTATTATTGTTAGGTCGGCTGGATTATATTGTGACTCCTTAGACTCCTATATATAGAAAGGAGGTTTTGTCATTTGAATCATCCAAAAATTGTTCATTTATGTAATGTAAAGGAGGTTTACCCCTTGAAGAGGCTGAATTCTAAGGCGTTGATCTATCTTTTCTATCTTTTCTTGAGCTGGTTTCATAACATTTGGTATGAGAGCTTTGGATTCTAGGGTTTCGCTACTCCAAACAGGTCATCGTGGAATTTTCGATATAACTTTTTTTTTGTGATGTTTCAAAAGTCATAAAACAAACCCATTTGAGAAGAAATCATGTTGAACCTTGGGTCCGAATTTCAGAGATTTTCGCGCGATATTTGTGGAGATATGATCTGAGGAAGTTGGTCTTTTTTTAGACTACTGAATTACATTCAAAACATGTGACCTGGGGAAAATCGTCATAACTATTTCTCTGGGAATTAGATTGAAATTTCGTAAGAAGGTACAGAAAGTGGACGGACTTTAGTTTCTTGTATATCTTTTTTAGAACCATAGATCAAAAATTGTACACGTGGCACTTCATACAAGTTCGCTCTTCTGGAAAGGTCTATAATCAAGTTATTTTGGGAGATTGTGCATAACTCTTTCTTGGAGAATCCAATTTGGATCAGACTAGTAACATTGGAAAGCGGACACAGAGAGCTACTACATATCTCAAATTTAGAACTATATTATTGGAAATTACAAAGATACATTAGAGGTAATATCGAGCTCCTACAAAGTGAAAAAAGGTGTGTAGATTTTTTTAAATTTTTGCTTAAGCTTGGTTTGAAAATTTATTTTGAAGGAATTCAAAGGGCATAGTAGAGCATTATTATCGGTAACTGATGCCCCGAGGAAAGAAAATGCAAACACCTAGTAAGGAACCTGAAAGCTCTAGCATGACTCATGAAGAAGAGGAAGAAATGCTACATGATATATCAAAATTACAAGAACAAGTGCAACAAATGTCACGCTCACAAAAGTTAACAGAAGCTAAGATAAATGGTGTGGAAGCTAAGATGAATGGCATGGAAGCTAAGATGGACAATTAGAGGATATATTTGAACACAAATTTGAAGACAGGCATGGCATATTTGAAGACAGATTTGACAAATTTTCTACAAGAAATACTTACTAATGGTGAAAAGGTAGTAAAGGAAACTCATGATGAGAACAAAAGAAATGTTAATCATGATTCCATAGATGCTAATGTTGGATCGAAGAATCACCATATTCCAAAAATCGATATGAGGAAGTTTGATGGCAAGGATCCCGCCACATGGATATTACAGATGGAGCAATTCTTCGATCTCAATAATGTGCAAAACACACAAAAGGTACGTATGGAAACTGTATATTTGGAACCAAATCAGTTTGTATGGTATCAATGGCTTTGTTCTCGTAAACAATTTATCACTTGGGCAATTTTTACGGAAGAATTGATAGCACATTATGAGGATACAAAAAGCAACACTTTTTTTAGCCAATTGATAAGTCTCAAACAAAAGGGTTCAATAATGGAGCACATTGAGGAGTTCCAAAAATTGAACATAAGGGTAAAAGATATTCCAGAGGAGCATAGGATTGATGTGTTCATAGGGTCTTTAAAGGATAATATCCAACATGATGTTCGCCTTTGGGAACCTGATTCATTAGAGAAGGCATTCAGGTTAGCAAGAAAAATGGAAAGCAAAATTATGGCAACTAGGAAGCATACCACTCACAACTATAAAGACGGAAGTGTTGTTGCCCCTAGTCTTCCACAACCTACAAGGTTGACACCACAACAATTGGAAGAAAAAAGAGCAAAAGGGCTTTGTTACAATTGTGATAGCAAATACACAAAAGGTCATAAGTGTGCTGAGAAGAAATTATTCTACATAGATTGTGAAGAGGAAGAAGAAAAGGAGCAAGAAAGGTCAAAAGAAGAGGATATACTCCAGGAACAAAGCCTAGATGAAGAACAAATAAATCCGACCATATCTTGTAATGCATTGGCGGGAATTACCACTCCTCAAACCATCAAGATAGAAGGACAAATCAAGAAGAAAAAGGTAATAGTGTTGATTGATTCAGGAAGCACCCACAATTTTATTCATTGTAGGGTAGCAAAAGAATTGAATTGCTTCCTATATCCAGCACCAGAGTGTCAAGTGATGATTGCAAATGGAGGAACAATAAATTGCTCTGGAAAGTGCCATAATATCAAGCTATCCATGGGAGAATATGTATTGACTAGCCCAATGCTTTCCATTCCAATGGGAGGTGCTGATGTTGTACTAGGAGTCCAATGGCTACAATCCTTGGGTACAATAGCTTTTAATTTTCAAGAACTTTTCATCAAATTTTCTATGGAAGGAAAGGAAGTTGAATTAAGGGGTATTGCAGGGAAACCAGGAAAGATAATCAGCTCTAATGGCATGACAAAGCTTCTAAAAAAGGAGCAAAGAGGTGTAATTGCACAATTATGTTCGCTAGATGTTTCCACATTGGAATCATCTATTTCTCCAGATCTCCAAAAGTCCTGGACAATCATTCCAAGGTATTTGAGACTCCCAAAGGTCTCCCACCTATGCGTGATCATGATCATGCTATTCATCTGATTCCAGGAAGTGTTCCTCCAAACATCAGGCCGTACAGATATCCCTATGTCCAAAAAAGTGAAATTGAACGTATGGTTGCAGAAATGCTAGAGGCTGGTATAATTCAACCGAGTCAAAGTTCTTTCTCAGCTCCAGTAGTATTGGTGCACAAGAAGGATGGATCATGGCGCATGTGTCCGGATTATAGGGAGCTCAACAAGCTCACTATTAAAGATAAGTTCCCCATTCCTGTCATTGATGAATTACTGGATGAATTGCATGGATCAATTTACTTCACCAAGTTGGATCTTCGTTCGGGATATCATCAAATCAGAATGAAGATTGAAGACATTCCGAAAATGGCATTTAGAACTCATGAGGGTCATTATGAATTTTTGGTCATGCCTTTTGGCCTTACCAATGCACCTTCAACATTTCAAGGTTTGATGAATTCAATTTTCAAACCATTCCTTAGAAAATTTGTGTTAGTATTTTTTGATGATATACTAATCTACAGCAAGTCTTGGAAGGATCATGTTGAACATGTTGACAGGGTGCTACAACTATTGGAGGAGAAACAATTATATGCAAAAAGATCCAAATGTTTCTTTGGAGTCCAGGAGGTGGAATATTTGGGTCATATTGTATCTCATGAAGGAGTTAAGGTAGACCCTAGCAAAATTAAAGCCATTAAGGAATGGAAAATCCCCACATCCATAAAGCATCTGCGAGGATTTCTTGGGTTGACAGGGTATTATCGCAAGTTTGTTAAGAATTATGGGAGAATAGCAGCACCTCTAACAACATTATTGAAGAAAGATTCATTTTCATGGACTCCGGAAGCAACAAAGGCCTTTGAACATCTTAAAGAGGCAATGTGCCAAGCACCGGTCTTAGCTACACCGGACTTCACAAAAACCTTTATTGTGGAATGTGATGCTTCAGGAAATGGAATTGGTGTTGTTCTAATGCAAGATGAAAGACCCATTGCTTTTGAAAGTCGTCCAATCAAGGGAAATTTTTTAAGCAAAGCTATTTATGAGAAGGAAATGTTGGCAATACTCCATGCACTTAAGAAATGGCGACCCTACCTAATGGGAAGACACTTCAAGGTAAAAACGGATCATGATAGCCTTAAATACTTTTTAGAACAAAGATTATCCTCTGAAGAGCAACAAAAGTGGGTCACAAAGATGTTGGGTTATGACTTTGAAATCATCTACAAAAAAGGGAAGCAAAATGTGGTGGCAGATGCACTCTCAAGAAAGGATGAGGATGTGGAAGCATTGTTGTGTGCCATTTCTATTATCCAACCAGATTGGATAAATGAAGCAAGGGAGGAATGGAAGAATGACGAAGAAGTGTGGGCACTTATTCGAAAGCTACAACAAGATTCCAGTACTTCTGATACATTTAGCTGGCAAAATGATTCGTTATGGTACAAAGATTGCTTATACCTCTGTAAGAATTCCCAGCTAAAACAAAAGATTCTTATGGAATTGCACACTTCTCCCTTAGGAGGGCACTCAGGATTTTTAAAAACTTACCACAGGGTTAAGAAGGAATTTTTTTGGGATGGCCTTAAATCAGATATTCAAAAGTTTGTGGCGGAATGTTTGGTTTGCCAACAAAATAAAGTTGAAACAATTAAGACATCAGGTCTATTACAACCTTTATCCATTCCAAGCCAACGTTGGGAGGAGGTTTCAATGGATTTTATCACAGGTTTACCCAAGTCTGAGGGAAAGAGTGTCATCATGGTGGTAGTTGATAGACTTACCAAGTATGCACACTTTTGTGCATTATCACATCCATTTAAAGCCAGTACAGTTTCTACTGCATTTATGGAAATAGTTCAAAAGCTACATGGAAACCCAAAGATTATTGTAAGTGACAGAGATCCCATTTTCACTGGAAATTTTTGGACTGAATTATTTTCTTGTCTTGGTACTCAGTTAGCTCATAGCTCATCTTATCATCCTCAATCTGATGGGCAAACTGAGATAGTAAACAAATGTTTGGAAGGATATCTTCGTTGCTTTGTATCTGATAAACAGACACAATGGGTCAAATGGTTGCCTCTGGCTGAATGGTGGTATAACACTTCCTTCCATACAGCAACAAAATGACCCCATTTATGGCACTTTATGGGTATCAACCACCATCCATCACATCATATTTAAGAGAAAATTCTAAGGTTCAGGCAGTGGAACATCACATCGAACATCAACAACAAGTCCTCCAACTCTTAAAGGATAACCTCGTGTTGGCACAAAATAGAATGAAACAACAGGCAGATCAACATCGCAGTGAAAGAAGTTTTGATGTAGGTGATTGGGTATTCCTATGACTACAACCATATAAGCAAATGTCCCTAAAGCAAGCTAAGAAGGATAATAAATTATCACCAAAGTATTATGGTCCGTACAAGGTGTTGCAAAAGATTGGTACTATGGCATACAAATTGGAGCTTCCTGCAGCTTCTCGATTGCACCAGTTTTCCATGTTTCATGTTTAAAGAAGGTTATAGGTGACAAGCTCCCAATTCAAACAATATTGCTAGAACTTGACGAGGAAGGAAAAATTATATTGGAACCGGAAGCAGTCAAAAAAACAAGAACTCGACAGCTACGAAATCGATCAATTTCAGAGTATCTTATCAAGTGGAAGAACTTATCCGCTGAAGATTCCACATTGGAGGATGAGAATTTTATACAGAAGTATTCAGAACTACTCAAGCGTTGAGGACAACACATTTTTGAAGGAGAGGGGCATGTTGGGTCCCTATAATACTAGTGATTACCCCATTACTATTGTAGTTATACCCCTTATTTATATTGTTGTGCCCCTATTACCCCCATATTGTTATTTCTGTGCCCCATAGAATCCCTCTATTATTATTTTTGTGGCTTTATATTATTATTGTTAGGTCGGCTGGATTATATTGTGACTCCTTAGACTCCTATATATAGAAAGGAGGTTTTTTCATTTGAATCATCCAAGAATTGTTCATTTATGTAATGTAAAGGAGGTTGCCCCCTCGAAGAGGCTGAATTCTAAGGTGTTGATCTATCTCTTCTATCTTTTCTTGAGATGGTTTCATAACAGAGCTACAACGAAGGAGCTGCACTAGCAAGGTGGGTCCCACGCCACTTGGCCAGAAACTAACCGTTGGAAACACTGTAGATGATGGGATGGTTATTTTTTCGTTAAAGGGAGTAGGAGGGGAAGCATTTAAGGAGCATATATTTGGAAATCTACCGCCAAAAGAGCATTAGTGAAGGATATCTGGAGGGAACTGATGGATTTGAATTCAGAAAGGGCTATAAATATAGCCTCCCACTCCGCATTCGAACACTTTGCTTCCAGAGAGATTGTCTTGGGCTTTTTCACCTTAGTTTGAGCCAAGATGATTGTTGCATGTATGGATGAGATTGACAAGAGATACAGAAGGATTTTTTACAGCAAGGATTTGGGTTTGAGGTAGATTTATCTAAGTGGTAGAAGAAACTATTCTGGGAGAGTATTGACAAAATGACTGCAACACCATCAGTCCCTACCACAGCACCTAGGTCGTCGAGGCCAAAACCTAGTGCCTCTGCAGTAGGAGAGAAGAAGCAAAAGAAGCCATAGCAAGTATCAGTTCAGAAATCATCATGCAAAACCAAACTAACGTTAGACAGAAGGGTCGGATGGATAAAAGCAAGAAACCGACAAAACCCCTGGACTTAGATGAGGAATAATTGACTATGGGGGTTGAAGAAATTGACACAAAGGAAGCAACACCGATTACTCAGCTACCACCTTATGTACCCCTAGGAAATCCACTACCAAGGTCACTGAGGACCCTGACTCGCTGAAATACAAAGTATTCACACCATTGCTTATGGAGGAAGTAACTGTTGAGGGTGCCTTGTTGGCCTGGGTGCCATTTTTGAAGATGGAGGACTAGGATCTGGGCGATCATGCAAAGTTACTCTAGTTAGAACCCATCAAATATTTGAAATCAGTCTACTAAGAGGATTTGGGTGTCACAAGTCTTGAGGCAATGAAGTGGGTGGTCGGAATTGAGTGCGCAAGATTGCTCAACATGTTGTGGGTTCCACACTTTAGCCGGAACATCATTAATACTATCTTCGTGCATTAATTTTTGGCATTGGTTCATGATGAGTGCCTTTAGCTGGGAGGGCCCATTCCAATTGATGATATGTTGGTCCATAGAATCACCTTGTTTCCTTATGAGGGCACGAACCTCATAGATGCTTTTGTGGGGAATTCACAGGAGAAGAAGCTCACAGATCAGATGAAGAACGAATTCGATCTGGTGAAGAAGTTTGGGTGGCTATGCCATTAGCTCCATATCAGATGGAGCTATGCAGTTTTTTTCACAAAGTTTGGCTAGAAAAATAATGTGGAAGTGTCGCGCCAATGAAGTGATGACCCTAGTAGTATCTTTAGTTGCACAATGCAGCAAAGGGGTCCAATAAAATTGGGCCAAGTACCTCTATCATGAGTTCTTGGAGGATTTCTGTGAAGCCTGAGAGGATGGAAAGGAATTCCACTATGCATGGTTACTTCTGTTGATCGTGATGGTAGCATGGAGGACGCCTGAGAATAGCCAGTTCCCAACACAGGATCCAGACTTGTACGAGGCTGTGAAATTCGCCTCGTTGTGGGTGATGGCATCATTGAAACAAAGATGTTATGGGTATTGTTTGAGTCAGAGTTATGGATGGTGATCAAATAGCGGTTGTAGTTGTCACCTAATTTACATGTGCAGTACACAAATATTGTAGATTTCAAGGAAAATTTTCATAATATGTCCATATGCGTGAAGAAGGATGTCACAGGAGCATGGCATAAGTTGCCATATTTAGTCGTGGAGGATGACATTATGGGGGTCATCAGAAAATGGTCGGGTGAATGACTCACCCCATTTGACGAAGGCGCAGGAACAGGTAAGGCCGCAGAAGGAGAAACAAGGAAACCAACAGCTACAATAGCAATTAGGAAAGACAAAGAGAAAGAAGCACAGAAGGCTTCTACGAAAGAGAAAGAAGCACAGAAGGCTTATACAAAAGAAAAGGAAGCGCAGAAAGAAAAGGCTTCTGCAAAAGAGAAAGAAGCACAAAATGAAAAAGCAGCAACATCATAGGTTGCTATTGACCTCGAAGAACTTGATACTGAGCACACCAATGTTGAGGTTGAAACTGAACATGAAGAGGAAGTGGGTGCATATTTAGAGTCCCCCTTCCAGATCTGGAAGAGCTAGAAGTGAAGTTCCATGGGACCTTGCAAGAAGTAGAAGTTTGGTATGTCTGCAAGTGCGACAACATTAATGAGATAGGTCATGTTGTCTGCTTCACCACTAAAACTATATGGGGACACATCAAGCACCAGTACCACTAGGTATCGGACAAAGTACAATAGGGCCTGAAGGAATTGCAGGTCCAGACATGAGTGATCCAAGCGAGCGTGGGACAAGCAAGTGTGGATCATGCAAGCGTGCTGAGATTTAGTGCACTAGGAATCACATCTGGGCTCCACGCAGTATCACTACTAGGGGCTCTCTCTAGTTTGAGACAGTCAAAGACTAGGAGCATGCATAGTTCTGGAAGAATTTAAGTATAAACCTTGCAACACTGTTGATCCAAACCTTGCATGAGATACACCAAGGAGTTTTTGATGAGCTTTGTGTTTGAGAGAAACAAGTGTTGTTGATTATCGATGAGGTAAAAACTAAAAATGAACAGATTTTTGAACAGAAAGCATGGGTGTTGGGATAGGGTCCCTAGGGTTAGTTTTGGGTTAACTTAATCCAAATTTTGTATATGTTGTGTAAAATATGTAAAGCCTCCGCAATATGTGGATGTGGAGTGCGCATATAGATAGGTGTCAAAGGGCTCTTAGCCCCTTATTTTGATAGATAGTCAAGTCAGTTTTGAGACTCACCCATGGTTCACGGATCATGGTATTGTATGAAGAAAATCTATAAATAGGTGAGTCATAAAAACTCTTAGAGATAACTTTTGATAGAGAATTGGTTACACTGAAAGGGTTTTCTTGTCTTGGGCAAGTGCTAAGGCAGGAAGGCTCTTCTTGATGTGCTTATGTAGGGAAGGCTTCTGCAGCTGAGTGCAAAGGAAGCCTGGGTAGAGTCCACAGTTGAGTGTGTCGACCCCTGCAGCTAAGTGTGCGGGGTAGAAAATTTTGTGAAGATCAATAAAGACTATTTTTGAAGGAACTACTGTGTATTTCTATGAATATTTTTATGTTATATTATGTCACTTAATGATATATTTTATGAAATATTGAATGAATGTTGCGCGAAGTCACTAAATTTTTCTTAATAATGCATGATATGAATGGTTATCTACTTTCACGAAGTTAAAAGTTTTTTCTGTTATGTTTTCTAATGAATTAAGTATATCTGTGTGAACTCAGATCTAGGGTAGTTTATTAATGCATGAAAGTAGGTAGATTGTCTGTTTAAGGTCCGCAAAGACCTGTTATAGACATTTTTGGGCACTGCAACCCCAATCAAATATGTCCATAAACCGAGGGCTCCTAAGTCCCTAAAAGTGTTGTTCCAACCCCTAAAAGAACAAGGTCAACTGATTACATCATCTCCCAGAAGTTCTCCATGAAAAACTACTCAGAACTGGTCAAAACTGGACCATCTCACCTACTCCATGGTCAAAGTGCGCTGCATCCCACCTAAATGCACACAGGAGGTGCGATGCATACTAAAAAGCCCTTCTATGGGGTGCGATGGGCGAGAGTGGAAAAATGGAAGAGTCAATTTGCGAGGTGGATGATCATGGAATCTTCCAGAAACTTCTCCTGTGACACTTGCCTCTCTGCATTCGCCCAGGGATGAGTAAGAGATCATCAATCTCCAAGTGGAATCAAGAACTATCAGAGAGAGAACACTAATCAAATCTCAGAAGCTAACTCACCTCCCTGCAATCATCTATATATGGATCCCTAATCCCAGAGATCCAGAGGCTGAATTTTGTATCTTGTAAGGAAGTGCTGCTGGTTTCTTGGTGTAACATCATAGTGTTGGGTGATCTAAGCTTTTCATGAGGTGAAGAAGGGCTTTCTTGTTGAGAGGATGACGCTGGGTCAGAACAGTTGGTTGTAATCCTCTTTGCTATTCTTGATATCAATAAAGCTATTCAAGTTTTCCTCCACATTCTTGTATGATTGATGATATATGCATTTGTGTGGTCAATATATATCTGGTCCTATATTGTTTATGATAGTAGATCTCTGTTCTTGGATAGTGTTATGCTGCTTCAATTCCACAGGTGCTCTTTGAAGCTGGGTAAATGAGGAAGCGAGTGGCAAAGATCTATCGGAAGGGAGAGGAATCAAGCAAGGAACCAAGTGCAAGACAGAGGTGGGTCTCATTTGTTCCCTTGTTATCTACTTCTCATAAAGGAAAACGAAAGTAGTTTTAGTTTGTTTGTTTCTAAGATAGCTACCAGTCTTAGTGGGACTAGCAGCTATGCATGGACACTAGATTTCCCAACAAAAAAATGGCGACTCCACTGGGGAGCGAATAGATTATTTGTTTGTCCATATTTGTTTGCTTTATAAACTTATAGACGGAGCCTGAAGTCAAGCCAGCTAGCCTTCGAACTGCATTTGCTATGCAAGTGCAAAGTAGATCAATGTTGCTTCAGTCTATCTCTAGGTTTTGTTTATGAACTGAACAATTGATTTACAAACTCTCTAATTGCCCTTGTGGTGGCTCAAGTAACCTGCTTAGATCTACTCCTGTGATTTATTTACTGGTTACCACTTGCTCGGCCTAAATCCCTAAACTGTGCTGCAAACTGTGATCAAGAATTGGATCAAAAGTCTCGCACTGTACCATCGCACCCTCTCTTCAAGGATATCAATATGCATCGCACTTCTCGTGTGCTGTAGGTGGGATGCATATTGGAATCCCTGTGTAATAGGTGCGCTGATCAGAAAAGGCTAATTTTGCCTCCAGACTTTGGTTTTTCTTCACTCTTTTCAGCTCTATTAAGGAGTTTTGCTGTCTATAGTCAGTATACCTCTGTTGGAAACCCCCATCCTTGCCATTATTCCACCTCCATTGTGCAAATAACTGTAAATTTTTTTATGTATTGTGAGCCATTTTCAGTTCTCTTTTACAAAGAAGTAGCGTAATTGAATTGTCGTTTCTTGATTTGGAAGTGTCGCAAGTGTCGTTTTCAATCATAGAAGAGAATCTGATTGTTCTTAATAGTCGATTACACTGTTACTCTTGTATTTGATTTGAATCAATAGTTTTTCAAGTGTCGAAATTGAATTCCAAATCGCAAAGTGTCGTCATTGTCTTCATTTTGTCTCGAAAAGAAGCTTGTTAGTAATTTCGCTTTGAAAAATAATTCAGATTTGCGTTTAGCTTTCTTTTTATCATTCACATATTAAGAAGGATAAAAACAAATACATGCATGTGCATTTGCATTTAGACTGTTTGTTGGTTTGATTTAGGACAGTGCATGTAGTGTGTGCTCTCTGCTCTATGTTGAAAGAATATCATCTCTGTTTCTTTAGTAGCTAGGATTTTCATTGCAAAAAGAAGATTAAACGATTGTTTATCATCTTAGATTGCATTTTAGGAAATTGTATATATACATCATGCAATGAACCTGAAAGGAAAATTTCTTAAACAAGATCAACTATAAAATAAATTTAATGAATCTAAAAATTCTTTGGAACCTAACGCACAACATTTAGAATTCTAGGTTAGAGACGTATTCCAGCGTCGTAAAGCCTGGTAACTGTTGTTTTCATTGCTAGTTGGGTGATTCCTCCACTTTGATACAACAAGTGCCAGTACGGACTTGTGCTCCCACGTACCGTCGAGTATATATTGGGAGGCCACAATAGGCTATATCCTTTATCCATAGGAAGCCATGTCTGCTGCAATATTGATCGCAATGCACTGAACACAGCATTCGGGAAGATTGACTGTCGTACCGTAAAAACTATTCTGCAGTTTTGTGATTGGTTTGGTAATCCCTCTGTCTAGATCTCCAGAGTAGTATTTTTCATTCCTTTTTAGACTCCTTAAAGGAAAAGGTCCATCTGAGCACTTGTCACTTCAATCTCATTAAAAATCGAAGCCGACTAGAGTCATCTTTTGTTTTTTCTCGACTCTTTAAAATTGAAAAAACAAGTTGTGTCAAAGCGTCTAAAATTTATTTTAATTGAAATAACACCACCTCTCCTACGTTGGTCTTAGGTTGAGAAAAATGGAGTCCACCAACCAAGGAGTTCCCCTTGGGGGAAATCCTAGTCCTTTCTCCTCTTGGGGAGATGTTGGTACACCCCATATGGCCACATTGTCGCTTCCAGGATTGACAATCAGCCTGCCCGTATGGCTCTTCTTGACCTCTGTCGTTCAGAACACTGTGATTCCTAAGTGATCAAGCAAGCAACTAGACGATACCAAAGTTACCCCCCAACCTTCTACTTCGTCTGATTCTCCCTCTCCTCCTTCCTCTTCGCTTGATGAAGCTGGTAAAGCCAAAAGTCAAGTAACTAAGAAGAAGAAGAAAGAGAAGAAGAAGAAAGAGCCAAAGACAACAGGGGGCAGCCAGGCATCATCTAGTGAAAATCCACACGCTGCACTGTCGAAGCCTAAATCTCCATGTGTCATTTGCAAAGGAGATCACTATCATCGAGATTGTACCTGCATTCCTCGGATCTTAAGGGACTAGTCTCCTCGTTTGCACAATCTGGTGTTGACAACCTCTGATGATCATGTTGAAAGTACACCGTCAACTAGTGAAAGTGAGACGTCGGGACAAAAAAGGAAAAGTAAATTCCCTTGTAAACTGTGTGAAGGTGATCACGCCATCCACCATTGTCCCTTCCTAGACAAGGCTAAAGAGTTTTGGACGACCATCCGGTTTCACCATTACGGCTTCCTCCTGGATATGAGAAACTCTTGCCAAGTCCATCACTAGTTGAAAATCCAACTGACACGCCTTTGTGGTCGGTCGAAGTGTCTATCATTGAAGATAAACCATCTGAATCCACACCAGACGAAAGTCAAAAGGTCGAGGCGGCAATTGACCCGGTCTTGCCTTCAGAAGGTCCATCTTTAGATGATACAGTCACCAGAGAGAACAACAACGACACTGTTCAAATTCTCTTCGTAAACACAGACTCCGACGAACATGGGGGTAGTCTACCCGTTCCTTTACCGCAGGAAGGAAGTTCATCAGAGTCATATCTGACCGTCTATTCAGTCCCACCTCCAAGCAACCTAGTTGTTTCCTTCGATTGGAATCTATTAGGCAGACCGCGTTTACCGGCTAGTGTACCATTTTGAATCATTGCTCAAATATAAAGAATGGTCATGGCCGGTACCATCATAGATGAAGGGGCTTCTGTGAGTATCCTTTCCTCAACTGCTTGGAAAGTGCTTGGCTCGCCATTGCTTTTTCCTGAAATGAGAAAGCTAACAGGCTTTGATAAAGAAATTAGTCGACCGTTAGGGATCCTTCCCAATGTGCCGATAACATTGAGAAGGAAAACCGTTCACATGAACGTAATGGTAGTCCAAGGACCCCTAGATTATAATCTACTCCTTGGAAACAACTATATTTATTGCATGGGAGTCATTGTCTCCTCGCTCTTTAGAGTAATGTGTTTTCCGCATGAAGGAAGAGTGGTCAAGCTCGTAGACCAACTTTCATTCCCCGGCTCACACATAGTAAATAGTCAAATACCATCCCTGAATGGTCTTTTCACGCAAGGAATGTCTCATCAATCCCCAGTCCGTCCACCCGATGAGCGCGAGTGATTAGGGAGGACATGACTAAAACCCAGGGGGCATGCACCCTGGTCTGTTTTGACAGGAAAACCTTGGGTATAGGGTAGGTTTCCGTGAAGGATATATGACTGGTTTATGAGATTAGATTGGAATAAGATTCCTCCGTTAAAGTTATGTGAGTGGAGGCAAGTTGTGCCGCTCACCTTTGTCTATTTTGGTAGACATCGCCACCGAAGTGTTTTATCTGCAATGCAGATAGAACAATCTTTGGTAACCTGGAAATTTTTCGCTATACCTGGGGGCATGCAAACCTTTTGGCATGCAAGTGAAGAGCGACCATTTATTTTTTAAATTTGTAGGTCCTATAACCCTTTAAACTTGTAGGATTGGTCGTTTCCTAACTTGCATAAAGAGAGGATGCGGGGCAAAGCTTTGAAAAAATGCCATCTTAGATGAGACATCCTTATTATACGACTGGATCGAGCAGTTTTTATGTGGAGTTCAAGCTCATTAAAAAATAAACATAAGCAGTGAGCAAATGTTTCCCCCAGATTTTAAGCTCATTCATTAAAAAATGAACCAATTTCCGGTAAATAACCATCGTGAATGCATTATCGTCAGCCTTTGAAGCCTTGGTCGTGTTCTCGTCATCACCTCCACTCTGTATTGGCCAATCATTCACCTCCATTTTATTTTTTACCCTTTTTGAGGAACAACTGCGAAGAGTGATCCTGTTAGCCATCCTTGTGACACTGGCATGATTGGAAAATTCCAAACCTTACCTGGAATTAGCTGCTACCTGAATTTATCACTCGTTCCTTGAAAAATGAGTCTCCTTTAAGCTCTTTTCATCTGACTCATAAAATATGAAAAGATTGCCGAGTAATTGGCCTCTCCAGCTCGTTAAAGTGAATGGAAGTGCTATCCCTCCTTTAGATTTTAATCTTTTTGGACCTGAGGGATTATTACACAAAAAGATCGAGCGCTTGTTTTGTTCGGCTCGTTAAAATTACAGAAAATTCGTCCCTTTTGTATTATTTTATACTTTTTCAGACTTAAGGGATTATATGACGAAAAAGGATTGTTGGAGTTTTCTTTACATCCCTTTCAGACTCTCTAAAATTGAAAAGGACTGAGTTATCTTTGTCATTAAACTCGTTAAAACCAAATAGCGACGAACTTGTCACTATCGCTAGGCTCGTTAAAACATAGCGATGGGTTTTCTCGAAGGGAAAATTATAGAACAAGCATATGTTATCCTCCTCAAGCTTGACAAAAATAAATAGGTACTGGTCAGCAATGACTGGGGAAAAATTGGGAAGAAAACTTGAAGAAACTTTATTGGTAGCAAGTCGCTCTTGAACATGACACTTTCGCTCTGCATCCGAGTCGGGTTGGGATGTTCCGTTCACTGGTCATATCACCATTGGTCTATCACACCATCCACATTTGTGGTTAATGCTACCAATCCATCATGTCAGTGTCGCCGATATGTTCAAGAGAAGTCACTCAGAGAATTCACCTGTGTCTCATCCACTGCAATACATTCACGCTCCATTCTTTCATGACTGCCACCCTGAACCTTATATCATCAGACCGCTTTCACCTCCATTAAAATAATTTGCTCCATTCCGTGTTGTAGATGTGGGATTCATTAAGGCCCTCCTATTATGGATCACTTCTTGTCGACATCAGCTCATTATCCAGGAAGTCGATCTAGGAACAACCCTTTCAGTACTTTGAAGCTTGCATGTCTCAATGGCAAGTTTCTCGCTTCCGGCGATAGGTTTACATCAATGGCCTTCGATCGAAAGATTTTGTGTGGTGTTCGACACCAAGTCCATTTTTCACACCACGTAGATTGTACTGTCATACCTTGAGGGTCATCATCATTATCGGTGATTCCTCTCGTGCCTGTTAACAGCTTACATCACTGGTTGGTAATCAGGCGATGTCTTTCCATGTTCAACTCCAGAACATCTCTCACATGGATCAAATTGTACTTTGAGTGAAGATCGAACGAGATTGAAGACCCTGGATCTAGTTTCATCCATCCGGGCTACGATATATATTCAAGAAAATAAAGACATCAAATGTACATCATTACTGCATAGATAATCATCCAATCTAAGGAATGATGGCTCTACCAGAATCATCATTCTGCACACAGACGTTTGTATGTCTTATGTACATGAAAATGTATTTATAAAGATGAGCATGGGAATGCCCGCCTTAGCTAGATCATGAAAATATTATGAAGATAATGTATTGTATTGTATCTTATTACAGGTCGCCTTCCAGCTCGAAAAAACTTTGGATCCTCATGATAAAGCATTTCACCCGACATCAAAAGATTAACCACCTCATGCTCTAGGGGACAACTGTTATAGATATTTTTGGGAATTGCAACCCCAATCAAATATGTCCATAAACCGAGGGCTCCTAAGTCCCTAAAAGTTTTGTTCCAACCCCTAAAAGAACAAGGTCAACTGATTACATCATCTCCCAGATGTTCTCCATGAAAAACTACTCAGAACTGGTTAAAACTGGACCATCTCACCTGCTCCATGGTCAAAGAGCGTTGCATCCCACCTAAATTTACACGGGAGGTGCGATGCATACTAAAAATCCCTTCTATGGGGTGCGATGGTGGAGAGTGGGCAAATGGCAGAGTCAATTTACGAGGTGGATGATCATGGAATCTTCCAGAAACTTCTCCTATGACACTTGCCTCTGTGCATTTGCCCAGGGTTGAGTAAGAGATCATCAATCTCCAAGTGGAATAACGAACTATCAGAGAGAGGACACTAATCAATTCTTAGAAGCTGACTCACCTCCCTACAATCATCTATATATGGATCCCTCATCCCAGAGATCCAGAGGCTGGAAATTTGTATCTTGTAAGGAAGTGCTGCTGGTTTCTTGGTGTAACATCATAGTGTTGGGTGATCTAAGCTTTTCATGAGGTGAAGAAGGGCTTTCTTACTGAGAGGATGACGCTGGGTCAGAACAATTGGTTGTAATCCTCTTTGCTATTCTTGATATTAATAAAGATATTCAAGTTTTCCTCCACATTCTTTTATGATTGATGATATATGCATTTGTGTGGTCAATATATATCTGGTCCTATATTGTTTGTGATAGTAGATCTCTGTTCTTGGCTAGTGTTATGCTGCTTTAATTCCACAGGTGCTCTTTGAAGCTGGGTAGATGAGGAAGCGAGTGGCAAAGATCTATCAGAAGGGAGAGGAATCAAGCAAGGAACCAAGCGCAAGACAAAGGTTGGTCTCCTTTGTTCCCCTCTTATCTATTTCTCATAAAGGAAAACGAAAGTAGTTTTAGTTTGTTTGTTTCTAAGATAGCTACCAGTCTTAGTGGGACTAGCAGCTCTGCATGGACACTAGATTTCCTGATAACAAGACCGATCGTGGACCTTCCTGAGGAGCTGGAGGTCTTTTTAACTAATTTGCAGTGAAGAGCCCTAGAAGACTATCGATCTGCGTGAAAGCAGATCCAAGGCACTGAAAGACATCACACTAGTCTCTGGATGCAGAAACTTGGTTCTTGCATCCCCCAATACTACTTTGGGAGAGACTGGAGCCTATTCTACGTAGTTTTTTTCTGAAAGGACGAGTAGTGTAGCATTTTTTTGGTTGTCGTGACTAACTTTGAACCTGGGCTAGTACCCCCTAAGCCAACAAATGGTTCTCTTGTCAGGACTAGGATCTGCTTAAGAGATGTGTGATGTTGCATCATTGGAATCTGACTAAGAAATAGATTGAAAAGTGGTTAGATCAGAGAACTTACAAGTTTGTGGCTCAAGAAAATAGGAATCCCCACCTATCGAAGAAATATTGGTTAAATAGATATCCATATACAGAGGTACATGAAATTTTGTTATGCACTTTTCCATGCGAATTATATGAGTGGTTAGCTAAACTAGCAGATAGTCAAGGGAGGTGGAAGCTCGATGGTCGTGTAGTGTGGACACCAAAATTTTTGCTACGACTAGAGGCATCTAAAAAAAAGACTGTGCGGGTTGTCGATCATTGGCTTGATCGAATTCTGGGAGGATTTGTTCCTGAATTTGCAGTTGACACATTAGTTAGCTATAATGAAGTGAAATGAAGATTCTTCAAAGGACCACGATGTAAGTACTTAAGGTCATTGAATACTTGGATTAAAATTCTATTATGTGAAAAGAGGGTAATGCCATTACATTAATGTTTGGATCTATGCAAAGTGGGAGACTCTTTAGAAGAAATGGAGGATCTAGCCCAGAACATAGTCTTCTCATTGAACCCGTTTCAAGTGACGACGAAGGGCTAGTGTTGACTATGCCGTGAAGTGTTGTTTAGTTAATAACTCAAGGTATTCCAAGGTTATCTCATCCATCCACTCCACCTCTACCTCCCCCTCCACCTCATACACATATGCCTTCACATCCTCCACCTCCACCTCCACCATTCATGTCATTTTCTAAAGAAACGTACGATGAAGGTCCAAAACAATTTTGCTTTGTTGCAAGATTTGTGTGTACAACGCAACAGATTTCTACTGACAATATTAAAAAAGCACAGTTGGTTACCACCTTGCAGGACCATGCACTAGCTTCGTATATAAAGTATTACATTGGTAACCACAACGTGTCGTTGGCAGATACCCAACTAGCTTTGAATAAGGAGTTCAATAGGCCTAAGTCAGAGGCATGGTCAGTAATTGAATTTAAGGAGATCTGAATGAGAGTTGATGAGACACCTTGGGACTTTGATTAGAGGTTGAAGTGTCAGATTAGGTAGGCTAATATGCAAATCTCAGATACCCAGCATCACTTTTTCCACACTTAAGAATACCTCTGTCACAACAGAAGATAGCAACGCAAGCCAAAGCCTTGGAGATCACGATGAGGCTGCATGCATCACCTATTCTGGATACGAACCTTGGGGTGCAATAGATTCATTCACAGCTGGAGAGGCTGCACTTGGAGTTACAGAGCTCGAAGAAAGGATGGGAAGCTCATCCGGAGGTGCGCACTAAGATCTGGTGTCTAAAATGTAAAATCCATGGACATGATAAGGATCATTGCCGAGTCTTTACAAGTTATATTATAGGGGGAGGACCTGTACCCCTAAAACCAAAGGTTAGTATTGGGATGAGTGCAGGAGATGTGTTATTTTGTGCTATTTTTCAGGTTATAGGACAACATGCTACCACTAACTGACACCTATTATAGAAGTTTTTACAGACCCCTAAGCAATTATTTTGCAATTTTTGTAAGTCTATAGGGCATGATGAGTGCCATTGTAGAAGTTATGAGTTGATGACGAATAGAACCCCTACCTACAGAATGCAGGTAGAAAGTTCGCCTCGGGACTAAGACGCGGGAGTAGCACATGGGGCATTCCAAGGCCGAGGACAAGGAAGAGGCACTGGACCAGGATGAGGTTGTGGCCAGGTAATTTTCTATAATTGTGGTGAAGAAAGGCACTTCGCACACAATTTTCCAAATCCCATGCATCCCTCATGTCAGTATTGTCGACAGTTTGATCATGTCATAAAAGAATGTCTAGTCTTTATGGAAAATATGCAAGAGAAGAATGTGTGGCCCCAGCATCCTACGCAGAACATTCAGATGATGAGGGTTGAGCCCCGCGAAGAGGATCTGAACATAAACATTGTGTTAAGAAGTGGTATAACAACTAGCGCAGATAAAGCTAAGCAGCCCGAGGAAGAAGGATGGGGACGTAAGGCTGCTGAGAAGGAAGTCATCTTTGATTTGAATCGTGTTAAAGAAATGTTCTTGGAAGCAAAGAATAACTTTACTAAGACCTCCACCTCAGGAAGTCAAGATAAATTGCTAGAGGTTAACATGATGTAGGAAGTAGATCCTTCCATACTAGCTACCTTTTTGAAGACTTGTATGAAGCTTCTGTGCGATCAAATTTTTTTCGAAAGATTACAAGACTTAATAGACAAGTGTGCCAATAAGGAAAAGGCTCCTACAAAACAGCACATAGTAAGGAAGATTGGAAAGCATAAGGCACGAACAAGGTGCAAAATGAGGCTAACCGTACAGATAGGTGAATAAGAAATGGACCAGGTCATCTTGGATTAGGGGTCTGATGCGAATGCCCTGCCTAAGCAGACATGGGAGAGGATGGGGAGACCTGTGCTGCAGTGGTCTCCTATTCATTTGTGCATGGAAAATCAGCAGAAGATTATTCGAATGGGGCACTTATATGGGGTAATAATGGACATTGAGGGTGCAAGTGTACTGGCTGATTTAGAGGTCATTGAGATAGTGGATGATAGTAACCCATACCCCACGCTGCTAGGAATCGACTGGGCCATTGATATGAATGGGGTAATCAACTTGAAGAAGCAAAATATGTCTTTTGAGAAGAAATTTTTGAGGGTAATAGTGTCATTAGACCCTATAGAGGGAGCATGTTATACTAAACCTGTGTGAGACTATGTAGAAAGTGACAATGATCTTGATCAGATATAGAAGATAACAACATGTGATCAGGATTGGATCAATCCTACAACAGATGGATGAATCGCATGGGATAGGGATTGCTCATGCGCCTCAAATTCAGATGAAGAACTTGAGAATTGGAAAAATATATTGCATGAAGTCTCTACACTCCGCTGCAATAAGATTACTGAGTCACTCATGTGTGTTTCAATTGAGCTAAGAAATCTTCCACATTATGATGGTTGACTAATGTGGAATTGTTTTTAGATGAATTTGAACATGAAGTACCAGAAGATCATCAATTCCAGGCACTGGAATTAACGTTGCATGCTACGCCTGCCCATTGGTTGGGTACGCACAAAGAAAGCTTTGCAAGATGGACAAAATATCGAAGAATGATGAAGCTAAGGTTTGGTTATGCTAATAACCAGATGAAAGAAAAATATAGTGGGAAGAATGATCTGCGTGATCATTTAGCACGATGGACTAAAACCTAGGGAACAGAACCATGGCCAGAGTGGGTGCATATATTATGTCATACGTTAGATACGATCCCCATGAATTGGTATTTGGAGACTAAGATTCACCATGGGATGGAAGAACGGGATTCTCTAAAGGAAAGTTTTCTATTAAATTTCATCTTTGAGGATGGCTCTGAAAGTATTGATGAAGTGTTGTAAGAAATAAAAGAAGCTATATTCAGGACATTGAAGGAACCAGTAGAATGGACTCATCCAGATTGGAGTACATAGCTACCCCATGCACTCAAATGCTATAATGTGACTGCTGAAGAAGAAGATGACCCATGGAATATCACCATCCCTGAGACCAAGGGACAACGTGAAGTTGAGGGACCGAAGGTAGAGAAGCCAGATATATCAGAGCCTCTAAAAACTCTACAGGTAAACATTGGGTCTGAAGAAGAACCTAAGTTCGCAAAGATAGGAGAATATTGGGATGAATATATGGTTGATAAGGTAGTTGAGTTGTTGTGAGAGTACCAGGACTTATTCCCCACGAAGTTTTGATATTTGAAAGGGACTGTCAAAGATTTAGGCATTATGAAGATTACATTGAGACCAGATGTGAAGCCTATTAAGCAACACCCTTATTGATTTAACCCAAAGAATAAGGAAAAGGTGCACCTCAAACTGGATAAGATGCCAGAAGCTGGCATTATTGAACCTGTAGAAGAATCTGATTAGCTATGTCCCATGGTAGTCCAAGGGAAGAAACAGAAGGGAGAAATCCACATATGTGTAGATTTTCAGATGTTGAATGATGCCTATGTGCATGACCCATTTCTGACACCATTTACTAACGAAGTATTAGATAATGTGATCACCAGATAAAGATCGCACTGGAGGAATGAAGAAAAACAACCTTCACAACCGAGTGGGGTTGCTTCCAATATACAATTATGCCATTCGGATTGAAGAATGTGCCTGCAATATTTTCCCAGGTAGTGATCGTGACATTCAAGGAATTTATTCATAAGTTCCTAGAATTATATTTCGATGATTGGACTATGTTTGGGTTAGTGAAGTTCCATGTTGTGAGTTTCTTACTCATACTAGATACGTGTCGAAGATTTTAGGTTGCGCTGAGCTTGAAGAAGTGTATATTCTATGTGCCTTTTGGGATCTTGCTCGACCACGTTGTATGTAAACAGGGATTGATGGTGGGCCCTGTGAAGATCATCATTATTGTAAATTTGGAACCCCCTAGGAATGTGAAACAACTGCGCGTGACATTGGGACACATGGGGTACTACCAAAAGATCGTCAAGGAATATACCCAGATAACCATGCCAATGGAAAAGTTGCTAAAGAAGGATGTGATGTTTTGTTGGGATGAAGACTGTCAGTGCAGATTGGATGTCTTGAAGGAGAAGATGATGACAGCACCTATTTTGGTGTTTCTTGGGTGGAAAAAGGAGTTTCATGTGTATGTTGATGTTATGAAACGAGCTCAAGAAAAGATAGAAAAGATAGATCAACGCCTTAGAATTCAGCCTCTTCGAGGGGCAACCTCCTTTACATTACATAAATGAACAATTCTTGGATGATACAAATGAAAAGACCTCCTTTCTATATATAGGAGTCTAAGGGGTTATAACATAATCAAAGCCGACATAACAATAATAATGTAAGGGCACAATAATAACAATAGTGGGCTTCTATGGGGCACAATAGTAACAATATGGGCACTACATGGGTACATCAATATAATAAGTGGGTTATACTAATAACAATAAGGGGTTACACTAGTAGTATAGGGGCCTAACATGCCCCTCTCCTTCAAAAAGCGTTGTCCTCAACGCTTAAGTAGTTCTTGATGCTTCTGTATAAAATTCTTGTCCTCCCATGTGGAATACTCAGCGGGTAAGTTCTTCCACTTAATGAGATACTTTTAAATTGATCGATTTCGTAGTTGTCGGGTTCTTGTTTCTGTAACTGCTCCAGGTTCCAATATGATTTTTCCTTCCTTTTCAATATCTGGCAATATTGTTTGAATTGGGATCTTTTGCAAGTTTTGAATAAGTGGCCATACTTCTTTGTCCTTCTTCCATTCATCCCTTGCTTCGTTTATCCAATCTGGTTGGATAATAGAAATAGCACAAAACAATGCTTCCACATGCTCATCCTTGAAGAGTCTTCCCATTCGGTAAGGTCGCCATTTTTAAAGTGCATGTAGTATTGGGAACGTTTCCTTCTCATAAATAGCTTGCTTCAGATGTAGCAGTAAAAATACCCAATCACCTACATCAAAACATTTTTCACTATGATGTTGATCTACCTATTGTTTCATTTTATTTTGCACTGAAGTGGCGTTATCCTTTAAAAGTTGGAGAACTTGTTGTTGATGCTCGATGTGATCTTTCTCTGCTTGAACCTTTTTCTTCTCGATATGTCCTTCTATCTTTTGAGGAGTGGTAATTTCTTCCAGTCCTTTACAAGATATGGTTGGATTCATTTCTTGATGCTCGATGTGATCTTTCACTTCTTGAACATTTTTCTCCTTGATGTGTCCTTCTATCTTGAGAGTTTGAGGAGTGGTAATTCTTGCCAATGCTTTACAAGATATGGTCTGATTCATTTCTTCTTTCTCTGGGGTGGTGTCCTGGCATATGTCCTCTTCTTTTGATGTTTCTTGATCCTTTTCTTTCTCCTCTTCATATTCTATGTAAAATAATTTATTCTCAGCACACCTATGACCTTTAGTACATTTGCTATCACAATTGTAACAAAGCCCTTTTTCTCTTTTTTCTTCCAATTGTTGTGGTGTAACCCTTGTAGGTTGTGGAAGGCCGGGAGAAACAACACTTCCATCTTTATAGTTGTGAGGGGTATGCTTCCTGGTTTCCATAATTTTGCTTTCCATTATGTCACAAAGCCCTTTTACTCTTTCCAATTGTTGTGGTGTTGCTCTAAAGAAGGTGTTGCTCTTTGTATCCTCATAATGTGTTATTATTTCCTCCGTGAAAATTGACCACGTAACAAGTTTTTTACGAGAACAAAGCCCTTCATACCATAAAAATTGATCTAGTTCTAAATATGAAGATGCAAAAGATACCTTTTGTAATAGTTGTACACCATGTAGATCAAAATATTGCTCCATCTGAAGTATCCAATTTACCGGATCCTTGCCATCAAACTTCCTCATCTTGCTTTTTCTTGATTTTAGGAGCTCGACCTTGAAACGACTGTAACTCTGTACTTTCAGATCTTTATGTTCTGAAATTGTGAACTATTGTAGCCCTCTGTGTCCTCTTTCTAATGCCACCAGTCTGATCCAAATTGGATTCTCTAAGAAAGCGTTATGCACAATCTCCCAAGATGACCTGATTATAGACCTTTCCAGAAGAGCGAAATTGTATGAAATGCCACGTGTCATTGTTTTAACCTTTGGATCTAAAAAATATAAAAACGAAAACTACAGTCCGTCCTCTTTCTGTACCTTCTTACGAAATTTCAATCTGATGCTCAGAAAGAAAGTTATGACGATTTTCCCCAGGTCACCTATTTTTAGTGTAATTCAGGAGTCTGCAAAAAGACCAACTTCCCGAGATCATATCTCCCACAATATCGCGCGAAAAGCTCTGAAATTTGGACCCAAGGTTTAGCGCGATTTCTTCTCAAATGGGTTTTGTTTTCGACTTCTGAAACGTCACAGAAAAAAATTTATAGCGAAAATGCCTCGATGACCTTTTTGGAGCAGGGAAACCCTAGAATCCAAAGCTCTGATACCAAATGTTATGAAACCAGCTCACAAAAAAATAGAAAAGAGAGATCCACGCCTTAGAATTCAGCCTCTTCGAGGGGACAACCTCCTTTACATTACATAAATGAACAATTCTTGGATGATACAAATGAAAATACCTCCTTTCTATATATAGGAGTCTAAGGGGTTATAACATAATCAGAGCCGGCATAACAATAATAATGTAAGGGCACAATAATAACAATAGTGGGCTTCTATGGGGCACAACAGTAACAATATGGGCACTACATGGGTACATCAATATAATAAGTGGGTTATACTAATAACAATAAGGGGTTACACTAGTAGTATAGGGGCCTAACAGTTGATGCCTCTTGTATTGCGCTAGGAGTAGTACTAACCTAGGTAGGAGAAGGTGAGATTAATCATCCAATAGCTTTCCTGAGATGAAATGTATCCAAAACTGATAAGAATTACTCCACCACAGAGCGTGAAGGGCTAGCGATGGTCTATGCACTGCAGAAATTCAGACATTATTTGTTGGGCGGACACTTCAAGATGTATACAGATCACTCTGAGCTGAAGTACCTGGTCAATAAGCTTGTGTTGGGGGGGAAGATATGCCGATGGTTTCTATTATTCCAGGAGTATGACTTCAAGGTAATTGTGAAGCCTGGAAGGCTGAATGCAAGCCCAGACCATCTATCAAGGATTGAAATAGGTGAAGAACCAAGTACTTTGGAGGAAGGATTGCCAAATTCATAGTTGTTTGTGGTGCATGTCGTGGATGACCATTTTGCCGATGTTACTCAGTTTTTAATGATATAAATAGCTCCCGAAGGATATTCCACTCAACAAAAGGAGTTATTAGTTCACGTTGCATATTTTTCAATAATTGTGGGGCATTTGTATAAGATGGGGATGGACGAGATATGGCAAAGGTATGTTCGGAAGTTTGAACACATGAGTATCCTAGCTGAAGCTCATGCAGGAGTTTCAGGAGACCACTATGCAGGGAAAGTGGCCGCACGTAATATTTTACTCATTGGGTTATGGTGGTCGACATTACACAAGGATTCTAAGGAATATTTTAAGGCATGTGATGCTTACCAAAGGATGGGGCAACCTTCGCGAAGAGATGAATTTCCTTTAAATCCTCAAGTTTCATTGCAGGCATTTGAGAAGTGGGCCATTGATTTTATAGGTCCCATACAGCCACCAGGAAAGAAGACAGGCACACAATATATGATTACTGTGACACAATATTTCACTAGATGGGTGGAATCGCAGGCAGTGAGGGACTATATAGCTAACATTGTTGTGAAGTTCCTCTTCGAGTGTGGCTTAAAAAGGTTTGGATGCCCAAAGATTTTGATGAGTGATAAAGGTACACATTTTTTGAATGAAACAATCAGTGCAATGTTGGAGGAATTTCAGTTATATCATCAGAAGAGCATGCCCTATCACCCACAGGAGAATGGAATGGTGGAAGCTTTTAATAAGATATTGGAGCATTCATTGACAAATGTATGAAACACGCAGAGGAATGAATGGGACATGCGTGTACCTGTTGTATTATGGGCTTATAGAATGACCTACAAGAAATTAACAGGAAAAATTCCATTCAGACTGGTCTATGGAATTGAAGTTGTCATGATAATGGAGTATATTGTGCCTAGTTGACGGATTGCAGCCTTGACTGAGATGGCGGACCATGAGACCTTGGAGGAATGGCTCGCGTAGATCATGGAGTTAGAGGAAGATGTTTCCTAGTTGGATTTAATCAACAAGTACAAAAGGAACGTGAAAAAGCATGGCATGATAGGCACATTAAGCTGTGCACATTCAAAGCCAATGATTTTGTGTTTTTATATGATAACAAGTTCACGAAGTTTCCAGGAAAATTTCAAATGCACTGGTTGGGGCCGTATGTTATTAAGGAGATTAAGGAGGGTGGCATAGTTCAGCTCTTGAAGCTGAATGGGGAACCTTTCCCTAGAAAAGTGAACATAAGTAGATTGAAGCTATACACAGGGGATCCTGTCCCTACGCGATGACTATATGATAGCAGGACAGTCTCATTAATCTATGCAATTGCAAGGGATTATGGGACTATAAACTATGCTACCCCACTAAGGGAAAAACTTGGTAGGGAGGCTATACGATGGATGGCACAGGTGCAATAGGTGCAACTATGCTACATGAGCTGCGCCATAGAGGATGGTGTTGCGCAAGTGGGTCCAGAGGTAACTGTTGAGGTTACTATTGAGGATTTGATGGATAAACAACGGTTAAGGGGAGCGGGTAGGAACTATTTATTGCACAAATATTTGGAGATCTACTGCCAAAGGGGAATTTATTATCAGAATTTGGGGGGAACAGTTGGATTTCAATTCAAAACCCCCTATAAATAACACGTCTTGGTCCAACAAAGAGAACCTTTCGTTCTAAGAGTTGCTTACATATTTTGCTGTCTGAAGGTATGAATCATGCGTTATGGGAAGAATTTGTGACACATCCCTCGTTTGCAAACTATATTACATCAGCCTAAGAGTGATTCATTGAGAAGATGACCTTTACAAACTCGACTGGAGCCATTAGTTTGGAAGCTGTTGTTTCTGATGTGCCAGACCCCGAAGTAACCAGTATGGAAGCTACGTCCGTTGTGCCTACGGTACCGAGGTCACCTAGGCTAAAGAAAATTGCCACAAAAGAGAAACAACCAGCCGCAAGGGAGAAGCACTCCACCACGAAGGAAAACAAGGAGAAGCCATTGCTTGTGATAATGTCACCAAGGAAAAATCCATAGGTGAAGCAGAAGGAGAAAAGAGACAAACAACCGGAGAAAGTGGTGGATTTAGAAGAAGAAGAATAACAAGGTGTGGAAGAAGTTGATGTCGAGGTAGTTGAGCCTATTTCAAGATTTCCTGATTACATCCCTCTGTCAAAGGGAAAAACTAAAGTTCCTGAGGAACCCGATTTTGGGAAATTCATAATTTCAACACCCCTACTGCCTGAGTAGGTCGAATTTGAAGGTCCTAGGTTAGCGTGAATTATGGTCTTGAAAATGGAGGACTGGGACCTCACAGACAATGAAAAGTTGCCACATTTAACGACCCATAAGTATATGACATATATATATTATGAAGAAACGGGGGTTACAACATTGGATCCCATGAAGTGGGTCCACGGAGTTGAGAAGGCAAGGCTACTGAACAAGGCCTTAGTTCCTCACTATCACCACTCAATTATCAACATGGTGTGTGTACGCTAGCTCCTCGCATTGGTGTATGATGGGATTATGTGGCTTGGGTAGCCCATTCTAATAATAGACATGTTGATCCATAGGATAACTAAGTTGCCATATAAAGGAGCGGACCCTGCCAAGGAGTTTGGAGGCAAAACTGGGGAGAAGGAACTTGCTGATAAGATGAAGAAAGAGTATGGTCTTGTGAAAAATTTGCACAGATACTCTATACTGTCAATTCCAAACCAGGAAGTACGGTTCGCTACCCAGATCCTTGTGGACAAGATCATGAGGAAGTGTCATGCGGATGAAGTTCCAGCACCGGAAGTGTCACTTGCTACAAAATGCGTGAAGGGCGTGCAATATAATTGATCTAAATATCTCTTCTAGGAGTTCCTCACGAACTATCGAGAAGCCCAAGAGGAAAGAAAGCCATTTCATTATGCTTGGCTTTTATTTTCTATCATCTTAGTTTCTTGGAGGTTGTTGGAGGACAATCAGTTTCCTCCGCACAAGGAATATTTACCTGGGGCACCACAATTTTCCTTGTTGTGGTCAACAAAGAATCAAGAGTGGTTCAAGCAGATAAAAAATTTTCTAGATCCTAATGCAAATGGACCTTCATATGGTAGTTAGTCAGAGGCCAAGGTTGTCCCCAACCTTGTTCGAACAATTGAGATCCTACGTGGAGTTCAAGGCTGACTTTCACAATGTTTCAATTTTTGCACGGAAGGACCCAGAGGAAACATGCCATATGTTACCTTATTTGTTGTCCGAGACAGATGTGCAAGAAGTTGTAGGGTACTGGCCAACAGAGTTGCACTAACCTACGATATTGGATGTGGGAACAAGAAGTGGAAGGATGCCGCTCAGAAGGTTGTGTGTGCCTTATCCAAGTAGAAAAATAAGGAAGCTACTAAGGCAGCCATGGAGAAGGAATGGATGGAAAAAGAGCGCGTTGCTAAAGAGTAGACAAAGAAGGAATGGAAGGATACAGAGGAGGGTGAAAATTCTACTTCACATCATACTGACAAGTAAGAGCTGTCAGAGCAGGCAGGAGGAGGTGATGAGGAGAGAGCACTCCTTTCATCTTGAAGAGACACGGGTAGGAGTAGATGGGTGGACATAGAAAAGGAATAACTTTGATAAATAGACACATATCAATCCCATGGTACTGATCGAAGGTAATCTCGATGAGATTGGAGACAAGATATGGGACACGACAACTGAGGTGCTACAACAATTTGAGAAACAATATATGAAGACACTGGGGAGCATCCAAAAAGGTCTGCGCAAGTTGTAGATCTAGGCGAATAGGATCCAAGCAAGTGTCAAACAAGCGAGTAGAGAGCAAGCGATCATGATGCAATGTAGTAGCATAGTGGTAGAGCTAGAGCAGACTCTGGACGTCAGAGTAATTCCATTTCCAGAGGGGTCCATTTGTGCAGAATCAGAAGATGATCGCATTGTGATTAATATAGTGAAGGACATTGGGCTAAATTTTTTTGCGTTGCTACTCCAGACCCTCCATGTGTTTCATCACGGGGTGTAAGAAGAATTGAGGATCAAGGAACAACGTGCACTCACCATCATCAGTGAGTTTAAGGTCAACAACGAATAGCTCTTCATAGAGAAAACTCAGTTGTTGAAGGAAAAGCAAGAGTTGCAGACACACCATCAACACTTGGAGACAATGATCGACAAGGCCTGCAAGTCAGTGCCTAAATTGAATATACCAGAGGATGCAGAGGCCTCAACCAAATTGTGGAAATTAGCTTCCACAATATGTGCTTCAAAGGAGGAAGTTAGAACGGTGACTTTCAATTTCCAAATGAAAATAGCGGAGCTACAATTGAAGTTGTAGCCGAAGACTCCGCTAGAGTTCCGAGAGCAACGTAGAGACATAATAAAAGAGGGAATGACTACATTGGACAACGCATTTCATGACTACTCGTCGATGTTTGATTTTGCGATGGAGTTATGGACAAATCTATAGGAGAACCTAAACCTGTAGAAGCTAAATACAGATATTCGAGAAACGCAACGATAGTATGATGAGGTCCAAGCGACTGCGCGAACTTTGGTGCCACCGCAATTCCTCGCAAAGCTACTAGAGGGAAAACAACTACTCACATAGGTGGAGGACTTGCAAAAGAAGGAGGCCTTACAAAGGGCCATATTGTAGTCGGGGCTAGAGGAAGCCTATTAGCTTACTCTATCACTTCAAGAGAAGCTCAAAGGATTACAGCAGATGCAGAGCACCATGCACCTTGCAGTGGAGGGGCCAACAACAAAATTTTTTGTCAAATAAGTAAAGAAGGCAATGGTAGAGAGTGTTGCACAAGTGGCAGTGATACAGGATGAGATGGTTAGTCTTCGCAGCAATATCGTGGCACCAACTAAGTGATTCGAGGGAGATTCATGATCTTTGTGTTGGGGTCTTGTTGGGATAGGCTCCCTAGGGTTAGTTTTGGGGTTAATTTAACCCAAATTTTGTATATGTTTTGTAAAATATGTAAAGTCTCCATGATATGTGGATGCAGAGCACGCAGATAGATAGGTGTCAAAGGGGTCTTAGCCCCTTGTTTTGATAGATAGTCAAGTAGGTTTTGAGACTCACCCATGGTTAGCGGACCATGGTATTTTATGAAGAAAAGCTATAAATAGTTGAGTCATAACAAGTCTTAGAGATAACATTTGATAGAGAATTAGGTATGCTGAAAGGGTTTTGTTTTCTTGGGCAAGTGCTAAGCTAGGAAGGCCCTGCTTCCTATGCTTAGGTGAATAAGGGAAGGATCCTACAGTTGACTGTGTAGGATGCCTCGGTAGAGTCCGCAGGTAAGTGCGCATACCCCTGCAGTTGAGTGCGCAGGGTAGAAGAGTCTGTAATCTGAGAATTGAATATAAATCAACACTGTTTTTTATGGAATTACTGTGTATTTCTGTGAATCTGTTTATGTTATATTATGTTTCTTAATGATATATTTTATGAAATATTGAATGAATGGTGTGCGAAGTCACTTAATCTGTCTTAATAATTCATGATATGAATGGTTATCTACTTTCACGAAATTAAAAGTTGTTTCTATTATGTTTTCTGATGAATTAGGTAGATGTGCATGAACTCGGACCTAGGATAGTTTATTAATGTGCAAAAGTAGTCAGATTTCCTGTTTAAGGTCTGCAAAGACCGATTGTGGACCTTCACGAAGAGCTGGAGGTCATTTTAACTTAGTTGTAGTGAAGACTCCTAGAAGACTACTGATCTGCATGAAAGTAGATTGAAGGCACTGAAAGACATCACACTAGTCTTTGGATGCAAAAACTTTGTTCTTGCATCCCCCAATACTGCTTCAGGTGAGACTATGGCCTGTGCTACACAGGATGCTGCCGAAAGGGCCAACAGTGTAGGGTTTTGTTGGTTGGAACGACTAACTTCAAACCTAGTTCAGGACCCCCTAAGCCAATAGCAGGCCTTAGAGGCCCACGATGAGGCAATATAGAAAAATCAGTAGCTAGAGAAAACCCTTACCCAAGTGTAGTGAGATCCCTAAGCTCCAATTATAGCAAAAGTGACATCAACAAAGAAAATTAAGTAGATAGTTGTTGCGGTGAAGGAATCCAAGGAGGAAATAAAAAAGGTACGGTTTGAGTTGCAGTTTTAGATTTTAGAACTTCAACTTAAGTTACAACCAACCACTCCTCCAGAAGTCAGAGAGAAACAAGAGGCTACTTTTAAAGAACAAATGACCACTATGGCCATTGTAGTCAAGGAATGGAGCCAATTGTTTGAGTAGATAATGGAGATGTGAACCTCGTTGTAGGAGGATCCACACATGCAGATGCTCAAAGCATAAATCCATGAAAAGAAGTTGTAGTTTGATGAGATCAGGCTGAAAATGTGGACCTTAGAACCCGTACAAAGGTTCACTAGAATTCAAGAAGGAATGTTCATCCAGACCCAGATTGATGAGCTGCATTGGAAGGCTTCCATTATCTCCTCAAGGAAACAACCATAGGCCAATTAGGAAAACCAACTGTCACATACCATCTAAAGCAAGTTAAAGGCTCTGAAATATACATAGAGAACCATGGGCCTTGTAGTCGAAGGTCCAACCATGGAGAAACTAGTCAAAGAAGTTCAACAGGCTGTCACACAGGGAATAACAGATCTTTAAGCATTGTAGATTTATTTCAGTGGTCTGCAAGCAAATATTGAGGCAACACCAGCAAATTTACTCGGGATGAGGCGCAACTTTGTGTTGGGGACCTGTTGGGATGGGGTCCCCTAGGTCAAATTTTGTAAAGTTTTGTTAAATATTGTAAAGTATCTACATTTTGAGGACTGAAGCATGAGTAGTACAGGTCAATAGGAGTCAAAGGGAATTTTATAGGGTAAAGGCCCCTTAGTTTGTTAAGAGTCAAGTTGTTTTGAGACCTGCCCATGGTTCGTAGACCATGGTATTGTAATGAAGAAGAATATAAAAAGAAGGCATAGAAGAGTCATAGGAAGTAATTAAGCATATAAGAGTAGTGCATGATCTGAGTTTGTTTTTTCCATTTTGTACTTGGGAAAAGGGGAAGGCTCCTACAGCTTACTGTGCGGGCCCCTATAGCTATGTGAGTAGGGTTGGAAGGAATATAATTGAAGATCTAAACCTTAATAAAGGCTTGTTTTAAAGAACTAAATGTTTATTTGTATATTACTATTTTCTATCCAAATTTATTGTATTTTTGATCTGTTGAATGAAATTAATCACGAAAAGTACTTAATAGGTTCACGAAGATGCAGATCTGTTTATTTATATGATGTTATGCATGTTTCACACAATCGGCGAAGGCCATAAATCTGCTAACTATTAAATGTTGTAATTTCCGGGTTTTAAGGGTTAAGGGTTTGCAAAGGTCAAGATAAAGTGCTAAGTTTGACAGAAACACATCACATAGTCCTTTGGATGTAGAAACCTGGTTTTAGCATCCCCCAATACTGCTCCAAGTGAGAATGCAGCCTGCACTACATGGGTTGTTACCGAAAGGGCTGATAGCGTAGGGTTTTGTTGGTTAACGTAGCTAACTCTGAAATTGTGTCCAAGCACCCTTAATCCAAAAAAATGTAAAAATAATCTCTATAAACATCGATTAAATAGTTTTGGTTAGTTTAGGGTTTATGATGCAAAGGCCAAAAATCAAGGAAAAAGTGACACTTGGTGACAGTTTCCAAAATAACCCAAGCACCTCCTTCGGATTTCCAAAAATAGATCGCTATTTTTACAGATTCTTTTTCATTTTTTCATTGTTTTATTTTTTGGGAAAAGTATTATGCATTTCCTGGAGAGATTGCGTAGTTCTGGGAGGAACTAGGCAACTCTCTGGTTCATGCACTGAGCAGCTTCTGAGCAAAAAGGATTTTGCGTAATTTCTAGGCTCAGTGGTTTTGGGCTGCCTCTCATGCTCTACACAATTTTCAAGCTCAAGGATGACTATCATCTAACACTGTGGAATTATTGAGCTCAAGGCTCACTCTCAGCTTGGACTGCACAATTCTCGAGAGCAAGGATGGTTGCCTAAAAGGATTGTGCAGTTCCCTAAGGCAAGCCCATAAATTGATGAAAACCAAGTCAAGAGATTAGGTTGTGGGTTAGATAGTAAACCAGGTAACCAAACACAAGACAACATGCAATAGATGAGGTTCAATCAAAGGAAAAGTACCTGAATCAGTGCAAGATGAGCTGATGTGATTTAGAAGGGAGGCTCTGAAATGAATCATAGGAAAAATTTTGGAGGGTAGTTGTTGTTAGAAAATTATATATTACAGAGCAATCGAACACATAAAATATTGCAGAAATATAAACACAGAAAACGCATGAAACAAGAGAGACACAGATATACGTGGTTCACCTAGTTTGGGCTATGTCCACGGAGAAACAGCCAGTCCTTCTTTTATTATATTATCCAGCAAACTGAAGAGACACAGCCTACAATAGATCTGCTGTAACACCCTTTTCGCTCTCAATCTCCTCTCTCTTCCTCACTGAGAATGCAGATATGCATAGACGCAATACAATTCCCTCATATATAGTGAGGGGTTGCCTTCCAGGGAAAAAAACCCTAAATTAAACATAACTTCTACCGTCAGATCATCTACTTAATGAACGGCCCAGATTGACTAGAAATTGCTAGACTTTTACAAGGCAATTTTACATCTATTTTTAGCTTCGGGGGCGTTGCCCCCGAACCCCATTCAGGGGAATGTTGGCCCCCGGACCCCTGTGGGGGGGACAAATCCCCCCCGCACCCCCCCATGTGGAGGGGTGTACAGTCTTCTTGGGGTACACATCCGGCTGAAAAATTTGAATACAGAAGATAATCAGGCTCCACACCCAACAATCTCCCACTTGGAGACTGATTATAGCAACTCCACCGCTGCTTCATTTTCTAGACAATGACTCCACTTTGGACCTGGCTGTTTCTCATCTTCTTCATCATACTTGAAGACCAATTCAAATTGAGCAGATTCTCAGTTTCTCCTTGGTTACAACTTTTGTTAACATATCTGCAGGATTCTGGCTAGTGTGTATCTTTTCCAGCTTCAACTTTCCATCTTCCAATGCTGACCATATGAAATGGTACTTGAGCTGTATATGTTTAGTCTTGTAATGAAATGCAAATTTCTTTGCAAGATGTATGGCACTCTGGCTGTCACTGTATAACCTACCCAACTCCTGCTTCTTACCCAATTCATCCTGAAACCTTTGTAACCAAATCATTTCTTTACTAGCCTCTGTAGCAGCAACATACTCTGCTTCTGTTGTTGAAAGTGCAACAACACTTTGGATTTTTGAAACCCAACTGACAGCTGTTCCACCTACAATAAACACATACCCTATTGTGTGCCTCCTGTTATCTCTATCACCTGCCATATCTGCATCAACATATCCCTATAGAGCAATGTTTGAACCACCAAAGCATAATGCTTGATTTGTGGTACCTATCAAATACCTGAGAATCCACTTCACTGCCATCCAATGTTCTTTTCCTGGATTTTTCATGTACCTGCTTACAACTCCCACTGCATGTGCAATATCAGGCCTTGTGTAGACCATTGCATACATTAAGCTTCCAACTACTGATGCATATGGAACTTTAGACATATGAGCCATTTCTTCGTGAGTCTTGGGACACACCTCCTTACTTAATTTGAAATGGCTAGCCCAAGGTATACTAACTGGTTTTACATTCTTCATATTAAACCTTTTCAACACCTTTTCTATGTACTCACTTTGAGACAATGTTAATTTGCGATTATTCCTGTCTCTAGTTATTGTCATCCCAAGGATTTGTTTTATAGCACCCAAATCCTTCATTGCAAATGAGTTTGCCAATTTTCTTTTGAGAACATTTATTTCCTGCATGTTAGAACCTACAACAAGCATGTCATCTACATACAATAACAATATAATATAGCTTCCATCATTTTGCCTTTTGAGATAAACACAATGATCAGAGTGACATCTAGTATAACCTTGTTCATACATAAACCTGTTAAATTTTAGATACCACTACCTTGGAGCCTGTTTTAAGCCATACAATCTCTTCTTCAACCTGCACACTAGTTTCTCCTTCCCTTTTACCTCATATCCTTGTGGCTGCTGCATATATATCTCTTCCTCCAAATCCCCATGCAGAAAGGTTGTCTTTACATCTAACTGCTCAAGATGCAAATCTTTAGCTACTACTAGACTTAAAATAGTTCTGATTGAAGTCATTTTAACAACAGGAGAAACTATTTTATCAAAATCAATACCTTTCTTCTGTGCAAATCCCTTCACCACAAGTCTAACTTTGTACCTCTGTTTTCCTCCATCTTCTTCCTTCGGCCTGTAAACCCATTTATTCTGCAATGCTGTTTTACCTGCAGGAAACCTGACTAAGTCCCAAGTCTGGTTATGTGCTAAGGAGTTCATCCCTTCTTTCATGGCTTGCTCCCACTTCTCATTTGTTTCTACCTGCACTGCTTCTTCATAACATTCTGGTTCACCAGGATCAGTTAACAATACATAATATAATGAACGAGAGTATCGTTCAAGGGGTCTACTTATCCTGGTAGATCTTCTAACACCACTTTCAGGTGTTTGAAGTGCTTGTTGCTGTTGTGGTTGTTGTTCTGGCTATTGATCATTATGATTTTTAGGCACCATCACTTTTCCTGTGATATCATCAAGCACTATGTATTCTCTGTTTTCTTTTTCCTATTTCTTTTCCTGCAACTGATTCTTATACAAGACATTTTCATTTAAAATTACATCTCTGCTCCTAATGATTTTGTGATTTTCATAATCATATAAGTGATAACCAAAATCATTAACACCATATCCAATAAAGGTACATTTCTTTGATTTTTCCTCAAGCTTTGTTCTATTTTCTTTATTAATGTGGACAAAGGCTTCACAACCAAAAGTCTTTAAAAATGAGTAGTTTAACTTTCTACCTGTCCATGCCTCCTCTGGAATACCACCATCCAAGGAACTTGAAGGCCCTCTGTTTATTAGATAAATAGCAGTATCTACAGCATCTGCCCAAAATTGTAAAGGCAATCTTGCATGCAATCTCATGCACCTTGCACGCTCCATGATTGTCCTGTACATCCTTTCTAACACACCATTTTCTTGTGGTGTTCTTGGAACTGTCTTCTCTCTGCGAATTCCATCCTCTGAACAATACCTATCAAACTCTTTGCTGCAATATTCACCTTCATTATCTAATCTGAGACACTTCAATCTTTTCCCTATCTCATTTTCAACCAAAGATTTCCATTTCTTGAAAGTATCAAATACATCAGATTTATTTCGAATACAATAAATCCAGGTTTTTCTGGTTGCATCATTAATAAAAGTAACATAATAATGAGAGCTAGCAAGAGATGATACTTGAGCAGGTCCCCATACATCTGTATGCACACGCTCTAATTTTTCGCTCTTCTTTTCTTTCCCAACTCTAAGGAATCTGACTCTCTTCTATTTTCCATAAACACAATTCTCACAGAATTTTAAATCAACATGCTTCAAACTTGGCAAAAAATTTCTTCAGTGAAGAATCTGCATCCCCTTCTCATTCATGTGCCCAAGCCTATGATGCCACAATGCCGTATCTTCTCTTGTAGAGGTTAAAGCATTAACATAATTAGAAATACCATTGCATAAATACAATGTACCAACCTTTTCTCCTTTCGTTATTACTAGGGATCCTTTAGTGACCTTCCAAGTTTTATCTATGAAAGTAGTTACGCAACCTTCACCTCCCAACTGCCCTGTTGAAATCAGATTTTTCTTCAGATCTGGAACATGCCTTACCTTCTTCAATAGCCACTGATTTCCATTTTGTTGTTTTATGAAAATTGTACCCATTCCAATGATTTTACAGGGTTTATCATCACCCAATCAAACTTGTCCAAAATCTCCTTGAACATAATCATGAAAATGTTTCTTATCAGGTGTGGCATGGAATGAGGCCCCTGAATCTACCACCCAGGCATCAATAATATTTTCTAATGAAAGAATCAAAGCATCTTGCAACACATCACCTGTTACATTCGCTTCATGATTAGCTTCTTGCTGCGTGTCTCCTTCTTTTCCCTTCTGAGACTTGCAATCTTTCTTTAGGTGTCCTTTCTTCCCATATTTCCAGCACACTATCCCCGATCTGGACTTGGATCTGCCTTTCCTTGAATTACTGTGATATTCTGGGGTCTTTCCTCTTTCCATTTTTCTTCCCCTATTCTCTGCAGTCAAAGCATTACCTAATGTCTCACCGGAGCTTTTTTGTCACATTTCCTCGCTAGGGATTGCACTGACAACATCATCAAACTTTAAAGTACCAGATCCAGAGACAGAGTTACTAATGGCCATAACTAAGCCATTCCAACTTTCTGGCAATGAGCACAGAAATAACAGAGCCCTAACTTCATCATCAAAATTTACCCGTACAGAACTTAACTGACTTGTAACTGTATTAAAATCGTTTAAATGATCTGCAACAAATCCACCTTCTGACATCTTCACATTAAATAAACACTTCATAAGAAATACCTTATTTGAGGTCAAGGGTTTCTCATACAGTTTGGCCAGTGCCGACATTAAACCTTGTGTTGTCATTTCCTTTGAAATATTAAACGCTACCGACGCCGCCAAGCACAGCCGTATTGTTCCAAGTGCCTTTCTATCGAGAAGATTCTGTTATTCATCTGTCATACCCGTCGGCATCATTGTTTTTCTACCCAATGGTAGGTACAGATATTTCTGATATAGATAATCTTCCATTTGCATCTTCCACAGTGAGAAGTTTTGGCCATTGAATTTTTCAACCCTAAACCTACCATCTTCCGCCATTGCTCCCACTCGAACTAGGAACCCTTCTCTCCTGCGATTTTATCAGTAAAATAGACCTTCGGCTTTGATACTAGTTGTTAGAAAATTATATATTACGGAGCAATGGAAAACATAAAATATTGCAGAAATATAAACATAGAAAACTCATGAAACAAGAGAGACACAGATATACGTTGTTCACCTAGTTTGGACTACTTCCACGGAGAAACAACCAGTCCTTCTTTTATTATATTATCCATCAAACTGAAGAGACACAACCTACAGCAGATCCGCTGTAACACCCTCTTCGCTCTCAATCTCCTCTCTCTTCCTCACTAAGAATATAGATATGCATAGACGCAATACAATTCCCTCATATATAATGAGGGGTTGCCTTCTAGGGAAAAAAACCCTAAATTAAACATAACTTCTATCGTCAGATCATCTGCCTAATGAACGGCCCAGATTGACTAGAAATTACTAGACTTTTACAAGGCAATTTTACATCTATTTTTAGCTTCAGGGGCACTGCCCCCGAACCCTCGCTGGGGCACCACTAGCCCCCGGACCCCCCAGCTGGGGGGGACTAGCCCCCCCGACCCCCGCGGGGGGGACATGTCCCCCCCCCGCGTGGAGGGGTGTACAGTCTTCCTGGGGTATATATCTGGCTGAAACCTTTGAATACATAAGATAATCAGGCTCCACACCCAACAGTTGTAGCAGCTACAACAAACTAATTAATGGGTAAATCTGTAAATCATCAAATATTATCCATATATACACTTATATCATGAGTTTGAAAACAAAACGAGAAAGAAGATATTCATAATATGCAACTAGATAATGCCAAAAGGTACAAATTAACACAATATCTACAAAAATACACTATGTTTGAACCTCATTGTATTTATCTCCATGGGATCGATCAATAGAACATTGACAGTAATATCATAAGGCAATGGAAATATAAAATAAAGCATATAGATTATAACATAGCACTCAAACAATAGAATATTGGAACATTCAATAGTAAAATAGTAGAACTCTCATAAAAGAATCCTTGAAAAATAGTAGTCATCCATTTTATAGCAGAGGTCATTTAGATTCAGCTTAGGGAGTCTTCTTCTAACTCATCATGGCAACTTACCTAACTAAGCTATCCTCATATGTGCCAACTCCAATTGTTCACTATACCATCCCTTGTTAAATATACCACCTTAGCCCATGTCTAACTATCTTGTATTGTCGGTAGATACTCTGTCAGTGGAGGAATAAAGTAGTTACTACATAGTCCCTTTCACGCAACTCTTTTGAGAATATGTTTTCTGAGCATCTATAGGGTCTATTAAGCCTTTGCATAATATTTTTCTCATGGTATCCATCCATTCATGCATAATACTCACACACTTAGTTCAAATTTCAAAAATTCCCCTTTATCTCTTCTTTGCCCCAACAATCCCCTAACATTATTTGTGGCTCGTCCCTAAGCCACTCTATCTTTTCTTTTGTACTAAGGGAATGGAGGAATTTCATAGCCTTGGCAAAAAACTTCTCAAATGTTTCCTTGGTCTAGTGCACATTGATCTTGGCCTTAATCATTGTTGTAAGAATGTCTACAACAATATCTATATCTACTATGGGAGCTTGGAAAATGGGTTCACATTTAGTTAGAATTTTGTGTGAAAGAATCTATGTAAAAACAAGATAATCAGTGATCTACATTGCCTCATCTTGTAACTTCTCAACGTTCTAAACCAATTGTTGGTGTTCCACCCTCCACTGATATATTTTTCGACCTAGTGTTGTACTCTCAAGCATTGTGGCATGGCATTATAATGCTAAAAGGGATAGCATACTACCATAAATTGTTTTATTTTATTGTTGAGGAATATTTATAAGCATTGATATACTTAGTATTGGGGCTATCCTCTAATCTATTCCATAACACCACTAATGTCTCATATATTTGGGTGCATTGTTTTTCTAGTTCTCTGGCATTTTCAAGAGATTTGGCCGTAGTTTGATCATTTTCTCTCCTTTCAATTTCCTCTGGTAGGGTAGTATTCACTATCTATAGCTATAGTTATTCCATCTTCATGTCCAATCCATCAATGACCTATTCAATCTCAGACAAATTTTATTTTAGTGGAATCTCCACATGTTAAAAAGTGTAACTTGGTTCGGTCTTGATAATGACATGTGTAATTGCGATTTTATGTAATTGATGTAACGAAGAAAATAAAATTATTCTTGTAATGCTTGAATCATAGGTTTCATGATCAAGGAATTTTATTTTATAGTTAAGACTCGCATTGTGAGTCTTTAGTCTTATCACCAAAAAAATGATCATCTAGCCTAATTTACTAGACGGATCGAAGTACACCATGTAAAGCCAATTTTACCATAGTAAAATTGCTTTCACTTTGAGAAATTACTTAATAAACCACCTTTGTTAAGTAATTTATAGTTAAACCCATGAAGAATAATTAAATAAATCACTATTTATTTGATTTTCTTCTAGGAATAATTCTTTAAACCATTGTTTAATTATTATTCCTTGTCACATTTGACCCAATCATGAAAAATAAACAGATAAATCATTAATTATCTTATTTTTCTACAAGAATAATTAATTAATCACTAATTAACTATTATTGTTTGTCAAATTTGACTAAATTCGTTATGAATAATTAAATAAATCCTTATTTGTTTATTATTCCTTAACTAATTCATTGAGATGATAAATAAATCATTTATTTATTTATTTTTTCTAAATAAAAGTTTAAATACTTTTTCCCTCCTAACCAAATATAATAAAATATTCAAAGTTGTTATTCCAAGAATGGGATCAATAATATTTCATTATTGCTCATTACTCAAGGATAACTCAATATTTTGTTATAAATAGAAGGGTTTTCCATTCATTATTCACTTTTGATTATTTTCATTGTTGCACTCACTATTGTAACTCTGATTATTTTCATTGTCGCACACCATATTTTTTGTTGGGTGTACACATTATAGAGGAGAGAGACTCTACACAAGCTGAAGATGTTTAAGGATAGCCAAGAACCCATCCCATAGAGGGGGACTGGTAACATCTATTTGTTCCCTTCACAAGTGTTATAATAAAATTATTCTTTACATATCTGGTTTCCATTAGATGATTGGAGTTATTACTCTTTCTTTTTGATGTTTAACTATGATTGTGGCATAGATCCAAACTTTAGTAGGTTTTGTTTCTATTAGTTGTTGTAGATATACAATGTTTAGCAGCCATTTATATTTTTGATATTGTTTCTCATCCACAATCTTAAGTGGGTTATTTTCATACATCATTGAGAAGAAAACACTACAAAAAAATTGGTGACTCCGTTGGGTTTTATACTTCAGATCCAGAAACATGGGTGACCTTTAGTTTTCAGCTTAAGGTTTCTTCTTTTTTCAATGCTATTATTGTTTCCTAGTTTTTTAACCCTAGATCTGATAAATTTCTAACTTCCACAAGCTTTCTGGTCATTTCTGTAGGTCACAGGAATCAACTGCGACAAAGGCGACACTTTTTTCTAAGATTTTCCGACTGAGATCCACAGAGCAGAAATCACACTTTCTGGCCCAAAAGTGTGATCTGGAGGCTAGGACGCACTAAATAGACCAAAAAGTTCAATCCCTACAAATAAAAAGGTCAGTACCTGCAATTTGTGGGTTTTAGGGCTTTTATCAAATTTGTTTATGGGTTTTCTAGAGAGTTGTCTGTTGGGTTGTCTGACCTTTGTCTCATCCTACTTAGACCATGATCTGCTTTGATTTACTTGTCAAAGTCAAATTTAGCCTCCCCTAGGATGTCTAATACACTTCCACCTTTCTAGGAGGAGTTTAGCTGAGTGAGTAGTCTGAGTTTCTGTAGCGCTTTCAGCCACATTTTCCAAATCTATACCCTTTTGTTTCAGATCTGTTAAGATAGGTTGTTACCATCCATAGTTTCACATTTAAACTTTTTTTCTCGTTTTCCTTAGGTTCCCATAGGTTTCCCTAGGTGCTTCACCCATCTCCCTATCTTTTTGCAATGATGTTCCTCTTTGGTTTTTTGTTGTTGCTGCACCACTTTCCAGCATCTTAGTTTCACTTGATCCCTATCACACTGACATTCAGACCTCTTGACCATTTCAGTGTATTTTCCATTGGTTTAGCCACCAACCAGCACAGTGTTTGCAAACTCAGTTTGGGTAGGGTTTAGTTAATTGTTTTTTTCTTCATTTTTTGTTATTAATTTTAGTTTATTTTCAACAAGCTTTTCCTTTTTTTTTACAAACATGATCTGGGATTAATCAATTAATACACTTTCACACATAAGCACACCTTAAGCAAAGGGCGCTTGGTTTACACCACCAAGCCAAGACTTAACATAATAAATTTATCTCCCAGCATCGAGACAAACATATATTGTTGATCTCCCTTCACCATTTTTGTGTCACGTGTGTCCTACCACCATTGTGCCACCAAGGGATTTCTCGTGGAGACTATTAGGCCTTCACCCCTAGTTTCCACTTGGGCCTATTACCCCTCCTCGTCATGTTCGAGTTCATAGCCCTTTGATTCCCCATACCAACTCTTCTCCCGGTCCTTCTAATTCCACATCTGATTCTGAGCCTCCTTCACTGCATATCGTCACAATGTATGGACCCACAGCTAGTTCAGGAACCCAAACTAGTGCTAGCTCTGGTTCTATCCTGGTGGTCATATTAGGCGGAACCATCTTAGGAATGCTCTAGTAGCTCCCATGCTCCCCTTTATGGCTAGGTTAAGTCTACTGGATTTTAACCAGTTGATAAATGACCCCATACACCATGATGCTGGTTGGCCCTCTATGTTGACTAAGCATCCCTCAGAAAACCCAAAGTTTGAGTATAATGCTAGAGAGGATCCTACCAATCATGTCCGATCCTTCCACATGTGGTGTTCGTCCAACTCCATAATCGATGACTCCATTCATCTTCTGCTCTTCCAACACACACTCACTGGAGATGCTGCAAAATGGTATGTAGACTAGCCCTCCACATCTCATTTCATTTTTGTGGTGCTTGCTAAAGCATTCATTTCATATTTGCAGTTACCTCTCTGATACAACACTGGTACGGATCTATTGACCACATTTTTTCAGTCCTTCGCCACTCACTTTTCTGACCATGTTCAAGAGTGGCGTAGAAGGAGGAGCACATGTCGTGCCCCGCCTTTCGAAGACCATGTTTATCTAGATTGATTTCTTAAGAGCCTTTTATCTCGCATTGGAAAAGATGTCGTGCTCCACTTTCCTCAAACCAAGGAAGAAGCTCTCCAAACCACTCTAAGATATGATCTTATTTATGAACAATCCAGTTATGTCTATACTGTCTTTCCAGACCTCCCTTGTCTTGGCAGTGCCAATGCACCGGGGGCATCTCACGCCATCGACAGTATTGTTGGATCCCTTTCACACTCTTCGCGATATACTCAGCAAAGTTATGGCTACCTATAGGGGGGCACCAGTTCCTCCAACACTTATGCCGCTCCTGCTAGCCACATGTTTCCAGGACCCCAACCATCTACCAAATAGTTGCTCCTCCTTATTAACAACCGAGTACTCCAGCCCCCTAAGCATTAGCACCACAACCTCCCATGCATCCTCAGCCCCAATAGCCACTGCCCCCTCAGGGCCTAGTGTTTGTGCAGATGAGTGAGACCAATCCCCAAAATTCAAAGAAAAAGAATAAGGGGAAGGGTAATAAGGGTACCTAGGGTAATTAACGTAACCAACCTAGTGAACCCGAGGGGAACCAGGCTAACACCAACAACCAGCAATAGGGTAGTTAGCCCAAGCAGAACAAGGCTATTTGTATGAAAAATCCTTGTTCATGTTGTGTTGTACATTACCATTATACAAATAAGTGTCCTCTCTTACCCTAGATGTGCCAAATGTGGGAAGCTCAAGAAACTTCTATAGGTCAAAAATCGCCTTAGAATCCTATGCCATCTCAACCGACAGTGCTCATAAATCCTTTCCCATAGCAAGGATTTGTTGTTGCTCAACCTTAGCCAAGTCAAGCAGCCCATCCCCCCAAACCTTCTAGTCCTAGTGACTACCAGATCCTCATGATGGATTCTGACAAGGTCAATACCTCTAATCAATAGCTAGCTCCTCAGCACCCTATTGGTACCATCTCAGTCGAGCCATCTAGATCCACCCACACAGGACCTCCTACGTTAGTGGGTGCCTCTCCTATGTTTCCACCAGGAACCATTCCTCCAAGTCTACACCATTCAGGATCTATTCTATTGGGACATTACCCTACAGGCCAAATACCTTTCTTATTTGCCCCTCCCAGAGTATTTTCTACCCCTTTCATGGCTTCGCTGGTCCTCCATAATATGACTTTGGGGATCCCAGTCTGGTACATTGATCCCCCAGTGAACACTCTGCCTAGTCAGCTCAGACCATATCATGCTTTGACCCCAATTCAACCAGTCCCTATGACCCCTATCACTGCTTCAGTTCCATCACATCCTCAACAAGAACCAGCTCCTGTTGTGAAAGCATCCACACAGGGGGACAAATCCAAGAGGAAATAACCTAAGGACAAGGATCCACAAGCTTCTCCAGGCCCCAAAGCCCCAAATACATCACATCCATGTGCTTTGTGTGAAGTTGTTGGGCATGCCACCAATAATTGTCCTGAACTTCTTCATCTCAAACCTTTGGTTCATGAAGAATTTCTTGAGTCTAATATCCTTGAGGTCCACATTACCTTACCAGGACCAACCAAGAAAGTCAAAACGTTACGCACAAATCACCCTTGTGCCTTATGTGATCATCATGGTCATTATTCCCATTGTTGCCCTTGTATTGACAAATTTCACACCTGACTTGGGGCGATTCATGAATACGAGGCCACTCGTAGTGGATCATCTACTCCTCTACCCATGGATTTTGGTACCACTGTTCAACTAGAACAGGGGGACTCTGGTCCCACCATAGTGATCCCTCCCCCTGATGTCAAGATGACAGACACCACAGGTCATATCATTTACCTATCATCATCCTTGAGTTCCTCGAAGGAAAACCTCTTTGAGGTTTCTGCACACGTTTCTATCGAACCTATTTCGACAGAATCCATGTCTCAAGATCAGTAAATCCTCCATCTACGAGCTCGTCGTATACCATTCAAGATGATGGACATGTGAACCTTATTTCCTAGGTTAATGCAACAGGTAATGCTGCTGCATCATGTAGTTAGTATTCCTCCCGTCCGCCCATCTCTCAGCCAAATGAAGACACCATGGAAGCTATGTCTACCCATGATTCCCCCTATCCTTAAGCAAGGGGGCATTTCTTCAGAGGATTTTGAAGGCCATTTCCTTTCTAATTCTCCCAATGCGCTCTACATCAAAAAATTTCGGCCATAGTTCATCCCTTTGATTTGCGTGTCTTTATTTCTACTATGAAGTTAGGTGGATTGCATCATCTCATTCATTGTCTTTTTCACCATTCATATGGATCCATCATCCACACCATATATCGGTCATGCCGATGCTGCAAGTCGCTTCTCCTAGAATCTAGCCTCAGCATCCTGGGCCATTTTTACCCCCTTGCATACATTAGTCCTTTAAAACGGTGTGTGCATTGGATCTGCCACCAATAATTAGGTCGAATATGATGCAGTGATAGGTTTGTTAGTCGATTCCCCTACTCATCGCATCCTTCATCTTCATGTTTGTTTAGATTCCTTGCTACATGTCATGCAATTGAATGGTATGTATCATGTGCATAACCAAGTCCTATTTACAAAATATCTACGAGTTAAGCTGTTGGTACATGACTTTGAAACCATTACATTCAGTCATGTTCCTAGAGCCCAAAATAACTATGTAGATGCCATTGCAAAAAACATTCTAGATTGACATCTATCACATGTATACTATAGAAGATAGTGATAAACAAAAAATGGTGAGCCATCATCATCATATAAAATTCTTAATCATATTATGTATCATATAAGTGTTTTGAGGACGTACCTCTAAATACATTCAGTAAGCCCATAACATATTGGGGGGGCACATAGGCCCCTATGTCTCCTTATCATCCTTTGGAGGATCTCATGCCAAGTTGGGCTGAAATGCTAAAATACCTTTTTCGAGCACTCGGAACACAATGGCGCTTCAAAAACTCCTCCTACTAGGGGGCACCATTCCCACTTTTGCATACCAGATCAGCATCACATGCTTAGGGGCATGATGGTTTTCCCCTATCCATCTTCTCAATTGAGTCTCAGCCTAGATCCCACTTGATCTAGATTTAAATAGGAACACAACAAATTACAGATATAATCATACATATAGATATGAAGTAGAAATAATACTTCATTTCATTACTGTACAATATTGAAATATGCTTACAAACAGAAATGTAAATAAACTAGCTAAGGCGATGGTAGCTTATCTCTAAGAAGAGATGTGGTGGATACATGCATCTAAACTATCTTACAATGAGGCTCAAAGGCCTATTTATTGTTGATAAACAATGGAAAACCCTAAACATACAAAAACCTAACCCTAGGAGATGAAGCGCCAAACTATGGGCCCCGTTTTGGGTAAATTGGTACATCAACTTCCTAGGGTCATAACATTGGCATACGATCTCTATTTGATGCACACAATACCTTGTTAGAAAGATCTATTTGAGGACTACAACTTTGGGAAGAGCAACATCGGTCCACCAACCAATGTGGCTCCTATTTTTCACAAAAAAAAAGTCTTTTAGGTCCCCAAAAACGGCTCTGGAAGTTGAGGACCCAAAAAACTGCTAAAAATAGTAAATTGTGCTACAATTAAGGAAACTGAAAGAAACAATGGTGGGGGTCCAAGTGGAATTGGCACATGGCCACCAATATCCACTTGGATCACTACTATATCTAAGTATAGTCGAATATCATCCCATTCCTTGGATAGTTTGTCCTATCGGCCTCCCGGGTGAGCCATATGCACATCACATATCATAGACATTTGATACCATATCTTCAGATATTCTACTCGATACCACCTAGTCCCCATGTTTGACTTATTGGATAAGAATGATTCTGGACCTCCTCTATTAACTCATTATCATTTTCCTCTTCCCTTAATTCTTCACCAAGAACCATCATTCCAAGAAGCATTAAGGCCATCTTTAGACAAGTAAGGTCACTTGCCTGAAATTCATAGATCCCAATTTTGATTGTCGGTTTGTCTGCTACAATATCCATAAGGTTTAGGGCCTTTTCCTCCTCTCCAAATTCACCACATCTCACTTAGCAAATGAATCCAAATTGGAGGGAAAATGTCCTTTCATAGAAAAATCCCCAATTTTTCTATCGCCCATTGCGACTAGATTGTAGCTCGGTTTGATGAACCATTAGCACTATTGGACATCTCTCACCGAGCTCTATAATGGGTCTTCCTTATTTTTTGATGATTTGACACTTCACCAGGAAACCATTTTTCCATGAAAGGTCACTTCGTCGCCTCTCAAAATCAAATTTTGTCATAAAGCGACACTTGTACTTTGAGGTCCACCTCCTCTTAATACTTGTCATACCATATGTTGATATTCATCATGAGTAACTATCATTTACTCATGCTTTGATGGTCCCCACCGGGCCTAGTCTGTGTGGTAGTGTCATCGAGCCACCCTTGTTCAGAGCATCCGGGATGAGTCACCCTTGCATTCTTGGAGTCTATTTCATGTCCCATCATATCATGTCACAATATTCCATCCATATTTTCATACTATTCATCCTGTGTTGCCCATTTTGGCCTCTATTCATACTATCCCCATCCCCTCTGGAGTTGAGTCAGTTGTTGCCAGGTCAACCTTGCACTATATGCTCTAACAAGGGAATTTTTATGTTTGTCCCTCAATCTCGATTTTTCCCATTGTCCTTGGTGTCAGTGCATCAATTGCATTAATGCATTCCCTTGTGTTTTATTTGAGGATCCTCATTGCCTCATCTATCCCCGACCCTATTCTATCGACATCAACTCATTTATTCCAAAAGAACGACCTAGAGGGCGGTGTATCTTGGTTTCAACTTCCAGTTTTGTTCGATGCCTTGGATTGAGTATAGGGTCTCATTATTGCCCTTTGACTTGGTTGTTTCATGTTCATGATCCATACACTAAATGGTCCAGTGATGCAACAGATTGTACGAGTGATTCTCGTGTGTGCGTGAGATGTTTCAAACCTCATGAAGGGGTGGCCCTTCAGGTATCCCCCACATGCCCTGATGCATACCTATTATGCTACAGACTCAGATGTAGTTCTGCAGAGTTGATGGGTTCAGTTCCTACCGATCACAGTGTTCACAGCATGCATGTCTCCTCCAGATGATCCATTCAGTTTTGCAGATCCCTTCCTTGTTCAGCATGGCTTCTCCAGTTGTTCTACCCTCCCTCCCACCCATTTTTTAAGGGAAGGGGCTTTGTATCTCATGTACTCATATATTATTGTATTCAATCCTAGCTCATGTTTTTCCAGGTGCATTATGTATATGGGATACATTCTATTATTTTCTAGGTCTATTATGCCAACATGTCATGTACCATTCTACATGTACTTCATTTCTCAGTTTTATATTTCTGGGTGAACCATTATTTTTGTACTAAGTTATCTCGGTGGGTATGGGTATGCCTCCCCCACCTCAGTGAGGTTTGGTACCACAACATAAAAGGATACTTGCATTAGTCTCGCCCCCTTTGTCCCTATCCTCTTTCAAATTCAGCTTCATTGGTCTCTCTCTCTCTCTCTCTTTCTCTCTCTCTCTCTCTCTCTCTCTCTCTCTCTCTCTCTCTCTCTGATTCCCCTCTGTTGTCTAGTGATTGTGTCTTTACAATGTACTTCGGTCATACATTTTGCTCCTAACACTCGTACGTTGGGGGGAAATATGTTATCACCAAAAAATTGATCATCTTGCCTAATTTACTAGATGGATCGAAGTACACCATGTAAAGCCAATTTTACCATAGTAAAATTGCTTTCACTGTAAGAAATTACTTAATAAACCACCTTTGTTAAGTAATTTATAGTTAAACCCATGAAGAATAGTTAGATAAATCACTATTTATATGATTTTCTTCTAAGAATAATTAATTAAACCATTGTTTAACTATTATTCCTTGTCATATTTGACCCAATCATGAAAAATAAACAGATAAATCATTAATTATCTTATTTTCTACAAGAATAATTAATTAATCACTAATTAATTATTATTCTTTGTCAAATTTGACTAAATCCCTTAGGAATAATTAAATAAATCCTTATTTGTTTATTATTCCTTAACTAATTCCTTGAGATGATAAATAAATAATTTATTATTTCTAAATAAAAGTTTAAATATTTTTTCCCTCCTAACCAAATATAATAAAATATTCCAAGTGGTTATTCCAAGGATGGGATCAATAATATTTTATTATTGCTCATTATTCGAGGATAACTCAATATTTTGTTATAAATAGAAGGGTTTCCCATTCATTTTTCACTTTTGATTATTTTCATTGTTGCACTCACTGTTGTAACTCTAATTATTTTCATTGTCGCACACCATATTTTTTGTTGGGTTTACACATTATAGAGGAGAGAGGCTCTTCACAAGCTGAAGATGTTTGAGGATAGCCAAGAACCCATCCCATAGAGGGGGACAGGTAACATCTATTTATTCCCTTCACAGGTGTTATAATAAAATTATTCTTTACATATCCGGTTTCTATTGGATGATTGGAGTTATTACTCTTTCTTTTTGTTGTTTAACTATGACTATGGTATAGATCCTGACCTTGGCAGGTTTTGTTTCTATCAGTTGTTGCAGATGTACAATTTTTAGCAGCCATTTATATTGTTTAGATTGTTTTTCATCCACAATCTTAAGTGGGTTCTTTTCATACATCATTGAGAATAAAACACTACAACGTTTAGGGTTGGTCATCAAGTCATAAAGTCTAGGAAGTCAATGTCATATGTTGAAGACATGTTACATATTTTAAAAAGTAATTTCGATAACCCTCCAAAGACCTTGTCACAAGATATTCTTCAAGTCAGCCTAAACATATTCTATAAAGGCATGTTGGCCTTGTCACTAGGAGAATTCATCTTATTTGATGGGAACACCACAATATAGAGGTAGCTTGGCCTTCATTTGGAGACAATAATTCAGTCAAGCAAACCTGAAGCAAGAAGAGGTTTGAAAAATAAAGGAAGAGAACATCATAACCAACAACAAGAAGGAGGGGAAGAGCAATGTTTTTGGCCACTGTTTGTAGGGCTAGATATCCTCACACTTGTGGCATAAACTAGGGTTTCTACAATAGTCACATCCATCCTAAAGAAAGTCATCTAAATTTTCTCCATTCCAGCTCCTTTTCTAGCCAATATCACTTAAATAAGTATTCAAGATAAGAAAAGAAGGAAAGGGTATTCACTATATGTCAATCAAGCTCACATGTGGGAATTGTAGTAAGGCCGAAAATTGCAGGACTATGGTAGAAGGCCGAAAATTTAGTGTGGTCGAAGTTAGCAGTGCTAGAAGTTAGTTTGACCAAGTGTTGACTTGGGCAAGAAGAAGAAATAGTGAAAGGAAGGATCTTGTGACTTTTTCTTGGAAAGGAAAATAGGTCAAGGGTCTTGGTCCTCGTATTTGTCAATTGCAGTCTCTTTATTGTTTATGCTTTGGTAGTTTTTTTATGAAGAATAACACTATAATAGTATAAATAAAGAGAAGATCCTAATCTAAAGTAGTAAAAATCATTCAAAAGCAGTTTTCTGAGGAAGATAAATCACCTAATTACTATGCCCTAGATTTCTCAACATGGTATGAGAGCTAAGGTGAAAAATCAAGGAAATGGCATCTCATCAAGGGAAAAACAAGAACTCAAGGATCAAATCTCGAAAGACATCAAAGAAAATTCAATATCTACAAAGACGTGTCAAAACCCTAGATCGAAAAGGAATTCTACACCAAAAGATGTCTTGGGATACTCAAAAGACTACAAAGACCCTACTCAAGTTGAAGGGACTTATAAATCATGTTTCTTGAAGACTACTCATCCTAGAGAAACAAGATCGAGGACATTTTCAATTTCTTCAAAAGTTCTAAGGAAATTCCCTCTCCTTGAAGCAAGGATATTACCATTGTAAAATATTATCCAAGAAGCATCAAGAATTTATCATTGATCATCATCAACAAAGACATCACCATCAAAGAATCTAAAGTGATCTCCCTCTTTGTAGGGTTAACAATCATTCTTGAAGAGAACTATCTTTATCAAGGAGAAGCTCTCTATTAACAATATAATCATCAAAATTCAAGAAGGAAATAGGTGGAAGAATCATATTCACAAGTAATTATATTTACATATGAATCTGTCAAAATGTATTTTTGCAAGGAAAATCATCAAAATTCAAGGAGGAAATAGGTGGAAGAACCATCTTCACAAGTAATTATATTTACATATGAATATGTCAAAATGTATTTTTGCAAGGAAAACAACAAATTAATTGGGGCTTCAAACTATCTTGAATGGAAGAAGAGAACATATCTGAATCTCATTGAAAATGAGGCGATGGATCATGTCAATGGCTCTATCACCAACCCATCGAAAAAACATGCTCAAGAAATTTCAAAGTTTATGAAACTAGAATTGAGGGCTCAAAGGATTCTCATAAAATCCATCAAGGATCCCCTCATTCCATATGTATCTAAAATCGACACCCCAAAAGAAATATATGACCAAGTGATAGAGTTATTTTTTGTAAGAACTCTAGGAGAAGTTTTATCTCTAAGGCGATAACTCTACAAGATAAGGATATCAAAAGAAGAATGAATAACTTCGTACTTTATGAGGATATATGAAATAAGGAATCAAATTTAAGATATGAGAGAAATAATTATTGATAAGGAGATAACTATTGTAGTACTACATGCCCTACCAAAGGAATGGGGTAACTTTGCTTTAAGAATTTATGGGTAGAAAGAAGCTACTCCATTCCAGGATCTATGGCTTCTATGAAAAAATGAAGAAACTAGATTGAAGGAAAAAAACTAATGTAGGATCGAGTGAGAAAAATCAAGTGTATCCTATTATGGAAAAGAGAAGAGGAAAGTCTAGGAAATTTGGTGTTTAGAAAAAGAAGAAGAACCTGGCTAAGGTTCAATGCTATAGATGTCAAGAATATGGGCATTACAAAAGAGATTTTCCTAAGCTAAAGAAGGAAAATAACAAAATATTTAGGGGAGAAGCCCATATCACCGAAGAAGTGGAGGAAGCTGAAAAGAAGAAGTCCAAGTAAGAGGAAGTAAGAGATATCTACTATGATTAAGATAGTCTTCAACACCTAGTGCTTTTCAAGTTTCTGTTTTCAAGCTTTTCATTGTAAGATATTTCTATCAAGAATCACTAAGGAAAATGATAGGATGCATCATGGCATCATAGAAGCATTAAATGCAAGATATCGTGATCATAGAAAAAATAGTTGAAAAATAAGTCTATGGAAGTCACGTATGGAAGGATATAGCTCTTGTTAACCTCATTAGAAGCATAAGTGGAACTTATTGGAAAAAGAAGAAAAAATCATCTAACACAAAGCTCATCATACATCAGTCAAAAGGGAACATTTGTTAGACAAGGATACTCAACATCCTCTATTATAATATTCACCAATCAAAAGGAAGCAAGGGTTTCATCAATAATTCCAACTTGTGGAATTCATGCGATGATGATATGATGACAAAATAGGTGAAGTGTATCAAAATATTGAAGTTCTTTCAATCAAGGAGGCTACTGAAAAGAAGTCTAGGATGACCTAAAGGAAAATGAGGTATGTATGCTTGTATTCAATATTGTAGAGTCATGTCATATGGTTTCAAGTAACATGCTCTATCTCGAGAGAATTATCAAGAGAAAGGATATCCACCTTTGAAAAGATGCAGGAAGGAAAGGGTCACACATTTTCTAGATGAAATAAAAATAATATGTCCTCATACGAAATATGAGGTGGTTGAAAAAATTGTAGGAACTATGAATGGAAGTTATTATAAGGAAATGTATGAAGAAAGAAAGAAAGATATCATGAAATATGCAACTATGGAAAAGGAAATAAACATCCCAAGATTGGAAGAATTGACTAGGATGTCTCTTTGAAATATATGAAGACTCTGATGAAATGTGAGAAAGAAAGAGATCCTTGATAATATACATCTTTTGGAGATGTGTCAATGTGTATGCAGGATGCTGATGTTAACTAGAAGATGTCATGATGAAAGACTATCATAAAGGAAATTTTGATTTAATGTTCATTCCTTATTTTTGAATGATATCTGGATGGGCTTATGCAGGCTTCCAAGGGAAGAGCTATGAATATCTTCCACCATTGAGGTCCATGTAGTAGGATGAAATATCCTTAAGGAAACATGGAATGGAGAAGTCAGTATGGCATGAAGGAAGGCCAAATATTAACTAATGGATCACTTTCTGATGAAAGGAATAATGACATGACTGACTCATGGTTGAAATTGATGGATAGTCTATTCCCTAAAAAGAATTCCCAAAACATGAATACTCCTAAATAAAGAAAAGAAGTTCATGAAATCGTGATGAGGAGTTCTTCGAGCATATGGTTGTCCCATCATCTCCACCTAAAGAGATGTTGTAGGTCTCTAATTAGGAGGGAGATAAGAAAAAAGTTTCTAACTTGGTAGAAACTTGGAAGAAAATTCCTAATCCAAGAGGGAGATTAGGTACATTCCTTACGTAGTAATGAGTACATTCCTTTATTGGAATGGGTATGTCCTCCCTAAGTTAAGAGGGAGAGATAGACACATCACTATTTTCTTCACTTGGGAAGATAGAATGGAGGATTGGGTAAACATCTGGCATCTGATACTCTTTTAGGATGAGTTATGGCATCCAAGATAAAGAGTAGCTGTAGAGGACCGATATTTTTTGAGGACTAGGAATCCAAGATAAGAGTAGTCCTAGTGGAACATAGTCTAAGAGAACCCGGGTGGGGTATGTTCCAAGAGAGACAATGGTGAGGGTGTATATACATCATTGGTCTCACCAACATTGTGCTATGATCTTGTGGAGAGATAGAGTTGTTTTTCAAGGCCATGCTGTGTGAAAATTTTGTTTCTTATGATGATATGTAGATGTGTTACCAATCTGACTCTTCTTATGAAAATTCTTTAGATTCAGAATGTCCAGTTACCTTTTATAGTTTATGAATACCTCCCTAGTTAAGAGGGAGTGTTGAAAATTGTAACTTGGTTTGGTCTTCATAATGACATGTGTGATTATTATTTTATGTAATTGATGTAAAGAGGAAAATAAAATTGTTTTTGTAATGTTTGATTCACGGGATTCATCATCAAGGAATTTTAGTTTATAGTTAAGACACCCATTGTGAGTCTTTAGGGTTTGCAATCAAGTCATAAAGTCTAGGAATTCAATGTCATTTGTTGAATACATGTTAAATATTGTAAAAAGTAATTTTGATAACCCTCCAAATACCTTGTCACAAGATATTCTTCATGTCAGCCTAACAATATTTCTAGAAATCCATGTTGGCCTTGTCACTAGGAAAAGTCAGCTCATTTGATGGACATACCATTATATATAGGAAGTCAGCCTTCATTTGGATACAATAATTCGGTCAATAAAATATGAAGCAAGATTAGGTGTTAAAAATAAAGGAATATAGCCTCATAACCAACAAGAATGAGGGGAAGACAAAATATTTTTGGCATTGTTTTTAAGGCTAAATCTCCTCACACATGTGGCAGAAACTAGGGCTTCTGCAACAGTCACATCATTCCTAAAGAAATTCATCTAAAGGGTCTCCATTCAATCTTCTTTGCTAGCTGAGATCACCTAAATAAGTCTTCAGGATAAGAAAATAAAGAAATGGTCTTGATTATATCTCAATCAAGCTCACACGTGGGATTTGCAGTAAGGATAAGAATTGCGGGACTATGGTAGGAGGCCGAAAAGTCAGAGTGGGTGAAGTTAGTAGTGCTAGAAGTCAGTTTGACCAAGTGTTGACTTGGGAAAGAAGAAGCAACAATGAAAGGAAGGATCTTGTGACTTGGACTTGGAGAGTAAAATAGGTCAAGGGTCTTGGTCTTGGTATTCATCAATTGAAGTCTCTATAAGAAGAGTAATTTTTTTGGGTTTTCCTCTCAAGTTGGAGAGGATTAGGGCCTGGATGATCCCCTATATTTTGTGTCTCTTGTCTCTTTATTGTTTATGATTTGGTAGCTATTTTAACAAAACTATAATAATCTTACTGAACAGAATATCCTAATCTAAAGTAGCAAAAATGATTCACAAATAGTTATTTGAGGAAGAGAAATCACGTAATTGTTATGCCCTAGATTTCTCAATAGCACCTCGATGTGTACCTTGGGCATCTTTTTGAATGCAGGTTTGGCATATCATTGAAGTGTTTATTCTCCTTTCTTTCATGATTCCGTTACTCTTATACGTAGCTCTGTGCTTCTTGCAAAGCTTGGTGTTCCATGGATAGGTGGACTAGGTTTGTTGTTGTTTCTTGTGCTCCAACATGAATATTCTATGCAATAGAATGTTGTAAATAATTTAAAATGGATATGGGTAATTGAGAGATGATCAAGTCTACTCATGGTACGACTTGTGACCACTACTAAACTAATATCGATGAAGTGTACCATGACCAATTCCATGACTAGTGTGTGAGGATTTGCGAATGTGATAGAGGGTTGCAACAGTTCTAGTTGAGTCTCCAACATAGGGTGCACACTCATTTCCTTTGTGACTACTATTGGGTTTGGTGAACTTGGTTCATGAATTGTGGTCATTGAGTCATTTATCATAAGTCGTGGCCATTACAACTACTGCTACATGTGGTTCTACGATTCATTTTGCTCATGGGTTGTCATTTCTATGTCTATGAGAAGTCTTGTAGTCCCTTATTCGGTCACTTCCTTCAGTTGGGTGGCCATCCTCTCAAAATCATCATCTAATAGACTATGGTCAACCCCTATTGTCTTGGTTTCTTCCACATTTTTCCTTTCACCCATTTATTGGCCTAGCGTGGTCCTCTTCTCCATTTCTAGCACTATTCCTTTTTTTCTCTAGATACCGAGGTGGCAGGATAAAATGTTCTTTCTCTAGATCCTTTAACAAGAGATTTAGATGAGTTTCTCTTTATGGTGAAGTATTCCCTCCTAGTTTCCCATTAGTCTACACAACCTATGGATATGTCTCTATCTCTTAGTTGATGTCCTCGACATATTTTTTTTTATCTAACACATATATGTGAGGCACTCATACCTCGAGTATTGGCACCCTCCATTTTTCTGGACATTTATTAATGAGCAGAGGCACACTATTCTTGTCAATTTTATACTTGCACTAAAACCATATGATATCTAGGTCGACCTTGGCTTGGGTGTACATGAAGTGTGAAGTGGAAATGAAGCATGTCATAGGGCCATAAGCTATGCCAATCTGTACCAGAATGAGTGATACTTTTCTAATTACGTGGGTCATGGCTTCCTTCCATATATAAAGAATAAAATTATTATCCTATTTTTTCTTTATATCGAAATTAAACCACAAATTACTAAACCTAGGCATGCTGAAGTCAGACTTGTTTGCATCAAGAAAGGTGAAATCCTTTGATATTTTCCATGTAGTAAGTGTGATCAAGATTAGTAGCCAACTGTAGTGGAAGTTTTTTATTCTTATCCTATGAGTTTAGGAAGTCCTACATGAACTAGTTCAATAGGTAGATGACCCATTTCATTTACACTACTTTGATGTACTTTGTAGTAGTGGTGACTATACTTGTTGGGCACTATTCTTTCTAACACTTCCTCACTAGTTTACAGACCATCCACTTGGTGGAAAATTGCGCACCATACTGTTAAATACTTTAAATATCAACTTTATGCTTCGTGCAACCAACCTTGAATTTATCTTCAACTTCTTCAACCATTATTTTCTAATGTTTTTATCAAATAGTGGCTTTGGGGCCTTGTCATCTGTTGGGAGCCTTGTAATCCTTACAATAATATTTGTGTCGATTTCAATGGGCTCATTGAGCGACATAAATCCTCCATGCATGAAACTCAATATTAATTTCACATAAATATTCACCTCATTACTCTAGTTGAAGTGAGGGATGTTGAGCAGGATCAAAATCCCCGATTCTTCTATTATAGCTATCCATTGCTACACCTCTACCACCACTACTTATCCCAGTTGTTCAATTTTCTAGGTGTATTACTCATGTGCAAACTCTAGGAACTTCTTGAGATCCCACACATCATGGTCATTGTGTTTGAGCTTATCAAACATGCCAAAAATCTACCCTTCTTTGATGATCACCTATGGAATCAGAGTTGTAATAAATTTATACTTTGTCTACTTTAGCATATAGACCTTTGGCTTATCTAGGCAATGGGTGCACTACATACAACCTTATACCTCTACTTATTCAAGACTAATGAGGATTCCATAATGAAACGTCTTTGGAAATGAGAAAGGGACCCTATAATTCAGAATATGTTCCCTGGAATACACACAGGTCTTTGTTCTAGCTTATTTTTCTACTCTAATTAATGAACTTTTGGGGTAAAAAAATGGTTTCAAAATAAAAAATGTATTAACAAAACCAAGTATAAAAAAAATCAATAGGATTCAAGATGGTGATGTCATCCCTAGGGGAAAATATTTTGGAGGAAATAGAAGAAAACTACTTCCTGAAATTGTATTTTTGACTTATCTCCTTTTAGGCTCATTCAAATTTCATGAGTAGACATGTGTTAGATGAGGAATTAAATCCTATATCCATCAAGTACCCCCTTTGCATATTTTTGAGTAGATCCATGTCAAAAAAAATTAAAATACATGAAAAAAGCATATTGAGTAATCCTTTTTCCTCCATTTTCAATTATTGTTTGACGTGGATCTATTTAGAAGTGTGAAAATTGGTTACTCGATGGATGTGTAATTTAATTCTACATCGAACAAGTGTCTAATCCTCAAATTTGAGTGAACCAAGAAGAAGGTAAGCCAAAAATTCAATAAAAAAGAGTATTTTCCATTTTTTTCTTTAAAATTAATGTCCTATTTTATTATTTTCCATAGGAGGCCTATTTTAGACCTCAAAATTTCCCTATTTTAGTTTGGACATATACTTCACAAATGTGTGGAAATGAAATTAGAATAAAAAAGATATGTGCCTAGAGTGAATCTCTAGCTACACTAGCTATTAGGTAATCACGGTCGTGCCCCACCATACACTAAATGAACCTTCAGGAAGGAATTTTGTTCATGGTTCTCACCAAGTTGGAATTCATGTCAACAACCTTTCTAACAGAGCATTTGATCTAGATCATATTTTCTTTAATTAACTTTATTACTTATTTCATCATCGAACACCATTCTGTCTAGTCCAAGTGAGTGGAACACACTTCTACTAGTGTTGTCTTCTACATTTTCAATTCTCTATAAGTGTGATTGGTTGTTAGGTATAATCTATGATGAGGCTCATCAATAGGTAACTATATGGGTCACAATGACACTCTCCAACTGACTAATTATCTTTTGTCACATTTATTTACATATTTTATTTTGTTTTGTTTACCGAGAAGAGTAAAAGGGAGTTACTATGTCATATAGCCTAATGTGTGTTAGATGCAGGAAATTGGAGTAGTTTTGAGTTGACTTGAGTGTAGGGACTCAGAGTAGATGTTGGGAAGTGGATCCCCCCATAGCATGCTTTTGGGGCTTAAAGCCTGAGTTTTGGTCAACGTAATGTAAAGACTCCGCAAAATGCAGGCGCGAAGCATGAAAGTTTAGGATGAGTCATAGGGTTGTCCACCCTAAAATAATGTAATTGAATGTAAGCTGTCTCGGCCTACCCATGGTCCGTGGACCATGGGATTGTATAAATAGAGTGAGGCTCTAAGTGTAAATATAGTCTTAGTAGTTTTTGGAAAATAATAGATAGATGTGAAGACATGGTTAGAGGATAGAAGTGGATCTGAAGGTATTGGGTCATAGTAGTAGGTAAAGGCTCTGCAGTTGAGTGCGCATGGCAGAGTTGGGTCTGTATTGAGCTGAACTTGAAAAGGATCATTAATAAAGCTAAGTTGATTTGGCATATTGGTCATCTGTTTCATAGATCTATATTTTGATGTTCAGTGTTAATGGTATATGTTTATCTATATGCATGCACCTGTATGTATGTTTATGTATGAAAATTTTCTAAGTAATTAATGAAGAGAACCTAACTAAGGAAGACTTGGGTAATTAATACTGGTCGCACTCTAGCTGGTTCTGTACAAAGGCAGTCCCACAGGACGTAAGGAGCCCACTAGTGCGCGTAATCTAGTAAGCGTGAAGGTTGAATTGCGTACCTATCACCCATATCAGACATCCCCAGGGTGTGGAAACCTGGTTCCAGCACCCTCCCATACTACTTTGGGTGAGACCTCATTCTGCACTCCGCAGACTGTTATCAATTGGGATTTTCTTGGCTAAACTCACTGCTGAACTTGGGTTAGGCCCCACGTAGCCAACAAATGGTTCCATTGCCGACATAGGGATCTGCCTAAGGGATGTCTGATGTTGTGCCACTGGAACCCAACAAAGAAGGAAATTGAAGAGTGGTTGGACAAGAAGATTCACGAGTTCATGACATAGGAAAATAGAACTCCACAGGTATCTGAGAAAAGGTGGCTGGATCGTTACGTGTATACGAAAATCCATGATATTTTTTTTGCATCCTTTTGGTCTGAATTGTATGAGTGGATCACAAGATTAGATGACAGCCAGGGAAGGTGTAAGCTCGAACAACCGATAGTGTGGACTCTAGAATTAGTGAGCAGACTAGAGGCATCAGAAGATGAGATCGTGCGAGCTGTGGACCATTGGCTACATAGGATAATAAGGGGATTTATCACTGAGTTTGTGGTGGACACGACCCTGAGCTATAGCAAGGCAGAACGACGTTTTCTCAAGGGACCGTGAGGTAAGTATATTAAATCTTTGAATACCTGTATTAATATGCTATTATGTGAAAAATGGGTTATGCGAATACATTAATGTTTGGGACGATGCGGAGCGGAAAGATCTACAAAGGTAGCGGGGAATTAGCAAACAGCCTATTAATTTCACCTTTGTGAGAGAGCGAGGAGGAGCTCGCTCGGGTCTCTTCGAGAAGTGCGGTCAGTTTGGTAAGGCAGTGCATTCCGTAGTTACCACCTCCACCCATGCCACCACTCGCTTCACCTCCCTCACCTCCATCTCCACCCACTCCACCTTCACCATCCCGATAGTTCAACATGGCTAGTGTAATCAAGCTACCCATACTCAGAGGAGTAGGGAATGAGGATCCGAACCAATTCTCGTTCATGGTAAGAACAGTGTGGGAAGTGCAAGGGGTCACGGACGACAACATTAATAAGGCTACATTGGTGAGCACACTATAGGATCACGTGTTGACATGGTATATCAAGCACTCTAATGACCACCCAAATGCAGGGATAGTAGACATCTAGAATGCATTGAACAGAGAATTTAGCCGGCCGAAATCAGAGACATAGTCAATCATTGGGTTTAAAGAGATCACGATGCTTCCAGGAAAGACCCCTTGGGATCTGGATCAGCGGCTGAAGAGTACGATCCATGAGGCTAATATGACGCTCATGGATGCATAGCATCATGCATGGTTTATGGCATCCCTGACACCACACTTAAGGAGGGCATTGTCACAACAGAAGCTTTCCACCTAGGCCAAAGCGTTGGAAATGGCGATGAGGTTGCATGAGACCCCAAAACAAGATCCTGGGTTGGGAGTTTAACAAATCCACATGCAAATACAGAATCTCTGCATGGAAATGCAAAGCTTGAAGCAGGATAGGGCACCACGGCCAGAGGTGCGCGAGGAAGTATGGTGCGTAAAATGCAAAGGCCAGGGCCATGACAAGGACCACTGTCCAGTATTCGCGAACTACTTGGCAGAAGTGGAGCCAATGTCATTGAGACCAGAGGCAAAGGCAGGGCCAAGTGCGACACCCATGTTATGATGCGCAATCTGTCAGATAGGAGGAAAACACATGATGTATAATTGTCATTTGTTGCAAAAGTATACACAGACTCCCCAGTAGTTGTTTTGTAATTTTTGAAGGTTAGTAGACCACGATGAGTGCACTTGTTGTATTTACAAGTTAATGATGGATCGGAACCCAAACTATAGGACGCAGATAGAAATGCGAGCCCTCGACCCAACTACGGTGATGGCGCACGCTGGATTTCAGGGGCGAGGTCAAGGACGAGGAGGAATGGGACCAAGAAGGGGTTGCAGACAGTTAATTTGTTACAATTGTGAAGGACCAGGGAACTACACCCACGATTGTACCAACTTGACGAGAATATCATGTTCATACTATGCTCAGTTTGATCATGAAATGATAGATTTTCCTACGTTGATCACATAGATGTGCGAGAAAGGGCTACTCCAGCCTCCTCCGACTCAATATATCCAAATGATGAGGTTTGAACTGTGCAAAGAAGACCCAAATGTGAACATGATGCTCAGAAGTGACGCAACCATAGGGGAAAATAAGGAGAAGCAGCCTGAGGAAGATACATGGGTTCATAAGGCTCCCGCAAAGGAACTTGAGTTTGACTTAGAACGCAAAAGGAGATGTTCAGGGAAGCTAAGAAGAGCTTCACGGAGGCCTCCACTTTAGGTAGTAAGGATCAACCAGAGACAGGAATGGATCCTTCCATGCTCACTGCCTTTTTGGAGACATGCATAAAATTGTTGCGTGACAATAGGGCAGTTGAGGGAGTACAAGAGTTGATAACTAGGTGCGTAGGGTCAGGGGAACTGCGTGTAGTTCAGAAACTGGGAAAGCATGCATTGCGCATCGGGAGGGAAATGAGATTGACGATGCAGATTGTTGAGTACGAAATGGATCATGTCATCCTAGATCTGGGATCGGATGCGAATGTGTTACCAAAGCAAACATGGGAATGCATGGGTAGGCCCGCATTGCAATGGTCCCCTATTCAATCACGAATGGCAAACCAACAAAAGATTTTTCCCATGGGGAGGTTGCAAGGGGTAACAGTTGATATTGAAGGCGTGAGCACACAGAAGGACTTTGAAGTAATAGAGATTGTCGATGACAACAATCCCTATCTCGCGTTGCTAGGAATAGACTGCACTACTGATATGAGTGGAGTCATCAACATGAAGAAGTGGAAGATGATATTTGAGAAAAAGTCCCTACGTGTAGTAGTCCTGCTAGACCCAGCCGAAGGAGAGTGCTACACTAAGCTAGTGTGCGACGATGAAAGTGACGATGAGCTGGATTGTATTTACCAGATAACGGAGCGAGACCAAGATCGGGTGAACCTGACTGTAGATGGGAGAATCTCATGGGAGTGCGATAGCTCCTATGCTTTGGATTCAAATGAAGAAGTAGAGGGCTAGTAGAACTGGTTGCACAAAACGATAACACTGAATTGCAACATGATGGTTAGATCACTATATTGCATGACGACAGAGGCCAGGGAACTACCAACATATGATGGAGTGATAGCAATGGATGAATTCCTAGACAAATTTGAAAGCGTAGTACCAGAATAGCAACGGTACGGTGCACTGGAATGGGCACTACGCGCAACACCCACACGATGGTGGAGTACACATCAGGAGACCATTGTAAACTGGCACGAATGTAGAAGGCGGATGCACCTATGGTTTGGAAGCCCCTAGCATCGAACGAGAGCCAGGAAGCCAGGACAAAGTAGCTTGCGCGCCCACCTATGTCGATGGGTGCAAATGTGTGCTGTGCAGTCCACACAAGCACACCCCAGACTAAGGATCAAAAATCAAAACCAGACGCAGCAGCAGGAAAAGCGACGCACACCACAAGTATTCCACATCAAAGCATTCAAAAAGGTATGCGGAATCATGAACAGAGTTCACCAAGCGAGACGAACTGATTGGGGCCTGCGCATACCAGCGGTCCGATGGGCCTCTAGGGCCATGTACAAGAATTTGAGCATGGAGACGATCCCGAAGATGGCAGGTAGAGTCGAGGCCATAGGTTTGGGAGGAAGGAATCCTCATATAGTTGGAAAAATACGCGGGGACCAAGACGAAGGGATTATGGAGCTACGCAAAGTCGAACATAGGCAGATTCAAGAAGCCATTCGATGGGGGAACCTTAAGTTTCGCAAAATCAAAGATCAGCTACAACTGAGGAAGAAAAGTGTGTTAATGGATGTAGATATCAAAGAACTAGAAACCAAATCCACGCAAGCATGCCACATCAATAAACTGAGAATGACAAGACAAGATATGAGCCTAAATACTATTGCATTAGAAGGGTTCTACCAAGACTTTATGGCCCTGCTACCATGGCTATGACTGCACCTTACCAGACAAAGTAACTAGGGGAGTGCACCACATAAGAAAGAATGTGCAACGCTGACTAATGCGAGGGAATTTGAGGAGTGCCCGCAGATTAGACTGGAAGGTGCCTCGAAGCCTTGCACAGGTGGTGCAACCACCTGACTATCCATAGAAAGCACAGTCTCAGTGCTCCAAGTAGTTTAAAGAGAGCACGAGACTATAAAAAAGTTTGTATGGGACCAGCATGATAAGGAGGTTGTGTGCAGGATCAGTCTGCCACAGGGGTTGCACCCGTGCATGGGGGGCTGCGTTGCCATGCGGGTAGGTTGTGAAGTGACCATTGGTGTCACTATTCATGACAAGATGTCCAGGTTAAGACAACGAGGAGCAATTAATACATGAAGTCAGAACTAGATTTGGGATGATCTACCGCCAATTTTGCATTAATGAGCCAAATGAGGGGGGAATGGTCGAATTTGAATTCAAAAAGGCCTATAAATCACAGGTGGTTATCCACCAAAAAACCCTTGGCATCTTAAGAATTCAGTTGGTGCGCTATCAATTGGGTATGGATCTTACGAATTTAGAGGCTTTGAGAGCAAGTCCAGTGCTTGAGACATTTCCGAAAGAGATGCAGGACTTCCTGAATAGAGTGATGTCATCACCCGAAGGAGCCGCGTAGAGCCCTACGCCACTGGTGGGGGATGCACCAAAAATTCCTAGATAGCCCCGGACACTGAGGCCCAAAAAGGATCCATAGGCAGCAGGACTAGTCCACATGTCCCCGCGAAATCCGTGGTTTGGTAAACTGTCTATGGAAGACAAGGGCAAGATGGTTAATCTTGAGACAAATGATGAGGAGGAGGATCTCTAGGCCTTCATAGAAGAGATTGAACCAGATGAATAAACCACAGAAGACATTCAGCTAGTGGGCATGGCAGCAAAACTGCCCAAGTATGTCCCTCTGCGGAAAGGGAGAGTAAAAGTACCCAAAGATCTGGATGCCATTAAGATCACACTCAAAACTCCACTCCTCCCAGAGGTAATTCTGTTTGAATGTTCAGTTCTGGGCCGTGTTCCCATGATGAAATTTGAAGATTGGGACCTCACTGATAACAAAAAGTTCCCACATTTGCAGACTAGCCAACTCATGAAACAAAGCAAGGAGGGGGTAGTTACAGCGCTACAGCCACAGAAATGGTTGCACGGGGTGGAGGAGGCCAGTATACTCCACCTACCATGGATTCCACACTTTCACCAGGCACCAATCATGATATTTGTCATCAGGCAACTACTTTGCTTAGTACACAATGGGTACTTGTGGCTAGAGGAGCCTATTCCCATCACGGTGGAACTTATTCATAGTATTTCTCGGCTTCCCTATATGGGAAGGGACCCCGCAGAAATAGCAGGCAAAAGTAGAGACTAGGTGCTCGCAGAGGCCATGAAGAAGAAATATAAGTTGGAGAAAAAGTAGAGGGGCTACACCATTACTAGCATTCAAGACAAAGGGGTGCGCGTAGCCACCTAGCTGTTAGCAGGAAAAGTGATGAGAAATTTCCGCGACAACGAGGTACTAGCAACGGTCATCGTGCTGGCCGAAAAATGTGCTGAGGAGGTACAGTTCAACTGGGTGCAGTTCGTCTATGAGGAGTTCCTGATGAATTGCAAGGAGGCCTAGGAGCAGGGTCAGACCTTCCACTATGTGTGGTTGCTATTATCCATCTTGTTGGTTGTAGGGGAATTGCCTGAGGACAGTCAGTTTCCTCCTCTTGACTAGGACTTGCCAGAGGCAGCAAAACATGCGTCGCTATGGGTGACAAGGGATGCCATGCAAATCCATGAGACCAAGATCTTCTGGATACTCATGGAGGCGAGTGTACAAATGTGTATCAACAAATGGTCGCGCCTATCCCCCATGGTATATGACAATCTGTGGAGCTTTGTAGACTTTAAGGTAGATATGCACAATGTGTATATCAGGGCATGGAAGGATCCAGAGCATAAATGGACCAAACTCCCCTTCATCGTGATTGATGACGCTGTTTTCGCGGTGCTCAACTCATGGCCACCCAAATGGTGCACTCCAGATCTGGTAGCGCGCGATGAGATGGAAATTCGAAGAGGGAAGGATGCCGCCAAGCTGCTTGCACAACAAAAGTGGAATGAGCAGTTCATCGAGGAGGTATGGGCTTCCCACGAAGGCCGCCGAGGAGCAGACCAAGGCCATGAAAAAAGCAGTGGTAGCACTAGCAACTGGGGCAACCACGACATAGGAGGAAAGAGGCCCGAACTTGACCATAGGATAGGGGACAGATGACATGGCAGAAGGTGCAAACCCAAACACGTCATTGACACAGCTGAAATGACCACAGGGTACAGAACAGACAGGGCCCCGGAAGAAGACCAAGGATTCCAAATTAGATGGGGAACCTATTACACTAATAGAGGGTGACCTATATGACATCAATGACATAGTTCATGAGGTCACCAAGGAAGTGCTATAGGAGGTAATGTTGAAGTAGCGGAATGTGTTGGGGGCACTCAGGGCACAACTGTAGGGACTTTAGGTGCAACTACCACAAGAGGGAACGGTAGCCATCTATGGTGCCGTGGGAACATCGGCAACAAAGCAGTTGTTGCGGGCCAAAATGGCCAACACCATCGTGCTATCGGAAGGGGCATTGACAGTGGACATCATGGAGGATAGAGCTGTGGTAGGATGGATCAAGGGACTCAGCCTAAACTTGGCTACCCTTCCACAGGATATTTTATACCAGCTGCAGGATGGAGCAACAATAGAACTCCGCGCTAGGGAAGGATGTGTAGTGCAAATGCTAAGTGAACAACGAATCAACATTGATTAGCTTAGCCTACAACATGATGAAGTGGTGACGTAGAACTAATAGTTGGAGCAGACCATAGAGGAAGCATGTCTCCGCACCCCAGAGCTAGAAATTGCGACAGACCTACCAATAAGAATGCGAATCCACAAATTTTCCAGTGGATTCCATGAGGCAAAGGAGGAAGCTACGAGGATCCAGCTGGACCTCAACTTGAAAATTGCTAAAATTTGATTAAAGGTGCAGTCATCCACACCCCCAGAAGTTCGAGAACAACGCGCTAGCGATGTCCAAAAAGGGCTGGAAGAAATTGAATAGGCAGTGCAGAGCTGTACCACTTTGTTGGAAGAATATTTCGGGGTCCTCACAGCCTTACTGGAGGACCCCACCATACAACGGTTGGAAACAGAGGCTTGGGATCTTCAAATGCAATATGGTAGTGCGTGCGGGAGGAAGTAGACAGTAGTCTTGACTCAGTGGCTCGCGAGGCTATAGCAGGAAAAGGCATTGAAGGAGCATGTGGATGTAGTGCACCAAAAAGAGGCAGTACTTAAAGCATGCATCCAGCCTTGGATTGATGAGACCTTCCTCATCACCACCTCCATTGAGGGAAAGCTTGCACAAATTAAAGTATTGCATGCTCTTAGACAGGTATTTGCCCAAGTCAGCGAGTATTCAGCCGAGCGGGTAGAGCAAATCTAGCAGACGACAGAACAGTGTGCTGCGGACCTTCCCATAGCTCAGGAATAGTTGGAAGGGCTTTGTTCCAAGATCATCATACAGTGACTCTGGACGAGTCACGATGATTGTTTTGGGGTCCTGTTCGGCAACGGATCCCCCCATAGCATGTTTTTAGGGCTTAAAGCCTAAGTTTTTGTCAACGTAATGTAAAGACTCCGCGAAATGTGGGCGCGGAGTGCGAAAGTTTAGGATGAGTCATAGGGTTGTCCGCCCTAAAGCAATGTAATTGAATGTAAGTTGTGTCGGCCTGACCATGGTCTGTGGACCATGGGATTGTATAAATAGAGCGAGTCTCTAAGTGTAAAGATAGTCTTAGTAGTTTTTGGAAAATAATAGATAGATACAAAGGCATGGTTAGAGGACAGAAGTGGATTTGAAGGTATTGGGTTGTAGTAGTAGGTAAAGGCTCTGTATCTGAGTGCGCAGAGGCCTTGTAGAGTCCATAGATGAGTGCATGGACCCCTGTAGCTGACTGCATAGGGTTGAGTCAGGTCTTTATTGAGCTAAACTTGAAAAGGATCATTAATAAATGTAAGTTGATTTGGCATATTGTGCATCTGTTTCGTAGATCTATATTTTGATGTTTGGCATTAATGGTATTTGTTTATCTATATGCGTGCACTTGTATGCATGTTTATGTATGAAAAATTTCTAATTAATTAACGAATATAACCTAACTAAGGAAGACATGGGTAATTAATACTGGTCGCATTGCGGCTGGATCTGCATGAAGGCAGTCCCACAGGATGCAAGGAGCCCACTGGTGCATGTAATCTAGTGAGCGCGAAGGTTGAATCGTGTACCTATCGCCCATATTAGACATCCCTAGGGTGCGGAAACCTGGTTCCAACACCCTCCCATACCGCTTTGGGTGAGTCCTCAGTCCGCGCTCCACGGACTGTTGCCGAAAGGACCAGTAGTACCGTGATTTTCTTGGCTAAACTCATTGCTGAACCTGGGTCAGGCACCATGTAGCCAATAGTAGACAAGTAAGAGAGATTATATGAAATGGTCTCCCTCATTAAATCCTTGGATCAGTCGAAGATTCTCCCACACTGCTATAGGGATTGATGCACAGGTGTTTGGTGATGTAGGAACCCTCAAGGATCTTCTTGGGAGACTTGGAAGACAGTCAGATTAGCCACAGCTATCAAAAAGATGCATGCATATCTATGTTAAACAAATGAAAATCAAAGTAGGAATAAGGACTTATTACCTCAAGTCATCGTGTGGTGTTGCTGGAGAGTGCAACATAGCAAGGTGGAAAACCCCTTAGCTAGCTCTAGATCAAAACCTGGACATAGATAAGACAAGCATAATATCATAGCATATAACTTTGACAAACAATGCATTAACATATAAAGATATCTAATTACATGTATCTAAGCCACTCATAATAACGACATTTCATAAATATGTAAACATATTACAATACCAACATCGCAGAGTGGATAACACAATTGCAGTTCTATATTCATGTAGAAAAGAGTGATTACAACCACCAGTTGTATCAGCCTTCCCTTACTCCTCTAGCTCCTCTCTCTCTCTCTCCCTTCTTAACCTGTTGTTATCCCTTTGTCAGAGACTAGTCTCGATAGTCAAATAGGCAATCCTTTAAAATGTTTCGACCATTTCCACAATGGCCCTAACGTCTCATATATAGCATGAGAGGATAAGACTTGCCAAATCCCTCATGACTTCCATTAGGCAAAGGCAGTAATTTTTCCATGCTTTTGTTCTCTTTACCATTTGTAGACTCCATTAGGAATTAGTAATTCCACCAAACAAGTTGGGTTCTGATGTTTCCTTGCTTTTGTGAGCTAACATAGGTGAGAATCTCGGGATATTTCTCATTCAACTTGTTCATTTGACCCATATAAAATCATTTAGGTTGACTAACGCACTTCCCGAAGTAACAAACAGAGTTACCCTAGGCACTAACACACTGTTTGCCTTGCTAGGAATATTTATAAAGTAGGTTGCTAGTTCCTAGACAATGTTAGCTTGAAAAACAGGCCTGTGAACTTGGTCAGTCCTTCAATCATCCTGCTCTTCTCCTCTGAGCTGATGAGGAGGTGATTTTCCTATATAACATATGTCCTCTAAAGGGTGAGATCAAAGGCAGAGATGATGGCCGAAATACTCTATATATAACTGTCATTTTCTTTGGAAAAAAGAGAGAGAGGATTGGAGCTTTGAGAGTACGAGAAAACCGATACAACACATATATAAAAAATTAAAAATCATGTCCTGAGTCGAGCATTCCCATGCTCAGTAGCTACGTTAGAGTGATTTCTCAATAAATAGATATGACAATTGTGACCGCCAATAAGCACAATTCAGAACTTATGTCATAATAATACCATTATGATGAGTTGTCTCCAAATAACAATAAACGCAACTTGGGAGAGGAAACAAGGATGATTGATGTAAGCCTCTACCCAAGGTCTTGATTTCCGTTTCACCGTAACAGCGTAGTTCGATACATGTAAATAAACGTGTTGAGTTCGAACATGTACGAAATCATCTAATTACCAGTCAATAATGGAGACTGTTAACAGACATGAGGATGGCCACCGATAATGGTGATGGTCTCCAAGATGTACAGTACAATCTATAGAGTGTGAATAATTTTCTTGTCATCGAACACTCGTAGAATCGTTTAACCAGGAGCCAATAATGAAAACCCTGAACCAAGCACAAGGTAACCTACCACTGATCTCTGCAAGTTCCAAGGCACTGAATTGTTTCTGGGTCTTCTTCCTAGATAGAGTGTTGAAGTCAATAGAAAGAGACCTTTTGAAAGATAGGCAATAATGTGTCCTACATCATTCGACACGAAACAGGACAAGAATGATTGTTTTTTGAAGAATATTTTGAGCATTGGATCGAAATGACAGAGGGAATGATGGAAGAATATGCTCAATGGTTTGATGGAGGAAACAGAAGATAAAGGTTTTCCCTTGAACAATAGAAGGCACGAAACAATGGTTTTAACCATGCAACACTAGACTCATGAACACAAAAGAGTGTTAGGATACAGAGATGCAAGAACATTGGGGTATATAGGCTAAACTCATAGGATGGTAAGGTTCATATTGAGAGGCCGTCACAAGGAAGGTTTTTCTGAGGGAGTGCCATGTTCAAGGGAGTGACTGCTGCCAAAAAAATCTTTTCAAAATACTGACACAAAACAATTGTATTGTCCAATTTCCCCATCTGATTAATTTAGTGAGTCTAGGAAGGTAAACTCATTGGTCTTTTCATGTTTTAAGAGTCTAGAAAGATCGTAAAGAGCTTATTTATTCCCTATTTGATTAGTTTAATGAGTCCAAACAGGCCAACTCATTGGTCTTTTCATGTTTGAAGAGTCTGAAAAGATCGTGAAGAGTGACTCCATTCCACTTCTATTTAATTTAATGAGTCTAGACGGGACAACTTGGTGGACTTTTCATATTTCGAGAGTCTAAAAAGATCACAAAGAATGACTCCAAGGTGGTCCCTTCGTCATAGTTTTTAACGATTGCGACAAAGGTTTAATAGTATACCCAAAAATGTTCCTTTTCCATAAGTTAATATATTGAGTCCGGATAAGGAGATAAACCTACGCTCAATAGATGTTTGCCTCATTTTGTTACAATTACGAGGAAATAGACTAAACTCGATATTCCTTCATGACTTTTTAATGAGTCACACGACGAAAAACTCAATAGATCTTCATCAAATTTTAATGAGTCAAATAAAGAAAACTTGAGGTATCTTTTTCAGTTTAATGAGTGAGGAAAAAGAGGTAAAATAATTGCTCATTCCTTCTTCATAGATTTAACGAGCCCGAAGAAGGGAAAAACTTAGGGATTTTTCAGTTTAAGAGCAAGAAAGAGTCCCAAAAAAGAAAGCTCTCATATCATCGTCGTAGGTGTTTAACGAGCCTGATGATGAAAAATTGGGGATTTTTTAGTTTAAGAGTGAGAAAAGATCCCATAAAACAAAGCGCTCATTGAGAATTGAACACAATCATTTTTGCAATTCAGCCCTGAACATCCTTTCATCAAAACATGAGTAATTTTTGACAATATAGGGACATGGCACGTGATAAATATCATAGGAAATAAACTAATTCTACTTTAATGACTTCAATTAAGATAACGTATGTCTCAAAAGTGACTATAAGGGAGTCTTTGAGCCTCCACTTTCACCATTTTCTTCATTTGAGTGCTGTGAGAGTGTTTTGGAGCTAAAGAGGAGAAGATCTTCCACAGATGATTGTGGGTGATCCAGGAAACCATTCAACTTAAAATCTATCCTAGGTAGATGCCAAAAAATTTATCCTGCATTATTTAACCTTTTTTAGCTGCATTGGTGGTGGAGTTTAGAGATATGGGAAGCCCTAGTTCATTAACTATGCCTAACGCACCCTTCTAGGCCCATAGGGAGCGCTAAACACCATTTACAACCTGGAGGAGGGCATTATTTCTCCTCGTCTTCCACAAAGGGGGGTATTACTGCAGGAAGCTGCACTCTAAAACCCCAATAAGTGTTTTCTTGAGCATTTTTTCCCTATTTGCATTGATTTTTGGGTCGATTTGTGCAAGTTTTGATCAATCATGACTAGTTTATGGAGAGAATGGGCCCATGATCGATAGGAATTACTTATGCGAAATGATCCACCTTGTATACATGCATTGCGCCAATGTGATTTGACGAAATATGCACAGTTGGATCTGATGAAATATCAAGAGGAACTTTTGAGCTGGATCATTTAGCGTTGGGATGAACACCAAGGGGTGTTCAGGATCAGGGACCATGAGCTTGCTATTAACCAAGATGACATATATTTTTTGACACCTTTGTTGTACAAAGGAGCATGAGAAAAATTGACCGGCGGTAGGCCCGATCCCCAATCCACTTTAGAGCTGGCCCAAGCTTATTGTATTCCTGAGAGTGGACTTGTGAGCAACAGGGTCCCTATAGAGTGGATTAGATCTAGGTCTATGAGCACTATATTATGGATGATTGTGCACTTGGCGGGGTCTAAAAGTCCCCATGTCATGACACAGGCCCAACTGTTGCTTTCCATTGATTGTGCTCAGCCGTAGATCTTCAAATGGTGTGAGGCTGTGCTTCGTCAACTGAAGTTGGAGTTGACTGCGTGTAAGACCTAGACCCAACAATGTTTTGGGTATGGTACTCTCATTATATCCTTTATACTTGAGAGGGTGCCAGTGATGCAACCACAGATGAGTTTATGTCCACTTGATCCAAGAGAGCCTACGCAGAGGCGATGGGCATCTCTCGATCCTCACATTGGAGGAGGGCCCGTCTAGAATTTTTTTCAAAGAGGATTTCTTCGAATGGCTCAGTGGTTAGATCGTGATGATAGATTATTATGCCTATTAGGGCATGGACTTCATAGGTTATCCTGATTTGATATTGCCACCTGGTACAAATTGGGGGCCTCAAGGTAAGAAGGTTTATTGAGAGTAATTAAGAATTTTTGAGCTTTTGAATGTTTATGTTATGTTTTTGTTGATTTTATGAGTGAACAAGTACTGACATGAAGCTTTTTGCTTGACATAGATGTGGCACTAGTGCGACCTGTAGGAAAGTCTTGCTAAATGAGGTGAGGTGGCCAACTACCAGAAGGTGGGGGCAATGTTTAGAGTCTTCACAAGGTTCTGAGGAGCCTTGAAGGACTAAGTATGGTTGTTCCCCCCTTTCCTATGAATGAGATTCCTGCTCACCTGTAGCGACACATAGTTGGTGTGCCTAAGTGGTTTTTGGTTCCTCTTTGGAGGATAGCTAGAGTTGTATTGTCTTTTCATGAGCAGTAAGCTCTATTATCAGGTGCATGGTATAGCCAACGGGTGTTTATAGTTAGGCTTGGTAGCCATTTTGTACTTAAAAACACCCAAGTTTTGGGAAATTTTTTGATGTAAAATTTGATATATATATATATATATATATATATATATATATTAGTACTTTATGATGTAAATGTTTTCTAAGTTTTTTTTGTAAATTTTTAACTATGTAAATGTTTACTTTCATACATGTATCTATAATAAATGAGACAGATGCCAATCTAACACATAGTTTGTCAATGAATCAGCAATTGTATTAAATTCTCGAGGAATGTGTTCATATGTAATAAAATCAAATTGACGTTCCAAGAGTCATTACCTTAAATAATGACATAACAAGATTCGATGATTTGTCAATTGCATAGTGACAAGCTAAGAGTCTAACCTAACCACCATATTGGAGATGTCGCGAAATGACACTTCAGTGAGAAATGAAATTATAGGCATGTACTCAAGAATATTGTTGGTGGCAATACCAAGAAAGACTCCTACAAAATAAAGCAGTTCCGACTCAGGTGTGTAAATGACCTAAGCAGCTGATGCAATGTGTCATGAGTGATGACTGGCACCATCCGTGTATCCTATGTATGTTAAGGGTAATGAAGACATCTACACAACGAGAAATATGTATGAGACAAATACTTCAAAAAACAGCAAAAAAAATGTATAGTCACATAAAAAAGAAGCAAAACTTATAAATACATAAAATTACAAAGAACATGCCTAGTGTAGTACTAGGCATAATACTTTTTCAAGTAGAGCCTGCTTCGGGGCTCAGTGAGCGGGATGCCTTCCCAATCCTGAAGTTCATATGCCCCTTTTGAGAGGGCCTTCATGACAACATATGGATCGAGCCATAAGGGTTGAAGCATTCCTACCCCTAAGAGGTCATGTTTTTTATCATAGAGTAAAACAAGATCTCCCGATTGGTAAGAACGAGGCTTGACCTTTTTGTCGTACTGGGCTTTGAACCAATGCTTTTGGGCTTCGACTACCAATTCGGCATCTCGAAAGGTTTCATCCAATTGATTGAGGTATAGCAGGTGCTCTTCTTCGACAATGGTGTTGGGCAAGAGTTTAACAACAATTTCTAAGGAAGGGATATGACACTTGATAGGTAAAACTGCTTCTAGGCCATAAGCTAGTTGAAAAGGTGTGAAGCCTGTAGCTGTTTTTACTGAAGTTCGGTATGCCCATAGCACAAGATATAACATTTGATGCCAATGGGCTTTGTGATTCCCTACTAACCTGTGAATCATGGTATTTAAGATGCCATTAACGAATTCCACGTGGCCATTAGCTTTGGGGTAGTAGGAGGACGATTGGTCCTGGCGAAAACTGAGCAACAATGTTAAGTCAGACATCATGTGATTCTAAAAATGAGACCCACAGTCTGTAATAATCATGTGGGGTACACCAAAGTGACAGATAACCTAATTGAATAAGAATAGCACCATGGTTTCTCCATTGACTTGGAAAGTGGGAAGGGCTTCGGCCCATTTTGTGAAATAGTCCATCGCTACAATAATGTAGTTGTGTCTACCAAAGGAAGTGGGGTTTCATGTGAAGAAGTCGATACCCCAATTTGTAAAGGGGCCGATGAAGATGACCGGGTGCAGTAGGGCCAGAAGAGCAGACATTTTCTTTGTAAACACTTGACAAGGGTGGTACTGCAGGATAGCCTTGATACAATCTTTGAACAAGGTTGGCTAGTAGTAGCTTGCGCGTAAAATATTCTGAGCAGTAGATATGCCAAAAAGATGACTGCCGCATGCCCCAGCATGGTAGTCATTTAAAATATGTTCTGCCTCTTCATAAGTGAGGCAACGTCGAAGAATTTTATCAGTGCCTTGGCGATATAAAGTATCGTTTAGCACTAAATAGTGCCATGCTTGGTGGTGGTTGCGACAACTGTCACGTAATGATAATTCAGGGCGGAAACGTTGTGCTTGGAGGTAGACAAGAATGTCACCGTACCAAGGGTCAGTAGATTCGATCGAAAAGACAGCTTTTTCTGTGAGAGGATCATGGGTTATCTTGTTAGGATTGACAATGGGAAGATCCGACAAAAGTTCGGCAAAGACTAAGGATTTTTTCACCTTAGCAGTGGCGAAAACTAGATCAAATTATTTGAGGATAACTATCCATTTGGAATATTTTCCCTCCAATGACTTGAAGAGACATAATGTGTCTCATGGGATTCTCCAAAGTGACGATGGTAGTCTGTCACAACAGTATGTAATGTTGAAATTGATTGATAGCAAAGACAACTTCCAAGGATAGCTTTTCCACATGTGAATATTTGAGTTCAAGCCCAGCCATGCCTTTTGACAGATAATATATCACATGCTCACTCAGGTCATCACGAATTTGAACCAATACCATTCCAAGAGAGGATGGCGAGGCTGCCAGGTAGAGGAGAAAGTCATGCCCATAATTGGGAGCACTAAGGATGGGGGCTAATATAAGAACCTTTTTCAAGGCATCAAATGATCATTAAGCTTGATCATCCCACAAGTATGGTACTCCCTTCTTGAGTAGGCCCATAAAGCCTTTCGTCAACTCAACATAATTTACGATGAACCATCGTAAGAAGTATTCTTTCCCTTGCAAATGTTGGAGCTACAAAATGGATTGAGAAAGTGAGTAATTTCCTTTACCTTATCGGGATCAACCCTAATCCATTACTTCGAGACAATGAAACCAAGTAGGCATATAGACTCGACAAATAAAACACATTTATGCAGATTCAGACATATGTTGTAGAACCTGCACCTAAGAAAAATTGCTCGTAAATGATCTAGGTGCTGAGATTTCTTCTTGGAATGGGTTGGGAGGTTGTCCAAGTAAGCTTGAACAATATGTTTAATATCGTGAAATGCGTAGTCCATGGCCCATTGAAATGTGGCTCCAACATTCCTTAAACAGAATGAGAGTTTTTGATACGCAAAGATTCCCCAAGGGAAAATGAAGATGGTTTTGTGCTAGTCTGCTGGTTTTATAGCGATTTGGTTATAACCTGAGAAACCATCCATGAATGAGAAGGATTCACAACCAGTGCAGTTGTCGATGATTTGGTCGATGAACAGTGTCGGATAATTATCCTTTGGACACACACCGTTCAAGTATCGATAGTCGTCACAAACGCAAATGGTACCCTGTTTCTTATTGACAGGAGCCAAATTGGAAACCCATTCCATTAAGGGAACGGGGTAGATGAAACCAACACATAGCAATTTTTCAACCCTAGTCTTGATGGATGCAGTTTTGTGGGGGTGGATGGGTCGAAGCCTTTGGTGAATAGGCTTGGCATTGTCATATACCTTGATCTCATGCTCAACAATATATGGATCTATGTTGGGAATTTCCTCATAAGACCAAGAAAATACATCACATAATTCCTTAAAAGGGCAGGTAAAGCTTGTAATTTCCTTGGAAGTGCAATCGACTCCAACCTGGATGTTTTCCATGATGCTTGTCTTGATAGAAATATTGATGAGCAATGTCTTTGAAAGATTGCCCATGTTCCCTTCTATATTCAAAGTTTGGATAGTCGTATAAGATGAGGGAATGATTTCAGGTGCATCCTAAGACAGGATTTGAATGGGCATCATGTCAGAATCAGATATTGAGAGAGGATGGTGAGAGTCTGCCCAAGGTTGCTCTTCAAAACACATGATCTCTCAAATAGATTCATCCGAAGGTAGGACTTGATTGAGGAGATCATAAGAAGGATCATTTATCAGAGGGATGAGGTACCGTTGGTCATGACCAAAGTGATTGGAGATTCGACTGTAGATTGAATGGCTTGGTAGGCCAATTCAGCTGCTGATAGTAGCATTTGTTCTCCCTAAGCAACAATGTCTGAAGGGGCTGAGAGGATCCAAGGATCGGTCGATTCATGAAGAATGGATGAAACAATAGAGACCATCTATGGAACCGCGAGTAGCGGGAGAGGGAAACAACCCATTAGGGAAGAACCCTTCAATAGACCTATATCGATACTGACGTAAGATTCAGGTCCACCACCCACTAAGGGTATAGAGCCACTAGGTAATGGTGAGTAATGTGGGGTGCAAAAGTATAGCTGGTCCACTGTGAGTATCCTTCCATCCAATGGAAATAGGATGATGTGAAAGATAGTAGATACAATGGCAGTCATGGAATAAGTCCCATTGCGACCAACAGTAGATTATAGTTTAGTTTTTGATCCACGACTTCAATATCCACCATTATTGTTTTCCCACTCAAAGTGATGAGGTAGCTAGCTAGGTAACCTTTTGGGATGAAAGTGTGGCATCGAAATATTTAAGGATATTAGACGACGGGGATAGGGTTAAAGAACCCAAAGCTAGCCAACATGAAGCTGACATGATGGAGGTTGAGGCATCTTCGTCAATGACAGTTCTATGTACTCCTCGCCCATTCGAAAATATTTTCACTTGAAATGCAAGCTGGTGTGAAAGGGGAGGTTCACATTTGTCCATGTCAAAAATTGAAAGAATGGAATCCTGAGGGTTACCCCACCAATTTCCGAAAGCAGAGCTTTCCTTTGTGCTATAAAGGTTTGCAATACTTAGAACACCGACATAGCTAATGGTGCTTGCACCAAATCTTCTACAATACTATAGTTATGGGCATCACATGCAGATGTATTATGCATTGTGCAACAGAGGGCCCCTTTTGGGGACTGACTCACAAGATCAGCAACTGGCCTTTTGATATGAGGATCGTTAGGTGGCGATGGGTTTTTACTTGAGGACGTTTCCTCAGCGTTAGCGAGTAGAGCTCCATAAGTTTTGGCTCTCGTTTGAAGATGTACCATTTCAAATGTGTAAATAGTAGATGGTCCTTCACAAACTTAAGGATGATGAGAACCATTGTTTCCCCCTTTTGGGGGTTGGGGTTGGTTTGCAATAAGGTGGTGCTACTGCTGAGTAGGAAAAGGGTTGTTTAGGACCACATGGGTTTGACTAGTTTCCTTTTTAGCAATGAAATTTGTGCATTCTTGGAGATGTGGACAACGATATGTCATATGGTCTTATGCACATATTTTCCAAGGGAATTTGGTGGGTTTTCCCTTTCCATCGTCAGAAGGCGCAATAACGTTCTGCTTTGGGTTGTCATGCTTGGTTGACTGCTCTTTAGAAGGAGTGATCTTTTTCTTATTCTTCTTGTTCTTACCGCTAGTTTTTTGTGTAGATTGCATAGAGTTTATCATGACGGTAGGAAGAGAAATCAATTTGGTAGAGGGGTCAACTTACAACTGGGCAATGTGATGACTAATTTTTTTTACAGCAACCCCAGAGGTTGCGTCGATAATACCATCAGTGTGTGCACTGGGTTGTTGAGTAGCAGGAGCATTGGAGTTTCTAGGGGCATGGGAAAAGACATCATATAAAGTGCTAGACTGCGAATGTATCAAATCCAAGTGTTGGGCACGACGAATGGATTGGTCTTCCGTGACCGCACCACCGAAGGCGACATCTTTAGTGATTTGAGGGAGAAGATATTTGCAGAACCAATCCGCTAATAGATAGTCTCAAAGGGGAGCTTCGAATGGCCTCTGCCTATGTCTCCATTTATGAATATGATCAGAGATGTGGGTGGTAGTGTCCTGAAGTAATGAAGGAGTTTCGTCCTAGTTTCATAGCGAATGGGTAGCTGGAAGTGCTTTAAGAATTCCATCGATAAAGCGCCAAACGTATTGACTGACGCACTTGGTAACTCAATGTACCACTTGGATGCATTTCCAGTAAGGGTGAAGGGAAAGAGCTATAGACAAATACTATCATCCACCATTGAGTTAGAAACAAACCATAAATGATAGGTGGTGATGTGCTTACCTACATCCTACCCTTGTTTCCCTTCGAACTTCGAGATGTCTGTGGTAATTTTGTGCGAGATTGGAGGCCAAAGTAAGTTATGATAGATGGGGTCATTGGTGAGTTTGTACAAGTCGGGGATATCAAGCATTGCTAAAAAAGGCAAGCTGTTTGATTCCCCCGAATCGGACGAAGGCGATGATTTATGACTTGAGGATCCTTGCAGTCTTCCCATTGTGTTGTTCCCAATATTATACTCAGGATGTGTGGAATAGTAATTTCCTTGCGATACAGTCATGCACTGTGGCTATCCATAGGGATTGTGGTGTAGGTCCAACAGAAGACATATGAGGTACAATGCAATCAGAATCAAGAGTGGTCCCAACAGATTCATGATCTGAGGATTGTATTGAGGAATGAAACCTTCAGTAAATAAATATTCCAATAAGCTTGAATCGTGGGATGTCGAAACTGATTTAGTGTTAGTTCTTGGAGATTGATTTCCTAAAGATGGGTAATCAGGTTCACTAGGGCTCGGCAGATCCTCCACAATGAGTGGGGGAAGAGCTAACAACCATCTAGATTGACGATGAGGGCCAGACGTAGCCACAGTGGCCAATAAATTTTATCAATAGATTTTATAGTGATATTTATTAAAGTCTCGATGATAACAATATGGCACTTAAAAAATAAAAATTACACTAAAGAAATCAATCAATAAGTAGAGGGTATGACCCTGTCTGATAACAATCATTTTCTTAGATGAAAGTTAGTATCATAATGGATAAAAGAGAGTTTTCCAAATGTACAGTTACAATTACTCTTGGGCTTCATGCGAACCTCAGATTAAGGGGCCAAGACTGTCATGAAGATGAGCACCCTCCCAAAAACCGAAGACAGAGTAGGTTCATCTGTGTTAGGTACCAGGGCAGCCCGCCCCAGTCACCTTGTGTTCGTCCCTAAAAGTATGGACACTATGGTTACCTCAAATCACAAACACTACCGAGGGGGCCATAGTCGCAGATAGTACGCTATGTGGGTAGGATACCTGAGTCCCTGACTCAGCGCCGATATCCCTGAAGGGATCCCCAATACACAGAATACGAAAAGGAGATGTAAGAGAAGGCGGGCTACCTTCATTTACAATCTGATGTTTTCTCATATTTAGCTCTGCTTTTACTGGAGTGGTCCCAGATAGTATGAGTGCAGAAGGATTTCCCTCGTTAATGACACTAGTTTCGGTGTATGATCTTGGGCAGTTAACTCACAACTCCCTAACCCAAGGTCCTAGCCTAAACTAATGTGTGTTTACTATAAAATGAGTTGTTGTTTGATTTCATTAGGTAAATTTTAAATGTACTTCATTAGAGTCTTCGGTAGGGGTGTTGACATATGAAGTTATGTGGGACTCTGACTCAGATCATGCAAAAATAATGCTTATAAATTTCACTTTCGATGAATAAGTTGCTTCTACAAAGGCAGAGTCATTTATACGTCAATATCTATACCATGCATCCAATTTAGTAAAACAATTGCACAACCAACAGAACTAACAATGCTCACTAACAACTTTTGAAACCAAATAATGTAGATCTAACCAAATAAGCAGAAAATAGTAAAAATTTTGTATTTTTTCTTTTATGAAAAAAACTTTAAGAAGTAAAGTTATTTTCTTAAGAAAAATTGTTGAGGATACAGATCAATCAAATAAGCACAGTTGCAGATCCCTGATCAGTCTACAAGCAGATTTCCTGACCCATGAAGTCACAAAGAAGTCTGTTTATCAAGAAATGGTTGGCTAACGCTCTGTAATAGAGGGTACAGAGAGTTACTTTCTGCACTAATGCACTCTGTGTGGAGCCACGGTGTTTTATAAAGCGCTATTTACATTAACAGGCAGCGTTAGTGAGGAAAAAGGCTCCAAATTAAGGTTGTGGGGATCGGATCTAGGGCTGAGCACTGAGAGAAGGGTGTTGTATAGTCTTGAGTGGTCAGAAAGGGGATCAAGAAGTACATGAAGGCCTGGAAGAAAGAGATATCTAGGAACTTTGGAGAAAGATAGGAACTAAGTGTAGTCCCAAGCGGAGTCGCTAATTCTCCTATAGGGATTAATGCATGGGTGTTTGGTGATGAAGGAACCCTCAAGGATCTTCTTGGGATCCTTGCCAGACTGTCAGATTAGCTGCACTTGTCACAAAGATGCATGCATATCTATGTTAAACAAATGAGAATCAAAGTAGGAAGAAGGAATTATTACCTTGATTCTTTGTGTGGTGTTGCTAGAGAGTGCAAAGTAGCAAGGTGGAAGACCCCTTAGCTAGCTCCAGATCAAAACCTGCACATAGATAAGACAAGTATAATATCACATCATATAAATTTGACAAACAATGCATTAACATATGAATATATTTAATTACATGTATCTAAGCCAATCATACTAACGACATTGCATAAATATGTAAACAGATTACACTACCAACATCACAGAGTGGAAAACACAATTGCAGTTCTATATTGATGTAGAAAAGAGTGATTACAACCATCGATTGTATAATCATTCCCTTACTACTCCATCTCCTCTCTCTCTCTCCCTTCTTAACCTCTTGTTATGCCTTAGTTAGAGACTAGTCTCAACAGTCAAATAGGTAATCCTTTCAAATGTTCCGAACATTTCCACAATTGCCAAATACCTCATGAGTTCCATTAGGCAAAAGTGGTGATGTTTCCATGCTTTTATGCTCTTTCCCATTTGTAGACTCCATTAGGAATTAGTAATTCCTCCAAACGGGTCGAGTTCTGATGTTTCCCTGCTTTTGTGAGCTGACATAGGAGAGAATCTTTGGATATTTCTCGTTCAACTTGTTCCTTTGACACGTAGAAACTCATTTAGGTTGACTAACTCCCTTACCGAGGTAACAAATAGAGTTACCCTAGGCACCAACGCACCCTTTGCCTTGCTAGGAAGCTTTATAAAGCAGGTTGTTAGTTCGTAGCCAACGTTAGCTTGAAAAATGGGCCTGTGAACTTGATGAGTCCTTTAGCCATCTTGCTCTTCTCCTCTGAGCTGATGAGCAGGTCATTTTCCTTCATAACACACACTATCTCATCGGCTCAGTGTCACTGGCAGTCAAGCAAGATGATTTCATTGGCAACCAATCCAGTGCTAGTCAAGGAAGAGTTATTCGAGAGTTAGGGAGCTTAGTATCCCTATTTTCTAGGGGATTATTGGTAGCTCCATTTTTTATAAATAAGAAAGCTAATGGAATTATTAGGATTCGAAGTTTTGTCGTAGCCAAGAGGCCATTAAGATGAAGCACATTCGACTATTATTGTTATGATGTATTTGACATTTTTATGATAATAAGAAATTTTGTTTTGATCCAACACTAAGTTGATAGAGAGGGTTGAAGCTCTTGGGTTAGGGCCCAACCCTAGCAGCATAAGTCCCTCTTCTTTGTATCTGTATTCTTAGCTTAGAACGCTGATTAAATGTTGTTGTTTATTTATGTTTTTTTTCAGCTTAGAAATTTGATTAAGTTGTTTCTTATCCATGCATTCATTATCTTAACGAGTAGATTAGTGTTGCAGTCTAGTGAAGGAAAGTATCCCATAAAATTTTGGGACAATGACCTCTCTCTCATCTCCCTTATGGGATCATGATTAGGCGACCCCACTTTCACAGCCTAAAAACAGAGTTGTCCTTTATTCATTACCTAGGTTAAGTTTCATTCTTAGCTAAATAATTGTTTATGGTTCCTTGGAAATATTTGCAGTTGTTAGTTTGCTTCTTAAGATTGTTGTAGATTAGAAGATAGTGTATTCCACAGATCTAGTATTTAATAATAGTTTTATCAGACTTTCTAAATTCAACTCATATTTTCCATGTTGACATGTAATAATTTTAAAATGAAAAGAGAGACAAGTTTTATTGTAGGGATTGTTGATCTGTAGGAAGGAACACCTCCAACCAAATCCACCTATATCTCCTCCACCTTTCGTTGGTGCACACCAACCATATTCCAAACCTCTATTTTCCAGCCACCATGAGCAAGATGTCTTAGAAAAATTTGACCTTCTGGGAGTGTTGGGCTTGGCCTTGGTTGATGTTCACCTTCCCTACACCTTCCAAAACTATGATGCACCCTTACAACACTATATCTCACCAATATTGTCCTCCAAAACCTCTCAACCAACTTCCTGTAGAAGTATTGGACATCATGTAGCAGTTCAAGAAATCCTATAGCAGTTTCCTGTAGCAAATTTGTAGTTGTTTGTTTTGACCCTGTTTTAACTTGAAATGGTAGAATAGCCTAGTGTAGGAGTACGTTAACCCCTCAACTTGGAATCCATGTCTAGAAGTGCCACCTATACCAAATTTTTCATTCCTTTCCCTCCTATAAGATCAAATAGCATTAGCTTTTATATTTATGAATTTATAAATTAGGACTTTTTATCTATTCTACAAGTGTGAATGAGATAGTTAATGCATGCATGTTTGGATTTTGCAATGATAGAATAACTTCCTATTTTGAATAAGTTCTTGTAGCTAGATGATCAAGTCAAAGGTTAGCATAGTTTCATTTCTGTAAGCAATTTGTGTCATTTCATAGTGTTACCGGGAAAACTAGTGTCTATTCAGAACTGCTAGTCCCACTAAGACGGGTAGCTATCTTAGAAACAAACAAAATAAAGTCACTTGTTCTTTCCTTTACGAGAGATAGATGAGAAAGAAGCAGAGAGTAGCAACCTCAGTCTTTCTCTTGGCTCCTTGCTTATTTCCTTTCCCCTTCGACAGAATCTCGCCACTGCTTCCTTACTTGTCTCGCTTCAAAGAGCACCTATAGAATCACACAGCATAATACCATCAAAGCATAGAGATATGTCACTATAAAAAATATAGGATCAGATATATATTGACCATACAAATGCATATATCAACACAATATTTATAGATACACAAGAATATGGAGGAAACTCAAATAGCTTTATTGATAAAAGTAGTAGAAGAGAGGATTACAACCACTTGGTCTGACCCAGTGCCATCCTCTCAGCTTGAAAGCCCTCTTCACCTCATACAAAGCAAGATCACCCAACAATGTCTTCAAAGAGAAACCAACATCACTTCTTTGCAAATTACCAAATTCCAACCTTTGGATCTCTAGGATGAGGGATCCATATATAGATATTTGCAGGGGGGTGAGTCAGCGTTTGGGGATTTTATTAGTGTCATCTCTCTGATATTTCTTGGTTCCACTTGGAGATTTCATGATCTCTTACTCATCCTTGGGTGAATTCAGGGAGGAAAGTGTCAAATGAGCAACTTCTAGAAGATTCTCAGGGTCTCCACCTAGCAAACTGCTTGTGCCATTTGTCTGCTCTCACTCATCGCACCCTACAGAAGGGCTTTCCAGTATGCATCGCACTTTTTGCATGTGGCAGGTGAGATGCATCGCACCCTTAGCACTGGGCAGTCTGTATGGTCCTACTTTGACCAGTTCTGAGTAGTTTTTCATGGAGAAATTTTGAGAGATGATGTAATCAGCTGACCTCGCTCCTTTAGGGTATGAAACAACACTTTTAGGGACTTAGAAGCCCTTGGTTTATGGAAATATGTGATTGGGGTTGCAATGCCCAAATATGTCTATAACACATAACTAGATAATTTATGTCATTTCATAGCATTTACAAGTTAGCAACTTTCATTCCCTAAATTGACAAGCATTTAGTTTTCCCGCACTAGAATTAGTTTTACATTCCACTGTTAGTAGTTAGAATTTTTTTAGTCCAATAGAGGAATGGTAAGGAACCCTAATGGTCAATTTCCCCAGTTGAGAAGTGACATGAGTAGAATGATGTATCTATTGTGTATATAACATTGTCACTTCCAAGTTTGTATGAAACCCTGGGTTGGTAAATTAAAGTTTGTAGCCCTAGGAGTTGCATAATTTTTGCTGCAATACTGAGGCTCATCACTTTTTGGCGCCGTTGTCGTGGAGGTGTCTAGGTAGATGTAATTTCTGCTTTTTCTTTTTATTTTTCATTTGCTAGATAGATGTTACACTTTCTTTCCTTTCTATATTGCATTTGGTTTTGAAAAACACTCATTAAAATAGAAAAAAAATATTTCTTTCATGCCTCATAGGAGTAGAGACACTTTAGGGAAATTCTTGCCAAATACCCCCACACCATCAAACAATCAACCTTCCCTCTTCATCGGTTACTGTCAGCTTGTTGGGTCCCTATAATACTAGTGATTACCCCATTACTATTGTAGTTGTATCCCTTATTAATATTGTTTTTCCGCTATTGTCCCCATATTGTTATTACTGTGCCCCATAGAATCCCTCTATTGCTATTTTTGTGGCTTTATATTATTATTGTTAGGTCAGCTAGGTTATATTGTGACTCCTTAGACTCCTATATATAGAAAGGAGGTTTTGTCATTTCAATCATCCAAGAATTGCTCATTTATGTAATGTAAAGGAGGTTGCCCCTCGAAGAGGCTGAATTCTAAGGCGTGGATCTCTCTTTTCTATCTTTTTGTGAGCTGGTTTCATAACATTTGGTATCAGAGCTTTGGATTCTAGGGTTTCACTGCTCCAAATAGGTCACAGTGGCATTTTCACTATAACTTTTTTTTGTGGAATTTCAGAAGCTAAAACAAAAACCCATTTGATAAGAATTGCACTGAATCTCGGGCCTGAATTTCAGAGCTTTTTGTGCTATATTGGCAGAGATATGATCTGATGAAGTTGGTCTTTTTGCAGACTCCTGAATTACATTCCAAACAGGTGACTTGGGGAAAATCGTCATAACTTTCTCTCTGAGCATCGGATTGAAATTTCATAAGAAGGTACAAAAACAGTACAGACTGTAGTTTCTTGTATATCTTTTTCAGATCCAAAGGTCGAAACAGTGACTCGTGGCACATCGTACAAGTTCGCTCTACTGAACTAGTCTATAATCAAGTCATCTTGGGAGATTGTGCATAACTATTCCTTGGAGAATCCAAATTGTATCAGACTGGTGGCATTGGAAAGAGGACATAGAGGGCTACTACAGGTCGCAATTTCAGAATTGGATGATTCGAAATTGCAGAGATACATCAAATTCAATATCAAGCTTCTACAAAGTGAAAAAAGGTGTGTAGTTTTTTTTAAATTTTTGCATAAGCTTGGTTTGAAAAATTAGTTTGAATCGGTAATTGATGCCCCGAGGAAAGAAAATGCAAACACCTAGTAAGCAAATTGAAAGCTCTAGCATGACTTATGAAGAAGAGGAAGAAATGCAACATGATATATCAAAATTACGAGACCAAGTGCAACAAGTGTCACTTGCACAAAAAGCAACAGAATCTAAGATGGATGGTTTAAGGAAAGATGTAGAAGCTAAGATGGATGGTTTGAAGAAAGGTGTAGAAGCTAAGATGGATTGTTTAAATAAAGGTGTAGAAGCTAAGATGGATGGAATGGAAGCTAAGATGAATGGCATGGACGCTAAAATTGATGGCATGGATGATAAGATGGAAGAATTGAAGATAAATATGAATAAGTTGCTACAAGAAATGGTCACTAATGGTGAAAGGGTAGTAAACGAAAATCATGATGAGAACAAAAGAAATGTTAATCATGATTCCATAGACTCTAATGTTGGATCAAAGACCCACCATATTCCAAAAATCGATATGAGGATGTTTGATGGCAAGGATCTCGCAACATGGATATTACAGATGGAGCAATTTTTCAATCTCAATAATGTGTAAAACACACAAAAGGTACGTATTGCAACTTTATATTTGGAACCAAATCAGTTTGTATGGTATCAATGGCTTGGCTCTCGTAAACAAATGATCACTTGGGCATTTTTTATGGAATAATTGACAGCACATTATGAGGATACAAAAAGCAACACTTTTTTTAGCCAATTGATAAGTCTTAAACAAAAGGGTTCAATACTAGAGCACATTGAGGAGTTCCAAAAATTGAACATAAGGGTAAAAAATATTCCAGATGAGCATAGGATTAATGTGTTCATAGGGACTTTAAAGGATAATATCCAACATGATGTTCACCTTTGGGAACTTGATTCATTAGAGAAGGCATTCAGGTTAGCAAGAAAAATGGAAAGAAAAATTATGGCAACCAGGAAGCATACCACTCACAACTATAAATATGGAAGTGTTGTTGCCCCTAGGCTTACACAACCTATAAGGTTGACACCACAAAAATTGGTAGAAAAAAGAGCAAAAGGGATTTGTTATAGTTGTGATAGCAAATACACTAAAGATCATAAGTGTGTTGAGAAGAAATTATTCTACATAGATTGTGAAGAGGAAGCAGAAAAGGAGCAAGAAAGGTCAAAAGAAGAGGATATACTCCAGGAACGAAGCCTAGATAAAGAAAAAATGAATCCGACCATATCTTGTAATGCATTGGTAGGAATTACCACTCCTCAAACCATCAAGATAGAAGGACAAATCAAGAAGAAAAAGGTAATAGTGTTGATTGATTCAGGAAGTACCCATAATTTTATTCATTGTAAAGTAGCAAAAGAATTGAAATGCTTCTTATATCTAGCGCCAGAGTGTTAAGTGATGGTTGCAAATGGAGGAACAATAAATTTCTTTGGAAAGTGCCATAATATCAAGCTATCCATGGGAGAATATGTATTGACTAGCCCAATGCTTTCCATTCCAATGGGAGGTGCTGATGTTGTACTAGGATTCCAATGGCTACAATCCTTGGGTACAATAGCTTTTAATTTTCAAGAACTTTTCATGAAAGTTTCTGTGGAAGGAAAGGAATTTGAATTAAGGGGTATTGCAGGGAAACCGGGAAAGATAATCAGCTCTAACGGTATGACAAAGCTTCTGAAAAAGGAACAAAGAGGTGTAATTGCACAATTATGTTCGCTAGATGTTTCCACATTGGAATCATCTATTTCTCCAGATCTCCAAAAATTCTTGGGCAATCATTCCAAGGTATTTGAGACTCCCAAAGGTCTCCCACATATTCGTGATCATGATCATGCTATTCATCTGATTCCAGGAAGTGTTCCTCCAAACATCAGGCCGTACAGATATCCCTATGCCCAAAAGAGTGAAATTGAACGTATGGTTGTAGAAATGCTAGAGGCTAGTATAATTCAACCGAGTCAAAGTTCTTTCTCTGCTCCAGTAGTATTGGTGCACAAGAAGGATGGATCATGGCACATGTGTCCGGATTATAGGGAGCTCAACAAGCTCACTATAAAAGATAAGTTTCCCATTCCTGTCATTGATGAATTACTGGATGAATTGCATGGATCAATTTACTTCACCAAGTTGGATCTTCGTTCAGGATATCATCAAATTAGAATGAGAACTGAAGACATTCCGAAAACAGCATTTAGAACTCATGAGGGTCATTATGAATTTTTGGTCATGCCTTTTGGCCTTACCAATGCACCTTCAACATTTCAAGGTTTGATGAATTCCATTTTCAAACCATTCCTTAGAAAATTTGTGTTAGTATTTTTTGATGATATACTAATCTACAGCAAGTCTTGCAAGGATCATGTTGAACATGTTGACAGGGTGCTACAACTATTGGAGGAGAAACAATTATATGCAAAAAGATCCAAATGTTTCTTTGGAGTACAAGAGGTGGAATATCTGGGTCATATTGTATCTCATGAAGGAGTTAAGGTAGACCCTAGCAAAATTAAAGCCATTAAGGAATGGAAAATCCCCACATCCATAAAGCATCTGCGAGGATTTCTCGGGTTGACAAGGTATTATCACAAGTTTGTTAATAATTATGGGAGAATAGCAACACCTCTAACAACATTATTGAATAAAGATGCATTTTCATGGACTCTAGAAGCAACAAAGGCCTTCGAGCATCTTAAAGGGGCAATGTGCCAAGCACCGGTCTTAGCTACACCAGACTTCACAAGAACCTTTATTGTGGAATGTGATGCTTCAGGAAATGGAATTGGTGCTGTTTTAATGCAAGACGAAAGACCCATTGCTTTCGAAAGTCGTCCAATCAAGGCAAAGTTTTTACACAAAGCTATTTATGAGAAGGAAATGTTGGCAATACTCCATGCACTTAAGAAATGGTGACCCTACCTAATGGGAAGACACTTCAAGGTAAAAACGGATCATGATAGCCTTAAATACTTTTTAGAACAAAGATTATCCTCTGAAGAGCAACAAAAGTGGGCCACAAAGATGTTGGGTTATGACTTTGAAATCATCTACCAAAAAGGGAAGCAAAATGTGGTGGTAGATGCACTCTCAAGAAAGGATGAGGAAGTGGAAGCATTGTTGTGCGCCATTTCTATTATCCAACCAGATTGGATAAATGAAGCAAGGGAGGAATGGAAGAATGATGAAGAAGTGTGGGCACTTATTAAAAAGTTACAACAAGACTCAAATATGTCTGATACATTTAGCTGGCAAAATGATTCATTATGGTACAAAGATCGCTTATACCTCTGTAAGAATTCCCAGCTAAAACAAAAGATTCTTATGGAATTGCACACTTCTCCCTTAGGAGGGCACTCAGGATTTTTAAAAACTTACGACAGGGTTAAGAAGGAATTTTTTTGGGAGGGCCTTAAATTAGATATTCAAAAGTTTGTGGTGGAATGTTTGGTTTGCCATCAAAATAAAGTTGAAACAATTAAGACATCGGGTATATTACAACCTTTATCCATTCCAAGCCAACGTTGGGAGGAGGTTTCAATGGATTTTATCACAGGTTTACCCAAGTCTGAGGGAAAGAGTGTCATCATGGTGGTAGTTGATAGACTTACCAAGTATGCACACTTTTGTGCATTATCACATCCATTTAAAGCCAGTACAGTTTCTACTGCATTTATGGAAACAATTCAAAAGCTACATGGAAACCCAAAGATTATTGTAAGTGACAGAGATCCCATTTTCACTGGAAATTTTTGGACATAATTATTTTCTTGTCTTGGTACTCAGTTAGCTCATAGCTCATCATATCATCCTCAATATGATGGGAAAACTAAGATAGTAAACAAATTTTTGGAAGGATATCTTCGTTGCTTTGTATCTGATAAATAGACACAATGGGTCAAATGGTTGCCTCTGGCTGAATGGTGGTATAACACTTCCTTCCATACATCAACAAAAATGACCCCATTTATGGCACTTTATGGATATCAGCCACCAACCATCACATCATATTTAAGAGAAAATTCTAAGGTTTAGGCAGTGGAACATCACATCGAACATCAACATCATGTCCTCCAACTCTTAAAGGATAACCTCATGTTGGCACAGAATAGAATGAAACAACAGGCAGATCAACATCGCAGCAAAAGAAGTTTTGATGTAGGTGATTGGGTATTCCTATGGCTACAACCATATAAGCAATTATCCCTCAATCAAGCTAAGAAGGATAATAAATTATCACCAAAGTATTATGGTCCGTACAAGGTGTTGCAAAAGATTGGTACTATGGCATACAAATTGGAACCTCCTGCAGCTTCTCGAGTGCACCCAGTTTTCCATGTTTCATGTTTAAAGAAGGTTATAGGTGACAAGCTCCCAGTTCAAACAATATTGCTAGAACTTGACGAGGAAGGAAAAATTATATTGGAACTAGAAGCAGTCATAGAAACAAGAACTCGACAGTTACGAAATCGATCAATTTCAGAGTATCTTATCAAGTGGAAGAACTTATCCGCTGAAGATTCCACATGGGAGGATGAGAATTTTATACAGAAGCATCCAGAACTACTGAAGCATTAAGGACAATGCTTTTTGAAGGAGAGGGGCATGTTGGGTCCCTATAATACTAATGATTACCACATTACTATTGTAGTTGTATCCCTTATTAATATTGTTGTGCCCCTATTGTCCCCATATTGTTATTACTGTGCCCCAAAGAATCCCTTTATTGTTATTTTTGTGGCTTTATATTATTATTGTTAGGTCGGCTGGGTTATATTGTGACTCCTTAGACTCCTATATATAGAAAGGAGGTTTTTTCATTTGAATCATCCAAGAATTTCTCATTTATGCAATGTAAAGGAGGTTGCCCCCTCGAAGAGGCTGAATTCTAGGGCATGGATCTCTCTTTTCTATCATTTTGTGAGCTGGTTTCATAACACAGCTTCCCTCTCTGACTCCTGGAGAGTTAGAAGACACCTTAGGAGAACAACCTGAAATCTTTGAAGAGCCTATTGGGGAAGAAGAAGAAGAGACCATTCCAAAAAATTACACCATGGCTAAAAACAAAAATGCGGTTGATTTTCCCATCAGAGAGACTAATTGAGATAATAGAATGAAAAACATAAGTCCCTCTTCCCTTCCTCACTTCCATGGTGTAACCTTAGAGGACCCTTATACCTTCTCATTTGAGTTTGTTGTCATCCAAAGTAGCTCTTGAGGGAGTTGTTGAGGATGTAATGGTAGCTATTGATTCCTAGGAGTATCCTGCTGACTTCTTAGTTCTCCAGCCCATGACAAAATTCAATGGTTATCCTCTCATCCTTGGAAGACATTAGATAGCCACTGCTGAAGCTTATGTAAGTTTCCGAATTGGGAACATGACCATTAATAATGGGCATTTGTCCAAACAGTTGGTCTTATACCCTCATGCTTGAACATCCATAAAGCATGACCTACCCTTGTGGTTGGAAGAGGAAGGAAGATGAAGTATATCATACCACCTCCTATCCACCCTATATGTTATTATAGGAGGGAGGAAACCTAATGCAGATGACCTCATTGATCAAATCCTCTAGACCCAACCCCCCAACACCATGCCTCTTGATGAGCTAGTGAATGAATCTGAATATAACCCTTGGATTGATTTATGCCTAGTTGAACCTAGTCCTTCTCATGTCAAAATGGTAGAATTTGGTCCATACAAAACATTGAAAATCAACCCCTCTCTCTCAGCAAACCAAGAAGATAGGTTCTACAACATGATGAGAGAGAACTTGGATGTTTTTGCCTGGAGCTATAAGGAAATGAAGGGAGTGCATCCTTCGGTGTGTACTCACCACATCTACATCAAGGAAGGATGACAATGAGTGCACCAACCTTAGAGGAGAATGATCCTTTCCCTCAAATACATAGTGAAGGAATAGTTGTAGAAATTATTGGATAGAGGGTTCATTTACCCCATCTTAGATAGTGAGTAGGTGTCCCCTCTAGTTCTAGTCCCAAAGAAGAATATAAAATGGAAGTTCTTTGTGGATTACAAAGAGTTGAACAAAGCCACCAAAAAAGGCCATTTTCCTCTACCTTTCATTGATCAAGTCTTGGATGGTCTTGGAAGGAAGAATTTATTCTCTTTCCTGGATGGATTCAGTGGTTATAATCAGATCTAGATCATCCTAGAGGACCAAGATAAAACCAACTTCACTTGTCCTTGGGTTACCTTTTCTTATAGGGTCCTTCCTTTTCGATTATGTAATTCCCCTACTAATTTTCAAAGGGTAGTTCTGAGCATCTTTGCTGAGCTAGTCCATGGCTCTGTAGAAATCTATATGGATGATTTAACTCATATGGGTATGAATTCCTAGGGGCTCTCTCTAACTTGGGGAAAGAATTAAAGAAGTGCATTGAAATGAACCTATCACTTAGTCCCGAGAAGTGTGAATTCTTGATGAGTGTAGGGACCATTTTGGGTCATTCAATATCCCAAGAAGGAATACAAGTGGATCCAAATAAAATTTCCATCATAAAAAGGGCCCCTAATCCTCAAAAGTAGAGGGATGTTAGGAGTTTCTTGGGCTTATATGGATACTATAGGAGGTTTATCAAGAATTTTAGCAAAGTGTCCTCACCATTGTTTGGATTGCTAGCCAAGGACTCTAAATTTTGCTTGTCATATAGTTGCTAAGAGGCCATAGAAACCTTGAAGGAAAGTTTGACTACTGCACCCATACTCAGAGGCCCAAATTGGGATATTCCCTTCCACATCCATGTTGATGCATCTGACAAAGTTGTAGGAGCAGATCTAGGACATATAGATGACAAGTTTCCTTATGCCATTTATTTCATTAGTAAAAAATTGTCTAAGGCTTAATTGAATTACATTGTAACTAAGAAGTAACTCCAATTTGTTGTCCATTATTTAAATAAATTCAGACACTACATCATTTGTTATCAAATATTTGTACATACTCACCATGCCACTATCAAGTACTTAATGAACAATCCTGATGTGAATACTAGAATTATTAGATGGTTTCTTTTATTACAACAGTTCGATTTAACCATCATTGATAAGCCAAGTAAAAAAAATGTAGCTTCATCTTTTTTATCTAGACTTTCTTTTCCTGCAGGTGAAGAAGGGAAGGTTGATGATCAGCTGCCAAATGAGCATTTATTTGGTATTTCAGTTTTCTCTCCATGGTTTCCTGACATATCCAATTACCTAGTTGTTGCAAAGTTCCCTCCAAATCTGTCATCTAGGGAGAAGTGTAGGATTGTAATGAAGAGCTCCCCATTCACTTGTATTGGGGGGAATCTCTTCAAACTAGGCACAGATAAAATCTTGAGAAGGTGTGTCAGGGACGAGGAATTATTTGGAATCCTCTTAGTCTGTCATGATGGGCCTTATGGAGGTAACTTTGTTTCCAAGAGAACAACTTTCAAGGTACTGCAAGCTGACTACTACAGGCCCACTCTCCACCGATATGAAATAAGATACCACAGTCAATGTGATTAGTGTTAGAGGATGAGGAAAACTATTCCAAAGGATGAAATTCCCTTGCAACCTCACATGGCTTTAGATCCATTTGACAAGTGGGGCATGGATTTCATTGGGCCAATTGATCCACCATCAGGGAAGAAAAAGTACATAATTGTATGCATTGATTATTTGATAAAGTGAGTTGAGAAAGAGGTTGTCAAGGTAGCGATAGAGGAGAAAGTGGCTAATTTCTGTAGGGAAATTGTCGTTTACAAATTTGGGTACCCTAGAGAGCTAGTCACTAATCAAGGAGCTCAATTCACATCACATCTGATCGAAAATTTGTTAAGACAACATGGGATAAAGCACAGAACATCTACTGCCTATCATCCTCAAGCCAATGGATAAGTAGATGTCAGCAACAGGGAATTAGAAGGCATCCTCACCAAGGATGTGAACAACAATAGAAAGGATTGGTCAGACAGACTAGTTGAGGCCACTTGGGCCTACAATACAACTTGGAAAACAACTACTGGTTTCACTCCTTACGACTTGGTCTATGGAAAGAAGGCTCTACTCTCCATTGATTTTGAATACAATACCTTGAGAATGGGAGCACATTTGGATTTGGATGTTACAAAGGCACAACAATAGAGGCTACTCTAACTGAATGTTCTGGATGAATTCAAGATGTAGGCCCTCCTACACACTGAAGTTATCCAAGTACAAGAAGGTTTGGCATGACGAGAAAATCAAGGAAAAGTTTTTTCAAGAAGGGAATTGGGCTCTTATATATGAATCCAAGTTCAAGGACTTCAAAGGAAAATTGATGACAAGGTGGTTAGGCCCATACCTGATAGAGAAGTGCCATGATAATGGAGCTGTTCAAATCAGGACCATTGATGAGGAAGGTATTCCCTTGCTTGTCAATGGATACAAGTTGAAGGCTTACAAAATACCTTTGTCCAGGGAAGAGTTCATCAGCACCATTAGCAAGGAGGTAAATGTGATTGGAAGTTTCCTAGCTTCCAAGTCACAAAATTTTTGAAAACTATTTTTATTTGTGAAAAAAACAAGAAAACAAGAAAAATACAATAAGAGTCCTAGATAAAAACCTCCTTGAGGCTTCTGAGACTAGCTCTTGGGTTGAAAATCTCCTTGGGGCATCCTAGGAGTGAAAAAAGGGAAAAACAAAAGATAAAATATCCCTGGGTGAAAACCTCCCTTGAGGCACCCAGGGCAGGAAAGCAGGTTAAAAACCACTCCTGAGGTAGCCTATGTGTTCCTCAAAACACAAGAGAAAAAGAATAACAAATACCAGGACATGAAACTCCAACATATCAATGAATAATTTCTGTCATTTTGTAGGTTTTTGAAGACAGTGGCAATTGTAGAGCTACAGGGTCAATATGCTCAGTCTCATTCCATTTATCCCTCCATCCACTCCATCTCATCCATGCCAACCATGTTCCTACCACTCATATCCATTGTTGGGCCTCAAAATCCATTTTTTTAGCATTTTCTAGTGTGCTATAAGATGTCGTGTAGCTGCTACAGGAAGATTCTATAGCACTACAGGATGTCCTGAAAAGTTACAGGAAAGGGGACCCGATAATAAAATAATACTCCATGCCTATTATAGGTTGATTAGGAGCCCTAAAATTCATCAAACCACTCACCTATCACCCATGCATCCTTGATTCACATAACCATACCCATAACTAGCTTTGTCTAATTAAAAAAAAACAAAGGAAAATGTAAAAAGAAAATATAATAAAAAAGAAAAACAGAAAAAAAGGGGGATATGTCCTCCATTTCCATAGCCCTTCACCACTCCATCAAAGCTCTTCCATCATCCTCCAACCCCTACACCACTTTCCACCATCCCTCTGGTGAAAAAAACTTTTACAATAAAGAAAAGGCGACTACTACAAGATCTCCTGTAGCAGCTTGTGCCACTACTATAAACATCCTGAAGCTCAATTTGTCTGCCCAACTAGGGTAAGGAAGAGTACCATCATCCAGGGCATATTTTTCTTCCTAGCAAGACTCCACAGTAGCAGTAGCAGAAAAATGATATCAAGCACTTGCACACATGAACAAGACAAGTAGTCAACTATACAAGAGCCAAATGAAAAAGATAGAAAGAGATAAAGGAAGCACTTCCCTGAGCAGTAGCACAAAAGTCAACTACTCCCACATGCACCAACCAGAAAAAGGAAGGCTCATGTATGGTAAATTACTCAGCTCTTCCCTAGCTACGACATGATGAAAAATGTGTAAATGTTAAATAAAGGCCTTTTTTGTAAGCTAGAGGTAGTCAGTTAACTTGGCCACCCTCAGCTCATGATCAAAAAGTGATCTTTCACTCAGCATGCCACGTAAGGATGTCACATTAGTGGAAACTAGTTAGAAAGGTGGTCGTAATCAATTAAGAGGGAGTGGGTGATGATTACAAGGAGCAAGTGAATGATCACCAATGGTGGGCCAACGGTCCCAATTAGGAAACCTCGTACCATTGCCATCCAACATAGTGCTCTAAGCCTCGACCATAAATGACATAACAACCCCAAAATTTCATGCATTTTTTTCTCATTTCGAAATCAAGGAGATAGCGACTAGCTTGAGAAGCCATAAAAAAAGTCAAACCCTTCTCTGGCCATCCTAGAGGAGGCAACTACAGGAAACAGCTACAGGAAGCACAAAAACCTACAGGAAGCTACAGGAAACACTCAAATTCAACAGGAAGTCTATAAGGTTGTGCCTAGGGTCAACTTCATACTCAATTTTCACAATCCTAGGCATTACAATGAGAAGTAAGTGGCCTATCTCTCCTCTATTCATGATTTTCATAACTGATACACTCTGCACTATCTTAGTAATTACAATCATATTAGGAATTAAAAAGAGTTTGGGAGTATAAAAGGAATTTTTTTGTGGCTATATGGAGTTGTAGTAATTGCAATCATCCACTAAAACATTTATCTCTCAACTACCCTGAAATTCATACTGAAGTTATCCTACAAAACCTCCTCGGTTTAGCTGAAACAAGAGAAGAAAATGGGAGATGGATTCAATAGAAGAGAGCCACATATACATCAACGAATTCACCTTCATCCCCCTGTGGTATACATCTTAAGAAGGTATCACTGGTTAGGCTTCTTGATTTTCTAAATGGATATCATGATGATATAGCTTATGAGTTTTCCATGGCACTAAATCCTCAAGCAAGAACAAGTGAAACCACTATGGTAAGAGGATTTTCCATTACCATCAATCTTGAGGTGATCAACAGAGTGACAACAATTACTCTAGGGGTCAATTAGGGAAGGGAAGAAAATGCTAGTAACACCTTTCCTAAGAAAAATTTCTTCACTAGTGATAAGAGACCAATTGAAGATAAAAATGGGGTTAGAAGAGAGATTCTTCCCTATCCTTGGGATGAGGTAGCCTACCACATCCTTAAATATGTTTCTTTTGAAGGGAGACTGGGTGTAGTCTATGGATACCAATTTAGGTTTCTCCATGAATTGAGATTTCAAACTAGGTTTCCCATAGCCCAAAGATTAAGTGTGTCCTATTTTCTCCTACAATCAATCATAGACATGAACCAGAAGGTGAAAGAGGGAAAACAATAACAATTATCACACCATAGTCTCATCAAGATGATAGTATAGGATGCTTTGAGTAGATCAAGAGTCCTTGTCCTCTAGTTTAAATTCAGAGATATGGACAAAGAAGTGACCTAAGTCCTTGCACTTCGTGAGAAACCATATTCAATTGAAGAAAAAGGAGAAGAAGAAGAAGGAGAAGAAGAAGGAGAAAAAGAAGAAGAAGAAGAGGTAGAGATAGACAAAACAGAGGAAGAAGAAAAGAGAGAAGAAGAGGAGGAGCAACAGAAAGATACTAGCATTTATAAGACCACTACACTTGAAGAGGAGGAGATATCCCCAGATCAAGGAAGGTTGTCACTTGAACCCACTGAAAAGGAGGTAGTTGTTGCCTTAGCTTCTTTGAGCACACCCATTAAATTCACAAAGAAAAGGCAGAGACAAACTCCCCTCTATTTCAAAATAAGAAGAAGCACTAGGATTAAGTAGGGGAAGCCACAAAGCCCCACAGAAACCCCTATTAGAATTGAAGAATCACCCAATAAATAGGAGGAGTGTTGGCTTAGTGGGTCTTGACCCAGCTTTAGAGTTATACATCCTTCAATCCTATCCCAAGTTGTTCATAAGGGGGGATGTTAGGATATTCCGACACATGGGAAATAGTTAAGTATAACTTGGTCTAGTGTAGAGTTAGGTAAAGTGTGTTTCTTTACTATGTACTTTTGTAACTTACAATTCGATGGTCATGATATGTTCTAGACATGAAGTGATGGATGGTTCATTCTCTCCTTGGTATTACTGACACTTGATCCATGGCTTAACACCGATTGGTCCATGATCTCTATTTAAAGAGCATGGAGGGTCATTTGTAGGGGAACTGTTCATGAGAGAAGCTTATGTAAATTTTCATTCTTTTATTAATAAATTGCCTGAAGTGGATGCGTTGGCCCAGGCTGTGGACTATTTCCCTCTTTGAGGGTTTTAATGACGTCAATAATACTGGTGTATTGATCTATGATTTGTTTGTGAGCGGTGTCCTTTGGTGTTTTGTCTGAGGAACTTACCCTGTAAATTCCTACATGGTATTAGAGCTATTTGAGGGACGTATCCATTGGTGATCCAAATATGAATCCAGTTGATCCAGATGGATGTTGGTGACCACCCACCTATCCCACTTGGACCCCCACAACTGTCTCTTTCAGTTTTGTAGTTTCCTTAATTGTAGCATAATGTACTATTTTTAGCAGTTTTTCGGGTCCTGAACTTCTGGAGCCATTTTATGGCCCTAAACGATGTTTTTTGGGAACTCTGGGAGAAACATGGGTCCATGGATCAATGTTTCTCTTCCCAAAGTTGTAGTCCTCAGATAGATATTTCTAACGAGCTATTGTGCGCATCAAACGGAGGCTGTATGCCAAAGTTATGACCCCGGGAAGTTGATGTACCAATTTACCCAAAACGGGGCCATAGTTTGGCGTTTCATCTCTTAGGGTTAGGTTTTTTTATGTTTAGGGTTTTCCATTGTTTCTCAACAATAAATAGGCCTTCGATCCTCTCAGTAACATGGTTCACAAGCATGTATCAGCCACATCTCTTCTCAGAGATAAGCTACCATCACCCTAGTTAGTTTATTTCCATTTCTGTTTGTAAGCATATTTCATTATTTTACAGTAATGAAATGAAGGATTATTTCCACTACATATCTGTATTTATGGTTATCTCTATAATTTTTTGCACTCTGGTTTAAATTTGGATCAATTGTATTAGAGCAGTATGCTTTGTCTCTGTTTTTTTTCGCATGTCCCCAACGAGGTCGGGATATAAGGAGTTAGGGCTTGAGCTGGTGGAACCTTTGCAAGACCAGCCTCACATATCCCGATGGCCTCCCATGGCAGATGAAAAGAAAGACGAGGGGGAAGGAGATCCTATCAAAATCTTGCTCGAAGAAGCCCTCGAGTGGCAAAGGAATGCGATGATGGACAACTTTGTCCAGATCCTTCAGTGGCTACCCAAAGGTGACACATCGGCTTCCAACAGCTACTCTGGAAATGCCACACCCTTTAAGGTACAAGTTAATTTTGAAATCCCCTTATTCGATGGTTAGATAGACGCAGATGCTGTAAATAAATGGTTAAATCTCCTAGAAGGGTATTTTTCTGTTCATGTTTTTTCCAGTCGGGAAAAGATTATTTTCACTCTTCTCAAAGCAGCCCCCCACATCAAGGACTGGTGGGAAACCTACTACGAGTACAAGGATGAAAGTACGAACTCACTATTTTCAGCCGCTCCCACTTGGAATTCATTCTAGGATGCCATCAAGGAGCAGTATTATGTTGTCAAAAGCTATGAGGACAAATACATAAAGTGGACCACGCTGCGGCAAGGAAGGGACCAAGATGTGCGGAGTTCACAAACATTTTTCATACCCTTCACACACAGTTGGGTATCAAGGATACTGAGTTGCATGTGGTACTCAAATACCATGGCTGCCTACACAACTACATCCAGGATGAGATGGAGTTCCTGAACATCTCCTTGCTCGGCATGATGTACCGATATGCTGTCAAAATCAAGCAAAAGTTTAAAAAGAAGAAGCGAGACTTTGGATCTGCGAATCCAAAGCAATGGAAAGGCTTCCCCAGATTGCAGAACCAAGGAAAAAGTGAAGACGAGGAAACCCAGGACAACCCTTCGAAGCTACAAGAAAAGAACAACACCAAAAAGTCAAATAAGGACACAGGAAAGTGGTGTGAGTTCCATAAGGGCCCCACTCACAACACAAGTAAGTGTTAGACCAAGCAGTCGTTGGTGGCTGAGTTGAAGGCTTCAAAATCCGATGCATGTTGGACCTTGAGTCAGAACCCGACAAGGGGAATGGAAAAGGGAAGCAAATCATTGATGCGGAGCCTAGTGTCACTATTGCCACTGCCAAGATCCAGAAGAATGGGCTCGAAGATCTAGAGGAGGGGGAGTGACTTTTCCACTCGCAAATGTGGGTGAAGGGTTCGCTGCTGCAATTCATTGTTGACAATGGGAGCCAAAAGAACCTCATTTCAGTAGAGGTTGTGAAGCAGTTGGGCGTACCGGCTACACCACACCCACAACAATACAGTATCGGGTGGCTTCACCAAGGATGATATCTCTGAGTTCGCCAACAGTTTCGCCTTCCCTACAGCATCAAACCCTTCACAGACGAGGTATTGTGTGATGTTGCACCTCTGGATGTTTGTGATGTATTATTAGGCTAGCCATACTTGTGGAGGCAACATGTTGTTTATGAGTTAACGTCTCGTGTTGTTATTATTTCTTTGGATAATTCATCATATAGGATACCAGAGGTAGCCCCACCTACCGCTACCTCTTTGATCTCTGCTAAGAAATGTAGAAAGATCATCTCCCAGACTAGGAAATTTATTTTCTGTCTGGTCTGCTCCCAAAGTAAGGGGAAGATCATCGCCACGTCCATGAGCCCCACAAAGGGTTCCTCCACGCAGCAGCAGCAGCAGATGGATACGGTCATGAAAGAACATAGGAACATCTTCTCCTCACCCATAGGGTTATTGTTGCACTATCAGGTCAAGCATTCATTCGATCTGACTTCCAGAGCACCTCTACCCAATGGGTCGATATATCACCACTCCATTATGAAAAATGACAAGTACAACAAGCGACATGGTCCTTACACTAGTACCAAGGCTGTGGGGAAAAATTATTTGGAGCACAAAATTCCCCCATTCCTTCGCTTGCATGGAGTGTTCAATGTGGACCGCCCTCTACCATGCTTCCCACCATTACTGGACACATTAGAGATTGCAAAACAGCTCACCAGGGACTAAGTTCAGTAGATGGACGAACTCAACACAATGGGGACCATTGCTTCCTAAGGGGGGAGGAATGATCTAGGTGGATTTTGGTGGCCACCCACCTATCCGACTTGTACCCACATAACTCTTTCTTTTAATTTTGTAGTTTCCTTAATTGTAGCACAATTTACTATTTTTAGCAATTTTTTGGGTCCTGAACTGCTAAAGCCATTTTGAGGCGCTAAACAATGTTTTTGGGGAAAAATGGGTTTGATGTTGTTCTTCCGAAAGTTGTAGTCCTTCGATAGATCTTTCTAGCGAGGTATTGTGTGCGTCAAACATAGATCGCATGCCAAAGTTACGACCCCGAGAAGTTGATGTACCAATTTACCCAAAACGGGGCCCATAGTTTGGTGCTTCATCTCCTAGGGTTAGGTTTTTGTATGTTTAGGGTTTTCCATTGTTTCTCAACAATAAATAGGCCTTCGAGCCTCATTTTAACATGGTTCAGAGGCATGTAGCTGCCACATCTCTTCTCAAAGATAAGCTACCATCGCTCTAGCTAGTTTATTTCCATTTCTGTTTGTAAGCATATTTTAGTATTTTACAGTAATGAAATGATGTATTATATCCGTTGCATATCTCTATTTATGGTTATCTCTGTAATTTGTTGTGTTCCTGTTTAAATCTGGATCACCGGCACAACTGCATCCGACTGTTGTTTCCTAGATCTAATAGTTTTTACGGCTTTCAGACCAAGAGGACTGCTCTATTTTGTTAGGAGCATCTGTTCCAATGAGGAACCCCTTTCGTTTCATGCGAAAAGGTTTCCAGAAGCCCTCGCTACATCATTTTAAAGATCTGGAGGTATACAATCTTTATTTGCAGTTCTAGCTATTCATCTTTCTGTTTATTTCGGTTTATTTAGCTCTCTACTTTTTATTACTGGATCTACACCTTTCATTTCTGCGTATGCTCTTTGCACCATGAGTCTGTGCGATCTGGGCAAATCAGAAACAGAAAGGAAGAATTTTTCTCATGCGTATGTTCTTTTCTGCTGTGCATTAGTGTGATCTCGGAAAATTAGAAACATTGAGGAAAATATTTAGTTTCTGGCTAAAGCTAACTTCAAGCCGTAATGTTTGTTCTCTTTTGTATGTTCGTGTTGGGTTTAGTTGTTTTTGTTTTGTAGGCAAAAAAGAGATTTTTCAAGTAAGCACGCGCCCCAAAGTTTCAATGGCAAAAAAAAAAACAAAAAACCCCGCCTTCCTCTTTTCCAAAAATTACTAACCTTTTAAACTAGCTCACTTGGTCCAAAGTTACTTTATGAGAATAGAGGTCTTGAGTTCAAGTCTTTCTTTTTGTTGAGTTACTTTTTCAAAAAGCACATGTAACTTATGTTTTAAAGTTACTTTATGTAAAAGTGTTCTCACCCATTATAAAAAGTGAATCACTTATAATTCTAAAGTCTCTTTATCTTTTATTTAAGTTATAATTTAGTGGGTAGCTCATAAAGTACCATTGTAAAAGTGACTTTCACTTATTTATAAAAGTGAGTTACATAAATTTTTTTTTTTAAAAGTGAGCTAATTAGATTAATTTTGGAAAGGGGGAGGATTTTTTTTAAATATAGCATTATCATTCATTTTCACACATTCACGCACTTCGTCGGCATCTTCAACAACTTTTCTTCAAAAAGCCATAACTTCTTCATCCAGAAGCCATTTTCAGAGCTGTTTTTTTTTAATCAGCCTATTTTTTCGAGATTTTTCCATTGGAAGACTTAGTTTCATCATATATAGCTTCAATTTCTATTAAAATGGAAAGTCCAAGCCAAGTTATTCTTGACATCACCAACTATTTCCAATGGTGGTCCTACATTGTGGATTTACATAGAAGTAAAGGTCTTTACAGAATAGCCTTAGGCCAAGAAACCAAACCTCAAGATGAAGATAAGGCAGCCAAATGGGAAAATAGGAAAGATCAAGCACATGGGTTGATATGGATGTCTACTTCTCCAAACCTTAGATTCCGTATCGCAGAACTTGATACTCCTAATGGAACAATGAAACAACTCACTAAAGTTTTTGGAATTAAAAATGAAATTAGAGCCCATCAACTCGAAAATGCGTTGCTTACATTGGACCCCAATAATTTTTCTTCCATTGAAGACTTTTTGTCCAAGTTTAAGACCCTTAGACTTCTCTTGGAAGGTTTTAAGGTTAAGAAAGAAGATGGTAGCCTTATCTTTTCCATTCTTACTAAGTTGGGACCAGCCTACTATGTTTTTGTTTCCACCTTCCATTCTACTAGAGAAGCCTTTATTTCTCAAGGACAAGACTACAAGTCCCCCTCTTTTGATGCCTTTTGTGATTCTTTAATAAAAGAACAAGAAAAGCTATTATATATTGGTCTTCTTAATCTTGGAAACTCTTCTAAGAAGGCCTTAGCCACCTAAGAACAACCAAATTCAAAGAATACTAAGAAGCAGTATCCTAAAAAGAATGGTCCTAAACCAAACAAGGGTCCTAAGAAATTTCAGTCTCAAAATAAAAAATCATTTCAACAAAATGATAAGGAAAATAAAAACAAAGGGAGGAAGACTAATAGACATTTCCACTTTTGTAATCGAGATGGCCACTTAGAATCCAAATGCTTTAAGAAGATGGAAGCCTTGGAAGTAGCAATGAGGAAGCATAACATCCATTTGGAGCACTCTTCAACTTCAACTTCATCTTCAGGATTAAGACTTTCTGCATCTCGGTTTGGTTATGCACTAAATGTATCTTCTTCTTTTCATTCTCATGAGTGGCTCATTGATTCTGGAGCTTTTTATCACATGGCCAAAAACAAAGCCATGTTTTCTTCTTTAAATGATTGTAACACCAAAAATATATATGTTGGTGATGATAGATCTCTTTGTGTTATCGGGACTAGAACTGTTCATCTAGACAATGGTCAATTTAATGATGTATTATGTGTTCCAATATTATCTTGCAACCTTCTATCCGTATATCAGATAACTCATTCAGGTGAAGATAAAATCATTGAATATTCACCTCACGATGTTGTAATTAAGGACCTAAGACATCCTAGACAAATTTTAGCTACTGCATTGCTGATGATTCTACAAGGTTGTATAAGTTTAACAACTTTGGGTCATCAAATCTTCCCTTGGTATTTGTTTCTCATAATGATGGAGTGAGAAAACATTGGCATGAGCGATTTGGTCATTTAAACTATCCCTCCCTTCAGAATCTATGTAAAGAAAACATGGTGACAGGTCTTCCAACGGTATCTTGCGGAGATGGTGTTTGTTCCAGATGTGTACTCTAAAAACATCATTGGGATAGTTTTGAAAAATGTGGCTCTTGGAATGCCTCAGCTTCTTTACAGCTTGTGCATAGTGATTTATGTGGTCCACTTCCAGTTGTTTCATTCTCTGGCTACAAGTATTTCTTAACTTTCATTGATGATTTCTCCAAACGCACTTGGGTATACTTCTTAAAACCCAAGAGTGAAGTATTTAACATTTTCTTGGCCTTTAAGGCCTTTGTTGAAAACCAATCTGGACATCAAATTCTTAAGCTAAGATCTGATAATGGCGGAGAATATGTTAACAACAAATTCATCAACTTTTGCACTGAGAATGGAATTGAAATGAAACATACTATTCCATATACTGCACAACAAAATGGTGTAGCTAAAAGGAAGAATCACACCTTAAAGGAAATGGCTAATTGTATGCTTCAATCTAAAGGACTTAGTCTTAATTTTTGGGAAGAAGCAATTAACTGTGCAAATTACATAGTAAATCGCACTCCTACTAAGGTTTTAAAGAATATCACTCCAGAAGAAGCATGGAGCTAAATTAAACTAGATGTAAGTCACTTTCGTGTTTTTTGAAGTGAAGCATGGGCCCATATTCCAAATGATAAATATAAGGCTTTAGAACCTAAGAGTGAAAAAAGTATTTTGTTGGATATTCTAAAGATGTCAAAGGCTATAGACTTATTCCACTTAAGTCCAAAAATGTTATCATTAGAAGAGATGTAAAGTTTGCTGAAAATATATCGGCCTATGAGCCTAGTTCGCCGGATGTGCCACCTCTCTCTATCCCTTCTACTTCTGAAAATATTTCTTCTTCTGATGATGAAAATGAGGATGACAATCCTACCCCACCTTCTCAGGATCCTCCTTCAGCTCCTCAGCTTCCAAAATGGGTCCGTGCTACACAAGATGCAGTAGGTGCTCTTACCAGTGATCCTACAGATCATCGATGTACATGTTCTCAGTTCGATAGAGCCTCTTCTTAGTTCCAGATTGGGACACAGCTATGAATGAAGAATACCGTTCATTATTGGAAAATGATACATGGGATCTTGTTCCTCTTCCAAAGGGACAAAAACTTGTTAGATGCAAATGGGTTTACAAAACCAAGTATGGACAAGATAGAAAAGTTGATAAACATAAATCTCGTCTTGTTGCTAAGGGTTTTTCACAAGTTGAACGCATTGAATATATTGAAACCTTCCTCTGTGTTGCCAAAATGAACTATATCTACCTTGTTCTTTCCCTTGATTCCTCTTTCAAACGGGAAGTCCATCAGATGGATGTTAAATCTACCTTCTTGCATGGGGACTTGCATGAAGAAATCTATATGGAACAACCTACTGGATTTATACAAATAGAATCCAGCCTTATATGTTGTCTTAAGAAATCTCTTTAGGGTCTCAAGCAATCCCCTCGAGATTGGTATGCCAAAATGGATAGCTTTCTTTTAGAAACTGGATTTTCTAGGTGTCATTCTGACAATATTGTCTACACCAAGAAAGTGGGAAAGTCTCTTATCATTCTTTTTCTCTTTGTTGATGATCTTATACTTACTGGTAGTGATCCCAACCTTATAAACCATGTGAAGTATAGCCTTAAAAGGAATTTTGAAATGACAGACTTAGGACACTTGCATTATTTTCTTGGTATTCAAGTCTTGCAATCCAAGGAAGGTATTTCCCTTTCCTAGTCCAATTATGTCTATGATCTTCTATGCCATTTTCACATGGAAGACTGTAAGCTAACCCCTTCTCCCTTTCAGTTTGGAGCCAATCACTTGTACTTCCCCTGAAGTTGATGCTACCTTATACCGTCAACTTGTAGGAAAATGTTTGTATCTGACCCATACTCGTCCTGACCTTTCCTCTGTTGTTGGCCTTATTGCTCGGTTTATGCAAAACCCACATGAAATTCATTGGATAGTAGCTAAAAGAATACTTCGTTATGTTTGAGGTACAGTTCAGTTTGGGATTCATTACAGTGCAAAAGCATCTCCTTCATTGGTTGGTTTCACGGATTCGGATTGGGCTAGTGACTCTGATGATTGGAAGTCTACTGTAGGTTATGTGTTCACTCTTGGTTCAGGACCTATTACATGGTCTTGCAAGAAACAAAGTGCCATTTATCTTTCTTCAGCAGAAGCAAAGTATCGTGGTGTTGTAGAAGCTAGTAAGGAAGCCCTATGGCTTCGTCAGATCCTATCAGAGTTTGGCTTTTAGCAGCAGCATCCGACTACACTTTGGTGTGATAATCAAAGTGCTATTCAACTATGAAAAGATCCAGTCCAACGTTAGTGCAGCAAACACATTGAACTGCACATGCACTTCATCAGAAAGCTCATTCATGACCATGTTCTTGAAGTGCAATATTGTTCAACAAATGATCAAGTTGCAGACATCTTTACAAAGGCTCTTACAAAGGCGAAGTTTACTAAACTTTGATTTATGGCTGGAGTTCAGGAAGTTGTCACTAAGGGAGGATAGGCTCTAATGCCTCCTTCCTTCTCCTATTGTGTCATATTTTTACATCCTTCAATCCTATCTCAAATTTTTCTTAAGGGGGGATGTTAGGATATTCCGACACATACGAAATAGTTAAGTATAACTTGGTCTAGTGTAGAGTTACATAAAGTGTGTTTCTTTACTATGTACTTTTGTAACTTACAATCGGATGGTCATGATATGTTCTAGACATGATGTGATTTGACGGTCCATTCTCTCCTCAGTATTACTGACACTTGATCCATGGCTTAACAGCCGATTGGTCCATGAGCCCTATTTAAAGAGCATGGAGGGTCATTTCTAGGGTAACCGTTCATGAGAGAAGCTTATGTAAATTTTCATTCTTTTATTAATAAATTGCCTGAAGTGGCCGCATTGGCTCAGGCCATGGACTATTTCCCTCTTTGAGGGTTTTAACCACGTTAAGAATACTGGTGTATTGATATGTGATTTGTTTGTGAGTGGTGTCCTTTGGTGTTCTGTCTGAGGAACTTACCTTGTAAATTCCTACAAGTTTAACCAAACAAATCCCTACACTACTGGCCCTTTCGACATCAATCTGCAGAGTGTGGACTAAATTCTCACCCGAAGTAGTATGGGGGGATGATGGAACCAAGTTTTTTCACCCAGAGATGAGCATGATGTTGTTTTACACCCTAAATCTACCTTCACATAGATCGATAGCCATTAAGGCTTACCGATGTAACTCCCTTTAGTCAGTATCTAAACCTCCGCAAATGGTTACGAATGTATTTTGCAGACCTTGAATATGTGAATTAGGTATTTATGCGCATCAAAGATTATATATAACCCAGTAACTACTCAAATTAGCTTAACTGTTTGATAACTTTAACATACAACAAGATTGTCTTTGCATAAACAATTAGCAGTAATTGCGTTCATATAACATTATCAGTCATGTAAAGTCGTGCATCAATACATCATTATTTCACAAACTCATTATAACATAAGGCACATTCATATAAACAGAAGTAAAGAGATAACACATGTATTTCTACACAATCTTCTTTATTGATAATTAGTTTAATCTTATAGACTGACAACATCCCTGTGCACTTAGTTGCAGGGGTCCGCATACTCAGCTGCAGAATCTAATATAGGCCTCTATGCACATAACTGCAGAGCCTTCCTTCTACTCTAAGAATTCTTTTCTCTTACTCTTACCGACCCATCAAATTAATCTTCCTCATTAGTAATTTCCTTAGACATCCTAAGACACACCTATTTATACAATCCCATGGTCCGCGGACCATGGGTAAACCTTCAAAATCCGACTCAACTTACATAAAAGAAGGGTAAAACCCTTTATGACACTTTAACTAACTACACACTCTATGGCCACAACTTGCGGAGGCTTTACATTTTATACAACAAAACTTGGGCTTTTGCCCGAAAATTAACCCCAAGGGACCCGATACTTATATGCCCCCAACACAAAGATCATGACTCGCCCTTGAGTCACTCTACTGGCACAAAGATCTTACTATGAATACCCCCCAAGTCTACTTGTGCCACTGCCACTTCAGCTGTACTCTGTGTGGATACCTGTTTGATCTGCTCCACTAGCTGCTCTATTGCCGGTCATGCACTGTCTTCCTTGATTTTTTGCTACGTGCTTTGTAGGCTCACCAACTTCTCTTGAATGTTAGCAAAGATAATGTATGCCTCTTCCAGCCAAGGCCCCAATCTCACCTTGAGGACCACCTCTTTGTTCTGCCCTGATTGCACCTGTAGACGTAGCTACTTTGCTTCCTGCAACTTAGCAAGGTGTTCTGCAACAGCAACGATGTGCACCGTTGCTTTGACTTCATCATACTATTGCTGGAGTTCGCAATCTTGTGTATTCAAGGCTTGCAAGGTGGGATCTTCGTATAGATCCGTGACTACCTCCATTGCTTCCTTAAAGAGTGCGGTGTAGTCTGCCACCACGACATCCATTGTTGCAACTCCATCCTTAACAATGGCTTCACGTTGTTGCCTGATCTTTGGTAGAGTTGAAGGCTATGACTTCAACTCTAACTCTATGATCTTCAAGTTCCGCTCAAACTTAACTCTAGCCATTTCTGCCTTGGCATTGCACATGCTTGCAACCAACTTTATGATTTTCACCTCCAACGATGCTTCCTATGGTATATGCAGCTGAGGTACAGTTCTGTAGGCTTCTGCCACCATGGTTGTAAGCTGGTCGTTTTGTGCCTAGACTTTCTTCTGTGCCTCCAGTGCCTCTGATTTCTCGACAAACATTTGTTCATTGTTGACTCTGTATTCATTGATAAGGCTCAGTGTGTGCTACTCTTGGGCCTTAACTTCTACGATCACACCTGCTTGCAGTGTGTGAAGAAACTCACTTGGGAGCGCGGCCAAGTTGAGGCTGATATTATTTAGAGAGATGACAATAGCCTTGTCAGCGGCCTCCTCCAAACTCAAAGATCCATCTAGTAGCACGACTGCTTAGATATCCAGTGACCGAACCATCTCTACTGCTTGAGTGGTCCTCGGTGCCAAACTTGTTTATGCAGCACTACCCTGTCCTACACCTGCCTGGATTCTAGTCATCTGAATCTGAAGCTCACACAGATCCTTATGGATGGTGCTTAGTGCCTACTTTCGTTACTACTCAAACTCCTGTAGTAGTTCTGTGGTGGTATCTCACACCTTATCAGCTATTTCATCTAAGTCACCATCTGTTAAGGTGATCGGATCTAGTGATGGCTGTGTCGCCTTGACTTCTTCCATGGTCCTTCCTCCCCTTGGTCTCTATATCTTTTGATCAGGAAGGGAGTGCTCTCCTGCTCCTCCTGACCACCACAACCCTACTAGGATTGCTCTTATTCCTCCATTTGAGGTGAAGGAGACTTATCACTCCGCTTGAAGTTGTGCTCCTCTTGCTCTGCCTGCTTCTTTGCGGAACTCTCCGCTTCTACCCTAGCTTGCTCCTCGACCTCCTTCCACCTTTTCTCAGCCAACTGCTACACCTTCATTTTGGCTATGTCCTTGTTCTTCTTCTCCGTGGACTTGCTAGTCCTTGCGGCCAGATCGGAAGGAGAATGGCAATCTGTTGGCCAATGCTTGATGACCTCCTTGATAACATCATCTGTAGTGAGGTAGGGTAGGTTGAAATACTTTTTCTCTAGATCCTTCCACGCCCAAATGTATACGCGGTGGAAGTTAGCTTTGAAATCTGTGTATCCTGAAAGTTGTTCAAACATCGCTGGTGACAACCACAGCTTCTGTTTTATGGCCATGCGAATGCTCGCCTCCATCATCACCAAAAAGACTTTGGTCTCTGTGACTGCACACCATATTTTGTGGCGCACAAAGATGTAAATTTTGCAGCCTCTGGAAAATATTTCTCCATGGGAGGAAATTGGCTGTCCTCCGTCAAATCCCAGGTGCCCAACACAATCGAGAGAAACAACCACGAATAGTGGAAGGTTTTACTCTCGTACTATGCCTCTCTGCAGTTCACAAGGAACTCACTACATAGGTAGTGCACCCAGTTGAACTACACGCCCTCTGCACACTGTGCAGCCAAGGAAACCACTAGCACTGAAACCTCATCTGTGCGGCATTTTCTCATAACCTTTCCAGCCAAAATCTGTGTGGCAACCTTTACCGTGGGGTTAGTGATTGAGGTAATAGAGTACCTGCACAGCTTCTTCACAAGTTTAAACTTGTTCTTCATCTTCTCAGCGAGGTCGCACTCCCTTGTCTTTCTGCCAAACGCGAGTGGATTTAACCCTGAATGTGGCAATAGCATGATATGATGGATTAGCATATCAGTGATGGGGATCAACATGTTCAACCAAAAGCACCCGTCATGCACCAGGCATAGCAACTGCTTAATGACGATCAGGTTTATGTTGGAGCAATGGTAGTGGGGCACCCATAACAGGTTCAATAACCCCGACTAGTTCACTTTGTGATTCAGCATATCGGTGATGGGGATCAGCACGTTTAGCCACAAGCACCCGTCATGCACTAGGCATAGCAACTACTTAATGACGATCAGGTTTATGTTGGAGCAGTGGTAGTGGGGAACCCATAATAGGTTCAACAACCCCGACTGGTTCACTCCGCAAGATCGAGTGCGGTGACACTAGACTCTTTGTAGAAGACCCTCTTCATGTAGGTATTTGTAGCAAGGTGGTAGAACCGATCATGGTTCACCAAATCCCAATCTTCTAGCTTCAAATGTGAGATCCACGCCAAGTGCGGACCTTCAAGGGTTAGGTTCTCTAGTAACAAGGGTGTGTTGAGGAGGAACTATCTTGCATCCAGGTCCTTAGGGACCTTCACTTTTCCCTTATGCAGAGGGATATACTCGAGAAACTTAGATATGGGATCCACCCCCTGAGTATTTATATATTTTGCACCTTCCTCGGCCTCCAGATCCACCACTTTCCTCTTCTCTTTCATGCTTAGATTTTCCTTCCTCTGGGCTTGTGTAGTGGCATGCTTCATCAGTGACTCACACACTCGCACCGACTTATTTTGTTTATCTTTCTTCAGCTTGGGGACCTCTCTCACCAACGTAGGCTTTGGCCTAGGCGACCTCGACACCATAGGTACTGCAGCCGAAACCTCCATGCTCATCACCTCTGGAGTAACTCCCTCAGAGGTGATAGTACCTCTAGTGCTAGCAGTCTCTCCTGGTCTATACATCATGCTAAGAATGAAGCACTAGGTATGATCAGGTAACTTATAAAATACAAAACTACTGACCAAATCAGCGTGAACCTGAGGATTCATATACAATCAACAGCTGAACACAGAAAGTATAAGAGTGTAAAGTGTTTTTCGCTGGACAACCATGCATAATTTATAGGTGAATTCAAATTCAAATCTGACCATTCCCCCCAAATTCTTTCCATAAATGCTAAATTGGCGGCAGATTTTCCAAGATTCCACTCTTAGATTCAACCTTAATTGCCTTAAATGCCACCCCCCCACTCCTCTTAACCATATCCTAGCAGTAAAATAATGAACAATGACTGTAACGGTTACTTTCTAGCTACGTTGTGCAGTCTCTCCCCTTATAGCACAACTCCGTTCGTGCTTCATCTAGTACTGTGCTACCATCATGTAGTCATTGGGCCAGATCCTTGGTGTATGGCATCAATCGGCTTCAATTTACCTTTCCTGAAAATGGATCTCCATTCAACTTCACGAGTTGAACTGCTCCACCATCTATAATCTCCTTGATAACACATGGCCCCAGCCAGTGCAACTGAAATTTTCTTAGAAATTTATCAAACTCACTGTCATATAATAAAACTAAATCATTTACCTTGAAGGTGCGTAGTTTGATGTGCCAATCATGCGAATATTTTTCACGTCCCTTCTGTACCTGCTTATGGAATCCAACCAAAAACCTATGTTCCTCAAGCTCTGTTAGCTACACGAGCCTTTCTTCTAAAGCTCTGTGGTCTACCATTCCTGTGAAGGCTACTATGCATAGACTAGGCACAATGTACTCCATAGGCATTACAACTTCTACGACATAGACCAACCTGAAAGGTGTCTGACCAGTAATCTTCTTTCATGTGATTCTTTAATCCCCTAACATTGTTGGTACGTGCACGTCTGAATCATTCCGTTGCACATTACAAACCTTTGTCAACCCATTCTCCAGTATCTTATTAAAAGCCTTAACCATTCCATTGGCCTGAGGATTGTATGGAGTACTCTTCTGATGGTAAACCTGGTAGTCCTACGTCAACGCGCTGATCGTTTCATTGAGAAAATGTGTTTGCAATCTCTCATCAATATGTTCAAGAAATCAAACCTTGTCAACACATATTCAAATAGGAATTTCGTTGTTGTTTCCCCTGTATAGCCTTTCATAGGTTTTGTCTCCAGCCATCTGGTCAAATATTCGGTCGCGATGATAATATACTGCACACCTATTTTCTTGCTTGGAGGCTAAATTGGCCCTACAAAATTAATTGCCCACTTCTCAAATGGCTTTAATGACACTTGCAGATTCATAGGTAGCTCATCCCTTCGTGATGGCCTGCATGTTCTTTGACATGCATCGCATGCCCTACAATAAGCTTTGGAATCCTTATGCAGCATCAACCACCACAACCCATCGCGTAAAATTTTCTATGCTATTTCTTCTCCTGCATAATGTCATCCTATAGCTCCTCCATTAGGTTCAACAATGATACTATTTCGTTAAAAATTAGGCACATAACGTCATAGTATTTCGTCCAATCCCATCTTGTACAAATGGCCTGCAATAACTGAAAATTTTGTTGCATGCACTACCAATTCTTTCTTCCCGAACTGGTGCGGCATCTGTACAAATTTTGCAGTAAGTGGCAATTTTCTGTTGCATATTTTCCTGCTACTTGGCAAATAGCACACAACAGTGCAGGTCCTCTACTTTGTCCTACTAGGGCTTCTTGCCTCAGAGGCATGGGCCCTCCCCCTACCATATAGTTCACAGAATCAGGACGATGATCCTTATCATGCCCTTAGTTCTTAAACTTGAGGCCCTAGACTTCTTCGCACACTTCCAACTGAGTTGCTTTCTCCTTCTTCAAGCTTTCAAACTCCAAGTAGAGGTTCTGAAACTCCGCATGAATCTATTGAACTCCAAACCTTGCATTCTGGATATGCGTCTCATGTAATCCCATTGTGATCTCCAGTGCTTCCGCCTATGTTCATATCTTTTGTTGTGACAGAGCAATCCTTAAGTGAGGCAGGAGCATGGCCATAAACTAGTCATGGTGCTGATTGTCAGTGAGATTCATATTGGCTTCACGGATTCCACACTTCAATCTCTGATCAAGCCCCTAGGGTGTTTCACCGATCCTCATCATGATTTCCTTGAACCCTACTACTGACTGTGTTTCAGACTTAGGCCTACCAAATTCCTTGTTCAGAGTAGTCTGAGTGTTCACTAATGACGCCAATGGGTTATCAGTGCAGTACTTAATGTACCATGTTAATGCACAATCTTGTAGAGCAGTAACCAACTGTGCTTTCTTCATATGATCATCTGTAATATTTTGTGTTGTCCACTTGGCCTTCGCAATGAACCAAAACTGGTCCAGGTCCTCATTTCCTAAGCCCTTGAAAATGGGAAATTTCATTGTATTTGACATATTGAACAGTGGCATAGGTGGCGGCAGTGTGGATGAAGGTGTATGCTATGGAGTTGAAGGTGGAAGTGGTGTGAATGGATGAGGTATTCGCGGAAACCCTTGCCTTATTAACTGTACAGCGCTCTGCGCTGAAGCCTGTGCTTCTCTGTCGTCGTCACTCAAAGGAGGCTCAATCAACGGGCTATATTCAAGGCTTGTTCTCCCTCTATCCCTGAAGAACTTTCCACTTCGTGTAGCTCCAAACATCAAGGTAATGGCATAACCCACTTTTCATAGAAGAGAATCTTAAACCAAGTATTCAAATATCTCAAGTAATTACCTCACGCTCCTTTGAAAACGTTTCACTATCAACCACAAATTCTGTCACAAATCCTCCTATGACTCGATCAAGCCAGTGATCGATAGTGCGCATGAACTTATCTTCAGAAGCTTCCAATCTCCGTACTAGCTCTCGGGTCCACACTATTGGACCGTCAAGCCTCCACCTTCCTTGGTCGTATGCCAATCTAGCAATCCACTCGTATATCCCGATAGGGAAGGTGCTGAAGAATATCATGTGTATTTCTATGTACAAATATCTGTCCACACATTGTTCCTTCATCAAGTACGAGTTTCTGTTTTCTTGCGCTGGGAATTCGTGGATCTTTCTATCCAATCACCCCTCAATTTATTTCTTTGTTGGATTCTAGTGATGCGACATCACACATCTTTTTATGTAGATCTCGGTCCTAGCAACAGAACCATTTTTTGGCTTAATGGGTGTTGACCCAAGTTCAGAGTTAGTTTTGCCAAACAAATCCCTACACTACTAGCCCTTTCAGCATCAATCTGCGGAGTGTGAACTGAAGTGTCACACGAAGCAGTATGGGGGGATGTTGGAACCAAGTTTCCACACCCAAATATGAGTGTGATGTCATTTTACATCCTAAATCTGCCTTCACACATATCGATAAGCCTTTAAGGCTTATCGATGTAACTCCCTTTAGTTAGTGTCTAAACCTTTGTGAATGGTTACGACTGTCTTTCGTGGAGCCTGAATATGTAAATCAACTACTTACGCGCATCAAAGATTACATATAACCCAGTAACTACTCAGATTAGGTTAAGTGTTTGATAACTTCAACATACAACAAGATTATCTTCACTTAAATAGTTAGCAGTAATTGCATTCATATAACACTATTAGTCATGTAAAGTCATGCATCAATACATCATTATTTCACGAACTCATTATACCATAAGGCACATTCATATACATAGAAGTAAAGAGATAACACATGTATTTCTGCATAATTTTCTTTATTGATAATCAGTTCAATCTTGTAGACTCACAACTTCACTGCACACTTAGTTGTAGGGGTCCGTGCACTCAGCTCCGGACTCTACTCTAGGCCTCTGCGCACACATATGTAGAGCCTTCCTTCTACTCTAAGACTTCTTCGATCTTACTCTTACTGACCCATTACAGTCATCTTCCTCATCAGTACTGGCCTTAGACATACTAAGACACACCTATTTAAACAATCCCATGGTATGCGTACCATGGGTAGACCTTCAAAAGATAAATCAACTTACATAAAATAAGGGTAAAACCCTTTATGACACTTTAACTATCTACGCACTCCGTGACCACAACTTGTAGAGAATTTACATTTTATACAACAAAACTTGGGTTTTTGCCCCAAAATTGACCCTAGGGGACCCCATCCCAACAAGGAGCTGGAATCGATGGGAACAGAGGTTGAGAAAGTCACATCACCAGGAGCAACCCCAAATTCTCCCATTACCTATGTTAGGAAGCTTGTCATCGAGTCAACCTCAACCAAGCAGGCCAAGGCACCTATAACACTCCAATAGAAAGGAAAAGGCCTGCTACAGGATCCCAAAATTGTGCCATAGGAAACACTAGTAGCGCTATAGGAAAGGCAAAAAGTACTACAGGAAGAGTAGCAGGGGAAAAAATAAGGCAAAGAAGCAACACCACAAGCACAAGAGGGGGCAACTTCTCCAAATACAGTTGAGCGAGATTTTACAGAGCTATAGGAGCCTAGTTCACAACCTGACTCGAGCTACTACAACAAGTTCATTGAAGGAGGCAGAGTGATCCGAAAAAAAATTGCAATCCCTCTCTTCTTTGAACTTGGAAAATAAAGAGGAAGGACACATCGATGGATGCAGATTGCTAAATCAAAGAAAGTAGAATATGTGGGCCTTATGGAAGAAATAATCATAGAGATGGGCAAGGAGTTGATTGAATTGATAGATAAAGAATACACCATGAAAACATAGCTGAAGGCAGAAAACACGTGGCTAAGGAGGATATTGCAAGAAAAGGAGACCCAATTGGCCACCATGGCAAGCCTCTCCATGGAGGCACTTCAATGAAGAGTGCCATCTAGATCCTATTCACTTTACCTCAAGGAGCAATGGATGCAATTCAAAATTAAGACATTCGCACAACATGGGACCAAGCCATTCCAAGATTACATGCACTTCATTGATTATTGTGACAAGAATACTCTTGAGGACAAGGCCAAGGTATCTAAATTCTACCTACACAACCTTGCCTTAACAGACCTTAATGTTTGGGAACCCAATGAAAATCTGGGAGACTTGCAGCTGATGGCCCTTGCATCATGGATGAGTCATGAGGAAGCCAGGGCTAAGGAGGTGAATTGAATAGTAGAAAAAGAGGAAAAGGAACCCCTCTACATTAGGGCAAAGAAAATAAATTTAAGTTCCATAATCAGTAACTACAACATCATTTCCAATGATGCTCAACTTTCACCAAGATACCTGGCTACCTAAGAAAAGGCCATCTCCCATTTTCAGGACACTCTGAGATTATTGGGGATTGAAAGCCAACAAGCATGCCAAAGGAGATGGAATAACCTACCACACAATCTCAGGATAAGGGAGTATTACTCTCCTGAGAGATTGAGGAATGCATTAGAGATAACACCCCTGTATAAAAAGGCCATGTAAATACTGAAGATCAATTAGATTGGCTTAAGCTCAGTCCACCTTTGTTTTTGGGTTTGCTAGAAGGTAGGAAGGAAGAAAAGGAAAGAAAGCAGTGGGAAGAGATAGAGAAAAATGCAGGGTTCTATCCTCAGGAAGAGGCACCATCCACATAAACTTGGGATGTCAGGGAGGTGACTAGGGCTATGAAGGATATGGATATATATGATTAGGTTTCTCAGAGGATGAGCAACAGTTTAAGTAGGGGGGTGATGATGAGGCTCATCAATAGGCATTATTGTTATAATGTATTTGACATTTTTATGATAATGAAAATTTTTGTTTTGATCTAACACTGAGTTGACTCAGAGGGTTGAAGCTCTTGGGTTAGGGCCCAACCCTAATAGTAGAAGACCCTCTTCTTTTTATCTGTATTCCTATCTTAGAATGTTGATTAACTGTTGTAGTTTATTTATGCTTATGTTTAGCTTATAAAGTTGATTAAGTTGTTTCTTATCCATGCTTTCATTAAAATTAACGAGTAGATTAGTGTTGCAGTCTAGTAAAGGAAAATATGCCTGAAAATCTTGTGACAATGACCTCCCTCTCATCTCCCTTATGGGATCATGATTAGGGAACCCCACTCTCACAACCAAAAAACAAAGTTTTCCTTTATTCATTGCCTAGGATAAGTGTTTAGCCAATTTAATGTTCCTAAATTGTCATCATAAATTATTGACCAGGGCAGGTATACTAATGACGCACAAGTGCACTATATGTGCTAGAAGTTATTTTATGTTGTTAAGATATCTATGTTACTGTTAAGCTCTAAATTTAGAATTAATACAGAGATGGTATTACTAACTATATTAGAGTATTGTTCTTAAAATTTGTTAGCTCATTATTCTAAAATTAATCTCAATTGAATCATGTTTTATGGATGGCTGGAGAGTGATCCTAAACTCTACTCTGTTAGGCTATTCTTTTGATTTTATCTTGAATTTTACACTGCAACCAAACAAGATTACTATTTGCAAGAGAGATCTATTCTATTGAATTGAAAATGAATGATGTTTGAGTTTAATTGCCAAGAAAAAGGTTGTCACTCTTTAACTAATGCAACTTCACTCAAACAAGAACTAAAATTGATAAACTAGAAAACAACTAAACTTTGAAATGAGACACCTAAATAACACTAGGTAGAAATCAAATGAAATAACAGAATTATTCTAGGTATAAAGAAAAGGAAATTTCTGATGCAGACAATAGCTTAATTGCAAATTCCATTATACTGCATTTTAACACATAAAATAGAGCATCCATATTAACTCTAAGAAATCAAAGGAGACCTATTTGCATTAGATCAAAAACCTAAACTGGACATAGGGGCCCTCCATGAGATGATCAACAATCTTTAATCAAAGTAGCATAGAAAATATGACCCAAAGTATATTAATCACAAATAGTTTTGACAAAATGTTCTTCTTAATTTACATACAGTAGTGCACACCAAAACATAAAGTGGCCATTGCTCTTATAACATTTCTCCAAATAACAATATCAGAGTTTTAAGCCTACATATATTTATTACGATCCCTATTAAACCAAACTGTATCGTTGAATAATTGATTTCATATTTGGAAAAGAAAATCGATAAGATTTTGGGAAATTCAGACTTTGTTTTGACATATAATCTTGCAGTTGACATTGAGGTTGACCGTATTACAGTGAGATCTTCTTGAAGGATTGGCTCGAGAGAATAGGAAAAAATCCATGAGGGGATCATTCCTCATCCATCCATATCTTCTTTTGCTGAGCTGGTGCACTTGAACCCTGTCAACAATGGAGGTAGATGTGGAAATGTGGATTAGCTATAGAATCAAGTAAATTCTGTAGCTGAATGCAAACTTTAATAAAACAATAAGGTATATAGACAAAATATGAAAAAGAGGACATGTAAGTGCTTACCTTAACAAAACTCTATGTCTATTTCATTTATTTAGGTGATAGGACTAGGAAAAAGGAAGAAGTATAGGCAAAAAGGGTGTCAAGGTAAAGCAATCCTTGGACTCTACATTCCCCACACTAGAGGTTTTGTATGTCCTCATAATATTCATCATTGTCATTCTCTTGTGCCTTATGGTTATCACATTCAGGATTCACTTTCTTCTTCTTTCTGGTAGTCATTGTCATTCTTGGTTTCTTCATGAGGTTTTTATATTTTAGGTTGATGATTTCCCTTTTCATTGCCCTATTCTCTTGTACCATAAACTCAAGTGAAGAATAAGGTTGTCACTCTTTGCAATTTGAATACCATTTTGTGCTTTCAATGTCTAATTTTAATTTTTAAGATATATGTTCAATGTCTCCAGCTCAAAGGTCTCTTGACTTAAAACATTAGATGTTGAAGGTTCTTGTGGCTCATTGAACTAATTACCTCCTTCTCCTAGACTTTGGATTGATTCTTTAGTTGTTTCTTCCTTCCTTTCTAATGATTCTATGTAGTCATAAATTTCCTGTTGAAGAGGATCAACACCTGGACTAGGCACTTGACTTCATGGAGGTGAACTGAAGGGGGCTAATGACACCCTTGGTGATAGTTTTGGTGATTCTCCTGGAAAGTCTTCAGGGTCTTCACTCAGCTCCTTCTCCTCAAGATCAATATATTGCAGCTCCTGAGACTGCTTGTTGCATCATGTTTAATTTGGTACTTCTTCTTAGACTTGAGGTCGGTAATCCCTGAGTTTTCCTCTTTTTAGATTTTAGCTTCTCTTCCTAAGGAAGGATCTTGGTTTGTGGTAAATCCTCTATTCTTTTGCCAACTTTCTTTCTTCTAAGATTCCCTTTTTTCATTTTATGCAAAATATCTACTATGGGTAGTTCATCCTTTGATAATTTTTGTTGAGATTGGGGTTCTTCTTCTTTTAACGTTTCCATTTTTCTCTTCCTTCCCTTGAGGATTCTACTACTACTGGGTTGTTCAGGGGCTCTTTCTTCAAAATGATTCCTTACTAGAAAATTTTCCCAGTTGTCACCTATGCTCTGAAGGTGAAACTCAATCAAGATATTTATCAATCCATGATGGTACATGGTATTGTCTATGAATTGAATTTTCTTTTGAACATTCATGGAAATTTTCTTAAGACTATGGAAGAGGAAGTAAGGAAGATTCATTTGGTGTTCCTCAATAAAATTCATCATTATCCTAATGTGGTAGAAATACATTCATCCAAACCGACCTTCACAAGTAATAAATTTCTGAAGTACAAGAAGAAAATTCCTCCTTAACAATTTATTTTAGATTTCGGTTCATTCTTCATTGTGGTTGTCTAAATGGTCTTGCACTTTGTTCGATGTAGATATGATGTATGCAAGTTTTAGGATCAATTCCTCTCATATCAGTGTATTCCCTTGCATAAGCATAAGAATTTTTCTGTTAGACTTCTACCTGTTGATTCTTTTGTAATTCTTCCAGGTTTTCATTAGTATTCAAAGTTTTACCTAGGAAGATTTCTATTAAGGAATTCCCAAATTTCTCCGTGGAGAGAAATGATACTTGTTTAGATGAGAGATATTTATTCCGACTATGGTCATAATGTGAGCAAGATTCATTATTTTCCAATAGATTGAAACTTTGGTCTTCCTCTCTTACTTGTTCAGTAGTGAAAACAGGTTGTATATCATCTTCATCATCTACCCATTCCTCATTCTCTGTTTCTATTGTTGTTCTTGCAGGTGGGTATAATGTAAATTTCTTTGTAAAATTTCCATCTGAGATAATCATGTCACTTGATCTACAACCGATGAAAGCATCAGCTATAGCTCACCAAGGTATTCCTAGGATTAATGGATGTCCTCCTAAATTATTCTTGTGACCATGAAATCAACAGGATATTCCCAAGAATCTAAGGATAAGCAAACATATTCCAACACACCATTAGGTTTAATCACAGACATATCTGCTAATTGTAATAGTGTTGGTGTGTATTGAAGGTTAGGAAGCCTAAGTGAATCCATAACTTGTTTACTCATCATGTTTATGGATTCTCCTAGATCAATCACTGTGTTTGGTATTTCAATTCCATCTATATGAATTTTTACAATGGGGCTTCTTGGATCTAGATATTTTTGGATTGTCGTTTTCCCCATCATGATGTATACAATTTTCCTAACTAATTGAATTATTTTTATGTCTCTTATTTTTCTTCCTGATCTTTGAGTACTTAATTCCTTAATTGGTTTTGCAAAGATTGGTATTTATTTATAGCTTGTAATAAAGGAATTTTGATATAGACATTTCTTAATTCATCCAACATATTATAATCAAGCAATGTGATTTGTTTTTCTACTCCTTCATCAATTTTCAACCGTTCAGGGAAAGGTGGTCAAATTGATACTGAGGGTTGTTCTATAATAGGAATATTTATTGGGACATTTTATGTTTGATTATTCTCTTTTTGAGGGAGAGAGGTCTCTCCTTCTTCAGATTGATTTTTATGTTTTAGAAGATTTGTTCTTTCTTCCTGAATAACAACGAGGGGTTTTCCTTGCAACACTCTTCCAGACCTTAATTGGACATTATTTACATCTAGTGGAGTTATTACATAAGTTTGAAGATTTTTCCCTTCCATGTTGTACACAGGTTGTTGTGGCATTTTATTATTAGGGTTCGGAAGAGGTTGAGAGGGTAGTTGATTTGGTTTTTGTGCAAATGGTAGGGAGAGATATGGATTTTGACTCTGAACTTGGACTTGAGGTAATTGATTAGCTTGAGGAATTTGATTAGATTGGGGTAGGAATTACAGTGGAAGATAGGATGGTGAATATTGTTGATATTGAGCATAATCCCCATAACGATTTTTCAATCCTTGATTCCAAGATTGTGATTGTGGCTAAGCCTAAGGATGCCAAGATGGATTCCAATTATTTTGTGAAGACTGAGCAAATTGTTGTGGTCTGAAGCCTTGTGGTTTATTTGGTTAGGAGTTTATCCACAGTCTCTTGGCTATAAAGTAAAGAGGGTCTACTTGTGCTAGTATTCCTTCATCGTTAAACACAACCTTGAGACCTGGTAAAGTAGGGAATTCCTTAGTATCATGATTATCTACACATATGGCACAAGTTTCTATAGCTTTTGAATCTAAGGGACACTCTCCTAGGGCATGTTTCTTTCGACATATAGGATAGAAAATAGATAATGCAACATTTTCAAATTTTTTCTTATTCTGTATTTTAAGGGTGTCTATATGTTCACTTAGACTCCCTAAAATATCTGTATTGAAGGTATCAAGCAAGCTTCCTGATTCTTCCCTATTGACTATCCCAGCTATAGATTTATTAATTATTGATAAGAGAGGGTCTTTAGGACTCTTTCCAACTCGTGCTTTACCCCTTGAGATATGTAGACATAGATCACAAATATCTGCAAATGGAAATTGAGAAATATATCCTTTTCCTATTAAGTTAAGGAGATCAATCCATTCATCTTTGATAGATTTGAGCCGGAGGGCTTTCAAAGTTTCCTCATCCAAATTATCCATTTTTTCTCTTTTAATATTATAGACAAATCTCTCTACTAAGTCTTCAAGATTTTCATCTTCCTTTTGTTTCATTTTGAATAGTTCATATTTAAGGTTACTAGGCATACAATAATATCTATATTCACCTAAGAAAGCCTCTTTCATTTGTGCCCATGTTCTTATAGAATTCATTCCTAAATTCATGAACCATTTTAGTGATGAATCCTTTAAGGTAGCAGGGAACAATTTCAGTTTTTGAGCATCATGCAGATAGTTATATGATCTGCATTATACTTCAAATTCAAAGAAAAACATCTCTGGGTATTCATTTCCTTTTTCGTGGAAATCAGGAAGAATAGAAGGTGAAATATTTTTCATTGTGAGGGTTGTATCTTCATCGAAAATAGGAAATCTAAAAGGATATTGATTTCCTCTAGCTCTACACCCTCTGTTGGAAATAATACTGAGAGGGGGGGTGAATCAGTATTATCTGATTAATCAAACTTTTTAAATGCTCAGAAACATATACGCTACTTCAGTTAAGTGAACCAGCGTGTACACGCTACTGTGACGAAGTAAAATAGCGTATAGGAAGAAAACTCACAATTTAGTTAGCTTATTCTTCAATTAAGTGCATCAGGACATTATTCATCACATTAACAGTAAACATGTGCAGTAAAACAGAACAGATAAAAAGCCACACACATGAACACCAAGATATAATGTGGAAACCCAATGTGGGTGAAAACCACCTGCTGCAAGTTGTCTCTATCTTTCTTTAATATGAAACTTCAGTTTACAATCTTTTGTACTGGTGCAGCCTTATACCAGTACGCAGGCTACAACCTGCAGAAGGCTTCAACCTTCTCTCGTTCTCCAAACTTCCTTGGAAGGGAGCTCCAACCCCCTTTGCTCTTGTACTAGCCAAGATACTAGTACGTAGGTGCTGACCTACAATCTTCCTTCTTTCAGATATCACTTTTCATACATTTTCAGACTTGGATATTCCTGAAGCACAACATTACAATCTGAAGACCACAAATCATTCAATTTCCACAACAGATCATTGAAGCATAAAACAACCAAACTTTGAATCACTGAACCACTGAACCCTGTCAATCACCAGTTACCAGAACACAGAGCAGACTACAGAACTCTGCAATAACAGTCAGACCCCACTGTAAACCCAAAATCAAGCTTCAAAAGATATACGCTACTTCAATGAGCAAAACCCGCGTATACACGCTCTTTTACCGAAGCCAACCTGCGTACAGATCTAAAAATAAACTTTCTCAATTTGCAGCTGTACCAGACATTAGTTAGATCCAAAACGTAACATTGCGACAATATGCAGATCTAGAAATACGCATAATCAACCATATCATGATAGTGCATTTCAAACCATTAGATCCCGATCTATCCTTAGATCTAGTCTTCCATCAACCGATGTGATCTCTCCTTGGCTTAGATCAAGCAACCCAGAACCTGCATATCAGATCTCTTTCTCTCTTAGATATTCAAGCCTTGTCGAAAGATGATTTTGCCTAATGATCTTCTTCTCCTTATATAGTCTTAGGCCTAGCTCAATACCAAGAGCCAAAACCATAGTAACACAATACCATCAACTTTAAAACTAGGGATCGACATGCTCGTCGAGACACAATGGTCCGAAATCATAGGCACAACTTCCAAGGACTAACCACCATGGACCAAAGGAACCTTTCCACATACACGCGCTTTTTATGAATCGAACTTGCGTGTACACGCGACTTGGGCTTAACGAAACGGCGTGTATGAGCTTCCTTGGTATGCTGTACTGAGATCTGTCTTCTGATTAAGTTGCCATCACCTGTACCAACCTCTGAGCACCTGTACCATCCTCTGAGTGAGTTGCCATCAAGGACAACACTTGAATCATAATGCCAACAATCTCCCCCTTTGGACTTGATGGCAACCATCACACCAAGTCACTCTCCCCCTTTGACATCAAGGGCAAAGGGCTGTGCTCCCCCTGAGGACATGCTGATATCTCTGTTTGGCTGTGCTGACTTGTGCTCCCCCTGACCGAAGGCCAGATCTGCAAAAGATGTTCTTCAACAAGAACCAAGACTTATACACCATAAGGGACCTTCCTATCACCAAAAGACTCAATACATACATCCATACTCCCTACCAAGAGGGGACATAACAGAAACAACCAATTATATTACAGCATTCATCCCAGGCATAGTGGGGAAAACAACAAAGGCCGTTACATGACCTTGATACCATAAAAGAGATATGACAAGAGAGATACATGACATAGAGACAACAGATCTAGACCAAGACTTAGGAAAGACACCAACAGCATCTGATTGAACATCTTGTTAGATCAGCAACCAGAATTTCTTTCTGAGCTCCTTCTCCTGAAACCAACAACCAAAACATCTGAATGCCAACAATGCTTTATGAGACTTTTGAGCTGCTCCCCCTGAACCTGTGCCTGTTGCACTCCCTGAAACTGTGCCTGAAGAATTCTGACATTCCTATTGCTGTTCAGAACTTCAGAGTTTTCCCTTGCTGTTCAGAACTTCATATACGCGTTTTATCCTGTACAAAACAGCGTATGTACGCGGATATTCTTTCTGCAACAAGCGTCCAGCATACACGCGACTTACCCAGCATGAATCCGCGTGTATACGCACATATCTCTTCCGTAACCTGCGTATACCAACTTTTCTGTAGAACAAACAAACTTCAACAACAGGATGAAGCATCAACTACTCCCAGCTTTTGTCTGAGATATTCAAAAGTTTCCCTGGGCAGTGGTTTTGTGAGAATATCAGCAACTTGCTCTTTAGAAGGAACATACTCCAACTTGACCTTCTGCTCAAGCACTTGTTCCCGAAGAAAATGGTACTTGATTGGTATGTGCTTGGTCTTTGAGTGCATGACAGGATTCTTTGAAATGCTGATTGCACTTGTATTATCACATAAGATAGAGACAGGTGGAGTGCAAGTGATTTGAAAGTCCTGCAAGGTCTGCATCATCCAAAGAAGTTGTGTGCAACAAGATGCTGCAGCCACATATTCTGCTTCAGCTGTAGATAAGGCAATCGAACTTTGTTTCTTGCTGAACCAAGATACTAATCTGGAACCCATGAAGAAAGCACCTCCACTTGTGCTTTTCCTATCATCCACACTTCCAGCCCAATCTGCATCTGTGTAAGCATGAAGAGTGAGATCAGTATTTCTAGGATACCATAAGCCATAGTTTTGGGTCCCTTGAAGATATTTGAAGATTCTTTTGACTGCCTGAAGATGAGTTTCCTTTGGGTTGGCTTGAAATCTTCCAACCATTCCTACTGCATGTGTAATATCTGGTCGAGTACCTGTCAAATAAAGCAAACTCCCAATCATGGATCTATAAGTGGGTTGGTGGACTGCTGCTGATTCATCATTTGCACTGAGGCTGCATCCTGTAACCATGGGTGTACATACTGGCTTTGACTCTTCCATGCCATACTTCTTCAAGATCTGCTTGAGGTATTTGGTTTGAGACAAGAAGATACCTCCTTCATTTTGTTGGATTTGCAATCCAAGAAAATATGTCAATTCTCCAAGAAGTGACATTTCGAATTCTTTCTGCATAACCAAGGCAAAGTTTTGACTCATGGTCTCTTCATTGCTGCCAAAAATAATATCATCTACATAAACAACAAGAATTAGCAATTTGTTATTTTCAACTTTTATATAGAGATTGCTATCTGCTGATCCTTTTGAAAAGCCTTGTTGGTGAAGATATTTGTCCAACCGATAGTACCAAGCCCTTGGAGCTTGTTTGAGCCCATAGAGTGCCTTTTTCAATCTGCATACAAGGTTTGGATCATTTCCAAGAATGAACCCATCTGGCTGCTCAATATATACTTCTTCTTCTAAGTCTCCATTCAGGAAGGCTGATTTCACGTCCATTTGAAATACCTTGAAGTTTTGAAAGCTTGAGAGAGCAAGGAACATTCGGATGGCCTCTAGTCTTGCCACAGGAGCAAAGGTCTCTTCAAAATCTATTCCTTCTTGCTGTGCATACCCTTTACAAACAAGTCTGGCCTTGTTTCTAATTACTTCTCCATTTTCATTTAACTTATTCTTGAAGACCCATTTTGTTCCTATTACATTCTTATCTTTTGGTCTAGGAACTAATTCCCAAGTGTTGTTCCTTTCGATTTGCTCAAGTTCTTCATCCATTGCTTTGACCCAACATTCATCTTTGCATGCTTCTTTCACATTTTGTGGTTCAATGGAGGAGAGTAGAGCCAAGTAGCTTGAAGCTTCTGCAAGTGTCCTTCTTGTTTGTACTCCTGCTTCTTTCTGCCCCACAATCTGAGTTTCTGGATGATTCTTTTGGACATATCTGGATGGAGTCTTCTCTTCTATTCTTGTCTGCTCCACTGGTTCTTCTTGAGATTCTTCTTCTTCTTGAGGTTCTTCTTCTTCATCATTTCGCCTTTGAGAGTAACCTTCATCTTCTTCAATGTCTTCATGATGAACTTGCCTAGGAATATATCCCTTCTCATCAACCACTATATCAATACTGTCAACAATTCTGCCAAGTCTTTTATTGTAGCACTTGTATGCTTTGCTATGTGGAGAATAACCAAGAAGAATGCCCTCATCTGCTCTAGGTTCAAGTTTGCCAAGTTGCTCATCAGTGTTCTTAATATAACATTTGCTCCCAAAGATTTTGAAATGCTTCACGGAAGGAGTTTTACCACTCCAAAGCTCATGAGGTGTTTGAGTGCTGTTTACTCGGACATTTGTTTTGTTAAGAATGATAACAGCAGCATGTGCAGCTTCACCCCAGAAGGTTGCAGGAGTACCTGATTCATCGAGCATAGCACGAGCCATTTGTTGGATAGTTCTGTTCATTCTTTCCACAACCCCATTTTGCTGAGGAGTTCTAGCTGTAGAGAATTCTCTTCTTATCCCATGTTCATCGCAGAAATCGAAAAATTCATTTGATGTGAACTCCCCACCTCTGTCAGATCTGAGGCACTTAATTTTGTGTCCTGATTCATTTTCAGCCAATGCTTTGAAGGATTTGAATTTTTCGAATGCTTCATCTTTGTGCTTCATAAGCCCTAACCAAACAAACCTTGAGAAATCATCAATGAATAATATCAGATATTCTTCTCCTCGAGGTGTCCTTTTCCTAAATGGACCACATACATCTGTATGGACTAGCTCAAGAGGCAAGCTAGCTGATCCTTCCTTCTCTGGAAAGTTAGTTCTGGTTTGCTTTCCAAACTGACAAGATTTGCATATGGTGTTGTCTGGAATTTTGATATCTGGAAGATCGCGAACTGCCTGATATTTGCATGCTTTCCTTATTTGTGAGAAGCTTAGATGTCCCAACCTTCGATGCCATAACCAGTGCTCTTCATCCTTGCTAAGATAGCATTGTTGTTGTCCTTCTTCAAATATGTACAGATTATTTGGAGTTCTTTTGCCTTTGAGAACTGTTTTACCTGTATCAAGATCACGAACAAGACATCCATTCGATCTGAAAATAACCTCGGTTTTTTGATCACACATCTGGCTGACACTTAGAAGATTATGCTTCAATCCATCAACATACAAAACATTTCCAGCCTTAACCTTTTCTTTCAAAGGAGCAATACCTTTTCCTTTTATAGTTGCAGGAGTATCATTTCCAAAAGAAACTTTCTTTCCCTTTTCTAAAGTAGAATAAGATTCAAGTTTTTCTTTATCACCTGTCATATGTTTCGAACATCCACTGTCAATGTACCATAGATTTTCCTGTCCTTCTGCATAAAACGCTATCCCACATCTTTCTGTCTGAGGTTCTTTTATTCTCCATTTTTTGGTGCTCGTGGCTTGTTCCTTTTTCTCCTGAAACCTGCTCCTGCATTCAGACTCTTTATGACCAAAATTATTGCAAATAGAACATTCAACTTCATTTTCAAGAACTGAAAAGTTGTTATAGGTCCTCTTTGTAATCCCTGTCATACTTCTTTGTTTTTGAGCTTCCCTAGTCATGATTGTTTTATATGCAACACATTGAGCTGCTTTGTGACCAAAGTTGTGGCAAGAAAAGCATTGTCCATTGAAGAAGCTTCTGCGGTTATTGAATCTACCAGCCAACTGATTGTAATTTCTATTTTCATCTATTCTTGTGCCAAACTGAGAAGATTTTACCTGTGGTTGGTTGTAGCTTTTGTTCACCCTTAAGAAGGATTGTCCCTGATAGTTTCTGTTTGTAATTCGTCCCTGCTTTACCTGATTATCTTCATTGTTCTTCTGCTCATTTCTTCTTGCTGCATCAAGATAACTTTTTGAGGTGGATGCTTGAGAGGTTTCTCCATTATAGCCCAAACCTGTCTTGTTTAGAGGAGACCGCTGCACATTGATAATCTCATCCAAAGTTTCAGATCCTTTGACAAACTTAAGATTAATAGTTTTTGTTTTCTCAATTTCTTTTCTGAGACCAACAATTTCACCTTCTAGTTTTTCAAGATGTTTTTCCTTTTCATCAATTTGAAATTGCAAAGTATCAATGATCACACTCTTTTCTTCTATGCATCTCTTGAGTCTAGTAATTTCATTATAGAGATTATCCACATCTACAGCATCCTCATAATCATCATCTTCAAATGCCATTAATAGCTTATATTTATTACCTTGTTCATCTTCATCACTGTTTGATAAGCCATCACTATCTTCATGGGTGTAGTAGCTTTTCTTATTTGCACTTTGTTTCTTATTCCATCTAGCAGGTTCTTTTCCTTTATCCTTATTAGGACATTTTGCAGCATAATGACCTACTCTTCCACAAGCAAAGCATTTGAAAGGTAGCTTACCTCTGAACCTTCCAGCACCCCTTTGAAGATTTCTGACAAAGTTTGATTCTTCTTCCTCTTCTTCTGGAACATGGCTTGCTTCATAGTAATCTTCTTTTCTTGATGCCTTAAAAGCAGCTTCCCTTCTGTCTGATGGACCTCCCTTTCTCATTTCATAAGCAGTTAGAATTCCATGTAGCTGAGACATAGTGAGAACTTTGAGATTTTCCTTTTCTTCTATTGCAGATACTTTAGATTCAAACTTGGGGGATAATGATCTTAGAATCTTTTGAACTACTATAGTCTCTTTTATTTCTTCACCCAGATTTTTCATACAATTAACAATCTCATCTACCCGAAGAAAATAATTAGCCACACTTTCATCATTATACATCTTGAGGGTCTCATATTGAATCCTGAGAGTTTGAAGTTTAGCTTGCTTTACCTGTTCATCTCCTTCATAGCTAGTGATCATTTTGTCCCATATCTCTTTTGCTGATTTGAAGTGCATGACCTTCATGAATTCTGTTTGAGATATACTTCCTAATAGAGTACTGACTGCTTTTGCATTTGTTTCATATGCCTTTTTCTCAGCTGGATCTGTAGGAGTAGCTGAAGGAAAAACATAGCCTGTTTCTACAATGTCCCAAACTTTTGTACCAAGAGATTGAAGATATGCAGTAACTCTTACCTTCCAATAATTGAAATTTGTTCCATCAAAAACCGGTGGCCTGATTGATGCTTCTTTCTCGTAGTTGCTCATGATGAATGATCTTCCTTCAAGCGATCAAGCTTCTCTGAAGGACCTGCTCTGATACCAATTGTTGGAAATAATACTGAGAGGGGGGGTGAATCAGTATTATCTGATTAATCAAACTTTTTAAATGCTCAGAAACATATACGCTACTTCAGTTAAGTGAACCAGCGTGTACACGCTACTGTGACGAAGTAAAACAGCGTATAGGAAGAAAACTCACAATTTAGTTAGCTTATTCTTCAATTAAGTGCATCAGGACATTATTCATCACATTAACAGTAAACATGTGCAGTAAAACAGAACAGATAAAAAGCCACACACATGAACACCAAGATATAAGGTGGAAACCCAATGTGGGTGAAAACCACCTGCTGCAAGTTGTCTCTATCTTTCTTTAATATGAAACTTCAGTTTACAATCTTTTGTACTGGTGCAGCCTTATACCAGTACGCAGGCTACAACCTGCAGAAGGCTTCAACCTTCTCTCGTTCTCCAAACTTCCTTGGAAGGGAGCTCCAACCCCCTTTGCTCTTGTACTAGCCAAGATACTAGTACGTAGGTGCTGACCTACAATCTTCCTTCTTTCAGATATCACTTTTCATACATTTTCAGACTTGGATATTCCTGAAGCACAACATTACAATCTGAAGACCACAAATCATTCAATTTCCACAACAGATCATTGAAGCATAAAACAACCAAACTTTGAATCACTGAACCACTGAACCCTGTCAATCACCAGTTACCAGAACACAGAGCAGACTACAGAACTCTGCAATAACAGTCAGACCCCACTGTAAACCCAAAATCAAGCTTCAAAAGATATACGCTACTTCAATGAGCAAAACCCGCGTATACACGCTCTTTTACCGAAGCCAACCTGCGTACAGATCTAAAAATAAACTTTCTCAATTTGCAGCTGTACCAGACATTAGTTAGATCCAAAACGTAACATTGCGACAATATGCAGATCTAGAAATACGCATAATCAACCATATCATGATAGTGCATTTCAAACCATTAGATCCCGATCTATCCTTAGATCTAGTCTTCCATCAACCGATGTGATCTCTCCTTGGCTTAGATCAAGCAACCCAGAACCTGCATATCAGATCTCTTTCTCTCTTAGATATTCAAGCCTTGTCGAAAGATGATTTTGCCTAATGATCTTCTTCTCCTTATATAGTCTTAGGCCTAGCTCAATACCAAGAGCCAAAACCATAGTAACACAATACCATCAACTTTAAAACTAGGGATCGACACGCTCGTCGAGACACAATGGTCCGAAATCATAGGCACAACTTCCAAGGACTAACCACCATGGACCAAAGGAACCTTTCCACATACACGCGCTTTTTATGAATCGAACTTGCGTGTACACGCGACTTGGGCTTAACGAAACGGCGTGTATGAGCTTCCTTGGTATGCTGTACTGAGATCTGTCTTCTGATTAAGTTGCCATCACCTGTACCAACCTCTGAGCACCTGTACCATCCTCTGAGTGAGTTGCCATCAAGGACAACACTTGAATCATAATGCCAACACCCTCCTCTATTCCTATCTCCACCTCCTCCTCTACCTCTACCTCCTCCAATCCTATTTTCCTCACCATTGACATTGTGTACCTCTCCTTCCCCTTCTTCAGCCATGACAAATTCCTCAGAACTAATGTAAGGTTATTCTAATTCTTCTGGTTCCTCTATCAATGGGTGGCCAAAATAAGTTTCTTGTTCTTCTTATTCACTAGGAATGTCTAATTCTTCTCCTAGAATTTGTTCACCAGTGGAGGACAGAAAAACTAATCCTGTAGTTGGGGATGTAGGATTTTCTTCAATTACAACTTTAGTAGATGAAGTAGGTGAAGTTTTGGATTGGATTTTTGATCTTGAGACTTCAAGAAGTTTTTGTCGACTTCTAAATGGAATTTAGGTTTGAGTAGGTGGTGTGGAATTTCGAAGTCATGGTGAAGTGAGTGGATTTGTGGGAATTAAGCTTCTTCCCCATCCTACAAATCTACTTCTAGAGTCTCTATCCCTATGCATATCATGTTTTGAATTGATGATTTTTCTCTCTCTTTTTTTAACTTCTATTTGCACTTCCACGACAATGATGCCAAAATTTTTAGCCAATTTAATGTTCCTAAATTGTCAACATAAATTATCGACCAGGGCAAGTATGCTGATAAAGTACAAGTGCACTATATGTGACAGAAATTATTTTATGTCATTAAGATATCTATGTTACCGTTAAGGTCTAAATTTAGAATTAATATGGAGGTGGTATTACTAACTATATTAGAGTATTGTTCTTAAAATTTGCTAGCTCGTTATTGTAAAATTAATCTCAATTGAATCAAGTTTTGTGGATGGTTGGAGAGTGATCCTAAACTCTACTCTGTTAGACTGTTCTTTTGATTTTATCTTGAATTTTATGTTGCAACGAAACTAGATTACTATATGCAAGAGAGATCTATTCTATCGAATTGAAAATGAATGATGTTTGAATTTAATTTCCAAGAAAAAGATTGTCACTCTTTAATTAATGCAACTTCACTCAAACAAGAACTAAAATTGATAAACTAAGAAACAACTAAACTATGAAATGAGACACCTGAATTACACTAGGTAGAAAGCAAATGAAATAACAAAATTATGCTAGGTAGAAAAAAAAGGAAATTGCTGATGCAGACAACATTTTAATTATGAATTCCATTATACTACATTTTAACACATAAAACAGAGAATCCATAATTTAACTCTAAGAAATCAAAGGAAACCTATTTTCATTAGATCAAAAATATGATCTAGACGTATGGGCCCTCCACGAGAAAGTCAAAAATATATAATCAATGTAGCATGGAAAATATGAACCAAAGTATATTAATTGTAAACAGTTTCGACGGGATGTTCTTCAAAATTTACATACAACGGCGCACACCAAAACACAAAGCGACCATTTCTCTTATAACATTTCTCCAAATAAAAATATGAGATTTTTAAGCCTACATATCTTTCTTATGATCCCTATCAAACCAAAATATGTCACTGAATAATTGATTTTCTGTTTGGAAAAGAAAATCGATAAGATTTTGGGAAATTTGAACTTTCTTTCGGCACATAATATTGTAGCTGACTTTGAGGTTGACCGTATTACAATGTGATATTATTTTTAAGGATTTTCTCAAGAGAATAGGAAAAAATCCATGAGGGGATCATTCCTCATCCATGCATATATTCTTTTGTTGAGCTGGTGGACTTGAACCCTATCAACAATGGAGGTAGTTGCGGAAATGCGTATTAGTTGCAGAGTGAGGTCAATTCTGTAGTTGAATGCAAAATTTAATACAACAATAAGGTATATAGACAAAATATAAAAAAGAGGACATGTAAGTTCTTACCTTAACAAAACTTTATCTATATTGCATTTATTTAGGTGATAGGAATAGGAAAAATGAAGAAGTATAGGCAAAAAGGGTGTCAAGGTAAAGTAGTCCTTGGACTCTACATTAAGTTTCATACTTAGCTAGATAATTGTTTATGATTCCTTGGAAATATTTTCAGTTATTAGTTTACTTCTTAAGATTTTTGTAGCTTAGAAGGTAGTCTATTCCACGGATATAGATCCAAAAAATAGTTAGATCAGACTTTCTAAATTCAACTCATCTTTTCCATGTTGACATGTAATAATTTGTAGATGAAAAGAGAGATATGTTTTATTGCAAGGATTTTTGATTTGTAGGAAGGGTCACCTCCAACAAAATCCACCTAGGTTTCCTCCACCTTCTATTAATGGACACTAGCAATATTCCAAACCTTTGTTTTCCAACCACCATGAGCAAGTTGTATTAGGCAAGTCTGCCCTTCTGGGAGTGTTGGGCTTGGCCTTGGGTGAGTTTCACCTTCCATACACCTTCCACAATTATCATGCACCCTTCCAACACTTCATCTCTCCATTCTTGTCCTCCAAAACCTCTCATCCAACTTACTATAGCAGTACAGGACATCATGTAGCAGTTTAGGACATCCTGTAGTAGTTTCCTGTAGAAAATGTGTAGCTGCTTGTTTTGACCCTATTTTGACCTAAAATGGTAGTATAACCTAGTGTAGGAGGATGATAACACCTCAAATTGGACTCCATGACCAGAAGTTCCACCTAAACTAGCCCTCTCATTCCTTTCCCTCCTACAAGATCGGATAACATTAGCTTTTAAATTTCTGAATTTAGCAATTAGGACATTTATCTATTCTGCATGTGTGAGTGAGATTATTAATGCATGCATGTTTAGATTTTGAAATGACAGAATAACTTCCTATTTTCGAGCAATTCTCATAGCTAGATGATCAAGTGAAAGGTTAGCATAGTTTCCTTCCTACAAGCGATTTGTGTCATTTCATAGCTAGATGATTTATGTCATTTTATAGCATTTACAAAGTAGCAGATTTCATTTCCTGAATTGACAAGAATTTACTTTTCCTGCACTAGAACTAGTTTTACATTCCACTGTCAGTAGTCAAAATTCCTTTAGTCCAATAGAGGAATGGTCTCGAACCCTAATGGTCAAGTTCCCTGGTTGAAAAGTTACAGGAGTATAATGATGCATATGGTATGTATATAGCACTGCCACATATCTCAATGGGAAAGTTAGTGTTTGTTGTGCTAAATTCCAATTCAGAATAGTTAGAAAAGTGTTGGAGGATTAAGAGTTAAATTGCAAGTTTTAACCCCTCTTGGGCTACGTCTCCTTGGTCCAGGTTCCAATGGATTGACCCAATCTCATGATGCTCAAAATACTTTAGTGATAAAGAGTACATAAAGTGTGCTAACCAAAAGAGTGGCTAGTTTCCCCTTCAAGGAAACATTCTTCTAAAAAGATCTCTCACTCTAAAGACATGACAACCTACAATTAGTCATGAAACAATCAACAAGAAAAGGGTTCTCAAATAAAGGCCCCTTACTCCATCTAACAATGAGCATAACAAGTACAACAATTCAATTGAAGTACTAAAATAGAGCTTTCCTCAAAGACATAATGAGGAAGAGGAACATGAAATACACCATAGATGTCTTAGTTGTTGTAGAAAACATATGAAGGTTGGAAAACCCCTACAAGGTCCTCTCCATTCTCAAAAGCCTTCAAAAACTTATTCAACCCCCTGGTTGATCCTAGCAACCATAGACTTAAACCTACAAAATGTCTCTTCAAAAGTAATCCAATGGCCGTAAAACCTATTTCATTAGATTCTAACGACCAAAATATTCATGTCTAGCCTCTTCCTACTCCTCAATTGGATCAAAACTGAAGACGTTATAAGCTTCCCAAGTTTTGCTGCTAGTTGACCCACAAATTTGCCAAGTCCAGCTAATCGCCATACAATTTCGCCATATTTTCCACTAATGGAGAAACAATTTGGCGCAATCTCAGTGCAAGTTGTGGGGTCAATAAATTTCCCAATGACACCTTTCCATTCCCTCCTGGTCACATGGACCCCCAATCTGACCTAGGGCTAGCCCCCGTGGTCTAGCCCCCTTCGAATCGACCATTGGTTCCTTGGTTATGGTCACATGCTATATTGTTTTAAGGTTGGGTTGGCCAGGGCCCTAGTCACACCCCTGGTCCCTTTTGGCATAGTTACCAGGGGCTAGCCCTCAGCCCTCACGCCATATCCACCCCTAATTAATATTCAAATAAGGTTTGGGTGGGTCATTTTAACAAGGCCCACCCTTGGTGCAATGGCATATGGAGATAATTGTTGGCATGAGGTCTGTAGTTTGAATCCTGTGAGGTGCAGTTCATCCTATTAACAAGTTTTTGGTGGCCCCCATTCTGCCATGTGGAGGCCTCTGGTTAGGCCACGTGGCAGCCTGTGGTTGGTCACCAACCCACCAACAAAAATTGCCTAATTTAACACCAATTCAATATGGACAGGTGTTGGGACATGATTGGCTCAATGGAGCCCAGTAAACGATGCCCTGTCAGTAGGCCCAGTCAGCATGCCATGTCATCAGCATGGACTGCTGACTGTGCTATCAAAATATTTTCCAAATTCGCCTATTTTGAAAAATCAATAGAACATGTTTCTTAGAGAATACAGAGTCCATTTCGCATAAAATGAGTTGTGTCAAATTCAAAATGACAAGCACTACCCTATCATTCAGGTTCCACACCAATCCAACAACTTTGAATTTTGAGCAAATTTTTGAGTTCCTGATCACTCCTCCCCACTGGGAACTTTTGGACCCCAAAATATCACTTTTAGTTGTTTAGTAGTTGAGGGTATAATTCCCTCACCTTTCCAATCTCAATCCATTTGACCTTAGAACTTTTCAAGCTGATCTTGAACTGTTTGATGTACCAATTGGATTTTCTCAATGAACTTCTTGGCTTTGTCTATGTTGCTATGGCCATCAATATCAACATCCTTCTCAAGAATGAAATCCAATGGTGATCTTCTGCAAAATCTTTACCAAGGATAAAATCCAAAAGAATTTGGAAAATAACCCAAACAAGATTCACATGGAAATACTTGTATAAATGAGTTCTTGACACATTTGTAACATATTGAATGTGCTGCAACTACTCATCTCAAAGTTTAGGATGCTTACTAAAATATTCACAAATGGAAATGCATCTTACAATATGGAATAAATTCGACTCCCAAATTCCCATACAAATTGACTCATCATCAAGCCAAAATAGCATATAAATTCCAAATAAATTATTGTTGCATATAAGCAATTTATTCACAAACATCATTTTTACAAAATGCCCAACTGTGGGGACATGCAACAAGTGAAATACAAAATAAATCCAGTCTCTAATTAGACAAATAGTCCAACCATTTCATAGCCAACCATGCGAGGGAATTCTCTTTCTACACTTCACTTCCTTCTAGAATTGCTTCTGGAATGGTTATGGCATGACTTGCACATTCCTATACCTTATCCTTCTCAGGTGATTCCATTACCTGTTTGTCCTTCTTTGGATGAAGATGTGGATGCAACTTCCAACACTTTTCAATCCAATTCCCACTTATGTTGCAATGAGTGCAAAAGTTTTTGTGAGCTTTTCTTCACACAAATGTCTATAAACTTGGATGATAATTTCCCTTCTTGGTATAATTTCCAATTGACATATTCATTTTCTTGACTAATGATTTCCTTTTGTGGCACTTAGCCATACAATGGTTAGGTGCATGACAAAAAGTGCACGAAAAAACATTCCACAACATGTTATTCAAATCATCATGTTGTTTGAAGTCATCAAAAGCCTTTGAATAATGATGACGCTTATACCTCTTATGGTTGTCCTTTGGCTTATGATCCTGGCAAGGAGAACTTGAATGGTGAGAAGAACTTGTCTTAGCATCTCCTTCAACTTGCTCATATCTCTTTGGAGAAGTCTTTCATTTCATGTCCTCCATTTTCTTTAGAAACCAAGTTGGTACCAATTCCAAATGCAAATCCCAACAATTTTCCTCCTCTTTTCCTCTCTTATGACAAAAAGAACAAGATACCAAAGAGTTATCATTGGAAGACCATTCTTCCTTTTCAAAATAGCCCAAAACTTCATATCGAGGTCTCTCCTTGGCCTCAATTGGATGAATAATTCCCTAATTGTTCACTCTAAGGCCTCCTCCCTTGTAACCCACCTTGGACAAGAGAATTATTCCTATGCCTTTGCTATGATTCTCAAAGGCTACAAAAAATCTTAAATCAACATTTTCATGTAAAGAAACTGCATTTAAATTCTTACTATTTTCCTCATCTTTCGACTGAGGGACAAAGATGTTCTTAAACTCTTTCCTAATTCTTGAGGTGTCTTCTTGGACTCTTGGTCTTTATTCTTTCAACTCCTTGGACTTTGGTGCTCATGGAACCTCATCCTCATCATCATGCAGACAAAAGGTGTAGATTTAGCCATCTTCCTTCTCTGAGGAGATTTTTGCACTAGCCTCTTGTGGGTACTCATCCAACAACTCATCCTTCTTCTCTGCACTAGATGAAGCAGTGGAGGATGATTCAAGGAAACCTCCTTATGTCCCTAGTACATATGAGGCATCCTCGATTTGACAAGAGCCATAGGCTGCATTCTTTCCATGTCCACAAGCTTGCTTAGTATTGGAGGGACTCTTTGCTGCTTTGGTAGAACAACATTCATTAATTTGTTCCTCCACAATATTCTGCAGCATGAGGTGCATCTTTTGCTTCTCTTCCTCAATAGCTTCAAGTAGTCTTTTGAGATCCATGTTCTCTTGTTGGATAAAAGAAATAATGTCCTCTGAATCTTGGAGACTATCATGCTTTGTACTCATTCCCATGCTGACTGAAGCTTGAACTACAATTTGAGGTAGAACTAGTGGTGGAGATTGTGGCAATCTTGCTCTCCTTCCCAAACCTTCTCCTCTCTTGAGCTTCAAACTTGTAAGCTTCACATTCACTTGCAAACAGTTAAATCCTCCTTGCATAAAGAAAATTTAGTGCTCTGATACCAACTTGATCTAAATGGGAAAGTTAGTGTTTGTTGTGCTAAATTCCAATTCAGAATAGTAAACAAAGTTCTTGAGGATTAAGAGGTAAATTGCAAGTTTTAACCATGATTTTTTTTATGTGTGTTTTATGTAAATTTCATGAGAAAATTAACATAAGTAAAACATTGAATAATAGCATAAAAATAATATACTCATCAACTGATAAAGGAGTTCACCCCTCCTGGGCTACGTCTCCTTGGTCTAGATTCCAATGGCTTGACCCAATCTCATTATGCTCAAAATACTTCAGTGATAAAGAGTACATAAAGTGTGCTAACAAAAAGAGTGGCTAGTTTCCCCTTCAAGGAAACATTTTTCTGCAAAGAAATCTCACTCTAAAGACATGAAAACCTACAGTTAGTTATAAAACAATCAACAAGAAAAGGGTTCTCAAATCAAGACCCCATACTCCATCTAACAATGAGCATAAAAAGTACAATAGTTCACTTGAAGTACTAAAAGAGAGCTTTCCTCAACGAAATAACGTAGAAAAGAAACATGAACTACACCATAGATGTCTCAGCTACTACAGAAAACATATAAAGGTTGGAAAACCCCTACAAGGTCCTCTCCATTCTCAAAAGCCTTCAAAAACTTATTCAACCCCCTAGTTGATCCTAGCACCCATAGATTTAAACCTACAAACATTCTCTTTAGATGTACTCCAATGGCTCTGAAACCTATTCCATTAGCTTCATAAGACCCAAAAATTCCTCTCTAGCTTCGTCTTGCTCCTCAATTAGATCAAAACTAAAGAAGTTATGACCTTCCCAAGTTTTGTTGCTAGTTGACCCACAAATTCGCCAAGTATGGCTAACTTCCCTACAATTTCGCCTTATTTTTGCTAATGGAGCAACAAATTGACGCAATCTCGGCGCAATTTCTGGGCTCACTAAATTTCCCAATGACACCTGTGCACACCCTCCTGGTCACATGGATGCCCCACATGACCTAGGTCTAGCCCTCGTGGTCTAGCCCAGTTCGAATCAGCCCTTGGTTCCTAGGGTATGGTTGCATGCTATATTATTTTAAGGTTGGGGAGGCCAGGGCTAAGCCCTGGTCCTTGGTCCCACCCTTGGGTCTTTTGGGTGTGATGACCAGGGCTTGGGCTAGCCCTTAGACCTCACCCCATATCTACCCCCAATTAATATTCAAATAAGGTCTGGGTGGGTCCTTTTAACAAGGCCCACCCTTGGCGCAATCACATATGTGGATAATTGTTGGGATGAGGTCCATAGTTAAAATCCTCTGAGGTGTAGTTCAACCTTTTAACAAGATTTTGGTGGCCCCCATGCTTCCATGTAGCGGCTCTAGTTGGGCCACATGGCAGCCCATGGTTGGCCACCAACCCACCAATAAAAATCGCCCAAATCAACACCAATAAAATCTAGACATGTGGCGAGACATGATTGGCCTGATGGAGCCTGCTCAGTCATGCCTAGTTAGTAGACCCAATCAACCTTCTACGACAACAGTATGGACTCTTGACTGGGTTGTCAAATTTTTTTCCAAATTCACCTAGTTTTGAAAATAAATAGAACATGTTTCTGGGAGCATACGAAGTTTGTTTCATGTAAAACGAGTTGCACCAGATTCATAATGATGAGCACTATGTGGTCATTCGAGTTCCACACTGACTTGATAACTTTTAATTTTGAGCTTCGGATCAGTCACCTCCAAGTTTGTATGAAACCCCGAGTTGATAAAGTAAAGCTAGTAGCCCTAGGAGTTAACACATTCTTGTTGCAATACTAAGCCTCATCAATCCATACTTCAATTCATCATTAGTGTCATTTGCTTATTCAACTATTGGTCCTCCTATTGTGTAGAGTTCCAACTAGGTGTGGTAACCCTTTAATGTGATATGAAATATTTTCTTCGCTAATTCTATCAAATTGCTTCCGTGTGGTCTCTTCTATGTGACGTCTACCTACAGCCACAATTAGCATTATAAAATAATTTTTTTTTTACTCTATACAATTTATTTTTGAGTCAAGAATAGGTTATCTCTAAAAATATTTAGTCTTCTCCCCTTTAAAAGTTCATTAATTGGCTCCAATTGAATTTTTGTTGCCTTTGTCACATAGAAAAAAGATATACAGACCCAACCAATGCATTTGGAACTTCCCAATGTTCTTCAAAGTCTTCTTATCATACATCAACACTATATTTCCAGCTCAGAAATACTTCTACCCGATATGTGTAGAATTTTCTCTACAAATCAGCTAGCTCAGTGATATCATGTAGAAATTTCACCTGCAGATTAAACTGATTTATGCAATGTACTAAAGCATAATACTAGATCTACATCTACCATAAACATTGCAGAAGATAATCAACCATGAGCAACATAAAGCATGAACACATATAACTGATAAGAAGGAATCAATCACACATAACATAGAATATATCATTGGGGAAAGCGCCAGCATAAAACCCCAACACTATATTATCAATCAAGTGGAAATCCTAAACAACATACAAAAAGAATTGGCCCAAAAGCTATCCTGATCTCTCTGTACTCTGATGATGAAGCTCATGGACTACCTAGCCCTATATATAAAGGCTACACCTCAGGTCCAAGCTCCTATTTCCTTGCACAATTTTGATTGGGGTCCAATTACAAAACACATGTAAATTGGCCTGATCATACCTGCTGTCACCTCAGGTCCGACTACACAGTCATAGAAGGAAGAAGCTTCCTTCCCCATGCAAGGAATACTTACTAGAAATATCCTAGCATCTGATAGTACACTATCCCACATCTGATCTCAACTGGGTCTCTGTCTGAACTGACATGCATCAGTTATCCATGAGTGAATACATAGTTAACTGAAAATAATAGTTGTCACATGCATGCAAGCATCAACAAACTATATCTCATTAACCTAACAACTTGTTAAATTATCTAACTGAACTTGACTAAGTTAAACTAAGTCAACTGATCGTCTCAATATAGAACTCATCCTTAATTCCTCAATCAGTGGAGTAAATCAAGGACACATTCCCCAATTAGTGGAGAAATAATTGCATGTTCTCAAAAAGACTTCAAGTTTTCTTTTCCTTAACTAATTAACTCATGGATAATTAATTAATTAATATTCCAAACTGCTGGTAAGACCAAATTCGAATTTACTTCCTATAGATAGACCAGGGACTGCTATAAATAGGAAGTGACCCAAAAATGCTATTTTTAGAAGATGCTATTTTTAGCAGTTTCACCTCTCACCCAAGGTGGCCAAAATGCTCATTGGCCAAACTGCTATTTTTAGAAGTGCTATTTTTAGCAATTCTATTTTTAGCACTTCCTAAATTTAGCATTTCTTGTTGCACACTTTTCAACACTCCCTCTCAACAAGAAAGGCTTCTTCTCAAACCCGATCCTGAAACTCTAGAATGTTCTGCATGCAACACATCTACCAAGTGCGGTTGCTCCAGCAACACTCAGAACCAAAAAAATCCCAACTGACCTCTCTGTTGGGCTAGAAACATACTCTAATGTTGAAGCTCTACCTACTACTAACAAGTTCTCCCTCTCTGACCTCTGCGCTACTGCAACATCTCCATGCATCTCGCACCATTGCACCCTTCTCTGTGCTACCCTGCATTGTGCAACACACTTGTGCCTCTCGCATTGTTGTACCCTGCATGCTCTGCACTCTACTGGGATTCCCTGCACTGTAGCTCTCTCTGCCGCTCCATCTACATCTATTTCTACCCAATCAGTTAGTTCATGCTACTCCACATCGAGGCTTCCATATCAAGGTCTCAACCAAGAGGTTGGGTACCTCAAGGATCCTACCCCTCCTCCTTGGGACAATCACTCTATATCGCCCCACCTCCTACCTGGAGGTATGGCTGCATGTGATCCCTCTGCCCACCTGGCTCAAAGTTTCCCCCTACTGGAGGTCTCTACATGAGTAGATGTCTCTAGTCAATCTCCACTCAGCTTCCCCTGTTGTGGCTACTCCACAACCTCCTGAAGCTGCTACACCAATCATGGCTCCTCCACAATCATTTGAGACTTCTTCTCGCACTGCATGTTGAGAGGTAACATACCCTCCCTCTCAACCACCAAGTCTCCATCAGTTGCCTCGCTACTCAAGGCTTTCCATGTATCTTGAACCTCAAGAGCATATAGGTTCTTGACCCGTGAGCCAATCTACTTCACCTGTCTAGTGATGATGTGTCTAAGGAAAACCTTTCCCTTACTGAAGACTACATCATAGTGATGAGCCCCAAAAATGGGTAACTTATTGGGCTCATTTTTCCTATTGATCTTTATCAATCCACCATTTTTCATAGTTTATGCATGTTTTTTGAGTATATTTATGTTAGTTGAACGAATGAGGATAGTCACTTGACCAAGAAGGCTAACACGTGGTTATTGCAAATTTTTGGACAAATTTTGGACCAAGGCCAAGCATCTATGAGACAGATGATAGCCAAGCATGAAGGAACAAGGGTGAGGATTTGTAGGAAGGGTGTCTCCTACACTAAATGGCCCCTTCCTCGAATTCTCCACCCTCAGCTCGGAGTTTAGCAGGCCACTGAAAAGGATTCCCAAAGGCAGCGAGCAGTTTTGTGTAAAGTGTCTAATCACTGGCAGTTCAAGCAGCCGAGCCCCTCGAGTGAAGGAGGGCTGTTGGAGACCCTCACGGTGCATAAATAGGAAGGCTTCCAGCCTTCGTAGGCTAATTTTTTGAATAGTTATTTTCTGCACTATAGTGCTGCTAGTTTCTCAGCTCATTTTGTAGCTTCTGTTGTACAAATTTCTTTGTGACATGGTTATTTTTGAATAATGGAAAGTAGTTTCATTTGGCATCAGCTCTGAGCTTTTCTTAGGAGCCTGCAGCTCTTGGGGTTGGGCCCAACCCATGTGCCAAGGCCTCCTTCATGTACTGTTATATGTTTTTAATGTTTGTGCAAAATAATTTATGTTAAGTAGATTACAGTCTTGCTTGGTTACCTAGATCATTTTTGATGATTAGAAAGGCTTTTTCATGTTAAGATTGATTTGATAGGTTAATAACAGAGAATATCTTTAGAAAAATGCCATCAAGCACCCCTGATCTCACCTCTCCCTCTGTGGGACCATGAGCTGAGACCAAGGTGTCCTTGCTGCCCCGAAAAACACTGTCTTTGCTTCATCATGCAATTGTTAGTGATAAATTCTCATTTGCAGAAGTTGATACCAGTTGTGGTTACATGTTCAGGTTCATGATTGCTTAATTGACATCGCTATTTCACATGATTTCATTGCAATAAACTTCTATTCATTTTCTTTGCTGATATTTAGGTCAGATTAGGTTAAAGTAGCTAGGTCTTTGGTTTTTCTGAGTCTTCTTTGAATAGTTTGGAAAATAACTTGCACAGCACCTGTAATACCTCTTTGCCTACACCTACTCCCTCAATACCACCTACTCCATCCTCCAACTCTGATTCTTGCCACGCATTTGCCACGTTCCCTCACGTGGACCTAATTTCCATATTTTTGTGCAACATTGCTCTAACCCTCCTTGAACAAATCCAACCATCCTCATCACTCACCTGCTTCGTTTGCCAAGTCCTAGACCTCATCACACCATCATATCACCTCCATACCCACTTCTCCACCTTTTTTCACCATCATCCCTTCAAAACTCCCTTTCGGAACATCCTGTAGAAGCCACAGAACATCCTGTAGAACCCCTGCAGACTTCCTGTAGAAGCTCACGAAAATGGTTTCTTGAGATCCGAGCACTGTGAAACCCTCTGGAAGGGTGCTAGGGACCCCTTAGGCCCTCTTCTAACCTTCCCAAACTCCTGCAAGTGCCTACTCCTTTCCTTTCGCCAGTCAACCTCTCCATAGTCAAAAATAGTTAAAGCACATGCAAAATAATTCTGACAAATTACTCAAAAATGCAAAAAGATGTTTTCTTTGTATTTATCTTCAGAAGTAGCTTAGACACATGCATTTTACCCTTTTAGAAGTCAATGGCATCCATTTCTGTAGCTTTCATCCTTTCACTTGCATTAGTAGGGTTAGTCGGTAGAACTAGGGTTTGCTAGGGTTTGCGTTCCTTTTTCACTTTTAGCTTCTTTCTGTAAGTAGACTAGCTTCCTTTTAGTTAGCTTTCATCCATCACTATTAAAAGATTCTTCTGAGAGCTCATAGAATTTGGCTTAAGTTCCTAGCAGACTTGTGCCAGCTGATCCAATGACAGCTGCGGCAAGAGCTAGTACTTGTTGTTTGCTACGAACTACCGGGTTAATAAAAGTAAAGAAGGGAGTCCCAGGAGTTGCAGCATTATTGCTACAATACTGGAGCCCACCATTATTTTTCACGCCATTGCCGGGGAAGTGTCAAAGTATTTATGATTGCTGCTCTTCTTCTATTTTCTACTACAATCTTTTGCTAAGTAGTTTATTTCATTTCCATTCTGCAATTTCATTCCTGCAAAAGTAGATTAGACATTTTGTGCTTTCATAGATTATCATTTCAATTCTGCAAGCGTAGATTAGCATTTCAATTCCACAATTTCAATTCTGCAAGCGTAGACTAGCATTTCAATTCCGCAATTTCAATTCTGCAAGCGTAGCCTAGCATTTCATTCCTGCAATTTCATTTCGGCAAAATAGATTAGTCCTTTCCTGCTTTCATTTCAATTCCACATTTTCATTTCAGCAAGATAGATTTTAGCTAGTTGCACTTCACTCTCTTTCAGTTTTTCAGGTACAAGCAGAAAAAACATTAAAGCAAACAAAAATATTCCATTTTCATGCCTTGTAGGAACAGAGACAATACTGGAAAATTCCTACCCAACACCCCCACCACATCACTAAGTCACCCTTCTCTCTTCTTTGGTGGCAGTGGTCCAGAAGAACATATAGGTGAACCTCCTGAGATATACGAAGATCCTATAATAGAAGAAGAGCAAGAAAACATTCCTTTTGAGACCATGGCTGAAAACATAAATGGTAGAGAAGAGGAAGAGAGAATAGAAGGTGCGTTTCCCATCCTAGATATCAATGGGGACATGAAGATGAAAAACATAAGTCCCTCGGCCTTACATCATTTCCATGGATTGACCACTGAAGACCCTGATACCTTCCTGTTTGAGTTTTCTATCCTTTGTCGAACTTATGACTATGCAGAAGATGAGAAAAAGTTGAAACTCTTTCCCTCTACCCTCAAGGATGCATCACTACGATGGTTCATGGCGCTACCTGGAAACAGTATCACAACTTGGGCTTAGATGCAGCAAGCCTTTAACAACAAATATCGGGACTACTGTAGGTCAAAGGAAACAAAGGGAGAGATCTTTCGGATGACCATGGGAAGTGATGAGTCTTTAGAAGGCTACGAGGAAAGGTTCCAACTTAGCTACAAACGGGCTAGGTGCATGCTTGACCCTGAATCTATGAAGCTGGTTCTAGTCCAAGGAGTCCCCGAAGAACTTCTAGACACCCTCCATCTGCTAGCTGGAGGAGACATCTACCAACTACCTTATGAAGACATAAATACTGTGTTTCGAAACCACTCTAGGGCAGCGCGGAAACGAGGTAGGGGGAATTCACTCTTAGTTAGTACCACCTTCTCTAAGCATGAGTTTGCTAATCAGATGGAAGACCTAAAAAGTGAGATGATACAGACCATTCCTATGCAACTGGATACCTTCTGAATCCAACAGAAGAAAGCGGAAGCTAAGAGGGATTTGGCCATTTTTTGTCCCAGATGTACAAGGAAGCATCATAAGAACGAATGTCCATTGCACTCAGTGGAGGTATGTTTCGTTTGTGAGGAAGACCACCCCACGAACCAGTGCCCAACCTTACCTGGATTTAAAACCATGTACCAAGGGGCTGAAGGGGCCACTGAGCCAATCTACTTCCTCAACCAAAGGAGGCCGCATGGGTCTAGACCTTACCAGCAGGGGATGCAAGGAACATCCCAAAATTATTACAACCCCAACCAATCCGCTCATATGCCTTCTTGGGGGCCCCCTGCTCATCCTTCCTTGTCGACACCTCCTCCTTGGCCTTATCCATCTCAATACCATACTCAACCTGTTGCTCATTTGTTTCACTCTCATGTCCAGCCACACCCTCAGTGGAATGCACCCCAACCGGGGTGGAGGCCCCAATACAACTCTCCTCCCGCTATTTTGCCTCCACCTCCACCTCCTACTCAACCACAACCATTACCTCCTACTCCTCCAAGACAACCCAGATGCCTACTCAACTGAACCCGAACCTCAACAATAGACAAGCCTAGCAGGTATACACTGGAGAGACAACATGCCCCACCTATGCTGTGGAGACTTAGGAGATCAACTTACGGTCTGAAAGGTACTTCCAGATCGCCAACCTCCTCCCCCAGAGGAAGAGGAAGAGAAATAGGAAAGTGAACCCAAAGCCATTCCACCCTTTCCTGAAAGACTAACAGTAGCCCCACAACCAAACCTAGAGGAGACTAAACTCCTAGGGGAACTTAAATAGTTGTGTGTGAAAATTCCACTTCTCCAAGCCATAAAATATGTACCAATCTACAAAAAATTGATCAAGGAGAAGTGTTTCAGGCACCCAGGCAGGCGCAAAAGAGATGCCCCGACTATCAATGGCATAGGACAACTGTCCGATCTGATGTTGGGACAAGTAATTTGTCCAAAATATTTGTACCCTAGGAGTCTTGTAGTTGAGGTCCACATCAATGGCACCATAATCCCCCACACCTTGATTTATATAGGGGCTTCCATTAATGTGATGACCAGGGACACTATGCTTAAACTTAAGCTTTAGAGTTCCTTAAGAAAGACCTTGAGAGTACTGCAGTTGGTAGACCGCTCCACCATGACTCCTGAAGGGATTGTGGAGGATGTCCTGGTCTCTGTTAATTCTTGGGAGTACCCTGCGGACTTCTTGGTCCTTCAACCAAAGGCAAAAATCACTGGATACCCCCTCATTTTGGGAAGGGCTTGGTTAGCTACTACAGATGCTTACATCAGTTGTCGAGCTGGAAGAATGACCATCAAGAATGGACCTATGTCCAAACAGCTAGCCCTATACTCTCCTACCCAACCTCTGTTAGAACATGACTTACCGCTATGGTTGGAGGAGTAAGATGAGGGTGAAGTCTACTCTACACCATTGTGCAGAGTAGAAGCCACCGGGGGGTCCTCTGACCGAGGATGACTTGATCAAGAATTTGATTCAAAATCCACCTCCCAATGAACTATCATTAGAGGAGTTAGTGGAAGGTACCCAAGCCAGCGCTTTAGTGGACCTCTGTGTGGCCGATCCAACCTCACCCAGAGTTAAAAATGTGGAATTTGTCCCTGAAAGAACCTTAAAGATTAGCTCAGCCCTATCCTCCTCTCAGGAGAAGGAGCTCTGTAGCTTATTGAGCCACCATTTGGATGCTTTTTCCTGGAGCTATAAGGAAATGAAAGGAGTCCATCCGTCAGTCTGTACCCATCACATTTACATTAAAGAGGATTGTAAACCAGTCAGGCAGCCTCAAAGGAGAATGAATCCAGCTCTTAAGGACATCATTAAAGAAGAATTGCAAAAGTTGTTGGATGCAAGATTCATCTACCCCATCTCAGACAGCGAATGGGTTTCTCCTCTGGTGCTTGTACCCAAGAAAAATGGGAAGTGGAGAATTTGTGTAGACTATCGAGAACTTAACAAAGCCACCAAGAAGGACCATTTGCCTTTGCCGTTCATAGATCAAGTGCTAGATGGGCTGGCAGGGAAGAAGTTCTTTTCTTTCATAGATGGGTTCAGCGGGTATAATCAAATCCAAATCAGCCCAGAAGACCAAGATAAGACCACTTTCACTTGTCCTTGGGGAACCTTTGCCTACCGGGTCCTTCCCTTTGGGCTATGCAATGCTCCTGCCACTTTCTAGAGAGCAATCTTGAGCATATTTGCTGAGCTGGTTCACGATTCGGTGGAAATCTATATGGATGACTTTAATCCTTATGGGTCTAACTTCCAAGAAGCATTGTCTAACCTGGGAAGAGTTCTAACCAAGTGCATTGAATTGAACCTGTCCCTCAGTCCTGAAAAATGTGAATTCCTGATGACTAAAGGGACCATGTTAGGTCATACCATTTCTCAGCAAGGATTACAGGTGGATCCTAACAAAATTGCTATCATCCAAAAGGTTCCACCTCCTCAAAAGGTAAGGGATGTTCAGAGTTTTCTAGGCTTAGCAGGATATTATACAAGATTCATTAAAGATTTCAGTAAGCTAGCCTCACCATTGTTTGGCCTCTTAGGGAAAGATGTTGAGTTTAAATGGACTAATGATTGTCAGGGGGCTCTGGATGAGTTGAAGGATAAGCTGGTGTCTACCCCGACCTTGAGAGGTCCAAATTGGGCCCTACCTTTCCACATCCACACCGATGCCTCAAACAGAGCTATAGGGGCAGCCTTAGGACAAGTTGAGGAGAAACTACCATATGCCATATACTTTGTCAGCAAAAAAATGTTGTTTGGTCAATTTAGTGTTTCTAAATTTCTAATTAAAATGTCAATCCGGGATTCATAAACTGACGAAGTGAAGTGTACTATATGTACAAGATAACCATTTTCTTAGTCTTTTGTCATTTTTTAGTTTTTTAGTTTGTTTTTGGATTTATCTTTTATGGATTCCCTAGTGTGTGATGGTGAAAATGAAAGTTAAGTATGGATGGTAATGGTGATTTCTACAACGATTTTCCAAACTTAAATGTGTTCAAAAATAAAGCTCTAAAATAACTGTAATGAAATCAATTCTTAAGAGGAAGTAAATGTATCAAATAGTGAACTAATGACAATGGCCTAGTATCCTTACTGTTGTATGAAAAAGAAAGTAAAAACTGAACTTAAAGCAACTCAAAGACTGAAAGCAAAGCAACTAATTCACACCACTTCAACTCTTCTGATCCTTTACCCTTCAACTCAATCTGCCTTATGGGAAGCAATCATGAACAAGTTAAGCAATATGATATCTAAATTCCAAGAAAGCAAACTAAATCACACTACAATAAGTAATATTTTGATTCCTTACTAATAGAGTCACTTAACTATAGAAAGAAACCATAAACAAATGAGTAGTATGATGTCTAAGTAGCAGAAAAATAAATAAGCAAAACACAATTTGAAAAATGACAGTGCTAGAATTAAACTTCAGAAAATGAAAATTAGCAGGAAGGACAAGATGATCTCATATGTTAGTAGTTATCTAAAAAAAATATGTAAATCCGCTCGGGCTACCTACAACAAAACCTGTAAAAGAATCATTGATCAGCTAACAGTTAGAAAAGAAACATAAAGGAAATATAGACATCAATGAATTAAAAACATCAAAACAACATGTTATATACAAGCTAATAATTATGAAAGCAGAAACATAATAAAATCAAATGAGAACTATACAAAGCTTTAGTGCGCAGGGGCCCTCTTCCACCTCAGCCAGTCAATGAACAGTCACAAAAATGAGCTCAGGAAAGTAGTCTTCTCATGTATTAAAGCAACAGAAAAACACGTAAAATAGAGTACAGTGGGGTGATAACAACAGTCAACATTACATCTCCAAAAGCTTAACCACACAGCGTTTATCAACGCGTTATTTATAATGAAAAGTGTTGTAACTAACTCCTAAATCCTATGCTATTAATTGCGTTGCCAGAGACACGTAGATCTCCTCAGCCCGAGATCTAGCGTAATGGTCATCATGTCCATTAAATCCTCGGAGTGGTAGCTGCTGGATTCAAGTTACGGGATTGATCTCCAGGTGTGCCGATATCTCTGTGAGCTGAGGACTGTGCCACGTAAACCTTCACGTGCTCAAAACAGAGACGTGCCACTGCTAAATTCCTTGGTTGGCTTTGCCTTTGACCCTTGTTGACCGTGACCGTTTATGGATGATTTGGCTGATCTGAAGGGACACGTTCCATGTACACGTCCCCTGTAGCTTGCCCATGTGTCTCGTTTCTTCATAGGACACCTGTAGCATAGCCTTTAACAAAATGGCTGCGGAAACCTCTGCTGGTTGCGGAAACCTGTGCTGGCTGCAGAAACTGACAAGTTTCCGCAGCTGCCTAAACAAAAATCTAAACCAAACAACAATCATAAGAAGAGTTAGAAAACCATGTCAGAAGCTCTTTTTAGACTATAATGCAATGATTTAACAGCTTGGTGGATGAAGTAAGTGGAAAAAGAAGGATGAGAGGGTGTATAGGAAGGTGCAGGTTTGAGGCTCAACACCTGCCCAAGGCAGAGATGAACTATACTGTAACCGAAAAAGAGTTCCTGGCTGTAGTCCATTCCCTAAACAAGTTCAGACACTACATCATTGGTTATCAAACATTTGTACACACTGATCATGCTGTGATTAGATATTTAATGAATAAGCCTGATGTAGATGCCCGTATCATTAGATTGTTACTTTTGTTGCAGCAATTTGATTTGACCATTGTGGACAAGCCAGATAAGGAAAATGTTGTTGTTGACTTTCTGTCTAGATTGGATTTGCCTGCAAGTGAAGAAAAGACAGTGGATGACCAGATGCCGGACAAACACCTATTTGTTATTTCAGTACTCTATCCATGGTTTGCTGATATAGAAAATTATTTGGTCTCAGCACAGTTCCCTCCGCACCTATCCTCAAGAGAGAAGAGCAAAATTGTGAGGAAAAGTGCCCCATTCACTTGGATCGGGGGCAACCTGTTTAAACTTGGCCCAGATCAGATCTTGAGGCATTGTGTTAAGGAGGAGGAAGATTTTGACATCCTCTTGACCTATCATGATGGGCCCTGTGGAGGTCACTTTGCAGCAAAAAGGACTGCCTTCAAAATTCTACACGCAGGCTACTATTGGCCCACTCTTTATCAAGATGTCAGAAGATACATCAGCCAATGTGACCGATGCCAAAGGATGGGGAAACCGACTCCAAGGGATGAAATGCCCCTCCAACCTCAAGTGACCTTCGAGCCATTTGAGATGTGGGGCATGGATTTTGTGGGTCCTATCAATCCTCCTTCAAAGCAAATTTCTTACATCATAGTGTGCACAGACTACCTGACAAAGTGGGTAGAAACCAAGGCAATCAAGGAAGCGACAGAAGGAAAGGTGGCTGAGTTCTTAAGGGAAGATATCTTCTACAAATTTGGCTACCCAAGAGAGCTGGTCACCGATCAAGGAAGTCAGTTCACCTCTAACCTGATTGAAGACCTGCTCACTCATCACAAGATCAGGCACAAAACTTCCGCCCCTTATCATCCGCAAGCTAATGGGCAGGTGGATGTTACTAATAGATCATTGGAAAAGATTTTGACTAAAGTGGTGAGCAACAACAAGAAAGATTGGGCAGATCGCTTGGTTGAGGCCACCTGGGCCTACAACACCACTTGGAAAACTACAACAGGTTTCACACCTTATGAGCTGGTATATGGGAAGAAGGCTCTGTTGTCCATAGAATTTGAGTACAACACATTGAGGATGGTAGCTCAGCTGGACCTAGATCTTAGCCATGCACAACGGGAAAGATTATTGTAGCTGAATGGATTAGATGAACAGAGAATGCAGGCCCTCCTCCACTCAGAAGTAGTTCAACTCCAGAGGAAGATATGGCATGATCGACACCTTAAAGAAAAGAAATTCCAACCAGAAGATTGAGCGTTGCTGTATGACTCAAGATACAAGGATTTAAAAGGAAAACTGAAGACAAGGTGGCTAGGACCATACACAATGGAGAAATGCAACGACAATGGTTCAGTCCTTATCAGGACCATTGATGAAGAAGCCATCCCCATGTTCGTCAATGGGCATCGATTGAAAATCTATAGGAAACCCCTTTCGAGGTAGGAGTTCGTTGAAACTTTGGGCAAATCAGTGTTGGTAGTGGAGTAGGGCCTTGTCTCTATTCCACCCACACCTTGATCATCAAAAAAAAGAAGGAGAAAACCTAAGAAATGAAATAAAAATATCCCTGGGTGAAAACTTCTTAGAGGCACCCGAGGCGGATAGTGAGGGTGAAAACCTCATGGAGGCGACCCAGCTGTCTCTCAAAAAAGAAAAAAGGAGAAGACAGGCCTAATCTCTGTGGAATAATTGCAGGTTGTAGGGAATATATTATAGGTTAGGAAGGTCATGCAAAACAAGGACAGGGGTCAACACCAGGCTACAGGACACCCTCACAGACACTTCCTCCATGACCACTCACCTCTCCTAGGATTTGATCACATTCAGGGGCAGATTTCATCTTCTACAAGATGTTTTGCCTATTCTACAGGCAGTTTATGTCTTCTACAGGAAACATCCTGTAGAACCTTCGGGCAAACCAAAATTGATCTTGGAGGGGAATCTGAAGGTTGGAATTTGTTTGTTAGGCGTGCAGACACACCTATTTCCACCCATCACCATATGGCACCCTGTTCCATCTCTTTACACCTCTGTCACCCACCTGGTTATGTGTTCCTGCATAGTCATACAAGAAAACCTATTTTCCTCAGATTGACAGCAAGAATTTTTAGTGACAAGTCAAGTAACAAAGTCTCACTCACCCTGCCTGTCCAAGCCCCATCTAGATCCATCATCTGTAATATAGCCCTGCTCGTTTAGCCTGTATCCTAGGAGGATAAGCAGCTACAAGGCATCCTACAGGAGTCCTGTAGCAGTTGATCCCTCTGGAAGACATACTCTAGAGGCAAGGACAACCGAGATCAACAAAGGGAATGTGCAAAAGGCTCCTCTTGGACCTGAAAACATCCTAAGCAGCCGAAACCCAGCAGAACCCGTGCATGTAGCGTTGATAACCGAAGGATCGGATTCCAAAACCCGTGCATACTACATCAACAAATGAAAGAATGGGTTCTAACACCCATGCACGAGATAGCAGCAAGCGAAGTAGTGGTTCCAAGACCCGAAGTCTTAATAATGCGTCCACGGCTACGCAGGTAAGTGTCTAAACACATTCGTCAATTGCATAAACTATATTTCGAAAACTACATGATTGTGAAAATGGTTTGGATTGAACGGGATCGGTGGCCAGTCAAACTGGCCACCCTCAGCTAGTTACAAAGCTTCGTGGGATCTGAACAAGCTCAGTTACATTCAAATTTTCCGCCAAGACATGCATCCGACATGTGTGGAGTGTCCAGTCTATTGGCATTATGACGCAGGTTTGGTGCTATGGCACAGGTGTTGTCCTTGATGGCAACTCACTCTGGTGACAGATCACAGTTCAAGCACTCAGAATGAAGGAAAAGATATATACGCAGGTTCACCTTCACGAAGCAGCGTATACATGTGGATTAGACGTTCCAAAGTCGTGTATGTGTATACATGCACCTTCACGCAAGGAAAAGCTCGTACATGTGGGAGAACTTATTTTTGGTCTGTGGTATTTAGTCCTTGGTATTTGAACCTATGGTTTTGGGCCATGGTATCTCGTCAGAAGTGTTGATCCCAAGTATTGGGTCCATGGTATTGTTTTATTATGGTTATGGACCATGGTATTGTGAAAGGCCTAAGACTATAAAAGAGGAAGGAGATCATTTGACAAATATCATCTGAATCATTGAATATCTGATAAAGTGCTAGATCTGGAATATTGGTGATTGGGTTATGGTGCAGATTTGGATTTGAATGAAGGAGGAACCTGAGCGCAAAGAGAAGGATAAGTTCTATTGATGGGTCATAATCTTAAGGCTTGAATAATAGTATCTTTGTATGATTTTGATCCATTATATGTGGCGCATGCTTGATCTATAAATCTGGTAATCTGGGTTAATTAATGTCTGAATATTTGAAAGAGTGAATTGTCCTTTACAGATTTGTACGCAAGTTCAGTGAAGCGAAGGCGCATATACACGTTGTTTCTATGAGTAAAAATAGCGTATACGCAGGTTGGTCCAAACACAAAAGTGTATGCATGTAGGTTTCTGGTTATTGAAGTAGCATACATCTCTTGAGTTGTGTTCTAGTTGCTTCTATTTATTGTTGCAGTGTCTGGGTTCAGAATTTGGTGTGTGGTTACTGTTACTGTGTTCTGGGTACAGCTATCAGAGAAGTGTCTACTTGATTCAGTTCTAATTGGTGAAAAGGAGATTGTTTGATGCAGAAATTCTTGATGATTGATTGATGTTCATGGATCCAGTCTGAAAATTTATTAAACGTGGACCCTGGAAGTAAAGAGAAGGTTGTAGACTACTGCAAGTAGTAGCCTGCGTACTAGTATCCCAGCTAGTACAAGAGCTAAGGGGGTTGTAGCTCCCTTCCAGGAGAAGCTGGAGAATGAGAGAGGGTTGTAGCTCTCTGTAGGTAGCAGCCTGCATACTGGTAAAAGACTGCACCAGTACAGAAACATTGTAAAAAGAAGTTTCTAATTAAAAGAAGATAGAGACGAATTGCAGCAGGTGGTTTTCACCCACATTGGGTTTCCACCTTATATCTTGTGTTCTTGTGTGTGATTGTCTTCTGCTCTGTTTCACTGTTTCTGGTTACTTTTTATTTGATTCTGATACACAGATTAATGATCAACATCTGTAAGATAAATTAAATTATAAGTTTGCATGGTATACGCGGGTTTCCTTATCTGTAGTTGCATATATACGCGGTTTTCACTAACTGAAGTAGTGTATATGATCTGGGTTTGAAAAAGAAAATAATAGACTTGATAATACTGATTCACCCCCCCTCTCAGTATTATTTCCAACAATTGGTATCAGAGCGGGTCCTTCAGAAGAAGCTTGATCGCTTGAAGGAAGATCTATCATCATGAGCAGCTACGAGAGAGAAGCATCGATTAGGCCACCAATTTTTTATGGGACCAACTTCGTCTATTGGAAGGTAAGAGTCACAGCCTATCTTCAATCTCTTGGTACAGAAGTCTGGGATATAATAGATACAGGGTACACTTTTCCATCAGCAACTCCTACAAATCCGACTGGCAAGAAGCAATATGAAACAAATGAAAAGGCTGCCAATACTCTATTAGGATGTCTATCTCAATCAAAATTCGTCAAGGTTATGAAGTATAAAACCGAAAAAGAAATATGGGACAAGATCGTTCTGAGCTATGAAGGAGATGAACAGGTAAAACGAGCAAAACTTCAAACCCTCAGAATTCAGTATGAAAATCTCAGAATGCACAATGATGAAAGTGTGGCTAACTATTTCCTACGTATAGATGAGATTGTTAATTGTATGAAAAACTTGGGTGAAGAAATAAAAGAGGTTGTTGTGGTTGAAAAGGTTCTAAGATCTTTGTCCTCTAAGTTTGAATCAAAAGTTTCTGCAATAGAAGAAAAATAGAATCTACAGAACCTTACCATGTCACAGCTGCATGGAATTATAACTACTTACGAAGTGAGGAAAGGAGAACCATCAGACAGGAGAGAAGCTGCATTCAAGGTTTCAGGCAAAGGAGATTACTATGAGTCAGGACATATGTTAGAAGAAGAGGAAGAATCAAATTTTGTCAAGAACCTTCAACGGGGTGCCGAAAGATTCAGAGGTAAGTTACCTTTCAAATGCTTTGCTTGTGGAAGAGTCGGTCACTATGCTACCAAGTGTCTTCATAAAGATAAGCTTGACAAAGGTAAGGAACCTGTTAGATGGAAGAAGAAACAAAATGTAAATAAGAAAAGCTATTACACTCATGAAGATAGTGATGGACTTTCAAATAGTGATGAAGATGAACAATGTTATAATTATAAACATTTAATGGCTTTTGAAGATGATGATTTTGTGGATGCTATAGATGAAGAAGCTATTTATGAAGAGATTTCTAGACTCAAAATTTGCTTAGAAGAGAATAATGTGATCATAGATACTCTACAATTCCAACTTTCTCAAAAGGAAAAACATCATGAAAAGTTAGAATGTGAAATTGTGGGACTTAGAAAAGAGATTGAGAAAATAAAAGCCCTTAATCTTAGATTTGTTAAAGAATCTGACACTTTAGATGAGATTATCAAAGTGTAACGTTCTCCACTAATCAAGACAGGTTTGGGATATAATTAAGAATCATCTCAAGTGCAGAAGACATCCACCTCCAAAAGTTATCTTGATGCAGCAAGGAGAAGTGAAAAGGTTGACAATCAACAGCAAATGCACAATGCTTCTCACCAGGTAAATCAGGGACAATTTACCTCAGAATGAACAAAGACTACCAGGTAAATTAGGGGCAATCTACTTTAAGGATGAGCAGAAGCTACAACCAGCCACAGGTAAAACCTTCTCAATTTGTGTTAAGAATGGATATCAATAGAAACTAAAATCATTTGGCTGGTAGATTTGATAATCGTAGGAATTTCTTCAATGGCCAATGTTTCTCTTGTCATAACTTTGGACACAAAGCAGTTCAATGTGTTGCCTACAAAACTATCATGACTAGAGAAGCTCAAAAACAGAGGAGTATGACTGGGATCATGAAAAGGACCTACAATAACTTTTCTGCTCTTGAAAATGAAATAGAATTTCTATTTGTAACAATTTCGGTCATGAAGATTCTGAATGCAGAAGCAGGTTTCAGCAGACAACTCAGAAGGACCAAGCCTCAAGTACCAAAACATGGAGAATGAAAGAACCGCAACCAGAAAGATGTGATATAGCCTTATATGCAAAAGGGCAGGAAAATCAATGGTACATCGACAGTGGATGTTCAAAACATATGACGGGTGATAAAGAATAACTTCAGTCATATTGTGTCTTAGAGAAGGAGAAGAAGGTATCATTTGGAAATGACACCCCTGCGTTCATAAAAGGTAAAGGTTCGGTTCAGTTGAAAGAAGAGGTCAAAGATGGAAATGTTATGTATGTTGATGGCTTAAAGCATAATCTACTGAGTGTCAGTCAAATGTGCTATCAAGGAACTGAGGTAATATTTCGATCAAATGGATGTAGTGTTCGTGATCTTGATACAGGAAAAACAGTGATCAAAGGCATAAGAACTCCAAATAATTTATACATATTCAAAGAAGGACAACATCAATGCTATCTAAGCAAGAATGATGAACATTGGCTATGGCACAGAAGATTGGGGCATCTTAGCTTCTCACAGATAAGGAAAGCATGCAAATACCAGGCAGTTCGTGGTCTTCCAGACATCAGAATTCCAGACAATACAATATGCAAATCATGTCAGTTTGGTAAGCAAACCAGAACTAACTTCCTTGAGAAGGAAGGATCAGCCAGCAGGCCACTTGAACTTTTCCATACTGATGTATGTGGTCCATCTAGGCAAAGGTCACCTCGAGGAGAAGAATACTTTATATTATTCATTGATGACTTTTCCAGGATGTGTTTGATAGGACTTATGAAGCACAAAGACGAAGCCTTTGAAAAGTTCAAATCATTCAAAGCCTTGGTGGAGAACGAATCAGATTATAGAATCAAATGCCTTAGGTCTGATCGAGGAGGAGAATTTACCTCGTATGATTTTTTCTATTTTTGTGAAGAACATGGAATAAGAAGGGAATTCTCTACAGCTAGGACTCCTCAGAAAAATGGAGTAGTGGAAAGGATGAACAGAACGATTCAACAAATGGCTCGTGCTATGACTGATGAGTCTAGAACTCTCGCAACCTTCTGGGGTGAAGCCGCATTTGCTGTAGTTGTTATTCTCAACAAGACAAATGTCCAGGTGAATAGCACTCAAACTCCTCATGAGCTTTAGTATGGTGAGACTCCTTCGGTAAAATATTTCAAAATTTTTGGAAGCAAATGCTATATCAAAAATACTGATGAAAATCTTGGCAATTTTGAACCTAGAGCAGATGAAGGCATTCTCCTTGGTTACTCTCCCCACAACAAAGCTTACAAGTGTTACAATAAAAGGCTTGGAAAAATTGTTGAAAGTATTGATGTAGTGGTTGATGAAGAAGAAAACACTCCTAGGTAGGTAAGATCTGAAGATTTCGAAGATGATGAGGACTATCCATCAACATCAAATCAGATTCATGATGAAGAAGAAACCCATGGGGCACCAGAAGAACAGATAAGGATAGAAGAAAAGACTCCATCCAGGTACGTTCAAAAGAATCATCCAGAATCTCAAATCTTGGGGCAGAAAGAGGCAGGTATACAAACAAGAAGAACAATTGCAGAAGCTTCAAGCTATTTGGCATTGCTCTCCTCCACTGAACCACAAAATATAAGAGAAGCATGCAAAGATGAATGCTGGGTCAAAGCAATGGATGAAGAACTTGAGCAGATTGAAAAGAACAACACTTGGGAGTTGGTTCCTAGACCAAAAGATAAGAATGTCATAGGGACAAAATGGATATTCAAAAACAAGTTGAATGAAAATGGGGAAGTTATTAGAAACAAGGCCAGACTTGTTTGTAAAGGGTATGCTCAACAAGAAGGAATAGACTTTGAAGAAACTTTTGCTCCCGTTGCTAGACTTGAGGCCATCCGAATGTTCCTTGCTCTCTCTAGCTTTCAGTAGTTCAAAGTATTTCAAATGGACATGAAATCTGCCTTTCTGAATGGAGACTTAGAAGAAGAAGTGTACATTGAGCAACCAGATGGATTCATCCTTGGAAATGATCCAAAACTTGTATGCAGACTTAAGAAGGCTCTCTATGGTCTTAAACAGGCTCCAAGGGCTTAGCATTATCGTCTAGACAAATATCTTCATCAACAAGGTTTCTCAAAAGGATCAGCAAATAGCAATCTTTATATAAAAGTTGAAAATAACAAATTGCTAATACTTGTTGTGTATGTTGATGATATCATCTTTGGCAGCAATAAAGAAGCTATGAGTCAAAACTTTGCCTTGGTGTTGCAGAAAGAATTCAAAATGTCCTTGCTTGGAGAACTGACATATTTTCTTAGATTACAAATCCAACAAAATGAAGGTGGTATCTTTTTATCTCAAACCAAGTACCTCAAGAAGATTTTGAAGAAGTATGGCATGGAAGATTCAAAACCAGTATGTACCCCTATGTTTACAGGATGCAGCCTCAGTGCAAATGATGAATCAGCAGCAGTGCATCAACCAAATTATAGATCCATGATTGGAAGTCTGCTCTATTTAACAGGTACCTGACCAGACATCATGCATGCAGTGGGAATGGTTGGAAGATTTCAGGAAAATCCTAAGGAAACTCATCTTCAGGCAATAAAGAGAATTTTCAAGTATCTTCAAGGAACTCAAAATTATGGCCTATGGTATCCTAGAGATACAGATCTCACTCTTCATGCTTATACAGATGCAGATTAGGCTGGAAGCGTGGATGACAAGAAAATCACTAGTGGTGGTGCATTCTTTATGGGTTCCAGATTAGTATCTTGGTTCAGCAAGAAACAAAGCTCAATTGCATTATCTATAGTTGAAGCAGAATATGTGGTTGTTGCATCTTGTTGCACTCAACTCCTTTGGATGGTGCAAACTTTGCAGGATTTTCAAATCACTTGTACTCCACCTATCCCCATCTTATGTGATAATACAAGTGCTATCAGTATCTCAAAGAATCTTGTCATGCATTCAAAGACTAAGAACATACCGATCAAGTATCATTTTCTCCGGGAACAAGTGTTGGAACAAAAGGTCAAATTGGAGTATGTTCCCTCTAAGAACAAGTTGCTGATATTCTCACCAAACCAATGCCCAGGGAAACTTTTGAATACCTCAGACAGAAGCTGGGAGTAGTTGATGCATCATCTTGTTGTTGAAACTTGTTTGTTTCAGAGAAAAATGGGTGTACGCAAGTTGCCTGAGGAGGATCCACATACATACGTTGGTTTATGCAGAGACAGTCGCGTATAAGGTAGTTTGAAAGAAATTAGTGGGGACAAACTCTGGTTGAAAAGAGTCTGATATGGGTCTGACAGAAACCATCTGGCATAGGTTCAAGGGGAGCAGATAAACTTATAATAATGCATTGTTCGCATTATCTTAGAAGCTTTGGTTCAAGTACACAGCTGTTGTTGGTTTCAGGTGGAACAAATGCAGAGGGAGAACATAAGGAGAACATGGTTGCTGATCTGAATAGTGATTGAAAGATGCTGCTGATATTAGTTATTGGTGACATTCATAAGTCTTGCTCTAGATATTTTGTCTCTATGTCATGTATATCTTCAATTATTATCAAGGTCATGTAACGGCCTATTTTGGTTTCCCCACTATGCCTAAGATGATTCATGTAATATTCTTGGTTGTCATATGTAAATTTTTTATGTATCCCCACTTGGTTGGGTGGATGATCCCCACTTGGTTGGGTGATGGATGTATGAATAGAGTCTTTTTGGTGATAGGAAGGTCATTTATGATGTATGAGTCATGGTTCTTCTTGAAGAACATCTTTTTGCAGATCTTGCCTACAGTTAGGGGGAGCATGTTCAGTTCAGCAGAGCAGAGATTTTAGTATGTACTCAAGGGGATCATAACCCTTTTCCCTTGATGACAAAGGGGGAGAATGACTTTGAGAATCTTGGGGTTGCCATCAAGTACAAAGGGGGAGATTGTTGGCATTATGACGCAGGTTTGGCGCTATGGCACAGGTGCTTTCCTTGATGACAACTCACTCTGGTGACAGATCATAGTTCAGGCACTCAGAATGAAGGAAAATATATATACGCAGGTTCACCTTCACGAAGCCGTGTATACATGCGGGTTAGATGTTCCAAAGTCGCGTATGCGTATACACGCACTTTCACACAAGGAAAAGCGCATACATGTGGGAGAACTTATTTTTGGTCCGTGGTATTTAGTCCTTGGTATTTGAACCTATGGTTTTGCGCCATGGTAGCTTGTTAGAAGTGTTGATCCCAAGTATTGGGTCCACGGTATTGTTTTGTTATGGTTTTGGACCATGGTATTGTGAAAGACCTAAGACTATAAAAGAGGAAGGAGATCATTTGACAAATATCATCTGAATCATTGAATATCTGATAAAGTGCTAGATCTGGAATATTGGTGATTGGGTTATGGTGCAGATCTGGATCTGAATGAAGGAGGAACCTGAGCGCAAAGAGAAGGATAAGTTCTATTGATGGGTTATAATCTTAAGGCTTGAATAATAGTATCTTTGTATGATTTTGATCCGTTATATGTGGCACATGCTTGATCTATAAATTTGGTAATCTGGCTTAATTAATGTCTAAATATTTGAAAGAGTGAATTATCCTTTATAGATCTATACGCAGGTTCAGTGAAGTGAAGGCGCGTATACACGCTGTTTCTGTGAGTAAAAATAGCGTATACGCAGGTTGGTCCAAACACAAAAGTGTATGCACGCAGGTTTCTAGTTATTGAAGTAGCGTACATCTCTTGAGTTGTGTCCTAGCTGCTTCTGTTTATTGCTGCAGTGTTCTGGGTTTAGAATTTGGTGTGTGGTTACTGTTACTGTGTTATAGGTACAACTGTCAGAGAAGTGTCTACTTGATTCAGTTCTAATTTGTGAAAAGGAGATTGATTGATGCAGAAATTCTTGATGATTGATTGATGTTCATGGATCCAGTCTGAAAATTTATGAAACGTGGTCCCTGGAAGTAAAGAGAAGGTTGTAGCCTTCTGCAAGTAGTAGCCTACGTACTAGTATCCCAGCTAGTACAAGAGCTAAGGGGGTTGTAGCTCCCTTCCAGGAGAAGCTGGAGAACGAGAGAGGGTTGTAGCTCTCTGCAGGTAGCAGCCTGCGTACTGGTAAAAGACTGCACCAGTACAGAAACATTGTAAAAAGAAGTTTCTAATTAAAAGAAGATAGAGACGAATTGCAGCAGGTGGTTTTCACCCACATTGGGTTTCCACCTTATATCTTGTGTTCTTGTGTGTGATTGTCTTCTGCTCTGTTTCACTATTTCTGGTTACTGTTTATTTGATTCTGATACACATATTAATGGTCAACATCTATAAGATAAATTAAACTATAAGTTTGCATGGTATACACAGGTTTCCTTATCTGTAGTTGCATATATATGCGGTTTTCACTAACTGAAGTAGCGTATATGATCTGGGTTTGAAAAAGAAAATAATAGACTTGATAATATTGATTCACCCCCCCCCCTCAGTATTATTTCCAACACAGTCAGGGAAAATCAGTGGGACTAGTAATGGTGGCGGCGATTAGTGGCAGAGGGGAGGTGATGGCAGTCAGAGACACGCAGAAAAATGATGGCTGTGACGTTGGATCAATGGTTCGGTCTGGCCACCTCATCCCCTCGCCATGAATTGCGCCACATATTAAAGATACTCGGCTGAAGACTCTCACCACTCGCTGTTCATTTGCACTTGCAACGTCATCGGCTGAAGTATGCATCCTCTACTTCTGAAATCTGTTAACCCGTCGTCATCCATCGAGTTTTTCGGCCTGTTAAAAAAGTCTCCCACGTACCGAGCTCGTTTAGAGGCATAGTGACATCCTACAGAAGTTGGCAAGAGTTCTATAGGAAGCAGTTCTACAGGAAGTTTGGCACAACTTTCTGGAGCAGAGAAGCCTAGATTTTTCTTTGTCGAATTTGGAGTTCTGAGAGAGGTAGGCTCAAAAACACTCTTCCATGCATGCTATGTTTCGAAAAGGTGGTGAATTGAGCTGTTTCAAATTGGGGAGACTGAGAAAAATCCACCTATGAATTGAAAATAGTAGATTGCCTGTGTGTTGAACGATATTCCTCAGTTTTTTTGCATCGAAATTCTTCTCCACGTTTCTTGTTGCTAAAATTCTCTTATAAGGAAGCCATATGCAGCTGCGGGAGCTAGCCTGTGGATGAAAATTTTAAAATTTTCATATCTGAATGTGTCCTGAGAAGGAAACTTGGTCTTTGTCCTCTGTCTGTAGAAGCAAAAACTCTTCCTTTCATAACCAGATAGCTGAGAGCTGAGTCACAGCAGGCTTGAAACCAGAGAATTGTTGCTCATTAATATTAAACAGCCAAAGAATTCTTCCTTGAGTCCAGGGGGAAACCATAAACAACATCTCCTTTTCTGACCAAAGCATAAAAAAGGGATAACTCTCACCATTCCAGGAGGGTTTAGCAGGAAAGAACTTTCGAATCCTAGCAAGCTGCGTGAGCATCCAGAGGTGGTAGTCCTCTTCACCCATGCCAATTGGATGACCTTTTGTGACAAAATTCATTGTCATGTCGATGAAATAATGAAGGAATTATTGATGTCCCTAAAATTTGAATCAAAGACACAGGCCACAGTGAATTTTAGGGGTTTGACCCTAGAAGTTACCCCTGAGCTCATCAGTTTTGTTACTGGCCTCCCATTAGGGCTCCTAGGCAGCCAAGAAAGCATTCTTCCTGCTTGAAGAACATCCTGTAGAAGAAAAAAATGGGGTCCGGAGAACCAGCTTACCTCCTCTTTGGAGCGAAGTTAGCTTCCAAATCATGAAATACATTACCTGTGAAGCGAGATTCAACATTGTCTATGGCTATCATTTTAGGTTGCTGAATGAACTAAGACGTGGAATGAATTTACCTCCGGAAGAGAAGTTGAGCATCCCCTATTTTCTTTTGCAGTAATTAAGTGAATGTGGCACAAAATTGAAAGAAGGGACACTGGATCAGTTAGCCCATCATGGGCTCATAAAAATTCTAGTGGAAGATGCCCTCCACACCTACACTGTTCCCCTCTCTTGGGAAATTTTCCGAAACATGACCAAAGATGACGATATTAGAATTCTGGCTGAGGAGTTCACCTCATCTAGCAGTGAAGAAGTGAAACACACTGAAGCAGGAGAGAAAACAAGTGGTAAAGAAACACAGGATAAATAAGCATAAGCAGGACAAAAAGAGAAGGAGGGGGAGGGCCAAATTGCTGAACCTAAAACAGAGCAAGGAACAACAGCACAAACACTAAGGGAAAAGAGACTACAGAGGAGAGTAGAGAAGGCAGAAACACCCCAAGTAAAGGCTGGCACAGCCACAGCAGTCACACCAAAACAAAAGGCAAAGACAGACCTTAAAATGACCTCAATACAGGCAGAAACAATTGACACAGAGGCTTCTACAGGAAGCATGGAAACAGAGCAGCAAAGAGGGAAGTCGCCGGAAATATTGGCAAGAGAGGCAGCAGCTGTGCTGGCCACCTTAAAAACACCCCTAAAACAAAAAGGGAAGAGAAAAAGGCAGATCTCCATGTACTTTACAGCAAGAAGGAGCACTTGGATCAAAGTAGGTAGACCCCAACCGTAGTCAAAGGAGCCAATTATTATTGAGGACACGACCCCTAAACCAAAGGAAGGGTCTCCTTCTAAGATTTCCGTCACCTATGAGTGAGGAAGCCCAAAAACTTCCACCTGGAGAGAAAGACTGAAGACAATGGACACAAAGACAGTTCTACAGGAAGCTGAGGAAGCTCTATAGGAAACTCAGGCTAAGCTAAAAGAGACCGAGAAGTTGGAGGAAAAGGTGACCAAACAACCATAGGAAGAAGAAAGGACAGAGGAAATATTGGAACCAAACCCTTAGCCTAGTTTGGGCTCATACTATAACCTGTTAGAAGCTGGGAAAATAATTCCCCAGAAATTTGCGGTGCCACTATTCTTTGCACTGGAGGAAGAAAGAATTAGGACTCATACTTGGATGAGGATTGCCAAGTCCAAGGGTGTGGTAGACATAGGCCCCCTAGAAGAACAACTCAGGGAGTCAAGGGGAGAATTGGCCATGGTGAAGCATGTGGAAAGCATTAAGAGGGCCAAACTACAGGAAGAAAACGAGCTACTGAAATAGCAGCTACAGATATAGGGAATCCATAAGGAATATAGGCCCTCCATTCTAGGAGAACAACAGCAGCGGGAAAAGCCTCCAACAGACAAAGAAACCTTGGATGAACAACAAAGAAGGATGGGCCGCAAGCTGAGATCAAGGAACTAACAAAATAGATACAGGAAAAAGAGTTGCAGGCAGCAGAAGAGATACCATCTCTAAGGCAATAGGTACATGAGAAGGAAGCCCAACTAGCCTGCATGGCCAGCTGGGCAATAGAGGCCATACAGTGTAGGCAGCCTACCAAGCCATACACTTTGTACCTTAAAGATCAATGGTTGCAGTTCCAGATTAACACCTTGGCCCAAAGGTGCACTACTCCATTTCAAAACTATCATCAATTTATCGCTTTATATGATAGTAGCTCATCAGAGGACAAGGCTAAATTATGAGAGTTTTATTTGCACAACTTAGCCCTTCCAAATATGAATTCATGGGACCCCAACACTGTGGTAGGAGATGTCCAACTTATGGCCATGGCCTCTTGGCTGAATCATGAGGAAAAAAGGGCAGCAGAGGTCTGAGATATTATGAACAGGGAACTCAGTGAACCACTAATGATCAGAGCAGAGCTAGAGGATCCCTCAGCATTGATAAGTGCCCACCAGCGCTTGGCCAACAACCCTCAGGAGTTGAAAGATTACATTCAGTGACAAGCTCAAGCTATTGCCCACTTTGAGGACATGGAGAGACTGTTGGGGGATAACTTCCTTCATGCTTGCACAAGGAGGTGGAACACACTACCCCATAGTTTGAAGATAAGGGAATACCACTCTCCAACCAGGATGAGGGAGGCCTTGGCAAGGTTACCCCTCTATAAACAGACAATGCAAAATCTGCAGGCCAATTGGATCGGCCTAAAGTTCAGTCCTCCCTTGCTTTTGGGATTGTTGGAAGGAGTTAAGGAAGAAGAGGAATACAGGAAGTGGGAGGAAGTGGAAAGAAAAGAAGGATTTCATGACCAGGAAGAAGACATCACCTCGGATGCCTGGGACGTGAGAGAGGCAGTCAAAGCTATCAAGGATGATGAGCTAGACTAGTTGCTCAGAGGATGAGCAACCCATTTAGCAGGGGGTGACGATGAGCCCCAAAAATGGGTAACTTATTGGGCTCATTTTGCCTATTTATCTTCATCAATCCACCATTTTTCATAGTTTATGCATGTTTTTTGAGTATATTTATGTTAGTTGAATAAATGAGGATAGTCACTTGACCAAGAAAGCTAACACGTGGTTATTGTAGATTTTTGAACAAATTTTGGACCAAGGCCAAGCATCTATGAGCCAGATGACAGCCAAGCATGAAGGAACAAGGGTGAGGATTCATAGGAAGGGTGTCTCCTGCACTAAATGGACCCTTCCTCGAATTCTCCAGCCTCAGCTCGGAGTTTAGCAGGCCACCAAAAAGGATTCCCAAAGGCAGCCGAGGAGTTTTGTGTAAAGTGTCTGATCATTAGAAGTTCAAGCAGCCGAGCCCCTCAAGTGAAGGAGGGATATTGCAGACACTCATGGTGCATAAATAGGAAGGCTTCCAGCCTTCGTAGGTTACTTTTTTGAACAGTTGTATTCTGCACTATAGTGCTGCTAGTTTCTCAGCTCATTTTGTAGCTTCTGCTGTACAACTTTCTTTGTGACATGGTTATTTTTGAATAATGGAAAGCAGTTTCATTTGGCATCAGTTTTGAGCTTTTCTTAGGAGCCTGTAGCTCTTGGGGTTGGGCTCAACCCAATTGCCAAGGCTTCCTTCATGTACTGTTATATGTTTTTAATGTTTGTGCAAAATAATTTCTTTTAAGTAGATTACAGTCTTGCTTGGTTACCTAGATCATTGTTGATGATTAGAAAGGAATTTTCATGTTCAGATTGATTTGATAGGTTAATAACAGAGAAGATCTTCAGAAAAAGGCCATCGAGCACCCCTGATCTCACCTCTCCCTCTGTGGGACCATGAGCTGAGACCAAGGTGTCCTTGCTGCACCCAAAAACACTGTCTTTGCTTCATCATTCAATTGTTAGTGTTAAATTCTCATTTGTATAAGTTGATACCAGTTGTGGTTACATGTTTAGGTTCATGATTGCTTAGTTGGCATAGCTATTTCACATGATTTCATTGCAATAAACTTTTGTTCATTTTCTTTGCTGATATTTAGGTCAGATTAGGTTAAAGTAGCTAGGTCTTTAGTTTTTCCGAGTCTTCGTTTGAATAGTTTGGAAAATAACTTGGAGAGCACCTGTAATACCTCTTTTCTTACCCATACTCCCTCAATACTGCCTGCTCCATCCTCCAACTCTGATTCTTGCCTCGCGTTTGCCATGTTCCGTCACGTGGACCTAATTTCCATATTTTTGTGCAACATTGCTCTAACCATCCATGAACAAATCCAACCATCCTCATCACTCACCCGCTTCATTCACCAAGTCCTATTCCTCATCACACCCTCATCTCACCTCCATACCCACTTCTCCACCTTTTTTCACCATCAGCCCTTCAAAACTCCCTTTCAGAACATCCTGTAGAAGCCACAGAACATCCTGTAGAACCCCTGCAGACTTCTTGTAGAAGCTCACGAAAATGTTTTCTTGAGATCCGACCACTATGAAACTCTCTGGAAGGGTGCTAGGGACCCCTTAGGCCCTCTTCTAACCTTCCCAACCTTCTGAAAGTGCCTACTCCTTTCCGTTTGCTAGTCAACCTCTACACAGTCAAAAACAGTTAAAGCACATGCAAAATAATTCTCACAAATTACTCAAAAATGAAAAAAGATGTTTTCTTCATATTTCTCTTTAGAAGTAGCTTAGTAACATGAATTTTACCTGTTTAGAAGTCAATGGCATCCATTTCTGTAGCTTTCATCCTTTCACTTGCATCAGTAGGGTTAGTCGGTAGAACTAGGGTTTGCTAGGGTTTGCGTGTTCCCTTTTCACTTTCAGCTTCTTTCTGCAAGTAGACTAGCTTCCTTTGAGTTAGCTTTCATCCATCACTATTAAAAGCTTCTTCTGAGAGCTCATAGAAGTTGGCTTAAGTTCCTAGCGGACTTGTGCCAGCTGATCCAGTGACAGCTGTGGCAAGAGCTAGTACTTGTGCATACAACACCGTCGCTTCCAAGTTTGCTATGAACTACCGGGTTGATAAAAGTAAAGGAGTCCCAGGAGTTGCAGCATTATTGCTGCAATACTGGAGCCCACCACATAGCCTCTGTCTTCCAGCATCATGATCGACACCAAGTTTTTCTTCATTCCTGGTACATACTTGACATCGGTCAAGGTAAGGCGAGCTCCATGCTCCCTTTGAAAAATAACTGTGTCTGCACGTGAGACACTATACTTCTCATCATTACCCATCCCTATGAGTATCTAGAGATATTTCTCCTCTAAAGTACTGAACAAACTCTTATCGCCAGTCATGTGGAAACAAGCTCCACTGTCAAGAAACCAACCACTTCCCACCATGGATGAAACCATGCATGCGAAGAGTGTGAAATCCAACTCAAACTGTGAAGCAAGTGCATCACCTTTAGATCCTTCCCGATCCCTTCTTGGATTTCCTCTGTGGACAATTTGTAGCATAATGGCCCACCTCATGATAATGAAAGCATCGCACTTTCGATTTGTCAGCCTTCTTGCCACCATTAGAAGAACTAGATTCAGAAAGAGAAACCTTCTCCTTCCCCTTCTTTGCCTTACTCGCTAAGGCACAGTTCTCCTCATCCTCCATGGATGAAGAACCGTCTCTAGTGCTCCATTTGATCTCCTTCTGCATCAAATCTGACCATATTCATTCCCAATCTGGCAGTTTCTCCCTTCCATCAACCGAGTCTTGGTAGCTATGCCAGCTCTTAGGAAGGCCAAGGAGTGCTAGACTTACCATATCGTCATCAGTTATCATGACCCCTACACTTTCAAGCTCATCCCTGCATGTGATGAGCTTGGTCAGATACATAGAGATCGTCTAATCCTTTCTAGACTTGATATTTTGAAGTTTTTCCTTCAATGCCAACTTCCTCTGGTCACTACTATTTTGATATAAATCTTTCAATGTTTTCCACATTGAAAATAGAGTCTCCTTCCCATGGAGGCTTGAGACAATGTGATCTCGCACTCCCTCTAAGAGAATTCTCCTAGCTCTAGCCACACACTTCTTCCATTCTGCCAGTTGAGTAGCATCAGTAGGTTTAGGGACTTCTTGATCAATGAAGTCCTTATGGCCGTTATCTTCCAATATTACCTCCATGCGATCCTTCCAAGCTATATAGTTTGTGCTGCCATCAAGGGCATACTGAAGCCTCAAACCATAGAACGCCATCGGTGAAATAGATGTGATAAGAACTTGAGATCTATATCCTGAATAATAAACTTTGAATTGCGTCTTGTATACTATTCTTCCTTGATCACTTGTTCTCCGATACATGTAGAATTTTCTCTACAAATCAGCTAGCTCACTGATATCATGTAGAAATTTCACCTGCAGATCAAACTGATATATACGCAATGTACTAAAGAATAATACTAGATCTACATCTACCATAAACTTTGCGGAAGCTAATCAACCATGATCAACATCAAGCATAAACACATATAACTGATAAGAAGGAACCAATCACACATAACACAAACTATATCACTGGGGAAAGAACCAGCATAAAACCCCAACACTATATTATCAATCAAGTGGAAATCCTCAACAACATACAAAAAGAATCAGCTAATAAGCTATCCTGCTCTCTCTATACTTTGATGATGAAGCTCATGGACTACCTAGTCTTGTATATAAAGGCTTCACCTCAGGTCCAAGCTCCTATTTCCTTGCGCAGTTTTGATTGGGGTCCAATTACATAACACATGTAAATTGGTCTGACCATATCTGCTGTCACCTCAGGTCCAACTACGCAGTCATAGAAGTAAGAAGCATCCTTCCCCATGCAAGGAATACAAACTAGAAATATCCTAGCATCTGATAGTACACTGTCCCACATCTGATCTCAACTGGGTCTCTGTTTGCACTGACATGCATCAGTTATCCATGAGTGAATACACAGTTATCTGAAAATAATAGTTGTCACATGCATGCAAGCATCAACAAACTATATCTCATTAGTTTAACAACTTGTTAAATTAATCTAACTGAACTTGACTAAGTTAAACTAAGTCAACTAATCCTCTCAATATAGAACTCATCCTTAATTCCTCAATCAGTGGAGTAAATCAAGGACATATTCCCCAATTAGTGGAGAAATAATTGCATGTTCTCACAAAGACTTCAAGTTTGCTTTTCCTTAACTAATTAACTCATGGAGAGTTAATTAATTAATATTCCAAACTACTGGTAAGACCAAATTCAAATTTACTTCCTATAGATAGACCAGGGACTGCTATAAATAGGAAGGGACCCAGAAACGCTATTTTTAGAAGATGCTATTTTTAGCAGTTTCACCTCTCACCCAAGGTGGCCAAAATGCTCATTGGCCAAACTACTATTTTTAGAAGTGCTATTTTTAGCAGTTCCATTTTTAGCACTTCCTAAATTTAGCATTTCTTGTTGCACACTTTTCAACAATATGATGATTGTGCCATGCCTTTTCCTTGGCCTTTTACACATTCTATTGGAATATTGCTATAAAGTGGTCCTCTTCTAGGTGCTATGAATTGACCATTCTTTTCTTAATTATGCCAGAATATGCTAGCCCCATTACTGTAGTAATATAGAGACTTGGAACTTTAAACTCCATCAACATGAGCACTTCTTATTCATAGACTAGACAGAAAAATGTTTGACTAGTGAGCTTCTTTGATTTTGTTTAATACAACTAGAAAATTGCAGGAATTATTAAGTCCCAATCATCCCTATTGACATTACAAAAAGTTTTCTACGTGTTTTCCAAAATTTGGTTAAAGGCCTCCATGGTGTAGTCCACTTGTGGATGATGAAGCATACTCTTCTGATGGTATATCTGGAACTCCTTGGTTATAGCTTCGATGGTCCAATTTAGGAAATGAGTACCATGATCGCTTATCAAAATATTTTGGCATCCAAAACATGTAACAACATTTTCAAATAAACACTTAGTAGTGGTCTCTGCACTGCAATATCTAACACATGCTACCTTGGCACATGTGGTTAAATAATCCATCACAATAATGATGTACCATGCTACATTACTCTTCATTAGCATATTGATTGACCCTATCAAATTAGAAACCCACTTCTTGAATGACTCCAAGGTTAATTGTGAGCTGAGTGACATCCATTCTCATCATGAAGGTATGCCAACCTTTTGACATAGATCGCAACTATGAAATAATTCCTTCATGTACATATGAATAGTTGGCCACCATAAGGCCAACACAAAACCATTTACATGGTTTCCTTCCTTATGTAATGCCCTCCATCCATAGTTACATATGCTTCCATCACTATGGTGGTCCTCTCATGTTAATTACACATGATTGGAGTATTCCATTTGCACCTAGTTTATACAAACATCCCATGATGTGATGATTGGCTGTAACATTTACTACTATTTGATTTTTCTATGCCACTGTGTACTCCTGGGGTGTCATCCCTAGAAAGAGATGTTAGATGATTTTAGAAAAGTTATCATCTACCATATTCATGTGAAATAACATGACGTTTGGAAAGCCATCATTTACATTCCCTTCCTCATCAGAATATATCTACGACAAGTGGTCATGCCCTACATTTACCTTATTAGGCTTAACAATTACTTCAAAATCTTACTCCTGAAATATAAAAACCCATATACATATCCTACCCCCAAAAAATAACTTATTGATAAGGTATCTTAGCCCATAGTGGTCTGTATATAACTTGTAGTAGGATCCCAATAGATAATTCCTAAACATTTGCATCGGGTACACCATGGAAAAACATTTATGTTCTGCAGTTGCATAGTTCCACTCTATTGTAGATAACTTTCTACTAGAAAATGTAATAGAATGGTCTGTTTATGCTTCCCCTAGCCATTTTATTTCTTCACCTTGTCTTATTACTAAGGAATTGACATGAGTGTGATATTCCTTGCTCCAATCTATGAACATTAGGGTCAATGCATATACTAAATTTTATTTTAGTGTATCCAACAGCTAGTAGAACTATTTGATCCATTCAAACTTAGCATCCATATTTAGTAACATCTCCAATGGTGCACTGATTTGGGAATATCCATACATTAACTTGTTATAATACCACATGTGTCCTAGTGTCGCACGTATCTTCCGCATTGACATTAGAGGTGGTAAGTTCACTATCAATGTCATTTTCACTAGATTAATGACTAGTCCTTGCTTACAAACTACATGACTAAGTAGAATTCCCGTCTAAGAGTAGAAAATATATTTCATTACGTTAAGTTAAATCTATATTTTCTTGCACCTATTGAACATAAGTCATAGAACATCAATATGGTTGTGGAGAAGGCTAAATATAATCCAATCACCAACGTAAACTTCTAGAAACATATGAATGAATTCTTTCAAATCTACCACTACTACACAGGAAAATACTTTTGGCGCATTATTTAACCCAATCAGCATGTAAGTGTACTAAAAGAAGCCCCACTCTATTGCAAATGTGGTCTTTTTACAGTTCTTAGAGATTCTAATTTGGCGATATCTTAAGAACCCATCTATAAATGAATAGCCTTCTGACCCTCCAACATACTCAAAACCCCATCCATAAACAAGGCATGGAATGGATAATATACACAATTTTCATGAAAATTTCATAAATCAACGCAAATATGGATTTCTCCTGCATTCCTTAACTACACTACCATTCAAATGATCCATAATGGCTCTCCGACAGGCTCAATGGTACCTGGTTTGAGCATACTTTGGAGCACCTCTGTCACCTTCTTCTTATACATGGCATTAAGGTAATAACGTCATTGTGAAACTAGCTTTTCACCTGGCTTTAGAGTGATTTTCATATCCCCTAATTCACCTACTATACATTCATCTCTATAAAGGTGTTAGGGAAAAAATATTGGTATTAACATAGTAGGTCATATATCTTTTTAATAGTCTCTTAATGCTAATAGTATCTTAACAGCACAAGCTTGGAGTTATCCTTATTACCAATATTTACCTTGCACATTTTGATAGGGTTCATTTAGTCTAGCACTGTGGATTCCAACCATGCTCCATTCATATTTCTCCTAGGATCTTTGTCATCTTTAGCTTCTTTTTCCACACCATATCATTCTACCAGTTTCATGGTAGTCTTGTAATTTTGGTGAAATGTGTAGAGTGGAACAACCTTTGGCGTAGTCATTAGCTTTGGGGAAAAGATATTATATTTAATATTATGTAGAGCCTCATCTATAAGTTGATCATTTGACTCAAACTAAAAATTGAAAACAATTTTTTTTTACCATTTTTGTCTAGTCTATTGTGCCTTGTTACAATTGTAGCTCTATGTACCAATTATGGGGTACAACATCCAATGTGTACACAAAAATGAGAAACAACTCCACCTCTAGAATTATTTCATCTAACCATTTTGCGATGCACTTCTCCATATATGTAGTTGGGGATTCTTCACTAGTGTACCATTTTGGATACTCCCGAACATTCAACCCAAACCTTATCTATAGTAGGTGCTCACATTTTTACCTTGTCTCTATGTGTGTCTTGTTTATATCCCACCAATTCATAAGAGTAGCTTTGAGAGAAGTATCTAACATGGATAAATTGAGATGGTTTGGAACTTGCATTTCAAATCCCTTCAAAAAAGTAACATCGATAAACCTGTCAAATTGTGGAGGTTTCCATACTTCCATGTCAATCCACTGCATAGAGTTAGTAATACATGGCCACCTTGTAGTGGAAACCTCATTAAGGCATTGTTTTTATCTCTCCAATTGCCCATATAAGTTTGACAAAAATGAGTTAATGCTTTGCCAACTCATTGTACCATCAAAGCTCAGGTTGACATACTCATCATGTCAAGTTTTTATCCTATAAATATTATTAAGGTCGAGTACATCAAGGTCCTCTATCATCGGTGTGATGTAGTTGCCCCCCTCCTTAGGATTTAATGGCATGATGAACTCTAGATATCATGCTTAAAATATAAGTTTTTTTCTTTTTCAAGTTAATAATAGACTTGTTATCAAATTCACAGTTAATAACAAATAATCATGCACAATTTTGATAACTTTAAAATATATCAAACCCTTTATAATGTTAATATTGATTTCCACATCTGCTAACTACCCATTTAAGAATATATGATATTAGTTAGAAAGGTACAATTGGATTGGAAACAACACAAGCTTATTCTTTCCCATCAACTCCTAGGTCTTCTTTGGTAGCATATTGACAATAGAACCCAAATCTAGTATGGTATTTTCCATATCATAAGAAACTATATTGGCAGTGAATATAAATTCTTTGTTCACATGCCTTCAATACAACACCTTCTTTACTATATTTGGAGGTATCTATGTAGACTTCACTTCCCTACCTTTCACATTGTGCTCAGCAATTTCTTGCACACAGTGATCAATCATCGTACGTAATCTCTACATAACCTATTCATCTTTTATCAAACTTAAACAACTCCTCACTAAATTTTTGGGGGGCTCACCTCCCCTCGAATAAATGCAGTTGGATGATCGTAGAATATTATTGGATCATTATCATATAATGGTGGTCCCTATAGTTATATTTCTGAGCTTAGAGCTTCCCATTCTATGGTTAAGATGTCCCTCCTTGCTTCCTTGTACATTTACTTCTTCTTGGTAGAGTCAAACCTTGGAGCAGGTTCTACAAATATATTCACCCAATGATGAGGGTACTATGGATGGTTTACATGTTGATACCTATCCTGGTCCCAGATTTGGTCATTATGTACACTTTCAGGTAGTCTTGGGCGAGCTTCCGTTGTAATAATATAAACATTTAGTCCACGCTTCTTCTCCCATATCGTTAGGAACTATGAATTTTTTTTTGTGCCATGGTTGATATTCCTAAAAGATGTATAGGTCATGCAGTGAATTGAATTGTCCCTCACCAGATGTCCTAGGTGAACACATTTATAGCAAATGATCAGAGCTATTCCTCATCTGAAGCATCCTTTCACTGTTATAGGTAGGCCCTGTAATCTCCCTAGAGGTCTCTACCATCATGTTAGCATGGAATAATCTCACCCTTGATATTTCTATGAATCCCCATCACCTCTCTCTAGCTCCTGTACGTAGTAATAATTAGATATATTCTCACACACTAACTCTAATGTGTGGAAAGAGTGAATGTCTTTCCTAATTGATTTACAAAAATCATAAAAATGGGTCCTCATTAAGATCTGGTACTTTTTCATAATTCTATAGATTGTTGGTAATTTCCCCCACACTCTACAAATTTCACACCATACATAACTTGCTTGGGATAATGAATGTTTCAACTATAGCTACATAATCTATTACTATCAGGATCCTTTTGTGATGGTTCCCATCCATCTTGCAAATTTTACACCATACCTCCCCACATTTTTCCTTCCTCTCTTGGAGGTCCTACAAATATATGTCATGGTGACCAACTTAAATTATACTTGTGCCATTAATTTTTGTGTTTCTCTCCCCATTTATGAATGTAGCCTCTATCCATATACTAATCTGTCATGCGTCAAGTTATGATGTAACTTTATGTTACATTAGTGGAATATGAATATGCATCTACAACCCTATAAGAAATCACTTGTGATGATGTGCATAAGCTATTTGGAGTGTTATGTTGTCCATGAAAATTTCAAACCTTTTATCGTAGTCCCAAACCCACTCATTAGTGATCTACTTAATCCCTTTGATATTATATATACATTGGGACTCTAACTTGAGCTTCTAGAATTATTTCAATAGTGTCTATTAGATGTCTCCTAAAGTGCAAGGATGTCCAGAGGGCACAATGGGTTTATACTTCATATACCACGTGAGCATATAGTCTTGGAAATTAGTCTCCAACTGAGCTCTTTTGTCCTTTCAACTAAGATTTTTTTAATAGTAAACATGTCTTCATATAGAACCAATTTTATTCCATATCCTCTCTTCTAGTCCCATGAAATACTGGTAATCTCAATGTAGAAATGACACCATCAATGGTTGGTCTTTTGGTTCCTACTTGTTCAGAATTGATGGTATATATCATGGATGGGATAGCCTAAATTGTTTCTTCCACCTGTGTTCCCTTAGTTTCTCCTACACCTACACCTAGACCTACACCTTGTTTCCCCTCCTTTGAATTTTACTATACCTATACCCACATCTGTGTCCCCTTGTAATTTTTTTGTCTCTTGCTATCTACTACTACTTTTACTGTCCACATCTTCATGATATTGTAATATCGATAATTAAGTAAAATCAACAAACAAGGAAGAGCTTACCTTTAGTTCAAAAGGTTCATAAGGGGTCATTGGTTCGATCCAAGGGATGCTTATTGTTGGGATGGTAGGGTGTGGTGGATACCTGTCGAGCTGTTCTTTCTCCTCCTCTAATATGTTCCCATCGATACTTAAATGTCACTCTTCCCCTTCTTTTGTTCTATTGTGGCATCCTTCTCCTTGACTCTATCTGGAAAACCCTCTCCATGGCACTACGCTCAACTCTCAACACAAAAATTCCTCCTCTACACCCCTCTCTACTCTCTCTTCTTCTTTATATTCATAGTGACCTGAACTTCCCCCAATATGTATGCTCCAATTCTATGTGACACATGTCCTTGTTACCCTTATGTTGGCTTAGATGGGCTTGACCCAATTTCAAAGTGTACTACGCACCAACAAAACCCTCAACCACTGGCCCCCTCATAAATGACCTTCAAGTAGATCATAGTCTCACCCGAAGTAATTATGGGAGGTTGTAAAAACAGGTTTCTGCAGCTTGAGGGATACTATGCTAGGGAACCCATGTATTTTATTTATGCTTTAATTATTATAAACAAATTCATCTTAACAAATTAATTCATACTTATACATTACATCACATAATTACATTCATCAGTGAAGCATAAAATAAACATTCATAAACTATGAAATACTGAAAAAACTGCATATAATAAGCAAATAAACACTGACACACATACTTTACCGTGGTTCATCCCAATGTGGGACTATGTCAATAGGAACTATTTCTTATAATATGGAAGTTGGTACAACAAACAGTTCTTCTTTGTGCACAGAGCTACGTGACACACCTCCTTGTTACCCTTTTGTTGGCTTAGATGGGCTTGATCCAGGTTAAAGTGTATTGCGCACCAAAAAAACGCTCAACCACTGGCCCCCTTAGCAATGACCTACAAACATATCGTAGTCTCACCTGAAATGGTTATGGGAGGTTTTAGAACTAGGCTTTTGCAACTCGAGGGAGACTTGGCTAGGGAGCCCACGTATTGTATTTATGCTTTAATTATTATAAACAACTTCGTCTTAACAAATTACTTCATACTTACACATTACTTCACATAATTACATTCATCAATGAAGCATAACATAAACATTCATAAATTGTGCAATACTGAAATAAACTGCAGATAATAAGCAAATAAACATTGACACACAAATTTTATCGTGGTTCATCCCAATGTGGGACTTTGTCCACAAGAACTATTTCTTATAATATGGAAATTGGTACAAAAAAATGTTCTTCCCTATGAACACAGCTATAGGGTGTCTACACACTAAGCTGCAGACGGTGTACACACATAGCTGCAAACTTAGGCTTCCATGCACATAGTTGTCGGGCCTCACATTTCCAAAGTACAAACCACAAATATATCACATAAACATAGATCTGCTTTAACTTGATGATTCCTTCCCTCTTTATTCATTCTTATATATACTATTACATGAGGGATTTACATCGTTATATTACCATGGGCCTGATACCATGGTTTCTGAAATACAAGGGACTATGGCCCAAAACTAACAACTTTACAATATTTTAATGCCTTTACAAAATGGAAGGGGCTTCGCCGCGAAGTCCTGATGCTTTGCAGTCTTCGTCTTGATTTTTTTTTGATGCATGGTTCACATCGTGCTCCGCGACATCATTTCTACTACGTGCTTCCACGAAACCTGGATTTCTTCCCAAAAACTACCCAAAATCTGGCTGAGTTAGGTTGCGCCGAGTCACTCAGCTACTGTGCCCCAAATATTTGCTGCACTAGTCATGTAGGAAACATTATACTGCTGAAGTATTTCTGCTACTTGCTTCTCCTCTCGGTGCACTTCTTTTAGTAGTGCCTCTGTTGTTGGTGTGCCAATATTCTATAGTACTTGTTTCACCCTCTACCATAGCACCTTGATTCTATTTTCTACTGCCTGCAAAAGTTGGAGAGCCTCATCCTGCCACGGCTGAGTCCTCTTTGTCAAAATCTGTTCCTTTATTCGAAGGTCTTCAATATGCTTTTGAAAAGTCTATCATTTAGTGATTTTGGCAAGCCTCTACAAGACTGGTAAGGTCTTCGCAGTTTCCCGGAGTTCTTCCAACTACTTCTACCTCGTCCAAAGCTCCTCTTCAATCCTCTTAATGTTTGGATCCTCCTGTAGTGAGGTCCAAATCTGCATAGTTTGATCTAGTAGTTTTCCATAGTCTGCCATTGTGTCAGAGATAATTTGCAGTGCAGATTTTAGATACATTTCCCTCTTCTCACATACTTCTGGTGGTGTGACTGGCTACAACCTCATTTGCAGCTCAATAATCTTCACTTCATACTTGAACTTCATTTCTGCGAACTTATTCTTTGAATCCCTTATTGTGAGTCCAAGCTTCGTGACCCTTTACGTCTGAAACTATACTACAAGTTTTTGTGATGACTTCCGCTAGCTTCTTTTATTCCTGGCATGCTCCATCCCTTTTCTTAATCAATTGATTGAGCTCCTTCTTCAGAGAAGCTCTTTCTATCTCCACCTAAATATTTAATAGCGACGTGCATTGTTCTCTCTTATATTTTAGTTGTTATACCTTGGTGGAATTCGTGCAATATCTGAGTTGGCAGTGTGGCAATGTTCATATTGACATGATCCCACCCTTTTTCTTTCTCTCTATCTTCAGATGATTCAAAATGTAACACTCTAGTTGGTTTCGGCATAATCCTTAAACTGAATGGTGTTTCTATCCATTGCTCTAGCTACAGTAGTTGACTCGTCTATTCTGGTTGTCCAATTTTCTACAGAATTTCCTTTAACTCTGTAATACCATGTTGAACATATGCCACAAGTGCTCTGTAACAATTATCAATCCTATCTCAAGTTTCTATTCCTAGACTTTATCTCCAATTTCATCAATGTCCCCATCAATAAGGACAAGTGGAATCATGCCATTAGATTTGTTCACCTTATGCTTCTTCCTTGTGCTCATCATAGGCGTTGTAGTTATCCTCTTCTTGATGATGAATGGAGATTCCTTTGTATCCTCTTCATTGCTGAGAGGGTCCTAGGTACCCTATTCCTACTTTGGTTCTATCCCTTTTGTGTCTTTACCTTTGTCCTTTCCACTTGGACCTACATCATCCACAGTGTCCTTTTATGCTTCAATGCATTTTATGGTTGGAGTCATCCACTGTACTGAGAAATGTTGTACTATGTTGAGAAGGCCATCTTCGGTGACCAAATATGGTAGAGGATGCCATGTCTCCATTGGATCCTTCTGAGCCTTTCCATATACCCTATGAATTTCTGGTTTAAACTCTGCTATATTTTGATGCTAATCATACAAAATTGATGACAACCTTAGATGATGGCTCACCACCATGTGCAAGTCCATGTCCAAAAGTACAAAGAATACCTTGTTCTCTTGTGTGCGCAATGGCTCCTTAGTATGCCAGAGTGAGGCATACTGCATGACTTTGAATACATCTTCTTCGATTGGAGGAAACTGTGAATCCTCTGGCTCCTTCCATGCTAACAGTGCAATGATCCAGATCAACCATGCATAGTGAAATGTCTTACCCTCTTACTGTGGTTCTCGACAATCCTCCAAAAATTCCCTGCATAAATACCCAACCTAGTTGAATTGAACCTCGTTGTTGCTCTATGCGGCTAAGGAAACAACGGTTGTAGGGACTTAATTTTCTCTACACTTCCTCACTACCTTTCCAGCTAAGATGTGCGTGGGGAATTGTTGTAAATATTAAGGTGGGGGTAAATCAATATTTATTTTCAATTTTTATTATTACAAGTTTAGATTCTTTACAATTTTAATCAAAGAAATGAGTTTATTAAATATAGAAAAAGATTGAATACAATATCTGATGAGTTTTTCCAAGCACAAACTTGGACTTTAATGAGGCTCCAACCTCTAGGGCTCTGACCCTATCTTACCAAGGCACCAACATTGAATTTAGGAGCACCAACTCCAAGGAAACCAACCCTTGAAATTTTGAGGCACCAACCCTAAGGGCTCTAACCCTATATATTTACTCTCTCAAGAAATTTGCTATCGTATTCTACGGCTTCCAGGGACTTCTTTACAAAAAAACATGTCTTTGTGGTCTTTGTAACAAGTCGTTGTCTACGTTATGGCTTCACTTCAGGGTCCATTTCTTTCCTGACGAAACAAGTCAAAAGACTGTCCTGCCACTTTGTCTTCAGTTCTCTTATTTTCTCGACCTTTGGCTTTTGCTACACCTTCTACATTTTCTCGACCTTTAACTTCCTCTGTCTCTTCAAGTTCATGAGCTTTGAACCTTCCTTATGCCCTATTATTTACGCCTGAGATCGATGCTCAAAAGTGAAGCGTTTTAACTCGTTTTTATACGAGTTTAACCAATACCCAAAAGACACATTCATTTTGAAGGAGAGGCCAAATTATGGATATTCATTCAATTACTCATAAAATTGTTTTATTTACAAAGATTTCATAGGAGAGACATACCCAAAGAGGTCCCACATCCACATCATCAATCACAATCACAACTTTTGGAGGTCCCGCAATCGTAACTCTCAACATCACCGATGTAACATGGCTGATATTCATACTGCGGATGAAATCGATGCAATATAATATTAAACCATCGTCAATAGATCTGTTGGCTCCATAACTAATATCATAATCGATGGTTGGGTTCACAAGTCTTATTGCAATCGGTTGTCAGGTTCACGAGTCTTATCGCAATCGGAGGATTTGGATATACATCCCTTTATGACTTGCGATATGAACGTTTCGATAGGCAGACGTGATATTTCATTGAGAATTATTGTAATGGTCAGCGGGCCCACACCTTATTTCACACATTGGAGGTTTTGGGTAGTGGCACATAATAGAATGCTGGTAAAGTCGCCGATATAAAGCAGTCGATGTGTTTTATTACATGTTTTAATCCTCCCTCCACTTAAATCCTCCTTTAACATTGTTAATTCTCCTCTACTGCGTGTTCCTATTTGTTTCTTAGTTCTTTCCTTCCAGTCAATTCTCACTTCTGTGGCCTCTCTTCATTATTTCGTTCTTTCGATAACTCTTCTTCCAATGTTTTTCCAATGGCTTTCCTGATGGATTTCCTACTTGGCTTCTTGATCCTATTGCTTCATTGTTCTGCTTCTCCTTGGCTTCACATCATCATTTGGTATCCTAGAATATTTCCATATTGACATCAATGACAATCTTGATCAACAATCTCCCCCTTTGCCATTAGTGGCAATATTCGTCTTTCTCCCCCTTTGACATCAATGGAAAAGGAGTCCACAAGGAATCCCCTGTCGAACTAATCCCCCTCTCAAACTTCTCCCCTGTCATGTAGCATCTTAAGAATTGATTTAGTGTGATGCTAAAGACATAACCCCCATATTTTGATGGAGATGTTCAAATGATTCTCGAGGAAGAGGTTTGGTGAAAATATCTGCAATATGTTCCTTGGTATTAATATATTCCAACTTGATGTTTTGTTCATCCACCTGTTCACAAATAAAATGATACTTGATTGGTATATGTTTGGTTTTTGAGTGCATTACTGGATTTTTACTAAGACTGATAGCGCTTGTGTTATCACAATAGATGTGATTTGTTTTTTAGTTTCTATGTTGACATCCTTCAAAGCTTCCTTCATCCATAGTATTTGTGTACAACAATCATCTACGGCTATATATTCGGCTTCAATTGTAGAGAGAGATATAGATGATTGTTTTTTGCTGGCCAAGCTACCAGGCAATCTCCCATAAAATGTATTTCCATGGTGATTTTACGAGCATCCATGCTTCCAGGCCAATCAACATATGTATAAGCTATCACTATAGGATTTGTGATTTTGGGATACCAAAGACCAAAGTCAGGGGTTCATTTCAAGTATCTGAGAATTCTTTTCACAACCAACATGTGGGATTGTTTAGGAGCTGATTGAAATCTTCCAACATTCCCACTACTTGCATTATGTTGGGTCTTGTAGCATTTAAGTCTAAGAGACCTCCAATTATTTACCTGTAAAGAGTTGCATCTACCAAAGGGGATTCATCAACTTTTCTTAATTTGTATTTTGTTGTCATCGGTGTTCTCATGGGTGCACATTTTTCCATTCCATATCTTTTAAGCATATCTTTGAGATATTTTGTTTGAGAGATAAACACACCTATTGTGGTTTGCGATAATTGTAGTCCAAGGAAGTAGGATAGCTCACCAATCATTGACATTTCAAATTCTTTTGCCATATTTTGAGCAAACTCATGGTTCATTTCATCATTATTTCTAGCAAAAATCAGATCATCAACATACACAAGGGTGATTAGTAATTTATCCTCATCCATATTCATGTAGAGATTACTTCTTGCCACCCCCTTTTTGAAGTTGTGTTGTTGTATACAGTGATCCAATCTTGTGTACCATGCTCTAGGAGTTTCTTTCAAATTGTATAATGCCCTTTTCAACTTACATACAAAGTATTTTCCTTCTGCTAGATCAAAACCTTATGGTTTCTCCATGTAGACTTCTTCCTTGAGTTTCCCATTCAGAAATCTTGATTTTGCATCCATTCGATAGACTTTGAATCCTTTTGAGCATGCAAATTCCAAGAACATTCTTATAGCTTCCATACAAGCTGCTGGTGAAAAGGTTTCTTCAAAACCAATTCCTTCAATTTGTGAATAACCTTTACATACAAGTCTTTCCTTATTTCTGGTGATTTGTCCATCTTCATTCATTTATTTTAACACCCACTTCATTCCAATTATATTTTTATCCTTTGGACGAGGAACCAACTTCCATGTCTCATTTTTCTTGATTTGAAACATTTCTTCTTCCATGGCTTCCACCCAATCAGGATCCTTACTTGTTGGAGTAAAATTTTTTGGTTCTATCATAGATAGGAGAGCAACATCATTTCTATATGGTGTATTTTTCATCCTTCTTCGAGTTTGTATTCCTTCATCTACATTGCCAATGATCTGCACTTTCGGGTGATTCTTTTGGAGGAATTTCACTTTTAAAGGAGTTTGAGATGATTCTTTTTGTTTTTGTTTTTCTTGATCTTTTTCTTCCTTTTCTGGTTCTTCTTCGATTTCTTCAATAAGGGGTCAACTCATGATCTTGAATTTTCTTTTCTGGAAGTTCTTCATCAATCTTAACATCAATACTTTCTACTATTTTCCATAGTCAATTATTGTAGCATTTGTAAGCTTTGATTTTGGTAGAATATCCAAGAAATATTCCTTCATCAACCCAAGAGTCAAATTTTCTTGGTGAGTCATCATTGATCTTTATGAAGCATTTGCTTCCAAAAATCCTGAAGTATTTTATTGAAGTACATCTTCCTTTCCATAATTCATAAGGATTCTTCTCGTTATTTGGTCTTAGTTGAGTTCGATTCAAGGTATAGACTATTGTCTCGACTGCTTCCTTCCAAAATCTTGGTTGCAAGTCAGCTGCTAGTAACATAGTTCTAGCCATTTCTTGAACAGTTCAGTTTCTCCTTTCAACTACCCCATTTTGCTTAGGTGTTCTAGCAGCGACGAGCTCTCTTTTGATTCCATTTTCTTTATAGAATTCATCAAATTCTTTCGATGTGAATTCTCCTCCTCTATCTATTCTAAGACATTTAATTTTGGAATCCTTTTCATTTTCTACAAGAGCTTTAAGATTCTTAAAACATTCAAATGATTCATATTTATATTTTATGAAATATACCCACATCATTCTAGTATAGTCAACAAAAAAGAATGAAAAATACCTTTCTCCTTGGAGTGTTGGAGTTCTGGTTGGCCCACATAGATCTGCATGAATGATCTCTAGATGTTTTGATGTGGAGAACTCCTTAGTCTTGTGGCTAGTTCTAGTTTGCTTTCCATGTTGACATGGGCCACATACAACTTGATCTAGTTTTGACATATTTGGAATGTCCCTTACTGCATTGATTTTGCTGATATTGATCAAGTTATCAAAACTTGTATGCCCCATTCATTTATTCCAAAACCAACTTTCACCTGTTTGACTTAGATGACATTTATCTTCTTGAATTTTGTTTAGAATGTAGATTTTATTTGACGTTCTAATTCCTTTCGCCACAAATTATCCTGAAGAAGAGTTCCTTATTTCACAATTTTTAGTGTTGAAGACAACATTATGTCATTGATCACATATTTAGCTAACACTCAAGAGATTGTGTTTGAGCCCATCTACCAGCAAATCATTTTGAGCCTTTCCTTTTCCATTAATAAGGGTAATGGTTCCTTTTCCAGCAATTTTGGCAAATCTAGTCCCAAAGGATACATTTCTTTCCTTCTTGTTTAGTGAGACAAACTTCTTTTTGTCACCTATCATATGTCTGGAGCACCCACTATCCACAAACCAAAGATTTTCCTCACTGTGAGCATGCAAAGCTAGATTGCATTTATCCATATTGGGATTTTCATCTTTTCCTTCTCTACTTTTGAGGGGGATTTTTGTTCGCTATCTCCATTATCATTACATAATGAGAAAATTTAATCAAATTTGGCCAAAGGATCAAACGAGTTGAAAGTTTTTATTTTCCCTTTCCCTTTGAGACTACTTGGTTTGTTTGTCTGATTTTTCAATCTTGGTGCTTCATTCTTATGAGCCATCCAATGTATAGCTTTATGACCAATTTTTTTACAATAATAACACTGTCGAAGGAATATAGTTTGGTACCTTTTATAATAGCCATGATTTGAATAAACCTTCTTCCTTGGAGTTGCTCTTTCTTCATTCTTTGGATTTGAGCTGGGCCTTTGATTAGATGATATTTCTTCTTTTGGATTGCAAAAAAGTACGTCAGCAAAGATTCTTATATTATCAGTGGCACTTGATGAAAAACCGATCCTGGACTTGACACTTTGATATTTATGAGTGTTGAGAATGTGATCAAGTGTTTGAGAACATTGTCAAATTCTTTTGATTTGTTCCATTTCCTTTTTGAGAGATAATATTTCAGCTTCATGTCTTTCACATATATTGTCCTCCCTTCTTTTAGCTTCCTCTTTCTCCATTTTAAGAGAGATAACCTTCTTTCGAAACTCCTCATTTTCTTTAATGGTACTTATCAGTAATTCATTTGTATCTTCTTTGGTTTCCTATCTTGGTTCATCATATTCAGTGAATGCCATAAATAGTACTTCCATGCTTCCAACATAGTAATTCTCTTCATTTGATTCATCATTACTTTCATTGTAATGGAAGATATCTTTGGATGATTTCTTCTTGATGACCACATATTCATCCTCATTAGATTAATCTTGTTTAGAGAGGAAATTATTATTAGTAAATCCATTCATTTTGTGTATCCTTACTTCCTCATTATCACCGCCATGCTTATGAGGACATTTTGCAGCATAATGACCTATTCTTCCACAGTTGAAACAAATAAGAGGATTCTTACCATTTAGCTTAGATCCTTTCTCTAGTCTTCGTACAAATTTCACCAATTCAGGTTCAACATCGGAGTCATCACTATTGGTATCCATCCTTTTCCATTTTTTGGTTTTGAGGCCTTGAATGCCACATCAATGGAACTTGGGATTCCTTTTCTCATCTCATAGGCAGTGAGGATTCCATGAAGTTCATCCATTTTGGGACCGCCTAGTTCCTTCATTTCTTCTATAGTGCTTATTTTGGTGTCAAATATATCTAGGAGAGATCCTAAGACCTTTTGAACAATAGTGCTTTCTTCAATATTTTCTCCCAATCCTTTAAGAGAGTTGACTACTTCATCTAATCAGAGGAAGTATGATGCAATATCTTCTTCATCATCCACTTTCAAACTTTCGAAATTCCTCCTATGAGTTTGAAGATTTTCCTTCTTAACCTTGGAGTCTCCATCATATAAGCTAACCAGCTTATCCCATACTTGTTTGGCAGAGTCACAATTCAAGACTTTCGTAAACTTAGAATCAGCAATTCCACTAGTAATGGAATTTAGATCTTTGGCATTGGCAATGTATTATTTCCTTTCATCTTGATCAGTAAGAGGAGTGGGAGGGGAATTGTACCCATTCAGAATAGTGTTCCAAACTTCAGGTCCAAGGGACATTAAGTAGGAAGACATTCTCTTTTTCCAAAAACCAAAATTAGTACCATCAAACAAGGGAAGGCTTCTTGTTCTCATTTCTTAATTCTTCATTGTAACTTTAGAATCCTTCTTCCAACTGTTAGGCTAATTCTGAAGAAGATGGCTCTGATACCAATTGTTGGAAATACTAAGTGGGGGGTGAATCTATATTTATTTTCAATTGTCATTATTACCAGTTTAGATTCTTTATAATTTTAATCAAAGATATTATTTTATTAAATATAGAAAAAAAAATGAATACAATATCTGATGAGTTTTTCCAAGCACCAACTTGGACTTTGATGAGGCTCCAACCTCTAGGGCTCCGACCTTGTCTTACCAAGGTACCAACCTTGAAATTAGGAGCACCAAATTCAAGGACACCAATCCTTCCAATTCTGAGGCACCAACCCCAAGGGCTCCGACCCTATAGATTTACTCTGTCAAGAAATGTTTGATTGTTTTCTACTGCTTCCAAGAAATTCGTTACAAAAAAGCTTGTATTTGTATTCTTTGTAACAGGTTGTTGTCTGCACTATGGCTTCACTTCAGGTTTGATTCTTTCTTGATGAAATAGGTCAAAAGACTATCTGGCCTCTCTGTCTTCAGTTTTCTTCTTTGCTCAAACTTTGGATTCTACTGCAACTTTTTCATTTTCTCGACCTTTGACTTCCTCTGTCTTTTCAATTTCACGAGTTGTGAACCTTCCTTATGCTCTATTTTTTTATGCCCGAGATCGATGCTTAGAAGTGAAGTGTTTTAACTCGTTTTTATATGAGTTTCACCAATACTCAAAAGACACGTTCATTTGGAAGGAGAGGCCGACTTATGGATATTCATTCCATTACTCATAAAGTTTTTTTATTTACAGAAGATTTCATAGGAGGGGCCGTACCCAAAGAGGTCTGACATCCATGTCATCAATCACAATTGCAACTTTCGGAGGTCCTGCAATTGTAACTCTTAACATCACCAGTGTAACATGGCTGAAATTCATATTATCGATGAAATGAATGTGATATAATATTAAACCATCTTCAATAGATCCATTGGGTCCACAACTAATATCACAATCGACAGTTAGGTTCACAAGTCTTATTGCAATCAGCGGTCGGATTCACAAGTCTTATCGCAATTAGAGGATTTGGATATACATCCCTTTATGACTTGCGATATGAGAATTTTGATAAGTGGACACAATATTTCATTGAGAAGTATTGTAATGGTTGGTGGGTCCGCACCTTATTTCACATATCAGAGGTTTTGGGTAGTGGCACATAATAGACCACTGGTAAAGTCGCTGATATAAAGTCGTCGATGTGTTTTATTACATGTTTTAATACTCCCTCTGCTTAACTCCTCCATTAACACTGTTAATGACCCTCAACTACGTGTCCCTATTTGTTTCTTAGTTCTTTCCTTTCAGCCCTTACTGTTGGGTTCTCACTTCTGTGGCTTCTCTTCATTATTCCGTTCTTCCTATAGCTCTTATTCCAATTTCTTTCCAATGGCTTCCCTGATGGCTTTCCTCCTTAGCTTCTTGCTCTTTTTGCTTCACGAATCTACTTCTCCTTGGCTTCACATCGTCATTTGGTATCCCATAATATTTTCATATTTACATCAATGACAATCTATATCAACAGGAAGTGCACCCCGTGGTTTCTGATGGAATTAATATCATAACCTAGTGACAGTTCTATTAACCCACACTTGTCCTTCATGGTTTGTGCTACTACCTTGTCTTGGGTTTTTCCAAATAAATCTTTGGTGAGGTCATTTCCTTGGTAAGGAAATCCAACAATCCTTCTCCTCAATATTTCATTAATCAGGATCCTCTTCCTCGGGCAGAGGCATCTGCCATGCACAAATACCAATAATTGTTAAACACAAGTTGTGTTAGACATGCTTTTACCAAAGTGTGGCATGTTTAAAATTTTTAGCAATCCTGATCTCTACAATCCCTGAGCCCACTGGTGTGACTCCAACCTTGTAACTCCGCTCTCTAGATAGTATACCTACTATAGGTACTTTCTCATCTCGGATTGTAGATACTTACTTTGGTCATTGAAGTCACAATCCTCCATCTACAATTGCGTAATTTTTTCCCAATAATTCTCATTCAAACGACACTTTTTCGAGTAACAGTGTTTTAAAATTGTCGAATTTCATGTCTTTGGGATATTTAACCAGCTTGACATCTAGTTTCCTTGGTGGAAAATATGGTGGCATCACAAATGGAATTTATGCACCCTTTGTCTCCATCTAGTGTATTTCACCTTCCTCCTCACTGTCATCGATTTGTTCTAGTTCTTTCTGCTGCACTGGTCTCTTCGTCTTCTGCGAATGTTTCTTATCCTTCTTGGTATTTTTTCACTACTGTTTCTATACCTTCTTTCTTGGGGATGCCCTTAGCTCTATAATAGGGGCTTCAACTGGTCTCTTTTCTTGTCTTCTTTGTGGATTTTCTTTTGTGATTACATGTTCTCACAGAAACCTCACACACATTGGGGCCATAGGTACACTTGATGCTACGGATTTACAAGTCTGGGCTTCCATGATATTTGCTAGCCCTTTTTCTGCAAACTCTCTAGAAATCTATTCAAAACTTTTCTCAGACATACAACATCACAATTGTCTCACACTTGGTCGCAAATTCTCAAACTAAATTCTCCAGATAGAAAACTGTAAAATGTGGAGTGGGACATCGATTTTATAGCGAATTTGAATTTCAAACCCCATTATTAGCTTAGATATTTCTCATTCAATGCAAATATGGTGCTATATCCAGCAATATGTGCTTCATAAATGTGTTTCTCCCACGCATTTTAATGACAAGTTTCTTTTAATGACAATTTTTTCCTTCCAATGGTAATATTTTCAGAGAACTTTGATGAACCTTCTCTTGTGGTCCAATAATCCTTCCTTTTTTAGTGTTATTTTGGACTTCGATATACTCCTGAATATCATGTAGTAATCTTCCTTTGGCAAAGTTCCCTTATGTAGAGTATTTTATAATCCAATGCCCACTTTCAACTGCAGGTGGCACTAAGACTCTTCTTCTTTCATTCTCTAGTGCGACGCTCGAGGCACAAAGTTATCCCTATATACCTTCAATGCGATACCATTCACTCATCTTGGAATCAACTGACCATTTAACTTGCGAGCTGAACTACACCACCATCAGATATGTTCTTGATGATATATGGTCCTAACCAATGTGTTTTAAATTTTCGTGGGAACTTTGTGAATTTTCTATAATATTAAAGTACAAGATTTCCTTTTAGGAATATCTTCTACTTTATGTGCTTGTCATGCCAATATTTCTCCCTTTCTTTTTACACTTGTTGATGAAAACTTGCTATAAACCTATCTTCTTCTAGAGAAAGTAGTTGTGTCATCCTTTCTTCCATTATATCAGAGTTTTCCATATTTGTAAAGGCTACAATTCTTAATCTTGGAATAATGTATTCCATAGGCATGATTGCTTATTGTCCATATACCAACCTAAAAGGTGTATGTCCTGCACGTTTCTTGCATGTTGTCCTATATGCCCACAACACCACTGGAATCCTTAGATCCTAGTCATTTTTGTTTACATTGCACCTTTTGTGAGTGCGTTCTCTAAAATATTATTGAATGCTTCCACAATTCCATTTTCCAAAGGATGATAAGGAGTGCTCTTCTAGTGGTAAACTTGAAATTCCTCAATTAATTCTTCAGTGGTTTGATTCAAGAAATGTGACCCTTGATCACACATCAATATGTTGGACATCCAAATCTGGACAAAATATACTCAAATATGAACTTCAAAGAAGTTTCTAAGCTGCAATATTTCATAGGTTGTGCTTCAGCCCATCTAGTAAGATAATCTGTCGCATTGATTATATACCTCGCACAAATATTTTTCCCTACTGGATTGATGGGTCCCACAAAATCAATTGACCATTTATCAAAATATTGTAATGTTACTTGTGGTACTAGTGTAATTTCATCTCCTCTTGAGGGTTTTCCTATTCTTTGGAAGATATCACAAGGTTGATAGTATTCTTTTTCATCTTTATGTAATGTAGGCCACCATAATCATGCTCTTAAAATTTTCTCCGCAGTGGATTTCCCTACATAATGTCCACCACCTGCACCGCTATGAGCTTTTGTCAAAATTATTTATCTTCCGTGCTCAAGAACATACCTGCGCAGTATTTCATTTGGTCGCAATTTATACAAATTCCTTGCTATTAGTGAAAAATCTGCTACCTTAACCACCATCTCTTTCTTCTGTGGCATATTGTATTCAGAAGGGGCCATTCCTATGGTTAAGAACTGAATAATATCGTTGAAGTGTTCATCTACTACTCTAATCGAAAATAGTTGTGCATCAGGAATATTAGCCTCTATATTTTCTGGTTCTTCTCCTCTTTCTATCCTCGAAAAATGATTAGGTCCAACATTTAGTCTTCCTAAATTAACAATAACTTCAAAGTCATACTCCTTAAATAGTAATACCACCTGCAATTTTTTCATCCTAAGGCAGGCTTGTTTGCAAATATTTTAGTGTTGAGTGATCTTTGAGCATCTTGAAATGTGATCCCAAAAAATAATGTTTGATCTTATGTAATTCATATACCATAGCTAGACCTTCCCTTTCTATAGTTGTATAGTTCTTTTCTGCTCTAGACAGTTTCCTACTTGCAAAAGCTATGGGGTGATGTATTTTTCTTGCACTAGGTTTTCCTAATATTACTCCTAAATCTATGCATGAAGCATCGACATGAACATGAAATTCCTTATTCCATTATGAAAAAACCAAGATAGGTACAGTTATGATCTTTTCTTTTAGTTTGTCAAGGCTCTTTTGAAACTCTCCCTTCCATAGGAATGTTACATCTTTCTTAACCAGTTTTTCCATTGACACAATGATTTGCGCATATCCTCTAATAAACTTTATATAATATCCTTTATGTCCTAGTGTGGTGCAAAGCTTCCTAACTGTCTTTAGTGGAGGTAAATTCACAATAATAGCTATCTTCGAAGGATCCACCATCAATCGTTGCTTGCAAATAATGTGTCCCAACAGTATACGAAAAGGTATAGAGAATATACACTTCTTGATATTCAGAGAAATCTGATACTCTCTGCATGTGTCGAGCATCATTCTTAAGCTTAAAACATGTTTCTTCAATAACCCAAACACTGTCCAATCATTGAAGTATACTTCCAAAAAATTGTGAATATACTCTTTGAAAGTTGCAACCGCTACTCTTGAAAATATGGCAGGGGCATTCTTCAACCCAAAAGGAATCACTTTGTACTGATATGAACCCCATTCTATAGAAAAAGCGGTCCTATGTCGGTCCTCTAGTGCTATTATAATCTGATGGTATCCTGAAAATCCATCTGCAAATGAATAGGCTTCCTGACCTCCTACATTGCCCAATACTTCATTAGTGAAAGTAGGGAAAGGATCATGTAGACATGCATTATTTAACTTCCTTAAATCAACACAAATCCTTGTTTCACCCTGTGTTTTCTTTTCTTGTACTACCATAGGGCTTACACATTCTAATTGTTCCATAAGTTCAATGATTCTAACTACTATCATTTTCTCAAGTTCTTTCTTCGCTTTTTCTTTCTATTTTGGATTCAGTCTATAATGCCTTTGCTTAACTAGCTTCACATCAGGCTTCAAAGGAATCTTCATAACTCCCAATTATCCTATAATTCCCTTCATATCTAAGAAATTAGTGGGGAATAAGTCTTGGTATTCATGCAAAATAGTTGTCTCTTTTCTAATTTTTTCTTCATCCCAGCAATCTCCTATGGTTGCAAACTTCGTTTCATCTTCTGACCCTATATTCACCTTCTTTGACTTTAACGACTTTGTTATATCAGACATTTCTATCTTAGGTTGGTTCACTTCACCGTAACCTTCTAATTCTTCCATGTCAATATTGTGAGGACCTTCATCTTCTACTACAATGATGTTGTAGCATTATAGTACATTTTGTAGCCACGCAACCTAATCACGCTGCCAAGTGAGTGGAATTTCATTCTCAAAAATTTTCTTTTTAACTCTCTGAAGGGCTAAATCTATTTATGGACAATTATCTTCAAAGCTAAATTGTTGGCATTATGACACAGATGTGGCACTATGGCATAAGTGTTGTCCTTTATGGCAACTCACTCAAGTGGCAAATCATTGTTTAGGCTCTCAAATTGATAGAAAATGAGATACCCGCAGGTGCCCCGAACAAAAAGTGCGGACATACCCGCAGGTTCTCCGAACAAAAGGTGCGGACGTCAAATTCACTCACTTTCATGCAGAGAAGCGCATGCACGTGGGAATTTTTATGATTGATCCATGGTATTTAGTGAGACGTTTTTGATCCTATGGTTTTGGTCCGTGGTATTGCATCTAAAATATTGAACCCCGGTTTTGGGTCCCTTGTATTGGATTTCTATGGTTTTGATCCATGGTTTGAGTAAGGGCTTGCCTATAAAAAGGAAAGGAGACCAATTGGCTAGGCACTCATATGTTGAATATCTTAAGACGAACAAGATCTGAGATACTTGCAATCAGTTGGTGAGTTATAGTTGAACCTGAGCATGAGAAGACAGATCAATTGAGGGTTCGTGATCTCTTTGGCGCATGATCAAATCTGTGGATCTGACACTCTGTGGCATATTGGAGGAATGATAATTTGGCTCTATTCAGTGGTTCGCAGGTGATCTAACCCGTAGGTGCGGAGGTACGCAGTTCAGATACAGGTGCAGGTGCAGAGGACCGCAATTCAGACACCGGTGCAGTTGTGGAGGTATGCAGTTTAGCGACAACTGCAGGTGCGGAGGTACGCAGTTTAGAGACAACTACAGGTGAGGAGGTGCGTAGTTTAGTGACAACTGCAGGTGCGGAGGTACACAGTTTAGCAACAACTATAGGTGCGGAGGTGCGCAGTTCAGCAATAGGTGCAGGTGCGGAGGTCCGCAGGATCGAGTTAGACAAAGTGCGGATATCCTCAGGATTATATTGGTGAAGTTGCGGACTTTTATTGAAACTTATTTTAGCTGCTTTTGTCTATTACTATAGTGTTCTGGGTTTAGAATAGGTGTCTGGTTACTGGTATTGTTTTCTAGAGTCTGAGAAGATAATGGTTGATTCAGTAGTTGATTGTGGAAAGGAGATTGGTTGATACACATGTGCTTAATGTTTGTTTGATGTTCATGGATCCAGTTTGAAAATTTATGAAACATGGTCCTTGGAAGAAAAGAGAAGGTTGAAGCCTTTAGTAGGTGAACACCTATGTACTAGTAGCTCAGCTAGTACAAGAGCCAAGGGGGTTGTAGCTCCCTTCTAGGAGAGTCTGGAAAACGAGAGAGGGTTGTAGCTCTCTGTAGGTTGCAGCCTACGTACTGGTAAAGGACTACACCAGTACAGAATCATTGTAAAAAGAAGTTTCTAATTGAAAGAAGATAGAGACATATTGCAGCAGGTGGTTTTCACCCACATTGGGTTTCCACCTTATATCTAGTGTTCTTTGGTGTGACTATCTGTTCTTGTTCATTATTATATGGTACTGACATACAAATTAATGGTCAACATCTGAAGAATAAATTAAATTATAAATCTGGAAGGTATATTGAAAAGAATTTGATAATACTGATTCACCACCCCCTTTTAGTATTATTTCCAACAATTGGTATCAGAGCAGGTCCTTCAGAAGAAGCTTGATCGCTTGAAGGAAGATCTATCATCATGAGCAACTACGAGAGAGAAGCATTGATCAGGCCACCAATTTTTGATGGGACAAACTTCATATATTGGAAGGTAAGAGTCACTGCCTATCTTCAATCTCTTGGTATAGAAGTCTGGGATATCATAGATACAGGGTACACTTTTCCGTCGGCAACACCTACAGATCCGGCTGGTAAGAAGCAATATGAAACAAATGCAGAGGCTGTCAATACTCTATTAGGATATCTATCTCAATCAGAGTTTGTCAAGGTTATGTAGTACAAATCCACAAAAGAAATATGGGATAAGATCGTTCTGAGCTATGAAGGAGATGAACAGGTAAAACAAGCAAAACTTCAAACCCTCAGAATTCAGTATGAAAATCTCAAAGTGTACAATGATGAAAGTGTGGCTAACTATTTTCTACGTATAGATGAGATTGTTAATTGTATGAAAAACTTGGGTGAAGAAATAAAAGAGGTTGTTGTGGTTGCAAAGGTACTAAGATCTTTGTCCTCTAAGTTTGAATCAAAAGTTTCTGCAATAGAAGAAAAAAAAAATCTACAACAACTTACCATGTCACAGCTGCATGGAATTCTAACTGCTTACGAAATGAGGAAAGGAGGACCATGAAATAGAAGAGAAGATGCATTCAAGGCTTCAGGCAAAGGAGATTACTATGAGTTAGGACATCTATCAGAAGAAGAGGAAGAATCAAATTTTGTCAAGAACCTTCAACGAGGCGCTGGAAGATTCAGAGGTAAGTTACCTTTCAAATGCTTTGCTTGTGGAAGAGTCGGTCACTATGCTGCAAAGTGTCCTCATAAAGATAAGCTTGATAAAATTAAGGAACCTATTAGATGGAACATGAAACAGATTGTAAATAAGAAAAGCTATTACACTCATGAAGATAGTGATGGACTTTCAAATAGTGATGAAGATGAACAAGGTAATAATTATAGACTTTTAATGGCCTTTGAAGATGATGATTTCATGGATGCTATAGATGAAGAAGGTCTGTATGAAGAAATTTCTAAACTCAAAATTTGTTTAGAAGAGAAAAATATGATTATTGATACTTTTCAATTCCAACTGGCTGAAAGGGAAAAACAACATGAAAAGTTGGAATGTGAAATTGTGGGTCTTAGAAAAGAGATTGAGAAAAGAAAAGTGCTTAATCTTAGATTTGTTAAAGGATTAGAAACTCTAGATGAGATTATCAATGTGCAGCGTTCTCCTCTAATCAAGACAGGTCTGGGATATAATGAAGAAGCATCTCAAGCGTAGAAACCATCCACCTCCAAAAGTTATCTTGATGCAGCAAGGAGGAGCGAGAAAAGGCCTAATAGAAATCACCAGGTAAATCAGGGACAGTTTACCTCAAGAATGAACAAAGACTACCAGGTAAATCGGGGGCAATCTACTTTAAGGACAAACATAAGCTACAACCAGCCTCAGGTAAAACCTTCTCAATTTGCCTCAAGAATGGATGTCAATAGAAACTACAGTCATTTGGCTGGTCGATTTGATAATCACAGGAGTTTCTTCAATGTCCAATGTTTCTCTTGTCATAACTTTGGCCACAAAGTAGCTCAATGTGTTGCCTATAAGACAATCATGACTAGAGAAGCTCAAAAACAGAGGAGTATGATTGGGATCATGAAACGAACCTACAATAACTTTTATTGTCTTGAAAATGAAATAGAATGCTCTATTTGTAACAACTTCGATCATGAAGATTATGAATGCAGGAGCAGGTTTTGACAGACAACTCAGAAGGAGCAAGCCTCAAGTGTCAAAACTTGGAGAATGAAGGAACCGCAACCGGAGAGATGTGCTATAGTTTTATATGCAGAAGGGAAAGAAAATCAATGGTACATCGACCGTGGTTGTTTGAAACATATGACGGGTGATAAAGAAAAACTTCAGTCATATAGTGCCTTAGAGAAGGAGAAGAAGGTCTCTTTTGGAAATGGCACCCGTGCTCTCATAAAAGGTAAAGGTTCTATTCAGTTAAAGGAAAAGGTCAAAGCTAGAAATGTCATGTATGTTGATGGCTTAAAGCATAATCTATTGAGCGTCAGTCAGATGTGCGATCAAGGAACTGAGGTCATATTTTGATCAAATGGATGTAGTGTTCGTGATCTTGATACAGGAAAAACAGTGATCAAAGGCATAAGAACTCCAAATAATTTATAAATATTCAAAGAAGGACAACATCAATGCTATCTAAGTAATAATGATGAACACTGGCTATGGCACAGAAGATTGGGGCATCTAAGCTTCTCACAAATAAGGAAAGCATACAAATACCAGGCAGTTCGTGGTCTTCCAGACATCAAAATTCTAGACAATACAATATGCAAATCATGTCAGTTTGGTAAGCAAACCAGAACTAACTTCCCTGAGAAGGAAGGATCAGCTAGCAGGCCACTTGAACTTGTCCATACTGATGTATGTGGTCCATCTAGGAAAAGGTCACCTCGAGGAGAAGAATATTTTATATTATTCATTGACAACTTTTCCAGGATGTGTTGGATAGGACTTATGAAGCACAAAGACGAAGCCTTTGAAAAGTTCAAATCATTCAAAGCCTTGGTGGAGAATGAATCAGATCACAAAATCAAATGCCTTAGGTCTGATAGAGGTGGGGAGTTTACCTCGAATGAATTTTTCGATTTTTGTGAAGAACATGGAATAAGAAGGGAATTCTCTACTGCTAGGACTCCTCAGCAAAATGGAGTAGTGGAAAGGATGAATAGAACAGTTCAACAAATGGCTCGTGCTATGCTTGATGAGTCTGGAACTCCCACAACCTTCTGGGGTGAAGCTGCATTTGCTGCAGTTGTTATTCTCAACAAGACAAATATCCAGGTGAACATCACTCAAACTCCTCATGAGATCTGGTATGGTGAGACTCCTTCGGTAAAACATTTCAAAATTTTTGGAAGCAAATGCTATATTAAAAATAATGATGAAAATCTTGGCAAGTTCGAACATAGAGCAGATGAAGGAATTCTCCTTGGTTATTCTCCTCACAGCAAAGCATACAAATTTACAATAAAAGGCTTGGAAGAATTGTCGACAGCATTGATGTAGTGGTGGATGAAGAAGAAATCACTCCCAAACAGGTAAGATCTGAAAACTTCGAAGAGGATGAAGACTACCCGTCAACATCAAATCAGATTCGTAATGAAGAAGAAACCCATGAGGCACCAGAGGAATAGATAAGGATAGAAGAAAAGACTCCATCCAGGTATGTTCAAAAGAATCATCCAGAATCTCAAATTTTGGGGCAAAAGGAGGCAGGTATACAAACAAGAAGAACAATTGCAGAAGCTTCAAGCTATTTGGCATTACTCTCCTCCGCTGAACCACAAAATGTAAAAGAGGCATGCCAAGATGAATGTTGGGTCAAGGTAGTGGATGAAGAACGTGAGCATATCGAAAAGAATAACACTTGGGAGTTGGTTCCTAGACCAAAAGATAAGAATGTCATAGGAAAAAAATGGATCTTCAAAAACAAGTTGAATGAAAATGGGGAAGTAATTAGAAACAAGGCCAGACTTGTTTCTAAAGGGTATGCTCAGAAAGAAGGAATAGACTTTGAAGAAACTTTTGCTCTCGTTGCTAGACTTGAGGCCATCAGAATGTTCCTTGCTCTCTCTAGCTTTCAGAAGTTCAAAGTATTTCAAATGGATGTGAAATCAACCTTTCTGAATGGAGACTTAGAAGAAGAAGTGTACATTGAGCAACCAGATGGTTTCATCCTTGGGAATGATCCAAATCTTGTATGCAGACTAAAAAAGGCTCTCTATGGTCTTAAACAGGCTCCAAGGGCTTGGTACTATCGTTTGGACAAATACCTGCATCAACAAGGTTTTTCAAAAGGATCAGCAGATGGTAATCTTTATATAAAAATTGAAAAGCACAAATTGCTAATACTTGTTGTGCATGTAGATGATATTATCTTTGGCAGCAATGAAGAAGATATGAGTCAAAACTTTGCCTTGGTAATGCAGAAAGAATTCAAAATGTTATTGCTTGGAGAGCTGACATATTTTCTTGGTCTATAAATCAGACAAAATGAAGGCGGTATCTTTTATCTCAAACCAAGTACCTCAAGTAGATCTTGAAGAAATATGGCATGGAAGATTCGAAACCAGTATGTACCCCTATGGTTACAGGATGCAGCCTCAGTGAAAATGATGAATCAACAGCAGTGCATCAACCAACCTATAGATCCATGATTGGAAGTCTACTTTATTTGACGGGTACCTGACCAGACATCATGCATGTAGTGGGAATAGTTGGAAGATTTCAGGCAAATCCAAAGGAAACTCATCTTCAGGCAGTTAAGAGAATCTTCAAGTATCTTCAAGGAACTCAAAACTATGGCTTATGGTATCCTAGAGATACATATCTCACACTTCATGCTTACACAGATGCAGATTGGGCCGGAAGCGTGGATGACAGAAAAAGCACTAGTGGTGGTGCATTCTTTATGGGTTCCAAATTGGTATCTTGGTTCAGCAAGAAACAGAGTTCAGTAGCATTATCTACAGCTGAAGTAGAGTATGTGGCTGCTGCATCTTGTTGCAAAAAACTTCTTTGGATGATGCAAACTTTGTAAGATTTCCAAATCACTTGTAATCCACCTATCTCCATCCTATGTGATAATACAAGTGCAATCGACATTTCAAAAAACCCAGCCATGCATTCAAAGACCAAGCATATACCCATCAAATATCATTTTCTTCGGGAACAAGTGCTTGAACAAAAGGTGAAGTTGGAGTATGTTCCCTCTAAGGAACAAGTTGCTGATATACTCACCAAACCATTTCCCAAGGAAACATTTGAATACCTTAGACAAAAGCTGGGAGTAGTTGATGCATCATCTTGCTGTTGAATCTTGTCTGTGGTACGCGAATTTCATATGGGGTATACGCATACATGGATTGGTCAGAGATCAGTTGGCATAGGTTCAGGGGGAGCATATATTCTTCTAAATATGCATTGTTGGCATTATGGTAGAAGATCTTGGAGGAGCAAGTACAGAAGAAAAACATGGATGCTGATCTAAATAATGCTGCTAATGTTTTGTCTCTATGTCTTATATTTCTTCTGTCAAGGTCATGTAACAGCCTATTTTGGTTTCCCCTCTATGCCTGGGATGAATGATATAATGTACTTGGTTGTCATATGTAAATTTCTGATGTAAACCCACTTGGTTGGGTGGATGATCTCCACTTGGTTGGGTGATGAATGTATGTATAGAGTCTTTTGGTGATAGGAAGGTCATTTATGGTGTATGGTGGATTATGGTTCTTCTTGAAGAAAATTTCCTTTGCAGATCTGGCCTACAGTCAGGGGGAGCATGATTAGCACAGTAGATCAAAGTTTTCAGCATGTTCTCAGGGGGAGCATATCCCTTTTCCCTTGATGAAAAAGGGGGAGAATGACTTTGAGGATCTTGGGGTTGCCATCAAGTCCAAAGGGGGAGATTCTTGGCATTATGACATAGACGTGGCGCTATGGCATAAGTGTTGTCCTTGATGGCAACTCAATCAAGTGGAAAATCACTGTTCAGGCTCTCAAATTGATAGAAAATGAGATACTTGCAGGTGCACCTAACAAAAGCTGTAGACCCGCAGGTGCCCCAAACAAAAAGTGCGGACATACCTGCAGGTTCTCCGAACAAAAGGTGCGGACGTCTAATTCACTCACTTTCATGCAAAGAAGCGCGTGCACGTGGGAATGTTTATGATTGATCCATGGTATTTAGTAAGAAATTTTTGATCCTATGGTTTTGGTCCATGGTATTGCATCTAAAATATTGAACCCCGGTTTTGGGTCCCTTGTATTGGCTTTCTATGGTTTTGATCCATGGTTTGAGTAAGGGCTTGCCTATAAAAAGGAAAGGAGATCAATTGGCTAGGCACTCATGTGTTGAATATCTTAAGACGAACAAGATCTGAAATACTTGCAATTGGTTGGTGAGTTATAGTTGAACCTGAGCATGAGAAGACAGATCAATTGAGGGGTCGTGATCTCTTTGGCGCATGATCAGATCTGTGGATCTGACAGTCTGTGGCATATTGGAGGACTGATAATTTGGCTCTATTCGGAGGTCCACAGGCGATCTGACCCACAGGTGCAGAGGTACGCAGTTCAGATACGGGTGCAGGTGCGGAGGACCGCAGTTCAGACACGGGTGCAGTTGCGGAGGTACGCAGTTTAGCGACAACTGCAGGTGCAGAGGTACGTAGTTTAGCAACAACTACAGGTGCGGAGGTGTGCAGTTTAGCGACAACTGCAGGTGCGGAGGTACGCAGTTTAGCAACAACTGCAGGTGCGGAGGTGCGCAGTTCAGCGACAGGTGCAGGTGTGGAGGTCCGCAGGATCGAGTCAGACAAAGTGCGGATATCTGCAAGATTATATTGGTGAAGTTGCGGACTTTTCTTGAAACTTATTTTAGCTTCTTTTGTCTATTACTGCAGTGTTCTGGGTTTAGAATAAGTGTCTGGTTACTGGTATTGTTTTCTACAGTCTGAGAAGATAGTGGTTGATTCAGTAGTTGATTGTGGAAAGGAGATTGGTTGATACACATGTACTTGATGTTTGTTTGATGTTCATGGATCCAGTCTGAAAATTTATGAAACGTGGTCCCTGGAAGAAAAGAGAAGGTTGAAGCCTTCAGTAGGTGAACACCTACGTACTAGTAGCTCAGCTAGTACAAGAGCCAAGGGGGTTGTAGCTCCCTTCCAGGAGAGTCTGGAAAATGAGAGAGGGTTGTAGCTCTCTGTAGGTTGCAGCCTACGTACTGGTAAAGGACTGCAGCAGTAAAAAATCATTGTAAAAATAAGTTTCTAATTGAAAGAAGATAGAGACATATTGCAGCAGGTGGTTTTCACCCACATTGGGTTTCCACCTTATATCTGGTGTTCTTTGGTGTGACTATCTGTCCTTGTTCATTACTATATGGTACTGACATACAAATTAATGGTCAACATCTAAAGAATAAATTAAATTATAAATCTGGAAGGTATATTGAAACGAATTTGATAATACTGATTCACCCCCCCCCTCTCAGTATTATTTCCAACATAAATGTCAATATAAACCCATCAACCATCTCTATCCGACTCGTAATACCATGTTAAAGTTCTGTTTCCAAATACCAATTTTGAGGAATTGTCTCTAGTGTATGGATGAACCCATGCACCCATTCTTCTCGTGGAATATATTTCCATGTTGTCATGCAAAGATGGATGTTCTCTCTAGGATTAGTTCAACCATCATATTTATCTTTTAATTCTATGTCTACTTGACCAAGCCTTACCCATATCAACCTTCAACATTCTTGCGAAGTTCCTATATTCTTCTTATGTGTTCCCCACCATCTAGCAGGAGTAGCTCTTAGCTCTATATCCAGGCTAATAGTATTTGACATTATGGTACCTATTCTTTAGATTCTTCAAGAAAAATATTTATATCACCGAAACCATCATAGTAAGGTAAATTACATACCTCAGAGGTTATACAACGAATTGATTTAGTCATTCCTGCACATTGTCTTGTAGACACTCCATGTAACCAATTTTGCCAATTTTCTAATTCTTCTTTTGAATCTAAAGCACATGAGTTGTTATGCTTGCAACTCACCTTTCCATCTGCACTAGGGTTGATCCATTCTTCTTATTTGGCTCTCACTTGATAGATGCTATCTATATCAATTGTGTTGCACTCCTCTTTAACTGGCTCTATATAACTTGCTCCTTCTGATGAATCTAAGGGAACTATCACTCTCATATTGTTATTTTCAAATATCATTTGCATCTTCTTCAAGTTGATTATAGCCATGTTTTTAAATGCCCAATCTAATCCAAGTAATGCAGGATAAGGGTTACTATCATCCACAATTTCTATTACCACAAAATTTGTAGTAGTGCATACCCCTTCAATGTCCAATGTAATTCCTGATAATCTTCCTAGTGGAACAATCTTTTGTTGATTCACCATTCTCAATTGAATAGGTGACCATTGCAACTTTGGTTAACCCATTAGTTCCCATGTTTGCTTCATCAAGGCATTAGCTTCAGATTCTAGATCTAAAATAACTTGATCCATATCATATTCTCCTATTTGTGCACTAAGCCTCATTTCCTTTCCAATTCTCTTTTGTTTATATAAATTGTTTACTTCCCACATTTCACTATGTCTTACTTTGTTAGATGCGCAGGAGTCTATGAATTCCTATAGCCCTTCTACAACTTTTTGGTGTCATAACAACTTCATGCAAGTTTGTATGAAATATTTTAAAATACCTGGATCCATATCTTGTGTTGCAACTGCTATTATGTCATTGTTATTCTTCTGCTTTGGTTGCGCACTAGATGCGGAAGCTCCTGTATCCATAAAGCTTCGCTTCGCTACCATAAAGACTTATTTTTTATTGTGAATATCGAACATTGACAGTTTCTTTGTAGCCTTTCCAACCCATTTATCTTCAACTACTCTCTTCCCATCTGCTTTGTCATTTCCTATCAGAGCTCCAGTCCTTGTTACAATATTGATGCTAGGTTCATCTGTCCTCAGTTTCGTAGTCATCATCCGAATGCTTTAGGTCATTTGTGGATTCTTATTTTCTTGCATTTTTGCTATAAGTACTAGACACTATTCAATGACATGATCAAATGCTTTGCAATACTTACACGTCGTAGTCAGATTTTGACAGTCTCTTATGAAGTGACCTGCATGCTCGTAGTTATAAAAAGTAATTTGTCCCTGACCACATTGTCCACTTCCTTCGTGTCCTTGTTCTTCATATTTCATTATATATGTATTAGCACTGCGATCCATCATCAATCCATAGGCACGACAGTTATTTTCATCATGCCCCATCGACTTACAAAACTTACAAAATAAATTATTTATAGTTTTCATGTATTTTTGTAACAAATAGAAATGTTCAAAGTGATGGTCACCTCTAGTTCTGCATATCTTGAACCATAAACTAGATCCAACATTCAAAGGATTAGGTGCTCCACTCGCTATGTAATTTCTGAAAATAGGACATTGCTCTTTAGTGTGACATTTTTCTTTGCATTTTGTACACCAGACCTCTTTGTGGACTTCTTTACTCTTCTTCATGTCATGTAGTTGCAGAGTCAAATTCTCCAGCTAACTCTATATCTATTTCATACCCGCATTTGTATCACTTATCGGAGAAGCTTCTAACTTCATTGCCAACTCCAAAGCTTTGGATTGAGTCTCTATTTTATACTGTGTCAAAGGTAATCTGATGTGTGGAAGCAGTGCAGCTATAAACCATTCCCTGTGCTGCTACAGAGCTATATCGAAGCTCACTTGATCCAAAAATACCTTGAGCCTTTGATCAAATTCCCATACTGAATCATTCGACCTTTGTTTGATTTCATTTAGTTCTATGATGCACCGTGACTCGGATTTTGGTTTCTTGAATTATTTTACCAACATTGATTTTATCTCTATGTAAGACCTGATATGGTTGCTTGAATATTTCGTATACCAATTTAATTCTCAATCTCTAAACGTTGTGGAGATTTGTGCCTTTTTCATATTTTCATCATGCACTTGCTTCGTGGTCCATACTACTTCGCATAAGAACCAAAACTTCTCTAGATCCTTTGATCTAGTTCCTTTAAAGATTGGGAACTTAAAATAATTGGCCATCGTTCTTCTCGCAGGAGGGGGATTCGTAAGGTGGGGGGAAGGGGGAGTAGGGGTAGGGGTGGGCAAAACCAAAATTTGTGTGACTCTTGCTAGATTCAGGCTTCGACGCACTTTCAGGCTAAAAGGGTGAATACTACGGAGTTCCTTTGGGATTCTCAAGGGGGTTTCCTTCACCTTCAGATTCACTCAGCAGAGGGATATAGTCAGTCTCTATGAAAAGCTTCGGATCTTGGCCACGAGATCTCTTCTTAGTGTCTACTCTATACCTTTTTCCACTTTGCATTGTTCCAGTCTCTTCTTCAGATATTTTTCCAAACATAATCTACTAATCTAACTGCATTTGAAGAATTCCCTTTTCACACAAAATCATTTTAATCAATAATTTCAAAGATCTCAAGTACTTACATTGCAGTCTCTTCAAAAAATTTTGTTCAGCTTCACTATAGGAAACCATCGAGTCTACTACAAAATCAGTAATAAATCCTCCTAAAATGTTGTCAACCTAGAAATCAACAGCTCTTGAAATTCTGTTATCAGTGTTCTTTAGTTGTTGTATCAATTCTAGAGTCCAATGCTTAGGTTCGTCTCCTTTAAAACAATTCTTTCTCTTTGTCAATCTTGAAATCCACTCGTATAGCTCGATATGAAATGAACTAAAGAAGATTTTGTATTGATCTTCAAAGATATACTTTTCCAACCACCTTTTAGATGACAATTTAGGGTTTTTGTTCTCCTAATCTTCAAATTCACGTTCCTTTTGTTCTACCCACTTCTAGATTTCATTCTTCAACGGATGCCAAAACATATTCCTCAGACAGATCTTGGTCCTAGAAATGGAACCATTTTTTGGCTTATATGGGCTTGACCTAGGTTCAAAGTGTACTGCGCACCAACAAAACTCTCAACCATTGGCCCTCTCGGCAATGACCTGCAAGTAGATTACAGTTGCACCAGAAGTGATTATGGGAGGTTGCAGAACTAGGTTCCTGCTAAGGCACCCATGTATTGCCTTTATGATTTAATTCTTATGAACAAATTTGTCTTAAAAAATTATTTCAAATTGATACATTACTTCACATAATTACTCACTGAAGCATAACATAAACATTCATAAACTGTGCAGTACTGAAATAAAGTGTAGATAATAAGAAAATAAACAATGAGACACAGATTTTACTGTGGTTCATCCCAATGTGAGACTACATCAACAAGACCTATTCCTTGTAATATGGAATTTGTTACAACAAATAGTTCTTTCCTACGCACATAGTTGCAGCGTGTCTGTGCACTAAGTTGCAAATGGTTTGCGCAAACAACTGCAGACCCAAGCCTCCTCGTACACTTCTATGGGGCCTTGCCTTTCCAAAGTACACAACACAAAAATATCTTATAAACATAGATTTTTCTTAATTAGATCATTCCTTCATTCTTTATTCATCCCTATATATACTATTACATGAGGGATTTACATCATGATATTGCCATGGACCCGATACCATGGTTTCTAAAATACAATGGACTATGGCCTAAAACCAACAACTTTACAATATTTTAGTGCTTTTGAAAAATGGAAGGGGCTTTGTTGCAAAGCCCTGATGCTTTGGGGTCTTCTTCATGCTCTGCTGCGCAGTTCACTTCGTACTCTGCGACATCCTTTCTACTGTGTTCTTCCACAAAACTTGGATTTCTTCCTAAAAACTACCCAAAATATGGCCAAGTTGGGCTGCGCCCAAAAACTTCCGTCAGATATCAGCTCTATCATAGTCATATTTCCTGTATCTAAACCACAAACATACCTGGTCCCACTACACAAAATTATATATGTTCTACACTAATCTCACCCATTCTTTGTGGTGAAGAGAAAGGCTCCTCTACTCTAGACTAATGATGTGAGTGGCCTTTCTTCACCTTTTGGTAGATTTATCCCCCCTCTACGTTCATCTTTTAGCATTGAATCAACTACATCCTCAAACAATTATCTCTTTAGTAGTGTCCTTCCCTGCTTGTCTTCTAAGTCCTTAACTGACTTACCACACACTTTTTTGTACTTCTATAATTCTTTGCACCCCTTGTCCTTTTTTAGCATGATGCAATCCTTAAGTTAACTTCTTGGTTCCTTGCATCACACGGAGCTTTAGCCACTCATGGTGTCAAATTCACGTGGCATCGTTCCCTTGTCACACAACAACATTTTAATCTAAGTTGACAATGTTTCTAAATATCTACCTCACGGTTCCCTGAGGCAATCTTGCTCAACTATACTAAAATATTTGGTGGATTCTATCACAAAATCTACCATCTACCCTTCTAAAACACTAGTTAATTAGAAATCAACTACTCTAGAAAAAGAATTACTTATAATATTCACTCTACATAGCAAATCAAGAATTCAATGGTAAGGTTCTGGCTAGAAGCCCAATCCTCGCTGCCTCAGTGCATGTTTAAGCCACTCCAACATTATGATAGAAAACTCTATGAAGAAGATGTTATGAAAATTAGAACAAAAATGTCTGCACAACCAATCTTCTGGAGAATGCAGAGGTTCCCAGTTTTCTCCATCATGAACTCATATATTTTCTACTTGAACCACTATTCAATTTCTTTTGCAGTTGGCCTCCACATCGCTTTTCTACCATAGACCTTTAGGTATTGGAAAAAAAACATTTTTTGGTGCTTCACGAGGGAATTAACCCATGGTTTTGGAGTTTTCAAAGAAAATCCCCAAGAATGTTGGCATTGTAAAGGTTTGTAAGCAAACAAGGTTTCACATGAGGTATCCAATGGGTTAAAGTTTCTGTATAGAGGCAAGGGGTGTAAGATGAAGTTCTATTTCATACAAACCCAAACTAGTTGATCATAGTTACTCTATGTCCTCGATAACCCCATAAATAAAATATACATTCCCAACCCTTACTGGACACATTACGTTGTTCAAATACTATATTCAACACCATCCACACATAACACACATTTTTTTATAAAAAAATCATTCTGTGATAACCCTTCAAAGTATATGCACATATTAAATTCAAGGTACATGCACAATATTAACTTCGAAAGGAAATAATAGAAAACATGGTTCATTCCTTGTACGACATAGTCATGTACAATTGATAAAGTGATTACATAGGCATAAAATATAAATTTTATGTATACTTAGATTCCATCCTTAACATTCACCATGGAAACACAAAATTAAACATCAGAGTAATATCTTAAAATCTACCAAACTTTTTATGATGTTAATATTCACTTCCACATCTGCTAACCAACTGTTTGGGAATTTATGATATTGGTTAGAAAGGTACAACTATTCACTTCCACTTCAACACTGTTCCTTCTGGTAACAACCTTTTCAGAATCTCTATCGTCTTGAAGTGAAGAGTTCCTTTCTTTGTTAAATTGAATTCATAAGCAAGTATGTCAACATCCTCCAATTTTAAGAGGTCTATGTAACTTTTTATATTTGTACCCTTTCTTTTTCTCTTTCTGAAATCGCCCCGCCAGCCCCGCGGGCCGTTGGGTTGCCAGGGTGGGGTGGGGGCTATCTACAGCCCCCCACCCCACCTTGTCGTCCCAACAGCTCACAGTGGTGGCAGGTTGATTCTAGGAATCTCCTCACCACCCCCATGGGCTGTTGGGCCACCGGGGTCAGACAGCGGCTGGCCGCAGCCCAATGACTTGCGAGGGTGGCGGGGTGATTTCGCACAGCCTCCATCCCAACCTAGTGGCCCAACAGCCTGCGGGACTGGCGGGCTAATTCCAAGAATCACACCGCCACCCACGTTAGTCGTTGGGTCGCTGGTGTAATGCCCACAAGTTGCTAACCATTTAGTGATGGGCGCGCAAGGGATGAGCGACCGACGAGCTGGACCAACCAGCAAGTCGGGAATGACCAGATGGTGTGACGAGTCAGAGAAAACGCAAAATTCGACTAAGTGTTGGAAAGTTCAGTGGTGAGCTTATATGTTGAGGCGGTCCCGGGTGTGGGTGCCCTCACCGTGGCCAACATGAGAAACATGGAAAAATGTCTAAGTGTGGGTCAGCTTAGCCATGGGCGAAGCCCTTACCTTGGGTGACCTTCATATATATACGTGAGGGAGAGTTGGAGAAGAGACATCCAATTCGATCATGGAGTTCTAAGCATCTATGAGCAGGGAATGCAAAGTTAGAGTTTGGAAGTCTAAAACGTAGGGCGAGGTGAAGGTAGTGTTGTAGGCCAAAGCACATAGCCGTAGAATCAGGAATTCGTTCCAGTGGATCAGTGGGCAGGCTAAACGGAATATCATTCATGAGTTTGGGTGATGGGCTAAATGAATTATCATTCGAGAGTTCGGTTGATAGGATGAACGGGTTTCCGTGCGAAGTCGTTTGGTGGACGGGTTGAACGGAATATCGTTTAGGAGGTTAGGGCGGCGAGCTAAATGAAGGTTCCGGTGGGCTAGCTAAATGAAGGTTCATGTGGATGAGATGAACGGAGGAAGGTTCAGGCAGATGAGCTGAACGAAGGAGCATTTGGGTGGCGAGTTGAATGGAGGAGCGTTCAAGTGGTGAGTAGAATGGAATAATGTTCAGGTGGGTGAGCTGAATGAGGGTGCATTTGGGTGGTTAGTTGAAAGAAGGGTTGCATGAAATATCATTCAAGAATTTTGGGCGGTCGGGTGAATGACGAGTCGTTTGGTGAGTGGTTGAACGACAAAACGTTCGGTGGACGGTTGAACGTGAAAACATGAACAGGGGGTGAGTTGGTCGGGCCAGGCGACACGAGTTGGCAGCATGACAAGTTGAATGGTGGGTTGTTCAATGAGTTGGAATGCCACAATGGTGGGTGCGTGCGGTTGAACAGCGAGCCGGGGCACCAGTGAAATGTGAAATGGCGAGTCGTGCGGAGGGTCGTGTTATGGATGAAACGAAGGAGCACAAATGAACGAAGTGTCAGGCAGACGAGCTGTGGGTGTGCACCGAGTGGGCAACATGACAAGGAAAGGTTGCACGATAGCTGAATGATGGGGTTCCGATTCTAAATGAAGTGTTGGTGAGGCTGCATGGGGGTACAATCCGAATTGTGAAAATTTGTAGGTTGATGTAAATTTGTCAAAATTGAAAATTTATAATTGTCATTTGGGCAGACTCTATTTACAGGGAGTTGCCTCTCCCAAGTTAATATCATCTATTCACTCATGGTTAATGATACATATAATGTGTATAGAAATGTAATGTGAAAATTTCCGTTGTGTTAAATAAAATATTATACCTAGCAAGTTGAAAATAAACTAAGTATAGAAGTAGGAGTAGCCCTCATCCGCAAGTATTGTTAAAAAGAAAGCGGTTGGTGGTGCCACACCCCCGATCATGCAATTGGAGGAGTACTGGCAAGGTAGTGGAGTGACAACCGGGGTAGGGCGGAGGGCTATAGACAACGTCCGCCACACCTCGACAGCTCAACGGCCCGCAGGGGTGGGGCGGAGGGTTGCGGAGAATCGCCACGCCACCCCCACGGGTCGTTGGGCTACCGAGGTGGGGTGGGGGCTGCGAACAGTCTCTGCCCCACCCCAGAGGCCCAACGACCCATGGGGGTGGCGGGCCGTTGGGCCGCCAGGGTGGGGCGAAGGGCTGTCCGCAGCCCTCCGCCCCACCCTGGCGACCCAATGACCCGCGAGGGTGGCGGCGTCATTCTGGGAATCACCTCGCCGACCCTGTGAGCTGTTGGGCTACTGGGGTGGGGCAAAGGGTTGTGGACAGCCCCTGCCCCACCCTAGCTGGCCAATGGCCCACGAGGGTGGTGGGCCGATTCCAGGAATCACCCAACCACCTCAGGGCCATTAGGCTACCAAGGTGGGGCGAAGGGCTACGGAGAATTGCCCCGCCTCCACCACGAGCCGTTGGGCCACTTGGTTGGGTAGAGGCTGTCTGCAGCCCTTTGCCTCACCCCAACAGCCCAATGGACCACGGGGAATGGCAAGGTGATTCCTGGAATAACCCCGCCACCCCCATGGGATGTTGGGCCGTCGGTGTGGGGCGGTGTCTGTCTGAAGCCCTTCTCCCCACCTCAACAGCCCAATAGCTAGCAGGGGTGGTGGGGTGATTCCTAGAATCGCCCCGCCACCCCCACAGTCCATTGGGCTGCTGGGGTGAGGCAGAGGGTGCTGGGGTGGGGCAGAGGCTATCCGCAGCCCTCTGCCCCACCCCAGTGGCCCAACAGCCCGCAAGGGTGGCGAGGTGATTCCCAGAATCACCCCACCACCCCTGTGGGCTGTTGGGCCGTCGGGGTGGGGTGGTCCGCCACCCCCGCGGTCTGTTGGGCCGCCAGGGTGGGGTGGAGGCTGTCTGCAACCCTCCGCCCCACCTTAGCAGCCAAACAGCCCGTCGGGGTGGCAAGGTGATTCCTTGAATCACCCGACCCCAGCGGGAGGGGGGGGGGGTGGAGGCTGCCCCACCCCAATGGCCCAATGACTTGCGGGGGTGGCAGGACAATCCCAGGAATCGCCGCGCCACCGTCACGGGTCATTGCGTCGCCGGGGTTATTGTTATTGTCAAGCTTCAAGGGGAAAACACGTTCAAGGATGCAGCTTACATGGTAAGACGTTTAAAATGTATATTTGATTAATGTTAAAAAATTCATTTATGTACAAGTTAATTGAACTTTTATTATTTCATGTTACAGGCAAAAGTCAAATCTTCTTAACTGTGAAGATCAACTATTCATAAATGATTGTGAGTTCATCCATATTGATAGTTGGGCAAAATATGATAGCTATATGTATATGATTTTTAATCGGATAAATGGAAAGAGTCATAGCCAAAAACTAAATTATGATGTTGTTGTTAGAAAACTAACATATGAAGAAAAAGAAGATAAAGGAGAGATAGTTAAAATTTATCAAAAACCGCAGTTATTGAATAGCTATCTTATAGACATATGTTTAAATGAGGGAGATTGGGTTCTTGTTTTATTTTTTGGCTCATGTAAGTTTTATTATATGGAATTGAATTTCAATATATTATTTCTTAATTTATATGTCATTGTACTAATTTACTTCATTATTTCTTTTGTGCTTGATAATTATGTACAACGCTAGCATGTTGCCTACAAAAAGGAAGAAATTGTATTGCAATTGAAAAAGATCCAATACAGTGCAACTTTATTCAGCAAAGAATTAATGCTCTTCAATTTCTTCCAAATGCAATGCAAGAAATTGGGTTGAAGAAAGGGGATTTTAGTGAATCACTAGTGGAAAAAAAGGCAAAGGTACCCCAACCACCATTACATGGAATGATTATAAAGGCATACGTTGGGAGATTCGCAGACATCAAAGATCCATTAGAAGAAGAAAATGAGCAAAATGAAGGAGAAAATATTGTGGAAGAAGACAATGATGAAACTCTAGAGGATGAAGAGTTTGGATTATGTGACATTGTTGATTAAATTTAAGTTATGCTTGGAAATCAAGTTCATTTTTTGTAACTATTAATTAGTTATACTTGTAATGTTTTGACTTTGACATTTTATGAGAAGAATAAGCACTCAATTAATGTGGTTATGCGTTCAATATTTGTATTATGTGATTTTTGCATTAATTTTATGTTAATCATTATTTTTTGAAAAAAGCAGTGATTATTATTATTTTTTTGACATGAAATTCATAAAAAAAAACTATTATTTAGCCATTTTTAGTTAAAATTTTCCTATAAAAATTGTGACTTTGACATGTCATTTCTAGCAAAAAATTACAAAAAATTATCAAACGTGTAGTTTTTTAGTTATATTTAAGTTAAAAATGGTTATTTTTATGCGAGTTGTTAAAAACTATTGTTTTTTAGAGACAATTATTTCATGTGGATTGAAAAATTAATTAATGATGTATAAGTATGTAGAATATTGAAAATTCAAAATATCGACCTTCTTCTTTAAATATGAAAAACAATAAAAACCTCACTACTAAAAAAAATAAAAATAAAATAAAAACAAGAAAATATGAAGAAGACCACTTCAAAAATTATTAAATTTAGAAAATAATTATTTATGTTTCATACAGTAGAAAATTTAAAGTAAAAAAAGAGGTGTTTTAAAAAAAGGGCCTGATGGAGAATTACCACTTTTTTAAATCAACATGAAAATCACTACCATTCTAAAACACAATGCACATAAAAAAAAATTAAAGTGCCAAAAACTATGCTCTAAAAAAACATGTGTGTTCTGCATCACCCCTTTTCAAAATTGGGTCACTTTTTTTCTATCTCTACAAAACGGGTAATAGTATCAGTTCCCGTTTCAAAGTTTACATTGTTACTAGCAATATTCTGGAATGGACACAAAATAAGCACTTCTTCAAGTTTAGCGCGATATAATACCTTCGGCATGTATCTAGCATCAAGCGCAAACTAGCTACATGGCGCTTTACTAGTCCAAACACTATCCAATCATCAAAATATACCTCCAAAAACTTGTGAATGAACTCCTTGAACACCGCAATTACTACGCGCGAGAAGATTGTTGGTGCATTCTTAAGTCAAAAAGACATTACTGTATACTAGAAGCATCCCCACTCAGTCGCGAAGGTAGTCTTACTCCTGTCTCCTGGCGTGATATTTATCTGATGGTATCCAGAGAACCCATCAGTGAATGAATAGGCCTCCTATACACCCACATTGTCCAATACTTCATCTTTGAATGGAGTTGGAAAAGGATCATGAATGCAAGAATCGTTCAGCTTCTTGATATCTACGCAAATCCTAATTTCCTTTTGCTTCTTTTCCTGAACTACCATTGGACTCACCCAATCAGATTCCTCCACTGGTTCAATAATACCTACTCCCAACATCTTGTCCAACTCTAAGCTGAACTTTTCCTTGTACTTAGGATTAAGGCGATATGGCCTCTACTTAACAGGCTTCATGTCTGATTTCAAAGTTATTTTCATCACTCCCAAATTGCCTATGATGCCTTTTAAGTCTGAAAAAATTATGGGGCACAAATCCTAATATTCGCGGAGCAACTTAGCGACCTTATCCACCATAGCATCATCCCAATAGTCCTCCATCTTCACAAACTTTGGTTCCGCCTATGTTCCAATGTTCACTTGTCTTGTTTTCAGTGGCGTGGTGATATCTGGATTCTCTATCTGCGGTCCCCCCACTTCGCAGTGTCCTTTTGCCTCCGGGACATGAATGTTCCTTGGATCCTCGTCTTCTTCTTTAGAAGTCACATTGTAGCACTCTCGTACTTGGCGTACCTGAGTGGTCCAATCTGGTTGAATCAAATCCAAGGGATCTTGTGGCATTCTGAAGATCGCTGCCTTGACCTCCTGCAATGCTTCATCAATGCATTTGAATCCATCCTCAAAGTTGAATGTCATAAAAAATCCCTGTCTCAAAACGTTCCACTCTTCAGTGCCATGGAAAACCTCTATTTCCAGGTACCAACTCATTGGTATTACATCCAAAGTGTGATAGAATAAATGTATTGACTCTGGTTGCAGCTCTACAGCATAAGCGTCAGTCCACTTTGCTAAGTGATTGCGTAGATCACTCCTCCCATCATATTTCTTTGTCGCTTGCACTTTTGGGTGGCCAAACTGTAATCTCATCATTCTTCTGTATTCACACCATCCATCAAAATTGTCTTTATGCGTACCCCATCATCTTATGGGCATAGCGTGCAGCGCCAAATCCAAGGCTTGGAAGCGATGCTTCTCTGGTACTTCCCTTTCAAATGCATCCAAAAATTTATCTACTTCAGTTAGACCATCATAATAAGGAAAAATCCTTACCTCCGATGATACATAGTGCAATGATTTAGTCATCATGTTACAACACAGTGTAGATACTTCATGCAACCTATTATGCCAGTGTTCCAACTCCTCATCTAAATCTAATGTACAAGAACTTTCATGGTCCCATGTAATGAGTCCATCTGCTGTCAAATTCACCTAATCTTCATCTCGCACTGTTATTTTATATATTTGGTCCAAACCATCATCACTTACGTAATCATGGACTGGCTCAGTATAACGCGGTCCTTCTACAAGGTCCAAAGGTACTACTACGCGGAGCGATGTCCTCTCAAATGACATTGTCCGCTTCTTCAAATTGATCACCCCATTCATGTCAATAACCCAATCGATCCCAAGGAGTAGGGGGTATGGATTGCTATCATCTACAATCTCTATTACTTCAAAATTAGCCAATGCGCTTGCGCCTTCAATATCTACTCACTCCCTGCAATCTTCCCATGGGGATAATCTTCTGTTGATTTTCCATCCTCAATTGAATTGGAGACCACTGCAGCACAGGTCTCCCCATTCTCTCCCATGTCTATTTAGGCAAAAAAATTCATTTGACCCAAGATCCAAAATAACTTGGTCCATTTCATATTTGCCTATTTTCATAGTGAGTCTCATCTCACGCCCTGTTCTTGCCTTATGCTTACCAAATTTTCGGACTACGTGAGGTCCTTCAAGAGCATTTTCTTTACCGGCACATTTAATTATCAATTCCTATAATCCTTTCACGACCTTGCTATCGTGAAGAAGCTTCATACATGTCTCCAAGAATGTGGTAAGCATGGAGGGGTCCTTTTCTTTAGATAGCTTATCCTGACTTCCTAAGGTAGAGGCCTCAATGAAGCTTTTCTTCACTTCCATGAATGTTTCTTTCACTTGCTCCAAATCAAATACAACCTCCTTTTCTAGAGCTTTGTGGACCCACTCACTTTCTTCAGGCTGCTTTCATTTATCCTCTTCAGTCATCATTCCACTCTGTAGCATGATATTCACATTAGGATCTTCTTCGCGGGGTTCAACCCTCATCATCTATAGGTTCTGGGTAGGCTGCTGAGGCTGCACCCTTTTCTCCCGCATTTTAGCTATCAGCATAGTGCTGTCTTCTGTCGCGTGGTCAAATTAAGTACAATATCAGCACGACAGGCACGACGGGTTCATACACTCCCGTGCGTAGTGTCTTGGCACTCCACAATTGTAGAAAATAACTTGTCCCCGACCTCTCGCAGGTTCTCCTCCACCTTCGCCTCATTCGCATCCCTGATATCCTCCTCGCACTCCCCCAGTGCCTTGATATGGAGGCCAAATTTTTGTTTGCAATTGATACATAAGTGTTCTTTCCATCATCATCTCATAGCTACGGCAATTACGCTCATCGTGACCCACCAATTTATAGAAGTTGCAGAAGAGGTGTTGTCTGCAACAAGTGACAATTGTCTGTTACATGTTTTCCAGTTACCTAACAGATAGTGCACCATAGTGTGGGCCCCGTACTCGGCCCTGCTTGAGCTTCCGACCTTAGAGGTATCGACCCTCATCCTACAACATAGTTCGTGAAGACTGGGCAGTGATCTTTATCATGCCCCTGACTCTTACATTTCAGACACCAAACTTCTTCTCACACCTATGGCTGAGTCGCTCTATCTTTCTTCAAACTTTGGAACTCTAGGCAAAGATTCTGCAACTCCACGTGAAGTTGCTTAACTCCCAAAGCAACAACTTGAATTAGTGTCTCGTGCAATCTCATTGCAATCTCCATAACTTCCACCCGGGTCCCAATATTTTGTTCTGATAAAGAAACCCTTAGGTGAGGCAAGAGCAAAGCTACAAACCATTCATGGTGCTATCCATCCGTAAGATTCATATTAGCTTTGCAGATCTGGAATTTCAATATATGATCCAGATCCTAAGGTGTTTCGCTAGGCCTCATCATGATTTCCTTGAACCTAATGACTGATTGTGATTCAGACTTGGGCCTACTAAATTCCTTATCCAGCGTAGTCTGAATATCTACTAACGGAGCCATTGGGTTATCGGTACAATACTTAACATACCATGTGAGCACACGATCCTGTAGAGAAGTAACCAACATTCCTTTATCCATTTGATCATCTGTAATATTTTGGGCTGTCCACACGGCCTTTGCAATGAATCAAAACTGGTCCAGGTCCTCATTTCCCAAGCCTTTGAAAATAGGCAAATTCATAGTATTCGACATATTAAACAGTGGTGGAGGTGGTGGCGGTGTGGGAGAATGTGTGTGTTGTGGAGGTGAATGTGGAGGTGGTGTGGGTCGATGGGGTATTCGCGAGAACCCTTGCCTTATTAAATGGACACCACTCTGTGGTGAAGCTTATGCTACTCCTTCGTCGTCACTCAGAGGAGGTTCAATCAACGGGCTATATTCAAGACCTGTTCTCCCTCTATCCCTAAATAACTTTCCACTTTGCGTAGCTCCAAACATCAAGGTAATGACATAACCCTCTTTTCACATAAGAGAATTTTAATCTAAGTATTCAAATATCTTAAATACTTACCTCGCAGTCCCTTGAAGAAGTGTCACTCTTCTTCACTTTAGCTGGTTGAGGTATCGACCGCAAATTCTGTCACAAATCCTCCTATTACGTGATCAAGCCAGTGATTGACAGTGCACGCAATCTTATCTTTAGAGGCTCCCAATCTCTTCCCTAGCTCCAGGGTCCACACTATTGGACGTCAAGCCTCCACCTTCCCTGGTCATCTGCCAATTTAGTGATCCACTCGTATAGCTCGATCGGGAAGGAAAAAAACAAAATTTCATGTATATCTATGTACAGATACCTGTCCAACCATCATTCTTTCATCAGGAGAAGATTTCTATTTTCTTACGCCGCGTATTCGTGGATCTTTCTATCCAACCACTTCTCTATTTCTTTATTTTTTGGATTCCAATGATGCAACATCACACATCTCCTTATGAAAATCTTGGTCCCAGAAACAGAACCATTTGTTTACTTAGTGGGTCCCGACCCAGGTTCAAAGTTAGTTTTTCCAAACAAATCCCTACACTACTAGCCCTTTCGGCATCAACCCACAAAGCACGGATTGAAGTCTCACCTGAAGTAGTATGGGGGGATGCCATAACCAAGTTTCCACACTTAGAGATTAGTGTAATGTCATTTTATTCCTTAAACCTACCTTCGTGCAAATCAATAAGCCCTTATGGCTTATCGATAACACTTCCGTAATCAGATTCTATACCTCCGCAAACATTCATGACTATCTTTCACGGACCCTAAACAGGTGAATCCACCACTTACACACCTTTGTGATTACCCTTAATCCCATATTTACCCAGATCGGCTTAAGTGTTTGATAAGTTTAACATGTAACAAGGTATTCTTCGCGTAAATAGTTATTGTTACTTGTGTCCATATAACAATATAAATCATGTAAAATCACGCATCAATACGGCATTGATTCATAAACCCGTCATTCATCATAACATAATAGCACATTCATTCATAACATAAGGAAATAGATAAACACAAGAACTTTTGGAATAATCTATTTATTAATACTTCAGTTTTACTTACAGACTCAAGACTTCCCTATGCACTCAGCTACAAGGGTCCATGCACTCAGCTGCGGACTCTACTCTAGGCCTCTGCGCACACAGTTGCAGAGCCTCTCTTCTACTCTAAGACTTCTTCGAATTTTTGCCTACTGACCCATTACATTCATCTTTTTCATCTTCTTCTTTTCTTAGACTCTCTAAGGCTCTCCTACTTATACAATCCCATGGTCCATGGACCATGGGTAGGTTTATACAAGCCGACACAACTTACATAAAAGAAGGGTAAAACCCTTTATGACACTTTACTATCTACGCACTCTGTGGCCACAACTTGCAGAGAATTTATGTTCTTCACAATAAAAATTGGTCTTTTGGCCCAAAATTGACCCTAAGGGACCTTGTCCCAACAACTGCCCAATATTTTATTCTCCTTGGATTCATCTTCAAGAACTTAGAGTTCAAGTACATTGTTAGCCTTTCTTTTTGTGTGCTCCTAAGTTTTACATTCTTAAGAATGTGATGATGTTAAAGTTATCCTCATTGGGTCTTGTATAGAGTTACAAAGTTATATGTATATTTCATGTTATGTAGGTGTATTGAGGGTTTGAAGCTACTGATATTATGTTTGCATGCATGACAAGTAATTTATATGTATACATTCTCTGGTCTTAAACGATTTCATAAATGAATGAAAAATGTATTATCCTTTCTATACATGAATGCAAAATGTACATAACATATTTTATAATGCAATTTTAAGTTATGATTGTTTTAGACATCTACAAAAAATTATCAGTTTCATTCAAATGAAAAAAATACCATATTTTGTAATTTACAATTTTACTAGATTCATTTTAAATAAATTGACAAAATAACTTTAAAGAAAACCTAAGAATCACTTACTAACATTATAAGAATGATTGAATGCAAAATGTACCAACTAAATGCAAATTTACTCTCATTGCTACATATTCATGAACTTAAATATGTAAAATTTTTAAAAGCATCGAACCATGCATCGAACCATGCATCATGGAAATTGTGGGCCATGTTTTATAATGAATTTTTATCTATTATGTTTGTGCATTCAAATAACTTTATATTAAAAGTTAACTATTAAACAACATCCATAGTAGCCTTTCTATACATGAATGAAAAATGTACATACCATATTTTATAATGCAATTTTAATTATTGTTTTAGACATCTACACTGAATTAAAAGATTCATTCAAATGAAAAATGTACCATGTTTTGTAATTTGAAATTTTAATAGATTCATTTTGAATAACTTGACAAAACAACTTTAAAAAAAACCTAAGAATCATGTACTAACATTATACGGATGATTAAATGCAAAATGTACGAACTAAAAGCAATTTTACTTTCATTGCTACATATTCATGAAATTAAATATGTAAAACCTTTAAGAATCAAACCATGCATCATGCAAATTGTACCATGTTGTATAATGCAATATTATAGTATGTTTTTGCATGAACAATTTTATATTAAAAGTTAATTGTCAACCGACATCCATAGTAGTATTTCTATACTTGAATGCAAAATGTACATACCATATTTTATAATGCAATTTTTATGATTGTTTTAGACATCTACATCGAATTAAAAGATTCATTTAAATGCAAAATTTACCATGTTTTGCAATTTACAATTTTAATAGATTCATTTTAAATAACTTGACAAAAAAACTTTAAACAAAACCTAAGAATCATCTACTAACATTATAAGAACGATTGAATGCAAAATGTACCAAATAAAAGAAAATTTACTTTCATTGTTACACATTCATGAACTTAAATATGTAAAACCTTTAAGCATAAAACCATGCATCATGCAAATTGTACCATGTTTTATAATGCAATTTTATAGTATGTTTGTGCATTCAAACAACTTTATATTAAAATTTAACTATCAACCAACATCCATATTAGCCTTTCTATACATGAATGCAAAATGTACATGTAACATATTTTATAATGTAATTTTACGTTATGATTGATTTAGACATTTACACCAAATTATAATATTTATTCAAATACAAAATGTACCATGTTTTATAATGTAAATTATAGTATGTTTATGCATGAACAACTTTATACTAAAAGTTAACTATCAACTGACATCCATAGTAGCCTTTCGATACATGAATGCAAAATGTACATACCATATTTTATAATGCATTTTTTATGATTATTTTAGACATCTACACCTAATTATAAAATTCATTCCAATGCAAAATGTATCATGTTTTGTAATTTGAAATTTTAATAGATTCATTTTAAATAACAATTGACAAAACAACTTTAAACAAAACCTAAGAATCATCTACTAACATTATAACAATGATTATGAAAAATGTACCAACTAAATGCAAATTTACTTTCATTGCTACATATTCATGGACATAAATATGTAAAACCAAGTTTTAAGCATAAAACCATGCATCATGCAAATTGCACCATGCAAAATGTACATAAACTCCAAAATTATCATGTATTAAATCATAATAAAGAGTTCTAGATTTAAAATATCTCCAAAATTTATATCATGATAAAAGTAAATCGAACATAAAAAGACTATCAAATAAAAAGTTGCATCGATTTAGAGAATCTTGCTAAAATATATGATCTATCAACCTCCTTCTGTTCTCATGTAAATCATGGGTGCCCTGCACAACATGTATAATTACATATATACATAATATTGTGTACTCTAAAATTAAATTTTAATATTTTAAAATTAAATGAGAATGTAATCATCAAAATAAAATTATAAAAAGTTTCAAATTCCATGCAATACCTCATGTTGTTCCCCCTCCATTGTTCCCTTGTGGTGTTCACCATTCATTTTGCCCTCATGGATAAATTGTACAATACATGTGCATGTTTATATATTAAAATTTTAAAATTGCACATGAAAATACATAAACTAGATCAATATTAAAAAAGTCAAGTATCAACTTTTTCAAATTGTCTAGATGATTCAATCCCTATAACCGACTAAAGTTTCAAATTCCATGCAATACATCATGGTGTTCCCCCTGCATTTCTCCCACTTGGATGCCCTGTACAATACATGTACATGTATATATTACAAATTTAAAATTGCACATAAAAATGCATAAAATCGCAATATTAAAAAACTTGTTACACGACTTTTTCAAATTGTTTAGATGATCCTATCCCCATTGTCGAATCCATTTCTAAAGTCCCTGGAGAATGCAAATCTCTTGACACACCTAAAATTTTAAAATTTTAAAACTGTAAGATAAATCTATCTCATTTTTTATTGAAACTTTCACCTCAATTTATAACAAAACATAAGTGAAATATTCAATACTTGTGACAATCGAATATCTGACACATCTCCTAGTATGGAAGAAGAGGGTGGCACTATGAACAAAACATCGGATGGAATTAGAATCTGTTAACATTTAATTATATATACATAATTATTTCTTTTAAAAATATGTCCTCACAATACTTATATAATAAAGGTAGAATAATAACTGTATCAAAATGAACTCTTAAATAAAAACTAACATCTCTCAAAATATCTTGATTGGAACTTGAACCTGGGACCGTGATATTATCAAAATTTTCATTCAACAAACGAGTTAACTACAAATGGTGAACATATGATACATTTGTGTTAGATTATATCTAAAAAAATTAACAAAATGTATGTGAATCGATATTAACACATACATTAAAAATTACATTAAAATATCCACCCTAACCATTAACACATATTGATCCCACACCATCCACGTCATGAAATATTAGGTATTTCCAACCATTATTACAACCCTTTGAATATGATTTAAGCTCCTCAATATTCATATTATCTATCTCCTAATTTTTTTATATACAAATTAGCACATGTATTAGCTCGTGCTCTTTGTCGCTTTAGACCAATATCAATTCTAGTCAATGCACTCTAGATGTTGTCTACAATGGCAACCATTCCTTCTCGACCAATTTGAGAAGTGGCATCCATCTATGACTGCAAAGTTACTATATGAGGAGGTAGGCATACCAAAGGTGGTGAAGGGCGAGGAAATTCAATATCACGTAATGCACCCTTAGGATCACATAACTGACCTATCCGAGTACCATAATATTCCGATGGAAGGCCATTATAATTAGGTTTCGTACCCAAAAATAATTTTGCATAAAATAATTTTTCAAAATAAATTGGAACCTCGTCATTCCATGGCAACTTTCCTTACGTTACAAGGAACCTGTCATGCAAATGGTTGGCTATATCAGGGTGCCTAAAATACTGCACCTTGAGCATCTTTCTTTTCAGCCCTTCTTTGAAATTAAACATAGATTTTTCATTTTCTTTTGTAACCCTTTTTCTAACATCATACCATTTATTGGGACCCATTAATTCTTCCATTTTACGCCTCATAATATCAATGAAGCAACCCATGGTTATCCCAAGATTCTTGTAAATGTTAAGAAATGAGCTTAGAGAGTGCACAACTATTTATAAGCCTTGTCATCTCCCTATAGGGAGCTCCAAACTCCCGAGATCTCTCCTCAATTTTGAATAATGACGTTTTCACCTTTGTAATGTACATTGTTGGAGGTTTGTTTCCCAAGGAATCTCATCAAGAATATCATATGGATAAGTGGTAGTTGGTGTATGACCTTATTCTTGAATTTCCCGGCTTCGCTTATGTCTACTTTGAGAAACATTTTCACCATCTGCATCAATATATAAAATTACATCAATATAAAAACATGTGAACAAATGTATTCATACACATGCAAGATAGACACGTAGATGCATATGTACATACAATTCATTTACATGTACAAATTGGTTTTAACATAAACAAAATTATATAATTTCCCAAAATGATGAGGATCATGATGATCCGATTGAGATTGATGACAACCCAAAGATGGTTGAGCACCATAATGCCCACCCGGAGATGGTTGAACACCATCACACCCAAGTACACAGGTTGGTTGATCTTGTTGACCATCCTCACGCAATGTCATAGTGAGCGAAGCTTCTAGAAAAAATAGAAAATCAATTCAATATATATGTATACATACATATGATTCTACCTATTTATCATTTAAGTAAATGCACACACACACACACACACACACACACACACACACATATATATGCCATACCACAATGGTGTGGACGATGACCCTCCTTTTATTGAGTAGATACTCTTTTCAACTTAGTTTGAGATGCTCCTAAAAAATTTGAAATTAATTATAAATTAATTTAAAGCTAAATTGATAAAAAATCATTTCCATCTATAAATACATATGATTATATTCAAATATAATTTAAAAACTTGCACATAAACATATATATACCACTATAATGATGGACCTCCCCCGATTCATTTGATATTCTATTTGATCCATTACCTCTCCCTCTAGTAGATGCATGAGACATGATTGATGCTCACCTTGAATAATCATGTGGAAAATGCTCATCCATGATATGTATATCTATAGATATATAGATACTTTATATTTAAAAAGTTACCTCATGCATTTAAAAATCATGGAATTTCTATTTAAAAAGATTAATAATTTAGAAAATTGATGTAACCCTTAAAGTTACCTCATGCATTTAATTGATGTAACCCTTGAAATTACATCATGCATTTCAAGATTTTAAAATTGTTATTTAAAAACATTGAAATAATTTAGAAAATTAATGTAACTATCTGAAGCTCTTCATTTAAAATATACTCAAGACTAAAAACAAAAATGTTGAAGCACGCACATTTTGAAAATTAAATACAAAATTTTATAAAACATGTCAAGTTCACCAAGTTATGCTTACATAGTGGGGGCACACTTGGTATAGAATTGAAAAAAACACATGGTAATTAAAAACAACACATTTGAAAACACAAATGTTGAAGCACACACATTTTGAAAATTAAATACAAAATTTTCTACAACATGTCAGGTTCACCAAGTTATGCTTACATAGTGGGGGTACACTTGGTATAGAATTGAAAAAAACACATGTTCATTAAAAACAACACATTTATAACTAAAAAACACACATATATCAAAGATATCTTAGAATGTCCATCAATAAATTTTGATGGAGAGCTTCTTAACACTAATTCATCTTTCACACACAAATCTTGAATTGGCATTACCTGATACAATAGATCACCAGACATCATATTAACATTTACACAATGTCTTATGTTAAATCATCGAAATTGACTAACAATATTTTTTTCTTCTCCATGCAGTTGTTTTAACCTCTCCTTTTAAACTTGGTACACACCTTTCATCTGGTTGCACACAAGTTCGGAATTGGTGAAGACTACAATTCCATTGGATCCATACTCCCTAGTTGTTCCTAAGCCTTCTATCAATGCAATATAATATGTTAGGTCCCTATACTACTAGTGTAACCACTTATTGTTATTAGTGCAACCCCCTTATTATATTGTTGTGCTCATTTAGTCCCCATATGGTTATTATTGTGCCCCATAAAAGCCCACTATTGTTATTGTTGTGCCCTTACATTATTATTGTTATGTCGGCTCTAATTATATTATGACCCCTTAGACTCCTATATATAGAAAGGACGACTTGTCATTTGTATCATCCAAGAATTGTTCATTTGTGTAATGTAAAGGAATTTCCCCCTCGAAGAGGCTGATTTTTAAGTCGTTGATCTATCTTTTCTCTCTTTTTGTGAGTTGGTTTCATAACATTTGTTATCAGAGCTTTGGATTCTAGGGTTTCGCTACTCCAAACATATCATCATTGAATTTTCTCTATAATTGTTTCTCTACAAAATTTCAGAAGCTAAAAGAAACCCATTTGAACCGAAATCATTCTGAAACTTGGTTTCGAATTTCAAATATTGTCTCGCTATATTTTCAGAGATATGATCTGAGGAAGTTAGGGTTTTTACAAGGTCCATAATTCCATCTCAAACAGGTCATCGTGGAATTTTCCCTATAACTTTTTTTTTACAAAGAATTAAACTCTTAAATTAAAACCCATTTGAGCTGAAATCTTGGTGAAGCTTGGGACTGAATTTAAGATCTTGTTTCCCTATATTTTCAGAGATACGGTTGAAGACATTTAGGGTTTTTGTAGACTCCCGAATTACATTCCAAATAGGTGACCTTGGGAAAATCATCATAACTTGCTCTCTAGACATCAGATTGAAATTTTGTAAGAAGTTACAAAAAGAGGACGGACTGTAATTTTCTTTGTATGTGTTTCAGTTCCAAAGGTGGAAACCATGACATGTGGAAGTTCGTACAAGTTAGCTCTATTGAACCAGTCTATAATCAGGTCATTGTAGGGGATTTGGGATAACTCTTTATTGAAGAATTTAATATTGAACAGACTGGTGGGGTTATAAAGAGGAATCCAAGAGATACCATAGGCCAAAATTTCAGAACTTGAAGATCTAAAATCACATATTTATAATTGTTTAAATATCAAGCTCCTAAAAGCAAGAAAAATAATGACTCAAATCAAGAAAATAGAAACACATAGTAAGGAAAATCGGATGAATGATTTGAAGAATCTGATCGAAGCTAAGATAAATAGTTTTATATGTGCCATGGAAGCTAATATTGATGGTATGGAAGTATATTTGAAGAAAGGCATGGAAGATTTGAAGAAAGACATTGAAGGTTTGAAGGAAGGTTGGACAAAGTTGCTACAAGAAAGGCCTCCTAATGATGAAAAGGTAGTAGAGGAAACTCAAGATGATAAAAAAATAAATGTTAGTCATGATGTCATAGAATCTAACATTGCATTGAAGACCCACCATATTCCAAAGATCGATATGAGGAAGCTTGATGGCAAGGATCCCATAACATGGATATTACAGATGGAGAAATATTTTGATCTACATGATGTGCAACTGTTACAAAAGGTACATATTGCATCTTTATATTTAGAACCGAATCAATTTTTATGGTATAAAAGACTTTGTTATTGTAAATCACTTGTCACTTGGTCAATTTTCATGGAGGAAATGATAGAACATTATGAGGATACAAAGAGAAACACCTTCTTTAGCCAATTGATAAATCTCAAACAAAAGGGTTCAATGGCAGAGCACATTGAGGACTTCCAAAAATTGAATATAAGGGTAAATGATATTCCAGAGAAGCAGAGGATTGATGTATTCATAGGGACTTTAAAATATAACATTCAACATTAGTTTTGTCTTTGGGAACCTGATTCATTGAAGAAAGCATTCAGGTTGGAAAGAAAAATGGAAAGAAAATTTATGACAACTAGAAATCCTACCACTCACAATTATAAAGATGGAAGTTTTGTTGCTCCTAGTCTTCCACAACCTACAAGGTTGACACCACAAAAATTGGAGGAAAAAGGAGAAAATGGCCTTTGCTATATTTTTGATAGAAAATACACTAACGGTCATAAGTGTGCTGAGAAGAAATTATTTTACATTGATTGTGAAGAGGTGGAAGAAAAAGATCAAGAATTTCAAAAGAAGAGGATATACACCAGAAACCAACTCAAGAGAAAGAATAAATTATTCCGACCATATCTTGTAATGCATTGGTAGGAATTACCACTCCTCAAACTCTCAATATAGAAGGACATATCAAGAAGAAAAAGAGTAACCTCACTTTCATGCAGAATCAAATGAAACAACAAGCAGATCAACATCGCAGTGAAAGAAGTTTTGATATAGGCAACTGGGTATTTTTACGAATACAACCATACAAACAAATGTCCCTCAAGAAAGCTAAGAAGGATAATAAATTATCACCAAAGTACTATTTTTCTTACAAGGTGCTACAAAATATTGGTAGTATGGCATAGAAATTGGAGCTTCAAGCATCTTCTCAAGTGCCCCCAGTTTTTCATATTTCATTCTTAAAGAAGGTTATATGTGACAAGCTCCCAGTTCAAACAATATTGTCAAAACTTTTCGAGCAAGGAAAAACCATATTTGAACCTGAAGCAGCTGCGGAAACAAGAACTTGAGACCTATGAAATCGATCAATTTCAGAGTATCTCATCAAGTGGAAGAACTTACCCGTTGAAGATTCCACATGGGAGGACGAAAATTTTATACATAACCATCCATAACTACTCAAGCATTCCGGACAACACTTTTTGAAGGAGAGGGGCATGTTAGCTCCCTATAGTACTAATGCAACCCCTTATTGTTATTAGTACAACCCCCTTATTATATTGTTGTGCCCATGTATTCCCCATATTGTTATTATTGTGCCCCATAGAAGCCCACTATTGTTATTGTTGTGCGCTTACATTATTATTGTTATGTCAGCTCTGATTATATTATGACCCCTTAGACTCCTATTTATAGAAAGGAGGCCTTGTCATTTGTATCATCCAAGAATTGTTCATTTGTGTAATGTAAAGGAGGTTGCCCCCTCGAAGAGGCTAATTTTTAAGTCGTCGATCTATATTTTCTATCTTTTTGTGAGTTGGTTTCATAACATAACATGCTTCATTATTTGTTGTTCTTCCAGGTATATTCCTTTTCCTTTGGAGGAATTATTTCATCACAATATTACATAACACATAAGTAATCACTGCTTTCCCTGGATTAGGATACAAGAAACTTATCTGCATAATGTCCACTTTTTAACCATGTTTAATGGCTTTTATGATCCCTATAAAAAATAATTTCAATAAAATGAATTGAATATATTTATTTATGTTAAATGCCTTAGTTTATGGGAGAATGATAATAAATAAATACCTATTGTGATTGAATAATGGAATACTACAAGGATTTACGCTAGTACAAAATGACTAATTAGTTACTAAAAAGACAACTAAAATTTGCATATAAATGACCATTTTTGAGTCGGTGACCAATAGTAGCTAATTTACAGTATCTTATAACGTGACCAACTTTTAGTCATTTTTAGCTTTGTCATTAATTAGTTTCCTCAATTTTACCATCTAGTAGTATATTTAGTCATTAATTTGATCATTAATTTTTCATTAATTTTTCATTGGTTTAGTCATTAATTGTCGCAATTAATGACCAAATATACAACAAAATATATTACTATATGAATCCTCGAGAAAACCAATTAATAACAAAATAAATATGACCAAAATGTTGGTCATGTTATAAGATACTGTAAATTAGCTACTAATAGTCACATATATGCAAATTTTAGTCATCATTTAAAACCAATTAATGACCAAAGAAATATGACTAAATTTTAGTCGTGTTATAAGATATTGTAAACTTGCTACTAATAGTCATATATATGCAAAATTTAGTCATCGTTTTAATGAAAATTTTATCATTTGCAGTAGTCATTTATCTTTTTTTGTATTTTCATATTCATTATATAAACGAGTAATTCAGTAGTTTCTATTCCTTTCATTTCATTTAATTCATAATCATTATAAATGACTAATTTATCCATATGTTCATTTTATTTGTGTTCATCATTAATTAATATAAACTACTATTTTAGTAGTTTTAGATTGATTTTATATGTTTATTAGTAATCAATATAAATTAATTAGTATGATTTTGCAACTAAATTTTAAAAAAATGTCATACAATGTGCATGTTTATCTAATATGATAACGCAAAGCTACATATGTTAGTTACAAGACTAAATAATATCAAGTGAAAATAAAAATAATTTCTACCATATAAACTTTATTATATAAAATATGAAGTATTACAATATGAGCTTCCAACTTAAAATCGGGTGGACTACAATTTACACATGAAATATTATTTTATCATTTCAAAACATTATCACTCTGTTGCCAAAGCATTGCAAGTGAATTCACCAACTCTGAAGGCTTGACCACCAGTCTCTATGACTGTGTCTTATGCAAGATATTGGCTTTAAGGGTATAACTAGACAAATTCTCTTCTCCCATTCATTTTGCATTTGTTGCTCCAGTGTTATTGTTCTCCTCTTTCTTCAATTGCTACTTCTTACCATAAATATTGAGTTCCTCTCTTGAAAATGAAAGAAGATACAATGCAGAGTATAAGACATGAAAGATTATGAATACTTGAATATAAATAAAGTAGACTATAAAATATTTATAAATCATATACCTCAACATTCGGTAGTGGCCATTATGTGACTAGATGACCTGTATAAACAAAACAAATAAAATTTCACCATAGAAAATAACACCTTAGGAACTTAGTATTCAACCTTCAACAAAAACTTAGGCACAATCATACCAACTAAGTTACATGTTAAAAATATCAAGCAATAGATAACTTGTGAAAACAAATGGAAAGAAAAAATATCAGTGTAAAAAATATCCTTATTGCTTGTTCTAAAAGAGTCATGTTCCTTAAATTTGGATATTCTTTTGCCCACAGTAAAAGTTCCTCGCTATTATGACCTATGTTTTTAGGATCATGAGATTGATCCAACATCATATTGGATTGTGGAGACAAAATGATTCAACTTTCCAAGATGAGTACCTCACTTGGTTGAATGAAGGTGCTAGATGTGAGTAGTGTCAAAACCTTAGGGAAGCAGAACAGTGGGCCTAAGAAAATATATCACCACTTTTCCACTGAAAGAAAATGTTTCAATCCCACAATGGCCTCTAGGAGTACATTTCGTTGGATGGATATCACATTGTAAGAGACGATTGTCTAATACAATGAGAAGTGTACATATATTGTCAAAATTCCCCTCACAGTCGGACCCTATAGTTGTGTCCAATAATATTAATCATATTATACTATTTAATTATAAATTATGTCTATTAGTTAATTATTAGTTTTAATAATTAGTCTGAAATTGTGTTTTTAGTATTTATGTATACATAAAAATATTTGGGAAAAAGGTACTTTTTGTGACTAGTTAATTTCGAGTGAATCTAAATACATAAGAAATTATGGTGCCTCGGTGTTTCTCTAGCGATATCTGCTCATTGTACCAATTTCTCCCATGTTCTTTACTGATTTTGGTGAATTCCTCTTTGTCAATGTCCAATGCCAATGCAATGGACATTTATCCTCGATGTTTTTCTGAGCCAAATGGAAGCTCCACAAGTAACAACCAAAACGTAGCCTCAAATATAATATTGGGGGAAAAATGCAGTAATTATATGACAAGCCAAGAAACACTGCACGTTAATCATCTGCCCTTTAATATTGATTAATAATTTCTTTGCATGATCATGTAATACTAAAGTGTCAAGTAGGGACATTTAAAGTCAGTCATCCATCAATATCACCTTTGAGAGTGTTTAGCATTTAATACTTCCTATTACAAACATAGTAGATCGCCAAATTCAAGGATATCAATATAAACACAACAAAAATGAAATTAAAAGAAATGTTAGGAAGTCAAATGCGACTAATCTTGAGTCATGAAATACCAAGCCCTTCACATTAGCAAGGCATTCTTAGGAACTAAAACAGAAAATCCTTCCATTGCATCAGTTTCACCTTTTATTTAATTTCTTTAATTGAGAACATAACTTTCAAAAAAAAAAAAATCATTGAAAAAGATCTCAAAATCCTAGCAAATTGTCGAGTGGTTGTCGTATCAATTAAACACAAAGGAAATCATTTGATATTCTTTTAACTTGCGGAATATATTGAAGAGTATGAAGCTTTCTCATCCCTTGCTCCCAATCAAATTGTAATCTGTGGGTTCCAATCAAGTAATCAATTTCCCTCCAAGATAGTTAAGTGATAACTTCGGAGAAGGACTTCTAGAAGCATTGGGATAGTAGAAATGGAATTAACTAGGAGGAAAATGAAGCACTTTAGTGGGTGCCCCAAAATATTTGAACACAACTGAAAATGATTTTATACTCCCTCCACACATTTTAAAACAGAAACCATTCAATTGCATCTCATTTATTTTCCACCTTTCTGTAATATTTAATACTTTGAGCAAGAATAGAGAATTCATAAATATTGTCATGAAAGAGGACTCTTCATAATCCTAATAATTTGGGCTCTAAAAAATAAACAATTTCATGTAGTCATTAAATCTTACATGGTATATTTCAATGATTAAAATGAAAACTTTATTCTTAATCTCATTACAAAAAAAATAAATTTAACCCTAACTAGTTAGGATATAACAAATCAAGAATTCCATGTAGTAAAATAAACTTACATGGCAGATCCCAATTATTTGCAATCACAACTTTATTTTTGATCTTATTACAACATAGATAAATTCAAGAGTATATACATATTTTCGTATTGAACACATTCTGATATTTCATAGAAATATAATGATACAATTTACCTCTAGGATCTGTCTCCATCACGCAAACCTCTTTTCGTAATAAAATTATAAATCCCACGTCTGCATTTCTCGCCCCTAACATATTAATTCTTTATAGTGGAATACTTTATCGCTACTCCCTTGGTGCAATAGAGATCCATGACTGTGGCATGGATATGATTGGTGTCATAAAATGGTACAGTGCATCCTTCAATATATGTCACATAACTCCTCTCACCTCACATAACTCCTCTCATATACAACAATAAGGGTCCTCTCAAACTACTTGGCCTCCATCTCATTCATCCTAAAATAAGTGGATATTTCCATGAGTAACAAAGTGTGCTTGGGGATTTAATAGAAGGAATTATCACTAAAAAAAATTAAAATGCATCATAATAGTTATCAATGGGAGGAACAACCCTTCCAAGATACTTCCTAACTACATAAAGATACGCTTGAATTACCTCTTATAATGAATAAAAGGTAACCTCAACTGCCTATAGAGTCTACCTATGCATGGTAGCAATGAAAACACTATCAAAAAAACATCTACAACAACATTAGTCAATGTCTTCTTCTAGTCAAGGGCATGCCCAAATTTTGAAAAGTATCAAGTAGGTTAGGTTCCACCTCATCCAGGCTCCTCTTCTTCTTCTACTCTCTCAGGTTCAGAATAATAAGAAAGGTCTTGGAAATTGATGGGTGGGTAAAATTGATCATACCATTTGGGTTCTTCCATTTTTAATCATTGTATGTAAGCATTGAATCTAAATTGCAAAAGCCATTCAAGTTCATTATTTTTAGCTAAAATTAACCTAATCTTTGGATAGTTATAAGGTTTAATGGATCTAAGTATATTCTACTTAAAATATAGTAACATGGTTTAAAACCATAGGCATTGAGATCAGAATATAAGGATGAAACATAAAATATTTTATGTTCATTATTACAAGAAATTTTAATTTCATGTCACAAAGTTTGAGGAAGGTATAACATTTTCATCCTACAAGAAAATTTGCTTGCATCACTTGAGCCCTTTGAATTTGAGCATTGTAGAGTCCATTACACAAACAATCAAACACTAGAAAAAGATGAAAAGAAAAAATAAAATTTCATGCATTCTGACCCTAGAAATGTTAGGGAGGAGCGAACTGATCTGTATAATAAGGAGATGAAAAATTCTTACTTGTCCATTGTCCTTTGATGAATTGTTGTCCACAATCAAGATCTATATTATCATAATCATTAAACCCTTTGTACAAGAGGGACATGCAAAATTCTTACTTGTGCATTGTCTTTTGATGAATTGTTTGCCGCAATCAAGATATGCATTATCATAATCATTAAAACTTCAACTCTAGATAAAATCTATGCTTTGATCATATAAACCCTCAAAATTGTTTACCCATAAGAACAAAAATCATGTTTAGTAAAAAGGAATAACTCTCCATAGTCCAAATTCATACCCATGTAAAAATTACCAAAATCTCAATAAGGACATGTAAAATGCTTACTTGTGCATTGTCTTTTCATGAATTGTTGGCTCCAATCAAGATCTACACTATCATAATTAGTAAATGCTCAACTCTAGATAAAATTTATGCATTGATCATATAAACCCTCGAAATTGTTTACCCATAAGAATAAAAATCATCTTTAGTAAAAAGGAAGAACTTTCCAGACTCCAAATTCATACCCATGTAAAAATTACCAAAATCTCCATGCCTCATGACCTTGCCCTTCCTCCATCTAATCATTGATGCTCTCCTAAGGTGTTTTCCATGAAATCCATAGATCACGTTGAAATCAATCCATAGATCACATTGATGGTCTTCCTTCTTCTCACATTTCCACGTAGATATAGAAAAGGCAGAGAAAAATGCAATGCTACAATGTGAATTGGAAATGAAATATATATATATATATATATATATATATTTATAATGGAAAAAATAAAAGAAATATTTATAATATATAATAAAATATCTAAATTTAAATTGGGTTAAATGATTTATTTTTAATAAGAATTTGTTTTTTTTTGTAAGATGCTAAATTAAAAAGAAGAAGAAGTTAAAAATGATATTGGAATGAGTGTAAACATTTAATTATGACCTCAATTAATAATAAAAAGTTAAATTAATAAAAATAATAAAATTCAATTTGTTATATTTTGATTTTGTTATTAAATTGTGAATAGGCTTTGTTACAATACCATGGGCCAATACCATGGCTTATCAATACTACAAGTCCAAAAACCATAGCTTATTCCAAAATATTTTATAATAATATGGCAAGATTCTTAACTGTGGATATTCACCCCCACATTACGGTAGATATTACTAACTTGTAAAAAGTAGCATTTGTTACAATACCACGGATTATCAATACCACATGCCCAAAAAACATAAATTATTTCACAATCAAAATATTTTTTAACAATATGACAAGATCGTTAACCATGGATATTAACTTGTAAATAGGTAAAAATTAAGGTAGACATTATTAACTTGTAAAAAAACATTTGTTACAATACCATGGGTCAATACCATGGATTATCAATACCACATGCCCAAAAAAAGAAAAATATTTCACAATCAAAATATTTTATAACAAGATGACAAGATTGTTAACCATGGATATTCACCCTCACTTTACCATGGATATTAACTTGTAAATAGGTTTTTTTACAATATCATGGGTCACTACCATGGCTTATCAATACCACATGCCAGAAACCATAACTTATGTCATAGTAAAAAAAATTTATTTTAATTTAATTTTACAACATATTTTTAATTGAATCTAAAAGGGAAAATGTTACAATTTGAGATATATCTAAACATTCTATCCTCACGACTACTAAAAATATTCCCATAGAAATTAAATTAAGGTTTTAATAAAATTAATCTAAGATGGAGAACCGGCATAGATCCATCTTAGTTAAGGATCCAAGGGATGAGAGAAAGAAAATTAACTAATTATAATAGACTAAATATAGTGCATGATTTTTCAAAGTTTTTCATTATTTTATTTTCTTTGACATGTTTGATCCAAAATATAGGTTTAATATTTTACAAGCAATTAAGTTTTTTTAATTTAGATAATTCCTTAAACACAATACAATGTGATCAAATTTGAGAGAGAGTTGGGGAGGGGGAGGAGAGAGGGAGGGAGACAGTGAAAAAGTTGGAGGACAAAGAGAGAGAGAGAAAGAGAGAGTGACAGGGGGACAGAGAGTGAGGTGGGAGAGAGGGAGTGAGAGGAAGGAAGAGAGAGGAGAGAGAGAGAGAGAGAGAAATGGAGTTGGAGTGGGGGAGAGAGGGAGGAAAGAAAAAAGACATAGAGAGATATAGGTGGAGAGAGAGAGGAGTGAGAAGGGAGAGATGGAGAAAGAGTGAGGGAGAGAGGAGAGGAGGGAAGAGAAAGAATATGTGAGGATAGAGATAGGGAGAGAAGGGGAAGGGAGAGAGATGGAGACATATAGATGGATAAGGATAGGGAGGGGGCGAGATAGTTATAGAGCTGGAAGGAGGAGAGAGAGAGAGAGTGATTTTGGGGGAGAGATAGAGGGAGGTGGGAGATAAGGGATAGAGAGGAAGGAAGATAGATATGAGGAGAGAGAGATGGAATTAGAGGGGGTAGGAGAGGGAGGGAACAAGAAAAACATAGAGGGAGAAATGTGGAGAGAGAGAGGGGGTCAAAAGGGAGTCATGGCGAGAGAGTGAGGGAGAGAGGAGAGCAGGAGGGAATATTAGAGAGAAGGATATAGATAGAGAGGGAGAGAAGGAGAAGAGAGAGTTAGACAGAGAAGGGGAAGAGAGGGAGAGAGAGTGTGTGTATGTTTGGGGGGTGAGGTAGAGAGAAGGAATAATAAAGAGACACACATACAAATATAGATATTATATAGTATTATATAACAAACCTAGATCCATATTAACCCTATAACTATCAAGTGCTGAGAGAGATCCAATCTTTCAAGGTGCAAACACTTCCCCAAGTTTTGCACTAGAAGAAAAAGTTTGCACCTCGACAAATTGGACCCTTCTCGGTGCTTGATAGATACAGGGTTAAGATGGATCTAGGTCGGTTAATATGAAATCAAGGTAGTTTTTATTTCATATTATAGTCTTAAAAAATAAAATTTCCCTTCAAATTAATTTCAATTTGGAACTAGATCTAATTAGATTCAACGAATAGATTTTTAAAAAATACATAAAAAAATTTTTTTTTATTAAAAATATATATTTTTTAAATTATAAATTATTAGAGATAAATAATGCAAAGTTGGCTCACCTATACACAATGTCAGGATGAAGAAGCTTTTAAGGAAGGATAACCTTTCAACCAATCTTTAACAACGTTTCAATCCCCTATCACTTGTAAGTTTAGATTCCTTGACACAATTAAGATGACTAACATAAAAAATTGATTCATATTATTGTAGTGCTTGTTAGGTAGTTGTATTTTTGTTCTTAGACTAAATTAGTCATTCATGTTAGTCATTTTTAGTTGTATTACTTATTAACTAGTCACATATTTTAACCCGTGACTAAATTAGCGATTTATGTTAGTCGTTTTTACTTCGGTCACTTAAGATTGCTCATTTTTGGTAGTATTTCACTTGGAAAAGCTGTGGTGACTAACTTTTTTAGTCACCTAGTCACTAATTGCTCATTTTCTGGTAGTGTTATGAATAAATTGTCAAGGGAATCCGGGAACCAAATTATCTAGAGATTAAGTGTGGTGGTTCTAGTTTCAATGTTACTTGTTTTACAATTACTTTTCTGTTTTCTAGTATAAAATGAGGGATGGTTGGGAGTATTGAAGTAGAGAAATAAAAATGGTAGTCACTTCATTTCACCCTAATAAAATCAAGGATATACATGAAATAATCTGATAAAAGTTCTTCTTACAGTCTGAGTACGGAATCACATTGTTTCCTAGTTTCAAGGACACTCCCAGGAGGTCTGTGGTCTTAAGTGGTCAGATTCTGGTGAAAAATTTGCAAGTGGAGGTAATGGTAATCTCCTTCTCATTTTTGATGTAAAATCAATGTCATCATCGGGTAATAAATATCTCAATCGATGTGACAAGCACTAAGGTTCTATAAAATCTCTTGCATGGTGTCCTTTCCAAGTAAATTTACTTGAAATGTTTAGTTGGGAAAGTAAAAAATTCTCACTTTAAGGCTTGAACTCTTAAGGATTAAGGCTTGAAATGGAACTTAGTGCATGTAATAACCATATAATATAGAACAAAAATATCATTTCTATTTCACTATTATCACTGTATGGAGATGCAAATAGAACTGGGTAAAATGAATCAACTAAAACTATTACTCTTTGTGGATCTGTCGGGTTGAATGATTTTGGATTTACCTCTACATTCCTTACATTTTGAGTTCCTATTTTTGGTATTAGTGGTATGTAACCCATTGCTCTCCTCTCAGTGGAGATTATTTTCATCATGGAGGAATATATACCTTGTAATATATGATAAGTTTTGACCACCTCGGTCCCTTACATTGCAATAAAATGTTTGGTGATCTATTGGTGGTTCATTTAGTTCTAAATCTTCTCATAGAAGCTTAAATTAAGTAAGAGAGAAAATTAGTCTATATGACTTAGTATTGGGGAGCTATTTTTTGTGTTTGGTGGGAGCACTATTTTTTTAAAAATGGGTCAGTTGGAACTATTCTAATAATAGTTATAATAGTAGGTCTAGAGAATGTATATATTCGAGGCTCACACATATATGTCTTTATTTCATTCAGGGTGGTTCCATAGAAAGAACATAACATGAATCTCATAGAAGCACATAAGACGAATGAATCCATTATAATAAGGCATGCATCCTCCACGGGCAACCAAAAATTGAACAACACGGATATGATCACATAAAAAGGAAAGTTGACAGATTGAGAGTTAGTAATTAAGGCTTAAGGCTTAAAATGGAACTTACTACATGGAATAACTATATAATATAGAACAACAATACCATTTTTATTTCACTACTATCACCATATGAAGATGCAAATAAAACTAGGTAAAATGGGAACTAGGTAAGATAAGCCAACATAGTGGAAATATTTATTCACATTACGAGATGGTGTTGGCTTGTAGGTGAGTTTCATTAAAAATATTATTGAATTTTTTATTGATCATTGGATTTACAAAGTTTTGGAAACACATATTTTATATTTTCAAAAGTTGGTTTTTTTGTTTTTCTACTTTTTTAAAAATTTGGTTGAAATATTTAGTTTTAACGATATAATATAAAAAATTCAAATGTTTTGATGAATTCCTAGGAATTTATTTATATCTAAATACCTAAATGTATAATTTAAATTTTTGATGATCAAAGATTATGAAATATTCCCAAAAATAAAGTCTATAGCTTCACTTTGAAATGACTCAGTGAAAATAGCTAAATATAATCATGGTCGAAATAATGCTATTGATTTTTTTATTGATTCTTATAATTACAAGTCTTTCAAATGACTAAATGTACTATGAAGTGGTTAAAATATAAACGTGTTTATAAATTTACTTGGTAACTTTTTTTATTAAATAATGTTAGGTTTAAAGAGAAATTTTCCCCAATGCAATGTTCTGTAGTGTCTATATGTTTTCTGGAAAAGTCAAATTCTAGGTACCATAATTCCTTCTTATTTTCCTTTATGTTCAAAACTAAAAATAAAACCATTATCCTTCGTTATGATCTTATGGGTTAATTTTGAAGAGGGTGGAATCTCCACATACAAGAGTAAAAAATGAGAATTTTGAAATTTTTTTTGAAAATAAGAAGAAATAAGTCTGGCCTTCTCAGAGCATTTAAGAGGTCATGAGCTATGTTTTAAATTGCAGGGCTAATGCAAATGCCAAATCTCCACATACGATAAATAATTTTGAAAAAAGGAAGAAATTTGTTTTGAAAATAGGTAGAAATAAGTCTGGACTTTCACTGTTCACTGCATTGTAGATTCTTTGTGTGTCAAAGACACAAGTGAAAGCACTGAAGAGGTGACAATACTAATATGGTTAACTCAGAGTTGTGTTTTAAAGTACACAGGATTCAGGGACTGTGCTTTCACCAGTGTTTTCGTATACTAGAGTCATTTTCAAATTTTCTAGGTTTCAAGGTGTAAGGTTCCATCCCTCTAGACTCTCCACTATCCATAAATTTTAAAGGTTTCCATATAATTGTTTTTTTGGATGCCCAAATATGGCCCATGTAGTGTTTCCCGGACTTTTAGAAGTTCTCAATATAAACATATTTGTTCATTCAGATATCTGACATTTGATATTAGTTAAACAAAGCATGACAAGAAAATTAAGATGTATAATTATCTGAATCTATTTAATTATTCCAACATGAAATAGCAAAACTCAATCAATATATAAAAAGAACTCTAAGACGCTCTACCCTGGAGTGGTTAAACTAAATATTGAGACACAAAAAATTCTCTTCCCCTAAGAGGGGAAACCATACACAATATATTGAAATACTCGATAGTGCTAGTGGCAAGAGAAGAACGGGAACCCAAATTATTGGCTTGTTGGGGCCTGACCTAGGTTCAGAGGTGACTTAGCCAAACAAATCCTGGTACTACTGGCCCTTTTAGCAATAGTCCATGGAGCGTGGACTGAGGTCTCACCTGAAGTAGTATGGGAGGGTGCTAGGACCAGGTTTCTACACCCTAGAGATGTGTGATGGTTTCAAGTGGTCCGTGGTTATGCACATCGCTACGTGTACTTACCTGTACCTCACTGCCTGTGATGTTGCCTTCGCGTAGCTTAACTAGGGGGTTGAACAGTGTTATTACCCATTTCCTTGCTAGGAACCCTATCTTAGTTGATTAACTTATCTTATTTGTATGCTTTCGGTTATACTTAACGATATTCATAGTTCAAATAAGTGTGTGCAGTAAATAAACAATATAATTGCAAATGACATCAAACATATAATAACTCGGAACAGATACACAAAATTCAAATAGAACTTCTCTTTATTATTGTCTTCCTTTGGTTACAGACTCTATTCTGCCTTGCGCACTCAGCTACAAGGGTCCGCGCACTCATCTACAAACTCTATTAGGCCTCTGCACACTTAACTGCAAGTCCTCTTCCTACTACTACGATCCAAGATACACTTAGACACTTGCTCTGTACTTCTATTTCATACTTCACTCTAACTTCCGCCCTTTTCAACTTAGAGCCTCACTCTATTTATATAATCCCATGGTTCGCAGACCATGGGTAGGCCGACATTACATTCAAACTTAGGGCGGATAGCCCTATGACTCTAACATATATTTTGCACCCACAATTTGCAGAGCTTTACAATAATATCACTCAAAACTTGGGCTTTGAGCCCCAAAACATGTTGTGGGGGGATTCCATGCCCAACATGCCCCCAACATAAACATCATGACTCTCCCTTGAGTCACTTTGTCGGCGCGGAGTCCCTCCAACTGTTCATGTACGGTGCTAATGTTTGCAATGCACTAAGCTGCTGCTTGCTGAACCTACTGCATCCTCTATTCTAAGACCTCCGTGGCTAATGTGTTTCCTACATTTGCACATGGATCCCCTGGATGTGCAAGCTTCCCTTCAATATTCACCATGATCGTGAAGGCCTCGTCACTCCATGGCAGAATGCACGCTTTGAGAATTTCTTCCTAATGGGGCGCCACGTCCACTTGTTTTAATGCCTTGGCTTACTGCATCCTCGCAAGCCACTGAGTGAGGACTATTGTCTACGCAGTTCCTCTGATGCTCTCATACTGCTACTGGAGTTCTCGTGCCTCCGTCTCTAGCCACTGGATGTTGGGGTCCTCCTGCAAAGTCGTGAAGACCTCAAGTGCCTATTCCAATGTGTCGGTATAGACACGCACTACACCTCCAATTTCCTCCAACCTTGCTGCAATTATGCTAGCGCGTTGTTCTATGATTTCCAGGGGGGTGGAAGGCTTTGCCTTCAACCGTAGCTTGGCGATTTGTTGATTCAGCTCTAGCTGCACCTTTGTCATCTCTTCCCTAGCCTCACGGACTCTAGTTTCCAAACTGTGGATCCACACTTCAACCGGTAGATCTACTGCGATGGCCAGCTTCGGGACACGTTAGCAAGTGACATCTAACATGTGCACCAAATGTTGATTATGGGGCACCAAATCGTCACGCTGCAAGCTGAGCTATTCTATGTTTATTTTATGCTCACTAAGAACCTGGATCGCGTGGCTCTCCCTCGTCCGCAGCTCTGCCATTATCCCATCCTGTAACTGATACAGCGTTTCCCGAGGAAGGGCAGCCAGGTTAAGGCCAAGTTCTTTCATCATGCTAAGCGACAATCGATCCATCGCATTGGATGACACTAGAGCTCCTTTCGGAAACACTATTGTGTTTTCCATCCTTACGCGCAACATCTTCTCTGTTGTTGAAGTTCTTACCGTGACGTGTGTTGACAGGGTACCTTCCTGAGGGGGCCACACCTGTAAATCTTGTAGCTACACCCTGAGGGCCCCCAACATAGTCTGATGCTCCTGCATGAACTCCTAAAGCACTTCACTTGTGACATTGCGAACCATCTCACCGATGTCATGGATATCACCTTCGGTTAAGGTGATTAGGTCAATGGCCAACTTCGAGGCCTTGACCTTCTTCCTTGGGCTTGATTTCTCTACGATGAATGGCCGCTTTAACTGTGCATATCAGCTTTGAAGTCTACAAAACTCTACAGACTATTGTGCACCATAGGTGATAGGCGTGGCCTCCGATTGATCCATATCTGGATGCTCGCCTCCATGAGCACCCAAAACATTTTGGTGTCGCGAATCCCTTTCACATCCTTGGTGGCCCAGAGTGAAGCATACTTCGCGGCCTCTGGTAACTCTCTATCAATGTTGGGGAACTAATTATCCTCCGGTAGTTCTCTCGCTACTAGCAATATGGATAATAGCAACCGTGTATAGTTGAAGGTCTTACCCTACTCCTGGGCCTCGCAACAGTTTGTCAAAAAGTCGTCGTAGAGGAATTTAGCCCAGTTGAACTGGACCCCATCGACGCATTGCTCGGCCAGAGTGACCATCGACGCTAGTACCTCATTGGTGCATCACTTTCTCATAATTTTGCTGGCCAGGAGTTGGGCTGTTATGCGCACCCCTTTGTCCTTGATGTTGGAGATGGTGTAGCCCCTTTTCTTCTTCTCCAGCTTATATTTCACCTTCATGGCTTCTGCAAGAGCTAAATCACTACCTTGTCTGGCTATAGTCGTGGGGTCCTTTCCTTTACAGTGGAGCCAAGAAATACGGTGGATGAGGTCTGCCCTGATGAGAATAGGCTCCTCCAGCCATAGATACCCGTCATGCACAAGGCAGAGAAGCTGGCTAATGACGAAAATGGTGATGGATGCATGGTGGAAATGTGGTATCCATAACAAGTGTAGCAACCCAGACTTTTCAACACCCTGCAGCCATTTCCGTGGCTCTAACGTTATCATCGGCCCCTCAATATTCTGCTTCATCAGATTCACGGTCTCTAGGTGTGGGAACTTCACCTAGTTGGTGAGGTCCCAGTCTTCAAATTTCATGGTTGGCACGTGGCCTAGGTGCATGCCCTCAAATACAATGCCATCGGGGAGGAGTGGGGTCTAGAGGGAACTCTTTGTTTCATCCAAATTCTTCGGTTCTTTGGTTTTCCCCTTCCATGGAGGGACATATGTGGGTAGTTTTGTTGCGGAGCGCAACAGTTGGATATCCTCTTCTACGTCTTCTTCTTCTTCTGTTGTGGGAATCAGGGCCTGCAGGTCTTCTTTTTCCTCATCTATTTCTATCGTGACTTCTTTCCCCTTCTCTTCCATGGATAGTTTACTATTTCGTGGATTCATCAAGGAAATGCATAGTAGACCCATTGCCTGTTTATCCTTCTTGGGCCTCAATGTTCGTGTGATTTGGGGATTTCTATCACCACCCTTGCACCTTTTGGAACATCCTCCACCATTTGGATCTGCGCAGCCTCACCGATGGTTACCTCTTCAATTCCCAACCCATCCTTAGTGGTCGTCATTATCTCTGGGCTGTATTCTGTCTCTCGCGAACTTAGGGGCTCAATTATCACTCAGCTTTCAATGCTCTATGTTCTGCTCAAGCGCTCAATTCTCAAATGACCAAGTGTTGTTCGCTGGCCATCCCTTTGAATTTTATAGCATCTTTCAAATTCAAATTCGATCATTGCCCCCAATTTCAGGCCATTGATGATTTCGTGGTGGCATATTTTCCCAAATCTTACCCATAACTCACATCTTAATTGCCCGACGCCCACTCCATTTAGCCTCAAATCGAACATCCCATCATGAATAGTGACACCATCAGTCACTTCTTAGCGAACCCGCGTGACACCGCAGCCCTCCACGCGTGGCCACGAACCTTGTTACGTTCTGACTCTATGGGTATTTCCAATATCGTGCATCTCCCAGGTAGAATATTTTATAGCCCCACGCTCCCTTTCAACTGCCTAGAGCGCTAAGGCTGTTCTTTCTATAGCTAGTCAGGTGGTCACACCACCCGTGTGGGGCTCCATCGCATCCTCCAGCACGGCTCGTGGAGAAACCTTATCTTCCATTGTGGTGACCGGCATCACGCACTCTATTATTCACAATGCACTACCCTGGTTACTACGTTTGGCGATATGCAGTCCCAGCCACAGAAAGAAACTAACCAGTTCACACCTATAGTCCTCCAATTTGTCAATATGATCGTACGCATCTTGCCTTGCCAACCTTGGTTTTTTGACAAGAAAGGCTTCCTTTATTTCATTTTCCAGCTTCTTGACCTCTGCATTCATTAAAGCGCTTTTCTCCCTTAGTCGTACCCGGTCCTTTTCAATTTTGCGAAGTCTAAAGTTTCCCTATCGAATTTCTTCCTTAAGTCTTATGTGTTCTGTTTGTCATAGTTGTTTGATTTCTTCGTTCCAGTCTGCGTGGAACGTCATATCTATGGTTGATGTTACGCATGGACTCGACTTTGCATGCTCCATAGGGATTTCAGCCCCTACTTCATACTTCAGCTTTGGAAGCGCTTGTGTGATCAGGGTTTTACACATGGTCCTATAAGCCCATACAAATGCTAGTACGTGCATGTCCCAGTCGGTGCATCTCACATGCTGGACCCTATTCAGTACTTCGCACACCTTGTCAAAGGCTTCCCCATGTATATTTTTCGGCACAGTCGGTTTTCTCCTACTTCACCATTCACGCACTTGTCTTGCCTACTTCTACTTGTTGTTCATGTTTCCTATTGTGAGAGTGGTGTGCGTTCATGTGGACTGCGTACCAGACGTCTGTATCCATCTAGAAAGGTGGTATCGCAGGCTATTCCATCCTTATCTGAGGCTTCCCAAACCGTAAGTGCATCGTCTTTATACATTTGCACCAGTCCCCAAAACTCTGCTGGTGCATACCCCACCACCTTGCGTGTAGCGCGTAGTGCCCAATTTAGAGCATCAAACTGTTGTTGTTTTGGTACTTCACTTTCAAATTTTTTCAGTTATTCATCCACCACTGTCAATTTGTCGTACATAGGTAGATACCTTACCTCTGTTGTCATGCAATGCAGTGATCTTACCATCATGTTGCAATTGAGCATGGTTACCTTGTGTAACCGGTTCTGCCATCGTTCTGTTTCCTCATCTGAATCTGATTTTCAGGAGCTTTCGCATTCCCATGAAATCCTACCATCCGCTATGGGATTCACCCAATCCTATTCTTGAGCGGTTATCTTGTAGATACAGTCTATCTCGTCATTTCTTTCGTCGTCGTGCACTAGCTCTGTGTAGCGCGAGCCTTTTGCAGGGTCTAAGGTACCACTATGCGTAGTGACTTTTTCTAAAAAATCATTTTGCTCTTCTTTAGATTTATCAGTCTGTTCATATCATTGGCCCCATCTATTCCCAGTAGCGCGGGATAGGGATTGTTGTCATCAACAATCTCCATCACTTCGAAATCTGCAAGCGCACTTGCACCTTCGATGTCTACCATTATGCCCTACAATCTTCCCATCGGTAGGATCTTCTCCTGGTTCACCATTCACAATTGAATGGGTGACCATTGCAATGCAGGCCTACCCATGCGCTCCCATGTCTGCTTTGGTAGCACATTCACATCCGATCCTAGATACATAATTACTTGATCCATTTCATACTCCCTGATTTGTGCAGTCAATCACATTTCCCTTCCTGTTTGCGATGTGTTCTTTCCATAATTTCGGACTAGGCGCGGTTCTCCCGACCCAGCACACCTAGTGATAAGCTCGTGCAATCCTTTCATAGCCATGCTATAGTGCAACAACTTCATACATGTCTCCAGAAAGGTAGTGATCATTGAAGGATCCATCTCTGGCTCTAGTTAATCCTTACTACCTGAAGTGGAGGCCTCCGTGAAGCTCCTCTTAGCTTCCATGAATGTCTCCTTCATACGCTCCAAAGCAAATTCAAGTTCCTTTGTAGGAGCCTTGCGAACCCATGCACTTTCTTCAGGCTGCTTACCTTTGTCAACTGCTATCGTGATACCACTTCGAAGCATGATGTTTGCATTCGGGTCCTCTTTGCATAGCTCAGACCTCATCATTTGCAAATCCTAAGTCAGGGGAGGCTTAAGTATCCCTTTATCGTGTAGCCTTGCTATCAGTGTAGGGTAGTCCTCCATATAATGATCAAATTGAATACAATATAAACATGATGCTCTCATTGGATTTGTACAATTGTGGGCATAATCCCTTGGCCCTCTGCAATTGTAACAAATCAACTGTCCGCGACCCCTTCCTGGTCCCATTCCACCTCAACCTCATCTGCGCCCCTGAAATCCAGCGCACACTGTCAATGCATTTGGATCAAAGGCTCACATTTTGGTCTTCACTCTGTAGGCAGGAGTATGATCCATCATTAGTTCATAAATTCTCCAAGTGCATTCATCATGGCCTATCGACCTGCAGAAATTACAGAACAATTGTTGGGATGTCTGCGTATACTTCTATAAGAGATGACAATTATTGGTAGCATGTTTTCCTCCTATATGACAAATCGCGCAACATAATGCAGGCACCATGCTCGGTCCTGCCTGTGCCTCCTGTCTTAATGGCATTGGCACTCCTCCTGTCAAGTAGTTCGCGAAGACTGGACAATGCTCCTTGTCATGCCCCTGACCTTTGCATTTTATGCACCATATCTCCTCACGCGCCACTGGTCGAGCTGTCGTGTCCTGTTTCAAACTCTGCATTTCCAGACGCAAATTTTGTAGCTGCATGTGGATTTGTTGGACTCCTAGACTAGAATCTTGTATTGGGGTCTCGTGCAGTACCATTGCAATCTCCAAAGCTTCGGCCTGGGTGGATAGCTTCTGTTGTGACAATGACATTCTTAAATGCAGTGTTAGTGACGCTACAAACCATGTGCAGTGTTATCCATCCATCAAGGTCATATTGGCTTCACGAATCATACTCTTTAGTCTCTAGTGTAGATCCCATGGGGTCTCACCTGGAATCATCACGATTTCCTTAAACCTGATAATAAATTGTGTCTCTGATTTTGGCCTGTTAAATTCCCTACTCAGCACAGCCTGGATATCTGTGATTCCCACGTTTGGATGGTCATTAGAATGCTTAATGTACCATGTTAGTGTGTGATCCTTTAATGCACTTACCAGCATTTCCTTCTTTATATTGTCATCCATGACTCCTTGTGCTTCCCATACAGCGTTTACTACGAACCAAAATTGGTCCGAATCTTCATTCCCTACTCCTCTTAATACCGTAAATTTTATCGCACTCGCCATATTGAACTGTGGTGGTTGCGAAGGTGGTGTGGGTGGAGATGGGGGTGATGATGGTGAAACCGGTGGTGGTGTAGGTAGGGGTGGTATGCGCAAAATTCATTTCCTTATCTGACTGATCACGCTTCTTGGAGAAAATTTTGCGAGCTCTTCCTCACTTTTCCACCGCGGTGAAATCAAAGGGCTACTTTTTATCTCTACGCTACATTCATTTCTATAAATCCTCCCACTTGGCATAGTCCCAAACATCAATTTATTCGCATAACCTGCTTTTCACACAATAGCATTTTAATCCAAGTGTTCAATGATTTAATGTACTTACCTCGTGGTCCCTTGAGGAAGCGACGTTCTGCCTCACTATAGCTGACGGTCATATATACCATGAACTCAGTGATAAATCCTCCTATAATTCGATCGAGCCAATGGTCAACAGCGTGCACAATCTTATCTTCTGATGCTTCTAGTTTGTGCACCAATTCTGGAGTCCACACAATCATTTTATCAACCCTACACCTTCCCTCACTGTCTGCTAGCTTCACGATCCACACGTAAAACTTAGAGGGGAAGGATGCAAAGAAAATTTCGTGGATTTCTATATATAAGTAGTGCTCCAACCACTGTTCCTTTGATACTCGCAGATTCCTGTTTTCTTGCATCACAAATTCGTGAATCTTTCTATCCATCCACCCTTCAATTTCTTTCTTTGTTGGATTCCAGTGACACAACATCAGACATCCCTCATGTAGATCCTGGTCCCAGCAACGGAACCATTTTTTGGCTTGTTGGGGCCTGACCCAGGTTTAGAGGTGATTTAGCCAAACAAATCCTGGTATTACTAGCCCTTTCGGCAACAGTCTGTGGAGCGCGGATTGAGGTCTCACCCGAAGTAGTATGGGAGGGTACTAGAACCAAGTTTCTGTACCCTAGAGATGTCTGATGGTTTCAAGTGGTCCGTTGTTGCGCATGTCGCTATGTGCACTCACCTGTACCTCAACGCCTATGATTCTGCCTTCGCGCAACCCAACTCAGGGACCGAACAGTGTTATTACCCAAGTCCTTAGGAACCCTATCTTAGTTGATTAACTTAGTTTATTTGTATGCTTTCGATTATACTTAACGATATTCACAGTTCATATAAGTGCGCACAGTAAATAAACATTATAATTGCAAATGAAATCAAACATATGATAACTTGAAATAGATACATAGAATTTAGATAGAACTTCTCTTTATTATTCTCTTCCTTCAGTTACAGACTCTATTCCGCCCTGCACACTCAGCTGCAAGGGTCTGCGCACTTAGCTGCAGACTCTACTAGGCCTCTGCACACTTAGCTACAGAGCTTCTTCCTACTACTATGACCCAAGATACACTTAGACACATTCTCTATACTTCTATCTCATACTTCGCTCTAACTTCCTCCCTTTCCAACTTAGAGCCTCGCTCTATTTATACAATCCCATGGTCAGGAGACCATGGGTAGGCCGACATTACATTCAAACTTAGGGCGGATAGCCCTATGACTCTCACATACATTTCGTGCCCACAATTCATGGAGCTTTACAATACTATCACTCAAAACTTAGGCTTTGAGCCACAGAACATGCTGTGGGGGGATTCCATGCCCAACACAAATCTGAGGGAAAATTTTTATACTATTAATTTATATATTAATTACTATTTTTTCTTTATCAACTCTTTTACGTTTTTTAGGGTTTCTTGCATACCTATTCTAGATGACGAGGATACTTGCAGGAAGAAGAGAAAGATGCAAAATCCCTCCAGAAACAAAAATGAATGGCGCCAACCAATCCTGCAAACAGTCCATTAAAAACTAAAAACAACAGTAAAAAATGAAGTAAAAAACAAAAAAATATGAGATAACCTCCATGCCAACACATATGCTGTCAGTAAATCAGTTCCTCTAGTGCACTAATAGCATAGAAGATTCCTCCAACGATGAACAAACAATAACGGTAAATTGACAGCATAGAAAATATCTATGTGGCATCAGAGTTGTGATATATATCTATATCTATATATATATATATATATATATATATATATATATATATATATATATATATATAGTTTCAATGTTACTTGTTTTACAATTACTTTTTTGTTTTCTAGTATAAAATGAGGGATGGTTGGGAGTCTTGAAGTAGAGAAATAAAAATGGTAGTCACTTCATTTTACCCTAATAAAATCAAGGATTTGACAAAATTTCTTCTTATAGTCTGAGTATGGAATCACATTGTTTCCCAATTTCAAGGACACTCCCAGGAGGTCTGTGGTCTTAAGTGGTCAGATTTTGGTGAGAAATTTGCAAGTGGAGGTAATGATAATCTCCTTCTCATTTGGGATGTAAAATCAATGTCATCATCAGGTAATAAATATCTCCATCGATGTGACAAGCACCAAGCTGCTGTAAAAGCTCTTGCATGGTGTCCTTTCCAAGCAAATTTACTTGAAAGGTTTAGTTGGGAAAGTAAAAAATTCTCACTTTAAGGCTTGAACTCTTAAGGATTAAGGCTTGAAATGGAACTTAGTGCATGGACTAACTATATAATATAGAACAAAAATATCATTTCTATTTCACTACTATCACCATATGGAGATGCAAATAGAACTGGGTAAAATGAGTCAGCTGAAACTACTGCTGCTTGTGGATCTGTGGGGTTGACTGCTTTTGGCTTTACCTCTGCATCCCTTACAGCTTGAGCGCCTATGTCTGGTATTGGTGGTACTTAACCCCTTGCTCTCCCCTCACTGGAGATTATTTTCATCATGGAGGAATAGATACCTTGTAATATCATGATAAGTTTGGACCACCTGGGTCCCTTACGTTGCAATAAAATGTTTGGTGATCTATTGGTGGTTCATTCAGTTGTAACTCCTCTCCCAAAAGCTGCAATTAAGAGAGATAATTAGTCTGTATGACTTGGTATTGGGGGAGTTATTTTTTGTGTTTGGTGGGAGCACTATTTTTAAAGATGGGTCAGTTGGAACTATTATATTAATAGTTGTAGTAGTAGGTCTGGAGAACGTCTATATGCGAGGCTCATAGATATATGTCTTGATTTCATTCAGGGTGGTTCCATAGAAAGAACAAAACATGAATCTCACAGAAGCACATAAGAGGAAGGAAGCCATTATAATAAGGCATGCATCCTCCACAGGCAAGCAACAATTGAACAACACTGATATGATCACACAAAAAGGAAAGTCGACAGATTGAGAGTTAGTAAGTAGGGTTTAAGGCTTAAAATGGAACTTACTGCATGGACTAACTATATAATATAGAACAACAATATCATTTTTATTTCACTACTATCACCATATGGAAATGCAAATAGAACTGGGTAAAATGAGAACTAGGTAAGATAAGCCAACATCATGGAAATATTTATTCACATTACGAGATGGTGTTGGCTTGTAGGTGAGTTTCATTAAAAATATTATTGAATTTTTTATTGATCATTAGATTTACAAATTTTTGGAAACATGTATTTTATATTTTCAATAGTTTGTTTTTTTGTTTTTCTACTTTTTTAAAATTTGGTTAAAATATTTAGTTTTAACGGTATAATATAAAAAAATTCAAATGTTTTGATGAATTGCTAGGAATTTATTTATATCTGAATACCTAAATGTATAATTTAAAATTTTGATGATTAAATATTATGAAATATTCCCAAAAATAACGTCTACAACTTCATTTTGAAATGACTCAGTGAAAATAGCTAAATATAATCATGGTTGAAATAATGCTATTGATATTTTTTATTGATTCTTATAATTACAAGTTTTTAAAATGACTAAATGTACTATGAAGTGGTTAAAATATAAATGTGTTTATAAATTTACTTGGTAACTTTTTATTAAATAATTTTAGGTTTAAAGAGAACTTTTCCCCAATGCAATGTTCCGCAGTGTCTACACGTTTTCTGGAAAAGTGAAAGTCTAGGTACCATAATTCCTTCTTATTTTCCATTGTGTTCAAAACTAAAAATAAAACCATTATCTTTTGTTATGCTCTTATGGGTTAATTTTGAAGAGGGTGAAATCTCCACATACAACAATCGAAAATGAGAATTTTGAAATTTGTTTTGAAAATAAGAAGAAATAAGTCTAGATTTTTCAAAGAAATAAGTCTAGACTTATCAAAGCACTGAAGAGGTCATGAGCTATGTTTTAAATTGCAGGGTTAATGCAAATATGAAATCTCCACATATGATAAAGAATTTTGAAAATAAGAAGAAATTTGTTTTCAAAATAGGTAGAAATAAGTCTGAACTTGCACGGTTCACTACATCGTAGATTATCAGTGTGTCAAAGAAACAAGTGAAAGCACTGAAGGGGTCACAAGACTAATATGGTTAACTTGGAGTTGCGTTTTAAAGTACACAGGATTCAACGACTGTTCTTTCACCTGTGTTTTCGTATACTAGAGTCATTTTCAAATTTTCTAGGTTTCAAGGTTTAAGTTTCCATCCCTCTAGACTCTCCACTATCCATAAATTTTAAAGGTTTCCATCTAATTGGTTTTTTGGATGCCCAAATATGGCCCACGTGGTGTTTCCCAAACTTTTGGAAATTATCGATATAAAAATATTTGTTCATTCAGATATCTGACATCCGATATTAGTTAAACAAAGCATGATAAGAAAATTAAGATGTATAATTATCTTAGTCTATTTAATTATTCCAACATGAAATAGTAAAGCTTAATCAAGATATAAAAAGAACTCTACGATGCTCTGCCCCAGAGTGGTTAAACTAAAGATTGAGACACAAAAAATCCTCTTCCCCTAAGAGGGGAAACAGTACACAATAGATTGAAAGACTAGATAGTGCTAGTGGCAAGAGAAGAACGAGCACCCCAATCCGAGGGAAGAATTTTATACTATTAATCTTATATATTAATTACTATTTTTTCTTTATCAACTATTTTAGGTTTTTTAGGGTTTCTTGCATACCTATTCTAGATGATGAGGATACTGACAGGAAGAAGAGGAAGATGCAAAATTCGTCCAGCAATGATGACAAATGGCTCCAACCAATCCTGCACACAATCCATTAAAAATTAAAAACAACAGTAAAAAATGAAGTAAAAAACAAAAAAATATGAGATAACCTCCATGCCAACATATACGTTGTCAGTAAATCAATTCCTCTAGTGCACTAAGAGCGCAAAAAATTCCTCCAGCGATGAACAAACAATAACAATAAACTGACAACGTACAAAATATTTATGTGGCATCAAGGTTGTGATATATATATCTATATATATAAACATTAATTCGGTCGAATGATTAATTTTTTCGAATTATTACTTCAGACGAATTATTATTTCGACCAAATTAACAATTTGGCCGAAAAAATTTATTGCTAGCTTTTCCACCTCTGACCAAAAATCCATTTAAGGGTCTCCGTTAATGTAAACTAAAATAATAGTTCAGACGAATTAATTTCACTAATTCGGCCGGAAAAAAAATTGTCCAACCAAAAAAGTGCAATTATGAATTTTTCAGGTGTGTTTCTCACAAAAGTGTAACCCAGGTTAACATGTTTACCCTATAACAAAGTTGGTATTAATAAATGAATGGTTTGTAGTAATATATACATATAATTCTATAAAATCATTTTGTACAATTAGGAATATTACCAAGTTTTAAATGATTCTTTTTTGTTGTTGTATGTTTTTGCTATTGCAAGTTTGACATGTCTCATTAACCATTTTTCAGGAAACACTTCCTGTAGTATACATTCATTCCACTAGATCCCCACTAGTTTATATAATTAGGTTCTTAAAATAATTGGATTAATTTTTGTATTGTAACTGAAAGTATGTTTATAAATTCATTCCACTAGATCCCACATAGTTCTGTAAAAAATTCCCCCCTTTCATTAACCTCTAGCACCACTCCAAATGAGCTAAGGACCAATTAATCATCATTTACTTGTTATATAATTTTTCTTTTCTTAGAATGACATTGATCTTTTTCTTCGTTGTTGCTCCATGTAGAACATTAAAAATATATGAATTAATAAAATGTTTCAAACATGTTATCTAATATTCTTAAATATATTTTAATGAAAATTAAAAAAAAACTCATATTGAATAGTATTTTTTCATTCACCTAATTCATCATTCTGCAATTTTTCTATCAAGATTTTATGCTCTTCTCCACTTGGATTAGAAGTGTTATTATTTACCTTGTTCATTTTATGGCCCTGCATGACACACACCAACCAATACATATTAGTTAGATTTACATATAGTTCAGAAATATTAATTTTGTAAAGAATTTACAAAGAACTTGCCTTCTTTGTTTTTCTATGTGCTATCATTGTGTCGATCAATATTTTTGTTACTTGAGACCTTATGTGACATTGTTTTATCAATATACAAACTGTAGCATTCAATATAGAAGCTGTTAAATATATTTCACAAATAAATCAAATAATTTCTAGCAAAAAACCTCTGGTAAATGGTGTGTTTAGAACATTAAATGCACTGAGATTTTGATTGTTCATCAATGTCATGGAAAATAAATTTAAATTATTACAGTACGATTTGTAAGGATAAACGCACTGAAATGGTTTAACGATGCTATTTGGAAGAGGTGCATTGGTGCGTTATATTACACTAGGAGCAACAATTAATAGATTGAAGAAAATAGAGTGTTATAATATATTGGTGCGTTGTATTACACATGAAGCACCGGTACGTTATATTATAGAGGGCTCACTATAGAACATATAACAATTTAAAAAAAAAGAGGGCCGACAAGATTTGAATCTAATTCAGTAATTGATTCCCCTACTTTACATGTCAAACACCCTATATACAGTAAGTATATAAACCCCTTAAACCTAAAATGCCTAAATTAAAAAAAACTAATTGTGAAGTGGTAGAGGAAGTTAAACCTTAAGGTGAAATTTGGCACGAAGAAGCAGAGGTTTAAGGTAAGTATTGAATTTTTTTGTTATTTGTCTGAATTTTATTTAAATTTAAATAGGAAAGCAAATTGTAAAAAAAATTACTAGTAAAATATTTAGTAAATTTTTTATTATATGGGGTTTTTAATTTATTATTATTATTTTTTTTGAATTACTAATAAATATAACAAAAATTGTAAAATATTTTATCAGTAAAATTTAATATTTTTGTAATCCATGGTTTTGAGCGAATCACCATACCTTTCAAATTCTGATATTTCGGTGGATCCAAAATATTTCGTAGCTCCACAGTGCTCTCAGTATGTCTCTCTTGCAATTATATTTCTTTTCATTCAACCCTAATAAAAATTGTAAAAAAAATTATTAGTAAAATAAACAAAAAAATTAAAATTTTTACTATGCAATTTTTGAGTGAATCACCATACCTTTCAGCTTCTGATCTTCTGAATAGTTATGCAACTCCAAAGTATTTAGCTGCTACAAAGTGCTCCTAGTGTGTCTCTATTGCAAATCACTCACTTGAAATTTTGGGTAAAATAATGAAATGGTGAATAACTTTTTATTATTTAAAATATTTTATGAAATTAGATTTTGATGAATTAATTTCTATCATATTTTAATTTTAAAAAAGAAAAAAGTCACGTTTTTTTCTCAATTTCTCCACACATTGGTGTGTTCAATAGTCAAGTGTGCTAATGCATTTACATAAAAAGTGCACCAACATCGCGGGGGTGTCAAATATTTTCAATGCACTGACATGGTACAATTTTTTTTGAAATCCCAAAACAGTGCAATTAATTTTTTTAATGCAATAGTGTATTTTCTATTTAAAAGCATCGGTGTTGTTGTCACTTGTCATACCATATTATAGTTGTGTCAAATGGCTTTATATTTCATCCCAAGTATAGGGAAATATGGGTTCATTCTTGGTTTTCCAAAACATACAACAAAATGGAGAGCCTAAGTCCCAAATCCATCAAATGAGGGCCAAAATTTCGGAGGCTGAAATCACAGGGAAGGATGAAATATCAGAGGCCCAAATTGAATAAGAGCCGAAATATCGGAGCCAACATTGGAAGGACCAGCAAGCAGGATTTTTGGATATCGGAGGAAGGAACATGGAGATCTTAGCAGTTATTTTAAAAGCGGGCCTGAAATGGCATATCAAAGCCTTAACATTTTAGAACCTAATATAGGAAGGATAAGACCTCGAAGCAAAATGGTATCAAAATATCAAAGTTTCGAAACTCCTTAAAAATTGGTATTCTTTAGAAAGCCCTAAGGTTGTCGAGAAAAGGAACTATAAAGGAAATTTTTAAAAACTAAGGACTCGAGGATCTCTTCCTCTCTCCTTTGAAGAAGAAACATGGTAGCAAATAATTGGCTCTGAGAAGCTTGCAAGCATGATGACATCAGCGTGATGTGGCCATACAGTGGACACATGTCAGTCAATTTCATCATTTTCGAGGGACTAATGGGGTAAATCTAGGTGACACTTGTCACCACTCGCGAGATGCCACATGGATATGATGACATCATTATTACATCATTTCAGAGGTTAGTTTTTTAGAGGATGGAGTTTTTGTAACTCCTGCCAAATTGTTTTATCAAAAGTTTTGATCCAATGAAGGGGGCTCCAATGTTAAGTGGAATTTGGTCATGAGGACTCAAAGGACCAAGAGCATAGAAAGGGTAGAGAATCTAGGTGCTATGTAGAATATTCGAGGTTGAAGTTTTTAGAACACATTTGAAATTGCATTTTTGAAAAGGTCCTGATGAGAAGGGATTTTGATGTAGATCGACATAAGTAGTGAGAGATCCAAATAACATAGAGAGGAGAGAATATTTAACACCTAAGTGTTATGAACCATATTGAGAGGTGAATATGAAAACTCCTATGCACTTTATTTTTAAAAAAGTTCTTATGAGAGGGGCTTCTGATTTGTTGTTGGTGTTTGGTTTTGAGGGCCCAAAGAACCAAGGGTTCGGACCAAGGTCGAGCACCCAAGTTCTATGGAACTCATCAGAAGAGGGAGACATCATAACTTTGTTTTAATTTCAAATTCAATGAAATTCTGATGAAAAGAGCTTTGATGTGTTGATGGCTCATGGTTGTGGGAGACTTAAAGGAACTAAGGGTGGAAGAGAAAATACAAAGGGAGATAGGCCCTGACAAAAGCGCAAATGATTTAGCACCCAAGCATTGAGCCTACGGTCATGGCACCTGGTCCCATAAAGGAGAAACAATAAGGGGCCTAAGTAAAAAGGCGTTAGGGGCACTGGAACTTTTTGAACTCGTAAAATTTATTTTCAATTGAGTTACAATGGAAAAAGGCTTTGATACTACAGCCCCTAAGAAGTAAACCGATGGTCACAGGCATTGGTCCTATGGTTGATAAATGATAAAGGGGCTAACAAAAAATGGGCTAAGAGCATCAAAAGGTTAAAAGTTTTTAATTTTATTCTAAATAGAGTTACTATGGATGAAGGCTCTGGTACTACAACCCTTAAGTGATAAACTAGTGGTCACAGGAAGTGGTTCTATGGTGTCTGAGCAATAAGGAGATAAGAACAGAGGGGGTGGAAGGCATCCAAACTTTGTGTTTTCATAAAATCATTTTAAAGAAAGTTACGATGTTCTTCGGCTCCAAAATTTCACTATGGAAATTGTGAGAGATGTGTTGGGCTCCGATAGTCTACCACACAGGCAATAAACTGGTGGATGGTTCAACATCTATGTCACAGGGCACCTTAAATGCCACCACACTTGATCAAGGCTAGGTCCAAGGGGGAAAATTAAATAGTTAGAGAAAGAAAGTGATGGGAAAATTGGTTAGTAATTGTGGAGGAATATCATAACATAAGTGTTATAGACATTTTTGTGCCTCGCGTCAAGGAGCAGGAAATGTCGATAATTACAGGGATCCTCAGTCCCTAAACATGTTGTTCTTACCCCTAAAAGAACAAGGTCATCAATCAACAGCACTTCCAATTAGTTCTCCACCTGAAAACACTTCAGAACAGGCTTATTTTGGATCATGTCAGCTGCTTAACTGAGCTTCTGCGCTGTATTGCAACTGTCCCACTCTGTACCTGTGCTGGAAGTCAAAAACAATGAAGGCTACCTGCGCTGGGCGAGATTGGCCAAGTGGCACAGTCCTCCTGCAAGGTGTCAATTGCCCAGGAAGCTTCCAAACTGACACTTGGGTCATGAGATTCGCCCTGTGATGAGTAAGAGGTACTTGATCACCATGTGTAAGCAAGGATCTCCAAGTGGACACAGGAACTGAAGATTAACTGGAGATGGAGAGGACACAAGGCAGCTTCATGTCAGTCTCAAGCTGACTCATCCTTTTCTCTTCTCTCCTATATATAGAGCTCTTCTATGAGGTCTATAGAGGCTGGAATTTTGGTATAAGCAAGGAGGTGCTGTTGGTATACTGCCAGGATTATTGGGTGATTGTTTTACTAGAGGTGAAGAAGAGAGTTCTTGCTGCCGAGGAGGTGCTGCTGGATTGGGGCCAACATCATTGGTTGTAACTTCCTCTGGAACCCTGTTACTTTCTATCAATAAAGTTTGCATGTTCTTCTATATACTTGTTTTACATAGATGCTTTTGTGTTTACATGTATATTTGATGCAACCTAATCCATGCTTCAATTATGATTGCTTGTATCTCGTAGTTTGCTCCCTTTTGTTGTGCAGATTCTGTGTGTAGCTGGATCGGCTTGGAGAGTAAAGAGCTGGGAACGGGATACAAAGCGAGAAGGACAAGGATCGACTAAGCGCAAGACACCAGGTTGGTTGATCCTCTTTCTATTCTCTCTGTGCTTTCATAAAGATGAACATGAAAACTTTGTCATTTAGTTGTTGCTAAAGTCTGTCACCTTTAGAAAGGGTTAGTGTCATCCGCATCGGATACTTTTCCCCACAACAAACTGGCGACTCCGCTGGGGAGGATTCCTAATATCTTGTTGTTGTAGTATTTTGCTATTCATTTCTTGAAGAAAGGAGTACCGAGTCGAAAAGCTTTTGACTCTATCAAAAGCGAAGTAGAGGGTTTTTGCTACTCTTGCTCCTTTGCTGAGCAAATTCAAGATTTAAAGAGCTAATCTACAGATGAATCCTTACTCTTTGTGATAGATCTTTATCCTCTTGATCATCCCTTAGCCTGTACTTAACCCATAGCATTTTATTTCAGTCAAAACAGTACATTTTTGAGCTTTTTATGACCCGGAATTCTTAGCAGACGTAACTCTCGTAAGTCAGTGCAGGCTGTCCACAGGCAGTCTGCATTACAGCGCAGGTGCTCCCTTCGGGAACTGCGCTGAGAGTGAAACTGGCAGACCAGTGCCTGCGCTGGTCTAGTTGGCCTTAGTCTAGCTCAGCTCTTCCTTTGTGTCTTGGCCCTGTTTGCACTTGTTTTGACTGATTGCTTGCTGGTTATTGTATTTGCTGTAGACCACTTCTCCTTGACATTATTCCGCCTCAGTTGTGTGATGAAATTGTAAACGTTCTTTCAGTATTTCTTGTTTCAGTTACAATTTCCCATTGTGAAAAGCGAACCTAGTAGCTGTGGCCTCTTAGATTGCGATCTTATGAGTTAGTGTTATTGCTGTTCATAGCTGTTTTGGATTGGTTTGCTTCTCACTTTATGGTTTGAATCTATACTTTTCCTGTATTTAAAACAAGTCTTTCATAAGGTGTTCTTTTGATTATGGACAAGCTTGTTTATTTCTACTTGAAAGTTGATTCAAAAATCATACAACAGTTTCCTTTTGTTAAGCATCAACATTAAGGATAACGAAAAGAAATACATGCATTGTGCATTTTGCATTTGACTGTATGCTTGACGATTTAGGAAAATGTGCATTTTAGTGTGTGTTCTTTGATCTGTGGAAAAAGTTGTGTCTTGCTCTTTCCTCAAGTAGATTAAGGTTTTCAAAGTTGAAAGATTGAAAAGATTTTGCTTCTCATTCTTAGATTGCATATAGGAAGTTGTATATATACATCTCGTGGCGAACCTGAAAGGCAAACTGTTAAGAAAGATCAACATTAAAATAAACTCAATTTACATAACAACGCTTTGGAATTTAACGCAAACATCTAGAGGTCTAGGTAGAGACGTGTTCCGGCGTCGTTAAACATAGTGACTGTCGATCTCTACGAAGGTGGGTGATTCCTCCTGAGAGTCGGTGGCACTAACACGGATTTGAGCTCCCGCGTACCGTCGCGTATATTGGGAGACCCCTATAGGCTTTTATCCTTTATCCTTAGGAAACCGTGTCGGCCGCCCTACTGATCGCGATGCAGTGAACACAGCATTCACGAAGATCGACCACCCGTACCGTAAAACGTATTCTGTGGTTTCGCGAAAGGTTTGGCACACCCTCTGCCTAGATCTCCAGAGCAGTTTCTTTTGGCCCTTTTCAAACTCTATAACTGAAAAGGTCCAACCGAGCATTTGTCACTTCGGGCTCGTTAATACATCGAAGGCGACTAGAGTCATCTTTAGCTTTTTCTCGACTCTTAAAACATGAAAAAGCAAGTTTGTGTCTAGAAGCGTCGTAAATAAAACTTATTTTAAAGCGGAACATAATCACCTGTTATTCCCACGTTGATCTTTCAGTTGAAAAGTATGGAGCCCACCAACCAAGGAAGTAACCTTGGCGGAAGTCCAAATCCCTTCTCCTCTTGGGGAGATGTTGGTGCGCCTCATATGGCTACATTGTCACTTCCAGGATTGACAATCGGCCTTCCTGTTTGGCTCTTTTCAACTAATGTTGTCCAAATCGCCACTAATCCTGAGCAGTCGAATCAACTGTCAGAACAATCTAGAACTACCCACCAGCCTTCTACCTCTTGTGATACTTCCTCTGATCCTTCATCTTCGCAGGGTAGAGCCGGCAAAAGTCAGCCTCCCAAGGAGAAGAAAGAAAAGAAGAAGAAAGGGAAGAAGCAGAAGGAGCCTCTGGCGAAGGCGCCTGGGGGCAAGCAGAAGAAAACTGACAAAAACCCACACATTGCACCGACCGGGCCTAAATCGCCATGTGTCATTTGCAAAGGGATCCATTTCCATCGTGATTGTCCTTGTATTCCCCGGATACTAAGGGACTGGTCCCCGAGGTTGCACAATCCGGTAGCATCAACCTCTGGTTGTCAAGTTGATTGCATTCCCTCAACTAGCGAGAGTGAAGGACGAAGAAGGGGACCAAGATCACCCTGTCTATTGTGTGAAGGTCACCATGCCATCCACAAATGTCCATTCTTAGATGAGGCAAAGAGAGTTTTGGAAGATCGCCCGGTGTCACCGGTGCAACTTCCGCCTGGATACCGAAAACTCGCGCCTAATCCCTCGATAGTTGAAAATCCAGTTGAACCACTCAAGTGGTCAGCTGATGTGTCAGTCATTGAGAATGAACCTACCGAATCTAGACCAGACGAAAGTCTAAAGGTCGAAACGGCAGTTGACCCGGTTCTTCCTTCAAAGGTTCTATCGTCCAATGACTCCGTCATTGAAGACCTGTCTTCAAATGACACCGTCACCGAAGTGTCGTCTTCATGTGACACCCTCACTGATGAGAACAAGGATGACACCATCCAGGTTCTCTTTATCAGCACCGACTCCGACGAGCATCCGGGCAATGCGCCCATTCCTTTATCGCAGAAAGGAACATCATCTGAGTCGTATCCGGCCGTATATTCGGTCCCACCACCAAGCAACCTGGTTGTATCCTTTGATTGGAATCAACTAGGCAGACCCCGGTTACCAGCCAGTACACCATTTAGAATCATTGTCCAGATCTATAGAATGGTTATGGCTGGTACTATCATTGATGAAGGGGCGTCTGTGAGTATCCTTTCCTCTATTGCTTGGAAAGCACTGGGTTCCCCAGCGCTTTTACCTGAGTTGAGAAATCTCTCAGGTTTTGATAAAGGAACCAGTCGACCATTAGGAATCCTCCCTGATGTACCTGTTACATTGAAGGGGAAGACCGTCAGGATGAACGTGTTGGTAGTTCAAGGACCCTTGGATTATAACCTACTCCTTGGACGCGACTATATTTATTGCATGGGAGGGATAGTCTCCTCACTCTTTAGAGTAATGTGTTTTCCACACGAAGGAAGGGTGGTCAAGCTCGTAGACCAGCTTTCATTTCCGGGATCTCGCATCGCAAATAGTCAAATACCAATCCTAAATGGTCTGTTCACTCAAGATTCGCCTCCGCCCCCAGTCCTCCTTCCCGATGAGCGCGAGTAATTCGGAAAGAAAGACTAGGACCCAGGGGGCATGCACCCTGGTCTGCTTCGGGCAGAAGAAACTCCGGGTACAAGGAAGAATTTCCGCAGGAGAACATGACTAGTCCGTACCCCGTCCGAAGGAAGTGGGGTTGTTCTGGAATAATGATCTTTTGTTAAAGTTATGTGTTTGGGAATCATTCACCTTTGTCTAAAAAAGTGGGCAATGCCCAAGTAGGAATTCCCTTATTGTAACAAGTAGTCACCATCTTTAAATTCAAGCCTCGCCCATCGAAACATATGTTTTGAAGGATAAGCAGGGGCAGTAAACTAAGAAGGAGACCGTATTGTTGTGACAGAGGGTAACCATCTTTAGACAACCCAATGATAGACACCGCCGAAGAAAGAGATTGATTTGCGGCAGCGAATAGAACCACTCTTCGGATAATAAGAAAGAGGCAAGCCTCCCTCGATAATACAAATGTTTTATCTTTGAGTAGTGTTCTTCTATTGTCACAATAGCTGTTTGTTAAAAGTGGGCCGACAGGAAGTCTGAGTACTGCGTAAGACCCCTTAAAATAACGAGAAGACAAGTATCGTTAGCATTAGATTAGCAAGATGACAAATAACTGTGAACACCCAAAGAAAAGCAGAAGTAGGAGAGAGGAGGGGCAACCTCGAAATTCTATCCTATACCTGGGGGCATGCAAACTTTCTGGAGTGCAAGCTAGGGGCGGTTATTTATCTGGTTTTAAGATTAACCGTTTCCAAACTTGCATGAAAGAAAGCCTGTGGGGCAGAAGTGAAATTTGCCAAAATAAGAGCATAGCTGTAGTAAGGCATAAGCTCTATAAAAATTGGTCCTTATAGGAGGCATTCTTATGACTGGTATATCGAGCAGTTTTAGCATATAGTTCATGCTTGTTAAAAAATAAACGCGAAATTCGAGCAGTTTTAGGCCTGAATTTATGCTCGTTAAAAAATAGAAAAGTGTGAGCAAATGTTTCCCCCAGAGTTCAAGCTCATGGAAAAAATGAACCGGTAAATAACCTTTTGAGATCGTAAATTCATTAGCCATAAGAACCTTGATCGTGTTTTCATCCACCACCTCCACCGTTCATTTGGCCGATCATTCACTTCCATTTGTGTGTTTACCTCTTTTGAGAAACAGCTGCGAAGAGTGATTTCACCTAGCCATCCTTGTGACACTGCCGTGATTGGAAATTCCAACCTGTACCTGGAATCTGTAGCTATCCCTGTTTATCACTCGTTCCTCAAAAGACGAGTCTTCTTTCAGCTCTTTTCACTGACTCGTAAAATATGAAAAGTTTGCCGAGTTTTGGCCTTCCAGCTCGTTAAAATGACCGGAACGCTATCCCTCCTCTAAATTTTAATCTTTTTGGACTTGAGGGATTATTGCACAAAAGGATCGAGCGCTTGCCTGGTTCAGCTCGTTAAAAATACCGAACAGCCATCCCTTCTGTATTGTTTTATACTTTTTCGGACTTAAGGGATTAGCTGACGAAAAAGGAATTATGGAGTTGACTTTCTGTACCTTTTTAGACTCTCTAAAAATGAAAAGGACCAAGTTTTCTTTGTCGTTAGACTCGTTAAAATGATTAAATAGCGACAAACTTGTCTTTAGACGAGAACGAGTTTCCCTATCGCTAGGCTCGTTAAATCTTAGCGATGGGCTTGCCCGAAGGGCAGGTTATAGAACAAGCATATGTTATCCTCCTCAAGCTTGACAAAAATAAAGAGGTACTGGTCAGAAATGACTGGGGAAAAATTGGGAGAACATCAAAGTTTAGAGGTAGCAAGTCACTCTTGAACATGACACTTTTCTTCCGTATCACATCGGGTTGGGTTGTCTCATTCACCGGTTTCATCACCATGGTCCTCGCCACACCATCCATTCGGGGTAATGCTACCGATCCATCACATCAGTGTCGTTATATGTTCAAGAGGGGTCATTCAGAAAGTGTCAACCGTGTCCCATCCACTACCATACATTTTCCTTCATCCATTTCATGATCGCCACCCTGAATCATATGTCACAGTTTGTTTCACCTCCACTAAATCATTAGCTCCGTTCCATGTCATTGATGTGGGATTCATCAAGGCCCTCCTTTGACGGATCACTTCTTGTCGACTTCAGCTCATTATCCAAGAAGTCGATCTAGGAACACCCCCATCAGTACTTTGAAGCTTGCATGCCTCAATGGCAAGTTTCTCACTTCCGGCGACAGGTATACATCAATGACCTTCGACCAGAAGATTTTGCGTGGCGTTCGACGCCAAGTCCTTTATTCACGCCACGTGAATTGTACTGCCGTACCTTGAGGGTCATCGTCATTATTGGTGATTCCTCTCGCGCTTGTTAACGGTTTTCATTATTGACCGGTAATCAAGCGATGTCTTTCCATGTTCGACTTCAGCGTAATTCTCACATGGATCGACTTGTACTTAGAGTGAAGATCGAACAAGTTTGAAGACCCCGGATCTAGTTTCATCCATCCGGGCTGCGATATATATTCAGGAAATATAAAAGCATTTGCCATGTACATCATTGCAGCAGATGATCATCCTCCTCAAAGGATGATAATTTTAGCGGAAGATTATCAGTCTGTCTTCAGACGATCGTCTGTCATATGTACCAAAATGTATTTATAGAAAGTTGAGCATGGGAATACCCGCCTCAGCTAGATCATGAGAATAATGATGAATGAAAGATAATGTATTGTATTGTATTGTATTACAGGGCACTCTCCTCAGCACTGGAACGAACTTCGGACCCTCTAGCTAAAGCATTTCACCCGATTAACGGCCTCATACTTTAGGGGGCATCTGTTATAGACATTTTTGTGCCTCGCGTCAAGGAGCAGGAAATGTCGATAATTACAGGGATCCTCAGTCCCTAAACATGTTGTTCTTACCCCTAAAAGAACAAGGTCATCAATCAACAGCACTTCCAATCAGTTCTCCACCTGAAAACACTTCAGAACAGGCTTATTTTGGATCATGTCAGCTGCTTAACTGAGCTTCTGCGCTGTATTGCAACTGTCCCACTCTGTACCTGCGCTGGAAGTCAAAAACAATGAAGGCTACCTGCGCTGGGCGAGATTGGCCAAGTGGTACAGTCCTCCTGCAAGGTGTCAATTGCCCAGGAAGCTTCCAAACTGACACTTGGGTCATGAGATTCGCCCTGTGATGAGTAAGAGGTACTTGATCACCATGTGTAAGCAAGGATCTCCAAGTGGACACAGGAACTGAAGATTAACTGGAGATGGAGAGGACACAAGGCAGCTTCATGTCTGTCTCAAGCTGACTCATCCTTTTCTCTTCTCTCCTATATATAGAGCTCTTCTATGAGGTCTATAGAGGCTGGAATTTTGGTATAAGCAAGGAGGTGCTGTTGGTATACTGCCAGGATTATTGGGTGATTGTTTTACTAGAGGTGAAGAAGAGAGTTCTTGCTGCCAAGGAGGTGCTGCTGGATTGGGGCCAACATCATTGGTTGTAACTTCCTCTGGAACCCTGTTACTTTCTATCAATAAAGTTTGCATGTTCTTCTATATACTTGTTTTACATAGATGCTTTTGTGTTTACATGTATATTTGATGCAACCTAATCCATGCTTCAATTATGATTGCTTGTATCTCGTAGTTTGCTCCCTTTTGTTGTGCAGATTCTGTGTGTAGCTGGATCGGCTTGGAGAGTAAAGAGCTGGGAACGGGATACAAAGCGAGAAGGACAAGGATCGACTAAGCGCAAGACACCAGGTTGGTTGATCCTCTTTCTATTCTCTCTGTGCTTTCATAAAGATGAACATGAAAACTTTGTCATTCAGTTGTTGCTAAAGTCTGTCACCTTTAGAAAGGGTTAGTGTCATCCGCATCGGATACTTTTCCCCACAACAATAAGTATAGCCAGATCATCATCCCACCACTAATCTAGACATTGGAGCCTGAGTCAGCCTAAGGAAATCAGAGGAATTAACATGGAGATACTTTGTTGTGTCAATCATGGAACCTCCTATTTTTTTCATAGTTGGTTAATTTTCATTTTTTAAGAAATAATCAATTATGTTAGGTGGTCATTAGGATAGGTAGGCCATTCACATGCTCAGAAAACTATGTTGTTCAGGTATTTGTAACATTTGATGATATTTTGTAAGTTGTTTTTTTTTCCCTATAAAAAAATGGAATAAACTCATTACAAAGGTTCTGAAATTCTATTCTCAGTGGTAATAATTATGTCTCTTCAACAATTATGGGTTCTGTTTTCATAGAGAGGTTCCAATTTTTGGTTCAATTAATTAGTCCTGAGGTGGTAAATGCTATACCAATTTCAATAATGTTGATTCTGTGCTATGGACTCCATTTTTGAATACTAATGATGAAGATCTAGTGATTCCAAGAATAGTAATGTGTAGTATGTGTTCTTCCTCTGTATGTCATTTCATATGTGTTTCTCTTCCTTCGAAACTGTGTAAGAAGTAGCTGCTGGATTCACTTATAAATAATGGATTCACTGATGTGATATTGTAGTAGACAATACAAATGAGATTACCTATTTACTATGTTATATTGTGGTAGAATTTAACCATGAGATATTGAGATGGAAACATTAAAATGTGCTCCATAATTTATGCATTTCAATTCCTTATTATTTCATAATTCTAATTGGTTTTATTACTTAGGATTCTAGGTATGTCCAACCCTCTGTGCCGAATTCATTCCTTAATTCCCCCTTCCCATCTTTACTGTAACAACAAATTGAGCTGCATTTACTATGTGTAGGCTGTCAGACTTGAACATTTATTCTTAGGATGATCTATATTGTTTATGTGTATGTTTGAATATACCTCTCTAAAAGGTAATTAAACCAGATTTAAAATAATTTTTCATTTATCTCTTGAGAAGATATGAATCATCTTCATGAGAGACCAATATGTCCAAGGCATTGAACTCTCCTCAACCCGGGGGTTGTCTCTAGGAGCTACGAAACCTTCTCTTGTCATTGTTGGACACCGAATTAGAATAGTTTTCCCTGGGTATTACATTTTTACATTCCCTATGTTGAGTGAGAAAAGGAAGTGTGGGTTGAATATCTTGCACCATGATGACTCCACTGTTCATATATTTATTTTACCATCCTAGCTTTCAAGAGGGCTAATATTTGCTCTGATACTTCCCAGCATAAAACTCCTCCCATATTCGACCCAGAGAAGATCATACCCAGGAGGATTTGGAAAGAGAGGACCCTTGTTACTCAAGATCCTACAATATATTTTACTAAAGTGTTGACTTACAACTCTCAGAAAGATGAGATAAACTGCTACGATTCCTCCTTCAAATCTTTGGAATATTTAGAACGACATTGCCAACTATTTGACTCATTTTCCTGCAAAGTTAAATCCAAAGAAGCTTCTGTCAGTTTTCCTACTCTCATATTTCCTACCTGCCTAGAACCGGAAGAAGTCATAGATATCCTTATAAATAGTCTCACTCAGAGCTTTGCTAGACCTTCTCAGCTCCATATAACTATAATCCATAAAACACCTCAAAAAGGGCCAATGGTAAATCTTCTACCACATCCATTGCAAAACATGGTTGTCCATGGTTTCCTACTTAAGAGATATTCTCCACTTAACTTGCCCCAACCTCTGAATGGTATGCCACAATATTACCTTAAACATATGCCAAGGTTCACTGGATAAGATCATATTTCAGCCCAAAAACATATAGATATTTTCTACTCATTTGTTGAGAATTTGAATGTACAATATCTTGATGTAGTGTTGGGACTCTTTATTCAGTCTTTGGATGGAGAGGCCAGGAAATGGTTCCAGACTCTACCAGATGCTTCAATTAATACTTGGTAGGAGATGGAGAATGATTTCATGTAGAAATGGGGGCAGAAAAGGGACTATGGCTATATTCCTACAGAATTTAATGCAATGAAGAAAAATAATAATTAATATGTTTCAAACTTTATGAGATTCAATAAATTATATAACAGTCATCCTACACAAATTAAACCTCAACAGGCTTCCACCAAAGTGGTTTCTGTTGGATCCTTTGAACCACATTTTGGGTTTACCGTGAGAGAAAGAAAGTCTCGTACTCTCGACCAAATCGAAACACATGCCCTGGAAGTTGAAGCAAATTTCACCTCTATTGGGAAATGGAAAGGGAAAGTGGAATATGGTGATAGGAGGAGAGGAAATGAAGAATATGGCTCTTCAGGTCTAGTAGAGGAAACTCAAGAACAAAAGTTAGAAGATATGAACAAGTTAATAATGAATTTGTATAACAAACTGGTGAAATTGGATTTGGAGAACAAAGATCCCCCTGACAAAGTGTTGAAGCCTCGAAATTTGTTGTGACAACATGAGTGATAAAGACCCAGTATAGGCCTTAAAAGAAGCTCCTTTTCCATTTGGTATAGTGGCTCTGACAGGGAATAATGGAACCAGTTTCCCATAGAGGATTGATTTCATAATGTTGTTCAGATGGTATAAGATATAATGGAGAATGATTCAACTATGTATAATCTAATCTAAATAATAAACACATGAATATATCTTACTTGAACATTATCTAACTATAAATATACCCAGGAATAAACTAAGATATGCAATCTACAGAGATGTCTCAAAGAAATTGGTAATAAAGATTATTTAGCTGCCAAAAGAAATGAAATCGTTAATGATAATTTTTTTGGATAAATAGTTAGACAAAAAAATTGATAAAACTTTATCACATATAATAATTGTTCATGTATTGAATAAAGAATCAAAGTTGAAACATCATACAAAAGTGCAATAAAGTAGAACTATAACTCATATTTTCATACATAAGACAATCAAAGAAAGAGTATTTCTAATGCATAAATAAAACACAATCATACAATAAAAGTACCATATCTGAAAGGTCCTGCTCATGGGCTCAACAATATTGATCCACTTTCGTCCAATCAAATACACTCTAAGAGTACAGAAGTGTAATTTTAGTAGATTATGCTTCGATATTCAAAGAAAAATAGATCATGTTCCAATAATTTCATCAAAACCTTCACAAAAATACAGAAGTGCAATGTCTTGTAAAATATTTTTGATAAAATTATGGACTCCTCTCTAAATGCATGAGAGCAGTTTAAATACTATAATACATGCCTAAAAAATATATTATTACAAAAAAGATTGAGGAGGTTTCAAACAACCTTCCTCAGAGTAAGCAAAAATAAAACTAAAAATAGAATTAAACTAATGACAAGCTTCTTTCAACTTGAATTATCTTAGTTGGCTAACTTGATATTTGAGATTGCAAATGTCAATCATTGGTTTGACTTGGGCTGGCTGGCCAATTGTGGATTTTAACTGTCCTGCAAATATGACATCTGACAGAGTTGGAACCATTTTTTGTGCAGAGGTAGTTAAGCATCGCAGAGTCATCCACTGGCTATGTGGTTTTACCAAATACTGTCAATGTATCTCCCAATCTAGTTTGGTCAGTTGTTCAATTGCTTCTTATTTGGTCTGAGACATTTGTTTCCACTATTGTTCCAGTTGTTTGATATCTGGGAGAGCCCCTAGTATGCATTCCTTGACAAGGTTGGCACTGTGAAGGTTTTCATTAATGGCCTTAATTATGTTGTTTATTGCACCTATTGCTGTCTTTGTTGCCCTTTCTACCTACTTTAACCGTGTATCCCAATTTGAAAATAGAATGTCTTTGTGGGATTCTTCTATTTTTGGTACATAAGCCTTTGTTCCCTCATCATATTCCTGCCAGGCCATAAATTCAGAAATATTTTTATGGATTTCTTCATATTCAAACCTCATTCAATCACTTGGTTTGTCAATTTATCACTTGTCTCACGGTAAGGATTGATATGTGAGATTTTTTGGCAGAACATCTCTTGTTGCTCTACCAATAGGGAATTTAGCTTGATTGCTTCTTTGATGAACTCATATATTTTAGGGTTGTCTTTAAATCTATCTACCATGGCTTGCATTTGGCAAATTTGTGAGTCCTTTTTTGATATGCTTTCCTGGTGTTGTAACCTCATTTTCTCGAATTCCCTCTAAAGCTGAGCTACCTGCTGTTCTGCTTGCTAATTGGTTTTCTCTTGTTCTAATTATTGTTCAAGCAGAAGAATTCTTTGTTCTTTTTCTTTTAGTAGCAGTCATACTTTTGTTGCTTTATCAATGGTCGTTGTGGCATAGGCTCCTGCAAACTGTGACAACTTCATAAGGTTTTCTGATGGGTCAACAAGAGTGTCTTTCCACACAACTTCCATTGATTCGTTCTCTAGAGTTGCAACAACTGTGGTGTCTAATTTCCTCTTCTTTCTTTGTCTTTTAACCATAGCCTTATGTGTAGGGCTATAAAATATGTCGAGTGGAGGTATCTCTTCAATTTTTAAGACAATTTCAAAAGTGGGAAAAGCCAGAATAACCTCAATATCTTGAGTGTTTGTAGCCCCTTACTCTGTTGTCTATGGATTTTCTTTATGTTGAGTCTATTTGGGGGTCTGAAATCTAGATGTTTCTTCAAGACTTGTCCCTATTTGGAGCTTCTGATTGAATTGCTCCCATTCCTTATCTAGGATAATGACTGGAATCTTCCTTCTTTGAGCTAAAGTGGAGCCGACCTCTGTCTGTTTCTTGGTCAAGGCATGTTCGGTCATTTCCTCAGTATTTCCTTGTGTATCTTTCTCAGAATCATTATTAAGACTCCCTTCTCCATTTTGATATTGTTGCTTTAACTATTCCAACTCATGAGTTGATTTCTCTTGTGTTTCCTCATCAGAATTTTCCTTTGAACTTCCCTCTAGGCTCATGCTAGGATTTGGTTCTCTTATTGGTTCAATTTGTAATAGGTCCAATGGGACCTCTAACAATATTCTATTCCTATACACATGAAAAGCATTAATATCATATGGGATTAAATGTAATGATGCTAAATGTAGGACCTGTACAAATGATTTGACTCCTTGAAAGAGGTCACTAAATGGATCCTCTTCATGAGTAAACTATTTGAATTTAACCATGGTGGTGAAGTCTTTATCAACTTGATTTGGGTCATATTTCCGCCATGGAACTGTGGCAAATTTTAGAGATCTAATATTCTCTACTTATTTTACTACATGCCCATATTCATGTAGTGAGAAAGTGCCACATTGTAATAGGAAGGTTGGCCAAATGGCTTTCTTCTGCTCCTTTAGGGCTTTGGTTAAACCAACCCTTGTTGTCTGGTAAGTTATCTCTCTTGCAAGTAGCTTGTCTGGAGCATAATATGGGAGGACATGTGGAGCCGCAATGCTCCCAAAAACTCTGATATAAGTGAATGCTTCTTCACTGAACCATCTTGCAACTGGAAATATGTCTATCTTGGCTTCTTCAGAAAGTCTAGGGATCGTTTTATCAAAAAAGGTTCTATAAATAGGCAACATAATACCACGGCAGATTTTGTAAAAATAGGAATTGAATTGGGATTCCCACAGTATTTTATGATAGACATGGATGGGGAGAGGGTTCTGTATAGTCCACTTCCAACCCATGTTTGGAAATTGAGAGAAAAAACAAATCGCATCCATTACATAAGCGCTCATATAAAAAGGGGGAATAATTCTTGAGGAAATAATTCTCTTTTGCCTATATTCCCTAATAGCCATAGCTAAATTGTCTGATAAAATATGACTCCAATTCATAATTATTGCATTAACCACTGCATCGATTAATGGAAGCCATTCTATAGAAAATTTGGTACTATCAGCTTTACCAAATAACATGCACATCATCACAGCTGCGCAATTATGTGGGGTCGAGAGGGATGCAATTGGGTACATACTGAATTTCTCCAATTTGAATTTGCCTGATCCTAACCTCTAGGTGTATGTAACATCCAATGCGTCCTTGTTCTCTTTGGAGAAATGCTCAACGAAATCTTTGTCATAGAGATTTTGAGGCTCTAGAAGATGGTAGATCTAGCACAAGTTGTTTGGTGTGAAAGACCCCATGAACTCATGTCTTGCATTCCTGAAAGTTCTATCTGAGATATTCACATTATCAATCATCCATTTTACCATATATGTTTATGGTAATATCTTAGGTCTTGCAGCTATTTTGTGTAAAAATGAACATGCTGCCTCAAAGTAGGAAGTGTCAGATGATTCTTCAGCATCAGTTCTTGCCTTTGTTTCCAGTGGCCTGGGTTTTTCTTCTTCTAGTAGGTTATACATGGCTTCACATGATGTGGTTCCTCCGTCTTTGTTGTAGGTGGTATCGGAGAAGAGTGGTGTCATGTCTGGTTTCTCAGATGCAGTAGTTTTTCCCTTCTTATCCATCTTTCCAAGAGTTGTTTCATTCAGAGGATCCCTGAAATTTAGCAATCGAGATTATCGAATAAACAAACTAAACGAAAATGACAATGACAATGAAAATGAAATGATAGAGTTAATTCTAAAAGGTGACAAGGAAGAACCTTTTATTCGAAAATGTAGATGAAAGATATCAAATCACGTCGAGCCGTTTTAAACATAAATTCCATTAAAACTCATTAAATATGCACTAAGATATTTCATTATTTTTTTATTATTCGTTTAAGCCATCGCATCACAAATGTGTAAGAAAAACTTCAAGTTGATGATTTTGAAGACTACAATAACGATTATGTGATTGCGATAAAGATTATCACAATATTGAAAATCACAACATCACACTTTTGGTTATGCGTTATTTCAAAATTATTTAGAATTTTGTGAGATGCGATGTGAGCAACGTACCTCTAATCATTTTGAGCGCATTTTTCTTGAAAGAATATTTATTGCATAAAGTGACCTTTTACTATGCGTCGGACTTAACAAAAGTTATAAAAACTATCGCATACTTCCATTGGGTCTCGCTCATATCACATTTCGCAACCTTTCATGGTTCACAAGATTGGCCTTTGTGTAAGCGTCGCGATGTGATGAATTTTTGACTTGTTATTTCACAATATCGCAAGTTGCGTATTCTAAGGTTTTTTCTTGTTTGTGCTTTTCTGAATGCCGCTATGCGATTGCGATAAGTACTTTATTTTGTAAGAAATAATTTAAGCCTTAGTTTTAATGAAAAGTTTAATGATACCATAAGTCTATTACGGTGGTCCCTCTTATCACAATTTGTAGACCATGATTGTTAATTAACCTATGACACACATGATCCAACAATATGCAATAAAGCGAGAATAGCTAGTTACAAAGGGACTTTGGCTTGATACCTTATGTTTATTTAGAAATTTATTTCTAATAATTCAAAAAGGAAGCGCTTAAGTGCTAAGTTTTTTAGAGAATTTTTATAAAGGGTCCCCATTTATCAATAGAATATTAACTATTAAATCAATTAAATGGGGGGGGGGGGGTGTTGGTTAAAAGTACAACAATTGGTGATTCACTGGAAGAACCAGTTATCTCTGATAGTTTTCTGAAACTTCTAAAACTTCCAAAATAAAGATAGTTCAGAAAATAGGAATTACATGAAGTTTAAGATAAATAACATTTCTTTGAATAAGAAAAAAAAAACTCACCTAATTATCATCCACTTGACATCCTCTTGAAAACGAAAATTTCCTTTTTCTGTATCAGTCTTTACTTGGTTTAAAGATAAAGCAGGGGGATCTAGCAGATTAGCTTTTAAATGTACTCATTTGTCATAGGTAGAGCCTTTGTTTCTAGCAGGCATCCATAGCCCCGACAGGGTTACCTTTTAACCATCAATGATTTAGTATCCCATCTAGATAAGAGTGCAATTTTTAGAGATAAATCCAGACTCATATACTTATTTTCTTATCCTTCTTTTTTAAACAGTTTATTTTTCTTCTAAAAGTTTTCCTTTTTTCTACTTAAAAGTCATTGTCTTGGTTTGGTGGCCAAAAGTGACAATGCCATTCACTGGCTGTAATTCAACTGAATAAGCTAGCTCATGATGAGACCCCTTGTCTTTTGATTAAAATAATCTCAAGTCATTACCATGTTTTGATATGAAGTATTGGTAATGTCAGTCTATTATTTTCGTATGAACATGGTAAGTCAGCTCTTTATCAAACCTCTTACCTTTTAAGTTTTAGTATATTTTAGAATTACACTCTAAAAAGAGAAAAGTTTACTAGATGGGGAGAATCGTTGACTCCTTAAGAGTATCTAGATGACAATTATAGAGTTAAAGGTGCTTATCTGTAGAGAGTCTTTTCTTTGTTAAAGATACTTTTCTTGACTAAAAATAGAACAAAGGATTATTTATAAAGTTGGATTTTCACAAAGGAAAAATAATTTTGGTGGAAACAAGCAGATTTCAGAGAGATAGAATTTAGCTTATTTTCAAATGTCATAATTGTTTCCTTAACAATATCTACTTATACAAGTGAAAAATCAAAATATAAAAGAGATTTTTTATAATAAGGTCAAAAGTAAATACTATTTAACTTTTATTTTCCTAGGAAAAGTAAAGGAAATAGTGTACAAGGGATACAAGATGTTATCTTCTATGAAAAATATTTCTTCAAAATCTTCCCATGGACAGGAAGAGAATCTCTCTTGCATGAGAAATCTTGTAATAGAACTGTTGATGGGCCGATTTTTCTTGCAATCTGAAATGGGCCAAGCCACATTCTTTGGAATTTGGTATGCTTACATTTTTCCTCATGTGATTTATCCCAATTCAATACAAGGTCTCTGAGTTGAAAAGATTTAGGAGTTGCATAATTTTCATCAAAGGAAGACTTGAATAATTGTTGACGATGCACATGTATGATCTTGGCTTTATCTCTTTCTTCTTCGAGTTTGAGGATTTTTGATTGCCTTAATTTTATAGAAGAGGAAGGAGTTTCTTCAATAAATTGAACCAGGGCTAGAGAGGGAATAGCTACATTTGTATGAAGAACAACCTCTTTCCCATAGACCAAATTAAAAGGAGAAGTGCATGTTGATGTTTTATGTGTTATTCGATCTGCCCATAGAGAAAATGTTCAAGATTTATGCCAATTTTTCTGACTCTGATCAATAGTTCGTTTGATGATCCTTATGATATTTTTATTCGTTGATTCAACTATACCATTTCCCTAAGGATAATAGTTAAAAGAATATTTAAGTTTGAAACCTCTTTTAAGATAAAATTTTGTCATAACATTGCCTGTGAAATAGGATGCATTGTCAAACATGAGGGTAGTTGGTAGGCCAAATCTTGTAATAATAAATTGATCAATAAATTCAATGATGTTTTCAAAATTGGCTACCTTGAGTGGAATTGCTTCTACCCCCTTACTGAAGTAATTAGTTGCTGTAAGGATATATCTATGTTTCTTTGAAGAGTGAGGAACAATCTCACCTATTATGTCTAGTCCCCATTACTCAAATGGTTGTTCAATGTTGATCGGTTGTAATGGTAATACGGGTTTCCTTTATCTTCCAGTAACTGTTTGACAAATTTTTCATTTCCTTACATATTCGTGTTCATATTTAAATAAGGTTGGCCAATAATAGCCAGCACGCAGGATTTTATGTGATGTTGTGTCTCCTCCAAAATGTCCACCAACTGGTCCATCATGGAGTTCCTGCAAAACCTTTTCTGCTTCATATTTTTCAAGGCACCTAAGTAAAACAGAATCATAATTCATCCTAAAAAAATCATTGATGATTTCATATTTCTTAGCTTTTAATCTCAAAGCCCTTTTTCTTTTTTAACTGAGCTGCATAGGGGCATATCCATTTTTCAAACAAAAGATGATATCAACATATTTAGATTCAGCATCATTGAGGCTTACCTCACATATTTGTATATTATCACTTGAATCATCTGGTGCAGGTAAGTTGGATACTCTCGCTAACATTCTACAAAATCCTTGACCTCTAACAACTTTAGTTGGTCTAATCTCAATGTCATGTTCTTGCAATGTTGTTACCCAATTTTCTCTTTTCTCACCCAATTCTCTTTGCATTAGTAAATTTCTCACTGATGAGAATAGAACTATTACTTTAGTGTGAGTTTTAAGAAGGAAAGGTCTGAAATGTTGTATTGATTTGAAAACAGAAAAAGCATGCTTTTCAACATCTGAGTAATTCAATTCAACACCGTGAAAATTGGAGCTAAAGAAAGAAATTGGTGCTTTGGCTTTCTCATCATTGACTTGTGTCAGAATAGTTGCATATGATGTTTTGGAAGAAAAAGTATACAAAATAAAATGATTATAAAAATTTGGAGTTGCTAAAGAGGGAGCATTGATAATTGCATGTTTGATAATATTGAAAGTTTCATGCTCAGTATGTCCCCATTTAAAAATATAATTTTTCTTGATCATGGACTGGAGGGGTGAAACTGTTATGAAACCAGCTCAAGAAAAGATAGAAAAGATAGATCAATGCCTTAGAATTCAGCCTCTTCGAGGGGGAAACCTCCTTTACATTACATAAATGAACAATTCTTGGATGATTCAAATGACAAAACCTCCTTTCTACATATAGGAGTCTAAGGAGTCACAATATAATCCAGCCGACCTAACAATAATAATATAAAGCCACAAAAATAACAATAGAGGGATTCTATGGGGCAGAGTAATAACAATATGGGGGCAATAGGGGCACAACAATATTAATAAGGGGTATAACTACAATAGTAATGGGGTAATCACTAGTATTATAGGGACCCAACATGCCCCTCTCCTTCAAAAAAGTGTTGTCCTCAACGCTTGAGTAGTTCTGGATACTTCTGCATAAAATTCTCATCCTCCCATGTGGAATCTTTAGCGGATAAGTTCTTCCACTTGATAAGATACTCTGAAATTGAACGATTTTGTAGCTGTTGAGTTCTTGTTTCTGTGCCTGCTTCCGGTTCCAATATAATTTTTCCTTCCTCGTCAAGTTCTGGCAATATTGTTTGAACTGGTAGCTTGTCGCCTATAACCTTCTTTAAACATGAAACATGGAAAACTGGGTGCAATCGAAAAGCTGCAGGAAGCTCCAATTTGTATGCCATAGTACCAATATTTTGCAACACCTTGTACGAACCATAATACTTTGGTGATAATTTATTAACCTTCTTAGCTTGCTTGAGGGACATTTGCTTATATTGTTGTAGCTGTAGGAATACCCAATCACCTACATCAAAACTTCTTTCACTGCGATGTTGATCTGCCTGTTGTTTCATTCTGTTCTGTGCCAACACGAGGTTATCCTTTAAGAGTTGGAGGACTTGTTGTTGATGTTCGATGTGATGTTCCACTACCTGAACCTTAGAATTTTCTCTTAAATATGATGTAATTGATGGTGGTTGATACCCATAAAGTGCCATAAATGGGGTCATTTTTGTTGCTGTATGGAAGGAAGTGTTATACCACCATTCAACCAGAGGCAACCATTTCACCCATTGTGTCTGTTTATCAGATACAAAGCAACGAAGATATCCTTCCAAACATTTGTTTACTATCTCAGTTTGCCCATTAGATTGAGGATGATAAGATGAGCTATGAGCTAATTGAGTACCAAGAAAAGAAAATAATTTTGTCTAAAAATTCCAGTGAAAATGGGATCTCTGTCACTTACAATAATCTTTGGGTTTCCATGTAGCTTTTGAATTGTTTCCATAAATGCAGTAGAAACTATACTGGCTTTAAATGGATGTGATAATGCACAAAATTGTGCATACTTGGTAAGTCTGTCAACTACCACCATGATGACACTCTTTCCCTCAGACTTGGGTAAACCTGTGATAAAATCCATTGAAACCTCCTCCCAAAGTTGGCTTGGAATGGATAAAGGTTGTAATAGACCCGGTGTCTTAATTGTTTCAACTTTATTTTGTTGGCAAACCAAACATTCAGCCACAAACTTTTGAATATCTGATGTAAGGCCATCCCAAAAAAATTCCTTCTTAACCCTGTGGTAAGTTTTTAAAAATCCTGAGTGCCCTCCTAAGGGAGAAGTGTGCAATTCCATAAGAACCTTTTGTTTTAGCTGGGAATTCTTACAGAGGTATAAGTGATCTTTGTACCATAACGAATCATTTTGCCAGCTAAATGTACCAGACGTACTGGAATCTTGTTGTAACTTTCGAATAAGTGCCCATACTTCTTCGTCATTCTTCCATTCCTCCCTTGCTTCGTTTATCCAATCTGGTTGGATAATAGAAATATTGCACAACAATGCTTCCACATCCTCATCCTTTCTTGAGAGTGCATCTACCACCACATTTTGCTTCCCTTTTTTGTAGATGATTTCAAAGTCATAACCCAACATCTTTGTGACCCACTTTTGTTGCTCTTCCGAGGATAATCTTTGTTGTAAAAAGTATTTAAGGCTATCATGATCCGTTTTTACCTTGAAGTGTCTACCCATTAGGTAGGGTCGCCATTTCTTAAGTGCATGGAGTATTGCCAACATTTCCTTCTGATAAATAGCTTTGCTTAAAAACTTTCCCTTGATTGGACGACTTTCAAAAGCAATGGGTCTTTCATCTTGCATTAGAACAACACCAATTCCATTTCCTGAAGCATCACATTCCACAATAAAGGTTTTTGTGAAGTCTGGTGTAGCTAAGACTGGTGCTTGGCACATTGCCTCTTTAAGTTGTTCAAAGGCCTTTGTTGCTTCCGGAGTCCATGAAAATGCATCTTTCTTCAATAATGTTGTTAGAGGTGCTGCTATTCTCCCATAATTCTTAACAAACTTGCAATAATACCCTATCAACCCGAGAAATGCTCGCAGATGATTTATGGATGTGGGGATTTTCCATTCCTTAATGGCTTTAATTTTGCTAGGGTCTACCTTAACTCCTTCATGAGATACAATATGACCCAAATATTCCACCTCCTGGACTCCAAAGAAACATTTGGATCTTTTTGCATATAATTGTTTCTCCTTCAATAGTTGTAGCACCTTGTCAACATGTTCAACATGATCCTTCCAAGACTTGCTGTAGATTAGTATATCATCAAAAAATACTAACACAAATTTTCTAAGGAATGGTTTGAAAATTGAATTCATCAAACCTTGAAATGTTGAAGGTGCATTGGTAAGGCCAAAAGGCATGACCAAAAATTGATAATGACCCTCATAAGTTCTAAATGTTGTTTTCAGAATGTCTTCAGTCTTCATTCTGATTTGATGATATCCTGAACGAAGATCCAACTTGGTGAAGTAAATTGATCCATGCAATTCATCCAGTAATTCATCAATGATAGGAATGGGAAACTTATCTTTAATAGTGAGCTTGTTGAGCTCCCTATAATCCGGACACATGCGCCATGATCCATCCTTCTTGTGCACCAATACTACTGGAGTAGAGAAAGAACTTTGACTCGGTTGAATTATACCAGCCTCTAGCATTTCTGCAACCATACGTTCAATTTCACTCTTTTGGACATAGGGATATTTGTACGGCCTGATGTTTGGAGGAACACTTCCTGGAATCAAATGAATAGCATGATCATGATCACGCATAGGTGGGAGACCTTTGGGAGACTCAAATTCCTTGGAATGATTGTCCAAGACTTTTTGGAGATCTGGAGAAATAGATGATTCCGATGTGGAAACATCTAGCGAGCATAATTGTGCAATTACACCTCTTTGCTCCTTTTTTAGAAGCTTTGTCATACTATTAGAGCTAATTATCTTTCCTGGTTTCCCTGCAATACCCCTTAATTCAACTTCCTTTCCTTCCATAGAAAATTTGATGAAAAGTTCTTGAAAATTAAAAGCTATTGTACCCAGGGATTGTAGCCATTGGACTCCTAGTACAACATCAGCACCTCCCATTGGAATGGAAAGCATTGGGCTAGTCAATACATATTCTCCCATGGATAGCTTGATATTATGGCACTTTCCAGAGCAATTTATTGTTCCTCCATTTGCAATCATCACTTGACACTCTGGTGCTGGATATAGGAAGCAATTCAATTCTTTTGCTACCTTACAATGAATAAAATTGTGGGTGCTTCCTGAATCAATCAACACTATTACCTTTTTCTTCTTGATTTGTCCTTCTATCTTGATGGTTTGAGGAGTGGTAATTCCCACCAATGCATTACAAGATATGGTCGGATTTATTTGTTCTTCATCTAGGCTTTGTTCCTGGAGTATATCCTCTTCTTTTGACCTTTCTTGCTCCTTTTCTTCTTCCTCTTCACAATCTATGTAGAATAATTTCTTCTTAGCACACTTATGACCTTTAGTGTATTTGCTATCACAACTGTAACAAAGCCCTTTTGCTCTTTTTTCTTCCAATTGTTGTGATGTCAACCTTATAGGTTGTGGAAGACTAGGGGCAACAACACTTCCATCTTTATAGTTATGAGTGGTATGCTTCCTGGTTGCCATAATTTTGCTTTCCATTTTTCTTGCTAACCTGAATGCCTTCTCTAAAGAATCAGGTTCCCAAATGTTATAGACATTTTTGTGCCTTACAGCATGAAGCATGAAATGTCCATAATCTAAGGGATCCAAAGTCCCTAAACATGTTGTTCCTACCCCTAGAGGAACAAGGTCAGCAAACCACAACACTGAATAAAAGTTCTCCACCTGAAAACACTCAAAAACAAGGCAATTCTGGATCATGTCAACTGCTCCACTGAGCATCTGCGCTGAATGTCAAGTGCTCCACTGTCTACCTGCGTTGAATGTCAACTGCAAAAAAGGCTACCTGCGCTGGGCGAGTTGGGACATGTGGCACAGTCATTCCTCAAGGTGTCAATGCCCAGGAAGCTTCCAAAATGACACTTGGATCAGGGAATTCGACTGGTGATGAGTAAGAGGGTCTAGATCTCCAAGTGGAAGCAAGAACCTCCAAGTGGACTCAAGAACTAAAGAATAACTAAAGTGAGAGAGGACACTAGTCAGCTTCATTCTGGCCTCAAGCTGACTCATCCTTTCTCCAAAAATCCTATATATAGATCTCTCTCATGAGGTCTAGGGAGGCTGGAATCTTGTGAATGTAAGGAAGTGCTGTTGGTTTGAGTATAGAACTATTGGGTGATTTTCTTTGAAGGAGGTGAATAGGAGATTTCTTTCTGCTGGGAAGGTGATGTTGGATTGGGCCTCTTATGGTTGTATCACTTCCTGAACTTTACTTCTTCCATTAATAAAGCATTTTAGGTTCTTCTATATGCATGTGTTTCAATGGTGTATTGTTATACTTGTGTATTTGAGTTATTCTAATCCTTGAATCAATTATGAATGTATGCTTCTTGTAGTTTCCCTCTCTTGCCTTTTTGCAGGATCTTGGTGTAGCTGGGCCAGTGAAAGAGCAAGGAGCTGGGAGCAAGCAGCAAGGAGAGAAGATTGGATCAGCCATTAGCAAAAGACATCGGTTAGTGGACCTCTTTCTCCCCTATTTTACTTTCATAAAGAAGAAATCTTAGATAGCTTTGCTTTGATTTTTGCTGAGGTACTATCACCCTTAGAGTGGGATAGGGTCATTCCGTATTGGATACTTTTCCCAACAACACCAAAGGCGAACATCATGTTGGATATTATCTTTTAAAGACCCTATGAACACATCAATCCTATGCTCCTCTGGAATATCTTTTACCCTTATATTCAATTTTTGAAACTCCTTAATGTGCTCCATTATTGAACCCTTTTGTTTGAGACTTATCAATTGGCTAAAAAAAGTGTTTCTTTTTGTATCCTCATAATGTGCTATCAATTCTTCCGTAAAAATTGCCCAAGTGATAAATGGTTCACGAGAGCAAAGCCATCGATACCATAAAAATTGATTTGGTTCCAAATATAAAGTTGCCATACATACCTTTTGTGTGTTTTGCACATTATTGAGATCGAAGAATTGCTCCATCTGTAATATCTATGTGGCAGGATCCTTTCCATCAAACTTCCTCATATCGATTTTTGGAATATGGTGATTTTACGATCCAACATTAGCATCTATGGAATCATGATTAAAATTTCTTTTGTTCTCATCATGACTTTCCTTTAGTACCCTTTCACCCTTAGGAACATTTCTTGTAGCAACTTATTCATATTTATCTTCAATTCATCCATGTTTGTCTTCAAATCTATCTTCAAATCATCCATCTTAGCTTCCACGTCAATCATCTTAGCTTCTACGCCTTTCTTTAAAAAGTCCATCTTAGTTTCTACACCTTTCTTTAAACCATCCATATTAGCTTCTACATCTTTCTTTAAACCATACATCTTAGATTCTGTTCCTTTTTGTGCAAGGGACAGTTGTTGCACTTGGTCTTGTAATTTTGATATATCATGTTGCATTTCTTCCTCTTCTTCATGAGTCATGCTAGAGCTTTCAGGCTCCTTACTAGGTGTTTGCATTTTATTTCCTCGGGGCATCAGTTACCGATAATAATGCTCTACTATGCCCTTTGAATTTCTTCAAAATAAATTTTCAAACCAAGCTTAAGCAAAAATTTAAGAAAATCTACACACCTTTTTTCACTTTGTAGGAGTTTGATATTGCCTCTGATGTATCTCTGTACTTTCCAATCATCTAGTTCTGAATTTGTGATCTGCAGTAGCCCTCTGTATCCTCTTTCCAATGCCACAAGTCTGACACAAATTGGATTCTCCAAGGAAGAGTTATGTGAAATCCCCCACAGTGACTTGCTTATAGACTAGTTCAGTAGAGCAAACTTGTACGACGTGCCACGAGTAACTGTTTCAACCTTTGGATCTGAAACATCCATAGAAGAAAATAAAGTCCGTCCTCTTTCTGTACCTTCTTATGAAATTTCAATCTGATCCCCAGAGAGAAAGTTATGACGATTTTCCCCAGGTCACCTGTTTTGAATGTAATTCAGGAGTCTGCAGAAAGACCAACTTCCTCAGATCATATCTCCGCAAATATCACGCGAAAAGATCTGAAATATGGTCCCAAGGTTCAACGCGATTTATTCTAAAATGGGTTTTTCTTGTGACTTCTGAAACGTCACAGAAAAAAAGTTATAGCGAAAATTCCACGATGACCTGTTTGGAGCAGCAAAACCCTAGAATCCAAAGCTCTGATACCAAATGTTATGAAACCAGCTCAAGAAAAGATAGATCAACGCCTTATAATTCAGCCTCTTCGAGGGGGAAACCTCCTTTACATTACATAAATGAACAATTCTTGGATGATTCAAATGACAAAACCTCCTTTCTATATATAGGAGTCTAAGGAGTCACAATATAATCCAGCCGACCTAACAATAATAATATAAAGCCACAAAAATAACAATAGAGGGATTCTATGGGGCATAGTAATAACAATATGGGGGAAATAGTGGCACAACAATATTAATAAGGGGTATAACTACAATAGTAATGGGGTAATCACTAGTATTATAGGGACCCAACATAAATAATTCGTGAAAAGTCGGGGACAAATATTTTGACAAACTTTATCTGACATAGGAAATATTGCATGGATTTTTTGTTGTGAGGCAAAGGGATTTCAGAAATTTCTCTTATTCTATCAAGATATATGTGAATGCCATCTTTAGATACAATAAATCCAAGGAGTTTACCTTCGCTTAAAGAAAAGAAAGATTTATTTGTATTTAGAGAAATTCCATATCTATGACAACATTCAAATATTTTTTTTAAGTCCTTTAAATGATTACTGCGCTTTTTTGAATACACAATTATATCATCTAAATAAATTACCATTGTTTTATTCACCAATCCTTTGAAAGCCATATCCATGGCTCTCTAAAATGTTGCAATGACATTGATTAATCCAAAAGGCATCTTTTGATAAGCATATGTTCCCTATTTAGTTCTAAATGTGGTATTTAGTCGATCATCTGGATGTACGCGAATTTGATTATAACCTGGAAATCCATCCAAAAAAGACATTAACTCTAAGCCTGCAACTGACGGTAGTATTTGTTCCATAGGAGGCAATGGAAAGTTTTCCTTCTGACAAGATATGTTGATATTGCAAAAGACTATACAAATTCTAATATCACCGTTCTTTTTCCTGCCTAGAACTAGGTTAGAAACCCACCTTGAATGTATGACAGGAAAAATTATTTTGGCTTTGAGAAGTTTATTCAATTCAGATTTGATTTGATTTTCTAAGTTTGGGTGAATATTTCTCAACTTCTGCTATACAGGATTTTCATCGGAGATAAAAGTTATGGTATGTTTAATGATGGAAGTATCATATGTCTTATGATTTTCATAATTCCAAGCAAAAATAATTTATATCTCTTCAACAAATGAATAAAGGCTAATCTCTCATCGGGTGTAAGACCAAGACTAGATTAATATTTTGAGGTCTAAGGTCAGTTCCAAGATTAACTAACTCAAAACTTAAAGTTGAACTTTGAAGCTTCAAGTTAGTTGGTTTCTTGAATCTATCCTTAAGATCATACAGATCTTACATCATAACCACAAATTTAGGTATGGGATTTACACTTATTTCTTGCTTAAGCTGGTTATCATGTTGGTCTTCATCTATTATCTAGTCATCATAAGATCATTCAGATGTTAGAAAATTTATGATATCTGGATCATTATTAAAAACTCGCCAATTGGTGATGTTATCGGGAATATAAGGCCTAAAAATTAATCCTATAGAAAATCGATCAGGACTATAATCTCTAGGTGATATAAGCTTGGATGCAATGTTAGCCAAAAGATCGACACTTGCATTTTGAAGTCTTGGAATTGGGGAAATGTTAAATGCTATGAAATGTGAGGTGAGGTCCTAGATTAATGATTGATAATGTTTCAAATGTCCAGAAAGATAGTGAATAGTATTCCTCACTTGTTTGATTACAATTTCCAAATCGCCAAATACTTGAAGGTATTTAATATCAAGGGCAATGGCTTTATACAAACCTTGAACTAATTATTCATATTTAGCAGTATTAGTTGTGCATTCAAATTCAAGTCTGCATGCCAACATAGCTTTTTTTCCTTTGGGGATAACCAATATGCAACCTACCTCATCTCCATCATTAGATTTAGATCCATCAAAAAATAATTTCCAAAGTAAAGAATTGACTAAAGGTTTATCTATAAAATTGATACATTTAGAAGACTCCATTTGAGAATAATTTTCAATTTGTGATGTAACAAAATTTTCCAAAAAAGGTGATGTATGGGCATTAAAATTTCCTAAAAATGATTTAGCTGAATAATTTCCAATGATATTACTACTGTATGTGATGGGCTCATTTTCTCCTTCTAGTTATGTGATGATATACTTTAAATGTTTCCCACGGTCAAACCTTATTTGATTTGTCTTACCATTATAAGGAAGCCACATATGGGACCAGTCTCTTGCGAAATAGCCATGAAGATTTTTGAACCAATCTCTACTAAGGATCAAACCATAGAATTCAAGGATATCGGCCACAAGAACATCAATCACTTGACATACTTTCGGGTTTGATGATAGTCTAATGGTAACTTGATTTATTTCTCCTATGACTTCAGCTTGAGATCAATCTAACTGTACAATGTGAACAATAGATTTCTCGGGTTCAACATTCAATTTTGTGCAAACAAGTTTTGGAAAAATGTTGGATGAGGCTCCAGAGTCAACCAAACAATTGTAAAAATTCTTATTGAAGACTTCAAAAGTCAAAAGAAAAGGAGGTGTATGGGATTTAGATCTGCCACTTATTAAAGCAACATCAATTGAACTTATTTTTTTTGATGAAGTACTAGGAGGCATACCCATTCCTTGAGTAGCCTGGGAAATTACAATAGTAGGAAGAGGAGAAGTGGGGACTGCTTTTAATTCTTTGAGAAATATCTTTTGTTCATGTTTTATATTGCTAAGCTCATGGAATGTGATATTATCTCTAGTCTTATTCATCTCTTTGATGATGTTGTATTCCATCTCATCAGATACTGGCAAGGTTTTGGTTGAAGGTAAAGAATTGGATTGATGAGGAGACATTTGACTAGATTTGGGAGAAGATTTCTTACCTATTGATTTATCTTTGAGACCAGGAGTTGGTGATTTCTATTTTTGATTTGTTTGTGCAAATCAATAATTCTCTTGCTTCAAGTAGTGACATGTAATTCTTCTTCTAATTCTTCATTATCTGACAAAGGAATAATGAAATCCCACATTCCTTGTACTTCAACTATCTCTTTATCATCGATTTGTTCTTCAGCTATTGAAACTTATTCTTCCTCTACATCTGATTCAACATTTGATATTGTATTTGGAGATTTAGGATCAGAGGGGAAATTTCTTTTGTAAGATATAAAATATTTCCTAGAAGAAGTCTCAGCTACCTTCTTTTTAATGTTGACCATTTCATTATACATCATTTTAAGTACCTTTTGTAGACCTTCAAGATCGAAAAGATATTTAGGTTCTTTCTTCTTGGATTTGTCCTTGAAAGTGACCTTCTTGGATTTTATTTCTTCTAATGCATTCTTCTTTTCTAAAGCTAAATGTGTTTTTCCATAGCTATGGCTTCTTTCATTTTTTCAGCCAAAGTTGGTGATGAGCACTAGTATTGCAGCAAGGATGCTGCAACTCTTGGGCTACCAACTTTACTTATCAACCCGTGGTTCGTACAAACTTGGAGGTGACAATGCTGTATGCACAAGTAAAAGTGATGGTTTTGCCTATTGTCACTGTTCACCTAGCAAGAGACCACTGGGGTTCCAAGCTAGACTTCTATAGAGTCAGAAGAAGCTTGATACTTTGATGGAAGAAAGGCAAATCTACTCTAATAGAGTTACTCTACTACAATAATGGAGAATGCCAACATGTAATGATAAACCACACCATACCCTAGTTAACCATTTAAGAAGCTATGCTAAGCAGAAATGCTAAATCAATCAATAAAAAAATGCTACCATCTAAATTGCAGAAGTAAAAAGCATCAAACAATACTAATGTGCAAGTCAAGAAACTAAACTAAATATGTTTTGACTTTTTTGGTCTTTTTAGGCAAAATCAAGTATGCAAACTAATTGTTATTGTGGATGTGACAGGTGGATCGAAGGTGTTTGAGGATGGCTAGAAGTTTTATGAAGTGGTTGGATGGTGTGGAGGGGTCCTAGGAGGATTTTTTTGACTTACTAGAGGTTTCCCATCAAATTGGCCTCAAAACAGGCCATTTAAGGAAAACCTACAGGATGTGCTAGAAACCTATAGGAATTACAGGAAACCTACAAGATACAACCGAGAGATAATTATGAGGTGTTGGAGGTGTTGGGAGGCTTAGGAAATGTGTGTGATGGGTGGAATGGAGTGTTAGAAGGTCTAGGAGCACTTAGGAGTCAATATCCAAGATAACAGATGGCTAGATTCGTTCAACGTGTTTAGGAGAATTTCAATGAAAAATGATGAAAAACTAATGAGGGTGATGGTGGAGACAAGGGATGGCTAAGGTGGATGAAGTGGAAGGTGGATGCTAGCTATGAATTCTTGGTCTCCTCCTGAAGCACCCGCTCTACATAAAACATGTGTGTCTTCTAAACAGTCATGCAACAACATACATTTTCATAAACTAGAAAAACAGAATTAATGAATCAACTACCTTTATTATGCATGAAGAAAGTTGTTGAAGGGAATGAAAGCATGAGTGAGATCTACTATAGAAGTGGAGATGGAAAATATGACAATGAAATCTACCTTGAAACATTAACCAAATACTAAGTTAAAGACACCAAACTCCAAATATCATAAAAGAACTAGAAATCTGTGTTTCTGGGGCTGCTTAAGGGTCCCTTCCTCAAGTCATGGTCCCAGAGGGAGGAAGTGAGACCGAGACACCTGCTAAAAACCTTGTGGTGATCCTTTTTCTCCTTGCTAACCTGCTACTTGCAATAAGGCACAAATGGAAGCAAACTATCACACAACCAATCTAATCTACACTACTTGTAATTGAATTACATCTAATAAGCAAATTAGCAATTAAACTATGAATCTACACTAAACATACATGTACAATCAAGAGGAGCCCTGGCTACTAGGGTTGGGCCCTAACCCAAGAGCTTTAGCCCTTTGAGTTAACTCAGTGTTGGCTCAAAATAAAACTCATTCTTATTACCAAAACAACAAATTACATCAAAAAGCACTGTCAGAAGTCTTGCAGCTCGAAAATAGAGTAAAGTTTTACAATGAAAATCTGAATCATACTAAGGTCCTAGGACTCTCTACTTATACATCTCAAGTCTCCAATGACCTCCCTAAAATTAGGGAGGCTCCGCTCCCAAACTCGATATAAATTGGTGCTTTGTCTCTCACTTGCTCGGTTGCCTTCTAGTCCTCATGATTTGGTTGTTTGCACTCTGAGCTGATGGAGGAACATTGGAATGGAGGGGTAGTAAATGAGGAGGATTTACGTCCTATAATCACTCTCCCTTGTCCCATTCGGTTTTTGACCTGGTCTTTGCCAAAATTCCTTGATTTTCTCCTTTAATCCTGCATTAAATGCACATTAGACCACAAAGAAAAATATCCAACTCTAACTCACCTCATAAACAAAATATAATCAAAAGCATGCAACAAGTTATGAGAATAGTTGGTTTGACTAAGCTAGGAGGTGAATTAAGGCCCATATAATTACCCAATGATGAGGCTCATCATCACCCCCCTACTGAAAGTTTTGCTCATCCTCTGAGCAACTTAGCAATATCCATATCCTTCATGGCTCTGGTAGCCTCTCTGACATCTCATGCCTCTAATGTGGTCTCCACTTCTTGTTCACAGAAGCCTACTTTCTTTTATATCTCTTACCACTGCCCCTTTTCTTCTTATTTTCTCCCTTCTAGCATCCCTAAGAGTAGTGTTGGACAGAGTTTTAGGCCTATCTAATTGACCTTCAACCTTTGCATAGATTGCTTATATATAGGTGTCCTATTGAGTGCCTCTCTCAAGCTTTGAGGGGAGTGATATTCTCTTATCTTTAAGTTGTATGGTAGGGTGTTCCATCTCCTCAAGCAAGCAAGTATACTATCATCTCCTAGCAGCCTAAACATGTCCTCAAAATGTGAAATTTCTTGCTCTTGGGTAGTAAGATATCTAGGTTTCAGCTGAGGATCATTTGCAATCAAATTATGGGTACTGATGAGGACCATGGGATTTGATTGTTTAGCTCTGATCAAAAGAGGTTCATTTTGCTCTCTTGCCAATATCCTTTTCATCTCTACAACTCTTGACTCCTAGCTTGGCATTAGGGTCCCATACATTCATGTCTGTGAGGGCCATTTTGTGCAAATAAAAATCAGACATTTTTGTCATATCCTCTAGTGTACTTTGATCACAAAGATCAATAAACTGCCTGTAGTCCTAAATGGCATGGTTCCCCTCTATGCTAGTGTCTTAATCTGAAAATGCAACCATTTTTCTTTGAGGTAGAGATCATAGGATTTAGCTGGCATCCTACACTGGATTTCCTCCAAGGAGAGGTTGGCCATACATGCCAATTGATTCTCTCTTTACTACAGTTGTCCCCTCAACCATGCATTTTCTATCTCTAGTTGATTTCTCATTATAACTTCTCTGTCCCTTAAGCCACTTAACTCTCTTCCCATTTAATTTAGTTTCTCTTCCATATGCCCAATTTCTTCCACCCCGTTTGATTTCGAAATCTTCATCCATCAGTGAGTTCTGGCCCTCTCCTTCTGAAGCTCGAAGAACAGTGGGATGGAAAAATTTTGAGGTATGACCCTGCCTCCTTCAATAAACTGGTAATATGAGTCCATGTTAGGTTGGGGGCTGGGTTCTTTTGTCTCTGGGTCCTCCTCTTTAGTTTCTTACTGCTCCCCTACCTTCTTTTGCAATTTTTGTGCCTCCTGTAGATTCAGCAGAGTATCCTGTAGGACTGTTTTTGCTTCCTGTAGATTTTTCTGTAGATCTTATAGGATTGCCTTTCCCTTTGAGGAAGTTGATCTAGTAGTAGGCCTCCTCACATAGGTGATAGGGGACTTAGGGGAAGGCATTTTTTCTTTTTTTGTGTATGGGAATATTCAATCACAATAGGAATTTTGGTTGATGTTTGTGGCTTTGCCTATCTTACTCTTGTGCTCTTTCCTATTCTGAAATATAGTGGGGTCTACCTCTGCCTTTTTACTTTTTTCTTAATTGGGGTGCTAAGAGTAGTGAGGGCAGTTTTTGCCTCTCTCTCAGTGGTCTCTAGAGACACCCTAGGTGACTCCTCCTTGTTTTATATCCCCTTTGTTCCATTGCCTTCTTCCTCTCTGTCTTTCCTGTCTTCTTCTTCTTGTAGATCTTCATCATCTCTATCGGTTTCCTCCTTAATTTCCTCCTCCGTTTCTTCAACATCCTCCTTCTCTTCTCCCTATTATTCTTCATCTTCATCATGTTCCTCCGTGTCAGATCCTTCTTCATCCATCTCATCCTCATCTCCTTCTGTATCTTCCTCTCCATGTTTTACTTCCTCTTCACTAACAATAGGAATAACATCATAAGTGAGAGCTTTGATGTCATCCTCTATTGGCATGTCTCTGAAAACTGACCATGTTATAGGAGTTCTGAGGGTTTGGAGGGCATCTTCTATGAGGATCCTAACCAACCCATGGTGAGCTAATTTTTGGGAATTTCCCTCCTTCACTTTGACGCTTGAGTGTATGAGTGATTGAAGCAATAAGTATGGTATGTTGAGCCTTTGGTGAGGGGGTGTTTATGCTCCAAATCTTAATTCTTCAAGGATCCTGAAATGATAGCCATAGACAACACTATACCTACCCTCACATGAGATGTATTTGATCAATTGGTAGCCTACCTCATTCCATGGATATGGCAGACTTTCCCTCCTTACTCCATTTTTTTCCTAAGTGGGTTCCTCACCTTCTAAAAATAATTTTCTTTTGGCAACCTGGCTATCTCCTTTGTCTTCTTTCCTCCATGGTATTCCTAGGGAAGTGTGGTGACTTTGCTGATGAGCTCAGGGGTGAGACCTATAGTGAGGCCCCTTATTACAATAGTGTCATTGATACTGGTGTGTGGAGTGAGGGAGAGAGCAAATTCTTGAGCCACCTCATCATCATACCCTCTGAATGTTTCGAAAAACCCCATACAATTATGTCTTGTGAATATTTCAAGCACTTGGGGGTGTTGTTGGATTCTCACAGTGTTTGTGGGCTCTCTCCTATTAAACCCACCTATCATCTTGCTGGTGAAGCTTGAGGAGAAAATGAGAGGGTTGAAACAAATTTTCAAATGTAGGAGAAAAACAGAGATGACTGTGTATTTAATTCCCTTCACACAGTTGTTAAATTCACTAAAATTTAGAGTATTCTTGGTTCACTTACTTGCAAAGGGGAATGTAATTTCAGAGCCTACCTATTTAGACTGTTTGCAGTTTCCAACTCCCGTGATATCCCTTCTGAACTCTTCTATGCCAATCCTGTAGACAATCTTTGTGTATCCTGTAGACAGTCCTGTGCATGCTCCTATAGGAATTCTTGTGCATGCTCCTGTAGGAATTCCTGTGCAATCCTGTAGGAATTCCTGTGCAGTGGAACAATGGAGTATTGTTTCCAGTGGGTTGCCTGGGTATGAGAGTGACTTGAGTGAGGGATTTTCGAGGAGGTGAAATGCATGAACGCATGGGAACAATGTTTTATTTCCTCTTATGGTGATTCGGGTTGAGGTGGTGTGCTGGCAGCAAAGGTACGTTTCCATTTTTGGACCGTTGGTCCCCACTACCACCTCATGATTTCCCACTCCTTGTAATCAGCTCCCACCTTGTATATACGTAGTTTAACCACTTTTTTCTTACTCCTTCTCTCTCTTTGAGTTGACTGCAGCCACGTGTGAGAGGACATCGGGTTGTGCATGTGCTGACTAAATGAAGGTGGCCAAGTTAACTGGCCACCTTTTCACTTATAAACCAAATATCTCATAACCCTTACAATTTTTTACTAGATGCATATAAGAAAGTGAGTGGGGTACTTACCTGTGGTTTCAATGCTATGCTACAGTTGTCGAAGAGAAAAAGTGTTGTTATGTATATTTGTTGCATGCCATTCTTCCTCCTCCTCTTGTTGTCTACTAATGGCTTATTTGTTTTTGCAGGTACCTATGGTTGAAAATATAATGCTACTGCTTTGGAGCTCCTAGATCATCATGATGAAGACTTTTTTCTGGTGTGATTGGTATTCTGTGGGATAGGCTGCTATAAGATTTATTGTAGCTGCTTCTCCCTGAGATTTATTTAATCATTTTACTTGCTGGGGCTATGAGGATGGTGACATGGATGGAAATAAGGAGTGGGAGTGTTGAGAGAAAAGAATACTCAGGTGATGCTCTTTACTCTTCTCTGTTTCCCTTTTTTTATTATTTTATTCTTTTTTGAAGACTTGATAACAACTTTGAAATTGATTTTTTTTTTGAATGGTGAGTGCAGGGATGATGATGGTGGACAAGGTGAGGTGCTAGATCATGAAGAGGGTGAATTTTAGGCACCTAACAAGTCCATCATTTTCCTTCGGATTGCTTCCTGTAGGATTTTTGGGTCATTGTAATTCCTACAAGATCATCCTGTAGGTTTTCAGGGGATCATGTAGGAATACACGGGATCCTATAGAAAACATAGCCTTTGTATAAACTGAAGCAATGGAGTGGAAAAATGACAAAAATGATGGAGGGATGCATGGGAATGAGTGAAAAAAAAATATGTGAGTGGCAGGGGTCTCCTTGGGATCCTGTTTTGGTCCTTGACTATCCTTATTTCCCACCTACAAATGGAAATTTCATGATTAAAAACTAATTTTATTTTTTTATTTTTTATTTTGAAAAACAATTAGGCTGCCTCAGAGAGGTTTCCACCCTAGTTGTTTTCCCTACGTGCCTCAAGAAAGGTTTTCACCCGGGGATCTTCTTATTCTCTTTTTACTTTTGCTTTTTTCTCCTTTTTTATGTCATCACTTAGCCACCTCAAGAGGTTTTCAACCCAATGATGGGACTTAGGCGCCTCATGGAGGTTTCACCTGAGTCCTTATTTTTTTTCTTTTTTCTCAGTGATTTGACGAGGGAGGAGCTAGAACTTGCTCCATTATCATCATTGTTTTATTGATATCATCAGTGAACTCTTGTTTTGATAAAGGTCTCTTGTAAATTTTCAATCAGTGTCCATTAACAAGAAAAGAATGGCTTCTTCATCTATGGTTTTGATTTGCACTTAGCAATTATCATGGCATCTTTCCACAACATAAGGTCGAAGAAATCTTGTCCTTAACTTGCCCTTGAAGTCTTTATACCTAGAATCATATAATAATGCCCAAACGCCTTCCTAAAATTGCTTCTCCTTGATATTTCTATCATGCCAGATCTTCCTCTGAAGTTGAACTACCCCTTTATGTAGGAGGGCCTACATTCTGAATTCCTCCAAACCATTTAATTGGAACAATCTCTCTTTCTGTGCATTGCTGAGTTCCAGATCTAGTTGGGCTACCATCCTCAATGTGTTGTATTCAAATTCAATGGACAACAAGGCCTTTTTCCCATAGACCAACTCATAGGGTGTGAATCTAGTGGCAGTCTTCCATGTGGTATTATAGGCCCAGGTGGCCTCAACTAGTCATTCTATCCAATCCTTCCTACTGCTACTCACAACTTTGGTCAAGATGCCCTCCAGTGCTCTGTTGGTCACCTCTACTTGCCCATTAGCTTGTGGATGATAGGGAGTGGAGGTTCTATGCCTGATCTTGTGATGGCTAAGCAAGTATTCTATCATGGTGGAGGTAAATTGGATGCCTTGGTCTATGACTAGCTCTCTAGGGCACCCAAATTTGTAGAATACATTCTACCTTAGGAACTGAGCCACCTTCTCTTTTCTTGCTGCCTTAATTGCCTTAGTTTCAGCCCACTTAGTCAAATTATCAGTGCACACAATAATATACTATTTTTACTTTGAAGGAGGGCCAATAGGCCCAATGGAGTCCATGCCCCACATGTCAAATGGCTCGAAAGTCACTTGAGGATGCAGAGGCATTTCATCTCTTGGAGTAGGCCTTCCCATCCTCTGGCACCTGTTGAAAATGGCAACAAGAAATGCTAAAAATAGAAATGCTGAAAATAGCATTGCTATAAATAATAGTTCGGGTACCAATGTTGGACATAGCAACAAGGAATGAAAAATGGAAGTTCTAAAAATAGCTTTGCTATAAATAGCATTTCGGGATACCTTCCTATTTTAGTTAGTCCTGAACTAAAATAGAGAAGTCAAAGTTCGAATTTGATCTTAGCAGTTGTTTGTAAAATAATTAATTAATTCATCTTGAGTTAATTAGTTGTAGAAAATCAAACATGAAGTCTATGTGGGGACATGCAACAATTATCCCATTGATTGAGGAATTTATCCATCAGTTAAAGAGATAAGGATGAGTTGTAATATTAAGTTGTAATTAGTTGGATCAGTTAACTGAGTCAAGTCCAATTAGATTAGTTCAAATAGTTTGTTAAACTAATTGTGAGTTCAGTTAGTTAATTCATGCATGCATGTAACTATTGCACTTCAGATAACTGAATATTCTCTCATAAATAACTCATGCATGTCAGTTCAGACAAAGACCCAGTTGAGATCATATGGAGGGATAGTGTACTATCAGTTGGAGGACTTTTCCTATACAGGAAAATCATCCATGTAGAAGGAATTATCTCCTTCAGGATTGCACAGTTAGATCAGAGGTTAGTGAGTGTGTGAAGAGGCCAATTCACACAGGTGGTAGCACTGGACCCCAAGGAAAATTGCACAAGGAAATAGGAGGCTTGGAGGGCAGAGGAGAAGGTTTGTGAGAATCCTTTGACTGTCTATGAGCAGTAGTTTGATTGCAGAGAGAGCAGGATAGCTTGTGAGTTGATTCTTTTTGTAATATGAACATATTTCCATTTGTATGATAATACAGAGATTGGGGTTTTAGGCTGAGGCTTTCCCCGGGTTATTCTTCTGTGTTCATGTGTGATTGATTTCTCATTCTCAATTATATGTGTTCTAATTGATCTTGCTCATATTCGATTAAGCTTCCGCAAAGTTTGTTGTGAAGTAGATCTTCTATTTTTCTTTAGTATATTTCATAATTTGTTGTTCTACAGTGGGAATTTCTACATGGTATCAAAGCCAAGGTGAACAAAGCGGAGAACAATATAAAAGGAAGGGAGAAGTTCAAAGTTTCAAGTTCCTAATTATAGAATTTGAATTCTTATCACATCTCAAATTTCCCCAATGGCGTTCAACAGTTTAAGACTTGAGTATGCCCTTGATGGCACCTCGAATTATATAGCCTGGAAGGATCGCATGGAAGCAGTATTGGAGTACAATAGTCTAAAGGACTTCATTGATCAAGAAGTCCCCAAGCTGGTAGCAGTTAATGCTACAGAATTGGTGGAATGGAAGAAATGTGTGGCTAGAGCAAGGAGAATCCTCCTGGAGGGAGTTCGATACCACATTGTCTCGAGCCTCCATGGGAAGGAGACACCATTTTCAATGTGGAAAACATTGAAAGATCTATATCAAAACAACAGTGATCAGAGGAAGCTGGCACTAAAAGATAAGCCTCGGAAAAGCAAGTGTGAAAAGGGCGACACGATCTCTACATATTTGAACAAGCTCACCACCTGTAGGGATGAGCTTGTAAGTGTAGCGATCATGACAGCCGATGATGACATGGTGAGTCTTGCTCTCCTCGGTCTTCCTAAGAATTTGCATAGATACCAAGACTCGGTAAATGAAAGAGAGAAACTGCCAGATTGGGAATGACTTTGGTCGGATCTGATGCAGGAGTAGATAAGAAGAAGCAGCAAAGATGGTTGTTCATCCAAGGAGGATGAAGAAAATTGTGCCTTAGAGAGTAAGGCAAAGAAAGAGAAGGAGAAGGATTATCATCCCAAATCGAGTTCTTCCTACGGTGGCAAGAAGTTTGACAAATCGAAAGTGTGATGCTTTCATTGTCATAAGGTGGGCCATTTTGCTACAAATTTTCCATTGAAAAAATCCAAGATGGGACCCAAGGAAGGATCTGAAGGTGAGGCATTGGCCTCACAGTTCGAGTTCGATTTCACCCTCTTCGCATGCATGGTTTCATCCATGGTGGGATGTGGTTGGTTTCTTGACAGTGGAGCTTCATTCCACATGACTGGCGATAAGAATTTTTTTAGTACCTTGGAGGAGAAAGATCTCCAAATACTCATAGCGATGGGTAATGATGAAAATTATAGTGTCTTAGGAGTAGGCACAGTTGTTTTCTAGAGGGAGAATGGAACTCGCATTACCCTGACTGATGTAAAGTATGTACCAGGTCTAAAGAATAATCTTGTGTCCATCACTATGCTTGAAGACAAAGGCTATGATTTAGTCTTCAGTAAGGGAAATATTTTCCTTAGACACATCACCACAAGACAGGTGAAGCAGATTGGTTCATGAGTCAAGAACTGTATGCTCTTGAGGTTCAAGATGCATGCAAAGCCTTGAGGAGCAAGGAAACTGTTGGAGACTTGGTGGTTGAGAGGGAGAGTACATTACCTCCCAACATGCAACGCCAGAAGAAGTCTCAGACAATTGTGGAGGAGCCACAATTGGTGAAGCAACTTCAGGAGGTTGTGGAGCAACCGCAATTGGAGAAACCGAGAGGAGACCGAGTGGAGGCATCCACTCATGTAGAGACCTCTAGTAGGGGGAAGTTTTGAGCCAAGTGGGCAGAGGGATCAGTGATCACATGCATCCATACCTCCAGGTTGAAGGTGGGGCGATGTGGAGTGACAGTCCCAAGAATGCTGGAATAGGGGCAGGATCATTGAGGTGCCTAACCTCTTTGATTAGACCTTGCTACGGTAGCCCCGACGAGGATTAGCAGGACTGGCTGAGTGGGTATAGGTAGATGTGGATGGAGCGACAGAGAGAGCTACAGTGCAGGAGTCCCAAGACAGTCCAGAGCTAGAAGGCTACAAAAGTGTGAGAGGCACAGGAGTGTTGCACCAGTGCAGGATGGCATAGAGAGGTGTACAATGGTGTGAGATGCATGGAGTGTTGCAGCAGCTCAAAGGTCAGAGAGGGAGCACTTGTCAGTGGTAGATGGAGCTTCAACATCAGAGGATGTTTCTAGCCCAATAGGAAGGTTAGTTGGGAGTTTTTTTTGTTTCTAGAGTTGCTGGAGCAGCAACACTTGGGAGAAGTGTTGCATGTAGAACATTCCAAAGGTTCAAGATTGGGTTCGAGTTGAATGCCTTTCTTGTTGAGAGGGAGTGTTGAAAATGGCAACAGGAAATGCTAAAAATAATATTGATATCAATAGAATTTTGGGTACCAGTGTTGGACATAGCAACAAGGAATGAAAAATGGAAGCACTAAAAATAGCTTTTCTATAAATAGCATTTCGGGATACCTTCTTATTTTAGTTAGTCCCTGAACTAAAATAGAGAAGTAAAAATTCGAATTTGATCTTAGCAGCTGTTTGTGAAATAATTAATTAATTCATCTTGAGTTAATTAGTTGTAGAAAATCAAACATGAAGTCTATGTGGGGACATGCAATAGTTATCCCATTGATTGAGGAATTTATCCATCAATTAAAGAGATAAGGATGAGTTGTAATATTGAGTTGTAATTAGTTGGCTCAGTTAACTGAGTCAAGTCCAGTTAGGTTAGTTCAAATAGTTTGTTGAACTAATTGTGAGTTCAGTTAGTTAATGAATGCATGCATGCAACTGTCGCACTTCAGATAACTGAATATTCTCTCATAAATAACTCAAGCATGTCAGTTCAGATAGAGACCCAGTTGAGATCAGATGGAGGGATAGTGTACTATTAGTTGGAGGATTTTTCCTATATAGGGAACTCATCCATGCAGAAAGAATTATCTCCTTCAGGATTGCGCAGTTAGATCAAAGGTTAGTGAGTGTGTGAAGATGCCAATTCACACAAGTGGTAGCACTAAACCACAAGGAAAACTGTGCAAGGAAATAGGAGGCTTGGAGGGTAGAGGAAAAGGTTTGTGAGAAGCCTTTGACTGTCTATGAGCAGCAATTTGATTGCAGAGAGAACATGATAGCTTGTGAGATAATTCTTTTTGTAATCTGAACATATTTCCACTTATATTATAATACAGAGATTGGGGTTTTAGGCTGAGGCTTTCCCCGGGTTATTCTTCTGTGTTCATGTGTGATTTATTTCTCATTCTCAGTTATATGTGTTCTAATTGATCTTGATCATATTTGAATAAGCTTTAGAAAAGTTTTTTGTAGAAGTAGATCTTGTATTTTTCTTTAGTATATTGCATAATCTATTGATCTACAGTGGGAATTTCTACAACACCGATCACACTGACTAGTGTATTTTTTTACATCTTGATGAAGAGTAGGCCAATAATAGCCTGCTTGTAACACTTTGAATGTTGTCCTCTTTGCTGCAAAGTGACCTCCACAAGGCCATCATGACAGGTCGGAAGGATGGCAAAGACTTCCTCCTCCCTGACACGCCTTCTCAAGAGTTGATCTAGGCCAAGTTTGAAAAGATTGCCCCCAATCCAAGTGAAGGGGGCACTTTTCCTGACTATCTTGCTCTTTTCTTTGGAGCACAAGTTTGGTGTGAACTATGCTAATACCAAATAGTTTTCTATATCAACGAATCGTGGAGAGAGAACTGAAATAGCAAATAAGTGCTCGTCTAGTAACTAGTCATCCACCATTCCTTCTTCACCTGCAAGCAAATTTACCCTAGAAAAAAGTTTGCAACAACATTTTCCTTACCAAGCTTATCAACAATGGTTAGATCAAACTGCTCTAATAAAAGTAACCATCTTATAATTCAAGCATTCACATCTGGTTTTTTCATTAAATATTTGATTGCAGCATGGTCAATATGCACAAATGTTTGTTATCCTATAATGTAATGCATGAATTTGTTTAATGAATGCACAACATCCAGGAGTTCCTTTTCGGTCACTGTATAATTTAGTTCAACCTTTGATAAGTTCTTACTCATCAAATAGATAGCATAAGGAAGTTTTTCATCTATCTGACCTAGGCCTGCTCCTATGGCTTTGTGTGAGGCATTAGCATGAATATGAAAGGGGAGGACCCAATTTGGGCCTCGGAGAATTGGTGCAGTGGTTAACTTATCCTTTAGGATGTCCAAGGCCTCTTGACATCTTTTTGACCATATAAAATTAGAATCTTTGGCTAACAAACCAAATAAAGGAGAGGCCAACTTGCTGAAGTTATTTATGAACCTTTAGTAGTATCCACCTAACCCTAGGAAACTTTTGACATCTCTCTTCTTTTGAGGAGATGGGACCCTTTGGATGATAGCTATTTTGTTTGGGTCCACTTGCAGTCCTTGCTGAGATATTGAATGACCTAGAATGATCCGTGTAGTCATTAAGAATTCACATTTTTCAAGACTTAGAGATAGGTTCATTTCAATGCATTTGTGCAATACTTTGCCTAGGTTAGACAGGGCTTCTTGAAAATCACAGCTATAAGGTGTAAAATCATCCATATAAATCTCCACCACATCATGGACCAATTCAGCGAAAATACTCAAGACTGCTGTCTAGAAAGTGGCACGAGCATTGCATAGGCCAAAAGGAAGGACCATATAGGAAAAAGTACCCAAGGATAGTTGAATGTGGTCTTATCTTGGTATTTTGGGTAGATCTAGATTTGGTTGTACCCACTGAATCCATCTAAGAAAGAGAAAAAAAATTTCCCTGCCAAGCCATCTAGCACTTGGTCAATGAAGGGTAGAGGAAAATGATCCTTCTTTGTGGCTTTGTTCAACTCCCTGTAATCGACACAAATCCTCCACTTACGATTTTTCTTGGGAACTAACACGAAAGGAGAGACCCATTCACTATCAGAGATAGGGTAAATGAATCCTGCATCTAGCAGTTTTTATACTTCTTCTTTGGCTATATCTTTAAGAGTTGGATTCATCCTCCTTTGTGGTTGTCGGACCAGCTTGCAACCTTCTTTGATGTATATGTGATGAGTACACACTGAGGGGTGTACTCCCTTCATTTCCTTGTAACTCCAAGTGAAGGCTTCTAAATTTTCCTTTAACATGTTGCATAGCTTCTCCTCTTTGAGGGCAGAAAGAGATATATTTATTTTCAAGGTTCTTTCTGGGCCGAATTATATGGTTTTGACAAGGAGTGGGTTGGAATCAGCCAAGCATAAGTCAATTGGATGATTGTTCTGGGTTTCCTTTACTCCTTCTTCTAAGGGTAATGAACTGCGAGTTGGACTTTGGAGTAGTCGTTCAATCAAGTCATCCTCATCTTGTTGTCCTCCTCCCATGGTTGCTTCCAAAGCATAAAGTTGGGTGGAATAAACTTCATCTTCTTCCTCCTCCTCCAACCATAAAGGTAAGTCATACTCTAGAGAAGGTTGAGCAGGAGGGTATAGGACTAACTGCTTGGACATATGCCCATTCTTGATGGTCATATTCCCAACTCTGCAACTATTGTAAGCATCGGTAGTGGCCAACCATGGCCTCCCAAGGATGAGAGTGTAACTAGTAATCTTAGCCTTAGGCCAGAGAACTAGGAAATTTGAAGGGTACTCCCATCGGTCAATGGATACCATCACATCCTCCACAATTCCCTTAGGGGTTACTGTGGAACAGTCTGCAAGTTGCAGAACTGTTGTGGTCTTCCTCAATGAACCTTGGAGGTTGAGCTTGAGCATGGTATCCTTGGTCATCACATTAATGGCAGCCTCAAGATTGATCAGAGTGTGTGAGACAATGGTACCATCCATGTGCACCTACTATAGGGCTTCCAGGGTCCAAATATTTTGGACAGATTACCTGCCCCAACATTAAGTTGAATAGTTGCCCACTGACATTAATGGTAGGGGCATCCATCTTTCACCTCCCTGGATGCTTGAAGCACTTCCCCTTAATCAACTTATTGTAAATGGGAACATATTTTATTGCCTGGAGAAGGGGGATATTTACACATAGATTTTTCAATTCTCCCAGAAGTTCAGTCTCTTCTAGGGTAGGCTGGAGTGGTTGGGATAATCTCTCAGGAAAGGGTGGATGTACTTTAAGGTTGCTTTCCTCTCTTTCTTCCTAAACCTCCCTAGGTGGAGGTGGAGGTAGGTTATCCAAGAGAACTCTCCCAGATCTCAGGTTAATCTCCTGGATTTCCACAACATAAGTTGAATATGATGTCTCTCCACTATATACTTGTTGAGAATGCCGGTTGTTTGGGTTCAGATTTGGCTTGGAAGGCATTTGGGGTTTCTTGGGTGGAGCAGAGTGAAGGAGTTATGTTTGTGTAGGTGGTGGACGCAATAGAGTTGGAGCATTGTTGTATTGGGGCCTCCAGCCCTGGACTGTTGTATTCCACTGAGGTTGTGGCGGAGCTTAAGGTTGAAATGACTGGCTAGCTGGCTGGGAGTGATACTAAGATGCATAGGACCAAGGAGGGGGAGTATACCAAGAAGAATGAGCAGGGGGTCCCCAAGAAGGTATGGTTGTGGTTTGGTGGGGTTGTAATATGCATGGGCCGACCCTTGCATGCCCTACTAGTATGGTCTAGGCCCATGAGGTCTCCTTTGGTTAATGTAGCAAAGCTGCTTAGTGACCCCTTCAGCTCCTTGATATACAACTTTGAGTCCAGGTAAAGAAGGGCACTTGGCTATGGAGTGGTTTTCTTCACAACAAGCAAATTTCAATAGAGTTCAATGGACATTCATTCCTAGGATGCCTCTTGGTGCAACTGAGACAAAAGATGGCCAAGGCTCTCTCTGCTTCCTCCTGCTTCCTTTTAATGTTCATGGTGTTCATTTGCAAGTCAAGGGTTTGCAGCACCTCACTTTTGAAATCTTCCAGCATGTTTCCAATTTCACCCTTGATGGATGAGTTGGAAGATGATGTACTTGCCGTAGGTTGACTACCCCTACCCTTTTTCCTGGCTGCCCTACAATGGTTTCTAAAGATAGTCTTGATATCCTGATAGGGTAATTGGTAGATATCTCCTCCTGCTAACAAATGTAAGGTATCTAGAATATCTTCTCTTACTCCCCTAAGCAGGACCAACTTTAGTGACTATGGGTCAAGTGTGCACCTGGCCCTTTTGTAACTAAGCTGGAATCTTTCTCTGTAGTCTTCTAAGGATTCATCATGGCCTATGGTCATCCTCAAAATTTCTTCTTTAGTATCCTTTGAGCGACAATAGTCATGATATTTGTTGTTAAAGGCCTTCTACATCTGAGCCAAAGTTGTGATACTATCTCTAGGAAAACCCATGAACTAGCACAATGTTGCATCTTTGAGGGTAGATGGAAATAGTTTTAACTTTTTCTCATCATATGTATAGTCATAGGTTCAGCATATAACAAAAAACTCAAACAAGAAAGTATCGGGGTCCTGTGTGGTCAGGCCATGGAAATAGGGTACGACAAAGGGGCTTATATTTTTCATCTTAGTGTCCCCTTTGGTTTCCCTGATGGGGAAGGCATCCTTAACTCTCTCTCTATTCCCTCTGTCATTTCGGTTTTCAGCCATTGGTTTAATAAGAATGGGTTCATGTTCTTCTTCTTCCCCTGTAGGTTCTTCAAATATGTTAGGCTTCTCATCTAAGGGTTCCTCCAGTTCACAACCACCGAAGAAGGGAGAAGGTTGGCTATTGCATGTAGTGGGGGTATTTGGAAAAAAATTTCCCTAAGATGTCCCTATTCCTACGAGGCATCAAAGGAAATATTTTTGGGTTGGTTTTGTATTCTTTTTAAAACTTTGAAAGTACTTGCAGAATTGAAATTTTTGATTGAATGAAAATTACTGATAGAATGAAAAAGCTACTTGCTGAACTGAAATCCTACCTACAGAATGGAAAGGAAAGCAGATAATGCAAAATGAAATAAAGGAAACAACTAGATTACTTTTGCAGAAATAAAGTAATGGCAAAATATTGAAGACAAGAAATAGAAGGAAAGAAAGCAGTAATCACGTTCTACTCAGACACCTCCCCACCACGGTGCCGAAAAGTGATGAGCACCAGTATTGCAGCAAGAATGCTGCTACTCCTGGGCTACCAGCTTTACTTATCAACGCAGGGTTCATACAAACTTGAAGGTGACATTGTTGTATGCACAAGTAAAAGTGATGGTTCTGCCTATTGTCACTGTTCAGTCAACAAGAGACCACTGGGGTTCCAAGCCAGACTTCTATAGAGTCAAAAGAAGCTTGATTCTTTGATGTAAGAAAGGAAAATCTACTCTAAGACAGTTACTCTACTGCAGTAATGGAGAAAGCCAACATGTAATTCTAAACCACAACATACCCCAATTAACCATTTAAGAAGCTATGCTAAGAAGAAATGCTAAATCAATCAATAAGAAAATGCTACCATCTAAGTTGCAAAAGTAAAATGGATCAAATAATACTAATGTTCAAGTAAAGAAACTAAACTAAATCTATTTTTACTTTTTTGGTCTTTTTAGGCAAAATCAAGTATGCAAACTAATTGTTCTTGTGGATTTGACAGGTGGATTGAAGGTATTTGAGGATGGATAGAATTTTTATGAAGTGTTTGGATGGTGCGGAGGGGTCCTAGGATGCTTTTTGTGACCTCCTAGAGGTTTCCCATCAATTCGGCCTCAAAACAGGTCGTTTTAGGAAAACCTACAAGATGTACTAGAAACCTACAGGATGATCTTGTAGGAATTATAGGAAACCTACAGGATACAACCAAGAGCTAATTGTGAGGTATTGAAGGTGTTGGGAGGCTTAGGAAAGGTGTGTGATGTGGGTGGAATGGAGTGTTAGAAGGTATAGGAGCACTCAAGAGTCAATATCCAAGATAAGCGATGCCTAGATTCGCTCAATGTGTTTAGGAGAATTTCAATGAAAAATGATGAAAAACTAGTGAGGGTCATGGTAGGGACAATGGATGGATAAGGTGGATGAAGTGGAAGGTGGCTGCTGGCTCTGAAGTCTTGGTCTCCTTCTGAAGCACCTACTATGCATAAAACATGTGTGTCTTCCAAAAATTCATGCAACAAGATGCATTTTCATAAATAGAAAAGCAGAATTAATGAATCAACTGCATTTGTTATGCATGAAGAAAGTTGTTGAAGGGAATGAAAGCATGAGTGAGATCTACTGCAGAAGTGGAGATGGAAAATATGACAATGAAATCTACCTTGCAACATTAACCAAATACTAAGTTAAAGACATCAAACTCCAAATCTCATAAAAGAACTAGAAATCTATGTTTTTGGGGCTGCTTAAGGGTCCCTTCCTCAAGTCATGGTCCCAGAGGGAGGAAGTGAGGCCGAGAAACCTGCTAACAACCTTGTGGTGATCCTTTTTCTCCTTGCTAACCTGCTACTTGCAATAAGGCACAAATGGATGCAAAATATCACAAAACCAATCTAATCTACACTACTTGTAATGGAAATTCATCTAATAAGCAAATTAGCAATTTAACTATGAATCTACACTAAACATACATGTACAATCAAGAGGAGCCTTGGCTACTAGGGTTGTGCCCTAACCCAAGAGCTTCATCCCTCTGAGTTAACTCAGTGCAGGCTCAAAACAAAACTCATTCTTATTACCAAAACAACATTACATCTAAAAGAACTGTCACAAGTCTTGCAGCTCGAAAATAGAGTAAAGTTTTACAATGAAAATCTGAATCCTGTTATCACTCAGAATTTTCTCTAGAAGTTATGAGAAGAAGAAAATGACCGAGGTAACAACAAACCAACTTTTGGGCATAGGCTCTAGAAAATCTAGGCTTAGAGAGGGCTCTCTGTACGTGATTTAGCTTTGTTTGTTGGGATTTCAGGCTAATTATGAATCTTCAGGGGGGTTTTTTATCTGTATTGAAGATTGGATGGTGGGATCATTAAAACATATGGATAGAATGATGTCTTTAGACCATTGGGCTATGGAGTCAATAGAAGGGTAGCCGGACTGGATCAACTCACTAAAATGAATGTTCAAAGGGCAACCTAGCAAAGTAAAGTATAAGTCTTTGTCCCGAAGGGGTGAAATGGTCTTAACCAGGGTGAGAGAGCAATTAAAAATTTTCAAACCATGATTAAAAATAGTAATAGAGGGTAATCAGACACAAAGGGAAATTAAGAATCCTTTGCTATAGATTATAAAGAAACAACCTAAACTAAGAAGCAATTAAGAATTCCTTAACTTAGATATCAGTTGAAAACATTTATAAGCCTAACTGTTAAAACAGAGTCTAATTAAACAAATTTTGAGATGTTGTTCCAATTATAGCATTTAGATTCAGAAATACATTAAATATTGTGGAAAAAATTTAAGAAATATAACGACAACATGAGAAAATACTTGTCCGCACTTCGCTTAAGACCTGAGTCTGTGAAATATCTTATCTTTATTCATCAATCCAGCTTGTTGGCCCAGTCAATGATACAATAGCTTTACAGTCTTTTGATCAAGAAATCTATAGAAATGTCTAAGAATCCACCCTACTGTTGATGCCTCGAAAATCGCTACAACAACATCGGGGATAACCACCCGGTCCAGACCTTAGTACAGCTCCTTTTCCGTTTGGAATAGTGGCTCCAGCTGGGGATAATGGGACCAGTTTCCCAAAAGTGGATACACGGGATGAATGGATGATTTATAAACTAAGCTAGCGGTAAGCGAATAACTAAGCCTATTGACAAGAATAAAAAAAAAATATGAACTATCCCGGGAATCTATTGAGCTTTAAAGTGTAGCGTTTGATGGTCTGTGTCTAAAGACATGCATATAGATGACTCCATCCAACAGACATAGATATTAATTCATTCAAGATTACTGTGCCTAAATAGTTAAGCAAAGCGATTAAAGCGATATTACCACACTCATCATTTATATTATCGACATATACATGATTAAAAGGAAAACATATCATAAAACATCCAATAGTGGAAAGAATGTAGAATTGTTGTTAAAGCGCATGCATATAATCAATAATAGCAAGGATAATCAAATAACAATTCACATAACAGGAATGAATTCAGACATAGATAGAAATACCATATGAGCTGCTTCGACACTCCCGATATCAATCGCTACTTGTAATTCTCAACAAAGACAATAGTGCACAATTGCATAAAAAGCCTCCTTGTTGAATTAAGAACAACTGGTCCAGTTTCATAAAAAAAATATTGACTGAAGCACAATAGTGCAAACTTCAGTCTTTAAGTCTGGTACAAAACTTTACGACCCTTTCCAAAACAATGAAAGGGTCTATAAATACTAAATTAATCTAAATATCTAATAAAACAGAAATCCTATTAAATCGGTATCAATAAATCTTGATCCTATTTTCCTCAGCGATCTGGCAATCGGCGGCATGATTCATCTAGTAGGCTGCTTGCCTTTAAATCTGAGCTGACTTATCGCAAGCATTGGCTCTACTTCAGGAGGTTTGTTGAGGCGCGAACTGAGCTGGGCAGCATAGGTGGCATCTTGAATATCGGGAATTATATACCCGATCGCATCGATTAGGCAATTAAGGGCGGCTCTCTGTGTATGCGGCTTTACCAGGAAGAGCCAATATGCTTCCATAGTTAAACTGTTAATCCCAACGATTAATCTCCCCTTTTCCTCTAAATCAGGATAACATGATTGCTCCAATGTGTTTGTTGTTGTCAACCTTCCTGGTGTACATTGGGAAATCATATTTGACAAGTAGAGAGTGTTGTTAACTAGTTCAACCAGTTGCTGGAAGTTGATTTACATCTCGAAGCTGCCCTCTCTGCTTTCATCATCTGAGATTGCCATTCTGTGAAGAGTATATCTTTATGTGTTTCTAAGATTCTGGGAAAATTTTCTACTCTCCCTTGTTCAGAATCTTCCCAGTCAAGAAATGCAGCTGTGATTTCTTCGGCTTGATCCAATTCATTCCTTGCCTTCTCTACCTGCTGATTTATTGATGTCGTTAATTCACAGAGTGGCTCTGCCGGAGCGATTTGTTGACACAGAAGCCTAATTTGAGATATTAATGCAGTGTTAATTTCGTAATGCTTCTGCTCTAAATTCAGCCACTTGTGGAGCGCCCGTTATTATTTCAAGCTGCGATGACAACTGAGCGATTTTCTCATCCTTTGTTTTCATCATTTGCTCGTTTGCTGCCTTCAGTTGTGCTAGTGCCTCTGATAATTCTTTCTGTTTCTGGATCGCGTTTTGGTCGATCCTTTGCTTTTCTTCCTGCAATTGCTGAGTTAGTTGACTGTTCATTTGCTATTGTGTCAACAATTGCTACTCTGCCTGCTCTGCCTTCTGCTTTGTCTCAGCTTATTCTGCCTGTAATGCGAAAATTTCTTGATCCTTGGTTTTCAGTAGAAGACTTACCTCCGATGCCTTATCGATTGTTGCTGCCGAATAGGCTCCCGCGTACTGTGACAGTTTTGTCAGGTCATCGGAGGGGTCGAATTCCTCCTTCCAAACCACGCTGCCCGTAACAGTTTGCTCTGGGAAAAGGGGAGGTTGATCAATCTTCCTTCTTTTCCTTTGTCGTTTTACCACTGCTTTATGCCTTGGGCTGTAGAAGACATCCAGGGGAGGAATATCTTCTACCTGGAGAATGATTTGGTCGGAGGGGTCTTTTGGTATTACCTCAACATCCTTAGAAATGGGTGGGCCGCTGGTTCCACTTAGAACCTGAGGTGAAGTGATGTCCTGTGTATCGTTTGTCTTGGAAGTGTCTGTATCCTTGGACCATTCTAACCCACTGATGATAGAGTCAAATTGCTTCCATTCCTGGAGCAATTTAGGGTCAATACGAGTATCTATATTGACATCAATGGTGGTTTTTTTTTCTTTTCGGCTTGCGACTCCTTCCGCACTTCTTCCTGCTCTTTCTTCTGTTGCTCCTCTTGTTCCTTCTTTTGTCTTTCCTCCTGCTCTTTCATTCGCTATTCCTCTTTCTCTTTCTTTTGTTTTCCTCCTGTGCTCTCTTCTACCTTTCTTCTTTTTCTTTTCTCTGCCTTTCCTCCTGTTCCTTCTTATGATCCTTTGTTATAACCGGAGGTTCCTTTGACTGTTGCCGACCAGGCTCGCTTGATGATGTCGCCGGGGTTGTTGCTAGTAAATCTAGAGGCAGAGTTTGCAACCTCTGTTCTCTAAGTTTATTAAACTCAGTCAACCCTTCATCATTATATTTCATTCTAGCGAATTCTCTAGCCTGACCTATTGATTCGGTTGCAATGAACAGGTCGTCAAACATATCTTCCTTATGCTCAAATTTTGTCAATTTGGCCTGTTCTAGTGCATTATAGGCAACTTTCCTTAGATCAAATGGCCTATTTGGGATAGTCGCCAGAGTTAAATATTGAATCTTTGTGGCCTCCTTTTCCGCATGTTTGAGATCATGCAGAGTATAGACACCACATCTCAGGGGAAAAGAGGGCCAACCCCTCTTCTTTTCTTTCTTGAGAGTCTGTGTAACACTCTCAGCTGTAATCTGATAAGCGATTTCTCTTGCTAGAAGTTTATCTGGTATGTACAAAGGGAGAACATGTGGCTTGGCTTGGTTGCCGAAATCTCTTATGTAGGTAAATCTCTCCTCTCCAAACCAACTCCCTACTGCTGTTAAATCGAACGAAGCTTGATAGGAAATCTTGGGAATGGGTTTATCAAAAATAGAATAATAAATAGGCACCATAAAGCCATTGCAGATTTGGTACAGATGGTGCTTGTAAGAGGACTTCCATAATTTCTGATGGTATATGTGGATATCGTGGGGTCTTGTGGCGTCCACCTCCAGCCGAGCACGGGAAATTCATAATTGAAACATAATGTATCTAAAATATATGCACTGTAATAGAATGGGGGAATTTTCCTTTCAGAGACGACAGTCTGATTTCTAAAATCAACAACAGCTATGGCTAGTTTATCTGAGAGAATAGTGGCCCAATCCATTATTTGACTATTCACTGCAGCTTCCATTAAAGGAACCATCTCTATGGTGAAATTAGAGGAGTCATGCAATCCCCACAATCTACACATCATTATTCCAGCGTAGCAATAAGGAGAAGCCAGGGAATCAACTGAGTACTTACCAGAAGATTCCTGTTTGTGCTTGGCTGGATTTTGTCTCCAATCCCGGATGGGTTCGGATTCAACTTCATTTTCACTTGCGAATTTCTCCAGGAATGCCTTATTGTATATCTTCTCTGGCTTAGGAAAATGGTACATTTGCCTTAAGTCCTCAGCTTTGAACGACCCGAAAATCCTTCTGCCTATGGTGTTGAAGGTTCTATCCAAGATTGGGATTTCTTCAATCGCCCAACGTACTACATCTGTGTATGGGAGAATTTGCTCCCTGGCTGCTATCCTGTGAAGGAAGGAGTCAGCTAAATCCTTAAGAGTGCATTCAGATTTCCGAGTGGAATCAGCAGTGGCTTCTACTATTGTCACCGAAGGTTCTTCAATCTCGATTAAGTTGTAGGTACCCTGCCAAGTAGTTTTTCCGAGACCTGAACATGTTGTGTCCGAAATTAATCCTTTCTTCTTGTTAGTGAGAACCTGTCCTGCAGCTGGCGTAGTGGAAGCGCTTGTGGTCTTCTTGGATTTCTTCGCCATTTTGCTTGAGATTTCTCCTTTGGATGAATTCTGCACAGAGGCACAAATATACGTAATACAGAGAAATAGCAATGAAAACTTACAAGTGATGAGAAATATTGATAGATGCGTAATAAGGGATTAGCTATTAAAATGGGCGCAGACACAATCCATTGGAGGATTTTAGGACTTACGATCACATTAAATGGCCGTTTAGAACCTGCAAATCTTAAATGCCCATTATATCGTTAATCGATCGAATGATTCATTTAAGCGTGCTGTGGGCGTTTTGGCGGTTGTGTGCAGGCGAATCATTGCTTAAAATATGAAGCTTTAAATATGAATGAATCATAATATCCCTCCATTTAACGGTATTTTTGAAATCCGCGCTATATCATAATCGGGCGTCGGGAACACTTAAATCCTTACGTTGATAATTTTGAAATCCCGATCGCCGATAGCGAAATCGCATCGCATCGGGGTGAATGAGCATCATAATGTGCATAAATAGTGTATCGCTGATTGCCGATTGCGATATCGCATCGCATCGGGGGTATGACCTGGGCGCCTTATTATTGTGCATGGGATACTGCCGATTGCCGATTGCGATATTCCATCGCATCGGGGTGGAAGGGTTGGGGTGTTTTGAGACTGCGTAAAGATTACCGCCGATAGCCGATCGCCGATTGCGCATCGCGTCAGGGCTAATGGCATGGGGTGCTTTAAAATGTGTATAGAGTGTTGCTGATAGCCGATAGTGATATCGCATCGGCGGAGACCAATGTGCCACTTATTTGTGTTTTCTATGCCATTGCGATATGCGATCTTGCGATCGCTTTATAGCAATGATAAAAGATTGTTTTATTTGACCAAAAATGGGTTTGTAAAAGGTTTTATAATGTGTTCATTTCATTTTCAGACCATTTTGAAAGATAAAATGTTGATACCGATTAAACTCTAAGGGACCCATTTCATATAATAAATTTGGGAATAAAGATGTTATGAAATGGGGGGTTGTTGTGGAACACAACAATTAGAGATTCGCTGGAAGAAACAGTTATCTCTGAAAAGTATAGAAATACTTAAACTTTTTTCACAATAGAGTTCTAATCAGAGGGGAAAATTCTAATATAATTAGGTATATATGCATTCCGAGTAAAATGAAACTATCTTGCTAACTTCCTTTCTTTTTAAGAAAATAAATACATTCTAAGTTTTAAATAGGCCTTTATTGGTTTATAATGATAAAACAGAAAACCTTTCCAAATCAGCTTTTATAGTAAACTCATCTATCATAGGTAGAGCATCTGTTGCCAGCAAACGTTTATAGTTTCGACAGGGATACCTTTTAACCATGCTATTGTCCATTGTTCCATCCAATTAAGAGTGTGATTAACAGAATGAATTCAAAACATGTTTTCATATTTTGTATTTCATTTCCTTTTTCTGTTATTGATAAGATAAAAAGCCATTGTCCTGGTTTGGTGGCCAGCTATTGACAATGCCATTCACTGGTAGTAATCTAACCGAACAAGCCGGCTCGTGATGAGACCCCTTGTCTTATAATTCTAAGCCATTACCCTGTTATGGTATGCAGTATTGGTAATGTCGGTTAAACTATTTCCCTATGAACATGGTAAGCAGGCTTGTAATAAGACCTCTTATCTTTTCTATCAAATATTTTAGAATTACACTCTAAGTAATCATAAAATTTAGTGAATGGGATGAACAATTTTCTCCTTAAGAGTAAATGGATGACATGGTAAGAGTTGAAGATGCTAAAATTGGATTAGCTTCTATCTTGATATTGATAACCTTTTGAGACCAATCTGAAGATAGAAAATGATTTATAATACTTCTATAATTTGAGAGGAGTTCACAACACTTGAAGTATGTTTTCAGAATACAATGATACCTAATTTCCTGGAAATTATCCCTTTTGGTTAAGAGTTCTATTATTTAAAAGCAAATATCCATACTACTTCTATGGGACAACTTTTCAAACACAGCAAAAGGTCAATGGAAGTTACCTTACAACTTTATTTCCTAAAAAATTCTACAAACTACAAAATCCTATTAAAATAAAAGGAGAAGGGGTTACCTCCTCAATTGAAGAATTTTTTCGAGATCGGCCATTAACAGGGAGAGAATCTCTTGAACCTGATAAATCTTGCAATATAAAGGTCGAATGGCCTATCTTTTCACAGATCTGAAATGGTCCAAGCCACATCTTTTGGAACTTGGTGTGTTTACCCTTGTCCTCATGGGCTTTGTCCCATTTCAGAACTAAATCACCGACTTGGAATTGTTTTGAACCGGATGAGACTGAATCAAAAGCTGCCTTGATGACTTGCTGATGTTTGGCATGAATAACCTTGGCTTTTTCTCTTTCCTCTTCTAATTTTAGAGTTTGGTCATGTCTAAGCTGAATAGAAGAGGAACGATATTCCTCAATGAATTGAACTAGGGCTAGTGAAGGAAGAACAAGATTTGTGGGCAGCACTGCTTCTTTTCCATACACAAGATTGAACGGAGAAGATCCTATAGAAGATTTCTTTGTTATCCTATCAGCCCATAATGCAAACATTAAGGATTTGTGCCAGTTTTTATGATTCTGTTCGATAGTTCGATTAATGATCTTGATCAGATTCTTATTAGTAGACTCTGCTAAACCATTACCCTGGGGATAGTAATTAGCAGAATATTTTAATTTAAATCCTCTTTTAATAGCGAAATCAAACATAGCATTGCCTGAAAAGTAAGATGCATTATCAAAAACAAGAGAATTTGGGACACCAAACCTGGTAATGATGAATTGATCTATGAATTCAATTATTGCTTCAGAATTTGCTGTCTTTAAAGGGATTGCCTCAACCCACTTAGTAAAGTAATCGGTAGCGGTAAGGATATACTTATGCTGTCTGGAAGACGGTGGAGTAATTTCCCCAATGATATCCAATCCCCATTGCTCAAATGGTTGTTCAATGTTGACTGGTTGCAGAGGGAAAGCTGGTTTACGTTGTCTTCCACTCGAAGTTTGACAATTGAGGCATTTCCTTACATACTCGTGGGCATCTTTAAACAAAGTGGGCCAATAGTAACCAGCACGAATAATTTTGTGAGCTGTTGTATCAGCTCCAAAATGTCCTCCCGCTGGTCCATCATGTAACTCCTGCAAAACCTTTTGTGCTTCAGTTTTCTCAAGGCATCTCAATAAGATGGAATCATAATTCTGCTTAAAAAGCACATCATTAATAATTGTAAAATTCTTTGCTTTCAACCTAATGGCCCTTTTGTTTTTGTAAGACAGGTTTGGAGGTGCATAACCATTCTTTAAATAAAAGATTAAATCTGCATATTGAGATTCAGAATCACTGACACTTATCTGATTTATTTATTCAGTTTGATATGTATCGCTTGATTCTGGAATGTTGGATGCTCCTGCCAATATCCTGCAAAAACCTTGACCTCTAACAATATTTGCTGGTTTAATTTCTAAGTCATACTCTTGAAGCGCTGTGACCCAATTTGCCCTTTTTTCACCCAGTTCTTTCTGGATTAAAAGTTGCCTAATTGCAGGGAAAGGAACTATAACTTTTGTGTGGGTTTTCAAAAGGAAGGGTTTATAATGCTTGACTGCTTCAAATACAGCAAAGGCTTGTTTTTCTACATCGGAATAATTCAATTCAGCACCGTGAAGATTTGAGCTAAAAAATGAAATGGGTGCTTCTAGATTGTGTTCGTTTAGCTGCGTGAGTACTACAGCATACGACGAGTTGGATGCGATGGTATACAATGTAAAATGATTAGAAAAATTTGGAGTATTTAAGGCTGGGGCATTGATTATTGATTGCTTGATTAGAACAAAAGCTTCTTTTTCTACTGATCCCCACTTAAAAACTGAATTTTTCTTAATCATTGTTTGAAATGGAAAAATAATTTGAGAAAAATCGGGAACAAATCTTTTAACAAAATTGATCTGGCCTAAAAACGACTGCATTGATTTTTTATTGTGTGGAAAAGGGATTTCAGAGATTTCTTTGATCCGATCAGGATCAATATAAATGCCATTCTTGGATACAATAAAACCCAAGAGCTTCCCTTGATCAAGAGCAAAGAAAGACTTTTTAGGGTTAAGAGAAATACCATATCTTTTGCAACGTTGAAAAATTTGATTTAGATCATGCAAATGATTATACCTCTCCTTAGAGAATACAGTAATATCATCTAGATAGATGACTACTGTTCTATTAATCAACCCTCTAAAAGCTATATCCATAGCTCTTTGGAATGTTGCCCCTGCATTTATAAGTCCGAAAGGCATTTTCTGATATGCATATGTTCCCCATTTTGTTCTGAATGTGGTTTTAAGCTGGTCATCAGGATGAACCAGAACTTGGTTATATCCTGAGAAACCATCAAGAAAGGACATCAATTCAGAGCCTGCTACTGATTGGAGTATTTGCTCCATAGTAGGTAATGGGAAATTGTCTTTCAAGCTCGCTTTGTTCAAATTTCTGAAATCAATACAAATTCGGATGTCGCCATTTCTCTTTCTGACCAGCACCATATTAGAGACCCAGTTTGAGTGTCGGACAGGAAAAATAATTTTGGCTTTCAAGAGTTTGTTAAGTTCCGATTTTATCTGGCTCTCTAAGTTTGGATGTATTTTTCTTAACTTCTGCTGAATTGGTTTCTGATCAGGGAGCATAGGAATGGTATGCTGGATATTGGATGAATCATAAGTCTTCAAATCATCATATTTCCAAGCAAAAACCTGTTTATTTTTCCTTAACAGTCTTATGAATGCCTCCTTCTCTTCCAAGGAAAGTCCTAATCCTAAATTAATATTTTGAGGAGCATGTTCAGTACCTAGATTTATCAATTCAAACCTAAGGGTAGAACTTTGGAGCTTTGTATTAGTTACAGGTTTAAACCTGTCTTTGATATCATAAAGATCTTCGAGCTTTACCACTGGCTTAGGAATTTCATTTTCCTGAGGTGTTTCTCTCATTTGGGAGTCATGCTCATCTTCCTCAATGATTTGATTATCATAGGAATTTTCAGAAGTTAAGAATTGTAAAATATCCTCATCATGGTTGAATACTCTCCAATTAGTGACATTGTCAGGAATTGAAGGCCTAAAAAGCAATTCTACAGAAAATCTATCTGGGCTGTAGTCTTCAGAAGGTAGAAGCTTGGAAGCTACATTGGCTAGGAGATCGGCTGCCGAGTTTTGAGACCTGGGGATGGAGGAAATGTTGAATGCGGAAAAGTGCGAAGTAAGTTCTTGTACTAGCGATTGATAATGCTTGAGGTGATTTGAAAGACAATGAATTGCATTCCTCACCTGTTTAACAATAATTTCAGAATCGCCGAATACTTTCAAATATTGCACTTTAAGACTGATCGCTTTATACAGTCCCTGGAGTAAGGCTTCATATTCGGCTGTATTGTTAGTGCATTCAAATTCCATCCTACAGGAGAGCATTATCTTTTCTCCTTGTGGACTAACCAAAATACAACCTGCTCCTGAGCCCTCGCTAGACTTGGACCCATCGAAATATAAAGACCAAAATAAAGAAGTATTGACAATTGAATTTACAGTTTTCTCAGCATCATTGAAACATCTAGACCTATCAGTTTGTGAAAAATTCTCAATCTGAGATGTAAAATGATTGACTGAAAAAGGAGATGGTTGGGCAACAAAGTTGCCAAAGAATGACTCTGATGAATAATTTCCCAAGATGTTGTTGTTGAATGCTACGGGTTGGTTTTCTTGCTCAAATTCAGTAACTGTGTGGGTCATATGTTTCTCTCGATCGATCCTTATTTGATTTGGCTTACCCTTATAGGGAAGCCACATATGTGACCAATCAGTAGAAATATATCCATGCAATTTTTCGGACCAATCCCTACTCAAAATTAGACCATAGAATTCAGGTATATCGGCTATTAGGATGTCAATCCTTTGTACTACTCTGGGATCAGCAGACAACCTGATAGTCACGGAATTGATTTCTCCCACAACCTGCACTTTGGTCCTGTCCAACTGTACAATATGGATAGCAAACTTCAGGGGTTCAATGTTCAGTTTAGAACAAACTGAAGCTGGCATTATGTTAGATGATGCCCCTGAGTCAATTAAACAGTTGTGCAGGTTTCTGTTGTAAATCTCATAGGTTAGCAGGAAGGGTGGAGTATGAGAATTTGATCTATCTCCAATCAGAACTGAATCGGTAGCTTCAACCATACCTGGAGGAGGTTGGCCTGAATCATTAGCGGCTTTTGCACTGGGAAGTGGTGTAGAGGGAACAACATTCAATTCTTTAAGAAGTAATTTCTGCTGATGCTTTAATTTACTAAGCTCAAACATGGTAATGTTTGCTTTAGTTTTCTTCATGTCATCAACAATGTTATACTCCATTGAATCGGATACCACTAATGTTTTGGATGTTGAAGGATTACTAGAAGTTGAAGGCTGGTTTTGGGGAACTGCTACAGGTGATTTCTTTGCAGGTGTTTTTTCTTTGGTTGCAGCAACACCAGCACTCCTTTTCTTTGATGTTACCTGAACAGGTTCAGAAGTACCTTTGCTCCTAGTAGTGACCGGGAATGCTTCTTCTTCATTATCAGTATCGGAGCTGAGGAGTATAAAATCCCACATTCCATGACATTCTACTACTTCTTCTTCATCATCAGTGGGTGTGATTGCTTCCTCTTCCTCTTCTTCTTCTTGCTCTGAGTCTGCATTAGATATGACATTTGGGGGCTTTGACTCATTTCTCTTAAAAGTTCTAAAGGGCCTTTTGGTTGAGGTTTCTGCTACCTGCTTCTTTATTTCGACCATTTCATTTGATAACATTTTTAGGACTTTTTGCAAACCTTCCATGTCATATGGGTCTTTTGGGGTCTTCTTCCTTGAGTCATCTTTGAAAGAGACTTTTTTGGCTTTTCTGTCTTCCAGAGCAGCTTTCTTCTCTAGAGCATTGATGTGTTTTTCCACAGCAAGTGCTTCTCTCATATTTTCAGCTAAGGTAGGCTTCCCAGCCATGTCTACAAAAATGGCTATATTGGCAGGTAGAGCGGTGATATACCATTCGATTCAAATTTGTTCACTTGGTTTGGAAGCTGTAGGGATTTTATTGAGGAGTTTATTGAAGCGAGCATTAAACTCCTTGATTGGTTCCATATGCTCTATTCTCAGATTGGAGAGATCGTTTATTAGGGTAGTCAAAGACCTATCATCTCCATTTTTGGTAAGAAACTGCTCTTGGCAAGTGTTCCAACTAGTAATGGAACCAGAGGGTAAAGAGAAATACCAGGATCCTGCTGATCCTTGCAAGGTGTAAGGGAAAAGTCTAACAACAACATCTTGTTCTGTTACCCCTTTCAAGTTGATTGCTAACATGAAATTATTGATGTGTTCCTCAGCCTGGGTTCCATCATCTGGATTAAACTTGGGTAGCCATTTTTCAGGATAATCTGGTAATGGATGCAATGGCGTAGGCATATTGACTGCACCAGGTCTGGTCCATGGATCTGCCATTGTAATAGCAACAGTGGTTGATACTACTGTTGGAATTCCAGATGTATGGGAAGGAAATAATGCTGAGGAGTGAGCAGGTTGGGATGTTGAAGCTTCTAATCCCTGGTGAACAACAATATGTAATGGGGGAGTGGATGGTTGACTTTGCAGAGGGGAAGATGCAATGGAGGATATGGATGAAAGCTCTTCACTGTCAGATCCTTCAGTATTTTTCTTCGCCTTTTTCCTTTTGGGTAAAGGGAACTCAGTGGGTTCAATACCGAGCTTTTCGCTCTGAAGTCTGGTGAGAGGGTGAGGTAAATTGAACTGCGAAGTCGCACTGCTTTGTGATACCTCAGATTTCTGTGGTGAAATCGAGAAGCTCTGAAGTTTGTGGATAAGAGACTGGACTTCAGGTGATTCAAGACTTAATTGTTCTGGAGTATGATGGGTTTGAGCAGTGGTAGTTGATTCCTCTTCTTCTTGTTTGGATACTGGAGAACCAGCATGCGAATGAGAAGTTCGAGGGGATTCGGAGGGAGAATTACTCTTAGAATGGCTTGCAGATTTGGGTTTGTTTGCCATTCACAGTCAGGCCCTCCTTCTAGCGCCAAAAATGTTGATGCCTCGAAAATCGCTGCAACAACATCGGGGATAACCACCCGGTCCGGACCTTAGTACAGCTCCTTTTCCGTTTGGAATAGTGGCTCCGACTGGGGATAATGGGACCAGTTTCCCAAAAGTGGATACACGGGATGAATGGATGATTTATAAACTAAGCTAGCGGTGAGCGAATAACTAAATCTATTGACAAGAATACAAAAAAAAATATGAACTATCCCGGGAATCTATTGAGCTTTAAAGTGTAGCGTTTGATGGTCTGTGTCTAAAGACAGGCATATAGATGACTCCATCCAATAGACATAGATATTAATTCATTCAAGATTACTGTGCCTAAATAGTTAAGCAAAGCGATTAAAGCGATATTACCACACTCATCATTTATATTATCGACATATACATGATTAAAAGGAAAGCATATCATAAAACATCCAATAGTGGAAAGAATGTAGAATTGTTGTTAAAGCGCATGCATATAATCAATAATAGCAAGGATAATCAAATAACAATTCACATAACAGGAATGAATTCATACATAGATAGAAATACCATATGAGCTGCTTTGACACTCCCGATATCAATCGCTACTTGTAATTCTTTCTTCAACGCAGAAACATTCTCAACAAAGACAATAGTGCACAATTGCATAAAAAGCCTCCTTGTTGAATTAAGAACAACTGGTCCAGTTTCATAAAAAAAATATTGACTGAAGCACAATAGTGCAAACTTCAGTCTTTAAGTCTGGTACAAAACTTTACGACCCTTTCCAAAACAATGAAAGGGTCTATAAATACTAAATTAATCTAAATATCTAATAAAACAGAAATCCTATTAAATCGGTATCAATAAATCTTGATCCTATTTTCCTAAGCGATCTGGCAATCGGCGACATGATTCATCAAGTAGGCTGCTTGCCTTTAAATCTGAGCTGACTTATCGCAAGCATTGGCTCTACTTCAGGAGGTTTGTTGAGGCGCGAACTGAGCTGGGCGGCATAGGTGGCATCTTGAATATCGGGAATTATATACCCGATCGCATCTGTTAGGCACTTAAGGGCGGCTCTCTGTGTATGCGGCTTTACCAGGAAGAGCCAATATGCTTCCATAGTTAAACTGTTAATCCCAGCGATTAATCTCCCCTTTTCCTCTAAATCAGGATAACATGATTGCTCCAATGTGTTTGTTGTTGTCAACCTTCCTGGTGTACATTGGTAAATCATATTTGACAAGTAGAGAGTGTTGTTAACTAGTTCAACCAGGTTGCTGGAAGTTGATTTACATCTCCAAGCTGCCCTCTCTGCTTTCATCATCTGAGATTTCCATTCTGTGAAGAGTATATCTTTATGTGTTTCTAAGATTCTGGGCAAATTTGCTGCTCTCCCTTGTTTAGAATCTTGCCAGTCAAGAAATGCAGCTATGATTTCTTCGGCTTGGTCCAATTCATTCATTGCCTTCTCTACCTGCTGATTTATTGATGTCGTTAATTCACAGAGTGGCTCTGCCTGAGCGATTTGTTGACACAGAAGCCTAATTTGAGATATTAATGCAGTGTTTATTCGTAATGCTTCTGCTCTGAATTCAGCCACTAGTGGAGCGCCCTTTATTATTTCGAGCTGCGATGACAACTGAGCGATTTGCTCATCCTTTGTTTTCATCATTTGCTCATTTGCTGCCTTCAGTTGTGCCAGTGCCTTTGATAATTCCTTCTGTTTCTGGCTCGCGTTTTGGTCGATCCTTTGCTTTTCTTCCTGCAATTGCTGAGTTAGTTGACTGTTCATTTGCTTTTGTGTCAACAATTGCTGCTCTGCCTGCTCTACCTTCTGCTTTGTCTCAGCCAATTCTGCCTGTAATGCGAAAATTTCTTGATCCTTGGTTTTCAGTAGAAGACTTACCTCTGATGCCTTATCGATTGTTGCTGCCGAATAGGCTCCCGCGTACTGTGACAGTTTTGTCAGGTCACCGGAGGGGTCGAAGTCCTCCTTCCAAACCACGCTGCCCGTAACAGTTTGCTCTGGGAAAAGGGGAGGTTGATCAATCTTCCTTCTTTTCCTTTGCCGTTTTACCACTGCTTTATGCCTTGGGCTGTAGAAGACATCCAGGGGAGGAATATCTTCTACCTGGAGAATGATTTGGTCGAAGGGGTCTTTTGGTATTACCTCAACATCCTTAGAAATGGGTGGGCCGCTGGTTCCACTTAGAACCTGAGGTGAAGTGATGTCATGTGTATCGTTTGTCTTGGAAGTGTCTGTATCCTTGGAACATTCCAACCCACTGATGATAGAGTCAAATTGCTTCCATTCCTGGAGCAATTTAGGGTCAATATGAGTATCTATATTGACATCAATGGTGGTTTTTTTTTGCTTTTCGGCTTGGGACTCCTTCCGCACTTCTTCCTGCTCTTTCTTCTGTTGCTCCTCTTGTTCCTTCTTTTGTCTTTCCTCCTGCTCTTTCATTCGCTGTTCCTCTTTCTCTTTCTTCTGTTTCTCCTCCTGTGCTCTCTTCTGCCTTTCTTCTTTTTCTTTTCTCTGCCTTTCCTCCTGTTCCTTCTTATGATCCTTTGTTATAACCGGAGGTTCCTTTGACTGTTGCCGACCAGGCTCGCTTGATGATGTCGCCGGGGTTGTTGCTAGTAAATCTAGAGGCAGAGTTTGCAACCTCTGTTCTCTAAGTTTATTAAACTCAGTCAACCCTTCATCATTATATTTCATTCTAGCGAATTCTCTAGCCTGACCTATTGATTCGGCTGCAATGAACAGGTCGTCAAACATATCTTCCTTATGCTCAAATTTTGTCAATTTGGCCTGTTCTAGTGCATTATAGGCAACTTTCCTTGGATCAAATGGCCTATTTGGGATAGTCGCCAGAGTTAAAGATTGAATCTTTGTGGCCTCCTTTTCTGCATGTTTGAGATCATGCAGAGTATAGACACCACATCTCAGGGGAAAAGAGGGCCAGCCCCTCTTCTTTTCTTTCTTGAGAGTCTATGTAACACTCTCAGCCGTAATCTGATAAGCAATTTCTCTTGCTAGCAGTTTATTTGGTATGTACAAAGGGAGAACATGTGGCTTGGCTTGGCTGCCAAAAACTCTTATGTAGGTAAATCTCTCCTCTCCAAACCAACTCCCTACTGTTGTTAAATCAAACGAAGCTTGATAGGAAATCTTGGGAATGGGTTTATCAAAAATAGAATAATAAATAGGCACCATAAAGCCATTGCAGATTTGGTACAGATGGTGCTTGTAAGAGGACTTCCATAATTTTTGATGGTATATGTGAATAGTCGTGGGGCCTTGTGGCGTCCACCTCCAGCCGAGCACGGGAAATTTAAAATTGAAACATAATGTATCTAAAATATATGCACTGTAATAGAATGGGGGAATTTTCCTTTCAGAGACGACAGTCTGATTTCTAAAATCAAGAACATCTATGGCTATTTTATCTGAGAGAATAGTGGCCCAATCCATTATTTGACTGTTCACTGCAGCTTCCATTAAAGGAACCATCTCTATGGTGAAATTAGAGGAGTCATGCAATCCCCACAATCTACACATCATTATTCCAGCATAGCAATAAGGAGAAGCCAGGGAATCAACTGAGTACTTACCGGAAGATTCGTGTTTGTGCTTGGCTGGATTTTGTCTCCAATCCCGGATGGGTTCGGATTCAACTTCATTTTCACTTGTGAATTTCTCCAGGAATGCCTTATTGTATATCTTCTCTGGCTTAGGCAAATGGTACATTTGCCTTAAGTCCTCAGCTTTGAACGACCCGAAAATCCTTCCGTCTCTCGTGTTGAAGGTTTTATCCAAGATTGGGATTTCTTCAATCGCCTAACGTACTACATCTGTGTATGGGAGAATTTGCTCCCTGGCTGCTATCTTGTGAAGGAAGGAATCAGCTAAATCCTTAAGAGTGCATTCAGATCTCCGAGTGGAATCAACAGTGGCTTCTACTATTGTCACCAAAGGTTCTTCAATCTCGATTAAGTTGTAGGTACCCTGCCAAGTAGTTTTGCCGAGACCTGAACATGTTGTGTCCGAAATTAATCCTTTCTTCTTGTCAGTGAGAACCTGTCCTGTACCTGGTGTAGTGGAAGCGCCTGTGGTCTTCTTGGATTTCTTCCCCATTTTGCTTGAGTTTTCTCCTTTGGATGAATTCTGCACAGAGGCGCAAATATACGTAATACAGAGAAATAACAATGAAAACTTACAAGTGATGAGAAATATTGATAGATGCGTAATAAGGGATTAGCTATTAAAATGGGCGCAGACACAATCCATGGGAGGATTTTAGGACTTACGATCACATTAAATGGCCGTTTAGAACCTGCCAATCTTAAATGCCCATTATATCGTTAATCGGCTGAATGATTCATTTAAGCGTGCTGTGGGCGTTTTGGCGGTTGTGCGCAGGCGAATCATTGATTAAAAGATCAGGCTTTAAATATGAATGAATCATAATATCCCTCCCTTTAATGGATTTTTTGAAATCTGCGCTATATCATAATCGGGCGTCGGGAACACTTAAATCCTTACGTTGATAATTTTGAAATCTCGATTGCTGATAGTGAAATCGCATCGCATCGGGGTGAATGAGCATCATAATGTGCATAAATAGTGTATCGCCGATTGCCGATTGCGATATCGCATCGCATCGGGGGTATGACCTGGGCGCCTTATTATTGTGCATGGGATACTGCCGATTGTCGATTGTGATATTCCATCGCATCGGGGTGGAAGGGTTGGGGTGTTTTGAGACTACGTAAAGATTACCGCCGATATGCGATCGCCGATTGCGCATCACGTCGGGGCTAATGGCATGGGGTTCTTTAAAATTTGTATAGAGTGTTTCCGATAGCCGATAGCGATATCGCATCGGTGGAGACCAATGTGCCACTTATTTGTGCTTTCTATGCCATTGCGATATGCGATCTTGCGATCGCTTTATAGCAATGATAAAATATTGTTTTATTTGACCAAAAATGGGTTTTTAAAAGGTTTTATATAATGTGTTCATTTGATTTTCGGACCATTTTGAAAGATACAATGTTGATACCGATTAAACTCTAATGGACCCATTTCATATAATAAATTTGGGAATAAAGATGTTATGAAATGGGGGGTTGTTGTGGAACACAACACCTACATAATTCGAATTGTGAAGCATTTATACAAAATTTTATTACAAAATATCCAAAACTAACTTGACATTTAATCTAGGAAATAAAAATATCTTCTTGCTAGAAGGTAGAGACAACTATTGAACTGCTTCATGTTGTCCCTAGTATTTTGGTGCTGTTGGCCTTTATAGTTGGGTTTCTAGCCTTCTATGCTGCTTTTTTGTTTGGTTTTTTAAGCTAGAAGCTACATTCACTTTTTTCTTTCATCTGATACACTTTGACACTGATACTCTTTAATCATTCTAACCTGCCTTTACCTTTTACCCTGCTAACTGTACATTATCCTTTTTACTACATATTACTATAGTAAATTAGTCAATTTTTCCCATAATTCAACATCAGGTAACTTGATTTTCAACATCCTCCTATATATCTCATTTTCCTCGGTGTACTTAGCAAAAGTAGGCCTAGTGATGAATAGGTGTTTCACCTCATGCTGGAGGAAAAACAGGTTTTCAAATGTCTGGTAAAGAACTTTGCCTGTTGGCAATGCCTTTATTGATGATGTACTGGCCTGTTCTTTAGCTAGCTCTTTGATTTTGTTGTCATAATCTTGTTGTGTCATGAGCTTGTCATTTATGACCAAGGGACTGGGTAACCCTTTCTCTCTCAAAATTTGAAACTTGGCCATAAATCTATCAACTGCTACCTGCATATTTTGACACTTGTCCTCCAAGTTTAACATTACGTTTCTCTCGGAAAGGACCTTTCTTACCTCCAAAAATGTTCTTTTCCTATCCCATATATCCAATTCCTTAATTTCATACTTGTTTTTTACTATTGAGGAAGTGGTTAAGTCTAGTAGCATCTTTAGGCATGTCTCCTAGTTCTTCTTTGACTTTTTGGATAGCTTCTGTAGCTATCTTTATCAGATCTATCTGTTCAAAAATCACTTGAATGGATGGCCAAATATCATTGACAGAGTCAATGATATTGGCCCATAATAGTTCCTTGGCTTGCCCAAGGGGTTCCTTTAGTGTTAGATATTTTTCCATGGCCTTTAATCTTTCATTAATTATGGTAGCTTTCTGCACTTCTTCCTTGTGCATAATTTTGGCAAGCTTGTAATCTGTTTCCAAGCTTGTCAACTTTTCTTTCAGTTTGTTCATTTTTGTAGCCAGAATAGACATTTCCTCCATGGTTCTAACCAACTATGCTACTTTTTCTCTTGATGCACCTGCTGCTGATGTAGATTCTGTTGAAACTGGTTGTGATGTAGGTATGGGAGCTGTGGGAGCCAATGAGGCTGCCACCATTGAAGGGACAACTATTGAGACCATTGGGATGACATTTGCAGATGTCGTGGAAATATCACTTTGCTTTAATTGGATTAAAGTGTCCAATTCTTTCTTTGTTTCCTTTAACTGATCATTAAGTTTTAGGACCAAGTCCATCAACTCTTCATGTCTGGTTTGGCTCTCTAAGACCTCTTGTGTTTGGGAAAGTTGCACCTGAGGTAACTTCAATTGTTTTTTTAGTGCAACAATGTCATCATTTTTGTTTTTATCAGTTTTTCAATGGCTTTTATGTCTTTGGGATCATGTCCCAATTCAATCACTAAGTCTTCCAAAGACTTGATTCTAGTATCCTTGGCCTGTGAGGAGGCCTTCTCTAAGTGATATTGAGCTGAGATATTGCTCAATGAATTTTGTAACTGGTGAGTAGCTATGGCTTTACCTTTGAGGGTGGAGTATATCATCTCTCCAGTCTGTTTATGAAACTCAATTTGGTATATGGGATGGATATCCCTTGCCATCACTTCAAAATCAATTATCTTGTAATCTCCTGATGTCCTTGGCTGTTGTGCAGTTGGTTTTATGAATGACATCTATAGTTTTCCTTCTTTGATGTCGAAAGCGGACATCAACCTGGTCTAATTAGTAGGTGTGAGTTTGATATACTGAGCATAAGTTTGGGCCTTTATTTTCTCATTTCTCATCTTGATCTATTTATACCTATCTTTTATATCCTTATCCTTATTAGTAGGCCTACTGAATGAGGATACTTCTACACTTAGTTGAATTTCCAAAATCTGGGTCTGTGATGTGGATTGTCCCTGTGTTTCCTCAGATGGAGCTATGCCTTTACTTATGTCCATCTCAATATTAGTTATTTCTATTGAGCCTTCCATGTCTTCCTGCTCTGAAGCAGGATTTAGCCAAGGTCTTTTTCTTTGACTGGTCTCATATTGTATATTTGATGTGCCCATTCCTAAACTTGAGGGTTCCTCCCTGGTCCTTTTGGGGTTTTTTCCCTCATTTTGAGGAGTCTGCATGATAGGAGGGGTGCTCATGGCTGCTTCTTTCTGTTCAGGTACCTATAGAAATGATATCTCATCAAACTGTATTTCTAAGTCACATAAGGTATTCTCTACATCTACCTTTGTACTGTCTCTGTCTACAAGAGTATTTTCCACCCACTCAGATTGATTGGTATATATTTCTATCTCTGGCATGGGGTGGTGAATATAAGGTCCCAACTTGACCTTCTTTCTCAATCTGGTCATAAATTCTTGAGGATCATGCCTCCACATGAAACTCTTTTGGAACTTCATTTGCTGCAAAATTTGGTCTGCCTCCTCCCCCACCTCTCTAGATTTGTAGATGAAGGGGCCTAACTAGTTTTTTACTTTGAATTGTGATCTTTTCTTGGCCGAGACAAAATTTATCTCATCAGAGTTCATTATTTGTCTATAGCACTCTAGAGAAAATAACCTCATGGGGAGGTATTTGGGTAGTTTATATGGTGCAAGCTGGCAACCATAAATTCTTATCTCTGTGTGGTATTGGTAAAGGTACTAATCTCCCACTTTTCTTTGTTTAGACAATTGAAGGACCCTTTTGATCTCTGGACTTATCCCGGGTGGAGGGCTTCTTATCAGCATAGTCATAACTGGATGAACAAAAGAATCTATGAAATCTAAATAGGTATATGGTGACTGAAACTTATGGAATAGTGGGGTCCAAAAAATGACAGACATGGGTTGGCCTTTGGTATCCAGCTTTTGAAAGGAAAAAGGAAATCTATCTAGTTGATAGTTTTGGAACATATGGTAGAGGACAGAAGAATATTGAAATACTCTCTCATTGTGCATCCTGGTGAATTGTTCATGCATTCTCTCAGCTATGAACTCAGCGTAATTGTACAAAACAGCAGGAGGCTATCCAGGGGTATAAATTGACATGAAGGCTAGGACAAGCTCATCGAAAAATTCATCAATGGTGTAGCCAAGAACACATGATATCATGGTGATGATTTGTTTGCCCCTTTCGGAGAACATGGAAGAAACATATGGAGGGGGATCTTTGGGAATATACCACTCTTCTACAATGAATGTCTGGAATATTTGGGCTAACTTGGACGGACTCAACTTGGAGTATTGTTCTAGCAAATCCCTAATGGAGAGTGGAGTTGGGTTTTGGCCTAGTTGGATCTGCAACATTTCATTAATGGAATCAATTGTAATGGTGAACAGAATCTTTTGGTCCGGGGACATAATAGCTCCCAGGCTGGGAATGTAACAGGCATGGCACTGGTGGACAATTTCAGGAAAAACATGTACCTCTGGGAACTGGTATTTAGGAGAATTTGACTCCCAAATGCCAATATCATCAGCATGGTTGAGGTATCTGTCCCTAGTTAAATAATGTATTTCAAGTCAAAGGGTATGGGTAGATATATCCTTAATTTGGAAATCCCTGTCAGCTAGGGGAAGGTGGTCCAGGTCCAAATGTGGAGTTGTGATAGGTCTAACATCCATGGAAATAGGGGCAGCCATAATTTAGTTCTTGTGGATTTAAATTTGGCTTTAAAGGTTTAATTCAGAGGTTTTTCATGACAACTATAATTTTTCAGAGGGTTTGGCTGCAGGTTTTCAAATTTAAAGTATTTTTCAATTAATTTTACTTAATTAAAATACTTCACAGGCTGAACGTTTTCCAAATTTGAAAGGGTGAGTGGTAATTCACGGTGAAATACCTGGAATTGGGTGAATTATTTGCAAATTTGGAGTTCACGACAGCTGCAGAGGTTTGAATGGATCTGGTACGGATTGAGAGGTCGACTGGGGTCTCTGCAACTTTCTTCAGGAGTGAATTTTGAGTTCAAATGGTGAATTCGGAATTTGCAGCAATCACACTGGTTAGCAGAGGTTCACAGAGAAAATGAGCGAAGAAAGGTGAAAAAGGGCTTCTTGGAATTTTTATGGAGCAACGGTTACTTTTTGGTGACAGATTTTATGAATCAACAACAGGCAGTTTGGCGGGTTGAGCGGGGACACAGTTTCTCAGGCCATCGCACCACTTATGGATGTTGGGCAGTATTTTGGAGGGGTCACCTAATCTAATCCAGAGCGTGACACGTAGTAGTCGGGGGGTCGGAGAAAACCACTTTATCATGCAGGTAACGGCCGACCATCGAGTGTGGCCGATATGGCTATGGACTGCTAGATGAAGGGGAAGATGATTGGATAACAGTCAGGAAAGGGAGGTGCGCGGGTGATAAGAGCATGAGTTTCAGGGGGCCCAAGGCTTTAATCCCCAGCGGTTTGTGGTTAATTTAAGACTTAATCACGGGCTTAGTTGATCGGGTGGAATTTAATAACAGGTTTTATTTATTTTGTTGGGATAAGAGGCAAATGTATAGTTTTTATTAAAACTAAGGGTTGGGGGTATTTACTTATGGGATTTAATTAATATACATGAAAAGTTTTTATCGAGGAATTATATAATAAAGTTAAAAATTAATATGAAGTTGGCAGAGTGAATATACCCTTAAGTATAAATGTCTATGTAATATTTGCACACTTTATTTACATACACTTAATACTTAGGATAAGATGTCTTTTGTGGGTTTTTTGAGTGAAATAGGATTTACATAAGGGTTTTCACTTTTCCTAGGCAAAATGAAGTTTAACCTTAGGAAAAGGGGTTTTATTAGGGAAATGAGGGGGGAATGGATTTTATGAAGGGGATTCTATCACTTGATGTCCTTAAGTCATTAAGTCGAGGGTCTGGTCCCACCAAAAGTCAGAGAAATGCTCTGAGCCTCTTTGACTTGAAGGATTTAAAGTGCTAGAGCATACTTGTGGATAGGAAATTAGTAAGTAAGGGGAAAAATGAATGACGGGGAGTTAATCACATTAACTTGCAAACCTTTATTTTTGCTTCCATAATTGATCATACATATTGAAATATGAGTCTAAGCATGATGCAAGTATTTTGCTCCAATTAACTTTATGTTTCAACAACCTTTCTTCTACTTACCCGTTTACCTATTCTAACATTTTTTTCTTCATTTATTTGGGTGCATTTAGGCTAGCAAACCCTTATTCTATCTTTTCTTTAATAAAACAAACTATTTATTTCTAACCTTATACCATACAAGGGCTCAGATTAAACTGATGAGCTCCTTTTATTTTCTCTACCTATCTAATGATCTGCCAAGATTAAACTTTTTGGTCAGATTTTATTCTCTAACTATAAACATAAAATTTAAAGCATGATATAATCAAGATTAAAAAATTTAATTACCATGGATTGTGGCATGAATAACAAGTTGTACACAATCATTATTATTCATAAATGTAAATAGTAGTGGCATTTAGACTTGCTCATTTTCATGGTCTCTTTTTGTTTTTTGGCATTCATATATTTCCATTTTTTTACCTTTTCTCATTCGTTTTGTCCTTTTATTTTTCTTTTAGGACATACCCTCTTTACATTTTTTAATTTTTTAATATGGAAAACATTTGTAGAAAGCAAAGGTATGTACAATATTACATGGCTTAACCTTAGTCATTGAAAATTATGACTCCTAATGGTATAGGAACCTAAAAAATCCTACTGAGCTCCTAGGCCTCTCTACTTATACATCTGAAGTCTCCAATGAATTCCCTAAAATTAGGGAGGCTCGGCTCCCAAACTCGAGATAAACTGGTGCTCTGTCTCTCACTTGCTCGGCTGCCTTCTAGTCCTCATGATTTGGCTGTTTGCACTCTGAGCTAATGGAGGAACATTCGAATGGTGGGGTAGTAAATGAGGAGGATTTACCTACTATAATCCCTCTCCCTTGTCCCATTCAAGTTTTGACCTTGTTCTTTGCCAAAATTCCTTGATTTTCTCCTTTAATCCTGCATTACTCTAACTCACCTCATAAACAAAATATAATCAAGAGCATGTAATAAGTTTTGAGAATATTTGCTTCAACTAAGCTAGGAGGTGAATTAAGGCCCATATAATTACCCAATGATGAGGCTCATCAGTTGGTTTGGCATCCCTATCGACAAAAATAGATGCATTCGAGGGAAGAGAAGAAATGTACCATCCATTTTGAACTTTATTGCTTGGCCTGGATGCCATTGGAATTTTGTTTATTAATTTGTCAAAATGAGAATTGAAGTCCATAATCGGCTCTTTAGATTCAACTTTCAATTTGGAGAGATCATTAAGAAGAGTAGCCATTGAGCATTCATCTCCAAAATTGGTTTGGAATTGTTCCTGAAATGCATTCCAACTATCAATAGCACCAGATGGTAATGAAAAATACTAGGATCATGCTAATCCTTGTAAAATATAAGGGAATAATCGTACAACTACATCTTCTTCTACAACTCCATTTAGATTTATGGACAAAATGAAGTTGTTTCTATTCTTCAACAAGAATACAGTCATTGGGATTGAATTTTGGCGACCATTTCAATGGATGAGCAAGTAAGGGATGAAATGGTCCTATCATTTGAACAACAACTAGTTTTTTCCATGGTATTTGAGCCATTATGGGTATCTATGTGGAAGAAGATGCACTAGTGGTTGAAGGTGATTGAGTAGTGGAAGATTGTGTTCCTGTACCTGTGTAATTCACGATTTGAGATGGTGAGATGGATGATTGACTTTGTGATGAAGATGATGAAATGAATGAGGGTGTTTGTGGTGATGATGAAAGAATCTTACTATGAGTTTCAAAGTGTGATTTATTAGTTTTCCATCGAGGAGTAGGTATAGGGAATTTAAAATAGAGGAATTCCAAATTTCTCACTTTGTGACTAGTTAATTTTCGAGAGGAAGGAAACTGAGAAGAAACACTAGCTTAAGATAATTCAAATTCTTATTGCGACACAGAAATCCCTTGTAGCTTATGAATTAAAGACTAAACTTCAGGAGTTTCTGTAGAAGAATTTTGATCTATTTTCCTTAGAGAAACAATAGTGGATTGTAAATATTTCTTCACAACTTCACATTTAGGATTTGGGGATTTGGAATTTTATCGAGAATTCGGAGGTGATGGTGAGGGAGTTTTACTCTTAAAATGGCTTTCAGATTTAGATTTACTTACCATTCACAATTGTGGCCCTCCTTCTAGCGCCAAAATGTTGAAGCCTCAAAATTCACTATGACAACATGGGAGATAACCACCTGGTCCGGACCTTAAAAGCAGCTCCTTTTCCATTTGGTATAGTGGCTCCGACTAGGGATAATGGGATTGGATTAATGGTGACAGTGACATTCAACTAGATATAACAAAGAGATTCAACTAAGTATAATCTACTCTAAATAATAAACACATGCATATATCTTAATCTAACATTATCTAACTATAAATATACCTGGGAATAAACTAAGATATGCAATCTACAGAGATGTCTCAAAGAAATTGGTAATAAAGATTATTTAACTACCAAAAGTAATGAAATCATTAATTATAATTGTTTTGGATAAATAATTAGACAAAAAATTTGAGAAAACTTTATCGCATATAATAATTGTTCATGTATTCAATACAGAATCAGAGCTAAAACATCATACAAAAGTGCAATAATGTAGAAATATAACTCAGATTTTCATACATAAGACAATCAAAGAAAGAGTATTGCTAATGCATAAATAAAAAACAATCACATGATAAAAGTACCATATATGAAAGGTCTTGCTCATGGGCTCAACAATATTTATCCACTTTCATCCAATCAAATACACTCTAAGAGTAGATAAGTGTAATTTTAGTAGAGTATGCTTCGATATTCAAAGAAAAATAGATCATGTTCCAATAATTTGATCAAAACCTTCATAAAAATACATAAGTGTAATGTCTTGTAAAGTGTTTTTGATAAAATCCTGGACCCCTCTCTGAATGCATGAGAGGGGTTTAAATACTATAATACATGCCTCAAAAATTGATTATTACAAAAAAGGTTTAGGAGTTTTCAAACAACCTTTGTCAGAGTAAGCAAAAACAAAACTAAAAATAGAATTAAACTAATGACAAGCTTCTTTCAACTTGAATTACCTTAGTCGAACAACTTGATCTTTTAGATTGCAAATGTCGATCATTGATTTGACCTGGGGTGGCCGATTATGGATTTTAACTGTCCTGCAAATATGGAATCTGACAAAATTGGCACCAATTTTTGTGCAAAGGTAGTTAAGCATCACAGAGTCATCCAATGACTATGTGATTGTACCAAACACTACCAGTATGTCTCCCAATCTAGTTTCATCGACTGTTTGATTGCCTCTTCTTTGGTTTGAAATATTTGTTTCCACTATTATTCTAGTTGTTTGATATATGGGAGAGCCCCTGATATGCATTCCTTGACAAGGTTGGAACTATGGAAGTTTTCATTAACAGAATCAATTATGTTGTTTGTTGCACCTGTTGATGTCACTGTCACCCTTTCTTCCTGCTTTAACTGTGTATCCCAATCTACAAATAGAATGTCTTTGTGGGATTCTTCTATTTTTCATGGATCAGACTTTCTTCCCTCAGATTCCTGCCAAGTAATAAATTCAGAAATATTTTTATGGATTTCTTCATATTCAAACCTCAGATCATTCACTTGGCTTGTCAATTTATCACTTGTCTCCTTGTAAGGATTGATCTATGAGATTTTCTGACAGAACATCTCTTGTTTTTGTATCAATAGGGAATTTAGATTGATTTCTTCTTTGATGAACTCATATGTTTGAGGTTTGTCTTTAAATCTATCTACCATGGCTTGCATTTGGCGAATTTGTGAGTCCTTTTCTAATATCTTTGCTTGGTGTTGTAACCTTATTTGCTCAAATTCCCTCTAAAGCTGAGCTGCCTACTGTTCTTCATGCTGATTGTTTTTCTATTAGCCTAATTGACGTTCAAGGAGAAGAATTTTCTGTTATTTTTCTTTTAGCAGCAGTCGGACTTGTTTTTCTTTATCAATGGTTGTTATGGCATAGGCTCCCACAAACTGTGACAACTTCATAAGGTTTTCTGATGGGTCAACAAGAGTGTCTTTCCACACAACTTCCATTGATTCGTTCTCTAGAGTTGCAGCAGACATGGTGTCTAATTTCCTTTTCTTTCTTTATCTTTTAACCACAACCTTATGTGTAGGGTTGTAAAATATATCGAGTGGAGGTGTCTCTTTAATGTTTAAGTCAATTTCCAAAGTGGGAAAAACCAAAATATCCTCAATATCTTGAGTTTTTGTAGCCCCTTGCTCTGTTGTCTCTGGATTTTCTTTGTGCTAAGTTTGTTTGGGGATCTGAAATCCAGATGTTTCCTCAAGGCTTGTGCCTGTTTGGACCTTCTAATTGAATTTCTCCCATTCCTTATCTAGGTCAATGACTGGAATCTTCCTTGTTTGAGCTGAAGTGGAGTCGATCCCTGTATGTCTCTTTGCCAAGTCCTGTTCGACCATTTTCTCAGTATTTCCTTCTATATATTTCTTAGAATCTTTATTAGGACTCCCTTCTCCATTCTGAGATTGTTGCTTTGACTGTTTCAATTCATGAGTTGATTTCTCTTACGTTTCTTCATTAGAATTTTCCTTTGAACTTCCATCCAGCCTCATGCTAGGAGTCATTTCTCTTATTGGTTCAATTTGTAATAGGTACAATGGGACCTTTAACAATATTTTATTTCTATATATATGAAAAGCATTAATATCATCTGGTCTTAACTGTAATGATGCTAAATGTAGGACTTATGAAAATGATTCAGCTCCTTGAAAGAAATCATCAAATGGATCCTCTTCATGAGTAAACTGTTTGACTCTAACCATGGTGGTGAAGTCTTTGGAAACTTGATTTGGATCATACTGTTGCCCTGAAGCTGTGCCCAATTTTAGAGATGTAATATTCTCTACTTATTTTACTCTATGCCCATACTCATGTAGTGCGAAAGCGCCACATTGTAATGGGAAGGTTGTCCAAATGGCATTTTTTTGCTCCTTCAGGGCTTTGGTTAAACCATCCCCTGCTGTCTGGTAAGCTATCTCTCTTGCCAATAGCTTGTATAGAGCTTAATATAAGAGGACATGTGGAGCTGCAATGCTCCAAAAAACTCTGATATAAGTGAATTTTTCTTCACCGAACCATCTTTTGACTGGAAAGATGTCTATCTTGGCTTCTTCAGAAAGTCTTGGGATTGTTTTATCAAAAATGGTTTTATAAATAGGCAACATAATACCATGGTAGATTTTGTAAAAATGGGAATTGAATTGGGATTCCCACAATATTTTATGACACACATGGATGGGGAGAGGATTATGTACAATCCACTTCCAACCCATGTTTGAAAATTGAGAGCAAAAACAAATGGCATCCATTACATAAGCGCTCATATAAAAAGGGGGAATAATTCTTGAGGAAATACTTTTCTTTTGCCTATATTCCATAATAGCCATAGCTAAATTGTCTAATAAAATCTAACTCCAATTCATAATTATTTCGTTAACCATTTCATCAATTAATGGAATCAATTCTATATAAAATTTGGTACTGTCATCTTTACCAAATAATCTACACCTCATCAGAGCTATGAAATAATGTGGGGCCTAGAGGGATGGATTTGGGTACATACCAGATTTCTCCCATTTGAATTTACCTGAGCCTAACCTCCAGGTCCATGTAATGTCCAATGGGTCCTTGTTCTCTTTTGCAAAATTCTCAATGAAATATTTGTTATAGAGATTTTGAGGCTCTAGTAGATGGTACATCTGCTGCAAGTTGTCTAGTGTGAAAGACCCCATGACCTCATGTCTTGCATTCCTAAAAGTTCTATATGAGATATTCACATTATCAATCACCCATTTTAACATATCTATGTATGGTAATATCTTAGGTATTGCAGCTATCCTATGTAAAAATGAACATGTTGCCTCAAAGTAGAAAGCGTCAGATGATTCTTCGACATCACCTATTGCCTTTGTTTGTAGTGGCCTAGGTTTCTCTTCTTCCAGTAGGTTATACATGGCTTCCCATGATGTGGTTCCTCCTTCTTTGTTGGAGGTGGTATCAGAGAAGAGTGGTGTCATGTTTGGTTTCTCAGATGCAGTAGCTTTTCCCTTCTTTGCCATCTTTCCAAATGTTGTTTCCTTCAGAGGTTCCCTGCAATTAAGAAATGGATATTATCGGATAAACACAGAGAGTGAAAATGATAGTGAAAATGCAATAATACAGTTAATTCCGAATGGTGACAAGGAAGAAGATTTTATTCAAAAATGCAAATGAAATATATCAATTCACATCGAGCCATTTTAAACATAAATGCCATTAAAACTCATTAAATATGCACTAAGATATTTTATTATTTCCTTTATTATTCATTTAAGCCATCGCATCGCAAACGTGTAAGAAAAAATTAAACTTGATGAGTTTGAAGAGCGTGATGCCGATTATGTGACTGTGATAAAGATTATCGAAATATCGCAAATCGCAACATTGCACTTTCGGTTTTGCATTATTTCAAAGTTATTTACAATTTTGCGAGATGCAATATAGAGGTGTACCTTTTATTGTTTTGAGCACATTTTGCTTGAATGAATATTTATTGCGTAAAGTGACCTTTTACTATGCATTGGACTTAACCAAAGTTATAAAAATTATCACATACTTCCATTGGGTCCATGTCATATCACATTTCACAACCTTTTATTGTTCACAATAATGGCCTTTGCGTAAGCACCACGATGCAATGAATGTTCAAATTGTTATGACGCAATATCGCAAGTCACGTATTCTAAGGGTTTGGCTTATTTGTGCTTTTGTGAATGCCGCTATGCGATTGCAATAGGTACTTTATTTTGTAAGAAATACTATAAGACTTAGTTTTAATGAAAATTTTAATGATAGCATAAGTCTATTACGGTGGTCCCTCTTAACACAATTCAGAGATCATAATTGTTAATTAACCTGTGACACACATGATCTAGCGATATGTGATAAAGCAAGAATAGCTAGTTACAAAGGGATTTTGGCTAGTTAACTTATGTTTATTTAGAAATTTATTTCTAATAATTCAAAAAGGAAGTGCTTAAGTGCTAAGTTTTTTAGAGAATTTTTATAAAGGGTCCCCTTTATAAATAAAATATTAACTATTAAATCAATAAAGTGGGGGGGTTGCTGAACAGTACATTACAAAGTCAGCTAGCTCCTAACAAACATTTTAATCCTCAATACAAGAGACCACTTTTTCAGATCTTGCAAAGGGAGAGAAAGGATCAAAAAGATCATATATAGCCTCCTTTATACCTAGAAGATGATCCTAAAGAGAATATTTAAGAAATCATAGAAGTTTAAGATACCCAATTCTCTTCTCCCTTAGAGGGAGAAAATGAAATAGAATCAATGAAGGAGAAGGGGATGATTTAGAGGCCCCAATGGATGATGATGAGATACACAGTTATCGTAAGAAATTTTCTGACTTCATGCAAGCCCAATTGCACAGGAAATATGATCTCAGGTCATCTAGGAAAAGGTCTAGGGGGTAAGACCAAAATGAAGAAACTCTTCATCAAGGTTCCCTTATGCCAATAGATAAAGGGAAGAAACCACTCAACTCTTTCCCACCTATGGTCACTCACTTCAAAACGTGTTTTCAATTGCCCAATGTGAAAAAGAGAATTGAAGTATGAAGCCATCTTCCAAGCCAAAGAATATTTCAAAGCTAGATCGGATCCTCTTCATTGGATATTTATTGGAACAAGCTTTCCAACGGTATGTAAACACCTAAAAATGGACTTATGGATCAAAATATATGGCTTGTTGAAGTTCACGGGTTTTTTTGCCTTTGAAAGGAAGGGGAAGAGCATATCGGAGGTATGGGAGCATATCACAAATCGCAAATCAAAGGATCAGGTAGCATGGCATATCAGAGGTTCCAATGAAATACTATATCAATGATCACACATCAGGGTCTCATCGTGTATCGACAATCGCACTTCATAACATCTTGGCCTATTGGCACATCGCTCATTAAGGTTCCAATAAATCGAAGGTCTGGGTTGAAATCGGTGATCGCAACAGTGCAAGACATGTCGATAATCGACAATTGGCAATCTTAAAGTGATCACTATGAAGAAATTGTGAAAAAAGAATGCAGATGGTGTTAAAATGCAGGGAAAGGTCGAAAAGAATCTAACAAAGAAATTCAATGTAAAACCAAGTTTAGGCAAGCCTTTTCTTTCTCCTTCAGGGGGCCACATGGCAGAGTATTATTGGATCCAGTAAAGACATGGCGGTGCTGATGTCACCATGACATGGCAGTACGAAGGACATGTGGCATGCTGATCTGACACTTTCAAGGTCCTATCTGGGCATATCCAACTGACATGTGTGACCCCTCAGGAAGCTACATGTGGCATTGATGATGTCATCAATTGACAATTGGTGATCGGGGGGTAGCAATGCATTGTGCCTCACAAGGAATTTTCTGATAGAGAACCTCCAAGAAGGGGGCTAGATAATGGTCGCGGGAGAGTGAGGAACCAAGGGCTAAGCGCGAAAGGTGGTCGACGATCGATAATCGGCGAAACCTAATATCGCCTCACTCCAAGTTAAATCCCTGATTTGAAAACACCAACTGAGGAGCTCTGATATAAAGCATAAGACCCAGGTCACAACCCTTTGTACTATGATGAAGATATACTGAAAGGGGCTAAACCAAAAGGGTCCAAGGAGCATCAAAACTCATTGTTTGTAACATCCTCTATAATAAAAGTATTGATGCAGTAATGTTCTGATAGCATGGTACAAAGCTTTAAAGGTGGATGGATTGGAAACTGAGACAATTAATAGACCCATGGCACAGTTGTAAATTGATGTGGTCTAATCATATAGAATCCCCTGAAGCAAGAAACCAAGGACTACATGGGCCGCATAAATGAATTCAATTGCTTCATTGCATGTCTTCGGAGAGTAAATGGAGGTATGGGACTCATGAAGACTTAATGGCTTAGCATGGAGCTCCACTCAGATACAAAGCAAAGGACTACCAGGACAATCTCTTGTTCTACTCTGGAATAAGAAAACATAGTTGATTTCTACCAACTCCAAATAGTGGAGAAATCAGGTAGTTAAGGTGAAAGCGACAGGAGTCGGTCAAGCAGCAGGAGAAGAACACTAAGTCAAAGACGTGGCCTGATCAGGGGAAACATCAAAAATGGCATAGGGACACTTCCTCCATCACCTTTCCATTTTCCTTTTTTTTCATTATTCTATAATTTCTATTTATTTTCAAGAAAGGAATCAAATCCTTGGGAATCATTTTGGGCAACAGAACTATCATAGGCCAAGATAGCTAGTCAATCTAACAGTTGGTCCTTGGCTGAGATATTTTGTAAATGTTGATTCAAAGCCCCCCTTCTCTGTATAAATAGGGGGAAAAAACACTTAGAAGAGGTTCCAAAATTCTACACCCGCAATGGTCCAAATTTTGTGGTTCTAATTTGGTTCTATGAAGCTTGTTCATGAGGAACATGAGCTGTAGATTGTGGAATGTCAATGAACTAGTGAATGGGACTCATTTCGAAGATTAATAAAACTCTTGGTTGATTCCAATCATGACAATGCGTAGTATGTTTTCCCCTCTATTAATCTCATTTCATACATGTTTTTCTTTCTCTGAAATAGTGTGATGAAGTTGTTGGTTTCTCTCTAATTCATGGATTTATCTAGGCTGTTAAATAGTGAACAATACCTGTCTATAATATAGATTTACTTATGTTAGTCTATAACCTATTGTACCAGTGTACAAGGAAAATCTACTTGTGTTACTTGATTAACCTACACTACCTATATGAGACAGATTTACTCATGTTGTTTGGTGATAAAGGTACCCATGAGGTATATGGCATGAAATCTTAATTGTCTCTCCACTCTTTCCACTCTTTCATCTCTTCCCTATTCCATATTTTTATCAGAACAATCATTGCTTAGGATTTTGTATTGTAATCAACCCTACGCATCGAATCCCATCCTCCCTTTCCTCCTCTTCACTTTACTACAATGTCAATATTAAGCTACTTGTTGTTGTGTGTCAACCACCATAAATAGAAATTTATGTTTGAGGTTGGCCTAATTTACCCCATGAAAAATTGGATCCATGTATCTGCTTGAGTTCACCTTGATGAAAGACTATTGAGCCAAGCCCTCCTTTTAGTATCTATCAAAACTACGTGACAATTAGAGTGCAACATAATCCCTCAGATAATATCAAATTCACTCCTCTATCTAAGATGTACTAGGAACTGGTCTACAATCAACCCAGAGGTTGTCTCTAGGAATCTTTCTATATCTCCTAAAGCACTTGTTCTACGAGTTCTAGAAAAAGCGAAAAAATATTTCTGGCGCCATTGTCGAGGAACAAATTAGAATATTTTTCCTTGTGTACGACAATTTTTTACATTCCCTCTGTTAGGTCACTAAGGGAAGTGTGGGTTGAAGATCTCTCACCTTGGCAACTCCATTGTCTCAATTTTATGGTAAACATCCTCGTGACTCCACTGTCGATATCTTTATTTGATGATGTTGACTTTCAAGTAGCCTCATACTCACTTTGATGCTAAAGCAACTGAAAATTTTCCCTACCTTTGAACCTGAGATAACTCACCTAGGGGGTTTTCAAAATGGCCATTCCTGCATTCCTGGCCAACCAATTTGCCCCACTGTATTTTTCTTATATTTCTGGTTATCCCAATCATGTCCCTTCATTTCATGAATGGAATACCTATTTTCCTAGATTTAGTGGGAGCACAGATAGAAGGCCTGACCAACACCTTATAGACTTTCATGAATGCATGGAACAATAGGGTATTGTTTTTGAAGATGCACAAATGAAATTGTTCATGTACTCTTTGGAAGAAGATTTTAGAGTTTGGTATAGAACAATACCTCAGGGTGACATATATTCCTTAAAATGTTTTCATCTAGCATTCAATCATTATTGCAAAAGATTATATCCACTGAATGCTCTCTTTGAAGATTTTTGCACACATTTTAATGTTGAAAATATTCCTGAGGTTAATGACTGTGCTGAAGATGTTTGTGGAACTCCACTCAAGGAGAACATCTACTCAGATCAAGAAGCATCACCCAATGACCAATAAAGCAAAGACAGAAACATCATCGAGCTATAAATAAACCCTCAAAGATCTTATTCAGCCAAATTTGATGTTTCTCCTTCCTATGATCTATATGACTCTAATGGAGAGTCAAGTGATGTAGAGCCACAATGCTCCCAGTCATGGGAAGCTGCACAAGAAGAGGAGGCCCGCCAGGAGATTAATAAAGAGGCTCCAGTTTGTAATACACATCCTTCACCTGGAGAACAAGATCAAGAACCTCCTCTCATTTATGGTTCATATTATTCATAGGAGGATGAGATGGTCATGGATTGTCAAATGGATCCACTTATAAGCAAGTGGGGAGAAAGCTCTCAACATTAAATTTTTCAAGAAGAGCCCAAAGTTGAAGGACCAAGCAGAGTCTGTGACTGCATGTTGCAGAAAGATTCCTGCTAGGAATTCTCAGTAGATTCTCCAATCCATGACTCTTAAAATTCAGACAATGAACAATCTATTGCATATTTCCAAGAGGGTTGACCCATTGACAAATGGGTAGCAAAATATCAGCAACAAGTTTTTCTCGAAAAATATAAATTCAAGGAGTTGAGAAATATTTGTAGCTGCCCCAACCAAGAAGATATTGGTTAGCATATTGTTCATGAAAATAAGGCAGCTGCAAATTTTCCTTGTCAGTTATATGACCCTGTAGTTGATTACATGACGACATTCTTAATTCAACAACAAATATTGTTTCTAGAGCATGCATGAGGTTTTTTGTTTGAATATTTTTCATGGTGCATGCTTGTTTTGATTTTCAAATTTTGGCAGCATGAAGGCATTAGGTCCAACAACCAAATGTTTACCTAGATCCATTGGAGGGTTGAAATCACTTAGGTGAATTGAGCCCTATACATAAGTAGGATTTGTACATAAATAAGCTCACTACTTGAGCATTTACTTTCTAGTTGGTAGAATTTATTTTCTGCATTTTAGTTTGAAGAGGAAAGGACTCTGTGTGAATAAAGTTTCATGGAGATTTTCTGGTTATATAAGTTCATTATATTTTTAAAACCATGCCCAATGGTGAAGGGTACTGGTCTATAGGTTCTCAGCACCTTTCCAACAAGGCACTATCCCTGTTTGGAGCCAATGTTGTCACTCACTGAAAAACGTGTTTTCAGTTGCCCAAACTACAAAATAGTAGTGAAGTATGAAGCCATCTTTGAAGCCACAAAAACTCTCAAATCTAAATTGGATCCTCTCCATTCAATAGTTCTTGGAATAAGCTTTCCAATGGTATGTAGAGGCCCAAAAGCAGACCTCTGGATCAAAAGAGATGGTCTGTTGAAGTTCAGGGGTTTTGTTTCCTTTGAAAGGAATGAGAATAGCATATCAGAGGTCTAGGATCATATCACAAATCGAAAATCGGAGGATCAGGTAGCATGGCATATCAAAGGTTCTAAAAACATGTTATATCGACAATCTCACATCAAGGTTGTTGGAAATAATACTGAGAGGGAGGGGGGTGTGAATCAGTATTATCTAATCAATAAAACTTCTTCATTTCCATATTCAGATTCATATACGCTACTTCAGTTAAGTAAAACAACATGTATATGCAACTGTGTATAATGCAACTAACGTATATGTAGTAAACTTATAAATCAGTTAGTTGCTTCTTAATGAGTGCATCAAAATATTATTTAACCATATGATTAGTAAACAGAAGCAGTAAAGCAGAGAAAATCATCAGACATAATCAACACACATGAACACCAAGATGTAAGGTGGAAACCCAATGTGGGTGAAAACCACCTGCTGCAATTTGTCTCTATCTTCTTTTAAAATAGAAACTTCCTTTTACAATGATTCTGTACTGGTGCAGTCTTATACCAGTACACAGGCTGCTACCTACAGAAGGCTACAACCTTCTCTCATTCTCTAGCTTCTCTTGGAAGGGAGCTACAACCCACTTTGCTCTTGTACTAGCTGAGGCACTAGTACGTAGGTACTGACCTACAGAAGGCTACAACCTTCTCTTTTCTTCCAGGGACCACGTTTCATAAATTTTCAGACTAGATCCCTGAATATCATTCAAACATCAAGTATATCTGCATTAACCAAACTCCTTTGTACAAACAAATACTGAATCAACCAATAACTTCTCAGAATGCTGTAACGAGAAAACAATACCAATAACTAAACACCAATTTTGAACCCAGAACACTGCAACAATAAATAGAAGCAGCTAAAACATATTTAATGAGATATACACTCCTTCAATATGTGGAACCTGCATGCGTACGCTTCTGTATCAAGGCCATCCTACGTATACGCTGTTTTAAGTTAGTGAACCAGCATGTATACGCGCCTCTGCTCCGCTGAACCTTCGTACAGATCTATAAAAGATAATTTATCCTTTTTACTTATTCAGACATTAGTTATACCCAGATTATCATATTTATAGATCACGTCATGCACCAAATATAACATATCAAAAATTACACAAAGATAATTCTCTTCAAACCGCCTTAAGATCTTGACCCATCAATAGAACTTATCCTTCTCCTTGCGCTCAGTTTCCTCCTTGATTCAAATCTAGTTATGCACCATAACCCAATGACATTATTCTAGATCTTTTCTCTTCAGAAGATATTCATTGCTTTAGTTGATTCCCTTGCCAAATGATCTCCTTCCTTTTTTATAGACTTAGGCCTTACTCAAACCATGGTTCAAAACCATAGAGATCCAATACTAGGGACTCAATACCTGGGTTCAACACTTTGGATGCATTACCAAGGACCAAAACCATAGGTTCAAATATGTCGTACTAAATACCATGGACCAGCCATAAGTTTTCCCAAATGTACGCGCTTTTCTTTGCATGAAAGTGCGTGCATATGTATACACACCTTTTGATCGGTACACCCGCGTGTATACGCGATTTTGTTAAGAGGAACTTGCGTATACCTCATTTTCTTTCATTCTGAGAGCCTGAACTGTGATCTGCCCTTTGAGTGAGTTGCCATCAAGGACAACACTTGTGCCATAGTGCCAAACCTGTGTCATAATGCCAACAATCTCCCCCTTTGGACTTGATGGCAACCCCAAGTCACTCAAAATCATTCTCCCCCCTTGAAATCAAGGGCAAAGGGTTATGCTCCCCTTGAATACATGCTAAAATCTCTACTCTGCTGTGTTGTCCAAGCTCCCCCTGACTGTAGGCAAGGTCTGCAAGAAGATGTTCTACAAAAGAAACATGACTTTATACATTATAAATGACCTTCCTATCACCAAATACTCATACATAGATCCATCTCCCAACCAAGTGGGGACTGACTCATCTACCCAACCAAGTGGAGACACACCAAGAATTTACACATGATAACAACAAGAACATTACTTCATCCATCCCAGGCATAGTGGGGAAACCAAGGTAGGTTGTTACATGGCCTTGAAAAGAAAAGAAATACATGACATAGAGACAAAATATCTATAGCAAGACTAGCATCTTTCAATCATTAATCATCATAACCCTCAGTCATCATTCAGACCAGCAACCATGCTCTTCCTCATGCACCTGTTCCACCTAAAATTAAAACAACTGTGAATGTAAACCAAGATCTTATAAGATAATGCCAACAAAGGTCACATTGCATATCGATGATTTCACTTCATAACATCATGGCCTATTGGCGCATCTCTCATTAAGGTTCTGATAAATGAAAGGTCTAGGTTTAAACTAACGATCAGCGATCGCAACTGCGCAAGAAGTGTCGACAGTCAACAATCGGTGATCTTAAAGTGATCACTATGAAGAAATTGTGGGAAAAGAACGCCGATGGTGTTACAATGAAGTGAAAGGCTGAAAAGCATTTAAAAAAGAAATTTAATGCAAAACCAAGTTTAGGAAAGCCTTTTCTCTCTCCTCCAGGCGGCCACGTGGCAGAGTATTATTGGATCCAGTAAAGACATAGTGGCATTGACGTCACCATGACATAGTAGTACGAAGGACATGTGGCATGCTGATTTGGCACTTTTAGGGACCTATGGGGGCATATCCAGGTGACATGTGTCACCCCTCAGGAAGCTACACATGCCACTAATGACATCATCAATTGGAAATCGATGATTGGGGGTGGCAGTTCATTGTGCATCACAAGGAATTTGCTGATAGAGAACCTTCGATAAGGGGGCTAGCCGATGGTCATGGGAGAGCGAGGAACCAAGGGCTAAACACGGAGGTGGTCAGTGATCGGAAATTGGTGAAACCTGATATTTCCTCACTCCAAGTTAAATCCCCAATTTGAAAACACCAACTGAGGAGCTCGAATATAAAGGTTGAGCCCCAGGTCACAACCCTCGGTGCTATGATGAAGAAATACTGAAAGGGGCTAAACCAAAGGGGGCTAAGGGCTATGGTTCCACTTTGGTTCTATGAAACTTGTTCATGACGGACTTGAGCTATAGATTGTTGAATGTAAATCAACTGGTGAATGGGACTAATTTCAAAGATTAATGAAACTCTTTGGTGATTCCAATCATGGAAATGCACAATATGTTTTCCCCTCTGTTAATCTCATTTCATATATGTTTTACTTTCTTTGAAAGAGTGTGATGAAGTTGTTAGTTTCTCTCTAGTTCATGGATTTATCTAGGCTATTAAATAGCAAACAATACCTGTGTATAAGACGTATTTAATTATGTTAGTCAATAACCTATAGTACATGTGTACAAGATAGATCTACTTGTGTTATTTGTTTAGCTTGCAGTACCTGTATGAGACAGATTTACTCATGTTGTTTGGTGATAAAGGTACCCATGAGGTATATGGCATGAAACATTAATTGGAACTCCACTATTTCTGCTCTTTCATCTCCTTCCTCTTCAATATTTCTACCGAAACAATCGTTTCTTAGGATTATGTTTTGTTATAAGCCCTACGCACTGAATCCCATCCTCCCTTTCCTCCTTTTCACTTTACTGCAATGTCAATATTAAGCTAGATATTGTTGTGTGTCGGCTACAAGAACTAGACATTTCTATTTGAGGTTGGCCCAATTTGCCCCCTGAACACTCAGATCCATGTATCTACTTGAGTTCACCTTGATGAAAGACTATTGAACCAAGCCCCCCTTTTATTATCTTTCAAAACTACGTGACAATTGGAGTGCAACATAATCCCTCAGATAATCTCAAATGCACTCATCTACCTAAGATGTCCTAGGCACTTGTCTACAATAAACCCAGAGGCTATCTCTAAGAAGCTTTCTATATCTCTAGAATCACTTGTGCTACAAGTGCTAGAAAAAGTGACAACACCACCAACCAATAAATAATCCCCCCATCCCATTAAAAATGAGCCTAAAGCCTCTAAAGCAGAGAAATTTCCCACACTGATGAATCCAAATGCAATGATGATAAAGCACCTATTAGGTCTACTAAAATAGATAAGAATACCTCTACCTTCAGTCTCCAAAAGGAGTTAGAGAAAGTCAAGATAGTTGTCCTTTTCACTGAATTATTGAAGCAACCCCGGTATAAATCTCAATTGTCTTAGTTTATGAGTTCACCCACCACCATCACCCCGTAATATAGCCTTATCCTTCAAGAAGAGAGGCCTATGGTTGTGTTTGAACCCCATGTGGAGAAGCATGGCCCTTCCACTCCTCCATTCTATGTCACCTTGGTAATTCATGACCTGCTACTACATAATTGTATGCTTGACTCAGGATCATATCATAACTTAATGCTAATGTATGTAATGGAACATTTGGGCTTGTAGATAACAAACCATACAAAGACCTATACTCCTTTGATTTCAAAAGAGTGAAGTGCTTGGGTATGATCAAGGATCTGATGGTCAATTTGGCTCAAATACCAACAAAAAGTGTGGTAATGGATATTGTAGTGGTTCATATCCCGTAATATTTGGTATGATTTTGTCTATCTCATGGGGAATGAAATTGGGGGTTCAATTAAAGGGGATTTAAGTATGCTACCATTTCTGTGTTTGGTGGAAAAGAACACCGACTATACATGGAATCTAAATTCATGAGGATAGTTACAAGGGTAGATTTTTCAAATAACGCTCCTATGTATGGTAAGGAGAGGATTTCTCTTGTCTATTGTTAGAAGAAGATGGTAAAATCATCCGAGACACCCAGGTGGAATGTACAAGTCAACTGGGCAAATAATCATTAGAACATGGCAAGGTATGGAAATTATATTTTGCTGGTGCTTATTCTAAGGAAGGAAATGGGGCAGGTGCATTGTTGGTGTCTCTTGAAGGAAAATTGATCCCTCTCTCTTTCAAGATGGAGTTTGAGGCCACAAAATATGGAGCCTTGTTGTTTGGGATGCAAGCTACTAGAAATATTAACATCGGGTGCTTAAATTTGTTTGGCGATTTAGAGCTGGTGGTGAAGAAAATAAAAAATCAGTGTCAAACCAAGGTATGGGATTTGATTGAAAAGTTATTCTTAGCTTGCAATACTTAGTTTCTGCGCAAGGGGCATAATAGATTGGCAGACTCCTTGGCCATTGCTACTAGAAATTTTAAACCTCCCCAAAATCCATTGCTTAGATATGAATTCGAGGTTAGTTATATGTGATTGGTACCAGACAACATGAAGTATTGATAGGTGTCTGAATATGGAGAATAAATCAAGCACTTCATGGAGGTCATTGGAGAATTATCGAACTCTATGATTGGTCAGGAGGATGAGGAGATGAAATGTGAACAACCAGTTGGTTGGGAAGAAACCATCACTGGTCAAAAGATATTGTATCTAAAGGGGAATATCATCCACATAATATTGGCTCCATAGGAAAGGTTTTTTTAACTCAAATGATGTGGCTACTAAGCCAACTAAGCAATAGCTTGAAGAATATGTGGAAGATTGAAACATTGACACCGAAGGAGATTCAAGAACCAAGAAATTAGCTAAAGGAGTTCTTAGGGAATACAAACAAAGGTACTTGGACCATTTTAAGGAATACATGGATGTGCTTACATGGTCATATGATGATTTGAAGACTTTTGATCCTCGTGTCACACAACACAAAATTCATTTAAAAACTAGGTTGAAGCCATATAAGCAGAAGCTCAAGAAGATTAATCCTCTATTGCACCCATTAATTGAAAAGGAGGTGAAGAAATTGTTATAGGATAAGATAATTGTGTCATTAAGGTACTCTAGTTGGCTAGAAAATTTGGTTCCTTTCAGGAAGAAGAATGGAGAAATAAGGTTGCGCGTAGATTTTAGAAATTTCGATAAGGCCTCACTAAAACATAATTATCCTATGCCTAAAATGGATTATATTGTGTAGATAGTGGTAGGGTCTGCCTGGATGTCCATGATGGATGGTTTCTCTATATATAAGTAAGTCAAAGTACATCCTGAGGATCAGAATTAAAAAAAAATACTGCACCATGGGAAATGTTTATATATGCTAGAATGCCTTTTGGCCTCATAAACACTGGAGCTACTTTTCAAAGAGGGATGGATATAAAATTTGTTGAAGAGTAGTATAAATTCATAGTAATATACCTGGATGACATAATTGTTTTCTCTAGGTTAGATGAAGAGCATCTCAAGCATTTATAGTTCACGTTTGCAAAATGTAGAAGGTGTGGCATGTCCTTAAATCCTAAGAAATCACAAGTTGGTTTAAGTGAATGGAAGCTTTTGGGCAATTTTGTAACAAAGGAAGGAATGAATATTGATCCTATAAGGGTGGAAGCTATTAAAAGTATTACCTTACCAAGAAATAGTGTTGGGATAACATTCCCTGGGTTAGTTTTGGGGTTAAGATAACCAATGTTTTGGCACTGTCTTTGTTAATAATGTAAAGTCTCTATGATTTGTGGATGCAAAGTGTGTAGATGAATAGGAGTCAAAGGGGTTTAACAATTCAGCCATGGTCCGTGGACCATGGAATTGTATGAAATAGGCTATAAATAGGTGTGTCTTAGAGAGTCACAGGCATAATGGATGACAAGGGAAGAAAAGTGATAGCGAAGGTAAGTGAGTAAGATAGAATAAATTCTCTACAACTAAGTGTGAAGAGGCCTGGTTGGAGTCCACAGCTGAGTGCGTAGACCCATGTAGCTATGTGCATAGGGTAGTTTTGAGTCTATAATCCTGAATTGAAGATCAATAATAACTATTTTCAGAGAATTCTTACATATTTCTGTTTAGTTCTGTTAATGGTATATGATGTCGATGAATGATGTGTTTTATGGAATATTGATTAAATGTTACACGATTCTCTTGAATAATTTTTAATGATGTACGCAATGCATATTTAAGTTCTTTTGTGAAGACTCTGATGAATTCTCTAATGTTTATTAATAACTTAAGTAAATCTGCGCAAACCCTAATTTAGGACTACTCTCTGATGCGTGTAAGTAGACAAATTGACTGTTAAATCTCCCAAGGACTTATCGTAGACCTTCACAAAGATCTGAAGGCTATTTTTACAGAGTTGCAGTAACGTGCCCTAAGAGGTTGTCTAGTTGTACGAAGGCAGATCTGAGGCATTGGAAGACACTACACTAGTCTCTGGATGTAGAAATTTGGTTCTAGCATCCCCCCTTACTACTTTGGGTGAGACTACAGCCTGCGCTACGCAAGTTGTTGTTGAAAGGGCCAGTAGTGTAGGGTTTTGTTGGTTGGCACAGCTAACTCTGAACCTAGGTCAGGACCCCCTAAGCCAAAAAATGGTTCCATTGTCAGGACCGGGATCTGCTTGAAAGAGATGTGTGATGTCGCATCATTGGAATCCAACCAAGAAAGAAATTGAAAAGTGGTTGGATCAAAAGATTCACGAGTTTGCGGTGCAAGAAAATAGGAATCCGTGCCTGTCAAAGGAAGAGTGGTTGAATAGGTATCTGTATACAGAGATACACAAGATCTTCTTCTACACTTTTCCCATTGAACTGTATGAGTGGTTAGCTAAATTAACAGACAACCAAGGAAGGTGGAATCTTGATAGTCCTATATTGTGGACTCCAGAATTAGTCTGACAACTAGAAACCTCAAAAAACAAGATTGCGTAGGCTTTTGATCATTGACTCGATCAAATTATACAAGGATTTGTTATAAAATTTGCAGTTGATTACCTCAGTCAGCTATAATGAAGTGAAGCGACGATTTTTCAGAGGACCATGAGGTAAGTATTTAAGATCATTGAATACTTGGATTAAAATGTTGTTATGTGAAAAAAGGGTGATTCCATTACCTTGATGTTCAGAGCTACGCGAAGTGGATGATTCTTTAGAAATCACGAAGGATCATGACCGGAGTATAGTCCATTGATTGGACCTCCTCCAAGTGATGACGAATGGGTGGAACAGACTCTGCTGTGAAGCTCTGTTCAACTAATCTCTCATAGAATTCCTCAAGTAAATCATTCATCCACTCCACCTGTGCCTCCACCCCCACTGCATACACCTTCCCCCACACCTCCACCTCCACCACTACCATTCAACATGGCAAACACAATGAACTTGTCGATTTTCTAAGGAATGGGGAGTGAAGATACAAAGAAGTTTTGGTTTTTTGCAAATGTTGTATGGACAATGCAACAGATTAATGATGAAAATATAAAGAAGGCACAGTTGGTTACCGCTCTGCAGGATCACGCGTTAACTTGGTATATTAAGTATTGCTATGATAATCCTCTTGCATTGCTAGTAGAGACTAAGGCGGATTTAAACAAGGAGTTTATTAAGCCTAATTCTGACTCACAATCAGTAATTAGATTCAAAGAAATCATGATGAGGTTTGATGATATGCCTTGGGAATTATATCAAAGGTTGAAGTGTTAGATTCAAGAAGCTAACATGCAACTCATAGAAGTCAGCATCATGAATGGTTTATAGCGTCGCTTCTACCCACATGAGAATTTCTCTGTCACAAAAAAAGATAGGAATGTGGGAAGAAGCCTTGGAAATCATGAGAGGTTGCATGCATCACCTATTCAAGATGCCACCTTGGGGGTATAGCAGATCCACTCTTAGTTACAGAGCCTACACCTAGAATTACAGAGTTTGAAGAAAGATAAGGAGACTAAACCGGAAGTGCATGCAAAAGTCTAGTGTTTGAAGTGCAAGGGCCAAGGGCATGATGAAGACCACTACCCAGTGTATGCAAATTATATTACAGGAGGGGGACCAATATCCTTGAAGCCAAAAGCCCCAGCATGGTCGACCATGGGGGCTGTGCTATGGTGTGTTATTTGTCAGGTTGCTGGACAACATGTAACAGATAATTGTCATTTACTTAAAAATTTCGTCTAGACACCCCAGCAGTTGTTCTGTAACTTCTACAAGTTGGTGGGCCACGATGAGTGCCACTGTCAAAGCTATGAGCTGATGATGGAAATAGAACCTACATACTAGATGCAAGTAGAAACTCGGCCTCTAGAGCAGGGTGCTAGAGGAATGTGCGGAGGTTATCAGGGATGAGGACAGGGTCGAGGAGGAGGAGGACCTGGTCGAGGCTATAGTCAAATTACCTACTACAACTGCGGACAACCAGGGCACTATGCATGAGAATGTCAGAATCAAACACGCCCATCATGTCACACTACAGCTAGCTTGATCATACTATAGAAGAGTGCCCGGTGCTGATAGCTAAAATGCAAGAGAAGAAAGAGCATCCTACGTAGAACTTATACATTATGAGAGTTGAGCCCTATGAGGAGGATCAAAGCATGAATATAGTGATGAGAAGTGGAATAACGACTAAAAATGATAAAGGAAAATAGCCTGAAGAGGACGAATGGGTCTGCAAATCACCAGAGAAAGAAGTCATCTTTCATCTCGAGCGTGTTAAGGAAAATTTTATGGAAGCCAGGAAAATCTTCGCTTAGACCTCCACCTTAGGAAGCCAAAACAAGGTGCCAAAAACTGGCTCGCCTACAGAGGTTGATTCCTTTGTCCTCACTACGTTTTTGGAAACATGCATAAAACTATTGCACGATAGCAAGGTTATGGAAGGCCTGCAGGAGTTAACAAATAATTGTGCCAACAAAGAGAAGGTCCCTGATGGACACCGAGTGGTCAGAAAAGTTGGCAAACATAAGGCACAAATAGGGCACGAGATGAGGCTCACAGTGCAGATAGGAGATTATGAGATGGACCAGGTCATCTTGGATCTAGGGTCTGATGCGAACGTATTACCAAAAAAAACATGGGAAAGAATGGGGAGACCTGAACTGCATTGGTCTCCAATTCAGTTGAGAGTGGTGAATTAGTAGAAAATAATCCCCATGGGATGATTATATGGAGTAAAAATTGATATAGAAGGTGCGAGCGTGATGGCCAACTTGGAGGTTATAGAAATAGTCGATGATAGTAATCCATACCCCGCACTCATGGGAATTGACTAAGCCATTGATATGAATAAGGTCATCAATTTGAGGAGGAGGAAAATGTTGTTTGAAAGAAAATCATTGTGGGTTGTAGTACCATGGGACACAACAGAAGGGGTACGATATACTGAACCAGTCCGTGATTGTGAGGAAAGTTACAATGAACTGGATCAAATCTACAAAATAAAAACACGGGATCAGGACTGGATCAATCTGATTGTATATGGGAGGATTGCATGGGATCAAGAGAGTTCCAACACCTCTGATTTAGATGAGGAGTTAAAAAATTGGTAGAATCGCTTGCATGAAGTGTCTACATTGTGATGCAATATGATGATGAAGTCACTGTGCTATATTTTGTCGGATGTAAGGAAATTACCTTATTATGATGGTTTAATAGTCGTTGATTTGGTTTTAGATGAATTTGAGTGTGAATTCCCTGAGGGTCACTGCTTCCAAGAATTAGAGTTGGAACTGCGTGCTACACTTGCCCGATGGTGGGGTATGAATAGGGATCATTTTTCTGGATGGTGAGATTACAAAATAATGATGAGGTTACAGTTTGGACGTCTTAACACTAGATTGACTAAGAAATATAACGGAATGGATGATCTGTGTGATCACCTAGTTAAATGGACTAAAGCATGGGGAGCAAAGCCGCAGCGATAGTGGGTACATATATTTTACCATACTTTGGATACAATTCCCAAGAACTGGTATTTGGAAACGGAGCTCCGCCATGGAACGACGAAATGGGATATATTGAGGGAAGGATTCTTATTGACTTTCAGCTTTGAAGATGGCTTCACAAGCATTAATGAAGCTCCACAGGAGATTAAAGCAGTCATGTTCAAAATGCCGACAGAACCTATGGAATGGACCCAACCATATTGGAGCACCCAGATGTGCCATGTGCTAGAATTCTATAATGTGACCGCTGAAGAGGAAGATGAAGATTCGAGAAACATTAATATTCCAGAGGTAGAAGGACATCACAAAGTTGAAGGCCCACAAATAGACAACCTGGACATCACCGCGCCATTGAAGACAAAACAAGTAAACATTGGCACTGAAGAAGAACTGAAGTTTGTGAAGATTGGAGATTATTGGGATGACGCTACCGTGGATAAAGTTGTTGAGCTAGTTCGCAAATACTAGGATCTCTTCCCTACTAAGTTTTCAGATTTGAAGGGTAGAGTTGGTGATCTAGGCAATATGAAGATCACTCTGAAGCTGGACACGAGGCCTATTAAACATAGGTTGTATCACCTTAATCCTAAATACAAGGAAAAGTTTTTCCAAGAGCTAGAAAAGATGCTGGAGGTAGACATCATAGAACTATTTGAGGAATCTAATTAGGTGAGCCCGATGGTAGTTCGGGAGAAGAAACAGAAAGGTGAAATAAGGATTTGCATAGATCTTCGGAAGCTTAACGATGCATGTGTCCATGACCCATTCCCATCTTCATTTACAGATGAAGTGTTGGACAATGTTGGAGGGCAGGAGGCCTATTCCTTTACTGATGGGTTTTCTGGGTATCATCAGATTAATATTGCGCCTCAAGATAGGAAAAAAATGACCTACACGATGGAGTGGGGTTTTTTTCAGTACACTGTGATTCTGTTTGGACTCAAGAATGCACCTACGATATTTTCTCGTGTAATCATAGCAGCGTTCAATGAGTTCATTCATAAGTTCCTCGAAGTCTACTTTGATGACTGGACAATGTTTAGTTTAGTAAAGAACCATGTAGCAAGTTTGCACCTGATGTTGGATACGTGTCACAGATACCAAATCTCGCTGAATTTGAAGAAATGCATATTCTGTGTTCCTTTTGGGATCTTTTTGGGTCACGTGGTGTGCAAGAAAGGATTGATGGTGGACCCTGCAAAGATTGCGGTAATTGTGAATTTGGAGGCCCCGAGGAATGTCAAGAAGATGTGCAAAATGCTAGGACATATGGGATATTATAGAAAATTCATCAAAGCTTATGCTCAAATTATTGCACCCATGGAGAAACTGTTGAAGAAGGGCACAACATTCTGTTGGGACGAAGAATGTTAGCACAACCTATATGTAATGAAAGAAAATATGGTCATTGCACCGATCTTGGTATTCCATGATTGGAAAAAGCAGTTTCGCGGACATGTGGATGCCTCTTGCATTGCGTTGGGTGCAGTGTTAACTAGGTTGGTGAGGGAGAAATGGACCATCCTATAGCCTTCACCAATAGGAAATTATCGAAGTTTAAGAAAAATTATTCAATGAATGAGCACGAAGGATTAGCCATGCTATACGCACTGCAAAAATTCAGGAATTATCTCTTAGGAGGGAATTTCAAAATGTACATAGATCATTCTACCTTGAAATACATGGTCAATAATCCTGTGTTGAGGGGAAGATCTATAGATGGTTTCTATCATTCCAGGAGTATGAATTTGAAGTCATTGTGAAACCAGGAAGGTTAAATGTAGGACCTGACCATCCATTACAGATCGAAATAGGAGAGGAGCCTAATAACATGGAGGAAGGGTTGCCAGATGTGCACCTCTTTGCGGTGCGCATGGTGGATAATCATTTTCCAGACATTATTCACTTCTTAACTATGGGGATGGCACCGAAAGGTTATACAAGTCAGCAAATGAAGGAATTAGTGGTGCACGTGGCTGATTTTTCAGTAATTGCTAGACATCTGTATAAGATGGGTGCAGATGAAGTATTGCGAAGATATGTGCCTAACGTTGAGTGGGATAGCATTATTGTTGAATTTCACGGGGGAGCCGAGGGAGGTCATTATGCAGGTAAGGAAACTGCGCAAAAGATTTTACATGCAGATCTATGGTGGCCTACATTACACAAGGATTCCAAGGTGTATTGTAAGGCATGCAATGCACGTCAAAGAACTAGCAAACCATCGCAATGGGATGAGGTTCCTCTACATCCTCAAGAATATTTGCAGCCATTTGAGAAGTGGGGGATTGATTTTGTTGGGCCAATTCAGCCCCTGGGAAAGAAAACACATGCGTGCTATATTATCATTGCGACAGAATTTCTCACCAAATGGGTGAAAGCACAACTGGTCAAGGATTGTACAAGGGCTACAGTAGTAATGTTTTTGTTTGAGTATGTATTAAGCAAATTTGGCTGCCCGAAAGTGTTAATGAGTGAGAGGGGTACGCACTTTTTGAACAAGATGATCAACACATTGACTGAGGAATTCTAGGTATACCATCAGAAGAGTACACTGCATCACCCTTACACCAATGGGACCGTTGAAGCCTTCAATAATATTTTGGAAAATGCACTGACAAATATCTGCAATGCAGAACGCAATGATTGGGATGTGCACATACCTGCAATACTATGGGCTTATAGGACTACTTGTAAGAAGCTGACAGGGAAAACGTCATTTAGATTAGTATATGGGGTCGAAGCTATAATGCCAATGGAGTAAATTGTTCCTAGTTTTCCCATAATAGCCCTGATGGATAGGTGGATCATGAGGCCTTGGAGAAACGGCTCGTGTACCTGATGGAGCTTGAAGAAGACCGATTTTTGGTAGGATTTCATCAACAAGTACAGAAGGAACGAGAAAATGTGTGGCATGATCGCCATATCAAGATTTTCACATTCAAGGTAAATGATTTGGTCCTATTATATGATAGTAAATTCACTAAATTTCTTGGTAAATTCCAGATGCATTGGTTAGGGCCATATATTGTCAAGGAAATTACAGGTGGAGGTGCAATTCAGCTCGTGAGGCTGAATGGGGAACTCTTCTTGGGAAGAGTGAATGGGAGTAGATAGAAGTTGTATACAGGGGATCCTACAAAATGACTATCTAGCAGCGGGATAGTCTTAATGCTCCAGGAATTTGCAAGGGAGAGCGGGACTATAAACTACACTACCCAGTTTGGAGGTCAATGTAGTGAGCAAGATACATGAAGACCAATGGAGATGCAACCCATAGAGCTACTCCATAGAGGAAGGTACCTCTAAGCACAGTAGGAAATTAACCGTTAGAGTTACTATTCATGAATTGATGGCCAGAGGACAAATAAGCGAAGTGGGGTGGAGGAATTTAAGGCCAAAATCTTTGAGGATCTGCTGCTAAAATGACATTTATTGTCAAAATTTGGGGGGAACGATCAGATTTGAATTCAAAACTCCCTATAAATTACACGTACCAGTCCAATAGAGAACACTTTGCACTCTCATAATTGTTAGTGAATTTCTCTGTCTATTGCCTATGAGCTGAGTATTTTGGGAAGATTTCGTTGCGAGCCTCGCGTTTACTAAGTTGTCTATGATAAACCAAAATTTTATTCTTGGCAAAATTTCTGCACCAGGTCTTGCTGAAACCATTAGTACTAGCAATGTTGCCTCTGATACCACTGCCTCAGAAGTTGTAAGTATGGAAGCTCCAGCTCCTGTGCCTACAACAGCGAGGTCGCCTAGGCTAAAGCCTACCACTATGAGAGAAACCCAACTAAACAAATCAAAGAAATCCGTGAAGGACAAGTAGAAGAATCTGGGGTCGGTATGCGCTTCCCCAAGAAAGCATACTGAAACATAGAAGCAGAAGAAAGATAAGCAACCGAAGAAAGTACTGGACCTGGACGCAGAAGAATCCCAAGGAACAGAAGATATTGATGCTGAAGGAGTGGAACTCATAACAAGGTTACGTAAGTATATCCCTCCATGAAAGGGAAAAGAAAAGGTCATGAAGGACCTGGATGTCGTGAAATTCACAATATCCACATCCCTCCTACCTGAGCAGGTCCCTTTTCAAGGCCCGCGTCGCGCAAGGGTACCGTTTTTAAAAATGGTGGATTGGGACCTCACAGACCATGCTAGGTTCCCACACTTCGCAATCGAAAAATATATGAGGAGGGTCTACTATGAAAAATTAGGTGTTACATCATTGGAAACAGAGATGGGTCCACGGTGTTGAGCACTAAGGGTTGTTCAATTTGCTATGGGTGCCACACTACCACCGCACCCCTATCAACACGATATGTGTGCACCAATTGCTCACATTGGTGCACGATGCTTTTTTATGATTGGGAGGGCCTATCCCCATTACAGATATGCTCATTCACATAATCATGCACCTACCTTATAAGGGCACGAACTCGACCAAGGAGTTTGGCAGGAAGACTAGGGAAGAATACCTCGCAGAAAGGATGAAGATGGATTACAGCCTCCTGAGAAGTAACGAGGGTATTCAACTATGTATATAATAGACTTGGCAGTTTAATTGGATGCCAAAATTCTAGAAAGGAAGGTGATGCAAAAATGTTGCACGGATGAAGTTCCGGTGCCAGTAGTTTCCCTGACTGCACTATGCGTGAAAGGCGTACAGTTTAATTGGGCAAGATGACTTTGTCAAGAGTTCCTAGTGAACTATTGTGAAGTGCAGGATGAGACCAAGTTGTTCCACTACACTTGGTTATTGTTGTCAATTATGCTCATTGCATGGGAATTGCCAGAGGATAGCCAATTTCCTCCGCTCAAGGAAGGATTGCCAGAGGCAGCGCAATTCACTTCCTCATGGTCTACAAAGGATGCTGGGTGGATTACAAAGACGAATATATTTTGGGTTCTTATGGAAATGTTTCTCTGCATGGCCATCAATCAACATCTGAGGTTGTCCCCAACCTTGTTCACGCAGTTTTCAACATATGCAGCATTCAAGGCTAACTTCCACATAGTATATATCCAGGCGGGAAAGGATCCAAAGTAGAAATGTTACCAGTTTCCATATTTAGTTCCAGAAACGGACGTCGAGGACGTTTTATTGAAATGCCCTACAGAGTGGCGCACCCAGTTAGACTTAGTTGTTGGACTAAGCATGGGTGCGGAAATTTTTGTCGAGCAGAAAAGAAAGGAGGGAGCTAAGCAGGTTACATGTACCTTGGTAGCCTAGAAAAAGAAGGAAGCCACAGAAAAGGCTCATATGGAGCAAGAACGCACTACTAAGGAGTAGGCAGAAGAAGAAAAATGCGAGTCATAGAAAGGTGACAAGTCACCTTCGCCGGAGACAGAGGAATAAGAGCTTTCAAGACAAGGTGGTAGAGACGATGAGGGGCAGAGCACCCCATTTATTTTGAAATGATGGGCCAAGGAGAAGTAGGGTGTAATGAAAGAAAAAAAAAATCAGATAAATCACAGGTTGATCCCATGCTGTTAACAAAGGGTGATCTCAATGAGATCGGGGATAAAATCAGGGATACGATGAACGAAGTATTGTAGAAGTTTGACAACCAATACATGCAGACGTTGGGGAGCGTCTAGAAGGATCTACGTGAGATATAAATCCAAACAAGTAGACTACAAGTGGGCGTCAGACAAACAATCAAGGAGCAAGCGAACCTGACACCTGGGAGAATCCAAGCAACAGAGCTAGTAAGGACCCTAGACCTCAGAATTTTACCATTACCAAATGGGTCCATTCACGCATTGTCTACTGACGATCACATTATCATGAGTACAATCAAGAACATTGGACTGAATATAGCGGCACTCTCCAACAAGACCCTCCACGCGATGCATATAGGGGTGGCAGATGAATTAAGAACCAGGGAGTAGCGCTCCTTCAACCTCATCAGTGAATACAAGGTGAACAATGAGAAAATGTTCATTGAAAAGACGCAAGCGTTGAAGGAAAAGGAGGCAGTTCAGACACATAGTTCCAGTCTAGAGTTAGCAGTAGAAGAGGCATGAAAGACAGTCCTTGAGCTTCACATCCCGGAGGATACACTGCTAGACGCCAAAATAAAAAAACTAGTCACTAGTGTGCATGAGGCTAAAGCAGAGGTTGGCCGATTCACGTTTGAGCTCAACATGAAGATTACAGAGCTACAGTTAAAGTTGTAGCCCATGACTCTGCCTGAGGTCAGGGAGTAGTGTGGAGTCATGATAAAGGAAGGCATGGCTACATTAAATGACATAGTTACTGACTATGCAACATTATTTGAGCAGGATATGGAGCTTGTGACCAATCTGCAGGAGGATCCAAACTTGCAGACGCTAAACATAGCTCCTAGCATAGGCAGAGGAAGCGTAGAAGAAGGAGGCCTTGGTACAGGCTAGGTTGCAGCCTTGGTTTGAGGAGGCTCATAAAGTCATGACTACCATTCAGGATAAGCTTAAAGGTCTGCAATAGACACAACAAATGATAAGGTTGGCCTTAGAAGGACTAGCCACAAAAAAATTGGTCAAGGAATTTAAGCAGGCAGCAACATAGAGCGCTGCCGAAGTTGTAGTGGTTCAAGTGGAGCTAGGGGATCTTCCCAGTAAGATCACAGTGCCAGCAGAGTGACATGAGGGTGAGTCATGATCTTTGTGTTGGGAGCATGTTTGGATAGGGTCCCCTGGGTCAGTTTTGGGGTTAAGATAACCCAAGTTTTGGCACACTGTTTGTAAATAATGTAAAGTCTCCGCAATTTTTTGATGTGGAGCAGGTAGATGAGTATGAGTCAAAGGGGTTTAGCCCCTTATTTTATGTAAAGTTTGAGTCAGTTTTGAGATTCACCGGACCATGGAATTGTATGGAAAAGGCTATAAATAGGTGTGTCTTAGAGAGTCTAGGGCATAATTGATGATAAGGGAAGAAAAGTGATAGCGAAGACAAGTGGGTAAGATAAAAGAAAGGCTCTGCAGCTAAGTGTGCAGAGGCCTAGGTAGAGTCCATAGCTGAGTGTGCGGACCCCTACAACTATGTGCACAAGGTAGTTTTGAGTATGTAATCCTGAATTGAAGATCAATAAAGATAGTTTCGAGAGAATTCTTGCGTATTTATGTTTATTTCTATTAATGTTATATGTTGTCGATGAATTATGTGTTTTATGGAATATTGATTAAATGTTACACGATTCTCTTGAATAAGTGTTCATGATATACACAATGCATTTTTAAGTACTTTCACAAAGACGTTGATGAATCCTCTGATGTTTATTAATAACTTAAGTAAATCTGCGTGAACCCTAATTTAGGACTTCTCTCTGATCCGTGTAAGTAGACAAATTGACTGTTAAAGGTCCGCAAGGACTGATTGTAGACCTTCGCGAAGGTGCGAAGGCTATTTTAGTAGAGTGGCAGCAACGTGCACTAAGAGGTTGTCTAGCTACATGAAGGCATATCTAAGGTGCTGGAAGACATCACACTAATATCTGGATGTAGAAACCTAGTTCTAACATCCCCCCATACTGCTTCCAGTGATACTACAACCTACGCTACGTGGGTTGTTGTTGAAAATGCTAGTAGTGTAGGGTTTTGTTGGTTGGTGCAGCTAACTTTGAACCTAGATCATGACCCCCTAAGCCAACAAATAGGAGGGAGATTCAAGTTTTTTTGGAAAAATAAACTTTTTAAGAAGATTCATACCAAACTATGGTGAAACTTTCAAAGAGATCAAAAATATTTTAAAGAAGGAAAGGGAAGTAAAGTGGACTGTAGAAGCTAGGGAATTATTCTTCAGAATGAAAAAATATTTTAATGAAGCCCTAGTCTTAGCTAGTCTAGATTATCAAAGGCCAATTCTCGTTTTCTCTTTTGCTTCTCCTAACACGTTGGCAGTTGCTCTATTACAAAAAAATAACGAAGGAAAGGAAAATCCAATTGTTTTTTTTAGCCAAGTGTTGCAAGATGCAGAGATGAAGTATAATATCTTAGAGAAACAAGTTGATGCCTTGGTCAAAGCCCTGAATGCCTTATGAATTTATTTCCTACAGTCCAATATAATAGTTTATGTTCCAACAGTCATCGTGAAAGACATTCTCGTTTAGGGAGACAGTGAATGTAAGAGGGGCAAGTGGATTTCCAAAATCCAAGAATACGACATGGAGATCAATCCCACAAAGTTCATCAAGGGGAAAGGATTGGCTAAAATATTGTCGAGGCTAACTTCCACTATCTCGGTATAAATTTGCTGAAAGGTAAGGAAAGAAAAGGTGGAAGATCAAATGAAAAAAACAATATTGAGATGTCAATACAGAAAATCCAAATGAAGTACCTTATCTCACAGTAGTATAATTATCTGGGCCATTATTTACTTTTTTCTAAAATTCCCGTTGAATTTGGACAAAGTTAAATATAGAGCATTGAGGCTACAAACCCAAAATTTGGTCATTTCAAATGGTTGGTTGTACTGGAAAGACACGGTGGGGATTTTTCTTTTATGCCTAGTGGAAGAAGAGGTTCATAAGGTAATCGATGAATTTCATAAGTTTGTCTATGGAGGACATTATATCTGGAGATCCACAAACCATAAGATCTTTAAAGCAGGTTTATATTGGCCTAAGTTGTTTGGTAAGGTTCATATTTATGTCAGATATTGTAGAAAATGTTATATTTTTGTTGAGAAGTAGAAGTTAGCACCCCTCCCCCTGATCCCTGTTTTTTTGGAGGATCCCTTCAGGCAGTGGGGGCTATACTTCATAGGAGAAATACATCCACCATCCAATGAAAAACACAAGTGGATTCTTACAACCACTGATTATTTCACAAAGTGGGTGGAGGCCATCCCAGCTAGAAATGCAACTGATGCAGTGGTTATTAAGTTTATGGAGGTGAATATCCTTGCCAGATTCAGTTGTCGAAGGAAAATTATCACTGATAATGCTAACATTTTTAAATCTTCCAAGTTTCTATGTTTCTTCCAGAATTATAACATCATCGTGGGTCACTCCGCTACCTACTATCCATAGGGAAATCGATCGGATGAGTCTTCAAACAAAAATCTTGTGAGGATTATGAAAAAGACCATATCATAAAATTAGAAAAAATGGGACTCGCAACTAAAGTTTTCTTTATGCGCCAACAAAGTTACTACCAAGAGGTCAAATAGGAGTCTCCTTTTGAATTGGTATATGATAAGGCTGTAATTTTCCCTATCCAACTAGCCATGCCAGTGGCTAAAATTTGATAGGATGTTGAGGAAAAGCCAAATTATCTAACCAAGAGAATAAATCAGTTGGTATAAATTCAAGAAACTAGGGGGGAGGTAACTAAAAATATGATTAAATATCAGGAAAAGAGGAAGGTTATTTTTTACAAAACAATAAGGGACAAATCCTTACAGCTTGGAGATTTGGTGCACAGATGGGATGTTAGGAGAGATGACAAAGTAAAACATGGTAAGTTTGATCCCTTATAGTTGTACGTTTCAAAATGTCTAAAGCAAAGGAAACAACAATTTCCTACAGGAAAATTTCGATGGTGAGGTGCTTGAATTGCCTGTGAATGGAAAGTTTCTCAAGCTTTATTTCCAACATTAAAGAGGTCAATTTTCACCCACTTTATATACCAGCGAGTCATTATACATTCCAGTAATACTCTAATTTATTAATGTTTTTGTTTTTTCTTTTTATGTACTTGAATAAAATGACTCCATGCCTAATGGATAGAAGACACTAATCTACAGGCTCTTAATGCATTGCTTGCAATTCGTTGTCCCCAATTGGAGCTGATGTTGTCACCTGTCATACCATCTTATAGTTGTGTCAAATGGATCTATCTTTCATCCCTAGTACAAGGAAGGATGGGTGCAATATTAGTGTTCGAAAAGGAAAAACCAAAAGGGAAAACCTAAGTCCCAAAGCCATAAAAAGGGCAGAAATTTTGGAGGTCGAAATCAAAGTGAAGGTTGAAATACAAAGGAGGCCAAAATCGAAAGGGGGTGAAAATATCGGGAGTTGATATCAAAAGAACCAACAAGCAGCGTATTGTGATTTTGGGATATCAGAGGAAGGAACGGGGAGATCTTGGTGGTTCATTTTAAAAGCCTTAGCATTTCGGAACATGATATATGATGGATAAAACCTCAAAGAAGAATGGTATCGTAATATCGAAGTTTTTTAACTCCTTAAAAATTGATATTCTTTCAAAATCCTCAAGGTTGTTGAGAAAAGGAAATATAAAGGAAATCATTGAAAACCCAAGGACCCAAGGGCCTCTTTCTCTCTCCTTCGAAGAGGACACATGGTAGTAGATAATTGGCTCTAAGAAGCTAACGAGGTAGATGGCATCAACGTGAGGTGGTGATATGGTGGACATGTGGCATTCAATTTTGGTGTTTTCGAGGACCTAATGGGGTAGATCTAGGTGACACATGTCACCACTATGGAGGCACCACATGGAGATGATGATGTCAGTGTGACATCATTTCGAAGGTCAAGTTTTCATAGGATGGAGCTTCCGTAACACCTATCAATTTTTTATATCAAAAGTTCTGATCTGATGAAGGGGAATGTGATGTTAAATGGCATTTGGTCATGAGGACTCAGAGGACGAAGGGCATAGAATGGGTAGAGCACCTAGGTGCTATGTAGAATATCAAAGGTCAGAGTTTTGGGAACCCCTTTGAAATTTCATTTTTGAAAAGGTCCAGATGAGAATGGATTTTGAGTAGACTAGAACATCGTCGTGAGAGATCAACATAACCCAAAGAGGAGAGAAGATTTAACACCTAAGTGCTATGAACTATATCGAGAGGTGAATATCGAAAATCCTATCCAATTTATTTTTGAAAGAATTCTCATGAGAGGGGCTTTTGATGTGTTGCTGGCATTTGGTTTCAAGGGTGAAAGAACCAAGGGTGTGTACCAAGGCTGAGCACTGAAGTGATATGGAGCTCATTGAAAGAGGGAGTCATCATAACTTTCTTTTAATTTCAAATTTGAAGAACTTTTGATGAAAAGAGCTCTGATGTGTTGATGCCTCGTGGTTGTGGGAGACTTAAAGGAACCAAGGGTGGAAGAGTGAATATAGAGGGAGATAGGCCCTTGAAAGAAGCCCAGATTATTTAGAACCCAAGCGTTGAGGCTACGGTCACAACACTCGGTCCCATAGAGGAGAAACAGTAAGGGGGCTAAGCAAAAAGGAGCTAGGGGGATCATAACTTTTTGATTTCATAACATTTATTTTCAATATAGTTATGATGGACAATGGCTTCGATACTACAACTCCAAAGCACTAAATTGATGGACACAGGAAGTAGTATTATGGTTGATCAATGATAAAGGGGCTAAGAGCATCAGAAGGTTATAATTTCATAACATTATTTTAAATAGAGTTATGATGGAGAAAGGCTCTGATACTATAGCCCCTGAGTGTTGAACGGTGGTCATAAATGGTGGTTCTATGGTGTATGGGAAATAAGGAGTTAAGCACAGAGGGGGCTAAATGCATCGAAACTTTGTGTTTACTTAACGTCATTGTAAATAAATTTATGAAGAACTTGGGACAACAATGTTTCTATACATCGTGAAAGTAAAGTTTGCATGTCAAATGCATGTTTCTCAGGAATATTAACGTAATTGACCTACATGATCGGTCAAGTTACTTATATTTTGTCACACAATAAAATTTAAAAATGGTTGATATTATGAATGTTATATAGACTTTGTAAAATTATATTCCCCACCAACTACAAGATATTGAGAGGTAAGGTTCTTCCGAGTGATAATGTCTTTCCGAGTAGCTATGAAGAGGAAAACCAGTTGTTGAAAATGTTTAGTGTTGAGTATATATCATATTATGCATGTATGAATAATTGTATTTTATATAGAGGAGACTATGTATACAAAGATACATGTCAAAAATGTGGGAATGAAAGGTATCATAATTAAAAAAAAAGGTAAATCACATGGCCCTCCTCATAAAATATTGAGGTACATTCCTATAATACCAAGGATTCAAAGACTCTTTTGTTGTAAAGAATTAGCTATGTTGCAAGGATGGGATGCCTCACATAGAAGTGAGTCAATAGTTATGTGAATCCCAATAGATTCAATAGCCATGAGGCATATAGCACATACAGAGCCTAAAAAATCCAAGGATGAAGTACGAAGTCTATGAATCAGCATAGCCATGGATGACCTCGACCCATATTACCTCCAAAATACCAACTATTATGTTTGACCTATAGTAGTGATCAATAACAGTATCCCCCCATGCTTATCCATGAAGAATTAACATCTTATGTTGGCTCTCATAGTCCTTAGTAGAAGACAAGTGAAGAATATGGATTTCTACTTACAACCATTGGTATATGAATTGAAGGAATTATGTGAGTGGATACGTATGTACGATGTATCAAAATATATTGCAATAAAGAGGAGTTTACGTTGTATGGCATATTTGCTTACACCATACCTGATTATCCAGGCTTAGGAGCTTTCTTTGGTAAATTACATTTTGATTGATTTTTTTAGTAACAATATTGTTTTGCATATTAATTTAATTCATTGCAATTGTTCAGATCTTCATTCTCGCTAACATGCTATCTTATATGCAATAATTTTGCAGGTCTTGTAACAAAAAGGTACCATGTATGTAAACGTTGTGGACCCTCTCTAAAGGCTAGATGGTCCAAAGACTTATGAAAGCCAGTGTATTACTACTCCAGGGTATTCCTTTCAGATGAACACCCTTATAGAAGAGAAACATCCACTTTCAATGGTAAACCAGAGAGAACCCAAAGGCCTGCAATAATGACACCAGCTGAATGGCTTAGAGTATCTGATAGAGAGAAGGAGAACGATTTTGATTTTTTTTTTTATTCAAATGGGGAGCCTAAGTTTGAAGATCTTGAATTCTTCAACACTTATGTTGAGAAATTGCTCAGTGGGATGAAAATGAAATATGTCTTTTATGAGCTCCCATATTTGTATCATCTGAAGATTTCCCACTTACTAGATCCCATGCATATAATTAAGAATGTTTCATCTTCTATATGGAGGGACATATAATCAAAATAAATTGACTCATTGAATGTTAGGAGAGATCTTATTTCTTTAAAAACTGAAAAGATACATTGGCCATGAAAAGAAACTAGATGAGAGGTTGGTCCCTCTTGGTATTTCAAAGAAGGGATGTCCCGTGGATTTTAAAGAAAGATGATCTTTCTTTGGAAAAGGAAGTTATAATGATTGTGAGAGTACATTATTTATATGAGTATTCACTATGGTGCTACTTCATTGTGGAAGAACATTTGTCAGGTTTGGCATCACATAATGATTTGGACCTTCTTAGAGTACATAATTAAAAAACATGATTTTTTTTTTTTTTTTTTTAATGTAATGTGATAATTTATAATTAATTTTTGTATAATGTATTATTTACTATGTAGTGTCATTATCCTCTTCTCTTGCATGGCTGTGTGAACCATTACTTCCCCCAATACCTACGATGTGCCATATCTAAATTATCTACATTTGTATGTTGGATCACATCAAAAGAGATTCATATGGTTGGCATTCCACGATGGAGTCATGAGATAGCTGATATTGTTTGTATATTGTAACTTGATTTTCAAATCCATCGCATTCACAGATGTTTGATCGGCGTTTCGAACCTACTATCATGGTTCCTCATTAGGATTAAAAGATGTTAAAGATTTATCACACAGAAGATTAAGATAAATAGGTAAAGGAAAGGGTGAAAAAGGAAGAGTCGACAAAGAAACCCTAAAATGATAAAAGGGAAGATTAAAATTAAATTAATGTAATAATGATATGTAGTAAATGTAAGATATTTATATTAACATTTACAAATATATTTATATTTAATATTTGATTTAATTAATTGGATTAATTGTATTTGATTAAGTGTTTTGTTTAAATGTTATGTTTATAATGCTTATATTCAAATGATAAATTTAATATATGTGTTATTAATGTGTGATAATGTGAGAACATTTTATCATATAATATATTCTAAAAAATAAGGTTATGTCAATATAAGTATGAATAGGGTGAGGGATAAGATGTAAAATTTTAAATTGACTTATATGTTATATAATTATTAAAGTGTTTTATAAAAAAATCTTATATATGAGAATTTATTATTATTAAGAAGTCTTTAAGGGGAGGGTTGGGAAGAATGAGACAAGATTGATTTAGATGTTAATGTCGGAGTCCAATTTTTACTAATAATCTATCCCTCCTCTCTGTTGATTTAGACGTTAATGTGGGAATCCAATTGTTTGTATGTTTGAGAAGGAGTTGCCGCCAATTTTCATGGACTTGCAGGTTCATCTTCTAATTCACCTAGTAGATGAGGTTGAATTAGTTGGGGTTGTTTCTTGTCAGTAGATGTTCTTCTTAGAGAGGTACAAGAAAAAATTGAAAGGTTTTGTTCAATAAAGAGAAAAACTCGAGGGGTCTATGGCAGAGGGGTATATATCATATGAGTCTTTCTATTATTCCAGTGAGTACAACAAGTAGATCGACAACACACCAGGTGCAGTGATTTGGGATGACAAAAGGGATGAAAACAAAAGAGAAGGGGAGCTTCTTCAAACGAATGGTAAGAGGTACATGATAAACAGTAAGTGTAGGATTATAATTTGTCAAATTATTACATAGTAACTATTCACACGAGACTTCATATTAATTCATGCTTTGATCTCATACATACTATATATATTTTGGTTTGATTTTATCATCAATAAATTCATTCTTTACAATATGGAAGCGACACAAACATGGGTCACATTTTATGAAGAGAAGAGGACGAAATGGGAGAGTGATAGGAAAGAATTAAAACGCTTGAATGACATAGGCATGACTTATCCTGATCATTTAAAAGAAAATATACAAATGACATGCCCTAACAGTTGGGTTGTTGATCAAGTCAGAGAGAAATACAGTGCATATGTTTGTTACCCCCATGCTGAAGAGGATGCAGTAAACATAGGGATTGGGTGCAGTAACTCGGTAATGGTATTCTCTTTCTGTAAAATTTTTACTTCATACTGCACCTTTGAATTGTAACATCTATATATATGTTTTTTATTTATTTATTTTTGGCTTGTTAGACACATGACCCTGTGACTTTTTCTCTTTTTTATAGGTGCATTTGTTCCATCTATGTGGGAATATGGACATCATTTTCATACTGAGGATGTTGATGATGGATGAATGACAGGAGATTGTGGAGTGGAAGTCAATTTCGACCAATCTAGTCATGCAAGTCACCGCAATCAAAACCTAATGCATGGGACATTAGGTTATGTTGGAAAGATACAAGATATCATTCAAGTGGTCTTCTATCTATTCCAATGTGTTATTTTTAGGTGAAAGTGGTGGGACACCTTTGATAAAAATAATGTAAAGAAAGATCACGATAGTGCGCTGATATCTATCAACTTTAGAAAGATGTGGCATGAAGCTAGGGCGCCTTATGTTTTCCAAAAACACTACAACTAGTTGTTCTTTTTACCCAGATGTATTGGATAGGGATTGGTGGTTCGTATTAATACACAACCCTAGATCAAACAATACTCTTTAGAACAACAGTGTTATCAAGTCAAGCGAGGAAGATAATCAGGGTGATGACAATGGACAGTGATATGTACTTTATTTCATCATTTATGTTATTATTATATGTTTCCATTGTTATTATTTCACTAATTATATTATCTTTTTATTCATCTTGTTGGAATTTTATAATATAATTGGTAATATTCACAATTATTTTTATTAAATTAAAAATATATTTATTAATATGGAAACAAAGCTTTCAATTAAAAAAAAATCATTGGTGTGCCCAAAACACAATCATGCACTAGACTTGGTGCACTTTAAAATGGAACCGCATTGGAATTGGTGCACAAATACATTTGATGCACCGTTGTTAGTTCACAAATTTATTTTTCCATAGTGATGCATCACACTTATGCATTGATGGGCACATGTAACATTTTAGCACCAATACAGAAAGTTCACGTTATCGAACGCTCTGAGCTATAATTATATGTTTAAATATTATTTGTGCAGTGCGATTGATCAATATGATCGCACCAGTATGATAGAAACATATCACATGCACCGAGTTTGTGATGGTGATTAGGAGGAATTTGTTTGACATTAAAATTTCTAATGGTGATGGTGATGGTGATGCGTTTTTGTTTCTTGTTTACATTATGTGAAATAAATATCTAGTTTTATTTATTTATAACTAAATTATTTAAAGTAGACATGTCTTTATCATTGTTAACATGATGTAATATTAGCTAGGAGAAATGTGGAAAACATGAATTTTAGTGACTATATTGTGATAAGTATGTGGAAAAATAATATTTTTGAGTTTTTCATTAAGAAATAATCAAATATATTATTTGTCAAAAGTTTAAATCTAATATATTGTCATTTTTATATTATTTAACTAATATTTATTATTAAAAAGATTTAAATTTAAACGAGTGTTTTAACAAGAAAAGAACCAAAATAGCATAAAATGTTATATCTTTATTACTAGCAAAAAAAAAATCACTGGCCTCTTTAGGGGAGAACTTCCAATAGAGAAAATCCCCAACTATAAGTATCTTCACATGAAGCCTTATGTTGCATTTCTTTATCCTCATATTTAGAGAGAAAATTATAATTTAAATTGGTAAGAGTTGCTAAAAATATTAAATTTAAATTGCTTGAAAATCTCATAATTTTAAAAATAAATAAAATTTTATATACATATTTTTTTTTTTACGTTATATTAAATCTATATTAATTGTGCTAAGAGGCACTCTATAGCTCAATATGGGAGAGGTGTTTTCATGCAAAGTTATATTTAAAAATAGTAAAACAATAATTTAAATTAACAAATTAAAAATAGTAATAATAAAAAAGATTAATGTCTGCGATAATTACAATACTTCAATTTACACCTTAATCTTCTATAAATTTATATAGAGATATAAAGTAAAAAAAAGTAAAACAAAAAAGAGAATTTAACTTTTATTATGAGGAAGAAATGTGTTGAGTAAAAAAATATAATTTACTTTTCATTACAAGGAAGAAATGTAATCTTTTGGCATGACAAGTAATAGTACTATTGATATTACATTATCTGTAATTCATTCTATGTTCCATTTACATGTGATATTTAAAACAAAAATTATTTATAACAAAAATTATTTTACAGATAAGTAAAATATTTCAATGTCTATATTAAATAACATAATTCTAGAGATAATTTATATAGAGAAAAGTAATGTAATTTTAATTGAAATTTTTCTTATATTTTCACTTTAATGAGAAATATTGAGAGAATTCTTATTCCATTAATATTTTCTTTATAATTCAATGTATGAAGGATATTTGTAAACCTTTCAACGTTTAATATGGATTTGATATGTAATATTTTAGAAAATATTAGTAATAAAAATAATTAAATGTTTACATACAAGAAAAAATTATGAGGGGGCATATTTTAACATTTTAATGTGGGGAACGTGAATTATAAATAAAATATTTCAATGTCAACTACATGTATATTGTACTAGCCTAGATCCATCTTAACTCCGATCTACCAAGTGCCTAGAGGGACGAAATCTCTTTTTACTCTAAAATATGTTTGCATATCAAGAGATTTGATCCAAAATATGTTTTCATATCAAGAGATTTGATCCTTCTCATTGCTTGGCGAGAGTTAAGATGGATCTAGGTTGTAGGTTATAAAAATTGTGACTTAAGTTTTTTAAATTTAATAACATATTGAATTTTATAAACCGATATTGAATTAGTTAAATTGAATTTTTGAATAATTTATTATTAATAATATTAAAAATTGAATGAGTTACACATTTTAATCTTCTTAAGAACTAACTAAATTATTTTACCTTTTATTAGTTTTTCCTTGTAAGTATTGAAATATTTTACTAATTAAGTTAGATTGAATATCAATGAACTATGTAAACAATAGAGAAATATTTATTGCAATTTTACAATCATAGTTTCAACCATTCTAAACTTTGTAATTTATATAATATCTTTCTATTTTTTTAAATTCATTTTGCATGAAATTTCATATATAAAAGTTTGATATAAGTTTACCAATACATAATCTATAATAAATATCATTTCATAAAAATAAGCATCATGATGATAACTGTATAACAATCATAAACATCATCTAAGATACACTTTCAGATTCAATACCATCATCTAATTATTTACACCTCTAGCACATATAAATGTCATCAGGTAGCACAAAAATCTAATAATCTATTAGGGAATCATCATCATGATCACATCTATCAAAACATAAAAATTGTAATCTAACATCATCACCACACATATCCTCAAATTAATAAAAATCTCATATCAAATAATTGTTATGACATACACACCTATTTGGAAGCACATTAAATGAACATATTTAAGATGACCTAACGATATACACTTCAACACCAACATATAAATTAAGTACATAAACATGAACCAAAAAATGCACCATATACACACACACACACACACACACACACATATATATATATATATATATATATATATGTATGTATGTATGTATGTATGTATGTATGTATGTATGTATAAGTCAAATAACTACATCAAGTCAAATATGTGCAATCAAATATCCGATAAAATAGGCATAGTTCCAGGCCATTCTATAGTAGAAGACGATGGATGGTCAACTACTACATGATCAACATCTGTCAAACTAAATTAAGGTCGAGGAGGAGGTGGATGGTATGCATGATTAGAAGACGTTGGATGGTCAACTACATCTTCGCCCTCTATGCGGTCTGACGAAGTCTGAGGTGGAGGAGGGGGTGGTTGGTCTGCTCCACCATGAGAAACATGAGGCACATCCTCTAGCTCTTGCATCTCATCTTCAAGTGACTGACAAGGAGTTGAACTACTAGAAGGACCAGAGACACCTTGATGGACATGATCCGATGGGGTAGTACTACCAGAAGTATCATGATCACCACCCTCATCATGATGATAATCATCATCACCCTGATCATCATCATCACTACCCTAATCTGATGTGTTTACCACTGCATGATCTTGGCTTGCATCCCTCATCATTGGTTGTAACCTTCTAACTCTGATGATATGTCACATAAGAGATATCATGTCACACATACAGTCCTTCGATAAACCCACAAAACTAGGATTTGTGTTGATATCTCGAGCCCTTGTAGGGAAGACTCCCACATTAAACAAAGCTCTAGCCAATTAGTCATATTAGTCCACTTGAACTTGCAGACTAGTCATACTGCCCTAGACACCCACATCGCCTGAGTAGTGTACACTTAGTGGATGGGTATGGCATTGGTGTTATTCTGTTTCGTGGGTTAGCAGAGGTATCCTTTCTTTAGTGGCACAAGGGTGTCAATGATTCCCATAGGAACTCTTTATTGCAGTGTTTGACTTGGCTCTCATGAAATATCAAAGAGTAGTTATAGTGGAATTTTCCTCAAATTTTCTGGTGTGGTCTCAATCTGAGTATGAATGGTTTCTTTTATGGATATTTTCTAGGCCTAAAGAGGTCAAGATATAAGAATTTTTTTATAAATGTAATCAACAATAGTTTGTATAAGAGATGGAGGTTGTGGTCTAAGTTCTAGAAATCCCTTTGTTGGAAACAATGTTAATACTGAGAGGGGGCGAGTCAATATTATGGCTAATTTTTAACTTCTTTATGCCAATTTTATTTTCCTTTTTAACTTGGAATTCATCCATAGAACCATCAATGATATATAATGTGGCAACAACATAACCTCAACACACAAGAAAAAAAACCATAAGCATCATACACATTAGACACAGGTTTTTCACGTGGAAACCCTTTCAGCAGAAAACCAAAAATCTTGTTGTTGTTATTGATGTAAATAAGAGCTTCTACTCTATTACATCAATCTGTTTTATGAGCACCCACTCATAGGAAGCACCAAATCCCTTTGATTTTTTTTTCTAGCATCGACTAGTAGGAAGAACCAGGTCTCTCTATTTGTAGACTCATGTCCAACCTTCCCAAAGCACCATGTGAGGCACCGACCTTACATATTTGTTGCAAGCACCAACTTGCAGCTCTTTGGATATTTTCAAGCACCAACTTGTAGGAGGCACAAGACCCCAATGCTTCCCAAGCTCCACTAGAGATTGAAGCACCAACTTCCTTTATGCAGGCACCCACCCACATCCAAATAGGAATTGAATGTTCACCTATTAATAACAACTTTTGTTGTCAACTCTCTTTGCTACAATTTGCAAATCTTTGTGGCACTCTTCAACAATGCACTGATATGCTCAACATTAGTCACTAACCACTATCCATGTAGCCCTCTCATATTTTCTATTCATTAGTAGTCACCTAGCTCTTGACCTTTCTGCTTTCACAGCACATATTCTGCTACCGAACTTTCTTCAGATAGCACAGGATCAGTTCTCAGACTTTGCTCACAACATCACACAGGCACCTTCGGCCTTCCACACAGTACATAGGCACTTCAACCTTACATATAGAGTGTTGTTCTCGGGGTCTCTTTTCTTCTACTAAGGAACAATCATCCTTTACACATAGAACTGGCTCACACTTAGCCTCTCACAATAGTGCAATTAATCAGATCTCTTTCCTCTGGGCTCTATGGCAACAATACTGCTTTCCCCACAACTTTATCATCATAGCTCATGGGTTTTGTTCCTCTACTATTCACACAATCGATGTTGTCCCCCTGTCGATGTTACCACACTATCGATGCTTCCACAATGTCCTTAGGAATCTTTGTGCACTATACTTAGGCATGGCCTCTGCATGCTGTTGTTTCATCTTCCACTAGCTAGACCACCCGCATACTCAATCCCAGGCATAGTCTACTCTATCGGCAACTCTCCCATCACTGAGACTCACCATGCACTTCAAGGATCTCAGAGTTTGACATCACTTAAACATTTCTTCTTTGTACTTCAGGCATGGACATTCTGTGGACCATTGTCCTTGTTGCCTTGTTCTGAGAGATCTTTGAATAATCCATGACAATCGCCATTCATCCTGTGACCAAACCTCTATTCCTCATTCACTCCTTCAGCTGTCGGCCCATATGCCATCAATACACCTCTGTACTGAGATATCAGAGCTTTTCATCACAACACCATAGTGGAACAATGTTTCACATTGTGGATTGTCGACCTTCGATATTCAAGCCCCTTATGGTTTAGCTCCTTTCTGCATCTCCACCATAGGACTAGTTCTTGTAACCAAGGGCTTAGCCTTAAGGTGCTAAGCCCTTTAACATTGTGTCAGGGGAATTTTCTCCTTTCTATTGCACTTTATCAGAGCTTTTCCTCTATCGAAACTTTATTCACAAACAAACATATGAACAATGAATTCTAATCGCCCTTGGCTCTTTTTGTTCTAGCCCCTTTTCGCATTTCTCTTCATAGGACCGAGGTCGATGACTGAGTGCCATGACGTGAGGCGCTAAGTCTTTTAGCATTGTGTCAGGAGCCTTTTTCTTTTGTTAATCACTACTCCATTGGTTTTTTGTTTATTCCACAATCAAGCGCTCAACCCTAGCCATAACACTCTTATCAGGGATTTCCACTTGTTTCCTATATGCCAAAAAAGACAAACCATCGATCATCGATTTTTGATAGGCCTCTCTACTCAGGAGTTTCATTCGGTTCCTTAAGACATCACGATCACTTGCTAGCATTCTAATTGGTGATAGACCAAGGTGGACAATGTGCCAACCATTGCAAACCATCAATCGTTAATCACCAATGTGACGTTATCACCTGCTATGTGGTGTTCCCTGAGTGGTGACATGGATCACTCGGATATGGCCCGTTAGGCCACCCAAAATGGTCGAAAATGCCTGCCACGTGTCCTTCCATACCACCACGTCATGTTGACGTCAAAAGCCACATGTCCCTTATCAGAACCAATCAAATGTTGCCATGTGCCCTCATTTGAACCAATATTTTGCTGTCATGTGTCGTTATTGGAACCCATTGGAAGTTGTGACATGTCTTTTTAGAGGAGAGAGAAGAAACCTCTCCTACTCTGGTTTAGCGATGAATTATTTTTTTGTTTCTCTCTCAGCATTCCCGACGATTTGAATCAATTAGCATTCACATATCACAATGTCCCAATTCTTGTCAATTTTGAATATGTCAGATGTCGATCGTTGATATGGCCTGATCTCCTGATATTACGAGACCTCCGACATGCAGGATCGTCGATATGAAATGCTTGTTGATCCTCTAATATGCAGTTGTTGATATCGTCGGGACTTCTAATATGTGGGATCTCTAATCGCTAATCAATGAATTTCTTCCAATATGCATTATACCTTGGAACCTTTGAACGTCGATATGTGATATACCATGACCTCTAATATTGTGATCGCCAATATCCCAGAGCCTCTTATCTCACTACACCTCTGATTTGCGGGACTTTCGATATGCAGGATTCTTCCCTACTTAAGGCTTTAACACCCTGAGCTTCAGTAGGTCAAAACTTTTGACCCACAAGTACATTTTTGTACTTTTGCATATCATTGGAAGGCTCTTATAGAGAAATTTCCAATGGAAGGGGTATGATTAGCCATTGAGCCCATTTGAAACCTCAAAATATGGCTCCAAACACACTACCAATCTTCTACTCTTGAACTCTCTGGACAACTAAGAATCAAATCCACAATGTGTCCTTAGCATGCACTTGTAGCTCCCACTAAATTCCATCCTGGGTTGTCACTCTGATCATGATTTGATACTTTCTCCAATAAGCCTTATACTATGATGATTCTCTACATCAAATAAGCCATCACTACTAGTATTTGTTGCAACAAGCAACCAAGCTTGTCTGGTTTACATCAATGCCAACACTCCTGCCAATTGTCAGGAAATCCAAATACCCAACACAACTCCTCAGCATTAGTGTTGAAATTAATTCCAACACACTTGAAAATTCCTTCTCTAAGCCACTCGCCATGCACACAATTCCAATTGTCCAACAATCTCCCCCTTTCACATTGATTGTAACACACCATTCTTCTCTCCAAGTGATGGCCAAACCTCAAGTTGCTTCCTCACATCTGGATGAGACACCAATGGTCTACTTTCTATCACAGATTATCAACAATGTTTCTCCCCCTTTGACATCAATGGCAAAGGGCTACAAGTTTCCTTTCTTTCCTCATGCAATCATCGATTGTGAGGACTAGAGTCTAGCTATGGGGATGCACATTTTTCCTCATAAACCTCTCTACCAGGATTGTTGCTGTCGCTGCTCCATAAACTGTGCAAATGTGATATGCTCCCCCTGAACATATATTTCCTATGATTTTTCCTTCTATTTTTAAACACCTTATGGCTTTTGGTTGAGCATCCTTTCCACAAATGCATCTTTTATATCAAAAATATTGATACCCATTAAACTACGCATGGTATTGCTACTGCTGCAAATACCTAGTTATAATGATGCAATTTGGATCGCCTTTCTTCATTGTTTTTGCTGCTTTCAAGATTTCTCTGATGTTATTGAGCATCTCCACTTCGACCCTTGAGATCATTCTCATATAATATAGAATCCTTTACAGCTCATACCATTTGCACCAAAAGAAATGATATAAATGGAACACTGTACCAGGCAAACTCTTGTATTTCTTTTCTAAAAAAGAAATGTCCATTTTCACATATGGTTTCTCAACATGAGTTCATTGGAACCAATTGACATAGCTATACCAACTGAGGGTTAATGTACATGAAAGAGCTTATAGCAATTGTGTTTCGTGAACACAAGACTGCTAAATATTATGAAACTTACAACTAAAATGAAATAAGATTATTTCACTACAGATGCAAACCTTTCCTTCGCTCAACAATCTTCTTTTCTGGGGCTACCTATTTTTTCCTACTACTACTTACCAAACCAACCCCCCCTGAGCCAATGTTCCTTGATCTCCTACAAAGCTATCTTCCCTTTGCTTGGGTACTAATCCTATGGACCTAATAGGACCGTGAGATTCATGTTGTTCCACAGTTCCATTTCATCCCTTCATCTTGTCACAACAGAAGATATTATTGTGTACTCCTCATGCTGGCTGCACTCCACCTTGATCCATCAGATGCACCATTTTGTTTATTCTTCTTGGTGACTTGCATCTGACTGATTTGGCCTCCCTTAAGGCCCTTCTCTTCCTTCACTGAAGAGAAATAGAGGATCTATTCCCCCTGAGAAGATCATACTCCTTCTTCTGCCAAACCTTCAAAGGTCGAGTTCTCATAGAAGCATTATCCTTCAGACTCTTCTTTGCACGGATCTGGGCTTCTTCTCTATTGCACATGGGTAGAGGAAATCTTTCTTTCACCTCCTCTTTCTTAACCCAAACCCTCTTGGGACCTTTCTGCCTTATAGAGGGATATGTTATAAGAGTAGGAGGATCATTCTCCTTATTTCATCCTCCTCTTTTCATCCCACTCTTATGACAGATAGCACCGAAGACATTCTTGGCTTCATTTTGTTGCATCGCCTAAACTGAATGCTTCGAATTCCAATGCATGCAGCAGACTTTCTTGTGTCCAAACTTTCCACAATTGTAGCATTTGATTCGGCCTAGGAATGGAGTATAGGAGTTACTCCTTTTGACAAATATTTTGTCAAAACTCATACCATGGCCAACATGCCTTCTCCCAGCCTTTTTGTTCATTCTTGGGTTGCTTCTACCCAACACATTTTGTTTCCTTGCATGCCATCTACAGTGTATGGCTTTATGTCCAAAATTTTTGCAAGAAAAACAAAAACCATGAAAATGATTTTGATGACAGAGGTTAACATTTCTTAGAAGGCCCTATCTTTAAGAAGGAGGGGTCCTCTGCTGACTCTTCTTCTGCATTCTATGATATGAAGCATTTTTATCATCCACTCTTCCTTACAACTACCTTGCCCTCTTCTGTTGGACTTGTTGTTGTTGCTGCTACTTTCTCTTCTCTTGCTGCTGTTACTACTTGGGTGTCTGTTGCACTATGGGCTACTACTTCTTAGCCTTTTGTTGTTGCTCCCTCCTGTTGTTGTTGCTACCCTCCTTGTTGCTGCTGCTATCCAACAACCTTTCTTTTATTTTTTTTTGAATCCTCAAGCCTTTGACATTGAGACAAATCTTTATTTGACTTATCTAAGTCATGTCTCAATGAGGCTAACTAAGTTTGTAGTCTTTCGCAGCAAGATTCATTTTCGCTCAACTGATGGGTTAATATCCCAGTCATCCTGCTAGCCTCTTCTTGTTAAGAATTTAGTTCAACTATAGTTTTTCTCAACTTCTCATTCTCAAGCTCATAGAGTTTCAATTTCTCTTCTTAATTGAGATTTGCCTCTGATAAGTCCTTGATCTCCTTTACAACCCATGTCAACCTATTCCTAGAAAAGATCCCTTCATCTGTATCCTTTTCTTCACCAGTAGAGGTGCTAGCTTCTAAGACACATGGTCTCTCTTCTGAGACATCTTCCTCATCAGCAGAAATGTGATGAGAATCAACTTCACCATGTTCTAGTTTGTTGCTAGACAGCAGGGCTCCTCAGCCTCTTCTTGAGCCACATGGCTATCCCCACCATATAGACATTGCAGTTTATTCAACACTTCTTTTGTTGACTCAGAATGCCTTACTTTATAAGCATCTGACTCAGATAGCCCTTTCAATATTACCTCCTTGGATTTTTCATTCTTTTCTCCACTTAGTATGCAGAGCCATATATAACTATCCATGGACATCAAGTTGGCTTCCATTCTAAGCTTCCAAATTTCATACCAGAGCTCATGGCCTGATCTATCTAAGAATGGAACTCCTTCAACTACTAACCAAAATTCATTAGCCATTGTTTCCCTCTAATCTACCTTCCAGCTATTAATTTATTCCTGAAGGAACTTGGCTCTGATACCAATTGTTGGAAACAATGTTAATACTGAGAGGGGGGTGAATCAATATTATGGCTAATTTTTAACTTATTTATGCCAATTTACTTTTCCTTTTTAATTTGGCATGCATCCATATAACCAACAATAATAAATAATGTGGTAGCAACATAAACTCAACACACACACAAACAAACCATAAGCATAGTACACATTAGACACAAGTTTTTCACATGGAAACCCTTCTGGGAAAAAACCCACAAAGCTTGTTGTTGTTATTGATGTAAATAAGAGCTTCTACTCTATTACATATATCTATTTTGTGAGTACCCACTCACAGGAAGAACCAACTCCCTTTGATTGTTTGCTAGAAGCGACTATCAGGAAGCACCAACTCCCTCTCTTTGTAAACACTCGTGCAACTTTCCAGAAGCACCATGTGAGGCACTAAAATCATGGATTTGTTTCAAGCACCAACTTACAACTACTTGGATATTTGCAAGCACCAAATTGCAGGAGGCACCAACCCCCAAGCCTTCCCAAGCTCCACTAGAGATGGAAGCACCAACTTCCTATATGCAGGCACCCACCAACATTCAAATAGGAATTGAATTTTCATTGTAGTTTGGAAGCAACTATGCCAGATAACAACTATTATCACAAAAATTTGATCATCTAGCCATAATGTACTAGATGGATCGAAGTACACCAAGTAGGGCCAATTTTACCACAGTAAAATTTCTTTCACAGTGAGAAATTACTTAATAAACCACATTTATTAAGTCATTTATAATTAAACCCATGAAGAGTAATTAAATAAATCACTATTTATTATATTGTCTTATACGAATAATTAATTAAACCATTTTTTAATTAATATTCCTTGTCACATTTGACCCAATTATGAGAAATAAATAGATAAATCATTAATTATCTTATTTTTCTCTAGGAATAATTAATTAATCACTAATTAGTTATTATTCCTTGTCAAGTTTGACTAAATCCCTTAGGAATAATTAAATAAATCAATATTTGTTTATTATTCCTTAACCATATTTCTTGAGATGATAACTAAATCATATATTTATTTGTTATTTCTAGATAAAATTTTAAATACTTTTTCCCTCCAAACCAAATACAATAAAATATTCCAAATGGTTAATTCTAGAATGGGGTTAATAATATTTTATTATTGCTCATTATTGGAGGATAACCTAATATTTTGTTATAAATAGAAGGGTTTTCCATTCATTCTTCACTTTCGATTATTTTCATCATTGCACTCACTATTGCAACTCTGATTATTATCATTGTCGCACACCATCTTCATTTTCATTTGAGTTCTCATTGAGCTCAAACACTCTGTTTGCTGGGTTTTACACAATATAGAGGAGAGAGACTCTAGAAAAGCTTAATACATTGAGGATACCCAAGAACCCATCCCATAGAGGGGGACTAGAAACATTATTTGTTCCCTTCACAGGTGTTGTTTAATAAAATATATTCTTTATATATCTGGTTTCCATTGGATTATTGGAGATATATGTGCTTATTTTACTATTCCATTTTGTTGTTTAACTATGTCTGTGTCATATATTAGGGCTTCGACAGGTTTTGTTTCTATCATTTGTTGCATATCTACACTTTTTAACAACCATTTTTATTGTTAGGGTTGTTTGTCATCCACAGCCTAAAGTAGTTTCTTTTCAAACACATTCGAGAAGAATTATACATAACAACAGTTTTTTATCTAATCTCACTCTACTACACTTTGCAGCTTTCTGCAACACTCTTCAGCAACCCACTAATATGCTCAACATCAGTCAATAGCCACTGTCCATGTATCCCTCTGATCTCTACTCTTCATTAGCAGTCACTTCGTTCTCAGCCTTTCTTCTTTCATAGCACACAATATGCCCTCGACCTTGCTTCCCACAACACGTGCTCAGTTCTTAGACTTTTCTCACAGCAACTCAAAGGCACCTTCAGCCTTCCACATAGTGCACAGGTACTTCAGCCTTACACAGAGAGTGTTGCTCTCGGGGTCTCTTTTCTTCTACTAAGGCACTATCGACCTTTACACACATAACTAGCTCTCACTTAACCTCTCATATTAGTGCACTTAATCAAAGCTCTTTCCTCTTGGTTGTATGGAAACAATATTGTTTTCCCCACAACTTGTTCATTAAAGCTCTTGGGTTTTATCCCTTTGTTGTTCACACAATTGATGTTGTCCCCCTTTCGATGCTACGACATTGTCAATGCTGCCACATTGTCCTCAGGCATCACTAAACACTGTACTTAGGCATGGCCTCTCCACACTTTTGTTGTGTCTACCACTGGCTAGACCACTTGAATACTCAATCCCAGGCACAGTCCACCCTTTCTATAGCTCTCCCATCACTGAGACTCACTATGCACTTCAAGGCTCTCAGAGCTTGACAACACTTCATCATGGCTTCTTTGTACATCAGGCACGGACATTTTGTGGACCATTTTCCTTGTTGCCTTGTTCTTAGAGACCTTTGACTAGTCCAGGAGAGTCACCATTCATCCTGTGACCAAACCTCTATTCCACATTCACTCCTGCAGTTGCCGACCCATACACCATCAATACACCTTTGTACTAAGATATCAGAGTTTTTCATCCCAATGCCACAGTGGCACAATGTTTGACATTGTTGATTTTCGATCTCTGATATTCAAGCCCCTTCTGCTTTAGTTCCTTGCTGCATCTTGACCATAGGATTGGGTGTTGTGACTGAGGGATTAGCCTTAAGGTTCTAAGCCCTTTAACATTGTTTTGAGGGACTTTTCTCCTTTGTATTGTTCTTTATCAGAGCTTTTCCTCTATCAGAACTTTATTCACAAACAAACATATGAACAACGAATTATGATCATCCTTGGCCCTTTTTGTTCTATCCCCTTTTCAAATTTCTCTTCATAGGACCAAGGGCGATGATCGAGTTCCATGACCTAAGGTGCTAAGTATTTCAGCGTTGTGCCAAGAGCCTTTTTCCTTTGTTAAGTACTACGCCATTGGTTTTGTGTTTATTCCACAACCAAATGCCTAACACTATCGGAGCCCTCTTATTGGGGATTTCAACTTATTTCCTATATGTGAGTAATAACAAACCGAGGTGGCCAATGCGCCAAGCATTACAAACCTTCGATTTCCAATCACCGATGTGACATCATCACCTACCATGTGGAATTCCCTAAGTGGTGACATGTGTCAGCCAAATATTGCCCATTAGGCCACTAAAAATGGTCAAACATGCCTGCCATGTTTCCTTCCATACCGCCATGTCATGCTAACATCAATAGCCACGTGTCCTTTATCAGAACCAATCAAATTATGCATTGTTTCCTCATCTAGACCAATCCTATGCTACCATGTGTCCTGATTGGAACCCACCAGATGCTACCACGTGTCCTATCAGAGGAGAAAGAAACAACATCACCTACTTTGTTTTAGCAATGAATTACTTTTGTGTTTCTCATTCGACATCCCAATGGTTTAACTCAATCGGCGTTCGAAGATTACAATGTCTCAATTCTTGTCACTTTTGAATACACTAGACGGCGAATGTTGATATGGCCTGGTCCCCCAATATTGTGAGACCTTCGACATGTGGGATTGCCAATATGAAATGGTTGTTGATCCTCTGATATACAATCGTCGATATCAGTGGGACTTCCGATATGCGAGATCGCTAATCGCTAATCAGTGAACTACTTCCGTCATGCACTGTACCTTGCCAGAACCTCCAAACACCGATATGCAATATTTCGGGACCTCTGATATTATAATCAACGATATCCTGGAGCCTCCGATCTCACTGCACCTCCGATTTGTGGGAATTCCAATATGTGGGATTCTTCCATGCTTAAGGATTTAACACCCTCAACTTTAGCAGGTCATACATTTGACCCACAAGTCCATTTCTGGACTTCTGCATATTGTTGGAAAGCTCCTCTAGAGAAATTTCCAATGGAATGGGTCTTATTAGCCATTGAGCCCATTTGATATGTCAAAATATGGCTCCAAACACATTGCCAATCTTCTGCTCCTTAACTCTCCAGACAACTAGGAATCACATCCATAATGTGTCCTTAGCATGAGGCCTGCAGCTACCATGGACTTCAATCCTAGGCCATCACTTTGATCATCATTTTCTAGCTTCTCCAATAAGCCTGCTACTGTGATGATTCTCTACATGAAGCCTGCAGCTAGCATGAGATTCCTCTTGAGCCATCACTACCAGCATCTGCTGCAACAAGAAACCAAGCTTGGCTGGTTGACATCAATGCCAACACTCCTGCTAGCTGTTAGGAAAGCCAAATTCCCAACACAACTCCTCAGCATTACTATTGACATAAATGCCAACACACTTGTAGATTCCTTCTCAAAGCCACTGGCCATGCACACAATGCCAACTGTCTAACACCCTTTGTGCATTATGACTATTTATGTATCTCAATTTTCTTGATTAATACTAAGTTTTCAAATTCACATTTTTTTTTTATCTTATATTATTTAAATATCAATAACCAACCAAGTGAATATACAAGGAGTGGAATTATTAACATTTTACAATATTTTTATTAAACCTAATAAATATGGATTTTTTATTATTATGGTTCACAATGTTTTTAAATTTAGAAAATATTTTATTTTTATTTAAAAAAGAGACATGTCAATGCCATGTTGAAAATGGAAGGAATCACACATCACCCTCATATTTAACTTTAGAATACCCCTCTTAGTGGAAAAAATATTAAAATATTCTTGATCTAAAAAATGATATCAACATAACTTGAACAAAGCTTAAATAAACACTTACACAAAAAATTAAAAAACTAATAAAAATAAGTTGTGTGATACAAGTCAAAATAAAAGAATACTTTAAGATTGGTTTCTGAGAAACGAGTGCATATTTGAATTTAAAAAATAAGAAGGGATTTGTTTTGGTAAATTGATACATTGTATTGCCAAAAAATCAGGATTACATAGTTTTTCCAATTTGCACTCTCAAGATTTTAGCCTCCTCAAATCATTACTCTTGGAACTAAGAGGTTTTCATTTCTCGATGCAATACTGGCAGCAAAATTCACAAAATACAACATTACACCATAACCGGCACATAGACTACGATAGAATAAACACATCATAAAGTCAAAATCCCTTTGAACTAGGTGTAACCAAAACACAAGAGACACAGAACTACAAACAAAACCAACAAGAACTCTAATCATTATTTCAGGACAAAATTTTCTTTGGTAGCCTTATGTTTGAATTTTGGTGGATCTAACAAATCCTCACTATCGGATTGACATGAAATATGGCCCTCCACATGATCAAGGAAATAATTAATCATTTCCAAGAAGAAGCGTTGATTTTTTAGTGTCCCTTTTATGTCTTCCAAAGTAATGAATATGTTATACCACTCCACTTGCTTAACTTACAAGACCAAACCCATCAAAGTCTTCATTTGGCAATGCAATTCCATAGAATTCATATATTGCTTCTTCCTTCTCTTGGGGTTCCCAGGGTCACGAGCCCGAGTCGACATATCCTCCAAGTTCTTAGAATCAAAGTGGGGTTGTCTGTCAACCCTAGCTTGAGTCTTCAATTTATGAATCTCCTTCCTTGTTTCCAATGGAACTGCATTGAAGTAAGTCACAACCAAGTCATGAGAAGCAATTCTCGCTCCTCTCTTCCCTTGTGGACCACTACCCCCCTCATGTATAACACATTCGATGTCTTAGCGGCTTGAATAGGACCATGAGGGAACATCTGGAACAACTACTATAAATACCTCTATGTGCAAAGAAAAAGTGATAAAACTAGACACATCCACACAAAATTAGAGCTCCAACCCACCAAGTCATCCCCAAAGCTTATGATGTAGACCTTAGACTCAAATGAAGCACTTAAGTGTTGAACATAGGTCACGGTAGCCTTTTCAGAGGACACAATCCCCAACAACATTAAATAAATGCTCAGACTCACACGTAAAAATGGACCCTAGACACATAAGACTCTAAGACACCCAAGAAAACCAACCCATGAGATCCCTTCAACCCATAGTTTACATTTTACGAGATTTCACACACCATCATTAATACAAGCTATATCCACCAACCTAGGCATTGACAACTCAAGGAAACCCTAGAACAAAGGACATGGACAAGCTACAAGCCTCCCCAACCCAGACAAGAAGATTAAAATTAAAGCCTCCAACCCCAAAGAAATTAGACTTATCACCACATTCACTACCAGAGGATTAACATTAAAAATAATTTCCCAACAATGAAAGTAATCGTCCTAATTTTTAGCGTGTGGGGTTATAAATGATGCCCATACTAGCCACTGTACTTTAAGGTTCTAAGCACCCAAACATAGACCACGACTCTAAGAAAACTCCATCACTTCCACCAATATCTTCGCAGTCTAGTGACCTCTATCTTCATCATCTCAATCACATACCCAAGCCTAAATACATAACTCCGTTCACTACTAGATGGCATGAATAGGGAATTTTAGAACCTACCCTCACCTCCACTTAAACCACCTCAAGCAACTTCCAAAACTTCATTTGGGTAGGTATATAATGAACGATTCCATCCAGCGTTTTGAATGAAATTTCATGCAGAGAACTAGCCACACACCCCTCGTTAATACACATTACGTCTGGGGTGACAGGCATAGCCTCCAAAACCCCCCTATAAATGAATTCACACCCCATTTGCGAAAAAAGCAAAAGAGAAATTGAAAACACAAATAAAGGATAAAAAAATTCATAAAACATATGAGAATGCATGTACGAGCAACACAATTACTAATAATGACATTAGTGCTCCAAATAGTTATTGGGTCAGGCTTATTTAATTAATGGGAAATATATGTACCAAATAACTTATAATTAAACGTTCAATAACAAACTTCTTAATTGATGACAACTATAACAATGGTGTAATTATTATTTTCATAGTTCACATAATGTATTATTTAAAAAAAAAACAAATAAAACAAAATTATAATTCACGTCATTTTAAAAAATATTGTAGTCAATTCAAAGAGTTGTGGACAGGTGAATCCAATATTGTAGCCAATTGAAAGAGTTGTGGAAACGTGAATTCATTATTAATTTGGTGTGGAAAGCGTAAATTCATTCTGTATCCTTTGATTAAGAGGAAACTTGGTTTGCAGGTTAATAGAAAAAATTGGGAACCACCTAATTCCATTTTCTCATTTCATATGCGTAATAATTAGAAAATTCTAATTAAATTTACATTAAAAGGAAAAGGATTACATACTCAATTAGCTAGGAAAATCTAGATGACAAAGAAGAGACTAACTAGGCCTTACATATAGTACCTAAATTGTTTATGATAAAATCGTAAACAATTAGGTCGGCATTCATGGAACTTAATAAAATTCCAATCCTAATTAATAAGTTATAATTTACATTACCTTAAAAAAATTATAATGAAAGAAAAAAACTATGAAAAACAAATAATCAATATTTTTTTTAAAGGAAAGGTATATTCATTCTCTATCTAATCATTAATCATTAAGAACAATCCCATAATGTGGGTTATTGGAGCAATATGGAACACATACATTCTTTTTCATTTGTATTTCTACTCGGTAGATATCAAGTTTTAATTAATAAAGAAAAAGTGTAACCTTAGTAAATTAATTAGGGAAGGAGGTTTGGCTCTTTCTTCCTTTTGCTTTTGGAAATTCCATAAATAGTAAGGAAAACTTGGTGACATTGGTTACACAAGAGAACTACTCTTTTTTTAAGAACCTTATTATGAATAGAGAATGTATTATGGGTTTGTGATTTATCCTTTGGAACTTATGGAAAGAAAAGAATGCTTGAATTTGTCAAAGCAAGTGGTGGTCAATACGTACACTCAAAGAAGTGATAATGAAAAATATGATGGAAACATCCTCAATGTTGGTTTACTCTCTCCCACTAGATGGTTTTATCAAATTGAATTTGAATGGGGCATGAAAGGGCATTCCTAGTATTGTGGGTTATGGAGGCCTCTTCCATGATTAAAACTCTAAGGTTTTGAGATTTTTTTAGTAGTGTTTTGGGGGTTGGAGAAAGGCATACATATTTCCTTCATGAAGGCTTTTAGTTGTTGTAGATTGATGGTGGTTTGAATATTGTTGTTCAATGTGTAGAAAAGTTTTTAAATGGGCAACCATTAGGTAAGAATGTGAAAAGTTGGTGATTGGAAAGTATTGTTCGTAGCGTGAATCTTTTGCTATGTAAATTGGAATTTATTTTTGTCTAACATTCTCAAATATTGGCTAACAAGGTCACTTATTTTCTTGCAAATCTTGGTTGTATTTCTTAAGATTTATATCTACATGTAGATTGGATTTTTGATAGATAGGAGATGGATTTATAACCCCTTGAATTTTTACTAGAGGAAAATAGTATTATCCCCGATGGGGGTGTCAATTAGCATTTATCGGAACCATTGTGATGTTTGCTTCACTTAGACTTTTCCTCCCAAAGTAAAGCGTGGTATTGGATAGTTAGGATGGTAGTTTTCTATGTGGGAGTGGATTTTTGCTTTAAATTTTCAAGCATGAGATGTTGGTTGATGTATGAGCTTTGTGCGGGTAGATGCAAGGATTTTGCCTTGCCTGCCAATTTTTTTTACCTCCTGGTACCATATTGTTGTATTCCATGTTTGTGATAAAGGTTTTTCTTGATCTATCCTTCTTATTGGACTATGGTCTTCCTTTATCAGCTAGTGATTATGTGGGTCTCAAGTTCTTTACATGGGATCAATGTTTTGAAGGTAGTTTACTTTCCCTTTTATTTTTTGAGTTGCTGATTAATTCTTTGTTTCACTTGCGAGTGTATTTGGATTATGGTGTGTATTCTAATGATAGTATATTTGTGTTTTTAACTCTTGCATCATTGAGTAATTTTCTACTTCACTATTGGGTTTTTATGATCATTGGGGTTATATTGTATCGTAAGAGTATGAGGGGCCACACATTTCCATTTATTTGGACCATGATCAGTGATGGTGGTATCTTTAGGTATTTTGTTATTAGTCTTCATATGCTACATCTTGGTTTCTATAGGATAGGCACATAGTGTATTTTGGTGCCAACTCTTGTGTCTTGCAACATTTTGGAATGATTTTAATTGCAAATTTCTACGGTGTTAAAGGTGGTTGTTCCTTTTGATCTATGTTGGAAGAGAACATAGAGATCTTCTTTTAGATCCCTATAGTACTAGTGTAACCCCTCATTGTTATTAGTGCAACCCCCTTATTATATTGTTGTGCCCATGTAGTCCCCATATTATTATTATGGTGCCCCATAGAAGCCCACTATTGTTATTGTTGTGCCCTTACATTATTATTGTTATGTTGGCTCTGATTATATTATGACCCCTTAGACTCCTATATATAGAAAGGAGGTCTTCTCATTTGTATCATCCAAGAATTGTTCATTTGTGTAATGTAAAGGAGGTTTCCCCCCCAAAAAGGCTGATTTCTAAGGTGTTGATCTTTCTTTTCTATCTTTTTGTGAGCTGGTTTCATAACATCTTCTAGGAAGGTCATCTAGCATATATCAAGGAGTTATTATTTGTGACTACATGAATCCTCAAGGATTGGTTTTGCTTCAAATTTCCTTTGCAATACATGGATAATTACCTACAAATTATCAAAATTGCTTAGAGTCTCAATATCTACAACAAGATGTTTTTGGCTATAGTTTTTTTGTGGAAAGTTTGTATTGATATGTTGTAAATCGATTGTTTCTTTACTGGGGTCTTGATTTTTCTCTTGTAATAATTTTTTTGGATTAAATGGCCATATCATGAGCCTTTAGCTCTATATGTGTGGGGTTGGATTTGGAGCTTTCTATGTGAACCTTGGCATGACATCTAAACTCTTTTCATTATGAATATTAATGCTAACAATTTACCCAAAAAAAGGTAAGGAAAATATTAGTTAAATTTTCAATATATAACCTTTATGCTATTTAAATAATTTTTTATTTTATTTTTTACACATAAGTTATGTATTCATAAAAAATATATATATTAAGCCAATAAATTTTTTTGCATATATATATATATATATATATATATATATATATATATATATTCCATTTAAAATATTAAAAAAGAATTATTATTATGTAATGAATTATTATATATGCCATATTACTAAAACAATAATTCAATTATGATTATTAAATTAGTATATAACATAATTTTCAAATTAAAAAATATATATCTTTATATTTATATGCAAATATTATCTTTTCATTTAAAAACTAAAAAAAAAATTATTGTATAACAATAATTTAACTAAAATCATTAAACTAGTACGTATTATATAATATAGGTTTCAAATTAAAAAATATAATAATTTATTCTACTATATTCCTTTTGTAAGTAAGAAATCTACTTTCTATTAGCTAAAATATGTTACATAAAATATAGTCCAAAAGTCACTATGAGGCCTGGAACCGAGCCTAAATTGAGAAGACCTAGAAGTGGGCCATTTTCTCGTGAAAGGGAAACCAGATGGTCCCTTGAATAGAGTAGAGTTTTGAAAGTATTACATAGTCCAAGAAAAAATCTAAACTAAGCTTATTAAAATAACTTCAGTCATCAAAACTAGAGCCATCAATAATGGCATCATGTGGAGATCTAAGAAGAAATAAAAGAAAATGAAGATACATGTAGGTTTTAACCCTGTACAAAAATTACTTGCAAATGGATTCTTAAAAAATAGAAAATAAACAATGGTGAGTGCATAAAAGATAAAACATATATAAACATATATTTTCCCCTGGATCCCAAAACTAGGATGACAAGATTGATTTTTCATAATATTCCTTTTAATGTTACAATACATATATATACATGCTGAAGCATCCATAAACTCCAATCCATTAACCTTGGATTAGAACATAACGGTAGTTCGCTTGACCAGATCTACAAAATACCATGGGAAGATAACCATCATGCCCAAAACCATGTGCGAAAACCATGCAAAAAACCATAGGTAGGTCCGCCCACCTAATATAGGTTCCAAAAAACAATTCTCAGGACGCTGCCCCAGACCCTGTTCATGGGTGCTGTTGCCTCCCTGAAAACCCGCCAATAGGGGGATCTACCCCCCCATGACCCCCACGCTACGCCTAGTGCAACAAAGGGGATACTAGCTGCCCCCCCTCTAACCCCCTAACTTTGCACCTCAGGTTAGTCGTGGAAATAATATAACACACACCCAAGATTCTCCCACTTGTTGTTTTCTTTCCATAGGGGCCCACAGGAGAGCTTAGTCATTGGTCCATCCCTGCAATACCTATTGTCTCTCTACAACAAGAGAACTTCTCAGTGCTCACAAACTTTGTCAATGCATCTGCAGTATTCTTCAAAGTGTCCACCTTTACTAGGAATAACTTTTTGTCCTCAACCATATCCACCACAAAGTGATACTGAACATCAATGTGCTTTTTCTTTGAATGATAAGCATGGTTCTTTTCCAAGAAAATTTCACTTTTCTTGCCACAGTCTATCCTTATATCTTGTTGTACTAACCCCATACATGAACACAACCTCTGGAACCAAATTGCTTCCTCGCTTGCATGAGTGGCTTCCATGTATTATGCCTCTGTAGTTGAAAGTTCCACTACAAATTGTCTCTTACGCATGCAAATAACTGCACCTCTAAACAGGTTAAACACATACCCACTTGTAGATCTTCTCTAATCTATATCTCCAGCCCAATCTACATCAACAATGCGATGGATGTCCAAAAATCCGTCCAATCCCACTCTTCCTTATTACCACATACCATAATCACTAGTGCCATGCAAATACATACAAACCCAATTCAGTGTTGTCCAATGCTCCTTCCCTGGTTTTGACATAAACCTGCTCAATAATCCCACTACATGTGCATTGTCTAGTCTAGTACAGAACATTGCATACATCAGGCTATCGACTGCACTTCCATATGGAACACGCGACATGTCCTCTTCCTCTTTTTGTGTCTTGGGACACTATTCATCAAATAAATTTACACCTACATGAATAGGAACCTTCATTGGTTTAATATACTGCATATTAAACCACTGCAGTATTGTCTTAACATACTTCCTCTGGTTTAACCAGAGCTTCCTCTTTACTCGATCCCATTTAATTTCCATGCCCAAAAGATAGTTTGTAGCACAAAGATCTTTCATGGCCAATTTGGAGGACAATTGGGTCTTCAAATCCTAGGTAATTTCTTTGTTATTTCCAATCGGCAACATATCATCCACAAACAAGACCAAATAAATAACATGATCACCAATTAATTTAATATACACACATTGATCTGCTTTACTTCAGGTGAAGCCAAGTCCTCGTATAAATGTATCAAATTTCTGATACCACATCCTTGGTGACTATTTTAACCCATATAGAGACTTTTTTAACCTACATACCAATTATTTCTTACCCTTCATCGCAAAGCCTTCAGGTTGCTTCATGTAGATCTCTTCTTCCATATCCTCATGAATACATGTTGTCTTCACATCCATCTATTCTACCTCAAAATAAAAAGAAAAAGAAATAGATAAAAGTAATCTAATAGAAGCTACCTTGGAAACAGGAGAAAAATATCACCAAAATCAATTCCCAACACATGGGAATAAACTTTTGCTACCAACCGTGATTTGTATTTATCCACCTTGCCTTCTGCATTCATCTTCTTCTTAAACACCCATTTTCTTCTAGTGTGCTTAATTCCAGCCGAAAACTCCACTAAATCCGAAGCCTCATTTTTTTCCAAAGATGGAATTTCATCAACCATGGCCTCTTTCCATAGTTTTCCATCCTTTCAATGTACTACCCCCCTCATAGTTCTGGGATCATCATCAGTAATAGATAAATAAAAATTTGAACAGAAAGTAGATGGACTATACCTTTCTCGTCGCCTTGTTTCTAAAACTGATCTTCTCACAACTGGAGTTTGTGGCTCTTCATGTTTTGATTCATCTTCTGTTGTAGAGTCTGATTCTTCCTCGTTTAGCTCAAAATATATCTTCTCACGTTCTTTTGGTAGGACTTCATCTTTAATAACATCTTTCACCTCTCTAAACACCACATCTTGGATGTACACAACCTTCCTTGTTTCTTGGTTCCAAAGCTTATAACCTTTCAAACCATACATATACCCAATAAATATGCACCTTTTAGATTTACTATCCAACTTGGTTCTTTTCTCCTTTGGAACATGTACATATGCATCACAACCAAATACCCTTAGATGTGAAAGGGAGGGTTTCTTACCAATCCATACCTCTTGTGGAGACTTATCCTCCAACGTTGATGAAGGTGATCTATTGACTAGGTAACATACAATCTCTATCACCTCTGCCCAAAATTATTATCCTAACTTGACACCATCGAGCATGCTTCTTGTCTTTTCCATCAATGTCCTATTCATTATTTCAGCAACTCCATTTTGTTGAGGTGTGCATGGAGTAGTCTTTTGCCGTGCTATACTACACCTTTTACAGAACTTTTCAAATTCCTTCTTGTAGAATTCTCCATCGTTATTTGTCCTCAGCACCTTTATCTTCTTCTTTGTCTGGTTTCCCACCAAAGGCTTAAATTATTTAAACCTTTCAAAGACTTCAAATTTCTTCCTAAGGAAATATGTCCATGTATTCCTTGAGAATTCATCTATAAATGATACATAGTACACATACTTATCCAGTGATGGAACCAATACAAGTCCAAACACATCACTATGCACAAGCTCTAATATCCCTTTCGCCCTCTTAGCAGCAGAGGTTAAACTCACCCAATTCTGCTTCCCATATACACAATGTTCACAAAAATTAAAATCCAAAGAGAAATTAGAGAACCATACCATTACCATGAAGTATTCGAATGCCCTTCTCTCCAATATGTCCAAGCCTTTGATGCTATAAAATGGTCTTTTCTCTAGAGACCACTAGCTTCCCTGCTCCACTTTTAGGAACTAAAGAACTATTGCACCCATAAATAATGGTGCTACCTAGAACCTTTTACAGAGTTCCAATCCGAACTCCCCGCATCAATACTAGTGCTCTCGGAACCATCTTGCAGGTATATTTCTCGAACACTATTTTTACACATGCATCATCCATCTTCCTTACAGAAATCAGATTTTTGGTCAATGTAGGAATATGAAAAACACCCAAAAGTATTCTAATCCTTCCACCTTGTAACTTTAGCTTGACTTTTCTGTGACTGAAAATTCTATCCTTCCTGTCATCCCTTAAGAAGACATCACCACCATCATATTTCTCATACTCACATAACCACTCCCTGTGGAGAGTGAAGTGAAAGGATGCACTTGAGTCAATCAACCATGCCTCATGATCTACATGTATACTTGAAGAAGAAGCCAAGTACAAATCCCCACCTTCATCTGAGGTGGTTTTCGCCTCTGCAGAAGGAGCATCGTCAAATCCCTTTTCTTTCTCAGGAGATTTAGATCTACAATCCTTTTTGAAGTGCCCTTCCTTTTTGCATTTCCAGTACACCTTTACATGTTTTCCTGGATATTTAGATGTCCCTCTAGATTTATATCTCCTTCTTGAAGACTTTTTTTGTTTCTATTATGGGATTGTCCTTGTATAGACAAGGCATCACCATTCTAGACCTCCATATTTTTTGTCTCAGCTCCTCCCACAACAAGGATGAGACTATTTGATAAAACTGCAAGGTAGTTGTATTTCTACCTATTGCAACAACCAGACTATCACACGAATTGGGTAGAGAACACAACAAACTGATGCACTTATGTTAATCTAATATTTTAATATCAATAGATAACAACTCGCTTACTACAATATTAAAGGCATTCAAATTCTCTCTCACCGAATCTCCATCCTTCATCCTTAGGTTATACAGTCTTTTCCTTAGGAACAATTTATTCACTAGAGACTTAGATTGGTACAAAGTCTCTAACTTGTCCCATAAATCGTTTGCTAAAGCTTCCCCTAATACATTCAACAATACTGAATCTAAGATACACAACCGTATTTTTCTCTTTTCTTTTTGATCCAACTTCTTCCAGTCTTTATCAGACATTGTTGCTAGTTTAGTACTCAGATCTATTGTGATCCACTGATCTTTATCCACCATTGGATCTTCCATCTTGAGTTTCCACAACTAAAAACTTTGACCACTAAATTTCTTGATATTTATATTTCCACTACTCGACATCTTATTTCACCACCAGAATCAATCCCACAAATCTCCCACTGAACATGGTCTACCACAGGCCTGTGAAAAACCCCTCAACAATAAAGGCGTCCCCTTGAAGCTGAAACAACTCTAATACCAAATGTATGTTTTTCCCATGTATAGAAATTACCTGCAAATGAATTCCTAAAAACAAAAAATAAACAATGGAAAGAGCATAAAACATAAAACAAATATACATAAAGATTTTCCCCTGGATTCCAAAATAGGGACGACTAGATTGATTTTTCATTATATTCCTTTCAATGTTAAAATATATATATATATATGTATACATGCTGAAGCATACATAAACCCCAATCCATGAACCCTAGATTAGAACATAAATGTATTTCCCTTAAACAGATCTACAAAACACCATGGGAAGAAAACCATCATGCCTAAAACCATGTGTGAAAACAATGAACAAAACCATAGGTAGGTCAGCCCATTTAATATAGGGTCCAAAAAAAAATTCCCAGGGCACTTCCCGGGACACTGTGTAGGGGGTCTACTACCCCCCCGTGACCCCCCCCCCCCCCCACTGGCATGACACAGCGAAGTGGGTGCTTGCCCACCCCCCTCTAATCCCACATCTTCGCACCTGGGGCTAGTCATGGAAAGAATATAACACACACCTAACACTAAAAAGGAAACCTCATTAGGCCATTTGCTTTCCTTTGGAGCTAGATGCAGCTTGCTACCCTTTGTTTCCACTTGCTTCATCGACTCTTGTGTTATCCAGAGACTCATCATCCACCTTTTCCTCGACGATGAGGTAACCATAAGAGTTGGGTGTCTTTTTGAGAGGGCTCTTTAACAGTAGTTTGGGCTGCATAGGTGGGGGAATTATTTGAGTTGCATGCCTTTGATTCAATATTTGGGTTTGGAGAATCATGGACAGTAGGACTTATGCTTTGCACTTAACCTTCCAAGAAATTAGTGAGAAGAGGGGATTCAGGCTGGTGGCTGGAATTTCTATCCTCAGAACTATCCAAGGAATTGGAAGAATCCACAGGCTCAGGAGGGAAATCTATGCATATGCATCTAGAGAGATGGTGCAATAAGAGGCATGTTCCACTGAGAAGAGAATTTGTTTATGTCATTCATATTTATGTGCCCACTCTAGATGACTCCATAGTATAGAGGTGATGTGCCAACAAATTTCGGATGACTGAGTGTCCCTCACCAATTCTTCTGCATTTGTTGGCCTATAGTGTAATAACCCCATGAAAATGACTATATGACTTGTTTTATTTAATTTTTCATTGAGCAAATTAATTGACATATGATATATATTATAACGTAGATATTATTTGGAAACAATGAAATTACGGAATTATTTCAATGTTCTCATCCTCTTAGGGAAAAGTTAAAGGCTTCCATGAGAGATTAACCCCTAATAATCACGAAAAAATAATTGGAGTTGGTTGTTCTTAGAGAGGAAGAAATAAAACAAATAAATCCTCCTTCTATTAGTTTCTCGTGGAAAAAAATAGAAGAAGAAAGAAAACTTGATAGACCACAATATTTTTTGGCTAGAGATAAATGCCATTGTGTAGATTTTGTGAAAAATAATGGTGGGAGATAATGACGGTTCTTGAAGAAGAAAATTCCATTGGAAGAAAGACTTGTATAACCCAGAGAATTTAACACGACGCTGCTAAGGGTTCGGGATGTGCAAATCGAGAGAATAACTCATACATTTCTATTGTTTTCTTCTAATAGTTAGAGGATAGCTTGGGGTGGGGCAAATGAATTCTTGGTTCAAGGAAGGGTGGAATGTGGAGGCCTTTAGCCCTTTCTTGAAAGGTGTCCTATAAGTATAGGTTAAATTTCTAAATGTATGAGTGACTAAGAATATACGCATTTATATGGAAGAAAGTTATTATATCGGCTAGCTATCTATTTTGTAGAAAATGATGTACATAAAAACATATACTTGCATAAGGGCACAATGTTTTGTGCAAAAGAAAAGAATATTTATGAAATATTGTATGAAAACTAATTATGTATTTTGGAGGAGATGGAGGAGTTATGGACTCTAGAAAGAAGTAAAATAGTAACACCCATAAATAAAGAAATGTCATATTGACTAATTATAATTGTTATAGGTGATGGAAGGCACATAGGGCTAAAACAGTATCTATTTGGGTTTTTTCTTGTATATATAGTTATATGTAGCAATTATAGTAGGCATTTTCTTTTAGAAAAAAAAGAGAATGTCAACCAGGATAGAAGGTAAATTGTATGAAAATTCTTGTAGTTAAATTCCAGTCCTGAATGATGGATTAAGGCTCTGAGGAATAACAAGATTCCCCATTATAAGAATCCCATGAATCTTTGGTCTAGTATATGGAATTTTCTTTTAAAATATAGATATAAAATATAAATGGCCTAACTCCAAATGTGGGAAAGTAAACATAGGAAAAGCATCATAAAAACGGTCTTACAGATAACCATTAGTATTCATATCTGTAATATAAAAAATATCAGAAAATTGTCTAAAAACAAACTGATGAAATAAAACTAAATAAATAAGTACAATTTAGTTCTTTTAGAAAAAGTAAATATATACCTGAGCTAAACAAGGAACTTTGTAAAAACAAAATATCTGCGTACACCTATACATATACATATATACTCAAAGAATAAGAAAGAGTTTGAACCCAATCTCTTATAGGAACTTGAAATATCTGTAATTACTTTGTATTATGACATGGCATAAATATTCGTCTTAAACCTCAATGGAAAAAACTTCATACATTAAAACCCTTTTCCTGACAACTCAAAAAACTAATTTACGTAATGAAATTGCAATATCTTGTTCATAGATTAAAGAAAAATTACAACAAAGTCCTATGGCCTATTGTTTTGAAGAAATAGTTCAGCAATACCTTAGTTGAGAACGGTAAAACAAGGTGCAACTAGGACAAGGCCCAACCCTAAACAACCTAGGGTTTAATAAACACTACATCATTGGGAACGATTTCATGAGGTCGTAAGCCACAACCTGGAATAAAAGGGAAATACATTTGTATAAGAACCTGTAGCCGGAGTTGAACTCCTCTTGTAAACAAAACAAATGTGTTGAACCTCTCCTTCTCTGCAACTTGACTATATAATAGCCATCGTACCTACACAAGTAGGGAAATAAGGTTAGCAGGGATTTTGTAGCACAAGGTTTTTCCTTATGAGGATTACATATTGAAGGAAATAAAAACCATTAGGTATATAGATTCTTGTTTTACCTGTGAAGGACGAAAGAAGAGCGGCCACCATCTATATATGTGCTTCGAAATATCAGTGGAAAAGCGTAGTCAATAAAACTTTAATAGAACCCTTGACGAGAAGTCAGAGTCAACACAACCTTTCCTTTTTTCTTAAATATTTAGGGGTGTGGATTAACTTACCGTGTCTACTGGTTGACTGAGTCTGGAAGAAATTGGGTCAAATCCCCTGAATCCATGGATCAATCTGTTGATGAACATGAACCTTTGAATGAATGAAACCACTATCTTGTAAACTCATCAACAATACAAGGGTTAGAAAAATATTTTCACATTAACCAGACAAGAATTTGTAAATAAATGATGGGAAGGAAAATATTGCTAAGTTGGTGATAAATCACAAGGGATACCAAAGAATTTCCCTGAGGAAATGGACATTAAGTCTATTGGCAGTGATGGAGGATTCCAGTAACAAAATCGAAGTCTTGTCATGCAAGGCACGCAAAGTTTTCATCGGATGACAAATAAAAACCTCAGGTTTTGCAATAACTTCAGTACACTTGTCAGACATTCTTCTCCGAATTAATTTTGGAAGAATGAGATCCATTGAAGGAATAGGGTAAGGTGGCCACCCTAACGATTTCCTAGCTAATCCTCACCATCCAAGAGTATGATTAAATCTTCATCATCGACCATGACAACTAATACAAAACTATGCCACGTATATTAATTACATGCAATAGAAATGACAAGACAAGGTATGTGATGGCTAGGACCACCAAACCATATAAAACATATAACACAAATATATTAAGTTCCATGAATACATTCATTTGTCCATAGTGTGCGAATGCAATATTTAAACTCCAAGTAGATGAGAAACAACTCAAAAAGCCATTGCAGTTGCTAAGTAATATATCGATATGCCAAGGGTGGTAGACGTCGTAAAGTCTAGAGCCAGCCTAAACTATAACAAATGTTGTTATTTATACCATGTTCGATTTCAATATAGGCCAATTTGGAAGCTATATGGATATATGAAAGGACCATCATTGTAAATAATATGTAAAGGGATTGTAAAAATAAGTATACAATTACAAAAATAAAAGGAGTATATTATGTGCTCCATGACTATCATTGGTAGTATACATACAAGTCCAATTTATATATATATATCCTATGTGGTTATGTCTATACACATGTAAAAGATTAGATTTAATTGCTACTCTTTAATTTTTTTCATAGAGCAGGTCAAATAACATACGAATTTATGAATTATATTGTGGAATATCAAGTGTGAAAAACAATATATTTTTTTTAATTAAGAGAGAAAGTGATTATGGAATACATGGTTTTATATATATATGTTTTTAAATTTACTACACTCGTTAGTCAAATTTCGCCATGGTAGTTCATCACTGGAGACGGGTGATGTTACAAGTGGTATCAGAGCCAAGTTGCAAAATTGTGGCCTTTGAGCTAACTATATTTTCATTAACCAATGAATTACTGTGTGTGCAAAAAATAGAGAGAGAGAGAGAGAGAGAGAGAGAGAGAGAGAACTAGTAAAGGAGCAATATATAATAAGTGAAATAGATGAACCACTAGAAACACATATTGGAGAAGAATAAATTTATGTCCTTGGGGTAGCAAGTGAAAAGTATTACTAGGGAACTGTTATATATGATGAGGAACCTGTAGACCAAATTAATAAATTTTCATGAAATACATGAAAAATTATTGAAAGCAAGTGCGGAACAAGAATAATTAATCAAAAACGTAACTCATGAGTCAAGCCCCAAAATGGTTGAAACAATAACAGATGAATAAAATCAAGGGGAAACATTCAAATGTAAAATTGCAGAAGAAGTAGTTGAAAGTAAAGAGGAAAAATTTGTTGAAGAGGAGGAGCGTAGCTCCTCCAAATTGGAGATGAAGGCTAGGAAGAAGCCAAAGGTAGAACTTCATGGAGAATTCTATAAAATCATCTCCCAACTTTCGACGGGGAAATAAGGGAAGCGACTGAACAATGGTTGTTGAATATTAATATATTCTTCCAAGTATACAATTACTCCATGGAGTTAAAGGCCAAGCTAGCCACCTACTAGTAGTTACAAGGAAAATTCTCTTTATGGTGGTAGGAAATGAGAACCATCCATAATTTAGAAAGTAACAAGGTTTATTGGGAATAATTCCAGAAATTTTTCAAAAGGAAGTGCCTAATTGAGTGTTACCTTTATGACAAAGCGAAAGAATTTCAAGATTTAAAATAGGGGAAGATGTTGATGGACAAATTGGTAACAAAGTTCACCCATTTATTGTGCTGCATGCCCTACCTTAACGATGAAAATGATAAAGTAAAGTGTTTTCTAAATTGCCTTCCACTTTCATTTAAAGAAAGAATCAAATATGATTATCGAAAGACTATGCATGAAGTGATCACGAAAGCTCAAATTTGTAATCAGCAGGCCAAACAGAGGAGTGAAAGTGAAAAAGCCTAGCCATGCAAGAGAAAACACAACATAAATTAAGGAATAAAGAGTAGAAAATATGGGTTGTCTAAACACATTGGAAGGAATAATCAGAATCAAAGTTGGAACAAAAGTGGTAACTAAACATCTAAGGTGCAAAAACAGTCCCACGCAGGGAATAAACAAGCATAATCCAAAAAGGGGGCAAATGGTAAGGGAAGAGAACATCTAACATGTGGGGCTTTCGGAGAACCCCATTTTTTGAGAAACTTCCCCTACACTACTAAAACTGTGCCAAATTTACAACATCTACATGAAGCCTCTACAGCCAATGACATAACCATAAGTATACAACCCATTAACACAATGTTCGAAGGACCTTAAGTAGAGCATCAGTCCATGATGGTGGAACTTGAAGGTACCATTCTTAACAAAATTATTTCTGTGTTGATAGATCATAACACTATTCTAAACTATGTTAGCCCCTAGGTAGTAGAAAAATGAAAATTGAAATCTGAAAAATACATAAACACATGGTTAGTTTAGCTAGCCACAAAAACAAAAAGTAAAGTGACAAACTAGGAAAGGACCTTCTAGTGACCTTGAATGGAATTCATATCACCATATCTCTCAACATATTACCTTTAGGCCCTTATGACATGTTGATAGGGATGGATTGATTAGAAGGGTTTCAGGAAATTGTTGATTGTTTAAATAAAATTGTTACTTGTACAACAAAATGGGGATAAGTGAAAGTAATCAAAGGTATATCGAGGCCTATTTATATAAGATAGATAACAAAATTACAATTAAAACAAGATGCATGGAAAGGATCCCAACATTTTTCCATCCAAGTTTAGGATCAATCGGAAAATAAAAGTGGATAAATCTACAGGTGAGTTGGATGTCTTTCGAGATTACCTAGATGTGTTTCCGGATGACATTCTAAGTCTATCAACAAAAAGGGAGAAATACTATGTATATTTGATACCAGGAGCAACTCTAGTATCAAGGGCTCCTTATTGGATGCGTGTGTCAAAACTGAAAGAGTAGAAGATGAAATTACATAAAATGATTAATAAAGGATACGTCTGACCTATTGTGTCACCACGAGGTCACCATGGGGTGCACCATCCCATTATGTTAAAAATAAGGATAGGACATTTAGACTATTCATAGATTATCATTATCTCAATAAGTCAGCAATTAAAAATAAGTATCCCATTCCAAGGATCAATGACTTGTTTGATCAAGTCAAAGGAATAATAGTATTTTCAAAAATAGACCTCAAGTCCGGATATTAGTAGCTAAGGATTAAGGAAGAAGATATAACAAAGAAAACTTTCAAAACAAGATACAAGCATTATAAATTCATAGTTTTACCCTTTGGACTTACAAACATGCCTGCTACTTTCATGTGTTTAATGAATAGCATGTTTAGCAAGCTTTTGGATAAGTTTGTATTTATTTTTATAGATGATATATTGATATATTATAAGACTTTCAAAGAGAATAAGAAACGCTTGGAAATGGTGTTATAGAGTACATGACCACCAGTTATATGAAAAATTAAACAAGTGTGAATTCTAACAAGACAAGATATAGTATCTCGATCATATTATATCTAAGCTAGGTATAATTGTGGAATCAGAGAAAGTAAGAACTATACTTGACTAGCTAGTCCTTAAGAATGTGGTAGACATAATATCGTTTATAAGGATAACCAGATATTTCCGCATATTTATAGAATGGTTTTCAACAATAGCACATCCCATAACCTCCTTGTAGAAGAAGGGAGTAAACTTTGAATGGAACCAAAAGTGCCAAGAAAGTTTTGAAAAATCAAAACATCTATTGATAATGCCACTCGTGCTACAAATAACATATTCATATAAATAATTTGTATGTGCACAAATGCCTATTTGTAGGGGTTTGGAGGAGCTATAATGCAAGAAGGGCATGTGGTCACTTATGAAGATCACAAATTAAAAGACTGAAAAAAATTATGTAGTGTATGACTTGGAGTTAGAAATGGTTATTCACTCCCTTAAGATGTGGAGGCATTATTTAATGTGTAAGAAATTTATGTTAATAACATACCATATTAGTCTAAAATATTTTTTTTCAGCCAACTCGACATGAATGCTAGGCTATCCAAGTGTATGACATTATTAAACAAATATTTTTTGACATAACATATATAAAAGGAAATGAAAATAAGGCAGTTGATGCTTTAAGCTAGAATTCAAGACCATTGTGTGAGGTAGGCATGAGTAAAATCAAAACATATTTTTTTGAACAAATAAAGATGACAGTAGTAAGTTATCAAAATTATAAAATGATTTATGATAAGGTGAGAAGTGAAACTACACAAGTAAGATATTTGGAATATGGAGTTAACAAAAATGGAATGCTGGTATTTAAAAATAGACTTTACATTCTGAATGAACATGAAATTAAAATGTTAAATTTGAGTGAATACCACAACAAATCATATCTAGCATACCCAGGATACTAGAAAATGATTTATGCACTTAAAAAGGAATTTTTTTGGACCAGGATGAAGAGGGAGGTTGCAGAATACCTGTCAAGGTACCAGGAATGTTAGTTGGTGAAGTGATTCAGATATTTTTCTTCAAGGATGCATACAAAATTGCATTTTAAAAGAGAATGTAACCAAGTGACATAAACACATAAAGAAGTGGAAATAAAAAGAAACCATGATATCAAAGGCACACAAACAAATTTATAATGGAGTTCACCCTATGTGAGCTACGTCTCCTGGCCCTACTTAATGTGGAGAGGCCTCTTTCATTAATTGGTAGTGAAATCAAACTACAAGAAATCATAAAATGACACCTTATACATCGACTTCCATGGATGGCATGAAAATGTAGATCTTTGATAAAGAAACAGACTACATAGTTGCATTCTTGGCGAACAACCATGAGAAATGACTATAAAGTCAACCTTGTTGTGTGCTGGTGACCTCTGGGGCTCTAGGAAATCTTTTAGATTCCCTACAAGATTCCTTGTGGAAATATTCCCTAAGATTCCCAAGGATTTTATCTTGAAAATCACACTCAGGTGGGGTGCCAACCCGAATTTAGTCCTCCTCCATGCTTTCAAACCTAGCCTCGTCACTCCACATGTCCATGTCCTCCCTATTTGGAAATTCAAATGGATTTTAAATAATATATAGTGGTGATTTGGTAATATCAGCCAAATTGGTCGTTGCGGTTATTCAAGCCAAGTTAGGTTGTTGGCTTTCTGTCAATCGTAGGTTCAAAATTTGGACCCATATATACATATAGAGTTGAATATTGTTATGGCCTGACTAGCGATCTTCAATCATGGGCTCCGTTGGAAGTTATGTTTTTCTTTTGGTTGGCGGTTAACTCCACCAGCGGACCAATTGACAGTTAAGCAAGGTAGGTTCAACACCCACCAAAGTTACATATAATCTTTAACATATATATCATTTGTCATTGGGTTTGACCAAGTCGGTTGGTCAGCAGGTTTGGCTACCTACCAATCAGTGACCAAATTTTTAATTTTAAAAAAATTATTATAATTCCAACTTGGTTTATCGCCATTTTCTAAGGGTTTGTAGTCATTTTAAACAAGCGACAATTTCGTCGCCATCGGTGGCCAAACGGGTGCATTTTTTTGCCTCCTTAGAGGATTCCAATGATTCTACCTGGTATGCCACATGTCGCTCTCTAATTGGTCCATACATGTTGATTGGGTTTCTCATGGGCTGTTGATGTCATGCTAACATCATCTGCCATGTGTCTCTCTCTAGATGCCTCTTCCTCATCTGTACGGCCACGTCACCTACTTACATCAACATTCATATGGCTAACATCAGCATCTATACTACTGACATCATCATGTCAAGTGTCCCGTGGGTCCTACCTACAAAAAATTTAGTTGTTTCCAAAAACATTCAGCAGGCCATAACTTCTTCATATGATGTCAAATTGAGGTTTTATTAACACTGTTGGATTCATAATGATGAGCTCTTCAATTTGAGACTAGTTATAATGTGTTTAGAGGAATTCAAAATTTGGCCTTTTAGGATCCTCCTAGATCATTCCTCCCCACTAATAATATTTTGGGCTGCCAAAAGCCTTATTGGTCAATTGGCAAGTGAGGGAATTTCTCCCTCACTTTCTCCTCTTCAATTCAACATGACTTACTCAGATGTATTCCCTTGAAACTAATATGAACATACTCCACATCTCCCCATTGTGAAGTCCTAGTTCTCCTATCAAGAATCATATATTCAGGTAGCTTATCCAAGTATTCAAATGCAAAATTGTCCAATGTAGGAACATCTCCAACCTCTTCGGTGTCCGGTATTAAAGGAGGCTCATAAAGCTTCAAATTTTCAACGTTCAACATTGAGTACATTTTCATGAAAGCGAGGTGAAAAATGTTGTCTCCAATCTTCTCTAATATGGTGAATGGACTCTATCGGATTGGTCTCATCTTCTATCCTTTCCCTTTCATTCTGTCTTTGCTTATTTGAAGCCACACCGTGTATCCAACCTAAAATTGGTGATCAAACCAGTGCTTTTCATGTCAAGCCTTGTATTGAGCTTGAATTTTCTCCAATTTCGCTTGCACTTCTTGTTGAATCATCTGAATTCATTGAATGAAATTTTGTGCTTTTTACCTCTTATTTTTCTCATTGGAATCTTCATTTTTCTCAAAGGACATGCCTAAGGGATCCTTTGAAAAATATCCAAATAATGTCTCAAATGGTGAGCTCTATGTGGATGAATGCACTGCATTATTGCATGCATTTTGTACATAAGGAATTTTCTCATCCCGCAACTTGGGATGCTTTCCACAATAGCCACGGAGTAGGTGTATCATTTTACAGTTGAAAACCTTTGTTTTCCCATCAATCTTCAGATGAAATGTCATACTCCTCTTCAACTTGGTGTCCATCATCATTCTCCACAAAATCATCTATAAATATCCAAGGAAATGAGAGTCTCGATTAGACACTATGGATTTGGGAAACCCAAAGTGGACCCATACAAATTGGAAGAAGATATGAGCAGTCTACCCTGTAGTGATCTATTTTTTTACAAGGCATTAAGAAAAACATTTTGCTAAATTGATCCACAATGGCATACACATAGTCATGACCTCTCCTAGACAAAGGAAAAATGCCAACAAAATCCATTGAAAAATGTTCCCATGGACAACTCAGGATAGGTGGTGGTGTGTAAAGCCCCAATTTTCAATTAGTGGGCTTGCAAACCAAACACAACACACATCCCTTTACATATCAAGTCACAATTTTTTTCATGTGATCCCAATAACAAAACCTCTGCAAATGACACAAAGTTTTCTCTACACCAAAATGTCCTGACACAAGAGAGGTATGTGCCTCTTTGATTACATGTATTCTTTCATTGATGGGGATACAAAGTTTGCCAAGATTGTACAATAATTTTCCCTACAAATGGTAATTGCCTACATGTGATACATGACTCAACTTTGCATAAATCTCCTTAAAATATTCATCATCGACATACTGTTTAACATAAATTTCAAAACATAAAGAAAAATTTTGCAAAACTACAGATGCCTAGATAGGAGGGCGAGAAAGCATATATGCCACTGTGTTTGTAGTACCCTTATTGTATTTTATTACCAGGTGAAACTTCTAAAGGAAACCCATCCACCTAAAATGATGTGCCTGTTGAAGCTTGGTTTGTGACTCGAGGTACTGCAAGGGTTGGTGATCGACATGAATAATGGTCTCCTTTCTAACCAAATGGTGTTTCGACTTCTTTATGCTTTGGACCAAGGCATACAACTCCTTGTCATAGGTGGGATAGTTCACATCGACCTGGGGGAATTTATCTTAATGGTAACATACAGGTTTCTTTTGTTGCATCAACACTTCTCCAATGGCATACACACTAGCATCTGTGTCGATATCAAAAGGATTCTGGAGGTCAGGTAAGGAAAAATCGAGTGTGGTACTAATCTTCTCTTGCAGTGTATCAAAGGATTTTTGTTTCATTCCTCCCCAGTGAGAGGTTTTATTCACACTTTTCAATTCATGCAAGGGGGATGAAATGTTGGAGAAGTTAGCAATGAACTGTTGAGAATGCAACAAGATGATGGAGCTTAGTGGAAACAAGTCACCTTCACTAAGTGGGCCTGCAGCTATTTTTGGCGCAAAGTCTATTTTTAGATATATGGATCATGGTCTATGAGTTGCAGGATGCTATTTGTGGATGATTGGTCATGTTGGTAAAAAATAGATGGACTTCTATTTTAGACATATGGGCGGTTTCTATTTTTAGACTGCCAGGCTAAAAATAGAACAGTCGAATATTATTATCTCATAATAATATTTGGACTATAAACATTATCTTATCCTCTTGGAGCACTTCAGTTTGAGCTACAGATGTGGCACATGTAGCTTTCAGAAGGAAATATGTTTTTCCTATGGGCCAGTTGAGCTTTTGCATGTAGGACTTCAGTTAGAACTCATGTGGTTGAGTTTCGGTGGAGTTGATTGTGGAGTTGATGGAGTTGTGTTCAGTTTGACTTGGTTGAACTAGTTGTATTTTAGTCTAACTATAGAATACTCTAGTGATGAGTTGTGTGAATTAATTATTAATTAATTCACTAATTATTAACTCATAAAGCAACTCAAGAATACATCAGTTAACTCAGTGCATGTACAGTTCAGTGGAGACAGGTGTTAGAGGTTGAGATTATTATCAGTTATGACTATAGTTGTGCCTGAGATTTGCACATGCATGGATGGAGATTTCCCATGAGGCCTATGTAGTATAACCAAAGGAATTCGATTTCACAGAGTGATCGATTCTCTTGCAGGATTGCGCAGTGGAGGCAGGCAAACAGTGGAGGAGATTTGAGGCTTCAGATTTGAGCTAGTTTGTGTGTAACAGGTGGAGATAGTACGAAGTACTTGCGAGGATTATTGTACTATGTATTGTTACATGTTCTCTATCATTATAATATACAGATAGTGTGGTGTTTTCAGCTGTATGCTTTCCCCAGGTTACATACTGTGTTAATATGTGCATGCGATTGATGTTTCATTGTTTTTAATGCTGCTAAATTGATGATCAATGTAGAGGAGGTTATGTATTATGCATGTATTCTGCAACAGTGTATAATCAGGATAATATCTGTGAATAAGTGTCAAATTATTCAAAATTTATACATGGTATCGGAGCTATTGATCATCAAATCTATTATTCAGAAAGTGTTTACATTTTATTTCTTCAGGGAGAGTCTGTAATCGGGCCAGGTAGCCTCTGGATTCATCCTTCCTTTGGAAGGTGAGATATCCAATAAAATCCCATATAGTCAATCTCTGTAAGAGAAATACCTTGTTCTCACGAATTCTAGATCAGAGGCAGTTGATTTTTTGAGCTGGTGGAATTTGAATTTGTAGCAGTGTTTTCTTGGTATCAACATGGCAATGTCTTTGAATGAATTGCAATTGGAGTATGCTATTGAGGGCAGCTCGAACTATATTACATGGAAGGATAGGATGGAGGTGGTGTTAGATGATAATGGGCTGAAGGAGTTCATAGAGGCTGAGGTCCCAAAGCCTACTGGTACTGCGCAAGTTGATGCTTGGCAAAATAAGATAGCAAAGTGTTGAAGGATTCTGTTGGAGGGCGTGAAGGATCACATTGTGTCCAGCCTGCATGAAAAGGCTTCTCCATACTTGATGTGGAAAGCGTTGACAGATATATTCCAAAGCAAGAGTGATCAAAGGAAGCTGGCGCTCAAGGATAAACTCAGAAACATTAAATGCGAGAAGGGAGATAGTATGCCCAAGTATCTCACGAAGTTCACTCAGTGCAGGGATGAGTTGGGAAGTGTGGGGGTGACTGTCGATGATGAGGACTTGGTGAGCTTGGCTCTCCTTGGTCTTCCGAAGAGTTGGAATTCCTATCAAGACTATGTTAATGGTCGAGAGAAATTGCCAGGATGGGAGAGACTTTGGTTAGATCTTGTGCAGGAGGAGATCAGGCGGAATACCAGGGATGGATCTTCATCAAAGGGAACTGATGAAGAAAATTGCGCATTGGCTGCCAAAGCAAAGAAGGGGAAGAACAAGAAAGCTTCTCATTCTGGTGTGAAAGGCAAGAAGCGGGACATGTCTAAGGTGAAGTTCTTTCACTGTCACCAGCATTGACACTATGCCACTAATTGTCCGCAGAAGAAGAAGAACAAGCAAGTTGTTGGATCTACAGTGGGAGAGGCCTTAGCCTCGCAGTTTGAGCTTGATTTTTTTTTTTATCGCATGCTTGGTATCAAGTGTGATGGGATCGGTATGGTTCTTGGACAATGGAGGGTCTTTTCACATGACAAGAGATCGAGATTTGTTTTCTGATCTGGAGGAGAAAGATCTTGGAGTGCACATCGAGATGGGTGATGATGGTAGATACAGTGCGACCAGTATCGGTACCATTTCCTTTGAGAGGGAGTCTGGTAAACCTTTCGTATTGAAGGAAGTGATGCATGTTCCAGGCTTGAAGAAGAATCTTATCTCTATGGCAATGTTAGAAGACAAGGGATATGATGTTGTTTTCAGTGAGGGAAAGGCTTTCCTACGCAGTAAGACAACTGGAGAAACCCGAAAGATAGGGGTTTGAGTGAGTAACCTTTATCAGTTGCATGTAGATGGCTGTGCAGCAATGGCATGCAAGGTAGAAGGATTGGTGAGCTGGGATGATGGTGAGCTGTGGCACAGGAGATTGGGTCACCTTCACCATGGAGCCTTGAAGATAGTACAACAGATCACTACTGGGCTTCCTAAAGGCACTCTTACGCAATCAGATCAGTACAAGGGGTGTACTTTGGGAAATTTTGTGAAAGCCACCTTTCACAAGAAGGATAGTCGCGCCACAATGATCCTTGAGAGAATTCACACAGACGTGTGTGGACCTTTCTCAGTAGCTTTGACAGAAAAACACAAGTATTATGTGATCTTTGTTGATGATTTCTCTCGAAAGTGCTGGATCTTCTTCATGCAGAAGAAGAGTGAGCATACTCAAAGTTCTGTGAGTTCAAAGCACTGGTCGAGAAGGAGTCGGGGAAGAAGGTGAAGGCTCTTAGGAGTGATAATGGTGGTGAATACATCTTTGGCGAGCTCAAGGACTTTTGCAGTGCAGAAGGGATTCGAAGAGAGCTCATAGCTCCCCATAACCCACAGCAAAACGGGGTTGCTGAGCGGAAGAACAGAACAATCATGGGTGCTGCACGGGCGATGTTGCATGATCAGAGCCTACCCCTTCACTTGTGGGTGGAAGCATGCAATACTGCAGTATATGTGCAGAATCGTTGTCCTTATAGGATACTTGGCATGAGTACACCCGAGGAGGCTTATTCTGGTAAGAGGCCTAATATTTCTCATTTGATGATTTTTGGTACTAATGTTTACATGCATGTAACTAAGGATGCCAGGAAGAAGCTGGAGCCGACCGCAGAGGTTGGGATATTTGTACGGTACAGTGATACACCCCACAACTATCATGTGTATTTGCCAGACAGTGGCAAGACTATTGTGCGACGGGATATAAAATTTTAGGAGGAGAAAGCCATGAAGTGTTCGCTTGAGAGGGAGCCACACTTGCATGCAGATGAGGAGCTATTAGTTCCGAAGGATGAGATTCAGGACGTGGATCAGCCACAGGACGAAGTTCATGGAGTGGAAGAGACCACTCATGCAGCGCCAACCATCAGAGGGCGAAAGCGCTTGACAGAAGCTGAGCGACTGGCTCAAGATGAAGAGAAGGTTGTACGACCACCTACAGCTCAACGCAGGCAGAGACAGTCACATGATCGGTACACTGGATACATGGCTCTTGTGAGAAAATGTGTTGTGACTGAGCCATCCTCTTTCGAGGAAGTTGCGGAGGATCCCGCATGGGTAGATGCCATGGTGAAGGAGTATGATTCGATTGTCAGAAATAGTGCATGGGAGATTGTCCCAAGACCGGAAGGGAAATCAGTGGTGGGTTCCAGATGGATCTACAAAGTTAAGCAGACAGCTGACGGGAGTGTGGAGAAGTACAAGGCAAGATTTGTTGCCCGAGGCTTTTCACGGATAGAGGGGATCGATTATGAGGAGACCTTTGCACCTGTCGAAAGGTATTCTTCCATACCGGCGATTCTTGCTCTCTCAGTGCAGATGGGGTGGCACATTCATCAAATGGATGTGAAGACTGCGTTCCTCAATGGAGTCATTAAGGAGGAGGTGTACATAGAGCAGCCCGAAGGTTGCGAGATCTTCAGCAGTGAGTCGCATGTGTGCAGGCTCAAGAGAGCGTTGTATGGGTTGAAACAAGCACCACATGCTTGGTACACATGGATAGACAGTTATTTCACTGGACTTGGATTGTCCAAGAGTGAGGCGGATCCTAACCTATACCAGATTGTGGTGGAGGGTAAGTTGCTTATCATTGTACTTTATGTAGATGATTTGATTCTAACAAGTGATGAGCTATTGATACTTTTATGCAAGGATGATCTTGCTAAGGAGTTTGAGATGAAGGACTTGGGCCTCCTTCATTAATTCCTGGGATTGGAAATTTGGCAGCGCAGGGATGGACTATTTGCTTCTCAGAGTAAGTATGCTCGGGAGATACTGTACAAGTTCAACATGCATGGCTGCAAGCCTGTTGATACTCCTCTTCCTGGAGGTTGGAGGAAGGAGGATGCTACTTCGGCGGAAGTAGTGGACACCACTGTTTATCGACAGTTGGTGGGGTCGCTTATGTATCTGGTCAATACATGACCCGATATATGCTATGTTGTTAACCAACATTCACAGGCTATGGTTAAGCCAACCAAGCTCTTCTGGAAGGTAGGTAAGCATGTATTGCATTATTTGAGAGGCACATTGGGATATGGATTGTGGTACAGATAGGAGGATGAGGTGAAGCTATGTGGCTTCACGGATGCAGATTGGGCAGGGAGCCCAACAGACAGAAAGAGCACATCTGGAGGGATTTTCAGTATCGGGTCGACAACAGTTTCTTGGTACAGTAGGAAGCAGAGATCCATGACACTCAATTCAGCAGAGGCCGAGTATATGGCAGCAAGTTTGGCTGCATGCGAGGCTACATGGATGAGGAAGATCCTGGTCAGGTTGTTCAGTTCTCACTTGGAGCCTACAGTGATTTATTGTGATAACCAGAGTTGCATTAAAATCTCGACTAATCTAGTATTTCATGATAGATCCAAGCACATTGACATCAGGCACCATCATATCAGAGATTGTGTGCAGCGAAGAATCATGTTACTTTCATACATTCGAATGAAGGATCAGGATGCTGATATCTTGACGAAGGCGCTCACCAGGAGAAAATTCAAATACCACCGAGGTAGGATAGGGGTTACTAATAATCCATATCTTGTTGAGAGGGAGTGTTGATAATGCAACAAGATGATGGAGCTTAGTGGAAAGAAGTCGCCTTCACTAAGTGGGCCCGCAGGCTATTTTTGGCGCAAAGTCTATTTTTAGACTATGTCTCTTTTTAGACATATGGATCATGGTCTATGAGTTGCAGGATGCTATTTGTGGATTATTGGTCATGTTGGTAAAAAATAGATGGACTTCTATTTTTAGACATATGGGCGGTTTCTATTTTTAGACTGCAAGGCTAAAAATAGAACAGTCGAATATTATTATCTCATAATAATATTTGGACTATAAACATTATCTTATCCTCTTGGAGCACTTCAGTTTTAGCTACAGATGTGGTACATGCAGCTGTCAGAAGGAAATACGCTTTTCCTGTGCGTAAGTTGAGCTATTGCATGTAGGACTTCAGTTAGAACTCATGTGGTTGAGTTTCGGTGGAGTTGAGTGTGGAGTTGATGGAGTTGTGTTCAGTTTGACTTGGTTGAACTAGTTGTATTTTAGTCTAACTAAAGAATACTCTAGTGATGAGTTGTTTGAATTAGTTATTAATTAATTCACTAATTATTAACTCATAAAGCAACTGAAGAATACATCAGTTAATTCAGTGCATGTACAGTTTAGTGGAGACAGGTGTTAGAGGTTGAGATTGCTAGCAGTTGTGACTATAGTTGTGCATGATATTTGCACATGCATGGTTGGAGATTTCCCATGGGGCTTGCATAGTATAACCAAAGGAATTTGATTTCACAGAGTGATTGATTCTCTTGCAAGATTGCGCAGTGGAGGCAGGAAAACAGTGGAGGAGATTTGAGGCTTCAGATCTGAGCTAGTTTGTGTGTAACAGGTGGAGATAGTACTGAGTACTTGTGAGGAGTATTGTACTATGTATTGTTACATGTTCTCTATCATTATAATATACAGATAGTGTGGGGTTTTCAGTTGTATGCTTTCCCCGGGTTACATACTATGTTAATGTGTGCATGTGATTGATGTTTCATTGTTTTTAATGCTGCTAAATTGATGATCAACGTAGAGGAGGTTATGTATTATGCATGTATTCTGCAATAGTGTATAATCGGGATAATCTCTGTGAATAAGTGTCAAATTATTCAAAATTTGTACATGAACCTTCTCAAGTATTGTACTGCACCCAAAAAGCTACGAACCTCTATAACATTGGTGGCTTCAGGCCACTTCACAATCACATCAAATTTAAAAGGATATATTTGTAGTTTTCCACCACCCACAATGTGGCCCATGTAAACCAAAGAGGTCTTAACAAATTCATACTTAGACATTTTGACAAAAAAAAATTTTTTTGCAAAACATCAAGCACCTTTCTAACATGACTCACATGATCTTCCCATCTTCTACTGAAAACAAGAATTTCATCAAGATACACAAGTACAAAATCATCAAGAAAAGGTCCAAAAATGTCATTCATCACCCTCAAGACTGTGGTTAGAGCATTGCATTGCATAGTCCTAATGGCATCCCAAATTATTTAAACAACCTTTGTTTTGTCTTGAATCTAGTCTTCCATCCATCCTATTCTGCAATCCTGACCTGATGGTAGCGACTGAGCAAGTCTGGTTTTGTGAAATAAACAACATTTTTCAATTTTGTCTAATAAATCATCAATGCAAGGGAGAGGATATTGATTCTTCACCATTGTTTTTTTGAGTTCCATGTAGCCCATGCACATCCTCCATGTGTCATCCTTCTTTGGCACCAACACAATGGGTGAGCCACATGGACAAGAACTTGGCCTTATGACCCCTTGGTTCAACAACTCATGTACTTATTTCTTTATCTCCTCCATCTCAATGGATGACAACTTGTACATACCAATATTTGGTAAAGGAGCATCCTATTGCAAGTGAATTTCATGTTGGATCTCACACTTTGGAGGCAACCAACTTGGTTCCTGAAAAATACCATTAAAGTTAGAAATAATTTCTTGTTTATGAGTGTGATCACAAACCTTGGAAAGCTTTAGATGTCTCTGCATATTTTTCTCTCACAACCATGAACATGCATCCTTTGCTGGAATTGATCAATCTCCTCATTTTACCTTCACTTATAGGACATGCACTGATCCTGGCACGATGAGCTCTAGCAATGTATTCCACCTCATATTTTATGATATGATACTTTTTTTCATGGAAAAAGAAAAATTCTTTCCTTTGATACAAATATGGACTCCCCAATACAATGACACATATATCCAAAGCTACAAAATCAAGTTCAACCTCATCTAGTAGTTTGGATGCAATCACAAATCTTTCCCTACACTATTTGGTTACATGTAATTTGGCTTTGTCAAACACCAAACCAAGAGGGAAGGGTTTCAAATGAGGCTTGGTCTCCAACCCCGGTTTCTTAACCAAGGATTCTGAAATCAAGTTTACTTGTGTTATCTCAAAATCAGGCCCTGGAAGGCTGCTGACCAGGAAGACTTCAAGTAACTATTTCAGACCAATCTTTTGACTAAGGCTTAGCCTCCTTAGCCTGAGAGGGCTCTCTCAAAGGGTTATTGATTTTGACTATTAATAAGATGGCTAACTCTCTTGAAATAACATTAACAAATATGAAGGCTGGACAAACATTACATAAGTTTCCATTGGGCTTATGGAGTCAATCAAACCTCAGTAAATAATGATATTGCTTTAACATAGAAGTCAGGGCATGTGACATTTAAATGTTCAAAATACAACTCTTATAAAACCATAGTTCATAAATGATTACAGGAAGTCAGAGCAACATAAGTGAATTCTGAGTGATTACTCATCTAAGCAACTGAAAAAAGACATGAAGGACAAAGTAAAATAACACATCTTGAACATGGAAATGTTGTATGAATCCTGAGAAGAAAAGCATATAACTTATATTACTGAACTATGTTCTTTACATAAGCCAAAACAGCCCTCTGTTTTATAAAATATCCAACATTCATTACATAAGAGTTTCAACTATATATAGAAACATAACTTTAACTACTTTGAGCTTCCTCCTCCAGCATGAGGGGAGCTCGATGACTGCCACTAATTACCCCTATCCACTATTGAACTAATTCATTAAATACAATAAGTGCTAAACTGGAAATTTAAAGAGTCCTAATTTAACTATAACTCTAATTCTATCCTCCTCGTAGAATGATTCCTCTTTGCAGCTTTGACACCTGGTTTCCTTTTCGTTTGGCTGAGATGGCATGAGATGATGCCCCATGTTGGCTTTGGATATTGAAGGCTTTAATCTGCTCCATGTTGTTAGGGAATATCCCTTGCTTTCCGGTTTTGGTCTCCCATCACTTCGAATATTCAGCAGCATGTCCCTTTAGTCCCTTTAACAACCCAAAAATATAGAACACCACTATGTTTCCAGATGAGTCGGATGCTCCATCAATAGCCAAGTGTGCAAGCCAAAATTCTATGTATGCAATCCATTCAATACCCTATGACCGGTAATAAAGTGGCTTTACAGCAGTATCTTAACAGAAGTTGTTTACTGTTGAATATGTCACAGCTTTGATAGAAACCTTTATTAAGATTCATTCACTAGTCTCTCGACCTCCTAATACTTTCTAAAGCAATTTTGACATCCTGTCTTTCAAGCCACCACACAGGCATCTATAAAAATGGTGAAGGTGCTTCTTCAAAATGGATTTTAAAGAATTGATAGGAACATCCTGTACCATATCTTCAATAAACTTTGCTTTCACTCCAAGTCCTCTAGAACTAATGGAAGTGAACATTTATCCATAGTATTCTGAATGTTTTTGTCGGCTTCTTTGAAATGCTTCTCAAGCAAGATTCTAATTGAATCTCTCAAATGTGAAGCTTCAGCAGGTTGGAACCACTTTCTTCCAAATCTATCCAAATTTGTCTTTCTTAGTCTTGTTGCCATCGCTTTTCACCCTCATCACCTGGCCATGGCCTTTTTTGCATTTTGCATTTTGGTCTTCAATCCATTGATCAATTTGAGAGGTGCCCTAAGCTGCAAAACAGTTTCTTGAATATCACCAAGTTTGCTGAAATCTCCTTTAGCTACAAGGCTGTTCAGAGCTGTTATTTTATTGGCAACATCCTTGTTGATGTCTTGTGATAGGACATTCTCAAACACTCCAAATGGTAGAACAACTGACATTGGAACTTTGACCCATGAAGGTACCTTTCCTCTCAAATATGCAATATTAAAAGATTTAGATCCCACCAGTTCACCATTAAATTCATCAGCTGACACTGCATATGTTCCAGCAAAATGCTTCTTCTTTAAAATGATTCTTGGGGTCTGCTCATTTGAAGATGACAATATTGCACAACCTCCCAGCACATCAGTCCCATCGATTTCAGAATAAGTCAAACCCAATGAAGAAGGCTGTATCAGCAATGCCTTCCCTTCTTTTGCTCGAAAATCATTGAGAATCTTCTGGTCAAAACGTATAACAAAACATACCTTGCAGGTTCCTGCTCGCACTGAAACATGGGATAGAACATCTGGCATATCAGCTGTCAGAACAGCAACCACACCATCTGGAATTTCTTTCTGTGTCTTGTCATTATCCAAATTTGAGTAATCTAAATGAAGCCTCAAACCCTTCAATCCAGCTAACCTAGCATAATTCACAGCTGCCACGAGATCACTATCTGTTGCAAGTAAAACTTTATCACCTTCATCATCCTCATACAGAATCTGAGGCAGATGAGCCGAATCAATGTCATCTCCCACTCGCTGAATCATTGCAGATATGAGCTCTGTCAAACTCTCACAGTTAAACCTATGAACCCGGCCTTTTCGATCCTCTAATTTAAAAGGGCAAAGGAATTTCCTAGGTTCAGAGATGGATAGGCAGCTTTTGCCATTTCTGTTGTCTCAGAAGCCATCCTTGCAGATGCATCGCTGTGGGAATCCTCATAATCTTCTGCTAGCTCTAATGCCAGAGTTGAATCCCAAAACTTCTGCATCATTGAACCTGCCATGTCATTTCCAACTGCTCCAGAGCTTCCCACAGTGGCCATTGCTGCATTGGTAATTTGCAACACGTCTATACAGGCCACAACGAATCCATCTCTATCCACAACTGGCAGGTGTAAGAATTTGCCATCATGCAAAGTCATACAAAAAGAGCCGCATTCCATTCGTTACCTTCTCAACCAGCTCTTTGTGCGCCTTAGGCAACCCAAAAACACGATAATCGGAAACAGTCCTCCTTTGTTTTCGAGTTGCACATAAATATTAGCCCTTGAATGTCTTCCTTCACGCCACCAGCTGTTTCAGGTTTCTTATCATTCTGACCCTGCGGCTTTTTATTCTTCTTATTCTTTTTCTTCTTGTTCTAAGATGAACCCTAAATCCTTTTCTCTAAACCTAACAAATGTAAAACCCCTCAAACAACCCTCTGTCTGCATATGAGCCAAGATCAAATGTGCCACGCCCTTTCCTTTTCATGGCAATTTTTATAAACCCATATCAGAGGCGACATGACAGATTGCTCAAAAGTAGATTGGGGATGAAGGCACGGAACCTCCGATCAGCCTGTTGAAAATGATACGCATGCATAACAAGGCTGTGAGTATCAATAAAATCCTTTGAATTCCTGCCACATACAATGCAACTTAGAGAACCAGACTTCCCCTGCTTCCACTTGTTTTGCTATAATGTCAAGCCCAGACAACCGTGCTGTAATGCTTCTGCTAGCTAGCGGAAAGGCATCTAAGCTAGAATAATGCTTTTAATGTTTGATGCGTTCACTTTGTTTACAAGCCCATGATATTTTTACGAAGAGCATCCCAAGACATACGCTGATATTCCAAGCTGCTTTATCTGGTAAATCTTTCATCATTTGCGCCATGATAAACTAAAACTTTAGTGCTTCCTTTAACAATGAACCGAGCAATGTCGTTCCTCCATTGAATAACAGCTACCATGGGACAAACAACAAGGGTGCCTTTAACCTGAGGTAGTACCTTGCAATCACTAAAACTGTCACCTTCTCAGCAACATGTGTCAGTATCACAACACCTACTCGATCTAAAACACAGCAGATTCTGATAAGTATGAAAGCTGGGTGAAAATGGCTATGGATTCGAAAAAATCCCCAATTTCGTAGCGCGGCCAGTGCAAAATATGAATTATGCGCTACGAAATCACCTAAAAGATGTTGCGCTGCAAAACTGCTAAAGGGATCTATGCGCTGCGAAACTGCTGAAAAGGATTTAGGTGTTTTACCATCAACAAATGTAAGACATTTGGCATTGAAATTTTGTCAGTGATAGCAGTGGCTCCACTTGGGATAGTGTGCCCTTGTGGTACACTAAGAACCTGCAGTTCCAGTGCCTTATAAAATTTATTTGACAAACATCTTCTTTAAGTTCCTTGGGACTTCACCTCGGGCTTTAGCTGGATGATCACTGTAGGAGAAAAAAAACTACATCTACTGAAAAAAATGCTCAGTCAACCTTGAGCTTATTTGCAATTTCCTACCTACCTACCCTATCAATTTCAAACTTCTTTCAGCTCAATCAATGTGAAATTTCCAATGTATCCAATCATTTGTCTTATCTGATATTTGATTTCTTTGACTGCATCGGAGTTCAGATCCAATATGATAGTGTGATGACCGCTGCCACTGAAATTGTCTCTGATCTTTATAGAAAATTGAAACACTGGAGAGTAAAACTCTTCCATGTAATCAGCTATAGGATCCCAGAATACATGATCAACTTGATTTTTCTTGTAACTTTCCGGCTGTGCAAACTGATCTTCAACAACAGTGTACATTTCCTCAATCATAAAAGAGAAAGGAAACAATACTCTCTCCTTATGTTCTGCCATAGAAAGTTGCTGAAAATAATGATCATGATCATGAAGACTATATGCCTGAATTTGACCTTCTAAACCTTCTATGTCTTTCTCAATGTCTTTGGCAAATTCATCCAAAAATTTCATTTTATCCTCTGCCTTGCAGTCAAATGATTTTAGGTACGAGGACAAGGACAAAGAGAAATTTTCATTTGTTTCTCCATTACTATGATCATTATTCCATTGTTTGAAATCTTGAACTGAAGGAGAGTTTGCCACCACCTCTGACCTATCTATCCATTCCTCCAAAAACATAAGCCATAAGTCTTGAAATGACTTAATGGATTTGATAGGAAAGCTTTCAATCCATTGTTTACATTTCCCTTGAAGTGAATCATAGAATAACATAATGCAAACATCCTCATGTTTAACTCTAAGAAGCTGTGAAAATTCACAAAAATCTGATATATGCTTCAAAGTTAAACTCAAATCTTCTCCGTTGAATTTTGGACCATTCCTTAGAAAATATGCATCCTTGGGAAAATGATTTGGGAAACCATGAATTCCTGAAAAATCTATGCATGCATACCTTGAAATAAGAATGGTAGCATCTGGGTCCTTCATAACTCCAGTGGAATCACCATGAACCTATGAATTTCGAATTCTTCAACAATGGAGTCGCCAAGGTAGATTTGCAGCCTCAAAAACCTTCTGAGCTCCTGCTACCTTCAGAAGTTCAGTCTTATAATTTCGGGAATGAGTAATCTTCAGGCTCCCGGCAGACGCACCAAAATGTTATCTCAAAATCAGGCCCTGGAAGGCTGCTGACCAGGAAGACTTCAAGTAACTATTTCAGACCAATCTTTTGACCAAGGCTTAGCCTCCTTAGCCTGAGAGGGCTCTCTCAAAGGGTTATTGATTTTGACTATTAATAAGATGGCTAACTCTCTTGAAATAACATTAACAAATATGAAGGCTGGACAAACATTACATAAGTTTCCATTGGGCTTATGGAGTCAATCAAACCTCAGTAAATAATGATATTGCTTTAACATAGAAGTCAGGGCATGTGACATTTAAATGTTCAAAATACAACTCTTATAAAACCACAGTTCATAAATGAGTACAGGAAGTCAGAGCATCATAAGTGAATTCTGAGTGATTACTCATCTAAGCAACTGAAAAAAGACATGAAGGACAAAGTAAAATAACACATCTTGAACATGGAAATACTGTATGAATCCTGAGAAGAAAATCATATAACTTATATTACTGAACTCTGTTCTTTACATAAGCCAAAACAGCCCTCTGTTTTATAAAATATCCAACCTTCATTACATAAGAGTTTCAACTATATATAGAAACATAACTTTAACTACTTTGAGCTTCCTCCTCCAGCATGAGGGGAGCTCGATGACTGCCACTAATTACCCCTATCCACTATTGAACTAATTCATTAAATACAATAAGTGATAAACTGGAAATTTAACGAGTCCTAATTTAACTATAACTCTAATTCTATCCTCCTCGTAGAATGATTCCTTTTTGCAGCTTTGACACCTGGTTTCCTTTTCGTTTGGCTGAGATGGCATGAGATGATGCCCCATGTTGGCTTTGGATATTGAAGGCTTTAATCTGCTCCGTGTTGTTAGGGAATATCCCTTGCTTTCCGGTTCTGGTCTCCCATCACTTCGAATATGCAGCAGCATGTCCCTTTAGTCCCTTTAACAACCCAAAAATATAGAACACCACTATGTTTCCAGATGAGTTGGATGCTCCATCGATAGCCAAGTGTGCAAGCCAAAATTCCATGTATGCAATCCATTCAATACCCTATGACCGGTAATAAAGTGGCTTTACAACAGTATCTTAACAGAAGTTGTTTACTGTTGAATATGTCACAGCTTTGATAGAAACCTTTATTAAGATTCATTCACTAGTCTCTCGACCTCCTAATACTTTCTACAGCAATTTTGACATCCTGTCTTTCAAGCCACCACACAGGCATCTATAAAAATGGTGAAGGTGCTTCTTCAAAATGGATTTTAAAGAATTGATAGGAACATCCTGTACCATATCTTCAATAAACTTTGCTTTCACTCCAAGTCCTCTAGAACTACTGGAAGTGAACCTTTATCCATAGTATCCTGAATGTTTTTGTCGGCTTCTTTGAAATGCTTCTCAAGCAAGATTCTAATTGAATCTCTCAAATGTGAAGCTTCAGCAGGTTGGAACCACTTTCTTCCAAATCTATCCAAATTTGTCTTTCTTAGTCTTGTTTCCATCGCTTTTCACCCTCATCACCTGGCCATGGCCTTTTTTGCATTTTGCATTTTGGTCTTCAATCCATTGATCAATTTGAGAGGTGCCCTAAGCTGCAAAACAGTTTCTCGAATATCACCAAGTTTGCTGAAATCTCCTTTAGCTACAAGGCTGTTCAGAGCTGTTATTTTATTGGCAACATCCTTGTTGATGTCTTGTGATAGGACATTCTCAAACACTCCAAATGGTAGAACAACTGACATTGGAACTTTGACCCATGAAGGTACCTTTCCTCTCAAATATGCAATATTAAAAGATTTAGATCCCACCAGTTCACCATTAAATTCATCAGCTGACACTGCATATGTTCCAGCAAAATGCTTCTTCTTTAAAATGATTCTTGGGGTCTGCTCATTTGAAGATGACAATATTGCACAACCTCCCAGCACATCAGTCCCATCGATTTCAGAATAAGTCAAACCCAATGAAGAAGGTTGTATCAGCAATGCCTTCCCTTCTTTTGCTCGAAAATCATTGAGAATCGTCTGGTCAAAACGTGTAACAAAACATACCTTGCAGGTTCCTGCTCGCACTGAAACATGGGATAGAACATCTGACATATCAGCTGTCAGAACAGCAACCACACCATCTGGAATTTCTTTCTGTGTCTTGTCATTATCCAAATTTGAGTAATCTAAATGAAGCCTCAAACCCTTCAATCCAGCTAACCTAGCATAATTCATAGCTGCCACGAGATCGCTATCTGTTGCAAGTAAAACTTTATCACCTTCATCATCCTCATACAGAATCTGAGGCAGATGAGCCGAATCAATGTCATCTCCCATTCGCTGAATCATTGCAGATATGAGCTCTGTCAAACTCTCACAGTTAAACCTATGAACCCGGCCTTTTCGATCCTCTAATTTAAAAGGGCAAAGATATTTCCTAGGTTCAGAGATGGATAGGCATCTTTTGCCATTTCTGTTGTCTCAGAAGCCATCCTTGCAGATGCATCTCTGTGGGAATCCTCATAATCTTTTGCTAGCTCTAATGCCAGAGTTGAATCCCAAAACTTCTGCATCATTGAACCTGCCATGTCATTTCCAACTGCTCCAGAGCTTCGCACAGTGGCCATTGCTGCATTGGTAATTTGCAACACGTCTATACAGGCCACAACGAATCCATCTCTATCCACAACTGGCAGGTGTAAGAATTTGCCATCATGCAAAGTCATACAAAAAGAGCCGCATTCCATTCGTTACCTTCTCAACCAGCTCTTTGTGTGCCTTAGGCAACCCAAAAACACGATAACGGAAACAGTCCTCCTTTGTTTCGAGTTGCACATAAATATTAGCCCTTGAATGTCTTCCTTCACGCCACCAGCTGTTTCAGGTTTCTTATCATTCTGACCCTGCAGCTTTTTATTCTTCTTATTCTTTTTCTTCTTGTTCTAAGATGAACCCTAAATCCTTTTCTCTAAACCTAACAAATGTAAAACCCCTCAAACAACCCTCTGTCTGCATATGAGCCGAGATCAAATGTGCCACGCCCTTTCCTTTTCATGGCGATTTTTATAAACCCATATCAGAGGCGACATGACAGATTGCTCAAAAGTAGATTGGGGATGAAGGCACGGAACCTCCGATCAGCCTGTTGAAAATGATACGCATGCATAACAAGGCTGTGAGTATCAATAAAATCCTTTGAATTCCTGCCACATACAATGCAACTTAGAGAACCAGACTTCCCCTGCTTCCACTTGTTTTGCTATAATGTCAAGCTCAGACAACCGTGCTGTAATGCTTCTGCCAGCTAGCGGAAAGGCATCTAAGCTAGAATAATGCTTTTAATGTTTGATGCGTTTACTTTGTTTACAAGCCCATGATATTTTTACGAAGAGCATCCCAAGACATACGCTGATATTCCAAGCTACTTTATCTTGTAAATCTTTCATCATTTGCGCCATGATAAACTAAAACTTTAGTGCTTCCTTTAACAATGAACCGAGCAATGTCGTTCCTCCATTGAATAACAGCTACCATGGGACAAACAACAAGGGTGCCTTTAACCTGAGGTAGTACCTTGCAATCACTAAAACTGTCACCTTCTCAGCAACATGTGTCAGTATCACAACACCTACTCGATCTAAAACACAGCAGATTCTGATAAGTATGAAAGCTGGGTGAAAATGGCTATGGATTCGAGAAAATCCCCAATTTCGTAGCGCAGCCAGTGCAAAAAATGAATTATGAGCTACGAAATCACCTAAAAGATGTTGCGCTGCAAAACTGCTAAAGGGATCTATGCGCTGCGAAACTGCTGAAAAGGATTTAGGTGTTTTACCATCAACAAATGTAAGACATTTGGCATTGAAATTTTGTCAGTGATAACAACTTGAGAGCCTGAATCAAATAAGGTTTCCACTTTAGTATGTTTCATTACAACTCTGATGTGGAAAGATTTAGTCATCTTTCGTTCATTAACAATAGACTCATTTGAAGAACTTTTACTTGCATTAAATTCAAAATTTTCAATAATATGAAGAGAAAGGATACCTTGTATGCCCACTGCTATAATCTGTGTCTCATCACTGGAGTCGGATCTAAGGTCTTGATGCACAGTTGCCACCATCTTTTGCTGACCCTTTTCACCAAATATCTTTGGCTTCAACTATAGATGCAACTTCTAACAATCTTCATCATCATGGCCTTCCTTTTTGCAATGTATGCAAGAGGGATTTTCTTCTTCTTCTTTCTTGGTTGTAGCTACCTTCTTATTCTTTACGTTGCCTTTTACTTTGAATTCGTCATTATGAGGTTTGAAAGATGGTTTCTTTGGTTGATCTTATTTGTCATTCTTGACCCTGCTCTCAAGGTAAATGACCTTCACACTGGCCACATCGATAGTTGTAGGCTTAAACAACAAAAAAGAAAACTTGATGTAACTATGTAAAGCACCAATATATTTTGTTACAGTTTCTAGTGAATCAAGTGACAATGCCCAAATTTAAAGCTTGTTTTCTAAAATATTATGTGAATCCTTGTACATTTTAACCCTTTCCTTGTCTCAAATATTTCCATTCCATTAAAGGTTTTTGTCGATAACCCAAAGGATAGAATTGATATTTTAATGCAAAAACAAAATTGGACCAAGAAGAAAGGAGATTACCCATGTTTTTGCTATGTTTTTGTAGCTTGCTCTCCCACCAAACGAGAGAAGTGCCATTAAGAAAAATAGACTCTAATTAGATATTTTCTTCCTCTTCCTTGATCTTTTGAATCCAACAATAGAACTTGACGTGTCTAATCAAATTTTTTATATTCTCTGCACTACATTCTCCATTATATGTGGGCAAATCAAACTTTACATCTAGATTTAAAAATGGATTTTTTGATCCATTCCTATGATGCCTATTAGAATGATGAGAAGAGAAATAAGAATTGTCATAGGAAGATGGAGAGGGAGGGGGCTCTTCTCCTCCATATCCATGGTTTACTGAGGCATGATCATTTGGCTATTTCTTCTCAAGCTTGATTGTCTCATTATATTCTGTAAACAATTTTTCCACTATCTCTGTCATGGTGAAGATGATCTCGCGATAATTCCGCTCTTCCTCTATTTGATATTCATCATCTGCCATTTTATGTCTTCATGGTACATTCCCTTCTTTGGGATCAAAGGATTTGATTTTTCCTTCACCTTTTTGGAGCTTGTTCCTAGTTAGCATTCAATCATGCAACTCACATCAAGAATACTTGCTCTGATACCAAACTTGATCCAGATATTCTTCTTCAAGGATGCATACATAATTTCATTTTAAAAGAGAATGTAACCAAGTGACATAGACACATAAAGAAGTGAAAATAAAAATAAATGATGAGATCAAAGTCACACAAACAACTTGATAGCAGAGTTCACCCAACGTGGGCTATGTCTCGGGGCCCTGCTTAATGTGGGGATGCCTCTTTCATTAATTGGTAGTGAAATAAAATTACAAGAAATCAAAAAATGACACCTTATACGTCCACTTCTAGGGATGGCATGAAAATGTAGAACTCTACTGAAGAAGAAAATTGCAGAGTTGGATTCCTAGAAAAAAATCGTGAAAAATGACTATAAAGTCAACCTTGTTCTATGCTAGTGAACTCTAGGGCTCTAAGGAATACTTAATATTCCCTACAAGATTCCCTGTGCGAATATTCCCCAATATTCCCAAGGAATCTATCTCAAAAAATATTCCCATATGCAGCGCTAATCTGGATCTAGTCCTCTCGCACACTCTAAAACCTAGCCCCGTCACTCCACGCATCCACCTCCTCCCTGTTTGGCGATTAAAATGGCTTTTAAATAAAATATAGTGGCACTTTGGTAATATTGGCCAACTTGGCCACAATAGTTAGTCAGGCCAAGATAGGCCACTGGCTCTCCGATAGTCGCTGGCTCAAATCTCGGACCCATATATATATATATATATATATATATATATATATATATATATATATATATATATATATATATATATATATATATATATATATATATAGCATTGAATGTTGTTGTGGCCTAGTTGGCGATCTCCACTGGTGGTCTCCCCTGGTGGTTTTGTTTTATTTTTAGTTGGCGGTTAGCTCTATTGGTGGACCAATTGGTAGTTAAGTTGGGCGGGTTTGACACTCGATGGAGTTACATATAGCCATTAACATATATATCATTTTTCGTTGGGTTTGGCCGAATCGGCCGGTCGGCCGGGATCAACCGCCTGCAAGTCTATGACTGGAATTTTAATTTTTAAAATTTTATTATAATTCCAACTTGGTTTCCTACAACTTTTTCAAGGGTCTATGGTCATTTTAAATAGGTAACAATTTGGTCACTTCTAGTGGGCTGCTAGACCGGTGCATTTTTTCACCTCCTTGGCATATTTTGGTGATGTTGATGGGGTTGCCACATGTCACTCTCTAATTGGTCAATACATGCTGACTGGACTGCTGACTGGGCTGTTGACATCATGCTAATGTCAGCTTCCACATGTCACTCTTTGGTTGGATCTTCCTCTTGCATATGGCCACATCACCTACTGATATCAGCATCTGTACGACTGATGTTAGCATCCGTAGTGCTAACGTCAACATGCCAAGTGTCTTGTGGGTCCTACCTGCAAAATTTTTAGTTGTTTCTAAAAACATTCAGTAGACCATAAATTCTTCATACGATGTTGGATTAAGGTTTCATTCATGTCATTGGATTTTGAACAACGAGCTCTTCGATCTAAGACTGGTTTCACTGCGTTTAGAGTACTTTGAAAATTTGGCCTTTTAGGATCCTCTTGGATCATAAATGAAGAACACTAACATCTAGTAGGTTTGTTTAATCTGCAACCAACACTAGAATGGAAATAAGAGGTGATATCTCTAGACTTTATAATAGGATTACCCAAAACAAAGAGACAACAAGATTCTATCATGGTAGTTTTCAACAGATTAACTAAGGTTGCTCACTTTATACCTATACAATCCACTTACAAGGATGAAAAAGTTGCAGAGGTTTTTATGAGAGAAATATTTTGATTACATGAAGTACCCAAGACAGTGAGATCAGATAGCGATGTAAAGTTCACTTCAAACTTCTGGAAATCTCTATTTGTTGGATTATGAATACAATTAGACTTAAGTACTACATATTATCCATAAACTGATGGTCAAATAGAGATGGTTAATTAGGTGTTGGAGGATATGTTATGAATGTATGTTATGAATCAACCCACTAAGTGGGAATATTATCTGCACTTACTGGAGTTTTCTTACAACAATGGGTATCAACCCTCACATGGGATGATTCCTTTCATAGCCTTACATGGAATAAGATACCACATTCCTTTGAATTGGTGCAGACTAGAAGATGAACTCCTGTTTGGACCTTATTATTTACAAGAAATATATGAGATGATAAGAAGAATCGGGTACAACTTGAAGGCTTCCCAAGATAGGTAGGAGAGTTATGTTGATCTAAGAAGAACACATAAACAATTCAATGTAGGGGAATATGTTAAAATAAAACCAATTAAGAGCTCCTTAAAGTTAGGGTGATATTCTAAGTTATCTCCATGATTTTGTGGACCATTTGAGATTTTAACGAGAGTTGAGTTAGTAGCTTATCAGTTGGAATTACTAGTACATGTTAAAGTTTGTAGTTTATTTTATGTGTCCTTGTTAAAGAAGTATGTACATGACTTGTCTCATATAATTGGTTGGCATGTGGTATAGGTCGAACCAAAATGATAATTCAGGGTCGAACCACAACTGGAGGGGTATTACACTCCTAAATCAAGTCATCACCCAGGATTCAAGTGAAATGGAAGCACTTTGGACCTTAAGAGGCGACCCGAGGGTTAGAAGATGAGATGGAAAATACTTTCCCAATGATTTTAAAAAAAAATATGAACACATGGAAGAACACGAAGGAAAAGGTTTTTTTAGAAGGAGGAGATGTAATACCCCTTCAAAAATGATTATATGACATGATTTATTTAATTAATGGTTGAGGAAATTAAATGACATGTGATTTATATTATAACATAAACTGTTGGGTCCCTATAATACTAGTGATTACCCCATTACTATTGTAGTTATACCCCCTATTTATATTGTTGTGCCCCTATTACCCCCATATTGTTATTTCTGTGCCCCATAGAATCCCTCTATTGTTATTTTTGTGGCTTTATATTATTATTGTTAGGTCCGCTGGATTATATTGTGACTCCTTAGACTCCTATATATAGAAAGGAGGTTTTTTCATTTGTATCATCCAAGAATTTTTCATTTATGTAATGTAAAGGAGGTTTCCCCCTCGAAGAGGCTGAATTCTAAGGCGTGGATCTCTCTTTTCTATCTTTTTGTGAGTTGGTTTCATAACATTTGGTATCAGAGCTTTGGATTCTAGGGTTTCGCTGCTCCAAACAGGTCATCATGGAATGTTCACTATAACTTTTTTTCTGTGACGTTTCAGAAGTAAAAAAAAAACCCATTTGAGAAGAATTGGTGCTGAACCTTGGGTCCGAATTTCAGAGCTTTTCGCTGATTATTTTCGGAGATATGATCTGAGGAAGTTGGCCTTTTTGTAGACTCCTGAATTACATTCACAACAGGTGACCTGGGGAAAATCGTCATAACTCTCTCTCTGAGGATCGGATTGAAATTTCGTAAAAAGTTACAGAAAGAGGACGGACTTTAGTTTCTTGTTTGTGGGTTTCAAATTCAAAGGTTGAAACAGTGACTCGTGGCATGTCGTACAATTTTTCTCTATTGAACCAGTCTAAAAGCAAGTCACTGTGGGAGATTTCACATAACTCTTCCTTGGAGAATCCAATTGGGCTCAGACTTGTGGCATTGGAAAGAGGACGCAAAAGACTACTACAAGTTGCAACCTCAGAATTGGATGATCTGAAATTACAGAGATACATCAGATTCAATATCAGGCTTCTATAAAGTGAAAAAAGGTGTGTAGTTTTTTTTTTATTTTTGTGTAAGCTTGGTTTAACGGAATTCAAAGGGCACAGTAAAGCATTATTATCGGTAACTGATGCCCTGAGGAAAGAAAATGCAAACACCTAGTAAGGAACCTGAAAGCTCTAGCATGACTCATGAAGAAGAGGAAGAAATGCTACGTGATATATCAAAATTACAAGAACAAGTGCAACATATGTCACGCTCACAAAAGCTAACAGAAGCTAAGATAAATGGCGTGGAATCTAAGATAAATGGCGTGGAATCTAAGATAAAGAGCATGGAAGCTAAGATGGATGATTTGAAGACAGATTTGAAGACAAACATGGCAGATTTGAAGACAGATTTGAAGACAGACATGGCAGATTTGAAGACAGATTTGACAAATTTTCTACAAGAAATACTTACTAATGGTGAAAAGGTAGTAAAGGAAACTCATGATGAGAACAAACGAAATGTTAATCATGATTCCATAGACTCTAATGTTCGATCGAAGACTCACCATGTTCCAAAAATCGATATGAGGAAGTTTGATGGCAAGGATCCCGCCACATGGATATTATAGATGGAGCAATTCTTCGATCTCAATAATGTGCAAAACACACAAAAGGTACGTATGGGAACTTTATATATGGAACCAAATCAGTTTGTATGGTATCAATGGCTTTTTTCTCGTAAACAATTTATCACTTGGGAAATTTTTACGGAAGAATTGATAGCACATTATGAGGATACAAAAAGCAACACTTTTTTTAGCCAATTGATAAGTCTCAAACAAAAGGGTTCAATAATGGAGCACATTGAGGAGTTCCAAAAATTGAACATAAGGGTAAAAGATATTCCAGAGGAGCATAGGATTGATGTGTTCATAGGGTCTTTAAAGGATAATATCCAACATGATGTGCGCCTTTGGGAACCTGATTCATTAGAGAAGGCATTCAGGTTAGCAAGAAAAATGGAAAGCAAAATTATGGCAAGTAGGAAGCATACCATTCACAACTATAAAGACGGAAGTGTTGTTGCCTAGTTGGGTCCCTATAATACTAGTGATTACCCCATTACTATTGTAGTTATACCCCCTATTTATATTGTTGTGCCCCTATTACCCCCATATTGTTATTTCTGTGCCCCATAGAATCCCTCTATTGTTATTTTTGTGGCTTTATATTATTATTGTTAGGTCGGCTGGATTATATTGTGACTCCTTAGACTCCTATATATAGAATGGAGGTTTTGTCATTTGTATCATCCAAGAATTTTTCATTTATGTAATGTAAAGGAGGTTGCCCCCTCGAAGAGGCTGAATTCTAAGGCGTGGATCTCTCTTTTCTATCTTTTTGTGAGTTGGTTTCATAACATAAACATTATTTGGCAATAATGATATTAGGAATTTATTTTAATCTATTAATACTCTAAGGAAAATTTTAATGCCTAACATCAGAGATTAATCCCTGACTGTCAGGAAAAACCTGTTGGAGTAGGTTGTGCCTAGTGAGGCAGAAATAAGACAAATAAATCCCCCTTCTGATAGTTTCCTCTCAAACAAAACATAGAATAAATATAGATTGACATACCACAATATGTTTTATGGCTAGAGATAAATGCCATAGTGTGGATTTTGTGAAAAATAATGGTGGGAGATAAAGATGGTTCTTGAAGAAGAAAATACCAGTGGAAGGAAAAGACTGGCTAAGCATGTTAGGATCCTATAATAATAGGATTCATAATTTTGAAGTGACTATGGTTAGTCTTGTAATATTGTACATACTTTTGCATTCTGCAAAATGCTTTCCAGATTAAAAATTAAAAAATGTAAAGAGGGTATGTGCTAAAATAATAATCTAAGGACAAAAAGGAAACAAAAATAGATAAAAAAGAAGTGAAAAATATGAACCCCCAAAAAAGGAAAAATAAAACAGATCATGGAAATGTGAAATTCAAATGACACCACTTTTTACTTTATTATTCAAAATAAGGTTGGGTGAAGCTTGTTAGAAATGCCACAATCCATGATGGTCAAATAGCTTAATCTTTACTCATTCATGCTTTAAATTTCATGTTGATAGATAGAGATTGAATATCTAGTAAAATTGTTTAACCTTGGCAGATCAGTAGTTAGGTAGAGAATAAAATGAGCTCATCAATGTAATCTGAGCCATTGGAAGTTATAAGGTTAGAATTAGATAGTTTTCTTGTAAAAAGAAAATGAAATAAAGGGTCAGAAAGCTCAAATGCACCCAATAAAATGAAGGGAAAATGTTAGGATAAATAAAGGGTAGCTAGAAGAAAGGTTGCAAATGTGCAAGGTTGCTGAGTCAAAAGCACATTTATCATGCTTAATTGTATGTTTCATGTGCAGGAGCATTTATGAGAAAGAAAATATGTTCACAAGCTGGCTTAACTAATTTCCCCTCATTTCACTATGCCCCAACATGCTTATTTGCTAATTTCCCCATTATCCCTTTATCAATTATAAATCCCCTTTTCCTTTCATTTTGACCCTTACCCCTTGGTTTCACACATTTCCCTAGTAATTTCCCTTCAAAAATCATCCCCCTACCCAAAACCCCTTTTCCCTAGTGTGAAACCCATTTCCCATTGCAAATATTACCTTCCCCCCTTATTAATTTCCCTATTTCCCTTCAAAAACCCATGAAAAGACCCCTTATCCTAAGTTTTTATCCCCCCTGCATTATCTAATTAATTTCCCTGCTTTATATTTCCCCACAAAACTCTTTTTTAACCCACTAACCCTTGGTATGGTTAAAAAACCCCGCCAAATAACCCCTTGTCCCACTTTATTAACCTGCTACTTATATTTAATCCAAACCTTATACACTAATTAATTGCAATTTGCTATAATTAAACCCTGGGACCTACAGATCCCTTCCCCAATTCCCTCCGTGTAGCTTAACCACGCGACAGCCGTCCAATCTCCTGCCCCCAGATCCGGCAGTGCATATCCATATTGCGCGGGTTCACCATCCGACTGATAACAGCCCGAGAGCATGCGAGATTCGCGGTTTTGCTTGGGCACTGTTCTACTACGTGGTGGCTTGAGGCTAGATCGCGTGCTCGTGAAAAATAATGCCTACCCTCCAAAAGCAGTGTGATGGCCCAGAAAGCCACCTCCCCGCCCAAGCCAAAAAACTGCCCACTATTCATTTACATATTCTGTGCCAAAATGTGACCGTTACCCTACGAAAAATCCCCAATTCACTCGTTTTTCACTACAACTGCTGCTCAAGCGATTTTGTGACACCCTGAACCTCTGCGACCAAACTGACCACTGTCTGCCGCCTGAAGAAGCTTCGGACACCCAATTCAAGCAACCAGTTCATAGTTGAAGCCAACGTACCCTCTGCATTCACCATTGAACCCATTTTGCAAGCTAGACCACCAATTTCCAGGTTCCAGAACTAGGGGAACCCATGAATATTCCTCCTATTTTATAGACCACAGCAAATGAGGAGAGAAATCTAAAGAGAAATAGGGAGGAGGGTTCCAGTTCTACGATGGAAACCACAGATGAGCACTTTGAGCTTAGGCGAAGTCCCAAGCTGAATCCTGTAACTGAACAGGAGGACACCATTGAATCAGTGGAAATAACTGACACTGATACAATGGCGGAAAGAAGCAAAGGTACAGTAGCTTCAAGAGAAACACAATAGCCTTCAACATTTAACACTCAATTGATTGAGAAACAGCTCAGTGTTGAGGTTTCTTCTTTCACCGGGCTACTAGATAAGGAAAAAGATATCAAGGAAAGGTACAAGGAGATCAAGTTGAGAAATGAGAAGTTGAAGGCTGAAACATATGCCCAATACTTCAAGCACACACCAGCAAATTAGAGCAGGTTGATGTCAAATTTTGACATCAAAGTAGGAAAAATATAGGTGTCCTTCATGCAACCAACTGTCCAGTAGCCAAAGACATCAGCTGACTATAGAAAAATAGACTTTGAGGTGTTCGCCAGGGATGTTCATCCCATTGACCAAATTGAATTCCAAAAATAGGCAAGAGAGATGATCTACTTCACTTTGACAAGAAAGGCCATGGCTGCACATAATTTGCAAAGCTCCTTGGATAACATTACAGCCCAGTATAAATTAGAAAAGGCCTCCTCACAGGCGAAGGACAATAAGATCAAGTCATTGGAGGACTTGGTAATTGAGCTGGGACAAGATCCCAATGACATCAAAGCTGCTGAGAAATTGATCAAGAAGAAGAATGAGGACATTGCAGCTCTTAAAAAACCGTTGAAGCTTCCTCATTCATAGCACCGACAAACAAAAGAGGTCCTGGAGAGCCATGCATATTAGGAGGAGATGATGGACCTAGTTCTACAACTGAATGATCAACTAAAGGAAATGGAAAAGGAGTTAGATAGCTTGATATAGGTAAAGCAAGATAGTCTTGAGACTTCCCCTACCACTGTTATCCCAACAGTTACTATTGCAGTACCTTCCACTTTGGCAGCATTATTAGCTCCTACAACTCTAATGGCTATAACACTTCTAGCTTCTACAGCATCTACATCAGCAACATGGTCAACAGGGGATGAGGCTAGCAAATTGGTCAAGGAAATCGAAGACATGTCCATTCAGACCACAGAAATGAACAACCTCAAGGAAAGGGTGACCAGTCTATAGACTGATTATAAGCTTACACAGATTATGCACAAAGAAGAAGTGCAGAAATCAACCATGATGAATGAAAGAATAAAAGACTTGGAGAAGAAATTGACTTTAAAGTAACCCCTTGGATAGGCTAAGGAACAATTATGGGCCAATATCATTGACTCTATCAACGATATTTGGCCATCCATTCAAGTGATTTTTGAGCAAATTGACTTAGTGAAAGAGGCTATAGAAGCCATACAGAGAGTGAAAACAGAATTGGGAGATATGCCAGAGGAAGCAACAAGGATCATTCACTTCCTTAACTCCAAAAATAAGTATGAATTGCAGGAATTAGAGATACCTGACAGGACAAGTACAATATTAGACGTAAAAAGGGTCCTCACCAAGAGGAATTCAATGCTAAACCTTGAAGATAAGTGCCAAACCATCCAACTGGCTATAGATAGGTTCTTGGTTAAATTTGAAGTTTTGAGGCAAAAGGGTCTGCCCAATCCCTTGTTAATAAATGATAAGTTAATGCCACAAGAGGACTACAATAGAAGAATTAGAGAAGTGGCTAGGGATCAAGTGAACACTTCATCTATGAAGGGGATGCCATCTGGCAAGGTCGTACATCAAACTTTTGAGAACTTGTTTTACTTATAGCATGAGGTAAAACACCTTTTTGTGAATAAGCCCACTTTTTCCAAGTATGCGGAGGAAGATGAGATTTATAGGAAAATGATAAATATCCAATTACCAGATGCAGAAACATGGGACAAATTGAATGACTTGCTGTAGAAATGCACAGCCAAAATGTAAAAATGTATAGTAAGGGTGAAAAGGCACAGTAAAATGATAATAACAGGCCAGCGAGATGAAAGAGTATTAGGAATAAGTGTATCAAATGAAAGATCAGAGTAAGAAGAGCATTCAGCTTGAAAACCAACAACAAAGCAAAGATTAATAAGGAAAAATATCAGAGCATAAAGATAGCATAACCTAATAAACATGGACATCAAATAGTAGTTCAATAGCTATCTCTATCTTCTTGCATGAAGATATCTCTTTCTCCTAGATTAATTCCCAAGACAGTTTGGGATATTTTGTAAATTATTTTTGTATAAATACTTCATAATTCTAAGTATTGGAGGTGGATTGCTATATATTTGTAGAGTTATTTTGATCATAAACCTAAGGGTTATTGTACCAATTGTTCAATTCAATAGACTCAACCAAGTAATAAAGAGATTGAGTTATAGGATTCATGTGTTGAGTTATTACAGTGAAGTATTTTCTTTGTCAAATTTGTTATTTTCTTATTTTTTTCACAAAATTTAATGTTTTCTAAAGTTGAATGAATTAACTAGAAATTTATCTCAGAATTCTTTTAAGTACACTTTTTTTTGAACAATTGATCATTTACATGTTTTCTTTGATATCCGAATCTGAGAATCCTTAATTGCTCTCCCATCCCGGTTGACCTCTTTCACTTTATTCATAATCTGGCCTAAGGAACCCTTAATTGCTCTTTAGATCCAATTCAAAATCACTTCACCATCAAACCTTGAGATCTGAAGTAACTCTATTATCTTTCCCTCTAGACATTGTTTTTAGAACTTGATCCAGTCCTGTTTGCTTGATATTTGACCCCATAGCCCAATGGTAAAATACACCCTTCTTTTCATCCAAGTAAGTGATCCCACCACCAAATCCAAATCAAAACCCAATTATAATCATAAATAGCCTAAAATCAAATAACTAAACAAAGTTAAAACATAAAGAGAGAGCCCTCTCTGAGAATTAGGAAGGCTAGATCCTAATCTCCAAAGTAGGTTTGTGGTTACCTCTAATCATTTCTTTCTAATCAACTCCTGAGAAATATTGGAGTGATAACATATTGGCGACCATACTGGGGACTTTGATCCTCAGTGTAATAAAACTTTAAGGAAACCTTAAATTTCATCTTTTTCCCCTTAAGGTCATTTTAAGGAGTTGATGTTAAAAAGTTTCAAAAAACAATTAAAAAATTAAAATTCTAGCTCCCAAAAAGACTCACTATACCAGGGAAAATCTAGATCCAAACCCTGCTACAATAGTTGATGACCCTGATAGAATTTTAAGAAAACCATAAAAGGTAGAAACTCAAGCAAGTAGTATCTAGTTAGTCAAATCAAATTCACTCCCCAAGGAATTATCAACTTTAGAGGAAATTCCATTTGATTTTTCATTTGACCTCTCATTGTTTAGAACTAAATTAGAAATTTCAATTCATGAAACTGTGTTAGACCCTAATTTTATTCAATTCATTGTGTCAAAAAAGGTGCCTATACATCCAGATTTAGATAAAGTTTTATTGGATACTCTTGAAAAGCTAGAAGCTTTAACCTCTACATTGATAAGCCATATAGATGATACCTACCTTCAACAATCAGTTGAATTAGTTGTCCCCATTATTGTTGCCTCTAAAATTTCCGCACAATATTCAAATACTGTAAATACACCTTCATTACTACCACCTCACCTATAATATCCATCAAAGTTCATTCCCCTAAACCAGTTATTCATCAGCTTCCTATCCCACCAAACTTGTCAACCTCATCTAGTTCATCTCCATCCAATTCAAGCCATTCCTCAAGCACCAACACTTTACCCCCTAGTCAAGCCAGAATCTTAGCCATGGAAGATATATATGCACCTTTGATTTTACCAGCTCAGCTCCATGCCATGCCCCAAGGTTACCAAAGAAAAATATTTTTGTTTGATGCTATTGGTTAGTATACTACCCAACAACATGTGAACAAAATGACTGGCTATCTTGAGTTGCATGAGATTGGTGAATCTGATGTCCAAATGAGGTTGTTTGCCCAAACATTAACTGGGGATGTTAAGAAATGGTTCAAAGCTTTACCTGCTAACCACATTGCAGACTTAGCTCCTTTTCATAGATTATTTATTGATAGATGGGAGAGAAAGAAAATCCCACTACAAATACTTTATGAATATGATAGCATTAGAAGAGCTCCTAATGAGTTAGTTTAGGATTATTGTACTAGGTTCAATGGCATCTACAATGCAATCCCTGCTAATATTAAGCCTCCACTAGACCTAGCATTGATCAAATTCCCTTATGGTTTTGACATTGACATGTCATACTAGTTAAGAGAAAGAAACCTTGAAACATTGGAACAAATGAAAAGTAATGTTGTTAGTGTAGAAGCCAGTCTATTAGCTAAGAATTCTAGAATGAGAAATGAAAAAAGAGTTTTCATTAAAGAGGAAACTTCCACTTCTGGTGGTAAAATAGATAGTTTAGCAAAGAGTGTAGAAAGAATAATGGATAGAATATAAAACATGGAAAGAAAAACTCAGTGGGAGAATTAACAACCAACCCCAATAAGAAACCCCGACTTCAGGAAGAATCCTAACACTGGAAAGAATGCTATACCCAATCAGCAAATTAGACCACCCTTCCACGAAAACTATGTTGAGGGTTCACAAAACCATGAGGGAGAGGATGACACCCAGATAAATCTATTAGGGATCAAAAATGAAGATGTTTTTTTTCTTACTCAAGAAGAACATGAATTGTACAGGCTGCAACAATTGCAATTAGAATCTGGAGAGTCCTTTGACTTTAAACAGGTCATGAATCTGCCATATATGAGGTTCACAAACAGTATAACCTAAGAAGTAAAAGGAATAATGAAATTCCCACTAAGAGACCAATCCAAACCCAAACCGAAAAGATAACAGAAGCTCTTGTCACCAAAATTCTACAAATCCTCCCTAGGGGAACTCAGGAGACTTCTAGCCCAAAAATTATAGATATAACTTCATCTGAAACTCAAACTCAAACTGTTACTAAAATCATTCGAAATAAGAGAATTCAAAACAAAACTGTTGAAACACAGACCAAAGTGCCTAGTACTGAAAAGGAAGATAAAAACACACACTCCACATTTGCTAAGGAAGATCTCATCGAGTCAAACAAAACTCAATTGCCTTTCAACATAAAAACTGAGATAGCAAAATTGAAAATATCAGTCCCTTTGACTGAGCTAGTGAAAAATAAATCATATAGATCACAAATCACTGAAACATTAAATATAGGTGAAGGAGAAGATGTTGTCAATTTGAATGATGATCAACCTGAGTTATTGTTTGGTCCTGAAGCAAATGGCACCCATCAGGAAGGGTGTATCCCTCCTTTCTACATTAGCTTGAAAATTCATGACAAAATATTACATAATGCTATTCTAGACTTAGGGGCATCCCATAACTTAATGCCAAAAGCTCTCATGGAGAGACTAAACTTAGATATCACCAGACCATATAAGGACCTCTTTTCCTTTGACTCTAGCCAAGTTAAATGCCTCGACCTGATCAAGGATTTGTATGTAACTATAGTCTAGTGACCAGTAAAGAGTATTTTCATGGACATAGTAGTTGTTGACATCCTGTTGAGCTCCAAAATTGCCTTTCCCTTAGCAACCTTTCTCATCCTTCCTTCTTTGTTTTTCCATGAAAAATGCATCCTTATCATTAAAAACCATTATGCATTGCCTCAAAGAGTATACTTCAGTGATTTACATGTTCTACTTTTATTTTTTCTATTTGAATATGTTTTTGTCTTTTAGCTACGGAACGCAGCCACATTTTGCAGCTAATCGGTTGTTCCGCAGGTACTTCCATGCTTTTGCAAGTTCCAGGTGTCAAGAGGGGAAAATTACTACATGGGTAGCTTGGAAAACATAAGGGCATGAATTGTATCCTATTCATCTGGCATAGATCGATGAGGAAGACTCCGGTTAAAGGGAAGTCAAAGATAGAAACCTATGCCAAATAGGACTCTATTTTGTACACGTTTCTCAGTGATGGGATCCAAAGCAGTTTCCTGAGGCCACAAACTTCATATACCACCTACGCAAACTGAATCCAATAGCCATTACCGTAGATTTATGTTTCCAAGCAACCAAGGACAAGAATTTTGCATACTTGCCTGCCTACGTGTTTTGCTGTAGCTTATTTTTCTCTTTAAAACAATTGTATAATTTCTCTATAAATACCTGTGTGAAGAACACAGAACAAGTTCGATTTGGCTCATGTGTTAAGTTCATATTTCCACTCTGTAGTTTGAAGAACTCATTCTCTATTTTTAATATAAAGACTGTGTTTCATGGATACCTGAAAGCGTTGTTGGAGTGTTGATTAAGTGCATATATGTTAGGTCCCTATAGTACTAGTGATTCCCCCATTACTATTGTAGTTGTATCCCTTATTAATATTGTTGTGCCCCCATTATCCCTATATTATTATTACTGTGCCCCATAGAATCCCTCTATTGTTATTTTTGTGCCTTTATATTATTATTGTTAGGTCAGCTTGGCTATATTGTGACCCCTTGGACTCCTATATATAGAAAGGAGGTTTTGTCATTTGTATCATCCAAGAATTGTTCATTTGTTTAATGTAAAGGAGGTTTCCCCCTTGAAGAGGCTGAATTGTAAGGTGTTAATCTATCTTTTCTATATTTTTGTGAGCTGGTTTCATAACACTTGGTATCAGAGCTTTGGATTCTATGGTTTCGCTACTCCAAACAGGTCATCGTGGAATTTGCGCTATAAATTTTTTCCTGTGACATTTCAAACGGTGCAAAAAAACCTCATTTGGGCTGAAATCTTTTTGAACCTCGGGTCTGAATTTCAGAGCTTTTCGCGCTATATTTGCAGAGATATGATCTGAGGAAGTTGGCCTTTTTGCAGACTCCTGAATTACATTCCAAACAGGTGACCTGGGGAAAATCCTCATAACTTTTGTTTTGAGCATTAGATTAAAATTTCATAAGAAGTTACAGAAAGAGGACAGATTTTAGTTTCCTGTGTATATTTTCTAGATATGAAGGTCAAAACAGTGATACGTGGCACTTCATACAAGTTCGCTCTTTTGAAAAGGTATATAATCAAGTCATCTTGGGAGATTGTGCATAACTCTTTCTTAGAGAATCTGAATTTGATCAGACCAGTGGCATTGGAAAGAGGACGTAGATGGCTACTGCAAATCACAATTTCAAAACTAGATGATGCGAAATTACAGAGATACATCAGATGCAATATCGAGCTCCTAAAAAGGGAAAAAAGGTGTGTAGTTTTTTTTAATTTTTGCATAAGCTTGGTTTGAAAAATTAGTTTGAAGGAATTCAAAGGGCATAGTAAAGCATTATTATCGGTAACTGATGACCCAAGGAAACAAAATGCAAATACCTAGTAAGCAACCTGAAAGCTCTAGCATGACTCATGAAGAATAGGAAGAAATGCAACATGATATATCAAAATTACGAAACCAAGTGCAACAAATGTCACTCGCACAAAAAGTAACAGAATCTAAGATGGATGGTTTAAAGAAAGATGTAGAAGCTAAGATGAATGGGGTGGAAGCTAAGATGAATGACATGGAAGATAAGATGGACGATTTGAAGATAGATTTGAAGACAGATTTGACAAAGTTTCTACAAGAAATTCTTACTAATAGTGAAAGGGTAGTAAAGAAAACTCATGATGAGAACAAAATAAATGTTAATCATGATTTCATATACTCTAACGTTGGATCAAAGAACCACCATATTCCAAAAATCGATATGAGGAAGTTTGATGTCAAGGATCCCGCAACATGGATACTACAGATAGAGAAATTTTTCGATCTCCATAATGTGCAGAACACACAAAAGGTACGTATTGCAACTTTATATTTGGAACCAAATCAGTTTGTATGGTATCGATGGCTTTTTTCTCGTAAACAAATTGTCACTTGGGCAATTTTTACAGAAGAAATGACAGCACATTATGAGGATACAAAAAGAAACACCTTTTCAAGCCAATTGATAAGTCTCAAACAAAAGGGTTCAATGATGGAGCACATTGAGGACTTCCAAAAATTGAACATAAATGTAAAAGATATTCCAGAGGAGCATAGGATTGATGTGTTCATAGGGACTTTAAAGGATAATATCCAACATGAGGTTCACCTTTGGGAACCTGATTCATTGGAGAAGGCATTTAGGTTAGCAAGAAAAATGGAAAGCAAAATTATGGCAACTAGGAAGCCTACCACTCACAACTATAAAGACGGAAGTGTTGTTGCCCCTAGCCTTCCACAACCTATAAGGTTGACACCAAAAAAATTGGAAGAAAAAAGAGCAAAAGGGCTTTGTTACAGTTGTGATAGCAAATACACTAAAGTCATAAGTGTGCCGAGAAGAAATTATTCTACATAGATTGTGAAGAGGAGGAAGAAAAGGAACAAGAAATGCCAAAAGAAGAGGATATACTCCAGGAACAAACCCTAGATAAAGAACTAATGAATCTGACCATATCTTGTAATGCATTGGCTGGAATTACCACTCCTCAAACTATCAAGATAGAAGGACATATCAAGAAGAAAAAGGTAATAGTGTTGATTGATTCATGAAGTACCCACAATTTTATTCATTGTAAGATAGCAAAAGAATTGAATTGCTTCCTATATCTAGCACCAGAGTGTCAAGTCATGGTTGCAAGTGGAGGAACCATAAATTTCTCTGGAAAGTGCCATAATATCAAGCTATCAATGGGAGAATATGTATTGAATATCCCAATGCTTTCCATTCCAATGGGAGGTGCTGATGTTGTACTAGGAGTCCAATGGCTACAATCCTTGGGTACAATAGCTTTTAATTTTCAAGAAATTTTCATGAAATTTTTTGCAGAAGGAAAGGAAGTTGAATTAAGGGGTATTGCAGGGAAACTGGGAAATATAATCAGCTCTAAAGGTATGACAAAGCTTCTAAAAAAGGAACAACGAGGTGTAATTTCACAATTATTTTCACTAGATGTTTCCACATCGAAATCATCTATTTCTCCAGATCTCCAGAAAGTCTTGGACAATCATTCCAAGGTATTTGAGACTCCCAAAGGTCTCCCACCTATTCGCGATCATCATCATGCTATTCATTTTAATTCCAGGAAGTGTTCCTCCAAACATTAGGCCGTACAGATACCCCTATGCCCAAAAGAGTGAAATTGAACGCATGGTTGTAAAAATGCTAGAGGCTAGTATAATTCAACCAAGTCAAAGTTCTTTCTCTGCTCCAGTAGTATTGGTGCACAAGAAGGATGGATCATGGTGCATGTTTTTAGATTATAGGGAGCTCAACAAGCTCACTATTAAAGATAAGTGTCCCATTCCTGTCATTGATGAATTATTGGATGAATTGCATGGATCAATTTACTTCACCAAGTTGGATCTTCATTCAAGATATCATCAAATCAGAATGAAGACTGAAGACATTCCGAAAACAACATTTAGAACACATGAGGGTCATTATGAATTTTTGGTCATGCCTTTTGGCCTTACCAATGCACCTTCTACATTTCAAGGTTTGATGAATCCCATTTTCAAACCCTTCCTTAGAAAATTTGTGTTAGTATTTTTTGATGATATACTAATCTACAACAAGTCTTGGAAGGATCATGTTGAACATGTTGACAGGGTGCTACAAATATTGGAGGAGAAACAATTATATGCAAAAAGATCCAAATGTTTCTTTGGAGTACAAGAGGTGGAATATCTGGGTCATATTGTATCTCATGAAGGAGTTAAGGTAGACCCTAGCAAAATTAAAGCCATTAAGGAATGGAAAATCCCCACATCCATAAAGCATCTGCGAGGATTTCTTAGGTTGATAGGGTATTGTCGCAAGTTTGTTAAGAATTATGGGAGAATAGCAGCACCTCTAACAACATTATTGAAGAAATATGCATTTTCATGGACTTTAGAAGCAACAAAGGCCTTCGAACATCTTAAGGAGGCAATGTGCCAAGCACCAATCTTAGCTACACCAGACTTCACAAAAACCTTTATTGTTGAATGTGATGCTTCAGGAAATAGAATTGGTGCTGTTTTAATGCAAGATGAAAGACCCATTTCTTTTGAAAGTCGTCCAATCAAGGGAAATTATTTACACAAAGCTATTTATGAGAAGGAAATGTTGGAAATACTACGTACACTTAAGAAATGGTGACCCTACCTAATGGGAAGACACTTCAAGGTAAAAACAGATCATGATAGCCTTAAATACTTTTTAGAACAAAGATTATCCTCTGAAGAGAAACAAAAATGGGTCACAAACACGGTTATGACTTTGAAATCATCTACAAAAAGGGAAGCAAAATGTTGTGGCAGATGCACTCTCAAGAAAGGATGAGGATGTGGAAGCATTGTTGTGTGCCATTTCTATATCCAAACCAAATTGGATAAACGAAGCAAGGGAGGAATGGAAGAATGACGAAGAAGTCTAGGAACTTATTCGAAAGTTACAACAAGATTCCAGTACATCTGATACATTTAGCTGGAAAAATGATTCGTTATGGTACAAAGATCGCTTATACCTCTGTAGGAATTCCCAACTCAAACAAAATATTCTTATGGAATTGCACACTTCTCCCTTAGGAGGGCACTCAGGATTTTTAAAAACTTACCATAGAGTTAAGAAGGAATTTTTTTGGGATGGCCTTAAATAGGATATTCAAAATTTTGTGGCAGAATGTCTGGTTTGCCAACAAAATAAAGATGAAACAATTAAGACCCCATGTATATTACAACCTTTATCCATTCCAAGCCAACATTGGGAGGAGGTTTCAATGGATTTTATCACAGGTTTACCCGAGTTTGAGGGAAAGAGTGTCATCATGGTTGTAGTTGATAGACTTACCAAGTATGCACACTTTTATGCATTATCACAGCCATTTAAAGCCAATATAGTTTCTACTGCATTTATGGAAACAATTCAAAAGCTACATGGAAACCCAAAGATTATTGTAAGTGACAGAGATCCCATTTTCACTGGAAATTTTTGGAAAGAATTATTTTCTTGTCTTGGTACTCAGTAAGCTCATAGATCATCTTGTCATCCTCAATCTGATTGGCAAAATGAGATAGTAAACAAATGTTTGGAAGGACATCCTCATTGCTTTGTATCTGATAAACAGACACAATGGGTTAAATGGTTTCCTCTGGCTGAATGGTGGTATAACACTTCCTTCCATACTGTAACAAAAATGACCCCATTTATGGCACTTTATGGATATCAGCCACCATCCATCACATCATATTTAAGATAAAATTCTAAGGTTCAAGTAATGGAACATCACATCGAGCATCAACAACAAGTTCTCCAACTCTTAAAGGATAACCTCATGTTGGCATAGAATAGAATGAAACAACAGGAAGATCAACATCGCACTGAATGAAGTTTTGATGTAGGTGACTAGGTATTCTTACGACTACAACCATATAAACAAATGTCCCTCAAGCAAGCGAAGAAGGGTAATAAATTACCACCAAAACATTATGGTCCGTACAAGGTGTTGCAAAAGATTAGTACTATGGCATACAAATTGGAGCTTCCTGCAGCTTCTCGAGTGCACTCAGTTTTCCATGTTTGATGTTTAAAGAAGGTTATAGGCGATAAGCCCCCAGTTCAAACAATATTGCCAGAACTTGATGAGGAAGGAAAGATTATATTGGAACCAAAAGCAGTCATAGAAACAAGAACTCGACAGCTATGAAATCGATCAATTTTGGAGTATCTCATCAAGTGGAAGAACTTATCTGCTAAAGATTCCACATGGGAGGATGAGAATTTTATACATAAGCATCCAAAACTACTCAATCGTTGAGGACAACACTTTTTTGAAGGAGAGGGGCATTTTAGGTCCCTATAATACTAGTGATTCCCCCATTACTATTGTAGTTGTATCCCTTATTAATATTGTTGTGCCCCCATTCTCCCCATATTGTTATTACTATGCCCCATAGAATCCCTCTATTGTTATTTTTGTGCCTTTATATTATTATTGTTAGGTCGGCTTGGCTATACTGTGACCCCTTGGACTCCTATATATAGAAAGGAGGTTTTGTCATTTGTATCATTCAAGAATTGTTCATTTGTGTAATGTAAAGGAGGTTTCCCCCTCGAAGAAGCTGAATTGTAAGGTGTTCATCTATCTTTTCTATCTTTTTCTGAGCTAGTTTCATAACAATATAACTAAGACCTTTGCAGAGGGCCCCTGCGCTGATTAAGGGTACATTTTATTTTTGTTTTTTTCTTTCATAGTTAAATTGTAAATTCACTGTGTTTTTCCATGATGTTTATAACCATTTTCTAACTTTTTCCATAATGCAGTTTTTGTCATCTTCTTACTAACTCGGAATAGTTTTATTTCAACACAGAACAACTCTTTTGTTCCACTATTTTCTAGTTTCTTATCAGTAGCTTGAAGTTGATGTGAGTAGCATAGAGTAATTCATTTCATTTGTTGTTCATTAGTCTTTAGATTTCAAATTAAACTGATCAATGCCATTTTATTGTTAGTTTAGTAACTCATGTTGTAAGTGAATGTTTCTAAAAGCCCTCTCAGTTGATGATTCATCTTAAAACTAAGTGGTGAAATATTTCATTTATGAATAATTCTTTCTATACATTTTTATGTTCACTTTTTCTTAGAACAATTAAGTATGGAATCCCTCAAAATGCTATCACAAGGAGGTTGTTCTCCCAAAATTGTGTAGCAGAGTGACAAAACACTTCATTTAGTTTCCATAGTAGATTAGTTTCGATTTTATTTTTAGTCTTAGCATTTCATTTTGCTTTGTTGCAATTTCATTTTTAGTATTAGTTTTTCTTAGAACAATGAAGTATTGAATCCCTCAAAATGTTATCACAAGGAGGTTGTTCTCCAAAAATTGTGTAGCAAAGTGACAAAGCACTTCATTTAGCTATTATAGTAGACTAGTTGCAATTTCATTTTCAGCCATAGTTTTTCATTTAGTTTTGTCGTAATTCTATTTTCAGTTTTTCATCAAGTTTTGATTCTGGAATAGACTAGACAGTAGTTGTAATCTCATTTTCAGTATTTCATTTTTGGTTCATCATAGATAGCTACAATCTCATTTTCAGTTTTAATATCTCATTTAAGCTTTGGTTTTGTAATTGATTAAATAGTAGTTGCAATTTAACTCTTAAGTCCTTTTAGTTCATGTTTTGGAAACAATCATAATAGCAAGAAAAGAAACTCTATTTTCATTTTCTTGGTTAAAACATTACTTCCAAATCTGGCTTAAAGCACTTTTAGCTCTCATTTCATTTCTCTAGATTCTTAGCATCAGTAGATTTAAGGTTTTGTTAAAAACATTTTACATCATTAGGGATTAAAGGATTAAAAACCCCAAAACAACTTAAAACTCAAAAACACTAAAGTAGGAAGGGCCATCTAGCACATATAGTGCACTACACTTCATCAGTTTACGATACCCGGATTGATAATTTATGTAGAGCAATTTAGGACACTAAATCAACCAAACATTTGGGCTCCATTGTCAGGGAGGTGTAACTAGGTAGCCTTATCTCTTACATTCATAAAAAAAAAAAACAAAAAACAACAAAACAAAACAATGACATTCATAGAGAAAGAGATTCTAGGGGTAGATTTATAGCTAGGGTCAGAAGTTCAATTCCTACAACTCCACCTACTCCACCAAGAGTCAGAAAAGACACACCTCCATCCCAGACTCATACTTCTAGCGATAGGATTCCTGTAATTCAAAGGGCAGAAACTCAATCAGAAGAGTCTCCTACATCATCCACCAAAACAGTCCTAGGAGAGAAGATCTTTTTCACCTCCATGGGGGAGCCTATTGTAGTTGAACAACTAGGAATACCTAGTGAGGAAGAGAAGTAGGAACTCCCTCTCTTAGTCCATTGATAGAAAAGCCAAAGGAAGAGGGAATAACCTTACAAGTTGAGCCCTATACTAACTCTGAAGAAACTATAAGGGCAGAAGAAGAACAAGATGGAGAATTTTCACTATTTGGAGGAGGGGGTAGTGGGAGAGGTAGAGGAAACAATGGAGGAAGTAGAGGTAATAATGGAGGAGGCAGAGGAAATAGGGAAGTAGATAACTCATTTGGATTCCCTATAGGCGATGAAGAAACACATACCACAATGAAATACATTTCACCATCTGTCCTCCCAAACTTTTATGGGCTAAGAAGTGAGGATCCTGAAACATTTTTGTTTGAGTTTGAAGTCTTGTGTACAACATATGACTATCTAGAAGACTCTCAAAAACTCAAATTGTTCCCCTCAACACTAAAAGGGGTTGCTTTGAAATGGTTTATGGGGTTAGTCACTCAATCCATTAGAACTTGGAATGACATGAAACAGACATTTTTTGATAGATACTTGGATTATTTAATTCCTACCAATCATAAAGATGAGGTGTTCAAAATGATGCAAAAAGAAGATGAAAACTTAGAGGATTTGCTTGAGAGATTTAACTATAATTTGAAAATAGAAAAAATGAACAATTTAGATGAAGAAACTTTGAAAGCACTTTTGTTAAATGCCATTAGAGATGAATGGATAGATATCCTTAACATGATGGGGAAGGGAGACATCTCTCAACTTCCATTGAGTGACATAGCAGAACTATGTGTTCATCTCTCAAGAGGGAAATCTAAAACTAGGAAAGGGCTGAGAGAAACTTCTCTTGTTAGAGCAAACAAATCTACAATTGGATCTGTAAGTAGGGCAAAAATTGGCAATATGCTTGATCAGTTTAAAACTGACATTTTAGGGAGCCTTAATTGGAAACTAGACACCCTTAAAATTCAAAACAAGCAGAAAACAGAGGCTGATGCTTTAGCCATCTTTTGCCCAAAATGCAGAAAGAAACATGCTCTAAGGAAATGCCCTTTAGATGCAAAAATTGTAGAAACTTGTATGCTTTGTTTAGAAAGTCATGAGACCAAGGGTTGTCCCTCAATCCCGGGTCTTAAGGCTGTATTTCAAGAGGAAACAGTCCCAAATCCTGCAGAACCTCTTTGTTTTGTTACAAGAAGACCTTGGCAGGGGCCACAAAATCAAGGATTTAACAATCCAATGTATTTTCAGCCCCCACCAAACTAGAATTCTTGGCAGCAACCTTGGCCTCAACCTCAATCTCAATATCAATCTCAACCATGGGCACAAGGGGTACGAAGTCCTTATGGGAGATTTGCTCAATATTATCAATATCCTCCATCTTATCATGGCTATCCTCCCCCATAAAATCAACAACCACAACTTCCAAATCAAAACCCTCAACTTTAATTGCCATTTCCACAACAACCTCCACAACAAAGTCAAAATACTCAACTCTTGCTTCCATTTCAATAAAAACCAAATCAGTTACCTGCCCAACCATTGCCAAACCCCAATAATAAAAACCCTTAGAATTCTTACATGGTAGAAGAACAACAATTTCCAACTTACATGATTACTCCTCTAGATCTTAATGATGTTCAACTTAGATCTAGTAGGATATTAGAAAAGGAAAAAACTTCTATAGTCATTCAAGAACAAGATAACTCTGAGGAAGACTCTCTAAAAGTCAATAAAAGTTTTGAGGTGACATCCCTCCAAAACCAAAATATTGAAAAAGAAAAACAAAAAGAATCAATAAACACAACTCCTATCATTGAGCAACCAACATCTACTTCTACACCTCCTTTTCCTGAGTGATTACAAATTGATAGAGGGGTAGAAAAATAGATCTTGTTGCCCAATTACGATTTTCTAGATGAATTGAAGAATGTTTGTATCAAAATTCCTTTGTTACAAGCCATTAGAGAAATTCCAATTCTAGCCAAGACAATAAAGGAGTTGAGCATCAAAAGACCAGGAAGGAAACTAAGAGAAACAAAAAGAATTCACCTGGTAGGAAAGATAGCAGACATCATGATGGGAAATATTGCCATGCATAAATATGTGGATCCAGGAAGTCCAATTGTCAAGACAAATATAAATGGAATTGAAATTCCAAACACATTGATTGACTTAGGGGCGGCAATAAGCATTATGAGTAGACAAACTATGGAGCAGCTTAAACTTCCTAATCTTCTTTACACACCTACCTTGCTACAACTTGCAGATAGATCAGTAATCAAACTAGACAGTGTGCTAGAAGACATTTTAGTATCCTTAGATTCTTGGGAATATCCTGTTGATTTCATGATTTTAACTCCCAAGAATAATCTAGGAGGACAACCACTCATATTAGGAAGACCTTGGCTGGCCACAGTTGATACTTTTATTAGTTGTAGATCTGGTGACATATATATTTCTGATGGTAATTCAACAAATAAATTTACTTTGTATCCTCCAGAAAAAGTAATCATAGAAATAGATGACAAGGAATGGATCGATGAAGAAGATGATATTCAACCTCTCTTTACTATATCAGAAATTAGTGAAGATAGTCAAATTTTGAACACATTGGAAAATTTTGAAACATCTTCAGAATATGATCATGCACAATTCTAAGAAAAATCTAATGTTGAATACTTTAGATGTCTCTTTATTCTATGGAAGAGTTTGGTAGTTCTACAATTGAAATTCTTCCAAGTAGGACATTAAACATAAACAAAAACTTGGAGAAACTACAACAAGAAAAGCTAACCAAAATATTACAAAAAAATTCTGTTGTGTTTGCATGGAAGTATACCGACATGAAAGGTATTGATCCTAAGACTTGTATCCATCATATCTATATTGAGGAAAATAGTAGACGAATCAGACAACCTCAAAGAAGAATGAATCCAAATCTTAGGGAAATTGTGAAAGAAGAGCTCCAAAAATTACTCAATGTAACCTTCATTTACCTAATTTCAGATAGCTAATGGGTTTCTCCTTTGGTAATTGTTCCTAAAACGAATGGTAAATGGAGGGTGTGGATTGGTTACCGAGAATTGAATAAAGAAACCTTGAAAGATCACTTTCCTTTGCCCTTTATAGATCAAGTGTTAGATACATTAGAAGGTAAAAAGTATTTCTCGTTCTTGGATGGTTTTAGTGGTTATAATCAAATTCAAGTAGCACCTGAGGATCAGGATAAAACCACATTTACTTGTCCATGGGGAACTTTTTCCTACCGAGTGCTTCCTTTTGGGTTATGTAATGCACTTGCAACATTCCAAAGAGCAGTACTAGGATTTTTTTCTGATCTAATACATGATTGTGTAGAGGTATATATGGATGATTTTGCAGTCTATGGTAATACATTTGAAGAAGCTTTGGAAAATTTGGGAAAAGTCCTTAAAAGATGTAAAGAAGCAAACCTTTCATTAAGCCATGAAAAATTCTTTATGATGTTTACAGAAGGTATTGTTTTAGGACATCACATTTCAGGAGATGGGATTAAAGTTGACAAATCTCAAGTTGAAGTCATCTCTAAGTTATCAATCCCAAATTGCTAAAGGGATGTTAGAAGTTTTCTAGGATTTACATGATACTATATAAGATTTATAGAAAACTTCACTAAAATAGCATCTCCACTCTTCAAATTTCTTGCAAAAGATTGTGAATTCAAATGGAATCATGATGTCCAACTAGCATTTGAAACCTTGAAAGCAAAAATATCTGAAGCACCTATCTTAAGAGGACCAAATTGGAAACTTCCTTTCCATATTTCTACATATGCTTTAGATACAGCTCTAGGAATTGTATTGTGACAAAAAGATTTGATTCCTTATGCCATTTACTATACAAGTAAAAATTTGACTCCCACTGAGTTGAATTATATTGTGACTGAAAAAGAATTCTTAGCTATTGTTCATGCAATTAACAAGTTTAGACACTATATAACAGGCTATGAAACCTTTGTTCATACAAATCACTCCGCAATTAGATATTTGATGAATAAACCTATTACTAATGGCAGAGTTAAAAGAAAGCTTTTACTTTTGCAAGAATTCAACATTACTATGCTAGATAGACCCAGAAAACAAAACACAATTGCTGATTTCTTGTCGAGGATTCAGAATATCAAAGAAGACTCTCCAGTGGAAGATAAGTTTCCTGATGAATATCTCTTTGTAGTAACTACTCAAACTCCTTGATTTGCAGATGTTGCTAGCTACTTGGTTACAAGGAATTTACCTTCACATTTATTTCCTAGAGAGAAAAGAAAGATTATTCAAGATTGTGCAATATATTCATGGATCACTAACGAATTGTATAAAACAGGGCCAAATCTTATGATCAGAAGGTGTGTCAGGAAAGATGAAATGCCTGATATTCTCAAAGCATTTCATGATGAGCCGTGTGGTGGACACTTTGCTGGCAAGAGTACAACCTATAAAATTCTTTCTTTAGGATATTATTGGCTATCCATCTTCAAAGATGCTAAAGAATATGTCAGAAGGTGTGACAGCTGCCAAAGGGTAGGGAAGCCTGCACCCTCAAATGAAATGCCATTACAACCTCAGGTACTTATCGAACCCTTTGAAAAATGGGCTTTAGACTTTATTGGACCTATTAATCCTCCATCCAAGCAAAAAAAGTATATATTAGTATGCACTAATTATGTCACCAAATGGGTAGAAGCCAAAGCATTACTTTTTGCTAACGAAAAATCTATAGTTAGTTTTATTTTTGAGGATATTTTTACACACTTTGGTGTTCCAAGAGAAATTTTGACAGATTAGGGATCTCAATTCACATCCAACATGATGGAGAAGCTTATGGAGGAGTACAAGATCAAGCATAGGAAATCCACTCCCTATCATCCACAAGCAAATGGTCAAGTAGATTCTAAAAATAAAGTGATTTAAGGAATCCTCACCAAGACTGTGCATCTACATAGAAGAGATTGGGTAGAAAGGCTTCCTGAAGCCTTGTGGGCCTATAGAACTACATGGAGGAACACAACTGGACATACACCCTATGAACTTGTTTATGGGAAACAAGACCTGTTCCCTATAGAGTTCCAAGTCAAAAATTTCAATATGGCAGTTCAGTTGGGGATGGATTTATCAGAAGCTCGAAAGCATAGTCTGGAGCAATTGAATGAACTTGATGAAATCAGACAAGAGGTTGTTCAAAGAACTGGTCTACTTCAGCAACAAAGAGCCAAATGGCATGACAAATACATCAAGGACAAGAAGTTTCAAGAGGGAGATTGGGCATTGTTATTTGATTCAAAGTTTAAAGATTTTCAAGGGAAGTTTCAAACTCATTGGCTTGGGCCATATGAGATTGAAATTTTTTTCAGTAATGGAGCAGTAAGGATTAGAACAATAGATGAAAGTCAAACTGCTCTCCTTGTGAATGGTCATGGATTGAAAATTTATCAAAAGCCAATCTCCAAGGAGGAGTTCATCAAGATCTTTCAGAAGAATTCTGAAATGAAGTTGGTGAAGAAGAATCCTTCTTCTCCACCAACTTAGTCTTTGTTTTTCCTATCTATAAAAATAAATAAATAAATTGTATAAAGTTGAAAACCAATCACTGATTGGTATGCTTATACAGAAAATACAGGGTGAAAATCAGAAGCTTCTGACACCCTATATTTTCCATTTCCTTTGCTGAAAAAAATGATGACTCACTTTGCATTCTGCAAAATTCATTGTTTTATCTCATTTTCACTCTGTTTTACTTTTGTAAAGTTTCACTTCACTCCACTACCATATTCCACCAATAATTTTTTCCTCTCTAGCATTTCTTCCATCTCCAATTTTCATTTATCATCTTGTCATATTTTCACTCACACAACCATCTCCATTTCATTCATTCATAAGTCATATTTTACTCTCTGTTTTACATTCTACAACTGTTTCCATGTTCTGTAGCTGTTCTTGTTTCGTAGCTAATCCTGTTCTGCAGCTAATCTGATTCTGCAGCAATAGCTTGATTATCAGTCCAAGCATAAAGAGGCCAGTTCATAATAAAATTTCATATGCAGGTAATTGAGGAGAGAACAAATTTGAAGACCAATCACATCTAAGCACCTGTTGGAGCAAACAAAAAGAGATTAGAAAGTGGAAGGTAAGGTTCTAAAGGTAAAAACAAAAACTTATTTCAAAAAGCAATAAAAAAAACATAAGTTTGTATGACTTGTATAATCACATGACTCCTTGATCTATCATTATGAGATTTGACTGCCATGATGATTCCGCCACACCTTCCATCTTTAATGCAAATGGTCTAATGATGCAATCTCCATTTTAAACTCAATGACTCATACTTAACCGAACTTCTACAACACACATGTTAAACAGTTAGATTAACGACATAACCTATTTAAATACGACTCTTCAAAACCCTAATTGTTCATTTATTACACCAAGTTTTTCTCTTATACTTCCGCAGCCTTTTTGTGCATACAATCACTCTATTTTCATATATTTTGTGCATACAGCCACTCTTTTTTCATATACCTTGTGCACACTTTGTTTCCACACATTTTATGCATACAGCTACTCTGTTTTCATATACCCTGTATGTACAGTAGTTTTATCTCATACTCATAGTCGTTTTATTTCCATATATTATGTCATTTTGTCCCCATATCCATAGTTATTTTTGTTTCTATATACTAGTTGTCCCACTGCTGTATACACAATCCTCTTTACATAGTCACTCATTTCTCAGACAGTGAGGGGAATTTTGAAGAATAGCTGAGAACAGAAGTGATGGGGCTCATCGTTAGAACTGAACCCATAGGGGTGAAGTACATGGAGGGTTATCCTCAGCTGAAAGGAATGTTACAGAAGGTTGGTTGGTTCAGTTTCATTGAAAAATTCAGTGCTTACCATAAAGAAATCACCAAATCCTTTGCCAGATCATTTGATGGAATGGACGTGGAAATAGGTGACATAAAATTTGCAGTTACCTAGTCCTTTATTGCTGAAGCAAGTCCTTTATTGCTGAAGCAACAGAGCTCCGAAGGCTAGGAGAGAGGTGGTTCAAGAACAAAGAGTTTCATGATGAATCCTGGAAGGTCATTCTCAAAAATCTAGGTATGGACACTTCAGTTTTTAGGAAAGGGATTCCAATCTCTGCACTTAAAAACAAATGGAGTAGCATGTTATTAAGTTTGAAAAATTTTATTACATGCGAAGGGAGGTTTGGTTCCATGTATGTATATCACATATGACTGTTAATGATTTTTCTAGAAGATGGAACCCTCAATCTCCCATTTTTCCTATTGAATAGTTTGAGAAGAATGGCCACTAATGTTCAGAAGAAAATTGAAGCAACAGAAACCACTCTATATCACCATGGACTAGTAAAAATTTTAGTTGAATTTCACTTGAGAAGTGTAGGGGACACATGGGAGGGCCTTTTCCAAGATGCTCGAGAATTTCCTGAAGGAAGTCCTGTAAAAAGAAGTAGGAAAAGGAAGACCAGTCTCACCATTCAAAACACCCCTGAAACTTCAACACAAAAAAATAATGAAGAGCTAATCTCTGAAACATTAACAGAGATCAGAAAGCAGACAAAGCAAAGGAGAAAAATGAAAGAAAAGGATGAGGAAATCCACAAGAATATTCCTGAATCTTCATCATCTAAGGAGGATGAATAGTTCCTTTCTTAGAGACTAATTAAAATCGGGGATCATCTCAAGAAATATAAGGAGAAGGGAAAAAGGAAACATGTTATAGAGGAAGAAATCATAGGCTCCCAATGTTTGAAGAGAAGTTCTAGACTTAGGGGAAAAGCGAAGAAAGCAAAATCAAAAGAGACCCAGTTCATATATTTGGAGGAAGAAACTCCAACTCAGTCCCATGACAATATTCCATATGAGCAAAGCCCACAGAACTCTCCTCCACAAAACTTTGAAAGCAGTCTAAGAAGAGCCTCTCCAGGCATTGATCCAATCCAACAACAAATTTATGACTACATAGAGTCATTGGAGAAAAAGAGTACATCAGTAGACCCAGGGACTTCAGCTAATCCCGAGAAACCTGCCACCTCACAAGAAACTTTAACTAGCTCACTTAAATAGGAGATCTATGAGCTATAAGTTCTAAATAGGCACATCTAAAGAGAAAATGAAGCCTTAAAAGAACAGAACAAGTTGGATAAGATTATCCATGATAACACTATGCTTCACTTGGATTTATGGCACAAGAAGAACAGAAAACTAAAAAGGAAAAATAAGAAGCTAAATAAGGCACTTATTAACCTCAAGTACAAATTTCTCATAAGAAATCCAAGGATGGCAGTTGCTGCAAAGAAAAGCAAGAAGAGGTTGGATGTTTTGGCTAAAGTCTCAGAACAAATGCAGTAGGAGGAGGGAGTTCACAATTTTGGTTGCATAGGGGCATGCAATAGTCTTGCAGTGGGGGTATGTTGAGCTCCAAAACTAGCTTTCCCTTAGCAACTTTTCTCATCCTTCCTTCTTTGCTTTTCCATGAAAAATGCATCCTTATCATTAAAAACCATTATACGTTGCCTCAAGGAGTATATTTCAGTGATTTACATGTTATACTTTTATTTTTGCTATTTGAATCAGTTTTTGTCTTTTAGCTACGGAACACAGCCACATTTTGAAGCTAATCGGCTGTTCCATAGCTACTTCCACGCTTTTGCAGTTCTAGGTGTCAAGAGGGGAAAATGACTACATGGGTAGCTTGGAAAACATCAGGGCATGGATTGTATCCTATTCATCTAGCATAGATCGACGAGGAAGACTCTAGTCAAAGGGAAGTCAAAAATAGAAACCTATGGCAAATAGGACTCTGTTCTGTACACGTTTCTCAGTGATGGGATCCGAAGCAATTTCCTGAGGCCACAGACTTCATCTGCCACCTACGCAAACTAAATCCAATAGCCATTACCATAGATTTATGTTTCCAAGTAACCAAGGACAAGAATTCTGCATACTTGCCTTCCTACGTGTTTTGCTGTAGCTTATTTTTCTCCTTAAAACCATTGTAAAATTTCTCTATAAATACCTATGTGAAGAACACAGAACAAGTTTGATTTGGCTCATGTGTTAAGTTTAGATTTCCGCTTTGTAGTTTGAAGAACACATTCTCTATTTTTAATATAAAGGTTGTGTTTCATGGATACCTGAAAGTGTTGTTGGAGTGTTGATTAAGTGCATATAACTGAGACCTTTGCAGAGGGCCCCTGCACTGGTTAAGGTTACATCCTAATTTTGCTTTTGTCTTTCCTTGTTAAATTGTAAATTCACTGTGTTTTTCCATGATGTTTATAACAATTTTCCAACTTTTTCCATAATGCAGTTTTTGTCATCTTCTTACTAACTCAGAATAGTTTTATTTCAACACAGAATAGCTCTTTTGTTCCACTATTTTCTAGTTTCTTATTAGTAGCTTGAAGTTTATGTCAGTAGCGTAGAGTAATTCATTTCATTTGCTATTCATTAGTCTTTAGATTTTGAATTAAACTGATCAATGCCATTTTATTGTTAGTTTAGTAACTCATGTTGTAAGTGAATGTTTCTAAAAGCCCTTTCAGTTGATGGTTCATCTTAAAACTAAGTGGTGAAATATTTCATTTATGAATGAGTCTTTCTCTGCATTTTTATGTTTACTTTTTCTTAGAACAATGAAGTATGGAATCCCTCAAAATGTTATCACAAGGAGGTTGTTCTCCCAAAATTGTGTAGCAGAGTGACAAAACACTTCATTTAGTTTCCATAGTAGATTAGTTGCAATTTTATTTTTAGTATTAGCATTTCATTTTTCTTTGTTGCAATTTCATTTTCAGTATTAGTTTTTCTTAGGACAATGAAGTATTGAATCCCTCGAAATGTTATCACAAGGAGGTTGTTCTCCCAAAATTGTGTAGCAGAGTGACAAAGCACTTCATTTAGCTGTTATAGTAGACTAGTTGCAATTTCATTTTCAGTCATAGTTTTTCATTTAGTTTTGTTGTAATTCCATTTTCAGTTTTTCATCAAGTTTTGATTCTGCAATAGACTAGACAGTAGTTGTAATCTCATTTTCAATATTTCATTTTTGGTTCATCATAGATAGCTACAATCTCATTTTCAGTTTTAATATCTCATTTAAGCTTTGGTTTTGTAATTGATTAGATAGTAGTTGCAATTTCACTCTTAAGTCCTTTTAGTTCATGTTTTGGAAACAATCATAATAGCAAGAAGAGAAACTCTGTTTTCATTTTCTTGGTTAAAACTTTACTTCCAAATCTAGCTTAAAGCACTTTTAGCTCTCATTTCATTTCTCTAGATTCTTAGCAACAATAGATTTAAGGTTTTGTTAAAAACATTGTACATAATTAGGGATTAAAGGATTAAAAACCCCAAAACAACTTAAAGCTTAAAAAAACTGAAGTAGGAAGGGCCATCTAGCACATATAGTGCACTACGCTTCATTAGTTTACGATACCCGGATTGATAATTTATGTAGAGAAATTTAGGACACTAAATTGACCAAACACATCCCACCCAAATATGGAATACTGTTATCTCTCTCATTGGGAGAAAAAATGTAGGGATCTTTAAAATTAGATATGTCATATGCCACCATCTCTGTTTTTGGTCAACAAAGAAAACTTTATAAAGAAACCTTGGTGAAATACATGGTGAGTACTGCAAAAAAACCACAAAATTTCCCTTTATACTCCATGCATTCTGATATGGACTCTTTTATCTTGTACAGTTCAAAACATGAAAAAAATGAAATTGTAGTTGTAGAGGAAAAGTACAAAAAACCTGATAGTGAAAACATTTTTCATGAGTCTCTCTAGCATTTGGATTTTGATGGATTTGTGAATATACTAGGAGCAGGTGCAGGATTGTGGATTCACAACATGGAAAACAATCATTCTGAGGGTCATGCATTTAGATTAAACTTTAAATGCACAAACAACATGGAAAAATATGAAGCTCTAATCTTAGGACTACAAATGGTTAGAAAACTTGGAGCCAAGATACTTTCTATAATGGAAGACTCATAATTAATTATTAAACAAATCAAAGGTGAATACTCTATAAATAATCCAAGGCTTAACCAATATAGACAGATTGTCCTAGATTTGATTAAAGATCTTCTAGAAACAGATTTTGCTGCCATTCCTAGAAAACAGAATATGCAAGCCCATAGCCTAGCCACTTTTGCTAGTACCTGCAAATTTCCTTTTCAACCCAACCACCAGTACACTGCAGAAGTAAGACATAGGTCTGTCATACCTAACAATTTGATATATTGGCAAATTTTCTCACAAGATTCTCAAATTTATGATTTCATGAATGTTGAAGGTGAGTTTAAAAATTGTAATATAGATACAGATTGTACAGTAGACAATGACATAGATAGTGGGATAGATGTAAATGTTTTAGATATAGGCAAACCCACTAATTTCACTAAAGTAGAAATAGATAACTTAAAAAATGTAGAAATAGAAGAAATAATGAATGATGATCCTGAAATTCTAAACCTTAAAAATAACTTTTTGCCTAAGGGATTAGTCCCCTTAGAGGATTTGTTTGATTCAAATGATGTAGCTAGGAAACCAAAAATGGAGCCTTTAAGAGCAGATATAGAAGAATGTAACATAGGAACTGAAGAAAGACCTAAGTTCATTAAAATATCAAAAGCCTTACCTCCAGATGAAAAGGTTAAATATATAAGTTTGTTCAAAGAGTTTCAAGATGTCTTTTCCTGGAGTTATGAAGACCTAAAGTCTTATGACACCAGCATAATTCAACACAAGATACCTATCAAAGAAGATCATAAACCTTTTAAACAGAAACTTAGGAGAATTAATCCAGTTCTTATGCCATCAATTGAAAAGGAAGTCAAAAGGATGTATGATGCCCAAATCATAACTCCCATTAGATATTTAGATTGGGTCTCAAACTTAGTCACTACTAGGAAGAAAACAGGAGAAATCAGACTCTGCGTTGATTTCAGAAATATGAACAAAGTCTCATTAAAAGATAACTATCCTCTCCCAAAAATGGACCATATTCTTCAGAGGGTAGTAGGTTCATCCAGAATTTCATTGCTTGATGGATTTTCTGGATACAACCAAATCTTAGTTCAACCAGAGGACCAAGAAAAAATTTCCTTTACTACTCCTTGGGGTACTTTCATGTATTTGAAAATGCCTTTTGGATTAATGAATGCAGAGGAAACATTTCAAAGAGATATGGATATTTTTGCCAAAGAAATCCATGACTTTCTAGTTGTTTACCAAGATGACATCACAGTCTTTTCCAAATCTGATAATGAACATCTAGATCACCTGAGAAGAGTTTTCATTAAATGCAGAAAATTTGGTATTTCATTAAATCCCAAAAAGGCACTCTTTGGTCTAGAAGAAGGTAAACTCTTGGGAAATATAATATCTAAAGATGGAATTAGAATAGATCCTGCTAGAATAGAGGCAATTTTGACCATCACCCATCCTAGAAACGTCAAGGAATTACAATCATTTTTAGGCAAAAATAAATTTTCTTAGGAGATTCATTTCAAATTTAGTTGAATTAATTAGAGAACTAAATAACATGTTAAGAAAATATTCAACACTTAAATGGACAGTGGAGGTTAAACAGTCTTTTGAGGCCATCAAACAATCCCTTACCAAAACTCTAGTCCTCATAAGTTCTGACTTCCAAAAATATTCTATAATTTTTTCTTTTGCTTCAGAACATACTATTGGAGCAGTCTTGCAAAAGAATGATCAAGGATATGAACAACCCATCACATTTTTCAGTAAATCTTTAAGAGATGCAACACTAAAATACAACATAATGGAAAAATAACCACTAGCTTTAGTGAAAGTTATTAAAGATTTTAGAGTGTACATCTTGTATTCACACATCATTGATTATGTTCCAAATTCAATAGTAAAGGACATTTTGACACAAAATGGGCCTGAAGGAAAGAGAGACAAATGGATTTCCACTATTCTGGAATATGACATAGAAATAAAGCCTACAAAACTTATCAAAGGCCAAGGTTTAGCCACACTCATAGCTGAATCGAACTGTCAGGCCTTAGATATAAATTTCATTGGTGCCCTAGATGATCAAGAAGAGATGGTGACTACACAGATCATTGAACCTTTTACAGATTCACCTTGGTATGCAAATACCATATTTGTCTTACTAAACTTACAAGCTCCTGCTAGTTTATCTAGAACTAAAGCTAGATTTTTGAAAATGAAATCAATGAGATACTGTATCATAGATAATGCTTTATTTTGGAAATATAATGGTGCCATTCTATTAAATTGTTTACTGAAAGATGAATCTGAATAAAATATGCAATAATTTCATGCAGGATACTGTGGAGGCCACTTGTATTGGAAAACAACTGTTGATAAGATCCTAAGGGCTGGTTTTTACTAGCCCACCCTTTTTGCAGATGTTAAAAAACATGTGACCTCTTGTCATAAGTGCCAGATATTTGAGGGAAAGAGGAAGCTTTTATTTTTACGTCTCAAACCCATATCCATATAAATTCCATTTCAACAATGGGGTTTAGACTTCATTGGGGAAATTCACGCAGCCTCCTCAGCTTAGCATAAATGGATTTTGACAGCCACTGCTTACTTTACCAAATGGATAGAAGCCATCCCTTCTAGACAAGCCACAGACTCTGTCATTATCTCATTCCTTGAAAACAATATCCTGTCAAGATTTGGAGGCCCCCAAAAGCTCATTATGGATAATGTAATTGCTTTTAAATCCAAGAAAATTGTAAACTTTTGTAACAAATATCAGATCACCCGCCATTCTACTGCCTATTACCCTCAAGGTAATGTACTTGCAGAATCCTCTAACAAAAGCCTTTTCAATATCATTAAGAAACTGCTGGAAGACAACAAGAAGACATGGAATAAAAAGTTGGTCAATGCCTTATGGCCAGATAGACTAACTACCAAAAAGTCCATTGGTACATCTCCTTATCATTTAGTATATGGAATGGTTGTTGTTTTTCCATCCTCTTTAGGAGTTCCAATGATGAAGACCATCCAGGAGTTGCAGGTAGAACCGAATGATATCCAAAGGAGGATAAATCAGACAATACACTTGCAGCAAACCAGAGAATAAGTCTATGTTAAATCACAAGTAATCCAGGATAGAATAAAAAATATTTTTGACAAGAACACTAAAGCTGATGATTTTTACATAGGTGATAAAGTTTTAAAATGGGATTCTAGAAGAGAAGATAAGGGAAAACATGGCAAAATTGATTTTCTGTGGCAAGGCCCTTATGTCATTTATGGTTACAGAAGTAACAATGCATTTTTCTTAAGGGAAGTAAATGGAACAGATCTACTAGGAGGACCTGCCAATGGTAGAATGTTAAAGCATTACTCATCCATAGATTAACAATACTTCAATTTACTTTACTCATTGTATATAACATTGCAGAGTTTAGATTGGATTGGATGGTAATCTTTTCAAGTTGAAGCCCGGAGAGAAGGCCCTGGGCTTTGAAGGGTTCACCATCATAAGTATGAATAAAGCAGAATCACAGAAGAGTAGTTTACAAGTTAACTTTAGTCACAGTTTCAAAGGCTACTAATCTTAAACTTCTTGACATTTCACCAGGAAATTCCATCCCCATGTGGAGCCACTGTTAGAGTCCTATAATAATAGGATTCATAATTTTGAATTGGCTATGGTTAGTCTTGTAATATTGTACATACTTTTGATTTCTGCAAAATGTTTTCCATATTAAAAATTAAAAAATGTAAAGAGGGTATGTCCTAAGAGAATAATCAAAGGACAAAAAAGAAACAGAAAAGATAAAAAAAGTAAAAAATATGAACCCCCCAAAAAAGAAAAATAAAATAGATCACGAAAGTGTGCAAATTCAAATGCCACCGCTTTTTACTTTATTATGCAAAGTAAGGTTGTGTGAAGCTTGTTAGAAATGCCACAATCCATGATGGTCAAATAGCTTAATCTTGACTCATTCATGCTTTAAATTTCATGTTGATAGATAGAGATTGAAGATCTAGCCAAAATGTTTAACCTTGGCAGGTCAGTAGTTAGGTAGAGAATAAAATGAGCTCATCAGCTTAATCTGAGCCATTAGAAGTTATAAGGTTAGAATTAGATAGTTTTCTTGTAAAAAGAAAGAGAAGAAAAAATGTTAGGATAAATAAAGGGTAGGTAGAAGAAAGGTTGCAAATGTACAAGGTTGCTGAATCAAAAGCACATTTATCATGCTTAATTCTATGTTTCATGTGCAGGAGCAATTATGAGTAATAAAAGATGTTCATAAGCTGGTTTAACTAATTTCCCCTCATTTCACTATGCCCCCACATGCTTATTTACTAATTTCCATATTATCCCTTTATAAGTTATAAATCCCCTTTTCCTTTCATTTTGACCCTTACCCCTTGGTTTCACACATTTCCCTAGTAATTTCCCTTCAAAAATCACCCCCCTACCCAAAACCCCTTTTCCCTAGTGTGAAACCGATTTCCCATTGCAAATATTACCTTCCCCGCTTATTAATATCCTTATTTCCCTTCAAAAACCCATAAAAAAACCCATTATCCTAAGTTTTTATCCCCCCACATTATCTAATTAATTTCCCCACTTTATATTTCCCTGAAAAACCCCTTTTTAACCCACCAACCGTTGGTACAGTTAAAAAACTCTGCCAAATAACCCCTTGTCCCACTTTATTACCCAGTTGCTTATATTTAATCCCGACCTTATACACTAATTAATTACAATTTGCTTTAATTAAACCCCGAGCCCTGCAAATCCCTTCCACGATTCCCTCCATGCAGCTTAACCACACGATAGTCATCCGATCTCCTACCCCCAGATCTGATGGTGCACATCGATATTGTGCGGGTTCACCATCCAACCAATAGCAGCCCGAGAGCACGTGAGATTCGTGGTTTTTCCTTATTGTTGTTATACTACATGGTGGCCCCAGGCTAGATCGCATGCTCGTGAAAAATACCACCTGCCCTCCAAAAGTGGTATGATGGCCCAGAAAACCACCTCCCCACCCAAGCCAAAAAACTGGCCATTGTTCATTTATATTTTCTGCTCCAAAATGTGACCATTACCCATTAAAAATTCGGAAAAGCCCCAATTCACTCTTTTCGCTCGTTTTTCACTACAACTATTTCTCAACCCATTTTGTGACACCATGAACCTCTCCGACCAAATTGACCATTGTTTGTTGCCTGAAGAAGCTCTAGACACCCAATTCAAGAAACCAGTTCATAATTGAAGCCACCGTACCCTCTACATTCACCATTGAATCCAGTTTGCAAGCGAGACCACCAATTTCCAGGTTCTGGAACTAACAAAACCCATTAATATTCCTCCTGTTTTACAGACCCCAGCAAATGAGGAGAGAAACCCAAAGAGAAATAAGGAGGAGGGTTCCAGTTCTGCTATGGAAACCACAGATGAGCACTTTGAGCTCAGGAAAAGGCCTAAGCTAAATCTTGTAACTGAACAAGAGGACACCATTGAATCAGTGGAAATAACTGACACTGATACAATGGTGGAAAGAAGTAAAGGTACAACAGCTTCAGGAGAAACACGACAACCTTCAACATCTAACACTCAACTGATTGAGAGACAGCTCAGTGTTGAGGTTTCTTCTTTCACCAGGCCAGCAGATAAGGAAAAAAATATCAAGGACATGTATAAGGATATCAAGTTGAGAAATGAGAAGTTGAAGGCTGAAAAATATGCCCAGTACTTCAAGCACGCACCAACAAATCATAGTAGGTTAATGTCAACTTTTGACATCAATTTAGGAAAAATGCAGGTGTCCTTCATGCAACCAACTATCCAGCAGCCAAAGATATTAGTTGACTATAGAAAAACAGACTTTGAGGTGTTGGACAGGGATGTTCATCCCATTGACTAGGTTGAATTCCACAAGCAAGCAAGAGATATGATCTACTCCACTTTGACAGGAAAGGCCATGGCTACACATAAGTGGAAAAGCTCCTTGGATAACATTATAGCCTAATATAAATTGGAAAAGGCCTCCTGACAATCCAAGGACAACATGATCAAGTCATTTGAGGACTTGGTAATGGAGCTGGGACAAGATCCCAGTGACATCAAAGCTGCTGAGAAATTGATCAAGAAGAAGAATGAGGACATTGCAGCTCTTAAAAAACAGCTGAAACTTGCTCATCCAGAGCACCCACAAACAAAAGAGGTCCTGGAGAGCCAAACACATCAGGAGGAGATGATGGACCTGGTTCTACAATTGAATGATCAACTAGAGGAAATGGAAAAGAAGTTAGATAGCTTGATACAGGTAAAACAAGCTAGTGTTGATACTGCCCCTGCCACTGTTATCCCAACAATTACTACTGCAGTACCTTCCACTTTGGCAGCATCATTAGCTCCTACACCTCCAATGGCTACATCACTGCCATCTTCTATAGTGTCTACATCAGCAACAGGGTCAGCAACAATAGGGTCAATAGGTGATGAGGCTAGCAAATTGGTCAAGGCAATGGAAGACATGTCCATTCAAACCACAAAAATGAACAAGCTTAAGCAAAATATGGCCAGTCTAGAGACTGACTATGAGCTTGCACAAATTATGCACAAAGAAGAAGTGCAGAAATCAACTAGGATGAATGAAATAATAAAAAACTTGGAGAAGGAATTGACTTTAAAGGAACCCCTTGGACAGGCTAAGGAACAATTATGGGCCAATATCATTGACTCTACCAATGATATTTGGCCATCCATTCAAGTTATTTGTGAGCAAATTGACTTGGAGAAAGAGGCTACAGAAGCGATATAGAGAGTGAAACTAGAATTGGGAGATATGCCAGAGGAAGCAACAAGGATCATTCACTTCCTTAACTCCGAAAATAAGTATGAATTGTAGGAATTAGAGATACCTAACATGACAGGTACAATATTAGATTTAAAAAGAGTCCTCACCAAGAGGAATTGAATGCTAAACCTTGAAGATAAGTGTCAAACCATGCAACTGGTTGTAGACAGGTTCATGGTTAAATTTGAAGTTTTGAGGCAAAAGGGTCTGCCCAATCCCTTGGTAATAAATGATAAGTTAATGCCACAAGAGGACTACAATAGAAGAATTAGAGAAGTGGTTAGGGATCAAGTGAACACTTCATCTATGAAGGGCATGCCAACTAGCAAGGTCCTATACCAAACTTTTGAGAACTTGTTGAATTACCTCGAGCATGAGGTAAAACACATTTTTGTGAATAAGCCCACTTTTTCCAAGTACACGGAGGTAGATGAGGTTTATAGGAAAATGATAAATAGCCAATTACTAGATGCAGAAACATGGGAGAAATTGAATTACTTACTGTAGAAATACATAGTCAAAATGTAAAAATGTATTGTAAGGGTGAAAAGGCACAGTAAAAGGATAATAATAGGCCAGCCAGATGAAAGCGTATCGGGTATAAGTGTATTAATTGAAAGATCAGAGTAAGAAGAGAATTTAGCGTGAATACCAACAACAAAGTAGAGATGAAAAGGAAAAATATCAGAGCTTAAAGATAGCACAACCTAATAAATAGCGACAACAAACAATAGTTCAATAACTGTCTCTATCTTCTTGCATGAAGATATTTCTTTCTCCTAGATTAGTTCCCAAGACATTTTGGGATATTTTGTAAATTATTTTTGTATAAATACTTCATAATTTGAAGTATTGGAGGTGGATTGTTATACATTTGTAGAGTTTTGATCATAAACCTAAGGGTTATTGTACCAATTTTTCAAGTGAGCAGACTAGACCAAGTAGTAAAGAGATTACATTACAAGATTCATGTGTTGAGCTATTACAATGAAGTATTCCAAATTTTTTATTTTCTTATATTTTTCACAAACTTGAATGTTATCTAAAGTTGAATGAACTAACTGGAAATTTATCTCAAAATTTGTTTAAGTACACTCTGTTTTGAATAGTTGATCATTTACATGTTTCCTTTTGATATCCAGATCTGAGAATCCTTAATCGCTCTCCCATCCCGGTTGACCTCTTTCACTTTTTTTATAATCCGGCCTAAGGAACCCTTAATTTCTCTTTGGATCTAATTGAAATCCACTTCACCATCCAACCTTGAGATTTGAAGTAACTCCGCTATCTTGCACTGTAGACACTGTTTTTAGAACTTGATCCAGTCTTGTTTGCTTGATATTTGACCCCATAGCCCAGTGGTTAAAGACACCCTTTTTTTCATCTAAGTAAGTGATCCCACCACCAAATCCAAATCAAAACTCAAGTATAATCATAACTAGCCTAAAATCAAATAACTAAGCAAAGTTAAAACATAAAGAGAGAGCCCTCTCTGAGAATTAGGAAGGCTAGATCCTAATCTACAAAGTATGTTTGTAGTTACCTCTAATCATTTCTTTCTAATCAACTCCTGAGAAATATTGGAGTGATAACAAAGCCCAAAAAATTTAGTAGGACATTTTTAAGGGTTCAGAAGGTGAAAATTCACATAATAACTCGTACAATGTTTCTATTTTTTCTTGATAGATAGAGATAGCTTAGGGGAAACCAATGAATACTTGGATCAAGGCTGGGTCGAATGTGGAGGCATTTAGCCTCTTCCTAAAAGGAATCAGATAAGTGTAGGTTAAATTTTTGAATGTAGGAGAAACTAAGAATACATGCATTTATGTCCGCTTGGGGTAGCTCAATTGGAAATGGCCTTGGAAATGAAGTCTCACCGAACCAAAGTCTTCGGTTCAAATATTATGCTAACCACCCCCCCCCCCCCCCCTGATCGAGTTCAGAAGATGGACATGATGAAGATGTAGTCCTACAAAGCTTACAAAAGAAAAGAATACATTCTTTTATATGGAAGAAATCCATTATATGGGCTAATTATGTGTTTTTAGTAAACGTTTGTACATAAAACATATACTTGCATATCAGCACAGGGTTATGTGCAAAATAAGATAATATTCATCAAAAATTGTATGAAAACTAACTATTTTCTCTTAGGAGATGGAGGAGTTATGGATTTTGCAAAGAAACAAAATAATAACATCCATAAATAGAGAATTGTTATATTAAATAAATGTATTTGTTACAAGTAATGGAAGGAACATAGAGTTAGAAGTGAATGTTTATTTTGGTTCCATTCTTGTATATATATTTATATGTAGCAATTACAATATGAATTTTTTGTTAGAAAACAAAGAGAATGTCAAGGAGGTTAGAAGGTAAACTATGGGAAATTTCTTGCAGTCAAACTCCTTCAGTCTTAAGTGGGAGGATTAGGACTAATAGGAATAACAAAGATTCCCCATTATAGGAATTCTTTGAACCTCTATTCTAGCATATGGCTTCTTCATTTTTAAAATATACATATAAAATATAATACCCTAATCCCAAATGTGGGAAATTAAACATAAACATGACAAACATAAAAATGGGCTTACAGATGACTAGTTGTATTCCTATTTGTAATATAAAAAATTATGAGAAAATTTTCTTAGGATAAAGGAACTATTGAATAGAAATTTGATGTAATAAAAGTAAATAAATAAGTACCATGCTTGTTCATTTAGAAAATATAAATATATATGACCTAAATGAGGAAATTTGTAAATAATATATATATATATATATATATATATATATGCACCTGTACATATACATATATACTCAAAGAATAGAAAGAGACTGAACCTAATATATTATAAGAACTTGAAATAACCGTAATTACTTTGTATTATGACATGGCATAAATATTCTTCTTAAACACCAACGAAATACTTTCATACATTAAAACCCTTGTTCCTCACGACTCGGAAAACTAATTTTTAGGATGAAATTGAAATATCCTATTCATAAATTAAAGAAAAAATACAACAGAGGCCTATGGCCTATTGTTCTCAAGAAACAATTTGGTAATACCCTAGCCGAGCAAGGTAAAACATGGTGTGTGTCATGCCCCTACACCTGAGGTAGTCTTTCAACCGCTTGTAGCGAGGTGCGGCACCACCGAACGCTTTCTTTTCACCAATACTAACATTCGTGGACTACGCCTACTTCAACATTAACATACTTAGTTCGTGTTTCGCAACCAAGTAAAAGCATCATACTTTATACTTAATCAAGCCCATACTCATTCATTATCCATATGAAATTAACCAAGAACGTCAACAATTGCAAACAAGTATAAAGGGGAGGGGTAACTCCCCGTAATGTGAGTCTGCCCGACAACTTTATTAAGAATATCATATTACATACAAAACTGTCTCTTGGCCAAACCTGTAGAAATTTTGAATAATTTAACACATATTCAATGGAGATTATCCTGATCATGTACTATTGCGGAAAACATACACAATACATAAGCTCCTCTACGTTGATCATCAATATAGCAGCATCAATAACAATAAAACATTAAGAGCATTCACACATTAACACAGTATGTATCCCGGGGAAAGCATCTCGCTAAAAACCCCAACTATCTGTATATTAATGATTGAGTCATGTAACATTACACAGCATAATACTTCTCGCAAGTATCTCCACCTCTGTTACACACAATACAGCTCAGATCTAATCTCCAAATCTCTTCCACTGCTTGCCTGCCTCCACTGCTCAATACCTGCTCAAGAATTGATGAGAATGGCTCACCAAACTCGTTTTTCACCTGCAAAATAGTCACTCACACTTTGTTGGACATGAGCACAAGCTATAATGTGGGCAAATACGTGAGCAAACTCATTGGCATACTCAATCCCTTGATTGTGCAAGATCTGGTGCACAACTATAGTCACAACTGATAGCAATCTGATTCTCTACCACCTGTCCCTATTGAACTGAACATGCACTGACATGCAACTGAGTTAACTGATGTATTCATTAGTTGTATTATGATTTAATAACTTGTGAATTAATTAATAACTAATTCACCCAACTCATCTCTAGTCTATTTGCCAGGGAGACTAAATACAACCAGTTTAACAAAGCTAAATTGAACATAACTCCATCAACTCCACAATCAACTCCACCAAACTCAACTGATTGAGTTCTAACTGAAGTCATGCATGCAACAACTCAACTGACTCATAAGAAAAGTGTATTTCCTTCTGACAGCTGCATGTGCCACCTCTGTAGCTCAAACTGAAGTGCTCCAAGAGAATAAGATTAATTTTATAGTCCAAATATTATTGTGAGATAATAATATTTGACTTTTCTATTTTTGACAGCCAGTCTAAAAATAGACTTTGATCACTCACACTGTGATCACTCACACTTTCATCAAAAATAGAAGTCCATCTATTTTTTCCCAACTTGATCAATCATCCATAAACAGCAACCTGCAATCCATAGACATGATCCATATGTCTAAAAATAGACATAGTCTAAAAATAGACTTGCGCCAAAAATAGCCTGCGGGCCCACTTAGTGAAGGCGACTCTTTTCACTAAGCTCCATCATCTTGCTGCAATCTCAGCACTCCCTCTCGACAAGATATGGATTATCAGCAACCCCTATCCTGCCTCGGTGGTACTCGAATTTGCTCCTGGTGAGAGCCTTCGTCAGAATATCAGCATCCTGATCCTCCGTTGGAATGTACGAAAGTAACATGATCCTCCCCTGCACACAATCTCTAATATGATGGTACCTGATGTCAATATGTTTAGATCTATCATGAAATACAGGATTAGCCGAGAGTTTAATGCAACTCTGGTTATCACAGTAAATCACAGTAGGATCCAAATGAGAATCGAACAAACCAACTAAGATCTTCCTCATCCATATAGCCTCGCATGCAGCCAAACTTGCTGCCATATACTCGGCCTCCGCTGAACTGAGTGCCACGGATCTCTGTTTCCTGCTGTACCAAGAAACTGCTGTCGATCCAATACTGAAGACCCCTCCTGATGTGCTCTTTCTGTCTGTTGGACTCCCTGCCCAATCTGCATCCGTGAAGCCACATAGCTTCACCTCATCCTACTGTCTGTACCACAAACCATATCCCGATGTGCATCTCAAGTAGCGCAATACATGCTTGCCTGCCTTCCAGAAGAGCTTGGTAGGCTTAACCATAGCTTGTGAAAGCTGGTTAACTGCATAGCATATATCAGGTCGTGTATTAACCAAATACATCAGCGACCCCACCAACTGTCGATAAACAGTGGCATCCACTTCTTCTCCCGAAGTGGCATCCTCCTTCCTCCAACCTCCAGGAAGAGGAGTATCAACAGGCTTGCAGCCATGCATGTTGAACTTCTCCAGTATCTCCCGAGCATACTTGCCCTGAGAAACAAACAGTCCACCACTGCGCTGTCATATTTCCAATCCCAGGAAATAGTGAAGGAGGCCCAAATCCTTCATCTCAAACTCTGTAGCAAGATCCTTCTTGCATGACAGTATCAATAGCTCATCACCCGTTAGAATCAAATCAGCAACATACAGTACAATGATAAGCAACTTACCCTCCACCACAATCTGGTATATGTTCGGATCCGCCTCGCTCTTGGAGAATCCAAGTCCTGTGAAATAGCTGTCTATCCGTGTGTACCAAGCACGTGGTGCTTGCTTCAACCCATACAGCGCTCTCTTGAGCCTGCACACATGCGACTCGCTGCTGAAGACATCAAAGCCTTCGGGTTGCTCAATGTACACCTCCTCCTCAATGACTCCGTTGAGGAACGCAGTCTTCACATCCATCTAATGAATGTGCCATCCCATCTGCGCTGAGAGAGCAAGAATCGTCCGTATGGAAGAATACCTTGCGACAGGTGCAAAGGTCTCCTCATAATCGATCCCCTCTATTTGTGAAAAGCCTCGGGCAAAAAATCTTTCCTTGTACTTCTCCACACTCCCGTCAGCTGCTTGCTTGACCTTGTAGATCCATCTCGAACCCACCACTGATTTCCCTTCCGGTCTAGGAACAATCTCCCATGCACTATTTCTGACAATAGAATCATACTCTTCCACCATGGCGTCTACCCATGCGGGATCCTCCACAGCTTCCTCGAAAGAGGATGGCTCAGTCACAACACACTTGCTCATAAGAGCCATGTATCCAGTGTATCGATCAGGTGACTGTCTCTGCCTACGTTGGGCTGTAGGTGATCCTACAACTTTCTCTGCATCTTGAGCCAGTCGCTCAGCTTCTGTCAAGCGCTTTCGCCCTCTGATGGTTGGCGTTGCATGAGTGGTCTCTTCCAATCCATGAACCTCGTCCTGTGGCTGATCCACATCCTGAAGCTCATCCTTAGGAACTAATAGCTCCTCATCTGCATGCAAGTGTAGCTCCCTCTCAAGCGAACACTTCATGGCTTTCTCCTCCTGAAATTTTATATCCCATCGCACGACAGTTTTACCACTGTCTGGAAAATACACGCGATAGTTGTGGGGTGTATCAGTGTACCCCACAAATATCCCAACCTCTGCGGTCGGCTCCAACTTCTTCCTAGCATCCTTCGTCACATGCATGTAAACGTTAGCATCAAAAATCCTCAAATGAGAAAGATCAGGCTTCTTACCAGAATAAGTCTCCTTAGGTGTACTCATGCCAAGTATCCTATGAGGACAACGGTTCTGCACATAAACTGCTGTATTGCATGCTTCCGCCCACAAGTGAAGGGGTAGGCCCTGATCATGCAACATTGCCCATGCAGCACCCACAATCGTTCTGTTCTTTCGCTCAGCTACCCGTTTCTGCTGTGGGTTATGGGGAGCTATGAGCTCTCTACGAATCCCTTCTGCCTTGCAGAAATCCTTGAACTCGTCCGAGATGTATTCACCACCATTATCGCTCCTAAGAGCCTTCACCTTCTTCCCCGACTCCTTCTCGACCAGTGCTTTGAATTCACAGAACTTTGAATATGTCTCGCTCTTCTTCTGCATGAAGAAGATCTAGCACTTACGAGAGAAATCATCAACAAAAATCACATAATACCTGTGTTTTTCTATCGAAGCAACTGAGAAAGGTCCACACACGTCTGTGTGAATTCTCTCAAGGATCGTCGTGGCGCGACTATCCTTCTCATGAAAGGTGGCTTTCACAAACTTCCCCAAAGTACACCCCTTGCACTGATCTGACTGCGCAAGTGTGCCTTTAGGAAGCCCTGTAGTGATCTGCTGCAGTATCTTCAAGGCTCCATGGTGAAGGTGACCCAATCTCCTGTCCCACAACTCGCCATCATCCCGGCTCACCAATCCTTCTGCCTTTCCCGCCATTGTTGCGCATCCATCTACATGCAACTGATAAAGGTTCCTCACTCGAACCCCTATCTTCCGGGTCTCACCAATTGTCTTGCTGCGCAGGAATTCCTTTCCCTCGCTGAAAACAACATCATACCCCTTGTCTTCTAACATCACCACTGAGATGAGATTCTTCTTCGATCCTGGAACATGCATGACTTCCTTCAATACAAAGGGTTTACCAGACTCCCTCTCAAAAGAAATGGTACCAATACCGGTCGCATTGTATCTACCATCATCGCCCATCTCGATGTGCACTCCAAGATCTTTGTCCTCTAGATCAGAGAACAAATCTCTATCTCTCGTCATGTGAAAAGACACACCACTGTCCAAGAACCACACTGATCCCATCACACTTGAAACCAAGCATGCGATCAATGAAAAATCAAGCTCAAACTGAGAAGCTAAGGCCTCTCCCCCTGCAGATCCAGCAGCTTGCTTGTTCTTATTCTTATGCGGACAATTTGTGGCATAGTGTCCGTGCTGGTGACAGTGAAAACACTTCACCTTGGACATATCCTGCTTCTTGCCTTTCGCACCAGAATGAGAAGCTTTCTTGTTCTTCCCCTTCTTTGCTTTGGCAGCCAAAGCGCAATTCTCTTCATCATATACCTTTGATGAAGATCCATTCTCACCTTTATTGTTTCTGAGTTTATCCTTGAGCGCCAGGTCGCTCTTGCTTTGGAATAACATTTGCAATCCGTTGAAAGACATTTTCAACAACACTGCTGCAAATTCGAATTTCCACCAGCTCCAACTCAACCGCTTCCGATCTAGAATTCGTGAGAACACAATATTTCTCGTATAGAGATTGACTGTATGGGCATTCACCGGATATCTCACCTTCCAAAGGAAGGATGAATCCAGAGGCTACCTGGCCCGATTACAGACTCTGCCTGAAGAAATAGAATGTAAACACTTCCTGAATAGTAGATCTGATGATCAATCCTCGCTTGATATCCTGTAAAAATCTCTTCTACAAATCAAGCTGCTCCGATACCATGTATAAATTTTGAATAATTTAACACATATTCAATGGAGATTATCATGATCATGTACTATTGCAAAAAACATACACAATACATAAGCTCCTCTATGTTGATCATCAATATAGCAGCATCAATAACAATAAAACATCAAGAGCATTCACACATTAACACAGTATGTATCCCGGGGAAAGCATCTCGCTAAAAACCCCAACTATCTGTATATTAATGATTGAGTCATGTAACATTACACAGCATAATACTTCTCACAAGTAACTCCACCTCTGTTACACACAATACAGCTCAGATCTGATTTCCAAATCTCTTCCACTGCTTGCCTACCTCCACTGCTCAATACCTGCTCAAGAACTGATGAGAATGGCTCACCAAACTCGTTTTTCACCTGCAAAATAGTCACTCACACTTTTTTGGACGTGAGCACAAGCTATAATGTGGGCAAATACGTGAGCAAACTCATTGGCATACTCAATCCCTTGATTGTGCAAGATCTGGTGCACAACTATAGTCACAACTGATAGCAATCTGATTCTCTACCACCTGTCCCTGTTGAACTGAACATGAACTGACATGCAACTGAGTTAATTGATGTATTCATTAGTTGTATTATGAGTTAATAACTTGTGAATTAATTAATAACTAATTCACCCAACTCATCTCTAGTCTATTTGCCAGTTAGACTAAATACAACCAGTTTAACAAAGCTAAACTGAACACAACTCCATCAACTCCACAATCAACTCCACCAAACTCAACTGATTGAGTTCTAACTGAAGTCATGCATGCAACAACTCAACTGACTCATAAGAAAATCGTATTTCCTTCTGACAGCTGCATGTGCCACCTATGTAGCTCAAACTGAAGTGCTCCAAGAGAATAAGATTAAGTTTATAGTCCAAATATTATTGTGAGATAATAATATTTGACTTTTCTATTTTTGACAGCCAGTCTAAAAATAGACTTTGATCACTCACACTGTGATCACTCACACTTTCATCAAAAATACAAGTCCATCTATTTTTTCCCAACTTGATCAATCATCCATAAATAGCAACCTGCAATCCATAGACATGATCCATATGTCTAAAAATAGACTTGCACCAAAAATAGCCTGTGGGCCCACTTAGTGAAGGCGACTCTTTTCACTAAGCTCCATCATCTTGTTGCAATCTCAACAGAACCAAGTCTCACACTTAATCAGATTTTACAATAGACAGGCCACCTACCTTTTACAATTGTGTCGTGTGCCTTTGCACAAGAAGAGGTGCTCACCCGAGCCACCCAACCTCCCTACCAAATCCTGCACGAAACCATACCCAAGAATCCACTCGAACATGGCACTCTTTGCCAACCATCAACTAGAAAGCCTGCGCAATTCTCCAAGTCTAATGCGCATGAGATGTGCGCATTTCCTCCCAAAACTGCGCACTTCCTATGTTTTGTGCGAAGGTTTCCTGAGCGAAGTCTTGTTGAAATGTACCGCAGGCCTCACCAATATATACGCACCAATGGATGTGCGTTCCATCTTGGCCGACATCATAATTTATAACATGAGCGCCCCTCACCTTGGTTATCCACCGTCGGCTCATGGGTATGCTAATCACCTTTCATCCACGCATATAAACATTGTCGCAAGTCATATAACTCGCGCGCCCAAGTGCGATGGCGCTCCAACACTTAGCTAATTTTGCATGCTGGAGGTGCGCGCGCCTGTCATAAGCCACAGGGCGTTACATCCTCCTCCACCTAAAATCCTTGTTGTCCTCGACAACATACCATCCAGGTAGCTCTCCACCAAGATCATCATCATTCGGGATGTCGACCTTTCTACACAAGGAAAACATCCTTGCAACATATGTAGAGACTCTTTCTCCACTATGTTCCGGCCTAGTGACCGCTGCCACCAAGCTCACCATACCAAAGTATGTATCTCCATAATCCATGCTCAGGTCTATGGAAACTCCATCCATCTCATCTGCAACATGTTGTCCATATGTGCGTCTCCTCCATGTCAAGAGACCATCTCCTCAAACCAACTCTCGATGTGCCCCATTCAGGTCCATGAAGCCTCTTCATCATCTGCAATGTGCCATCCTCAAGTCTCCATAGAAACAAGTATGCACTTGTCTCACCTATCCATGTGCTGCCTATGATCCTCGATCAAATCAGCTCCCATGTGTAGAAAGTAGTTGAGTCTCGGCTCAACCCATGCTCAAGTGTATCACCAAAGCATCATCATCATCATTGTAACTTCATCACCTCAAAGTGCCTCTTATCGATCCTCTACATCAAGTCACTCTTCCAAGCCATTCCCATACATGCACTTTGAAAGTATGCATCCCATATTGCATCAAAGTCACCTGACCTCAGCTCCTCAATGTATTAGATCTTTACGTCCACCATACATGAAGTCCCTAAAAGTCACAACAATCTCATGCCCTCATGAGCTCCATAACTCATCCCCATGTAGTAGGAATGCTCCATAGCTGCTCACAAGTCCATCCAAGTCTTCAATCAACTCTCAATGTGCCCCATTCAAGTCCATGAAGTCCTCTTCATCATCTGCAATGTGCCATCCTCAAGTCTCCAATCTTATCAACTCTTGATGTGCCCCATTCAGGTCCATGAAGTCCTCTTCATCATCTGCAATGTGCCATCCTCAAGTCTCCAATCTTATCAACTCTTGATGTGCCCCATTCAGGTCCATGAAGTCCTCTTCATCATCTGCAATGTGCCATCCTCAAGTCCCCATGTCACACTAGCAAGTCCTCCTGCATAACATTCCTGCCCTAGCACTCCTCTTTGGATGTCCCTTGACATCTCTACAAGTGCTTCCACACAATGTCCTTGCATAGGTCTGCCATGCTCCATGTCTTCAAGTCTCCAACTTGATGTCCATGACTAAGCTGCCCATGTAGTCCAACCAAGTAGACACATCACAACATCTGGCCATCTCATCCAAGTCTTCGATCTTCGGTTTAGTGAACTCGGTCACCCAACCATCTCATCATTATGTCATGAGTCCCTTCATCATAGCTCCTCCACCAAAGTGTCCATTAAGACTCGCTCTTGGTCTCGGCCATGAGAAGTCCACCCAAAACATCACAAGTGTGTGCCCTCCTTAACTTGTCCATGAGTCATGCCGGGCACTTAGCCAATTCATGTGGCTAAAGCATGACTCATTCTTCCACAATGATCATCAAGTTCCACCCTTGTCCCGGGTCCTTGCACCTTCCATCACAAGGTCACAAGTAACCCCAACAAGGTTTCCAACAACTGACAATCCCTGTTCATCATCATGAGACTCCTCCTCATTCAACCATGTTGGAAAACTACACGATCCTGGCTTAACTTGATCATCCTCAAGTTCATCCTCCATCGTAGTCATGTCTGCAACATCTTCAATTATCATGGCTTCCTCTTCCTTGTTGTCACAACCTGCAACATCATCTTGCTTCATTGTCCAACTGAGTTGAAGAAGCTCTTCCTCAACATCCTTCTCCAAGGCTTCAAGCTCTTCACCGATTCGGGGCCTTTCTTGCTTCAACCTCTTCAACCTGTCCAAGGTAACCAAGAGCTTCCTTCTTCCTGCTTCCAAGCTTGCCATGCCTTATTGTCCACTGTCATGAGCAACCCAGCTCATCATCTTCAAACCTGTACTTCGTCACGAGCAACCTTTGCTCACCAGCTCTGACCGAGCTCTGATACCAACTGTCACGCCCCTACACCTGCGGTAGTCTTTCAACCGCTTGTAGCGAGGTGCGGCACCACCGAACGCTTTCTTTTCACCAATACTAACATTCGTGGACTACGCCTAATTCAACATTAACATACTTAGTTCGTGTTTCACAACAAGGTAAAAGCATTATCCTTTATACTTAATGAAGCCCATACTCATTCATTATCCATATGCAATTAACCAAGAACGTCAACAATTGCAAACAAGTATAAAGGGGAGGGGTAACTCCCCGTAATGTGAGTCTGCACGACAACTTTATTAAGAATATCAGATTACATACAACAGTGTGTCTTGGCCGCACCAAGTCTCACACTTAATCGAATTTTACAATAGACAGGCCACCTGCCTTTTACAATTGTGTCGTGTGCCTTTGCACAAGAAGAGGTGCTCACCTGAGCCACCCAACCTCCCTGCCAAATCCTGCACGAAACCGTACCCAAGAATCCACTCGAACATGGCACTCTTTGCCAACCATCAGCTAGACAGCCTGCGCAATTCTCCAAGTCTAATGCGCATGAGATGTGCGCATTTCCTCCCAAAACTGCACACTTCCTCTGTTTTGTGCGAAGGCTTCCTGAGCGAAGTCTTGTTGAAATGTACCGCAGGCCTCACCAATATATACGCACCAATGGACGTGCGTTCCATCTTGGCCGACCTCGTAATTTATAACATGAGCACCCCTCACCTTGGTTATCCACCGTCGGCTCATGGGTATGCTAATCGCCTTTCATCCACCGCATATAAACATCGTCACAAGTCATATAACTCGCGCGCCCAAGTGCGATGGCGCTCCAACACTTAGTTAATTTTGCATGCCGGAGGTGCGCGCGCCTGTCATAAGCCACAGGGCATTACAGTGTGTTTGGGACAAGGCCCAACCCTAAATAAGACAGGGTTTAATAAATAATGCATCATTCAACACAATTTGATGAGGTCATAAGCTACATCCTGGAATGAAAAGTAAAGACATTTGCATAAGAACCTATAGCTGGAGTTGAACTCCTCTTATAAAGAAAAAAATGGGTGAAACCTCTCCTTTTCTACAACTTGACAATATAAAATCCATCGTACCTACACAAGAAGGGAGGGAAATAAGTTTAGTAAGGTTTTTCCTTATGAAGATTACAAATAGAAGAAAACAAAAACCATTAGGAATAGAGATCTTTTTTTACCTAAAGTGAAGTGACCGCCATTTATATTTGTGTTTCAAAATATCAGTGGGAAACGACAGTCAATAAAAGTTCAATCGGACCCTTGAGGACAAGCCGTAGCTAGTAGATTATTTTGCTTTAAAAACGTTAGGGATATGGATTAACTTTCCATGCCGACTGCGTAACTAAGTACATAAGAAACTTAGTCGAATCCCGTGAAGCCATGGACCAAATTTGGTGTCGAACATGAACCTTTGAGTGAATGAAACCACTATCCTATTAACCCATTAATGGCACAAGTTTTAGAAAAAAAAAATCACATTCATGAGAGAAGAATTCATAAATAAATGGCAGGAAGGGTAATAATGTTAAGCCGGTGATAAATCACAGAGGGATACTAGAGTAAATGAATTCATAAATAAATGGCAGGAAGGGTAATAATGTTAAGCCGGTGATAAATCACAGAGGGATACTAGAGAATTTACTGGAGGAAATGGACACTAAATCTATTGGCAATGCTGGAGGATTCTAGTAAGAAAATTGGAGCCTTTTCATTCTAGGCTTGCAAATTTTTCATCGAATCATACAGAAAAATCCTAAGGGTTTCCAATAACCTCAATACACTTGTAGAGCATTCCTCTCTGAATTTTTTTGGGAAGAATGAGAGTCATCACGGGAACAGGGTAACATAGTTACCCTAACCACTACCCAGCTAATGCTCACCATCCAAGAGTATGGTTAAATCTTGATCGTTACGAATGGCATGTAATACAAGCATATGCCACCTATCTCAATTACATGTAATCGCAGTGATAGGACAATGTTTATTGTGGCTACAACCACCAAGCCATATAAAACATACAACACAAATAAATGAAGTGGCATGAATACATTCATGTCTCCATATCATGTGAATACTTTCTTTAAAACACAACTCGAGGAGAAACAACTTAGAGATCCATTGCACTTGCTACATAATAGATGTATATGCCAAGGGTGGTCGAGGCCATAAAGTCTAAATCTAACCTACACGGGAACAAACATTGTTATTTATACCATGTCCAATTTCAACATAGGCCAATTTGGTAGGTCTAGGGATATGTGAAAGGGCCCTCATTGTAAAGAATATGAAAAGGATTGTAAAAATAATTCCATAGTTGGAGTATATTATATACTCCATCATTATCATTGTTACTATACATGCAATTCTATTTTTATAAAAAATTATTAATCTTGTGTGGTTATGTATATACACATGTAAAATATTAGATTGAATTTCTACTCTTTAATTTGTTTCCACGGAGAGGCCAAATACCATATGAATTTATAAATTATATTATACCTGTGGAATATCAAGTGTGAAAAACAATACAAGTAAAAAAAATATTAAGAGAGCAAGTGGTTATGGATTACATTGTTTTACATTTTTTTAAAATAAAAGTTACTATATTGAGCTAAGAGGCTCATTCTATAGCCCACTATGAGGGGATATGTAAGTTTGTCTATATATATATATATATATATATATATATATTAAATAGAAAAATAATGTCGGCTATAATTAAAAAAAATGAATATTTCAACAACAGATTTAAATAAACTATTTTAATTATAGAAATTCCTTGTAGATTCAAACTGCATATTGTAATATGCTAAAAAAAATTGAGTTGAATCTATTGTACTCATCAGCGAAAACAATAAACAATCAATGAAATCATGAAGCATGTAAGAGAAAAAATTCAATCACACATAACACAATGATTTTCTTGGGAAAGTCACAGCTAAAACCCCCTATTATGTGTATATTGCATTAATAAAAAAAATGAGAATATTACATTGTTTTTCTCAAGCCCATGCAACCTTTGCATTATCTCTATATATCTGAGTGCTTCCTAGACAAGCTCAAGCTAATACTTAGCCAATTCTGTTGTCTGCCAAGCTCATATTTCCTTGCGTTGTTCCCTTGCGAATTAGCTCGTATTTAATTGGGAAATTCCAAAATTATGAATTGTGCAATCCTTATAGGCTTTCCTCTGATTGCATGCACCACCTGTACAATCAAATGATTATACAACTGATAGTAAATTGTCCCTGAACTCCAATCTCAACTCGGTGTTTCTCTGAGCTAACATGCATCAGTTAATTATGAGTGAATCTTCAATTTAATCATCAATGCAGGTTACACCCCACTACTACAGGTAACACTGCACTACATTAAGTTACACCTCACTACTACTGGTTACACCCCACTGTTGGTAGTTACACCTCACTACTCAATCTCTCACTAATTCCTCCATTAGTTGGAACTAGTTTAACTTAGCTGAACTGAATTAAATAATTACAACTGAAAATAAACTCAACTAGTGCTCTTAATTGTAGGATACACTCTACATCACTCTAGTTAAAACCCTAACTTGAATTTAACTGAGCTAACTAAGTCAAATTAACTTATTTAACTATTACAAGTTCTTATGAGAAGTAGAATTACAATTTAATTCCTATTTTAATTCAAAGACAAATTAAATTAGGATTTTTTTGTTGAATTTCAACATGAAGCTCTATGTTAACTGATTTGTGTGGCTATCAACTTCATATATATTTATATATAGAAAAAATATATATAAGTTTTTATGGTTAAAATTTTTATTTGGTCCTATATATCCTCTATTTAGCATTCAAAAATACAATTTAAACAATGAAAAATAACACATTGTATTTTACACTCTAAAAAAGTTTGCAAGAAATTTGATCCCTCTGAGCACATGTTTGGTCCCTACTTAAGATGGATCTATGTTGGTTACTAAAATTTCACCTTGGTAATTCATCATTGGAGTGGGGTGATTTACATTTAGAGAGGCCACCCTATTGTGGATATGACCCTACTTAAGATGGATCTATGTTGGTTACTCAAATTTCACCATGGTAATTCATCATTGGAGAGGGATGTTGTTACATTTAGGGAGGCCACCCTGTTGTGGATATGACTGTACTTAAGATGGACCTATGTTGGTTACTCAAATTTCACCATGGTAATTCATCATTGGATATGAACAAGAATATCAAAATAGAAAATTTCCATGTGGTCATTGATCCAAGGAATGCGAGGAAGGTGCCTTCTTCATCTACCCCATCTTGCTCTTTCTCTCTCACCTTGGTGGCAGTCTTAAAATCAGCAAACTCAATGTTGAAGTCTTTAGCAACAATAATAGAGAGAGCAAGAGAATGGATATTTTTATAAGCTCTCAATCGACACATGAAAGAAAGTGGAGGAAGACCACAAGGCAATGACATGAGTAAGGACATGAGCATTAACTAGCACAACAAGCTTGAGGTGAGGGAAATCATGAAATAGACGTTGAAGGCATGAGTTCAACGAGTTATATTAACTCGCACTTCGATCACCTAGAGGGAGTCTGATGTACATGAATGCCACTTAGTGTTCTCAATCATGTGAGGAGAAAATGTTGTCCTCCGTGGACAATCCTTGAAGAAGCATCCAATTCCAAAATTTATTATACTATATTTCAATGCAAGATTGACTTTATATTAATTTAAAATTATTTAATAAAAGTGTTAATAACAAAAAGAATTTTTCCTGAATCCAAAGAAATCAGTCAAATATTTTATTAACATTGTAAGGTAATTTCTATATTATTAAGTTTATGAAACATTTTTTTACTTCAAACATATATATAGCATATTATTATTATTTTTTAATTATATATATATATATATATATATATTTCAAATAATTTAATATATATTTTTAATAATAAAAAAATTTAAAATATATTTTATTTTTTTAATTCAAATTTTGTAATGAATAAAATGAAATGTTATAAAACTAGCACAACCATATTTACCAATATGGTTGATATACGCTGATAGGCTTATATCAACCACATTAATAATTATATAAACTCCTAATATATATTAATTAATAATAAGAATAGCTCATAATAATATTAGATTATTATTATAATATTTAAATAACCTAATAATATAAAATTATTAAAAATAATAATAATAATAATAATAATAATAGATTAAAATATTATAATGATATTATATTATTACTATAATAATATACAAATATAATTATTACTATAATAATAATATAACCAATATTATTATAATATTATTAGGAGTTTATATTATTATTATATTATTATACTAATATACAAATATAATTATTATTATAATAATAATATAATCAATATTATTATAATAAAAACAATAGAGACGAATTATTTATTACTATATTCTTATATAATTAGATATTTATTATTATTATTATTATTATTATTATTATTATTATTATTAGGCTCTAATATTTTCAATATTTATCTTAGGGTTTGTATACATAGGGTTAATTATTATCAGTATTTAGGATTATTAATAACTATATAAATATTAACAACCAGATTATTTATATATATTACTGTATAAATATTATATTAATATTATAATAATTATATAAACTCTTAATATATATTAATTAATAATAAGAATAGCTCATAATAATATTAGATTATCATTATATTATTTAAATAATCTAATAATATAAAATTATAAAAAAAATAATAATAATTATATTGTATAATAATAATAATATTATTATTATTTGATTATAATATTATATTATTATAATAACATACAGCGGCTATATATAAAGAGGCAGTACATTCGTCAAAAACAGTCTCGGGTTATATAAACAGCGGCTATATATAAAGTCTCAGGTTATATAAACAGTCTCGCGGATATAAATACGGGTTTCTTGGCATATAAACAGTGATCACCGAATGCGGAAGTCTCGCATGGTCTTGGCATATAAACAGTCTCGGGTTATATAAACAGCGGCTATATATAAAGTCTCGGGTTATATAAACAGTCTCGCGGATATAAATGGGTTTCCGATATAAAGACTCGGTTCGGTTCCAATACAGTGCAGTTCGGTTCCAAGGGTTCGATATATACAGTCCCGGGTTATATAAACAGTCTCGCGGATATAAATACGGGTTCCGATATAAAGTCTCGGGTTCGATATAAATACAGCGGATATATATACAGCTTCTTAATGGATATATGAACTCGCATTCTGGGCAGTCAAACATTATATATGAACTCGCATATATATATGAACTCGCATATGGGTATGACTGTATATGACTGTAAATGGATTTCTGCTTCTTAATGGATATATGAACTCGCATTCTGGACATTCTGAACTCGGTTCTGGGCATTCTGAACTCGCATTCTATGGCAGATTATATATGAACTCGCATATATATATGAACTCGCATATATATCCAGTACTTTGAACTCGCATATATATCCAGCACTTTGAACTCGCATATATATCCAGCTTTTGAATCCATCCAGCATTTAAACTCGCATTCTATCATTCTAATCCTCGCTCCGGTTCCGGACATTCTAATCCTTGCATATTTTCATATTTGAACGCAAGGGATTTGAGGCTTCGGTTCTGAGGCATATATCTCTTCGGTGCTCTCATATTTGAATGCAAGGCTCTGTTCCGAGGCATTATACTAGCATATTAGAACTGTGTGAGCATATCTGAACCCTGTGAGCATATTTGAATGCAAGGCTCTGTTCCGAGGCATTATACTAGCATATTAGAACTCTGTGAGCATATCTGAACCCTGTGAGCATATATTCTGAGGCATTCTCTCATATTTGAACGAAAGTGATTTGAGGCTCCGATTCTGAGGCTCGCAGTCAAACATTATATATATCTCCGATATACCTTCCGCACTCCTCGCTCTGGTTCTGAACTCACATATCTTTGGTCTGCGGGCTACGGTGGACACGGACGATCTGCAGTCAGGTTTGCTAGTTCCAGGTGCACACATTCCTTACCTCTTTCTTTTCTAATACATATTTGCTCATATAATGTCAAGTATGAATATTTCACCACAGTTACCAAAGATTACCAAGGGCAGACCTAGCACAGTTACTCTACAAGGTCTCTATGAGTATATAGAGTCTTTAGAGAAATGTAGAGAAGAAAGAGAAGCCAAGTTACAAAAAGAGTTAGAAGCCGTGCTGGAAAATAAATTTGCATCTCTTGAAAAAACTATCCAAAAACAAATAGAAAATAAAATAGAACTACTGGAGAATAAAATGGAGGCAATGGAGACTAGATTGCATGTTATAGAAAAACAAAACCAAGATACTAACCAACCATCCCAGCAAGGAGACACTGATACCTTAGAGGGTCTTAAAATGAAAGACATGATTAAAGAATTAGAAGAAAAAGTTAATAGCCACCTCACCCTAAATAGTGCGGTAGATAAGTTAGATATTAAACCAATTAAAGATGAAATGAAAAAATTAATAGAATTAGACCACGAACGTAACAAAAGGACCTTAAACCTTATAATCTTCGGTTTAAAAGAGGAAGAAGATGAGGATACTTTAGCATTAGTCCAGACAGAATTACATAATAGATTACAAATTGAAACAATGTGTCTCACAGAAGCAACAAGGTTGGGAAAATTAACCGAGAATAAAGGAAGATTAATCTGCATAAAGGTGAGCTCTACTGACCATAAGCACAACATACTTAGTAAAACCTCAAGTCTGAAAGGAACGGGAATATTCATAAATGAAGATCTCATTCCAGAAGATCAAGCAGAATTAAGAAAGGAGGTTCAAAAGGTAAAAGAAGCTAGAAAGGAAGGAAAATGGGCAATAATCAGAAATAGAAAAGCATTTATTCGAGACAAAAACCAAAAAGATAGTAACCAATAGCAATTAAACATGCTCCGGATCCTTTCTTGGAACTATCGGGGCTTCCCATGGAAAAAATGCCCCAAGCTAAGTTGGATCTCAAATGATGTTGATATTATTTTGCTTGTTGAAACTTGGGAGCACGAAGAATCTAAGGTCCCTAACATAGATGGCTTCACGCTATGGTCTACGTGGAACAAGCGATCCTCTCGTAGAGGCATTGGGGGAATAGCTTGTTACATTAAGAAGCACATCTCCCCCTATGTTAGGATTTATAAAAACGACCCTCACAACCAATTTAGTTAGATAGAGATCAGAGACATTAATAATAAAAAGTCCTACATAGCAATATGTTATTTCCCCCCCTTTAATTCTAACTTCTATAAGAAGAAGAATCTAGATAAAACTAACCCTTACAATAGTTTACAGAACGATATTTCTAGCCTAAGGAATGAGGGTAATATCCTTTTAATAGGTGACTTCAATGCTCGAACTTCAAACAACCAAGCTATTATTTTAAGCAATCGTTCCAACCCTAATCCTCTTTGGTTAGACGAAGACCCTACCCTGGCTAGTAGAAACAAAAGGAGCTCTGAAGACCTCGGGGAAAATTTGTTTGGGTCAGAGCTAATCAAGCTCTGTAGTGCTCAAGATCTCATAATTTGCAACGGTCTAAAAAAGTGGCCCAATTCCAGCAAGATGACCTGCATCCATGGACTTGGTAGTAGCGTGGTAGACTACGTTATTTCTGATCTTCCATTATACAACGAAATGATAAACTTTGACATCTTAAATGACCACGAGCCTGACTCCGATCATAGGCCTTTACTTATAACCCTCAATTTTGTCATGCATAGAGTTCCCATACAAAATAATACTTACAACCAAAAGAACTTAATATTTGATAAAAATAAAAGGACCTCTTTCTAAATGAATTAAAAACTAATTTGCCTCCTTTATCTAGTATAGACAACATAGAAGACCTATATCATAATTTTACTACAACCCTCTCATATTCTATTAAAAAGTTCTCAATTGAAGTCTCAAATAATAAAAGAAATAGCAAAACCAATCCTTGGTATGACAAAGATTGTAAAAATGCGAGGAGAGCAATTAAGGAAGCTGTTGATGATTCTCTTAAAATGGACAAGATAAGAATATACAAAGCCCTAATTAAAAGGAAAAAGAGGCAGTACATTCGTCAAAGACAGGAGAATCTCTTACACCTCTCTAAGGTCGCTCCTAAGAAATTTTGGAGGCAGATTCTGACTAGGAAGACTAAGGATAATAATAAAATTGCTCTTCACGATTGGAATTCTTATCTTAAAAAGCTTTATGAATCTCCTAATGTCATGGATAATTTGGAAACCCTGCTCACAACGAAAGAAGTCTTCTCTTTAGAAGACATTAAGTTTGGGGTTAATCGCCTCGCGAATGGGAAAGATAAGGACATTGAAGGTTACCAGGCAGAAATCTTAAAAATTGGAGGCCCTGTCCTCATCCCCCACATCCATAAGCTTTTCAACCAAGCTGTTAAGCAAGGGATCCCTAAGCCTTGGACTGAGAGCCTCATTATCCCTATTTTTAAAAGTGGAGATACAAATAACCCCTCTAATTATCGGACAATTATGATTAGCCCTCTCTTAGCCAAGTTGTACGGTAGTATTCTAGAAAAAAAGTTAAGCATTTGGCTTGAAAGTGAAGGTAAGCGGGTTTCAGAAGGCATCACTCAACAACAGACCACCTTGTTACACTTAGGATCATTGCGGAGGAATGTCGTAATGATAAATCTAATTTATTTTGCTGCTTTGTAGACTTTAGAAAGGCTTTTGATACGATTCCTAGATACAACCTTTGGAATAGGTTAGAAGAGCTAAAGGTTCCTCTTGAGTTGAGAGCTGCTGCTATAAGGCTATATGAGAATGTAATTGCCAAGCTAAAGAACAATGAGGGTTGGTCAAAAGATATTAAGTGTAACATCGGAGTTAAACAAGGTTGCCCCCTCTCCCCTACCCTATTTGGCATTTACATCGATAAGCTTGAAGGTTATTTAGAAGAAGCAGGATGTGGTGGCACAATCTTAGCTGGGATAGTCGTTATCCTTCTTCTCTACGCTGACGATATTGTTCTTTTGCCAAGGTGCCCTTCTGATCTTGATAAGCAACTCAAGCTTCTTAAGGATTTCTGCTCTACCATGGGTATGACTGTTAACACTGACAAAACAAAAGTTATGATTATCAAATCCAAGAAGGACACTTGCGCTAATTTTATGTATGACAATAATAACTTGGAGGAAGTGTATTCTTACAAGTACCTAGGAATTGATATCCATCATAAGCTCAACTGGAACCATAGCATTGAGAAAAGGATCAATGGGGGATGGAAAGCTTATTTTGGTCTTGAAAATAATTGTAAAACTGCAAACCTCGTAATGTGGGATAAGAAGAAGTTCCTCTTTGAAACTTTAGTCATTCCTGTTATCTTATATGGCTGTGAAGTTTGGGGCTGCAGCATCTCCAGAGAATCATGGAGAAAGATTGAGCAAATCCAGAAGCGTTTTATAATTTATAACCTGAAAATTAAAAGTAATACACCCTATCCTATTCTCCTTATAGAAGCAGGTCTTTCTCCTATTGAGAGCCTAGCTATGCTCAGGTTTCTGGTGTACAAGCACAAGCTCAATAACATAGACAATCATAGACTTCCTAAGCTAGCTTTAAATTCCAGCCAAAACCACCTAAGGCTTAACCGAGGATGGCATAAGGACAGAAGGGCCTGGTTAAACTATTGGGAGATCAATGAGAATGATGCTTTGCAAAACATAAATAACATTAAAGATATTGTTACTTCTAAGTTCAAAGAAAAATTGTGGTGTGAGAAAGATTTAGCGTCTAAAAGAAAATTAAGTTATTATAAGAGGGTCATCAACCCCACCCTTGAAGATCAAAAGTATCTCTCTATTTTAACTAGCTCAAAGAAGAAAATTAATATAGCAAAGATTAGAACGAATTCTCATGAGCTCCATAGTGAAACTGGCCGTTGGACAGTTCCTAAAACGCCATGGATAGAAAGGATCTGCCATATTTGTGAGAATAGGAGCATCGAGGATGAAAACCACTTCCTCTTAGAGTGCCCTGCATACAACCACATTAGATCTCAATTTCACAACCTTTGTTACAATACTGGCCTTCCTAGCCTTTTACAATGCCAAAATTATAGTGAACTCGGGAGGCTTCTCTCCAAGCTTTTTGAGCATAGGAATAAAATCTTAAATCAAAATAAATAAATAATTTGTCTTTTTAGGTCCGATAGATCATTATTTGGTCTCAGCGGACGTTAACCATCATCATCATCATCAACAAAAATAATTATTATTATAATAATAATATAATCAATATTATTATAATAAGAACAATAAAGATCAATTATTTATTATTTATGATAATTAATAACTATAAAATAATAGCAACTATATTCTTATATAATTATATATTTATGATTATTATATTATTATTATTATTATTATTAGGCTTTAGTATTTTTAATATTTATCTTAGGGTTTGTATATATAGAGTTAATTATTATCAATGTTTACGATTATTAATAACTATATAAATATTAACAACGAGATTGTTTCTATATTTTATTATATAAATATTGTATTAATATTATAATAATAATATAAACTCCTCATATGTATTAATTAATAATTAGAATAGCTCATATCAATATTAGATTATCATTATATTATTAAAATAATATAATAATAAAAAATTATAAATAATAATAATAATAATATTTGATTATAATGTTATATTATTATTATATTATTCTAATAATATACAAATATAATTATTATTATTATAATAATATAATAAATATTATTATAATAAGAACAATAAAGACCAATTATTTATTATTTATGAAAATTAATAACTATACAAATAATAGCAACTATATTCTTATATAATTATATATTTATGATTATTATATTAATATTATTAATAATATAAACTACTATTATTATTATTATTAGACTTTAGTATTTTTAATATTTATCTTAGGGTTTGTATACATAGGGTTAATTATTATCACTATTTAAGATTATTAATAACTATATAAATATTATCAAACAGATTTAGGATTATTAATAACTATATTAATATTAACAACCAGATTATTTATATATATTATTATATATATTGTGTTAATATTATAATAATTATATAAACTCCTCATATATTAATTAATAATGAAAATAACTCATAATAATATTAGATTATCATTATACTATTAAAATAATATAATAATATAAAATTATAAAAAAATAATAACAATTATATTGTATTATTATTATAATAATAAAATATAATAATAATATGTGATTATAATATTATATTATTATTATATTATTATAATAATATACAAATATAATTATTATTATTATAATAATATAATCAATATTATTATAATAATAACAATAAAGACCAATTATTTATAATAATTAATAACTATACAGATAATAGTAACTATATTCTTATATATTTAAATATTTATGATTATTATATTAATATTATTATTATAATAATATAAACTCATAATAATAATAACAATACTATTATTCTTATGTTTTAGTATTTTTAATATTTAACTTACGGTTTATATACATTGGGTTAATTATTATTGGTATTTAGAATTATTAATAACTATAGAGATAACTATATAGGATTATTAATAATTATATAAATATTAATAACCAAATTATTTATATATATTATTATATAAATATTATACTAAAATATAAACTCCTAATATATATTAATTAATAATAAAAATAACTCATAACAATATTAGATTGTCATTATATTATTAAATTAATATAATAATATAAAATTAAAAAAAAATCATAACAATTATATTGTATTATTATTATAATAATAAAATATAATAACAAGAATAATATATGATTATAATATTATATTATTATAATAATATATAAATATAATTATTATTATAATAATAATATAATCAATATTATTATAATATATTACTATAACAATAACAATACTTATTTATGACAATTAATAACTATACAGATAACAACAACTATATTTATGATTATTATATTATAATATTATTATTATTATTATTATTATTATTATTATTATTATTATTATTATTACTACTACTACTAGGATTTAGTATTTTTAATAGTTATTTTAGGGTTTGTATACATTGGGTTTATAATATTGGTCCCTTTTGTTTATTATTACCCAAGGGTTTAATACTAAATTCCCAAGGGATTATGAACCAACGGGAATAATATTAAACAAAAAGGACTAATATTATAAACCCAAGGAACTAATAAACTCAACTCTTTAATATTATAAACCTAAGGAATTAGTCAACCCAACGCATAAATATTAAAAACCTAAGGGATGAAGAAGCACAAGGAATTAATATTACAAACACAATAGAAACATAAAGATGTCCATGATGGATATTATAAACCCAGAGGATTAATACTAAAACCCCAAGGGATTATGAACCGAAGAAAATAATGTTAAAGCCAAGGGACTAATATTATAAACCCAACATTGGTAAACCCTAATATAAATATTAGAAAGAAAAAATAAATATGGTTTATTTTCATGGTGAGAGAATCCTTGTCACAATGTGACATTCAACGATGGTTGGCCATGGTTGCCTATTATTGACAATGGTTAACCATGATCAATATTATAAACCTAAGGGTATAATAAACCCAAGGCATTGATATTATAAACCCCAAGGAATAATAAAGCTAAGGTATTGATACGAAAACCCCAAGGGATTATGAACCCAAGGGAATAATATTTAACCCATGGGACTAATATTATAAACCCAACATTGTTAAACCCAAATATAAACACTACAAACACTAAAATAAACATGGTTTATTTTCATGGTGAGTCAATCTTTATCAAAATGCGACATTCAACCAAGGGACTAATATTATAAAACCAACATTGGTAAACCCAAATATAAATAGTACAAATACTAAAATAAACTTGGTTTATTTTGATGGTGAGATAATTCTTGTCACAATGCGACATTCAACCATGGTTGACGATGTTTGGCTATGATTGACAATGGTTTACCATGATTTATATTATCAACCAAAGGGAATGATAAACCCAAGGGATTGATATTATAAACCCAAATGAATAATAAACCCAAGGGATAAATACTAAAACCCAAGGGATTATGAAGCCAAGGGAATAATATTAAACCCATGGGACTAATATTATAAACTTCACATTGAGTAAAGGCAAATATCAATGCTACAAACACTAAAGTAAACATAGTTTATTTTGATGGTGAGACAATCCTTGTCACTATGCGACATTCAAACATGGTTCACCATGTTTGGCTACGATTTATATTATAAACCTAAGGGAATAAAAAAACCAAAATTATGATATTATAAACCCAAATGAATAATAAACCGAAGGGAGTAATACTAAAACCCCAAGGGAACAATATCAAGCCCAAGGGACTAATATTATAAACCCAATATTCGTAAACCCAAATATAAATATTACAAACACTAAGATAAACATGTTTTATTTTCATGGTGAGACAATCTTTGTCAAAATGTGACATTCAAGCATGAGACTAATATTATAAACCCAACATTGGTAAACCCAAATATAAATACTACAAACATTAAAATAAACATGGTTTATTTTGATGGTGAGACAATTCATGTCACAATGCAACATTCAACCATGGTTGACCATGTTTGGCTATGATTGATAATGGTTTACAATGGATTAATATGAAAACCCCAAGGGATTATGAACCAAAGGGAATAATATTAAACCCATGGGACTAATATTATAAACCCAACATTGTTAAACCCAAATATAAACACTACAAACACTAAAATAAACATGGTTTATTTTCATGGTGAGTCAATCTTTGTCAACATGCGACATTCAACCAATGGACTAATATAATAAAACCAACATTGGTAAACCCAAATATAAATACTACAAATACTAAAATAAACATGGTTTATTTTGGCGGTGAGACAATTCTTGTCACAATGCGACATTCAACAATGGTTGACGATTTTTGGCTATGATTGACAATGGTTTACCATGATTTATATTATCAACCAAAGGGAATAATAAACCCAAGGGATTGATATTATAAACCCAAATGAATAATAAACCCAAGGGATTATGAAGCCAAGGGAATAATATTAAACCCATGGGACTAATATTATAAACTTCACATCGAGTAAAGGCAAATATCAATACTACAAACACTAAAATAAACATAGTTTATTTTGATGCTGAGACAATCCTTGTCAAAATGCGACATTCAAACATGGTTCACCATGTTTGGCTATGATTTATACTATAAACCTAAGGGAATAGAAAAAACCAAATTTTGATATTATAAACCCAAATGAATAATAAACCGAAGGGAGTAATACTAAAACCCCAAGGGAATATGAACCCAAGGGAACAATATTAAGCCCAAGGGACTAATATTATAAGCCCAATATTTGTAAATCCAAATGTAAATATTACAAACACTAAAATAAACATGTTTTATTTTCATGGTGAGACAATCTTTGTCAAAATGTGACATTCAAGCATGGGACTAATATTATAAACCCAAAATTGGTAAACCCAAATATAAATACTACAAACACTAAAATAAACATGGTTTATTTTGATGGTGAGACAATTCTTGTCACAATGCGACATTCAACTATGGTTGACCATGTTTGGCTATGATTGACAATGGTTTGCAATGGATTAATACGAAAACCCTAAGGGATTATGAACCCAAGGGAACAATATTAAGCCCATGGGACTAATATTATAAACCCAACATTGTTAAACCCAAATATAAACACTAAAAAAAACATGGTTTATTTTCATGGTGAGTCAATCTTTGTCAAAATGCAACATTCAACCAAGGGACTAATATAATAAAACCAACATTGGTAAACCCAAATATAAATACTACAAATACTAAAATAAACATGGTTTATTTTGACGGTGAGACAATTCTTGTCACAATGCGACATTCAACCATGGTTGACCATGGTTAGCTACGATTGACAATGGTTGATCAAGATTGATATTATAAACCTAAGGGAATAGTAAAGCCAAGCGATTAATACTAAAACCCCAAGGGATTATGAACCCAAGGGAATAATATTAAACCCAAGGGACTAATATTATAAACCCAACGTATATAAACCCTAAGACAAATATTATAAACATTGAAATAAACATTATCGACCATCGTTGATGTTCATATTGAGACAATCCTTATCACAATTCCATGTTGGACCATGGTCGACATCATAATAAACCATGTTTAACTCGCGAATAATAAACCCGAGCGATTGATATTATAAACCCAAGGGATTAATACTGAAACCCCAAGGGATTATGTATCAAAGGGAATACTATTAAACAAAAGGGACTAATAATATAAACCCAAGGGAATAATAAACCCAAAGGATTGATATAATAAACCCAAGGGATTATTATTTATTTTCATGGTGAGACAATCCTTGTCACAATGTGACATTCAAGCATGGTTGGCTATGATTGACAATGGTTTACCATGATCGATATTATAAACCTAAGGGAATAATAAACCCAAGGGATTAATATGAGAAACCCAAAGGAATAATAAAACGAAGGGATTAATACTAAGACCCCAAGGGATTATGAACCCAAGGGAACAATATTAAATCCAAGGGACTAATATTATAAACCCAACGTATATAAACCCTAAGAAAAATATTATAAACATTAAAATAAACATGATCGACCATCATTGATTTACATATTGAGACAATTCCTATCACAATTCCATGTTGGACCATGGTTGACATTATAATAAACCATGTTTGACTCGCGAATAATAAACCCAAGCGATTGATATTATAAACCCAAGGGATTAATACTAAAACCCCAAGGGATTATGAACCTAAGGCAATATTATTAAACAAAAGGGATTAATAATATAAACCCAAGGGAATAATGAACCCAAGGGATTGATATAATAAACCCAAAGGAATAATAAACCCAAGGGATTAACACTAGAACCTTAAGGGATTATGAACCCAAGGAATTATTAATATTAAAAAGTTGAAGAATGAAGAAAACCAATAACTCGATATTATAAACCATTGGGAATTAATAAACCCAAGGGAAAATTACTTTATTAAAGCCTTGCTTTCAAATCCTTCCTATCAGGACTAAAACCCTCTCATTAACCTTTATAAAACCTTCGCTAACCCTTTAGTTGCACATATATAACCTTTTCCTCTTTAAACCTTGGTTACATATATATTTAGTGCATAAACCTTCTATCGGCACTATTTTCTTAATAAACCATTTACAAAGGAAATATACTCTTACCACACCTTTTCCACCTTGGTACGGCCTTGGCACGCTTTTCGAGATTTACCTTTTCGCTTATCGCACTCATAATTCTCCACAGGTTTTGTTAACAAATATCTCTATTGTATCCGATATGCAATAATGAGATTTCGGATCTCAAAACTTATTAACTGCGCCACATAACACCATCGGGTCTTCTCCTTTGTATGTCGCATTACTTCTCTGTCGTTGATCTTCTCCCGAAAGATCCAACGATTCACATTGGTTTCGGGTTGACCACACACACAGGGGTTTAACCGCCCAATAAAGCAGTTTCCCCACTCCAACTCTCTACCACACGTCGTGATATGTATGGAATTGGGTGATCAACACTCAAAGCACTTACCATCTAGTCCTTGCTCGAAATACCGCATAAGGTTATAAGCCTGCTTTTCTCTGCGTTAACTCCTGCGCTCCTTCACCGTGCGATGACCATCGATCTATGAGATCGACGGTTCTCACTCTTTGTTGTCACGCCATTGATCTATAAGATCCAATGGTTCCCGTATACTGAAACCACACTTCTTCGTTCGTCCCTTTAAATTGACTTTAATTCATTCCTCAGTGTTTTATCTGTGTTTTCAGTTTTTCTTCAGGGTTTCTTTCTTCAACTACTTTGTTGCTCAATTCTCTCTGAGCCTCAATCCTCTGTGAGTTCTAACTTCGCTTCCTCTCTAGAGCTTCCTTTGATTCATCAGCTAGATTCCAAGATCCTTAATGACTCCTCTAAATCATTCTCTCCTCTCTACGTGTGTATATATATTTTTGAAATAAATTTTTACTGCAAGGGATTGATATCATAAATGCAAGGGACTAATAAACCCATGGAATTAAAAATGCGTAGGAATAATATTAAACATAAGGAATTAATATTAATATTATAAACCCAAGGAATTTAAATATTATAACGCTTAGGATTAACATTATAAACCTATCTCATTAATAAACCCAAGAGATTAATATTAAAAACCCAAGGGAATAACATTAAACCTTAAGATTAATAGGGATTAATCAACTGTGGATTAATGTTAAACCTAACGATTAATATTAAATCCTTTCTCACAATGCGACATTGGACCATGGTTGAACATGATTGATTTTCATATTGAGACAATATTTGTCGTAATGTGATGTTGGACCATGGTAGACCATTAATAAAACACCATATACAACCATTGTTAAATGTGGTTTAAAATGGTTGACCATGGTTGATTTTCATATTGAGACAATATTTCTCAAATCTTGTGATGTTGGACCATGGATGATGGTTGACGATGGTGATTTTGATATTGAGACAATATTTGTGCCAATGTGACATTAGACCATCATTGAACATCATTGACCATGATTGAACATGATTTTGAGAGAATCTTTGTCACAATTCAACATTTGACCATGGTTGACCATGATTGAAGATGGTTGACCATGGTTTATTTTCATATTGACATAATATTTGTTATAATGTGGCATTGGACCATGTTTCACCATGAATGACCATGGTTGACGATGATTGACAGTGGCTTAACATGGTTGATTTCATATTGAGACAATCTTTGTCACAAAGTAACATTGGACCATGTAATATTAAACCCAAGGGTTTAATATTATAAACCCAAGGTACATAAACCCTAAGATAAATATTAAAAACCCTAAAATAAACATGGTTGACTATCGTTGACAATGGTTGATTTTCATATTGACACAATCTTTGTCAATGTAATGTTGGACCATGATTGATTTTCATATTGAAAAAATATTTGTCACAATGTGATGTTGGACCATGGATGACCATGGTTGATTTTCATATTGAGACAATATTTGTCCCAATGTGACGTTGAACCATGTTTGAACATGGATGACCATGTTTTTCATAATGTGATATTGGATTAAGAGACCATCTTCGTCACAATGTGACCATGATTAAGAATGGTTGATTTTCACATTGAGACATCTTTGTGACAATGGGATGTTGGACCATGGTTGATTTTCATATTGACCATGGTTGACCATGATTGACCATGATTGAATTTCATTTGAGACAATATTTGTCACAATGCGGCATTTGACCATGGTAGACCATGATTGAAGATGGTTGACATGGTTAATTTTCATATTCAGACAATAATTCTTATAATGTGATGTTGGACTATGTTTGACCATGAATGGCCATGCTTGACAATGATTGACCATGGTTGATTATCATATTGAGACAATCTTTATCACAATGTGACGTTGGACAAAGAGGCAATCTTCGTCACAATGTGAACATGATTATTGACCATTGTTGACCATAGTTGACAATGATTGACCATGGTTGATTTTCACATTGAGATAATCTTTGTCAAAATGCAACGTTGAAACATGGTTGACCATGGTCGACAATGGTTGACCATGGTTGATTTTCATGTTGAGATAGTTCTTTCACAATGTGATGTTGGACCATGGCTGACCATGATTGATGATGGTTGATTTTCATATTGACCATGGTTGACCATGATTGACCCGTAAACAACATTATTTGTTATGGCAGTAATCAAGAAACAAAATTTGTTGTGTCTAGTTAAACCTTAAGAGAGAAGAATTTACCTGCCAAGGCTGCACATCGAGCTGAATCCACCATAGAAACAGAGCATCAGGGTCGCTCTCTAGATGCAAAGGAGCCGCAGAGGATGGCCTACCAGGGTTTCATGACATAAGCGAGAAAGTAGTAAACCAAATACTAAACACAACAGCACAACTGAACAAGGACCTTACGTGAGGCTTAACCAAAGCTGCTAGACAAGGGCTCTGCCAACGGATGAGATTGAGCTCACATAGCCCTCGATGGAACGAGGATATCGAAAAAGGATAGGCAGCTCATGAGCAGACAGTAGAGGTTCTGAGGTCTGCTCCCACCAATTCTCGAGAGTATAGAAGAGATAAGTTAGATTTAAATGAATTCCGTCAATGATAAATGACAACCCTATGGTGTACCAAAGAAATTAAATGCTGAGTAGTGTGACGTGTCATGTAATTGTTAAATTAATGGACAAAACACTTGGAAAACAGTTGAATAGGCATACGTTTCAGAATACGAAGAGGTATAAGATGCACGTTTCAACTCTTAATTGTTCACAAACATGAGGAAAACTGTCGGTCGGTTGTTCCTCTTTGATCCACGTGTCGTTAGGTTAATGTAATGAAATGAAATGATCATGCATGTTTCATTATTTATTTTCTTGAATTTTATTTGTCCTAATCCTTATAAGTGTTCATAAATAATAACCACAGTAAATTTTTAATCATGCTTTGTAAAAAAATAATTTAAGTATCCTTTAAACATGTAATTTAGACATGCAAGAAAGTTATTGTCGGGAATTCTATCCATTGATTTAGTTACAACTACGAGAATATACTGGCATCTTCCAATTCTAGCCATCCTATCAAAAAAATTAATTAAAAAAATGATTAAATTGCCCATTCCGATAGGGGAACGCCTATCACACGTTATAAAACGACGACAAAAAATTGAAGTATTGATTGCTTTTTGAAGTTCCAGGCCTACCCAACACATCTTTTATTTATCGTTTCTTACACTCCTTGGTAATTCCATAGACCGTGGAGAACTACGATCTCCTCATTGAAGCTTTGGCATTACTCATCAAAGATCAGTTCTCCTCGCAAGAAATTTTGTTAAATTACAGTCGTCATGAGGAGCTTTGTGGAAGTCACAACGGTTGTAGTGCAATATTTGCTCTCTTTTTTCTCATTGAAAATAATCACTATGAAAATAAGAATCGTCTCACCACATTACAGAGAAAATCCCCCCAAGCAAATCGTTCAAGTACACTTATAATCCATTGCAGATACTTTTATCAATTGCTTTAGAGAATTGTGCAGCGAACTAATGCACGCCGGCCTTTGTTATTAGTTTACAACAACTAAACGATCCATGGACAGTGGACTACGTAAAGGTGCCCACGTCCTCAAAAGCTATAGTTACAGAACGTACTCTACTACTCTTAAAGTCAAAAACCTCACGCATTTATGGCCTTGCAGCACTGGATTGTCAGAAAGCCCTCATTTTCCGTCATTTGGAGGGCATGGCAGAAGCTTCTGTTCGACTGCCATCGGTTAGTATCGTTAGATGATGACATGCAACGGAACAGTCTAATCTTGTACTGTGAGAGGACATGCAAAGGAAAATCCGAAGATTCCATCGATTTTGAATGCTGAACGTATCATGACCTTGAATTTAGGATTGCAGAAACTTTGAGAGACTTCGTTCCACCGTGTACAAAATCGAGATCATTGCAGTCACTTTTATCAATCCAATCAAAGAATCGTGTTGCAAACAACTTTAGTTATAATGGGACCATTTTCGAAAGAAATCCGGTGTGAAGTAGCCATACGACATATATAATTTTTGTTTTAGATGGACCACAAGACCGGTAAGGCCAAACCTCCAACCATATCTACTAAACTATTTCCAACCTCCAACCACATCCACTAAACTATTTCCAGTAAGCTAAATGACGTGAAATGTAATATTGCGAAAGCGACAATCCTCATGCATTTATGCTCTTGCAGCGATGGATTGTCAGAAGCACTATTTTTTCCCTCATTTGAACGGGTATGGCAGAAATTTCTCGTCACTTCCCAGCAATTAATATAGTTGGAAAACGACATCCAACGGAACGGTTGATTCTTCATTTGCTGTTTTCTTATTGCTATTGAATCACTTTATTTCTATGCAATCGACAACATAGAAAATTAGTGGTCCAATAATAGTTAAATAGATTATATATGAGATAGTAGTAATAAATAATTGACTGTAGTGAAATTGAAGTAGAATTTGATCAAACTGGACTAAATTTTAATTGACTATAATATTTTGATGGACAATTTTGATACCTAGCAAATGATTAGAATTAATTTCTTCAAAATAATTAATATGCAGCTTTAAAATATAGTGGTTAATATTTATCACAAAACACAATTTGAAGTTTATCTTCATTGTCAATTAAACATAAAACAATAATTATTTATTTTTCAGGTATATCATTTTTATATATTATATTATTTATTTAATTTAAATTCAACATTTAAAAAAATATCACAAATTTTCTCTCTTTTTCTTCCTTTTTTTAATGGTTGAATCAAATAAAACTCCGTAATAAACAACATTAATAATATAAACTATTAAGTGGTTATTTGATATGCCAAGGATTCCCAATAAACATTGACTTCAGTGGCCAACTTGGAGCAAAAGTTTTCCAACATTTTTAACTTTTACAAAGAACCGGTGTCTATCGGACGAAAATAAGAAGAAGCATTATTTCACTGAAATAATAGATTTTGGTAACTTGGTCATCTTAAATGCTTAGAATTTTTATACAAATTTCTATATATCATTTTATTTATTTATTTAATTTAAATTGAACATTCAACATCTAGAAAATATCACAAATTTTATCTTTTTTCCTTCCTCATTTTATCGTTGAATCAAATAAAACTCAGCAATAAACAACATTAATAATATAAATGTTAAGTGGTTATTTGATATGCCAAGGATTCCCAGTAAACATTGACTTCAGTGGCCAACTTGGAGCAAAAGTTTTCCAACATTTTTAACTTTTACAAAGAACTGGTGTCTATTCCACGAAAATAAGAAGAATCATTATTTCATCGAAATAATAGATTTTGGTAACTTGGTCATCCTAACTAAGAAGTGAAATTATTTATCAATGGTTTGACCATTTGGAAACTATATGCCTTTCACCCATGAAAGTCAACAAACAACTTTCCACTCATAAAAATCAATAACCACAAAAACCTTTCATCATGGAAGAGCTCTTAAAATCCCAGTGACGATCCCTTCACTTTTAAGATGCATCCAAAAGGCATCAAGCAGTTTATGTTGATGTGGAAGAATTATCCTAGAGGACAGTGGGAGTGGGAAAGATTTGTTTGAGGACAGTGGGAGTGGGAAAGATTTGTTTGAGATTGAGGACAGTGGGAGTGAGAAAGATTTGTTTGAGATTGCAAACATAGATTTGTTTGAGATTGCAAACATAATTTTGTATGAGATTGCAAACATTTCAACAATCTTCTATAATGTAGTTCAATTAGTAACAACCTGTCATAGTATTTAGATGTTTTTTTATTTATTTATGATTTCATTTTTTTCTTGTTTTCTTTTAAGATGCATCCAAAAGGCATCAAGCAGTTGATGTGGAAGAATTATCCTAGAGGACAGTGGGAGTGGGAAAGATTTGTTTGAGATTGCAGACATAATTTTGTATGAGATTGCAAACATTTCAACAATCTTCCTATAATGTAATTCAATGAGTAACAACCTGTCATAGTATTTAGATGTTTTTTTATTTTATTTATGATTTCATTTTTTTCTTTTTTCTTTTAAGATGCATCCAAAAGGCATCAAGCAGTTTATGTTGATGTGGAAGAATTATCCTAGAGGACAGTGGGAGTGGGAAAGATTTGTTTGAGATTGCAAACATAATTTTGTATGAGATTGCAAACATTTCAACAATCTTCCTATAATGTAGTTCAATTAGTAACAACCTGTCATAGTATTTAGATGTTTTTTTTTGTAAATTTATGATTTCATTTTTTTCTTTTTTCTTTTTCTTTATAGGTAATAGTGATGTTTTATAAAAATATGTTTATAAATAGAATAAATGTTATATAAGATACTAACAATATAATTTTGTAGCAATTAGTACTGTAATATGAAATACAACTTAATCCATTGAGGTTATAATATTAATTTTTTGGGTTTATTAATCTAAAGGATGATATTCTTAGGATATAATATTATTTGGAAGACTTATAATATTATTTATAGGGTTTAATATAAATCCCTTGGATTTATAATGATGGTGAACCATGCACAACCATGATCCAATGCCACATTGTGACAAATATTATTTCAATATGAAAATCAGTCATGGTCAAATGCTGCATTGTGACAAAAATTGTCTCAATAACCAAGTTTAGTTTAGGGTTTATAGTATTTATCTTAGGGTTTATATATGTAAGGTTTATAATATTAATCCGTTGGGTTTTTAGTATTAATCCCTTGGATTATTAATAGCTTATGGTTATAATATTAATCCTTTGGGTTGAATTAATCGGTTGAGTATATTAAAGAGTTGGATGGAATTGATTGATAATGAACCAAAAAATTAATGAATTGTTAATGGTTAATTAATTAATAATAAATTACTTATTGATTATTTTTTATTGAAATAATTTATTAATAATAAATTATTAATTATTAATTAATTAATAACAATACAAACAATATTAATTAATAATAATGAATGAAATTTTTTACTAAATAACAATATTTATGAAAAATATAATTTATTAATTAATAATATATTATTAACCATATTTAATTAATAATATTTATATTAGCAGATATTTATTTAATTAACAATATTTTTAGTTATGTGGTTGTGCATGTGATTGATATAAGTTTTAAGATTATATCAACTATACAAGAAATGTGGTTCGCTAATTTTATATGTAACAATAACATTTTATAAAAATAAATTTATTAATAGGAAAAACGTTTTAACACACTAATTTAACGGAACAATATAATCTTGTAGCAATTAGTATTATAACATGACATGTAACTAGAGAACAAAGCTTAAATCGATTTCGAATACTGATTGAATTATGATTTTTGGAATTTAGGATCGGTAAAAACTTAGACATTTTTCCTTCGGATACAAAATTTAGATCAGGTATAAATTTTATTTTATATAAAAGATTCTCAAATTTATCAAACATAACAATTAAAGAAACTCAATTTAGCATAAAGCTTAAAGGATTTTAAAAGGAAAACGAAATATTGCGTAAAATTCAGGGAACATCAGGGTACAGACCAGAAAATAACTTTTACGTAGCCTGTATACTATATATATGGAGCGAAATCCCACCACAACAGGAGGTGATGAAGATAAAAATCGTGACCGGGAACGGGATGTTAATGAAAAATTTACTGCACGCAGTATATTTTTAATTGTAACCACGACATGAAATAAACTCTGAACATAGGAAGAAAATGCAAAAGACCTAGTACAATAACTCAGAGCAAAAACCTGCATATGACATTACATAGATTGCAATAAACTTTTAGTAAAACGGTATCCTACCCCTCGCAGTATATTTTTGATTGTGACCACGACATGAAATAAACTATGAACATAGGAAGACAACGTGAAAGACCTAGTACAATAACTAAGAGCTAAAACTTGCATATGACATTACATAGATTGCAATAAAGTATTAGTAAAACGGTATCCTACCCTTTCCTGATTCTCGGTTAATAGTTTGTATTTTTCTCCGTTGATAAATTTGAAAAGATTCTCAAAGAGGGAATGAGAGAAATATTCATACACACTTGGTCATGCCTTTTGATTTTACATATTGTCTAATATTAATAGCTTTTAACGATATCTATGATTTGTATGAGCTTCATTCTCAATTAGGCTTACAAGACACATCATTTGAAAATTGGTTTTGCTTTTGCACGTAGGTTGTTCTCATCAGATTTCTCTCACCATTACATGTACTGTTTTTTTTTTTTTTTTTGGTCTACCTTTGCACTAAATTGTGATAGTATATTTTGCATATATTTTCTTGTTTCAACTTTATTTTGGTTTTTTCTTCCATATCGCCTTTTCATCTTATTGATTTTTTTTTTCATACTTTTGTACCTTAGCTATTGCATATTCAACTTTTCTATAAACTTTTGAAAGATTAAAAACAATATCTTCTTATAATTCCATCTCCATTTCTATTGCTACAATTCCTAAACAACAACTTTGAGAGCTTCAATTTTTTTGTTCTTAATTCTCATTTAGCTATGGTAACATTTCCATTACCACTTTTGTCTTTATTATACTTAGGAATTGCAATCTACTCTTCAAATAAAAGATAATTTAGCTTCATAGTCAAATTAAACTTTCACTCCTTTTTCTTCAAATGTTGTTGCTCCTACAAAAGAAACTTTGTATAGTGCACTATAGTATCTTACCATGTGCATGCGATCTTATACATCATCACTTTTTTCTTCTATAATAGACATATTTGCAATGCTTAGTACAATTGCCATTTCCATGTCTTGTTTATATTTCCTACCCACAATCATCCAGGATGTCCCCTTGTATTCTTGTAATGTCAAAATATTGTGCAATTTCTTTAACAAACTTCTCTATAACAATTTTAGTCTCAATGTCTTGTATATCTTCTTCTCAGGTGGGCTCTTCCACAACATTTCCTATTACAATGGGCACTTCATTAACTACTTTAGTGCTCTATAATTCAACTTGTTGTTGATTGATATTTCTCACCCTTTAACTTTATGTGATTTCTAAAATATTTCAAGCTTCATTGGATGTGGTTGTTGCTGCAGTCTTGGGAAGAATATTGTCATCCACAATTTTTTGAATGCAAAAAAAAAAAACTTCTACATCATCCTTCATGTTCACAAAATGTCTTTCCTTTTGATCTTGTGTCATAGGCTCATAGGCTACGTGAATTGAGGGTTCTTCAAATATCTCAACCAAAACAAACAAAACTTTATAAGCTTTTATTTTTATTTTTTATTCTTACCTTCATTGAATCCATATATATAAAATCTCTTTTATTCTAAATTTCCATTTAATTTTTTCCTTTTTTCCTAATTAAAATAAGATCAACTTATTTATTAGAAAACAAATTTATTATTTTTTTTATTCTAAACTTTCATTTAATCTTTTTCTTTTTCTTCTAACCAAAATAAAGCCAATTTAATATTTTTCTTCTTTTTCTAACTAAAAGGAGGACTACATAGTAGCTAGTCTTAAATTAAATATAGTTTAATGAAACAAAAAAAAAGACATACATCACAAAAATAAAACAACTAATAAATTATTATATTGTTGAATGTCATCACCAAAAATTGAGAAATATGATTGATTACTATTGTTTATATTAAAATGCATATATCTATATGTGCATGTGTTTTATGTTTATTAATATATATAATTGTTTATAATTAAATTTATTAAAATATGTTCTTAATATAATAATAAGTCACCTTAAATTTATTAAAATATGTTCTTAATATAATAATAAGTCACCTTAAATTGAAAATATTGTGAAAAAATTATAATTTAGAAATAATATAAAAAGAAAATCAAAAAATAAAAATGAAATAAAACAAAAAACAAAAAATTAGTAACTAATAGAAATAGAAGTTACTAAACGACCCAACTACTCAATTTACAAATAAATAAATTTCAATAATAATAAAAGTTAATTTTTTAATATTAAATTATGAATAAACATAATAAAATTTTTGTCAAAAACAAAATAATGTAAAATAAAAAAATAAGTACTTTAATGTAAAATAAAAAACTAAGTACTTTATATCATGCCAATACAAATATAATAATACCAATTTAAAAGGAAAAAACAAACCTGGCAAATTAATTAACCTTATCACCCAAAACAAAAATACTCCTTTTCACCCTTAAAGAAAACCACATTTTTTTATCATAAGTGATAAATCTAGAAAATGTAATAATATTTGTGAGAAAACAAATACTTACACCAACAGACGGTGGTTTAATTCGACTCACAACAAGTCATATGTTTTCTCTTACAAAAGTGTCGATGGCTCTACTTCTGGTTAGGCTCTTGGATATGGTGGTCTCCTCGGTTCCTCTCTGGACTTCCAAACAGTGGACTGTTCAATGCACAACATTCCAAACGGTATCAATGTTTACTTCACTGTCAATGCACAGAATACTATAGACAGTGCTGCAGGCTTTTCCTTGCAAATTATGACGGTTTTTTTATGGCATATGGCTGCAAACTAGCATGAAAAGAGTTGCAAATTACTACAGCTACTTATAGAGGCAATGGCTTAGTGACATAAACAAAAATTCTTCTAGAGACTAGATTCACATCTACTTCTTTACGATCTTAATGTTAAAAATTCTTCTAGAGACTAGATTCACATCTACTTCTTTACGATCTTAATGTTTTGAAATCTAAACCCTCATATATTACAATCTGTTATGGTGCATAAATTATAACTGTAAAAAGATTCATAGAGAGCCAAAATTCATAGAGAGCCAAAATGGAAGTGATTGAAAGGCAGAAAGGAAGTGACTCAAAACATTCTTACACATCTGGGGCATTGAACTGATCAGATATTACATAGAAAAATAATGATGGAAAGTAGTTTAATATTAAATTTTTAAAATATTTTTAAGATTGGCATGAATTTCCTAAAAATATTCTCACTGATAATATTTAAAAATATATTTCTAAAAATGATTTTAACTAACAATTAACAATAAAACTACTTCAGGTAATCAAAGAGGTTATTCTTTAACAAAATAAAGTACACTTCATATTTGTAAACACATTTACTATAAAGATATTTGAAACACATAATGATAAAGATATTTGAAAATCATATCTAATGGAGATTCAGGTTCATCTTAAATGTGTGCAAACACAAGTATACTTATATAATTGTGAGTAGATGTTAGTCATGAATTCTTATAAAGCTAGATTTGATACATGTATATAAATCTACATGTTATTGAGAGATGTTGCAGTGTAATGTATATTAATATTTTTTAAATATTGAAAAAAAAACAAAATTAAATATCTTTTTCATATATTTTGATTTATATTTAGATTCAAAAATATATAAATATAAAATATTAGGTAAAATCTAATCCAATATAAAATATAAAATGCAAAATGTAATACAAAATTATTTATTTGATGAAAAATGAGTAAATTTAAAATAATTTTTTTTTTTACATATTATTATGAGTATAATAATCTATAATATTAATTATTATTATTTTAACATATTATAATAACAAACATCTCCAATATAATTATATTAAAGTTTAAGTAATATTGATCACACCAAATCTATGACATATACATTTGGAGAAGAGAAAAGAGGCTATATTATTTCAATATATTATAATGATAATTATCTCTAATATAATCATATTAAAGTTTACTTAATATTTGTGCACCAAATCTCTGACATATAAATTTGAAGAAGAGAAAAGGGAAAAAAAAATTAGATAAATATATATCCTCGTAAGGAGTTTTGGTTAAGGAATAATGCTGGACTGTACACTCACGAGGTCGCTAAAAAAACATTAATCATCGTCTCAGTCAAACCCTAGTAGGTGTAACTTTTTCTTCTCGCGATGGTGATCCAAAACTTGGACCACCTGTACTCTCTCTCTTCAAATGGTTGAACTTCAATAAAGGCCTTATCGGGAATTATCTCATAACGTCGCCTGGCTGCTGATTTAGTATGGTAGGTAGTTCGTATTCAGCTGTACCTAAGTGGCTTCGATGTAGTTGACAGGGGTGCTATTGAGACTGGTTGTAGTTTTTCGACGTCGACTCTTCCTTTAGGTTCTCAATAATAATTGAAGGAGAATAATATCTGGTGCTCCCCATTGGATTTTATAACTTATCTATGGCCAATTTGCCAGATTGCTATACTGGAGATCCTTGTGAAAATCAATCCCGGCCAAAGACGAGGCGTATGCTGGATAGCAATTATGAAATTCAATCCCGGCCAAAGACGAGGTATATAGCTGGATAACAAATAACTAGAATCCGCCTAGCTCTTGTACCTGAAAATTTTATAAGATACAGTTAAAGAGATTGTCAGACCGGGGACAGGGTGCTGTATGATATAATTCATTGCAGTCACTTTTATCAATTGCATCATAGATTTGTGTAGCAAACGAATGCACTTTTTTTCATCACATTACAACTGTAAAAAGATGCATAAATTACTTTAATGTTTCGACATCTTAAAAAGCTGCAGCGATAAGGCGTACCCTAATATTGCAGAGGTCAAAATCCTCGCACATTTAGGCTCTTGTAGCACTGGATTGTCAGAAAGTCCTCATTTTTCCTCATTTGGACGGGCATGGCAGAATCTCCTGATCATTTTTGGTGAGATGAGGACATGCAGCGGAACAGTCTAGTTTTATAGCAATGAGTACTGCGACACAACATTCAACGGAAAAGCCATTGCTTCCATCGATTTTGAAAACTGATTGAATCATTGTATTGAATTTAATATTTTATATGAAATTACGAAGACATCATTCCATTGTCTACCAATCTAGATAATTGTAGTCACTTTTATCAAAGTGCATCAAAATGATGGTCTAGGAAACTAATGCATGATTTTGTATTAAACTAATGTAGTTTTTTTTGGCAAATATTAAGCACCCTGCTTTAAGTGCACTGAATCTTCGTTTTGTATTTTGTTTATGTTATATTATTTCTATTTAATTAATAAGTTTGAAAGGAAAAAAAGTAATCATAAATTTAAACCATAGTGTTTAATATTTATGCTTTTACTTCGACAAATATATTAACCACCAATTGACTCACTACTTTTTAATAACCACAATATATTAAACCAATAACTGTCAAACTATCTTTTCTTAATCACCATACATTAAGCTAATAATTGAGTCAAAATGATTAACTCAACCTCTTCATCTTGCCCATGAAAACCGTATTATCCGTATTGCTGAGAATACACTCATTAATAACTTAATATACGATATTTAATATTTACCCTGTACTTTTTAGTTTTTAGCACACCTATTTAATAATGCATAAAATTACAAGGAAAAGCGCCCACTTCCTAAAAGCTGACATGCTCTAATATTGCAAAAGTTAAAATCCCCAACCTTTTATGCTCTTGCTGCACTGCATTGTCGGGAAGCCTTGATTTGAACAAGAAGTATTATCCACCCTGCCCAGCATGGGTAACCATCCTTGCATTGAATGCAGCATTGGTGACCCATTCGAAAAGCTTCAATGTAGTAATTGGTGTCGTTAGAGGATGGCATGCGAAGGAACGGTCTACTATAACCTTAAAAAGGAACTCAGTATACAGTAAAATTAGGTTAGATTACTCTTGCATAACCCACGGTTCTGTGGAAGATTACGGGTAGAGTCGGAAAATTATCACCTTAGAACGAAATTCCACCAAACAAGGAGGGGAAGAAGACAACAAAATCGTCACCGTGAATTATCATGTTTCTTTTATTACCAGGAGGGTAATGCAAAAATTAATAGAAGCCTGTTTTTTATTATTGCGACATGAAATAAATTATTAATATGGAGAATACACGAAACACCCGGTACAGTAACTATAACCTAAAAACTGAATATGCCATCATGTGGAGTCCAAGCATATTATTTATGAAAACAAATGGTATCTTATGCTTTCCTGACTCTCGACCATTCAGTTTGTATTTTTCTCGGTTCAAATTGCATATTACGCACACCATAGAACTAAGTTTGTATTTCTCTCTGCTCAGGTTTCACAGCACACGCGCCGGCGTACTCTGTTGATATTCATATTTGCAAACACATTCATTAACTTACGGAAAAAGCAGTATTTATGAAACAAATAGTATCTTACGCTTTCCGATTCTAGACCACGAATTTTGTATTTTACTCCTTTCAGTTTGCATAGTACACACGATAAACCTCACTTTGTATTTTTGCCTGTTCAAATTGCATAGTACACACACCATAGTACTCCGTTGGTATTCATATTTGGAAACATGTTCACTATTAGCATAAATGGAGATCGTGGAGATCAATGTGAATCCAAAGTATGTGAAAACACAATTATACCTACATAATACATAATATAGCACAAAGATATGATAATTATATTGGTAATTACATTTTTTTCCCGGATATAAATATTATTTTTAACATAATAATTATTTTATAATTCTCACAAGATATTTGATTACATTTTTTATTTATAATTATATAAATATATATTGTATTATTTTTTATAAATAATTTTTTAAAGTAATAATAAAATTAAAAATTAGTTGTTTGTTGCATCTTATTATATTTATATAAAAAAGAGATAGAATATGATTTTGAGAGAAAACAAAATTACTGTATGATTAAAGAACTAGGTAATGTGTGTTACACAACTTCAACATTATGATGAATGGAAGTTTATGCAAGATAAATGAGGGTTTTTATATTTCATCTATTTTCAATAATATGTTCATATGTTATTATAGTAATATATAGTTCAATAATTTTCCCATTATGTAGATATTATGTAGATTCAAGGGGATGAGGAATCAAATCTCTCTTATCATTTTTTGTACCTCTTATGTTTTCCTTTGATGTGTACATTTATGTTTAATATGATGAATGTCAAAAAAAAATTGTAGTTTAATGCTATTGTCTCATTTTTCTCTTCGTTTGTTGGTTGAACATAACAACCAAAGAGAGACAGCTCCAAATTTAGGTATTCTACTTTGAAATGAAACCATTATCACCCCTTTGTTGTTGGTCCAATGACTGAGAGTACCACCAAAAGAGTGTGGGGTGTAGGCTTGTGTGTTTTATTTATAGATAAAGTTGTTCAATATTTGCTTCAATGAGGGGGATCTATACAATTATGAAACAACAATTCCCCATTTCCATTGCAACATAAGTGTTCCAAAATGTTAAAGATTAAGGAGATTCAATGGGGGTTAAAGAATGTTGACTTGACATGGACAAAGCACAATATGATGTTATGAGTTTAACCATATTATGAAATTAGTAGCAAAAAGAATGTGATGGGAAAACTAAGTTAGAGGATAACATAAAAGGAAACAATATGAATGGAAAAAAAAAAACTTTTCTTTCAGAAACTAAGGAATTGGGGAAAGGGGTAACTACATTCATGAAAATTTAGATGTGTTCTATGAAATCTCGAATTGAAATATTATCTAGCCACCTGAATCCTCCAAAAGCCATTGCATCGTCATCTTTGGATTTTCCATCATTTGGGGATTCCTCTCTCTCTCTTTATCTCTGGTGGCTATGGGTTTACTTTGAGCAAAGAGAAGGATATGGATAATATTTGTGCACTCAAAAGTTAGAATTGATAATGAAATCAAACTTGTAGCTTAAACTATAGTGGAAATGCACTCTAAGGATGTAGCTTTAGAGACTTAGTTGGGTCTACAAGTTCAAGACGCCGAAGTACATTTTCTAATTTTCTTTCTATATTTATTATATTTTATCCAATATTTTTACTTTTATTTCAACATGTACGGTAGTATGCCATAACCAATTTTAAAGTACTTTTGGAGGTAGTATGCCATAACCAATTTTAAAGTACTTTTGGAGAATAGACTATCTATTCTTGCCCAAACTTTATAAATTTATATTACAACATTTTTTTGATGGTAAATTCTTTTAATATGAAGTTTATAAATTACTATGGAAGACCTTATATACATAGGTGAAAAGGCATGTTACCTTGCTTGGATATAAAGTAGTTTGATTTTCTTAATTAAAAATGATATTTTAAAAAATATTAATAATGTTCATAAACTTTTAAACTATTAATATTTGTAAATAAATTTTAAATATATAGTTTAAATTATAATAAAAATCATTTCATAAAGAAATTCCTAACTAATGTAAAATTTACATTTGTAACAAATTTTGTTTTGAGTGTACTATCTATTTAATTCTAACTGATTTTGTATTATATACACAATACTATCTCTTAGAAGGTTCTAGTTTAAAAATTCCTATTCATGTTCAAATAATGGGAAAAGATAATGGTGTATTAAGAGATCGTACATCTAATTTATAGCTTATAAGATGAAATTAAACTTAAAAACTCAAAAACAATCAAATGAAAATATATAAAGAATTTATATATTGAAACTTAATTTGAGAATTCTCAATTAATCAAATGAAAAAATATAAGTATAAGACACTCAAGAATACCATAAAAAAAAATCAAAATCTTTTAAAGAGAGATTTTATTAGATCTGAAATACATGATAGAATTGTTGGAAACCACAATAATACTAAGGGGGGAGTGAATCACTATTACATAAATTTTAATAACTATTTAGACAGTGAAACACATTTAATAATACAATAGTGCATTAATCACATAATGGATTGGACATAGGATGTTTACGTGGAAAACCATACAATAGAAATCCACAATATTGTTTTAATTATAATATAAATACAAGCACCAACTTCAATTTACAACAAATTATGTAGGAACCGACCTAAAGGAACACCAACCCCCTTTTCTTTGCAAGCACCCACTTGTTAAAAGCACCAACTCACATTTTTTTTAAGCACCAACATGTTGGAGACTTTGATCCCCTAATCTATAAGCACCCACTTTCTCCAATTCTATGATTAAAAAGGATTCATTTTAGATCATAGTAACTCCTTTATAATTTTGTACATGTACACAAATATTTTTCAACAAATAAATGTTTAACACTCAAGACCAACATTATTCTTGTACATTGTAGCTTCAAATCTTAGCCAATCTACATATTCATCCTATGATCTGCTCACCAGTACACACTTTCTCTCATAGCTTCTTTAGATTTCTAACGTTTAGTAGTTTAAACCTTTACCAAGTACTCTCTCTCTCTCTCTCTCTCTCTCTCTCTCTAGATTTCTAACATTTAGTAGTTTAAACCTTTACCAAGTACTCTCTCTCTCTCTCTCTCTCTCTCTCACACACACACACACACACACACACACACACTCAATTAGGAACTCATATTTTATAAATTTTATGGATTTTCACTCCCTCTCATGATCTACCACAATAATATTTGTCTAAATTTGTCTTTTCTCCTTCTTAACATGAGAACATAAGACGCTTCAGTTTTAACATCGAATTACATTCAACATTTATATACTCTCACATCAATAATAGTTTCATTGGATCCTTCGTCCAACTTTGACCCTTTAGAAATTTGGATGTTTCACCATTGTTGGCATCCCAAAAAACACCAAATATCGAGACTTGTTCTATTAAATTTGGTGCACAAAATTCCAAATTTCTGAGCCATGGCCCTAGAGCTTTAACCACAAAATACCATATGGTTGCAGACAAAAACCAAGATCTTAGGCTCAATGGTGCTTAACCACATGTCCTATGCATAATGACACTTACCATTATAATGAAAAACCTTCACAATCCAACATCTGAACATTTTTCATCCTGTTCTTGGTAGTGTTCTCCTAGATCTAGTCTAGGCCTAGATGTCCTTGCATATGGATAAATATGGAAATCTCAGATCTAGTACCCACCTCCCTTCATAATGGAAGCACATCACTAGATGCTTGGTGGCCTAAATAATACTTGACCTTGAAGTTATCGCTAAGCCTTGGATCTGGGGATCTAGGATTCAACTGATTTATAATAAACTATCTGTACACTTCTTGACCAATAGACGCTTGGATGTGTTGACCATGTAACATCAAACCAAATTATAACAATGACGTGGGGTCCACCTCCGCATTAAATTATGTGTTATATCCTATATCTAAGTATCCGACATAGACAATTATTAACCTACAAAACATTTGCACAACCCAACCATCGGACGTCCAAACGTCTATGATCATGGAACCTTCTTTGCACAAAATTTTGATTACTACCAAATATTTGTAACCGCCTCCTCCAACATTAACCCACTTTCACTACTTTTCCGAGGGTAAAAATGAGTTGAGGGACACTATGATAAGAATCAACCTCCTATATGGCCTTAAGGAAATGGAGTCGACAACTTAATAAGTTACTAACTTCCCTTAGGTGATATAGGACCTCGAGCAACTACCTAACCCCTCCAGGTGTCCAACCCCTTAGCAAATTCTCTTTTTCATTGGCCTAGAGACTCAGTCACTCCCTTGACAAGGCCTCTAAGCAATTGTAAGCCTCTAGTCACTTCCATAGGCCTACTTCCCAACAACTGTGGAATTTTTAGTCATTTTTGTGTTAGCGACCCCAAATTTTGAGCCACTTTTCCAGGGCTAGGACCTAGGCCTCTGTCAAGAACTCAGTGAAACCTCTAGAAATGATAAATAAAATAGAATCAAAACCTCTAAAATAAAAATGTGAACATATACTTCACTTGAACCCTCCCAACCAAGACAAAGATTCTATCAAACACATGGTAAACATGCAATCTACAGGTCATGAATGCATATCTTAACATAGAGATCTGAAAATTATATGAGGTTTAAAAAAGATGAACTAGTGCCTTCCCATAATAGCTTCCATAACACCAATTAGTTCATGCATTCATTAAGTAGACATTCATTAATTAAAATGAGCATAGCCATACTTAAATATGTCATATAACCATGCTTAAAACCAACATATATCTAGGTAAATAACAATGATAGAACACACATTAAAGCCACATAATAACAATTGAAATTACTCATCAAAGACTATAGAAACTAATTTGTTATTAACCGTATGCGAAATCCAACCAAGTCAGGGACTTCCATCTACCACCCAACCCTAGATTGGCTGAACCAAATCATTCTTTCAGCCAATCACCCCCATGCCATATTCCTAGCATGAATGTGGGATCTCATGGGATAAATGAATCCATAAACAACCAAGGGAATCTAGAGGTTAAACAACCTTCACCCTCACCATACCATGATCTCACCTAAATTGGTCTTGAGATCACAAAACCAAACTGAGCTTGGATGCCTCAAAATTCCTTCACCATCCCTTGAGGAATTTTCCTTTCTCCACCCACCTGTTGAGGGGTTCCCGGCCCCAACCCTTGGCATCACACCATGGTTATCTAGAAATAGCAAGGCAAAGCTAAAGACCACTATTGAAACCCAGAAAAACCCATGCCAATGAAAATAAAGAAGCCAAATACACAAATGCATATACCATGCATGCTAAAACCATCTAGGAAATAATTCATTTGACCTGTTATGTGCAAGTATTCTTGTTGAAGCTACTTGATCCAACCTTTCCTTACTTGTTCCTCTCTTTCCTTTTCATTTCTTTACCTTCCTTGCTTTCCTTATCGTCTTGTTGCTCTTCTCCTCTCTAAGGCTAGTTCCAAAACATAACTAACAAAAGGCACCAGACTAACGCTTTGATATATTTTTACTATTGATGCCTCTAATTTCTTCATTTTCCTTAATTTTCCTTCAATTTATTTCTCACATGAAACCTGTGGCCTTTCATGTCCCTTTCCTCCTATTGTCCTTTATTTTTATAAATAAAATACAAATAATTCCTTTTTTCCTTTTCAAAGCCTTTGTCATTTCCTTTGCCAATTTCCCCTTAGCCATAATACACAACAAGTGATTCCCACTAGAATGTTTTGGCCAACATTCAGATTGGAATAAGTGTCCCTTGATCTAGGTCTTATTTTACCTTTATTAACTTTATTACATGAAATTTAACCTGAAGTTGTTACAATATTATTAGGGAAAAATTTAGGGGTGAAATTTCACAAATGGGTTATTTTTGGACATTTAAAAAAATTATGTTTTCCAATTTCATTAAAAAAATCAGCTATTCTTACATATATATGACTAAATGGATGAAATTCGCCAAAACATTACTGATTTTAATAGTAATTAAATGTTTTTTATTGAATATTTACTTACATTCTATATGTATGATTTTTTCAAACTAGAATAGTCACCTACAATACTATATATAGGAAAAATGGTAAGTAATTAAAAAATACCCTGAATATTGTGTCATCAACATAAAAAACAATGACTAAATATTTTCATTTTCATATTTCATATGCAAATCACTATCAAGTGTCCCTCTTTTGGAGCCTTATTGCTATAGATGTTTCTCTAAATTATAGTACCACACTCTTGGTGCTTACTTTACTCCATACAATGTCTTTTCAACGTACACACATATTCATAATTGTTTGAGAGATGAAAAACTTCTGGTTGTTCTATATAATATTATTCTTCGATTTCTCCATTTAAGAATGTTGATTCCACATCTATATGATACAGTTTGAAATTCTTGTGATATGAAAATGCTAATCTTGCTATAGGAGAACAAGCTTCCTCATAGTATATTCCTTTAGCCTACACATATCCTTTACATACTAATCTATCCATTCTCCTTATAACTTGTAAATCCTCATTTAACTCATTCTTCAAGACCCATTAGGTACCTATAAAATTTACTTATTGGTCTTGGAACTAATTCCAAAATCTAGTTTCTCTCAATCTTATCTACTTACTCATACATGGTACTTATCCAATACTTATATTGACTTTCCTAAGAAAACTCCTTAGGTTTGATCATGGAAAACATGGAAATATTCGATTGACTGGGGTTTCCTATTAACTTTCTTCTATTTCGAATTATTACTTCCCTATCACTAATAATTTGATTATTAGGGTTATTCTTTTGCATTAGATTAAGGAGGGTTTGGATGAGAGCATGCAATGTCTTCTTATTCCACTTTTTATTCCTCATGTTGTTATTCTTCACACTCATTTCCAATTTTATTAATTGAGTTGATGCATCTTATCTTCTTCTTTGTTTAGAGGTAAATATCGAACCACTTTTACATCAATGTTGTCTACAATATAGCATAATATTTTGTTATAACATTATATCATTTCCTATTAGCTGAATATCCTAGAAATAACCCTTCATCAACTCTAGCATCAAACACACCAAGATATTCCTCATTAATTTTGGTGTATCACTGCTAAAGACTATGAATTATTTTGTTGAGGTTGGTTTTCCATAACTCAACTCATAGGGAGTCTTTTCACTATTTACCTAAGGCGGTCTTTATTAAAAATATGAAATATTGTATGAAAAAATTCAGTCAGAAAGGTGTTTATAATATTTTTCTCATCTAACAAGTCTCTATCTATTTGTTGTACCAATCTATTTTTCCACTCCGCCACACCATTTTAAGGTGGGGTGCCTGCAATTATGAATTTTCCTCTTTTTTTATGTTCTTAACAAAAATCATCAAACACTCTTGAGTTAAATTCCCCACCTCTGTCACACCTTGGGTATTTCAATTTACAATCAGTTTAATTTTCTAGAAAGGATTTGAATACGTTGAACTTATAAAAAGCTATTAGCATAAAATATTGTTCTCCATTAGCATTTTAGTTCTTGAAGGTCCACATAATTTTGTATGAACAAGTTGCATAGGCATGGTTAATTGGTTTTTCTTTGTCTTGAAGGGTAATCCAACTTGTTTAAAAATTTGACATGATTTTTATACTATATTATTAGGCTTTTAAATCTTTGGAAAATCCCTTATATATTGCTTAACTTGACCATGCTATCAAAATTTAAGTGTCTAAATATTTTGTGCCATATCTAGCTCTCATAAAGTTTCCCCAAACAACATTTCTCAATTTCCTCATTGAGTATGTACACATTACTTAAAGTTCCCATAGTCTTGCTACCACTTTACTTATGTTTGTCATATTTATTCCACAAATTTTGGAGTGAAAAGTGACATCATATCCCTAGTTAGACATTTAAGTCACACCTAGCAAGTTTTTTTTTTATCTCATCCACAAAAAGAACATTATGATCCTTGCCTCTCCCATTGTCCAAGCTAATTGTGCCTTTTCCCATGATTTTTTCTATATCATCATTACCAAAGGTAGCAATTACTATCTTATCTTATTTTAGTGTTAACAATTCACTCTTATCACCATATGTTTGGAATATCCACTAACATAATGGATGCATTGGTTTTCAACATATAAGACAACTCCCCATTTTTAATTCATTTTTTCCCTTTTCTTCTTCCATGTCTTTGTTTATTTTTGTGCTTGCTTGATCTGAGGAGATGATTTTATTTCATTGGTTCTACAATCAGTTACTCTATATTTTTTTATTATTATATAAAATATTGAAATCATGTAGAATTTTTAAAAATAAATGAATCGAGGAATTTTCATGAGCAAGTTGATTTAAAGAGTTGTCTTCATGCAAGTGAAGAGATGATGAGGGCTTGGAAGAGTACTCAAATATTTGATTGTTTTCATTTTCTTCATGGATAATCTCACCAACTTGTGCCAATTGAGAGGTTAACTCATTGAATGATGTACTTAAAGAACATTGACTACCCTCATCACAAGTAGATGAATCGTAGATGGTAAAGCACAAGGGATAGTGAGATGAAGAGGAAGTTTCAGTAAGAAAATATTCTTTAATTGAATCATATTCTGGATCCAAAGTAAAATATTCGTGAGAAACCAAAACATCAGTTGATGCACTTGGGAATTTGTGATTGCATGCATAAATAAAATCATCATCATTTGAATGGTTGTTGCCCGAGGCTATGGATTGATTGAAAGAATTGATTGCATTTGATTCACTACCAAGATTAGCAGATTGACAATCAACCAAGAATGGAAGTGCGTAATCTTGACACATAGGATCTTGAAAAAATAAGAAATATTGAGAACATCCTCAGCTTCATTCTCCTCTACCTGTGTAAAGTGACTACCTTGTACCTGATTGCAATTTGAACTAGCAACCCGAAAATCAAGAGAGTGTGAAAGACCATTTGGTGGAGCAGATTGATTGAGTGGATCACAGTACAAAAAGGCAAGGCATGTAGATGAGAGAGGATAACAGGAATTTAGACTAGAGTTATGAAGAGTGAGATCATCTTGTGGAATGGAGGAGTTATTCTTCAGCATAGGCTACATTTTCCATTATGCAATCATGAATAGAGGAAGAATGAGAAGGTGGTATAGGAATTTGATTTGTGGATTTTTTTATTTTATTACCATCACATGGAGGCACCCACATCGAGACTTGAAAAGGAGGAAGACAAGGCACAATTTTTAGGTCCCTATACTACTAGTGTAACCCCTTATTGTTATTAGTGCAACCCCCTTATTATATTGTTTTTCCCATTTAATCCCCATGTAGTCCCCATATCGTTATTATTATACCCCATAGAAGCCCACTATTGTTATTGTTGTGCCCTTAATTTATTATTGTTATGTCGACTCTAATTATATTATGACCCCTTAGACTCATATATATAGAAATGAGGTCTTTTCATTTGTATCATCCAAGAATTATTCATTTGTGTAATGTAAAGGAGGTTTCCTACTCAAGGAGTCTGATTCTGAAGTTGTTGATCTATCTTTTCTATCTTTTTGTGAGCTGGTTTCTTAACATTTGGTATCAAAGCTTTGGATTACAAGGTTTCGCTGCTCCAAACCAACCATCGTGGAATTTTCAGTATAACTATTTTTTCTACGAAGTTTCACAAGCTAAAACAAAAACCCATTTGCAAAGAAATCATTTTGAACTGCAAGTCCAAATTTCAGATCTTGTCTCGATATATTTTATGAGATATGATATAAGGAAGTTAGGGTTTTTGCAAGCTCCAGAATTCCATCTCAAACAGGTCCGCATGGTATGTTTCCTATAATTTTTTTCTATAAATGTTCAGATTCTGATATTAAAACCCATTTGAGCCAGAATCATGGTGAAGCTTGGAAAAAAATTTCAGACCTTGTTTCGCTATATTTTTGGGAGATATAGTCCAAGACATTTAGGGTTTTTGCAACCTGCCGAATTAAATCCAAAACGAGTGACCTATGGAAAAACATCATAACTTTCTCTCTGAGAATCAGATTGAAATTTCGTCAGAAAATATAGAAAGTGTACAGATTGTACATTTCTGTGTATTGTTTTGATGTTCGAAGGTTGAAAAAGTAACACGTGGAACTTTGTATAATTTGTCTCTACTGAAAAAGTATATAAGTAGGTCTTCTTGGGAGATTGGGCATAACTCTTTCTTGGAGAATCCAATTTCGATTAGATTGCTAGCATCGCAAAGAGAACGTAGAGGGTTATTTCAGACATTGGAGATCCGAAATTTGAGATATACAAAAAATTCAAGATCAAGCTACTAAAAGCAAGAAAAAGAATGACTTGAATCAAGAAAATAGAATCACCTAGTAAGCAAAATTGGATGCAGGATTTGAAGAATGCGATCAAAGCTAAGATAAATAGTTTTATATGTGTCATGGAAGCTAATATATATGGTAGGGAAGCATATATGAAGAAAGGAATGGAATATTTGAAGAAAGACGTGGAAGGTTTGAAGGAAGGTGGTACAAAACTGCTACAAGAAAGGCCTCCTAATGATGGAAAGGTAGCAAAGGAAACTCATGATGAGAAAAAAATAAATGTTAATCATGATTTCATAGAATGTAACATTGGATGGAAGACCCACCATATTCTAAAGATAGACATGAGGAAGTTTGATGGCAAGGATCCCATAACATGGATACTACAGATGGAAAAATATTTTGATCTACATATGTGAAACTATTACAAAAGATACGTATTGCATCTCTATATTTAGAACCGAGTTAATTTTTATGGTATAAAGGGATTTGGTCTGATAAACCACTTGTCACCTAGTCAATTTTCACGTAAGAAATGATAGCACATTATGAGGATACACAGAGAAACACCTTCTTTAGCCAATTGATAAATCTCAAACAAAAGGGTTCAATAGAAGAGCACATTGAGGACATCCAAAAATTTAATATAACATTATATGATATTCCAGAGAAGTAGAGGATTGATGTATTCATATGGACTTTAAAGGATAACATTCAAGATGAGGTTTTCCTTTACGAACCTAATTCATTGGAGAAGGCATACAGGTTGGCAAGAAAAATTGAAAGCCAAATTATGGCAACAAGGAAGCCTACCACTTATAAATATAAATAGGGAAGTGTTCTTGCTCCTAGACTTTCACCACCTACAAGGTTGATACCACAAAAATTGGAAGAAAAAAGAGCAAAAGGGCTTTGTTACAATTGTGATGGAAAAATACACTAAAGTTCATAAGTGTGCTGAGAAGAAATTAATTTACATAGATGGGGAAGAGGAGCAATAAAATGAACAAGAAACATCAAAAGAAGAAGATATACACGAGGAACCAATCCCATAGAAATAAGAAATGAATATGACTATATCTTGTAATGCATTGACAGGAATTACCGCTCCTCAAACTCCTAAGATAGAAGGGCATATCAAGAAGAAAAATTTAAGAGTGTTAATTGATTCGGGTAGTACCCATAATTTTATTCATTGTAAGATAACCAAGGAATCAAATTTCTTCCTATTTCCAGCACCAGAGTGTCAAGTAGTGGTTGCAAATGGAAGAACCATAAATTTCTCTCAAAAGTGACATAATATCAAGCTATCCATGGGAGAATATGTCATGAATAGTCCAATGCTTTCTATTCCAATGGGTGGTTCCAATGTTGTACTAGGAGTTCAATGGCTACAATCTTTGGGTATGATAACTTTTAATTTTCAAGAGTTTTTCAAGAATTTTTATGGGAAGGAAAAGAGGTTGAATCAAGGGGTATTGCAAGGAAACTGGGAAAGATAATAAGCTCTAACATGATGACAAAGCTTCTGAAGAAAGAAAAATTAAGGAGAAATTGCACAATTATGTTCACTAGAGATACCCACATCGAAATCATCTATTTCTCCATATCTCCAAAAAGTTCTCGACAATCATTCAAAGATATTTGAGACTCCCAAAGGCCTCCCACCTATTCGTGATCATGAACATGCTATTCATTTGATTCTAGGAAGTTTTCCCCCAAACATCAGGCCTTACATATATCCATATGCCCAAAAGAGTGAAAATGAACGTGTGGTTGCGGAAATGCTAGAGGTTGGTATAACTCAACCTAGTCAAAGTTCTTTCTCTACTCCAGTGGTATTTCTACACAAGAAGGATGGATCATGGTGCATGTGTCCGGATTATAGGGAGCTCAAAAAGTTTACTATTAAAGATAAATTTCCCATTCTTGTCATTGATGAATTATTGGATGAATTACATGAAGCAATTTACATCACCAAGTTGGATCTCCATAGGATATCATCAAATCACAATGAAGATTGAATACATTTCAAAAACAACATTTAGAACTCATGAGGGTCATTATGAATTTTTGGTCATGCCTTTTGGCCTTACCAATCGACCTTCTACATTTAAATGTTTGATGAATTCCATTTTCAAACCATTACTTAGAAAATTTTTGTTAGTATTTTTTAGTAATATACTAATCTACATCAAGTCATGGAAGGATCATGTTCAACATGTGGAGAGGGTGCTCAAACTATTGGGGGAGAAACAATTATATGAAAAAAAACTCGAATTGTTTCTTTGGAATACAAGAGGTGGAATATTTGGGTACTCAGTTAGCTCATAGCTCATCTTATCATCCTAAATCTGATCGGCAAACTGTGATCGTGAAGAAATGTTTGGAAGGATATCTTCGTTTCTTTGTATCTGATAAATAGACGCAATGGGTCAAGTGGCTTCCTCTGGCTGAATGGTGGTACAACACTTCCTTCTATACTGCAGAAGAAAAAGACCCCATTTATGGCACTTTATGGATATCATTCACCGTCCATCACATCATCTTTAAAAGAAAATTCTAAGGTTCAAGCAGCGGAGGATCACATCGAGAATCAACAACAATTTCTCAAACTCTTCAAGGATAGCCTCACTTTGGCATAGAATAGAATGAAACAACATGCAGATCAACATCGCAGCGAAAAAAGTTTTGATGTAGGTAACTGATATTTCTACGACTACAACCATACAAACAAATGTCCCTCTAGCAAGATAAGAAGGATAATAAATTACCGCCAAAGTATTATGGTCCGTACAAGGCATTGCAAAAGATTGGTACTCTGGAATATTAATTGGAGCTTCCAGCATCCTCCCGAGTGCACCAAGTTTTCCATGTTTCATGCTTAAAGAAGGTTATAGGTGAGAACCTCCCAGTTCAAACAATATTGTCAGAACTTGATGAGGAAGGAAAAATCATATTGGAACCTAAAGTAGGCACAGAAACAAGAACTCGACAGCTACGAAATTGATCAATCTCACAGTATCTCATCAAGTGGAAGAACTTCCCACTGATGATTCCACATGGCAGGATGAGAATTTTATACAAAAGCATCCAAAACTACTAAAGCATTGAGGAAAACACTTTTTGAAGGAGAGGGGCATTTTAGGTTCCTATACTACTAGTGTAACCCCTTATTGTGATTAGTGCAACCCTCTTATTATATTGTTGTGCCCATTTAGTCCCCATATTGTTATTATTGTGCCCCATAGAAGCCCACTATTGTTATTGTTGTTAACATGACCTTCAAGGGTGAGGAAGAAAAGCACACAAGAAAATTCATCATCCTTGATTTTGCAAGATTCGTAAAATTTAAGAAAATCATAAATGTGCTCGGTTATGGGTTTTCCATCCTCACAATCAAACTTTAACTGGGACAAGTGATCGAGAGGCTCATTGAGGATTGAAAATTGATAAATAGAAAAATTGGAGAAACACCCCAGGAGTAATGTTTGTGTATAAGCCATTTTATATCAGAGGTTCAAACCATATTCAACGATCTCAGCTTGTCATATGGACGTCCTTCTAGCACCAATGTTGATGATGCTTGAAATTCATTAACCAAGGGGTCTCCTTGATGTGAAGTCCTAATTATACCTCACAGTGTTTGGTGTAGGAGCCCCATCCGAAATGTCAACCCAGTTTCCATATACATCAAAGATATTTCTTGGATCTAACTGTCAGGATGAGAGAGGGACGCAATGGTGTCTTCTAAAAGTGAGGAAGTGTGCCTAGTAAGTGTTCATTTGTAATTGTGTCAATGTTCTTCTACTGTGGAGAGGAGAGAAAAGTGAGCCTCTAAATGATAGGTAGTAGTACCACCCAAGAAGAGACACACGTGAACCGAAAGGATCCATCTAATACCTAGAAGAGTAGTCCACAGAGGATGTGATGGTCATTATAACCAACAAATGAAGAAAGATCTATCTGAGATCCTGTAGAATAGTCCAGAAGGATGGGACAACAATAAAAACCATTACAGCACATTCTCAATAAGTTTAGTACTAAAATAAAAAAAATAGTTTAGCTATCTTAGCACATGTGGAAGCAAAGATGAAATACAAACATACGCAGAATAGTCTTACAAATATTCATAATCCATTCATGGAGAATGTGTTGGCCTTGAAGGTTGATGCCATTAAGTAAAAGTTTCAAGACACATGTTTACAATGTACATCACTAGCTCCAGTAGTGGAACATTGGATCCACTACTTGCTCCTCAAAGAACTAGCTTATCCCTGTAATTCGTTGCGGGAGGAGCCAAGGTGAAAAGTGCTTTGCTCATATAATGAGGGAGTATATATAACCAAGGGGTGATGCTTCCCGTCCTTGTCACTCTTTGACTACCCTCATGACTGTTTGACTTCCTATGATGCTTTAGCTTATGAAGACATCATTCCATTGTCTACCGATCTAGATAATTGTAGTCACTTTTATCAAAGTGCATCAAAATGATGGTCTAGGAAACTAATGCATGATTTTGTATTAAACTAATGTAGTTTTTTTGGCAAATATTAAGCACCCTGCTTTAAGTGAACAGAATCTTCATTTTGTATTTTGTTTATATTATATTATTTCTATTTAATTAAAAACTTGGAAAGGAAAAAAAGTAATCATAAATTTAAACCATAGTATTTAATATTTATGCTTTTACTTCGAAAAATATATTAACCACCAATTGACTCACTACTTTTTAATAACCACAATATATTAAACCAATAACTGTCAAACTATCTTTTCTTAATCACCATACATTAAGCTAATAATTGAGTCAAAATGATTAACTCACCCTCCTCATCTTGCCCATTAAAACCGTATTATCCGTATTGCTGGGTTTACAAGCTCAAGACGCCGAAGTACATTTTCTAATTTTCTTTCTATAATTATTATATCTTATCCAATATTTTTACTTTTATTTCAACATGTACGGTAGTATGCCTCCTAAGTATTTAAAGCATTGAAAAAATATAACCAATTTTAAAGTACTTTTGGAGAATAGACTATCGATTCTTGCCCAAACTCTATAAATTTGTATTACAACATTTTTTTGATGGTAAATTCTTCTAATATGAAGTTTATAAATTACTATGGAAGACCTTATATACATAGGTGAAAAGGCATGTTACCTTGCTTGGATATAAAGTAGTTTGATTTTCTTAATTAAAAATGATATTTTAAAAAATATTAATAATGTCCATAAACTTTTAAACTATTAATATTTGTAAATAAATTTTTAATATATAGTTTAAATTATAATAAAAATCATTTCATAAAGAAATTCCTAACTAATGTAAAATTTACATTTCTAACAAATTTTGTTTTGTGTGTACTATCTATTTAATTCTAACTAATTTTGTATTATATACACAATACTATCTCTTAGAAGGTTCTAGTTTAAAAATTCCTATTCATGTTCAAATAATGGGAAAAGATAATGGTGTATTAAGAGATCGTACATCTAATTTATAGCTTATAAGACGAAATTAAACTTAAAAACTCAAAAACAATCAAATGAAAATATATAAAGAATTTATATATTGAAACTTAAGTTGAGAATTCCCAATTAATCAAATGAAAAAATATAAGTATAAGACACTCAAGAATACCATAAAAAAATCAAAATCTTTTAAAGAGAGATTTTATTAGATCTGAAATACATGATAGAATTGTTGGAAACCACAATAATACTAAGGGGGGAGTGAATCACTATTACATAAGTTTTAATAACTATTTAGACAGTGAAACACATTTAATAATACATTAGTCCATTAATCACATAATGAATTGGACATAGGATGTTTACGTGGAAAACCATACAATAGAAATCCACAATCTTGTTTTAATTATAATATAAATACAAGCACCAACTTCAATTTACAACAAATTATGTAGGAACCGACCTAAAGGAACACCAACCCCTTTTCTTTGCAAGCACCCACTTGTTAAAAGCACCAACTCACATTGTTTGTAAGCACCAACTTGTTGGAGACTTTGATCCCCTAATCTATAAGCACCCACTTTCTCCAATTCTATGATTCAAAAGGATTCATTTTAGATCATAGTAACTCCTTTATAATTTTGTACATGTACACAAATCTCTTTCAACAAATAAATGTTTAACACTCAAGACCAACATTTTTCTTGTACATTGTAGCTTCAAATCTTAGCCAATCTACATATTCATACTATGATCTGCTCACCACTACACACTTTCTCTCATAACTTCCTTAGATTTCTAACATTTAGTAGTTTAAACCTTTACCAAGTACTCTCTCTCTCTCTCTCTCTCTCTCTCTCTCTCTCTCTCTCTCTCTTCCCAAAAAACACCAAATATCGAGACTTGTTCTATTAAATGTGGTGCACAAAATTCCAAATTTCTGAGCCATGGCCCTAGAGCTTTAACCGCAAAATACCATATCGTTGCAGACAAAAACCAAGATCTTAGGCTCAATGGTGCTTAACCACATCTCCTATGCATAATGACACTTACCATTATAATGAAAAACCTTTACAATCCAACATCTGACCATTTTTCATCCTGTTCTTGGTAGTGTGCTCCTAGATCTAGTCTAGGCCTAGATGTCCTTGCATATGGATAAATATGGCAATCTCAGATCTAGTACCCACCTCCCTTCATAATGGAAGCACATCACTAGATGCTTGGCGGCCTAGATAATACTTGACCTTGAAGTTATCGCTAAGCCTCGGATCTGGGGATCTAGGATTCAACTGATTTATAATAAAATATGTGTACACTTCTTGACCAATAGACGCTTGGATGTGCTGACCATGTAACATCAAACCAAATTATAACAATGACGTGGGGTCCACCTCCACATTAAATTATGTGTTATATCCTATATCTAAGTATCTGACATAGACAATTATTAACCTATCAAACACTTGCACAACCCAACCATCGGACATCCAAACGTCTATGATCATGGAACCTTCTTTGCACAAAATTTTGATTACTACCAAATATTTGTAACCGCCTCCTCCAACATCAACCCACTTTCACTACTTTTCCGAGGGTAAAAATGAGTTGAGGGACACTATGATAAGAATCAACCTCCTATATGGCCTTAAGTAAATGGAGTCAACAACTTAATAAGTTACTAACTTCCCTTAGGTGATATAGGACCTCGAGTAGCTACCTAACCCCTCCAGGTGTCCAACCCCTTAGCAAATTCTCTTTTTCATTGACCTAGAGACTCAGTCACTCCCTTGACAAGGCCTCTAAGCAATTGTAAGCCTCTAGTCACTTCCATAGGCCTACTTCCCAACAACTGTGGAATTTTTAGTCATTTGTGTGTTAGCAACCCCAAATTTTGGGCCACTTTTCCAGGGCTAGGACCTAGGCCTCTGTCGAGAACTCAGTGAAACTTCCAGAAATGATAAATAAAATAGAATCAAAACCTCTAAAATAAAAATGTGAACATAGACTCCACTTGAACCCTCCCAACCAAGACAAAGATTCTATCAAACACATGGTAAACATGCAATCTATAGGTCATGAATGCATATCTTAACATAGAGATCTGAAAATTATATGAGGTTTAAAAGGAAGAACTAGTGCCTTCCCATAATAGCTTCCATAACACCAATTAGTTCATGCATTCATTAAGTATACATTCGTTAATTAAAATGAGGAGAGCCATACTTAAATATGTCATATAACCATGCTTAAAACCAGCATATATCTAGGTAAATAACAATGATAGAACACACATTAAAGCCACATAATAAAAATTGAAATTACTCATCAAAGACTATAGAAACTAATTTGTTATTAACCGTATACGAAATCCAACCAAGTCAGGGACTTCCATCTACAACCCAACCCTAGATTGGCTGAACCAAATCATTCTTTTAGCCAATCACCTCCATGCCATATTCCTAGCATGAATGTGGGATCTCATGGGATAAACGAATCCATAAACAACTAAGGGAATCTAGAGGTTAAACAACCTTCACCCTCACCATACCATGATCTCACCTAAATTGGTCTTGAGATCACAAAACCAAATTGAGCTTGGATGCCTCAAAATTCCTTCACCATCCCTTGAGGATTTTCCTTTCTCCACCCACCTGTTTAGGGGTTCTCGGCCCCAACCCTTGGGATAACACAATGGTTATCCAGAAATTGCAAGGCAAAGATAAAAACCACTATTGAAACCCGAAAAAACCCATGCCAATGAAAACAAAGAAGCCAAATACACAAATGCATATACCATGCATGCTAAAACCATCTAGGAAATAATTCATTTGACCTATTATGTGCAAGTATTCCTGTTGAAGCTACTTGATCCAACCTTTCCTTACTTGTTCCTTTCTTTCCTTTTCATTTCTTTACTTTCCTTGCTTTCCTTATTGTCTTGGTGCTCTTCTCCTCTCTAAGGCTAGTTCCAAAACATAACTAACAAAAGGCCCCAAACTAACGCTTTGATATATTTTTACTATTGATGCCTCTAATTTCTTCATTTTCCTTAATTTTCCTTCAATTTATTTCTCACATGAAACCTGTGGCCTTTCACGTCCCTTTCCTCCTATTGTCCTTTATTTTTATAAATAAAATACAAATAATTCCTTTTTTCCTTTTCAAAGCCTTTGTCATTTCCTTTGCCAATTTCCCCTTAGCCATAATACACAACAAGTGATGCCCACTAGAATGTTTTGGCCAACATTCAGATTGGAGTAAGTGTCCCTTGATCTTGGTCTTATTTTACCTTTATTAACTTTATTACATGAAATTTAACCTGAGGTTGTTACAATATTATTAGGGAAAAATTTAGGGGTGAAATTTCACAAATGGGTTATTTTTGGACATTTAAAAAAATTATATTTTCCAATTTCATTAAAAAAATCAGCTATTCTTACATATATATGACTAAATGGATGAAATTCACCAAAACATTACTGATTTTAATAGTAATTAAATGTTTTTTATTGAATATTTACTTACATTCTATATGTATGATTTTTTCAAACTAGAATAGTCACCTACAATACTATATATAGGAAAAATAGTAAGTAATTAAAAAATACCCTGAATATTGTGTCATCAACATAAAAAACAATGACTAAATATTTTCATTTTCATATTTCATATACAAATCACTATCAAGTGTCCCTCTTTTGAAGCCTTATTGCTATAGATGTTTCTCTAAATTGTAGTACCACACTCTTGGTGCTTACTTTACTCCATACAATGTCTTTTCAACGTACACACATATTCATAATTATTTGAGAGATGAAAAACTTCTGGTTGTTCTATAATCTTATTATTCGATTTCTCCATTTAAGAATGTTGATTCCACATCTATCTGATACAGTTTGAAATTCTTGTGATAGGAAAATGCTAATCTTGCTATAGGAGAACAAGCTTCCTCATAGTATATTCCTTTAGCCTACACATATCCTTTACATACTAATCTATCCATTCTCCTTATAACCTGTAAATCCTCATTTAACTCATTCTTCAAGACCCATTAGGTACCTATAAAATTTACTTATTGGTCTTGGAACTAATTCCAAAATCTAGTTTCTCTCAATCTTATCTACTTACTCATACATGGTACTTATCCAATACTTATATTGACTTTCCTAAGAAAACTCCTTAGGTTTGATCATGGAAAACATGGAAATATGTGATTGACTAGGGTTTCCTGTTAACTTTCTTCTATTTTGAATTCTTACTTCCCTATCACTAATAATTTGATTATTAGGGTTATTCTTTTGCATTAGATTGAGGAGAGTTTGGATGAGAGCATGCAATGTCTTCTTATTCCACTTTTTATTCATCATGTTGTTATTCTTCACACTCATTTCCAATTTTATTAATTGAGTTGATGCATCTTATCTTCTTCTTCGTTTAGAGGTAAATATCGAACCACTTTTACATCAATGCTGTCTACAATATAGCATAATATTTTATTATAACATTTATATCATTTCCTATTAGCTGAATATCCTAGAAATAACCCTTCATCAACTCTAGCATCAAGCACACCAAGATATTCCTCATTAATTTTGGTGTATCACTGCTAAAGACTATGAATTATTTTTTTGAGGTTGGTTTTCCATAACTCAGCTCATAGGGATTCTTTTCACTATTTACGCAAGGCAGTCTTTATTAAAAATATGAAATATTGTATGAAAAAATTCAGTCAGAAAGGTGTTTATAATATTTTTCTCATCTAACATTGTTTATCTATTTGTTGTACCAATCTATTTTTCCACTCCACCACACCATTTGAAGGTGGGGTGCCAACAATTATGAATTTTCCTCTTATTTTATGTTCTTAACAAAAATCATCAAACACTCTTGAGTTAAATTCCCCACCTCTGTCACACCATGGGTATTTCAATTTACAATCAGTTTAATTTTCTAGAAAGGATTTGAAGACTTTGAACTTATAAAAAGCTATTAGCATCAAATATTGTTCTCCATTAGCATTTTAGTTCTTGAAGGTCCACATAATTCTGTATGAAAAAGTTGCATAGGCATGGTTAATTGTTGTTTCTTAGTCTTCAAGGGTAATCCAACTTGTTTAAAAATTTGACATGATTTGTATACTATATTATTAGGCTTTTAAATCTTTGTAAAATCCCTTATATATTGCTTAACTTGACCATGTTATCAAAATTTAAGTGTCTAAATATTTTGTGCCATATCTAGCTCTCATAAAGTTTCCCCAAACAACATTTCTCAATTTCCTCATTGAGTATGTACACATTACCTAAAGTTCCCATAGTCTTGCTACTGCTTTACTTATGTTTGTCATATTTATTCCACAAATTTTGGAGTGAAAAGTGACATCATATCCCTAGTCAGACATTTAAGTCACACTGAGCAAGTTTTTTTTATCTCATCCACAAAAATAACATTATGATCCTTGCCTCTCCCATTGTCCAAGCTAATTGTGCCTTTTCCCATGATTTTTTCTATATCATGATTACCAAAGGTAGCAATTACTATCTTATCTTATTTTAGTGTTAACAATTTACTCTTATCACCATATGTTTGGAATATCCACTATCAACATAATGGATGCATTGGTTTTCAACATATAAGACAACTCCCCATTTTTAATTCATTTTTTCCCTTTTCTTCTTCCATGTCTTTGTTTATTTTTGTGCTCGCTTGATCTGAGGAGATGATTTTATTTCATTGGTTCTACAATCAGTTACTCCATATTTTTTTATTATTATATAAAATATTGAAATAATGTAGAATTTTTAAAAATAAATGAATCGAGGAATTTTCATGAGCAAGTTGATTTAAAGAGTTGTCTTCATGCAAGTGAAGAGATGATGAGGGCTTGGAAGAGTACTCAAATATTTGATTGTTTTCATTTTCTTCGTGGATAATCTAACCAACTTGTGCCAATTGAGAGGTTAACTCATTGAATGATGTACTTAAAGAACATGGACTACCCTCGTCACAAGAAGATGAATCGTAGATGGTAAAGCACAAAGGATAGTGAGATGAAGAGGAAGTTTTAGTAAGAAAATATTCTTTAATTGAATCATATTCTGGATCCAAAGTAAAATATTCGTGAGAAACCAAAACATCAGTTGATGCACTTGGGAATTTGTGATTTCATGCATAAATAAAATCATCATCATTGGAATGGTTGTTTCCTAAGGCTATGGATTGATTGAAAGAATTGATTGCATTTGATTCACTACCAAGATTAGCAGATTGACAATCAACAAAGAATGGAAGTGCATAATCTTGACACATAGGATCTTGAAAAAATAAGAAATATTGAGAACATCCCCACCTTCATTCTCCTCTACCTGTGTAAAGTGACTACCTTGTACCTGATTTCAATTTGAACCAGCAACCTAAAAATCAAGAGGGTGTGAAAGACCAGTTGGTGGAGCAGATTGATTGAGTGGATCACAATACAAAAAGTCAAGGCATGTAGATGAGAGAGGATAACAGGAATTTAGACTAGAGTTATGAAGAGTGAGATCATCTTGTGGAATGGAGGAGTTAGTCTTCAGCCATTTTGTAATCATGAATAGAGGAAGAATGAGAAGGTGGTTTAGGAATTTGATTTGTGGATTTTTTAATTTTATTACAATCACATGGAGGCACCCACATCGAGACTTGAAAAGGAGGAAGACAAGGCACAATTTTTTAGGTCCCTATACTACTAGTGTAACCCCGTTATTATATTGTTTTTCCTATGTAGTCCCCATGTAGTCCCCATATCGTTATTATTATGCCCCATCGAAGCCCACTATTGTTATTGTTGTGCCCTTAATTTATTATTCTTATGTCGACTCTGGTTATATTATGACCCCTTAGACTCATATATATATAAATGAGGTCTTTTCATTTGTATCATCCAAGAATTATTCGTTTGTGTAATGTAAAGGAGGTTTCCCGCTCAAGGAGTCTGATTCTGAAGTTGTTGATCTACCTTTTCTATCTTTTTGTGAGCTGGTTTCTTAACATTTGGTGTCAAAGCTTTGGATTATAGGGTTTCGCTGCTCCAAACCAACCATCGTGGAATTTTCAGTATAACTATTTTTTCTACGAAGTTTCACAAGCTAAAACAAAAACCCATTTGCAAAGAAATCATTTTGAACCGCAAGTCCAAATTTTAGATCTTGTCTCGATATATTTTATGAGATATGATTTGAGGAAGTTAGGGTTTTTGCAAGCTCCATAATTCCATCTCAAACAGGTCCGCATGGTATGTTTGCTATAATTTTTTTCTATAAATGTTCAGATTCTGATATTAAAATCCACTTGAGCCAAAATCATGGTGAAGCTTGGACAAAAATTTCAGACCTTGTTTCACTATATTTTTGGGAGATATAGTCCAAGACATTTAGGGTTTCTGCAACCTCCCGAATTAAATCCAAAACAAGTGACCTGTGGAAAATCGTCATAACTTTCTCTCTGAGAATCAGATTGAAATTTCGTCAGAAAATACAGAAAGTGTACAGATTGTACATTTCTGTGTATTGTTTTGATGTCCGAAGGTTGAAAAAGTAACACATGGAACTTTGTATAATTTGTCTCTACTGAAAAAGTATATAAGTAGGTCTTCTTGGGAGATTGGGCATAACTTTTTCTTGGAGAATCCAATTTCAATCAGATTGCTAGAATTGCAAAGAGCACGTAGAGGGCCATTTTAGGTCTCAATTTCAGACATTGGAGATCTGAAATTTGAGATATACAACAAATTCAAGATCAAGCTACTAAAAGCAAGAAAAAGAATGACTTGAATGCGATCGAAGCTAAGATAAATAGTTTTATATGTGTCATGGAAGCTAATATATATGGTAGGGAAGCATATATAAAGAAAGGAATGGAAGATTTGAAGAAAGACATCGAAGGTTTGAAGGAAGGTGGTACAAAACTGCTACAAGAAAGGCCTCCTAATGATGGAAAGGTAGTAAAGGAAACTCATGATGAGAAAAAAATAAATGTTAATCATGAATTCATAGAATGTAACATTTGATTGAAGACCCACCATATTCTAAAGATAGACATGAGGAAGTTTGATGGCAAGGATCCCATAACATGGATACTACAAATGGAGAAATATTTTGATCTACATATGTGAAACTATTACAAAAGATACGTATTGCATCTTTATATTTAGAACTGAGTCAAATTTTATGGCATAAAGGGATTTGGTCTAATAAACCACTTGTCACCTAGTCAATTTTCACGTAGGAAATGATAGCACATTATGAGGATACACAGAGAAACACCTTCTTTAGCCAATTGATAAATCTCAAACAAAAGGGTTCAATAGAAGAGCACATTGAGGACTTCCAAAAATTGAATATAACATTAAATGATATTCCAGAGAAGCAGAGGATTAATGTATTCATATGGACTTTAAAGGATAACATTCAACATGATGTTTTCCTTTAGGAACCTAATTCATTGGAGAAGGCATATAGGTTGGCAAGAAAAATTGAAAGCCAAATTATGGCAACAAGGAAGACTACCACTTATAAATATAAATAGGGAAGTGTTCTTGCTCCTAGACTTTCACCACCTACAAGGTTGATACCACAAAAGTTGGAAGAAAAAAGAGCAAAAGGGCTTTGTTACAATTGTCATGGAAAAGTACACTAAAGTTCATAAGTGTGCTGAGAAGAAATTAATTTACATAGATGGGGAAGAGGAGCAATAAAATGAACAAGAAAAATCAAAAGAAGAAGATATAAACCAGGAACCAATCCCATAGAAATAAGAAATGAATATGATTGTATATTGTAATGCATTGACAGGAATTACCGCTCCTCAAACTCCTAAGATAGAAGGGCATATCAAGAAGAAAAATTTAAGAGTGTTAATTGATTCGGGTAGTACCCATAATTTTATTCATTGTAAGATAACCAAGGAATCAAATTTCTTCCTATTTCCAACACCAGAGTGTCAAGTAGTGGTTGCAAATGGAGGAACCATAAATTTCTCTTGAAAGTGACATAATATCAAGCTATCCATGGGAGAATATTTTGTGAATAGTCCAATGCTTTCTATTCCAATGGGTGGTTCCGATGTTGTACTAGGAGTTCAATGGCTACAATCTTTGGGTACGATAGCTTTTAATTTTCAAGAGTTTTTCAAGAATTTTTATGGGAAGGAAAGGAGGTTGAATCAAGGGGTATTGCAAGGAAACTGGGAAAGATAATCAGCTCTAACATGATGAAAAAGCTTCTAAAGAAAGAAAAATTAAGGAGAAATTGCACAATTATGTTCACTAGAGATACCCACATCGAAATCATCTATTTCTCCAGATCTCCAAAAAGTTCTCGACAATCATTCAAAGATATTTGAGACTCCCAAAGGCCTCCCACCTATTCGTGATCATGAACATGGTATTCATTTGATTCCAGGAAGTGTTCCCCCAAACATCAGGCCTTTCATATATCCATATGCCCAAAAGAGTGAAAATGAACGTATGGTTGCAGAAATGCTAGAGGTTGGTATAATTCAACCTAGTCAAAGTTCATTCTCTACTCGAGTGGTATTTCTACACAAGAAGGATGGATCATGGTGCATGTGTCCGGATTATAGGGAGCTCAAAAAGTTTACTATTAAAGATAAATTTCCCATTCCTGTCATTGATGAATTATTGGATGAGTTACATGGAGCAATTTACATCACCAAGTTGGATCTTCATAGGATATCATCAAATCACAATGAAGACTGAATACATTTCAAAAACAACATTTAGAACTCATGAGGGTCATTAGGAATTTTTGGTCATGCCTTTTGGCCTTACCAATCGACCTTCTACATTTAAATGTTTGATGAATTCCATTTTCAAACCCTTACTTAGAAAATTTTTGTTAGTATTTTTTAATAATATACTAATCTACATCAAGTCATGGAAGGATCATGTTCAACATGTTGACAGGGTGATCAAACTATTGGGGGAGAAACAATTATATGAAAAAAGCTCGAATTGTTTCTTTGGAATACAAGAGGTGGAATATTTGGGTACTCAGTTAGCTCATAGCTCATCTTATCATCCTAAATATGATCGGAAAATTGTGATCGTGAACAAATGTTTGGAAGGATATCTTCATTGCTTTGTATCTGATAAACAGACACAATGGGTCAAGTGGTTTCCTCTGGCTAAATGGTGGTACAACACTTCCTTCTATACTGCAGAAAAAAAAGACCCCATTTATGGCACTTTATGGATATCATTCACCGTCCATCACATCATCTTTAAGAGAAAATTCTAAGGTTCAAGCAGCGGAGGATCACATCGAGAATCAACAACAATTTCTCAAACTCTTCAAGGATAACCTTACTTTGGCGTAGAATAGAATGAAACAACATGCAGATCAACATCGCAGCGAAAAAAGTTTTGATGTAGGTAACTCGATATTTCTACGACTACAACCATACAAACAAATGTCGCTCTAGCAAGATAAGAAGGATAATAAATTACCGCCAAAGTATTATGGTCCGTACAAGGCATCGCAAAAGATTGGTACTCTGGAATATTAATTGGAGCTTCCAGCATCCTCCCGAGTGCACCAAGTTTTCCATGTTTCATGCTTAAAGAAGGTTATAGGTGAGAACCTCCTATTTCAAACAATATTGTCAGAACTTGATGAGGAAGGAAAAATCATATTGGAACTTGAAGCAGGCACAGAAACAAGAACTCGACAACTACGAAATTGATCAATCTCACAGTATCTCATCAAGTGGAAGAACTTCCCACTGAAGATTCCACATGGCAGGATGAGAATTTTATACAAAAGCATCCAAAACTATTAAAGTGTTGAGGAAAACACTTTTTGAAGGGGAGGGGCATGTTAGGTTCCTATACTACTAGTGTAACCCCTTATTGTTATTAGTGAAACCCCCTTATTATATTGTTGTGCCCATTTAGTCCCCATATTGTTATTATTGTGCCCCATAGAAGCCAACTATTGTTATTGTTGTGCCCTTACTTTACTATTGTTATGTTGGAACTCCTGTATATATAAAGGAGGTATTAGCATTTGCATCATCCAATAATTGTTCATTTGTGTAATGTAAAGGAGGATTCCCCATCGAAGAGGCTAATTTTGAAGTCGTCGATCTATCTTTTCTATCTTTTTGTGAGTTGGTTTCTTTACACAAAATGAGTAGCATATTCCTCCTCTAAAATCAGATCTGTCTCATGATTCAAAAGATATGGGGGAGTAGAAAAATCAGGGGGTTTAGGTTCGCCATGTAAAGAGATAAGAACCAAGCACTCAAACTCTTGTTTCAAGAAATCTCGATTCATGTCTTCTTCAGAAATTTCACAACAAAGGTGAAGGAATCAATAAAAAGAATCCTCAACCGATTCATTAGGATTCATTATTAAGATATTGATTCTTTTACAAACATCTTGGTAATTATACCTGTCAATGGCTTGATTGAGCTCCTTGAGGAACTGATGAATGAATAGATGGAAGTAGGTGGCAAGGTATGGCACCATCGGTTAACATGACCTTCAAGGGTGAGGAAGAAAAGCACACAAGAAAATTCATCATCCTTGATTTTGCAAGATTCGTAAAATTTAAGAAAATCATAAATGTGCTTGGTTATGGGTTTTCCATACTCACAATCAAACTTTAACTGGGACAAGTGATGGAGAGGCTCATTGAGGATTGAAAATTGATAAAGAGAAAAATTGGAGAAACACCCCAGGAGTAATGTTTGTGTATAAGCCATTTTATATAAGAGGTTCAAACCATATTCAATGATCTCAGCTTGTCATATGGACGTCCTTGTAGCACCAATGTTGACGATGCTTGAAATTCATTAACCAAGGGGTCTCCCTGATGTGAAGTCCTAATTATACCTCACAGTGTTTGGTGTAGGAGCCCCATTCGGAATGTCAACCCGGTTGCCATATACCTCAAAGATATTTATTGGCTCTAACTATCAAGATGAAAGAGGGATGCAATGGTGTCTTCTAAAAGTGAGGAAGTGTGCCTAGTGAGTGTTCATTTGTAAATGTGTCAATGTTCTTCTACTGTGGAGAGGGGAGAAAAGTGAGCCTCTAAATGATAGGTAGTAGTACCACCCAAGAAGAGACACACGTGAACTGAAAGGATCCATCTAATATCTAGAAGAGTAGTCCACAGAGGATGTGACGGTCATTACAACCAACAAATGAAGAAAGATCTATCTGAGATCCTGTAGAATAGTCCAGAAGGATGGGACAACAATAAAAACCATTACACACATTCTCAATAAGTTTAGTACTAAAATAAAAAATATAGTTTAGCTATCTTAGCACATGTGGAAGCAAAGATGAAATACAAACATACGCAGAATAGTCTTACAAATATTCATAATCAATTCATGGAGAATGTGTTGGCCTTGAAGGTTTATGCCATTAAGTAAACGTTTCAAGACACATGTTTACAATGCACATCACTAGCTCCAGTAGTGGAACATTGGATCCACTCCTTGCTCCTCAAAGAACTAGCTTATCCCTGTAATTCGTTGTGGGAGGGGCCAAGGTGAAAAGTGCTTTGCTCATATAATGAGGGAGTATATATAACCAAGGAGTGATGCTTCCCCTCCTTGTCACTCTTTGACTACCCTCATGACTGTTTGACTTCCTATGACACTTTAACTTACATGACTCTCCATATTACATATGTGTCCTTCGGACTTCCACTTTATAATGAATACAATATACACGTTCTAAAATGATGATGTGGCATATGACAAGTTATGAAAGACATGACATGGCACTATTGATATGAAATTCTTGAATGATGTGGCAATTTCAAGCCACTGTTGATACTGTGAATGATGTCTTCTTGATAATTATCTTGTCTTCCACCTCCTCATGGCTTGGTCATAGGAATATTCAATGATCTCAAGTCTCGAGTTGTTGTCGCAAGTTGGTGTCCCTTTGCTTTTCCTTGATAGATCAGCTTGAATGCTTAGCTATAGGAATGTTTTTTGCATGTCATCCTCCTTAATACCCTTCTTCATCATTCTGTCATTGCATGATAAGAAATATGTATCTGCAATTCACTCACGAGGACACGATATCAGCCCGAAAAACCTCTTACCCTAAGATGATGCATTTTGATTGATGCACTGAGCCAGAACTTAGTAGCATGAAAGGTGGGATCAATGACTATCCATTGCATAGTTCCAGTAGCCATGGTTGAGGTTTGAGGCCTAAGACTGTGCAATGCACAATTTTGGCTGCGAGTGGGACAGGCTGAAGGGATGGTCACCACAAGAGATTTCTGCACATTTCTCAGAGGCAAGGGAGGTGGGTCCACTATGGTATTTCACATTTCAAAGGTTTAGGAAGAGATCTTGAGGCTTGTACTTGCACAATGTGCAGTTAAGGCCATGTTGTATGATAGGATTGCACAATTATGAAGGTGAAGGCTAGGTGTTGGGGTGAGGAATTACATAGTGCAATAGTCGTAGGAGTTAGAAATTATGAGTTGCATAGAATCAAAGTTCAAGGCCATAGCTAGAGGACAGGAACTACACAATGTGTAGTCCAGGTAGGTTGGGTGAGGTCAAGTTGTTAGGTCGGGAAGCCTATTTGGAAATAGTTAAGTGTTAGACTAGTGAGACTGATGTGTGAAGTGCGAAAGCTTTGACTGTGATCTAACACTTAGAATACTTGATGAATTCGCAACATAGATCACCCATGACTCATAAATAATACATTTTCCCATGTGTGACCATTGTATGATCAATTACGATAAGTGTGACACCACAGATACACTTTACGGTAACTGTGACGATACTTGTGCGACAATGCTCAAAACTTTTTGAATGAATGTGACAGGTGTTTATATGGTTTGGAAAACTCATAAGCACAAAGATGGACCCTTGAAACCACAAGAATGATCTTTTACACTTTATACGACATCCCACATGAAAAAAGACGACATTTTGCCTAAGTAACAAGCGGGACCAAAAAAATCTAAAAAGATGCATGAAATGAGTCTAAGTGTTTGTGACAACAACGTATAAGACCAAGGAAGTCTTTGAAATTGAGCATAGGCCAAAATTGTGGAAGGTGTTGTAGCCCTTACAACAGAGCTTCAAAGATTTTAAGGATATGTATGATTTGTATGAACTTCAGTTCCAACTAGGCTTACAATATCAATTCAAATTTAGTTTTATCTTTGAAAGTAGGTTTCTCTCACCATTTCATGTACAAATTTTTGTCTCTTTGCTCCAAAATTTATATTTTGAATATGTTTTCTTGTTTCATAGCTTCAACTTTACTTTGACCTTTTCCTTCAATTTTTCCTAGCATTTAATTCCATTTTCATCTTCTTCTTTTTTTTTGCATATATTTATACCCGAACTATTGCATATTAAACTTTTCCATAAACTTGTGTATGATTAAAAATAATATCTTCTTGTTATTTCATCTCCACTTCTATTGCTGCAATACCTAAACAACTTTGAGAGCTTCAATTTTTTTGTTCCTAATTCTCATGTAGGTATGGTAGATATTCCATTACCACTTTTATCTTTATCATATTTAGGAAGTGTAATCCACTCTTATTAAAAAGCATAATTTAGCTTCATAATCAAATTCAAATTTCACTACTAGGGTTTCCTCAATTGTCATTTCTCCTACAAAGGAAATTTTAATTTCACCCTTAACATGTGTATTTTTATAGTGGACTATAGTATCTTATCATGTTCATGCTCTAGATCTTGTATGTATCACTCTTTTCTTCAATAATAGACATCCTTGCAATGTTTAGGACAATTGTGGTGTCCATATTTTTCTACTTAGGCACAATCTTCCACAATGTCCCCTTGTGTTCTTATAATGTAAAATATTCTGTAACTTTTTTAACAAGTTTCTCTATAACAATTGTAGTCTCATTGTCTTATATATCTTCTTCTTCTCTGGTGGGCTCTTCCACAACATTTTTTTATTACCATGGGCACTTCATTAACCATTTTAATGCTTTGTAACTCAGCTTGATGTTGATTGATGTTGTTGCCCATTTAACTGTATGTCATTTCGAAGATATTCCAAGTTTCATTGGATGTGGTTGTTGCTGCAATATTCGGAAGAATATTGTCATCTAGACCTTTTTCAATGAAAATAATATTTTTGCATCATCCTTTTGTTCACAAAAAAATCCTATCATTTTGATCTCATGCCATCCTTCTTGTTCACAAATTTTTTTATCCTTTTGATCTTATGTCATAGTCTCCTTGAATTGAGAGTTCTTAAAATCCATTTGAAGCATAATTCATCTATTTGTTATGCAGTTCTCATTCTAATCACCCAAAATTCATACTTTTTTGCCAAAAATCCATATTGATTGTTAGTGATAAATAAGAATTAAAAAACTCTATATTGATATCTCTCCTAAAAAATAAAGAAACAAACTTTATAACTCCTTGTTTTTTAAACTTTCATTAAATCCATATATAAAAAAAATATCTTCTCTTTTAAACTTCTATTTAATCTTTTCTTTCTTTTTATAATTAAAATAACATCAACTTATTAAAAAACAACTAAAAAATCTCTTTTATTCTAAACTTTCATTTAATCGTTTCCTTCTCTTTCTAACTAAAATAATACCTCTTTATAAATAAATAAATAAACCCTTTTCACCACTAAATAAAAATACTCATTTTCACCACCACAACTCATAGTGATTTTGTTTTATGGCTGAAAACTAGCATGAAAATATTTGCAAATTGCTGCAACTAATTTATGAAAAGATTTAGATTTAAAAAGGAAATGGCTCAATAACATAAACATAAATTCTTCAACAATTTTGTGTAGATATCAGATTCAGATATGCTTCTTTACAATCTTAATGATTTGAAATCTAAATCCTCAGATATTACAATTTATTATACATTCCATTTTGCAAAGATTTTTAAGCTAGTATTTTTGCTTTCTCTTATTCTTCATAATCTACTCCACACTCTATGGAGAGTGTTAGATCTATTTTAATTTTAATAGCTGTATTTTAATTAGTTTTTTTTTTTTTTAAGAAATTATGGTAATATTTTTGTAAATCTAGGTTATAATTGTCAAATTTCAAGATTTTGGGTGTCTAGAAGGTTTTTGATGGTGTTGAATCTATTTCCACCATTAAAAAAAAAAAAAAAACATGATTCAAACATTATTGCAAGATTTCTTGAAATTGTTTTGCCCACAAATTTTAGCTGTCCAAATAATTCCTCCAATTACATAAATAATGCCCATTTTGATATCATAAAAAAATTCCTATAAAAGGCAAAAATAAATGAACATTCGCTTTTAATTAAATATTACATAGTCTATTATTAACTTCTTTAAATAATTTTAAGATTTACATAAAATTTCTAAAAATATTTACACTAACAATATCTAAATATATATTTCTAAAAGTCATTCTACCTAATAATTAACTCTAAGAAACGTTGTTCTTTAACAAAATAGCATGGTACCCTTCATATTTATAAACACATTAGTTATAACCATATTTGAAATACACTCATATCTAGTGGAGATTTGTCTTAAATGTGTGCAAACACAAATATACTTATATAATTGTGCTTAGATGTTGTATAAAGCTAGATTTGACACGTAATATAAATATTTCACTGCACTAAGAGATGGGAAGTATTGTATGATAATAGTTTTTAGCCGTTGAAATATATATATATAAGAAAAACAAAACAAAATTAAATTTTCTCTTTATAGCTTTTAATTAATATTTAAATTAAAAGATATGTAAATATAAAATATAATATAAAATCTAACTTAATATAAAATGTAAAATGTAATACAATTTTATTTATGTAATGAAAAGATTTATTTGATATAACATGAATTTAAAATATTTTGGATGGGGTGATCGAGTAGATGTATAGGTGTCTTATGTGAGGCTATCAAGACCTGTTTCTCCTATATATAAGTATTAACTCTTTCTTATTCACTGTCTTTGCATGCATTCATTCTCTTTGTGCAATGATCTCCCTCACATAATCTTTGTTTAAATTTGGAGTTTGGTAAGTGGTCCGCTTCAGTTTGGTGGGCAATGAATTTGGGATGAAAGGAGACTGAAAGTGTCTGGGTTCATAGTGCCTCACTAGTGTTTCGGCCTTGGTTGAGGAGTGCAGAGGATGATTGCAGTCTTTGAGAGTGGGTTGGGTTTTGTCTCCTGGTCTACCCTTGGGATCCAGGCACTTGGATAGTGGTAGTTTGGTGTATTTTCTCCGTCTTTGCTAGTTACAAGCCCTCTTCACACCTACGGTAGCTTCTGGTTCCACCCTCGTCCATGAAGGCTCTTTCTAGTATTCACAGGTGCATGGGCATTATTCTAGTCTTTGGTAAATTTTGTTATTGGCTTGGGTCTCCTCTCTGGTTCAAAGGAAACAATATTTTCCTCTTCTGTAATTGGGGTCGCGTTCTTTGTTTGTGTCAAGCTTTGGGGTTGTATATGGGGGCTTCTCTGCTTTGCTCTTCAGTGTGGGTGAACACTTTCCTGTCTTGCTCCTTTAGTTGTGGTGTCGGTTTGGTGGTTCATATTCTTTTCGGGCAGTGGTTTCATGGTATTGGGGATTATTCTACTTTTTGCGGGCTAAACCAAGGACTCCTTGTGGACTCTTTATGTAGCTGGTCGTCAACCTCTGTCAATTTCCACATGCCTTGCCAACAGGGTCATCCCCACTGAGGGAGGGGCTAGCATGCCGAGGTCACAATTCGTCCTTAGCCAACTCGTCCATCCGAGAAACAAAGGACGTTGAGGCTATCTCTCCAGCTAGTTCACGAGGAAACCTTGTGGCCCCTCCTTCCATGGAATCCATTAGAGAGCAGCTGTGACACATTCAACTTGACATTGACATCCTTAGGGACTACAAGTACGAAGACCGTAATGAGATAGTGGCCTATCTTACTCATATTCAATATAGTGAAAATGAAATTATTGATCATTTGGATACCCTCTCGCGAAGTCATTTCCGCACAAATAACCACTTTCGCAATTTGGAAGCGTGGGTGGAACACATTGACTTCTATATTCATGATCATGTTGGTTACTTTGCAACTCCCCTTGTAATGCCCCTTTATCCCGCTCCTTGATATGTTGTTTTCAGGTGAGGGCTCCTTTTGTGTTAGTCCTAGTATGCTAAGGCTACAAGAGAAATAATGTATGCAAATTGTCTTTTCTAATATTCTCCAACCCCAATCTCAAAAAGCCTCATAGAATTAGAGAACGAAGACTTCTGAAATCATTTTTGTATGCTATACTATTTTGAAAATCTAATAAAAACTATTTTAAACCATAAAAAAAATTATAAATTTAAAACAAATTATTTTTTTGATATATTATTATTAATATAATAATGGATAAAATATCTTATTATTTCAGTATATTATAATAATAATGGTTCTCCAATATTATTATTATTATTATATTAAAATTTACATTATAAGTGATAATTCTTTAACTTAAAAAAAGAAAGACGACATCGTAAATAAATATGATGCCTCGTGAGGCTGTACAGGTAAATTAGTCATGGTACCATTCAAACTCTAGTAGGTGTAACATTTTCTTCTAGTGATGGTGATCGAAAACTTGGGACCGCGTCTCTTTCACTCTTCAAATTATTGAATTTCAATAGAGTCCTTATGGGGAATTATCTCATAACGTCGGCTGGCTGCTGATTTATTATGTTAGCTGGTTCGTATTCACTTGTACCTAAGGCTTCGATGTAGTTGACAGAGGTGCTATTGATTGAGACTGGTTGTAGCTTTTCTACATCAACTTTCCTCTATTGGGTTGAAAAAAATCTTTTAGGTTGTTGTCAATAATAATGGGAGGATAATAATATTTCGTGTATTTTATTAGAATTTTGATAGTGATGGGTAAGTAAGAATGGAAAGATATTAATATTTCGTATTTTTCGTTGGATTTTCTTAGTTTACGGTTTATTGTACAATTTAGTATGATGGTCATGTGTAAATATCTCTGTTTTTAACAAAGGGTCTTGTTAAAATAAAAATAAAATATTTTCTGAGTAAAAAAATATACTTACAATAATAATAAAATAAAAATAAATATGTTATACATGACTAAAATATTCTTTAAGTAAAAAAAATACTTATAATAATAAAAAACAAAAATAAATATGCTATACATGACCTAATATAATTTTATGTAAAGTAATGATGACTAAATTTTTTATGTAAAGTAATGATAACTAAAAGAGTAAGAGCATTAAAAATACAATTTAAACATTGAAAAATTATAAGTTGTATCTTCCTCACTTTAAAAAAATTTCACCTAAAAAATATGATCCCTCTCAACTCATATTATATTAAATCCAAAATTAAATAAATCTAAACTAATATAACGTATCTATAGCCAATTTACAAAAAAGTACTTATAAAATCCATTCCCGGCCAAAGTCGAGGTATATGCTGAATAATATGTAACTAGAATCCACCCACTGCCCAGCTCTTGTACCTGAGAAATTTATATGATAAAGTTAAGGGAATATCAGACCGGGGACAGAGATCTGTCTGATATAATTCATTGCAGTCACTTTTATCAATTGCATCAAAGATTTGTGTAGCAAACGAATGCAATTTTTTCCATCACATTAACCGTAAAAAGATGTATAAATTACGTTAATGTGTCGACGTCCCAAAAAGCTGCAGTGATATGGCGTACCCTAATGAGGTCAAAATCCTCGCACATTTATGCTCTTGCTGCAGTGGATTGTCAGAAAGCCTTTCTTTTTCCACATTTGGACGGGCATGGCAGAAACTCCTGATCATTTTTGGTGAGATCATGACAGGCAACGGAACAGTTTAATCTTATAGCTATTAATACTGCGACCTAACATGCAATGGAAAAGACATAGCTTCCATCGATTTTGAAAACTGATTGAATCATGGTATTAAATTTAATATTTGATAAGAAATTTCATAGGCATCATTCCACTTTCTACACATCTAGATCACTGTAGTCACTTTTCCCAAAGTGCATCAAAATGATTGTCTAGCAAACTAATCGATGATTTTGTTGTATTTTTTGGGGGCTAATATTAAGCACCACTCTGCTTTAACTGAATTGAATTTCTATTTTTTACCCCTTTTTTAAATATTATATTATTTTTATTTAATGAATAAGATGGAGAAACTGTAAACTAATCATAAATTTAAACTTAATACATAGTATTTAATATTTATTTCTTTGCTTTGGTAAATATTAACCATCATATATTAAACTCATTACTTTTTCGTAACCACAATATATTAAACCAATAATTAACAGGCGATCTTTTCTTAAGCATCATACATTAAGCTAATAGAGTACAAATAATTAACTCATACTCTCCATCTTTCCCATGAAGACCAGAATACACTCATTGAATATTTACCTTATTCTTTTTCGTTTTTGTCACACCTGTTTAATAATGTATAAAATTAAGGAGTTGTTTTAGTGTGATTTTTTAGAAGTTTTTTTGGATTTTTCTGATAAAATTTCTCTAAAATCTGACAGTAATTTATTGAAATCATAAGCTTCATAAATAATCATTACACAATCAAAGTGCTTTAGAGTCTTTCAGGGGTTGAATCCAAATATAGAATTAAAAAACCAATTTAAATAACACAAATCAAGATTTCACCTCAATTTTTTCCACGGACATCATAAAATCCAAAAAATCCCACTAAAAACAACTCCTAAAATTACAAGGAAAAATATCCACTTCCTAAAAGCTGCAATTAAACTGACACTAATATTGCAAAAGTGAAAATCCCCGACCATTTATGCCCTCGCAGCACTGCATTGTCAGGAAGCCTTCATTTGAACAAAAAACAGTATCCACCCTGCCCAGCATGCGTAACCATCCTTGCATTGAATGCAGCATTGGTGGCCCATTTGAATGGACATGTCAAAATCTTCAATGTAGTAATTGGTATCGTTAGAGGATGAAATGAGAACGGTCTACTATAGCCTTAAAAAGAAACTCAGTTTTCTGTAAAATTAGGTTAGATTACTCTTGCATAACCCACGGTTCTGTGGAAGATAACGGGTAGACTCGGAAAATTAGAACCTCTACATCACGTGATAATGAAATTCCACCAAACAAGGAGGGGGAAGAAGACAACAAAGTCGTCACCGTGAATTAGCATGTTTCTATTATTACCAGGAGGGTAATGCAAAAATTAATACACGCCTGTCTTTTATTACTGCGACATGAAATAAATTATTAATATGGAGAATATGCGAAGGACCCGGTACAGTAACTAAAACCTAAAAACTGAATATGACATCATTCGGATTACAAGCATAGTATATATGAAACAAATGGTATCTTATGCTTTCCTGATTCTCGACCACTCAGTTTGTAATTTTCTTCTGTTCAAATTGCGTAGTACACACACACCGTCAAGTTTGTATTTTTCTCTGGTCAAGTTTCATAGCCACACACCGTCGTACTTTGTCGATATTCATATTTGCAAACACATTCATAATCTTAAAAAAAAACCAGTATTTACGAAACAAATGATATCTTATGGTTTGTGATTATAGACCACTAAGTTTGTATATTTCTCCATTATTTTTCCATGTTCAAGTTGCATAGTACACACCATAGTACTTCGTTGGTATTCGTATTTGGAAGCACGTTCATTATCAGCATATATGGAGATCGTGGAGATCCATGTGAATCCCAAGTATGTGAGAACACAATTATACATAATATATCAGAAAGATACCAGAATTATACTCGTCAATAGTTTCTTTTCCGAGATATAAATACTGTTTTTAATATAATAATTATATTTTATAATTCTCCTGTAATATAATATATTTGATTACATCTTATAATTATAATTATATAAATACATATTGTATTATCGTTTAGAAATAAAGTTTTACAGTAATAATAATATTAAAAATTAGTTATTTGTTGTTTTATATTAAATTTATATAAAAGAGAGATAGAATATGATTGGAAAGAAAAACTAAATTAAAATGCCATGATTAAAGAACTAGGAAATGTATGTTACGCAACTACAACATTTGGATGAATAAAAGTTTATGCCAGGTAAAGGTAAATGAGGGTTTTCATATTTCAAACATTTTCAATAATACGCCTATATGTTATAATACTAATATCATAGTTCAACAATTTTTCTACTATGTAGATATAAAGGGATGAGGAATTAAATCTCTCTTATCATTTTTTCCACCTCTAAAATTTCTCTTTGATGTGTATATTTATATTTAATATGATGAATGCCAAAAAAATCAATTGTGTTTTATTATACTTTATTGTAGTTTAATGTCATTGCCCTATTTTGTTGTTTGTTTATTGATTGAAGATAACAACCAAAGGGAGATGGCTCCAAATTTAGATATTCCATTTTGAAATGAAACCATTATCACCTTTTTGTTGTTGGTCCAATGATTGAGAGTATTACCACAAGAGTGTGGGGTGTAGGCTTGTGTGTTTCATTTATAGATAAAGTTGTTCACTATTTGCTTCAATGAGAGGGATCTATGCAATTATTCAAAAACAACGCCCCATTTCCATTGAAAGATAAGTTTTCCAAAATGTGAAAGTTTAAGGAGATTCAATGGGGGTTAAAGAATGCTGACATGACATGGATGAAGCATAATATGATCTTATGAGTTCCACCATATCATGAAATTGGTAGTGAAAAGAATGTGATGGGAAAACTAAGGTAGAGAATAAGATAAAAGGGACCAATATGCAATGGAAGAAAAAAAATAGAAACTAAGGAATTGGGGAAAGGGGTAACTACATTCATGAAAATTTGGAGTAGAAAATGTTTATGTCTAGTCTCATAGATGTGTTCTACGAAATCTCTACTTGAAATATTATCTAGCCACCTTAATTCTCCAAAAGTAGTTGAATCTCCTGCTTTGGATTTTCCATCATTTGGGGATTCCTCTCTCTCTCTCGCTATGGTTTTCTTTGAGAAAATAGAATATTATGGATAAGATTTGTGCACTCAAAAATTAGAATTGATAATGAAATCAAACTTGTAGCTTAAACTATAGTAGAAATGCACTCTAAGGACATAGCTTAAGAGACTTTTAGGTGGGTCTACAAGTTCAAGCCCCCCAAGTACATTTTCTAATTTTCTTTATATATTTATTATATTTTATTCAATATTTTTATCATTATTTCAACATGTATGGTATTATACCTCCCAGGTATTCAAAAGATAGAAAAAATATAACCAATTTTAAAGTACTTATCGAGAATAGACTGACTATCTATTCTTGCCCAAAAACTATGAATTAGTATTACAACATTTTTTTATGGTAACTTTTTTAATATAAAGTCTATAAATTACCCTGAAAGACCTTATATACATCGCTGACAAGGAATCTAGGAATCTTCCCCTGCTTGGGATATAAAGTAGTTTGATTTTCCTAATTAAAAATGTTATTTTAAAAAATATTAATAATTTGCATATACCTTCAAATTATTAATATTTATAAATAATTTTTAAATATATAGTTTAAATTATAATAAAACTCATTTCATAAAGAAATTCTTAACTAATGTAAAATATACATTTCTAACAAATTCTGTTTTGATTGTAATATCTAGGCAATTCTAACTAATTTTGTATTATATATAGAATACTATCTCTTAGAAGATGTTGGATTAAAAATTCCAATTCATGTTGAAATAATGGGAAAAGGTGATTTTGTATTAAGAAATTGTACATCTAATTTGGAGCTCATAAGTTGAAATTAGATTTAAAAACTAAAAAACAATCAAATGAAAATGTATAAAGAATTTATATATTTAAATTTAAATTGAGAATTCTAAATTAATTAAATGAAAAAATACAAGTAGAAGACACTCAAGAATACCATAAAAAAATCAAATTCTTTTAAAGTGAGATTTTATTAGATCTTAAATACAAGATAGAATTGTTGGAAACCACAATAATACTTAGAGGGATCTCAACCACTATTATATAAATTTTAATAATTATTTAGACAATGAAACACATTCAATAATACAATAGTGCATTAATCACATAAATAATTGGACATAATATGTTTAGTGGAAAACCATATAGTAGAAAACCACAAATCTTATTTTAATTATAATGTAAATACAAGCACCAACTTCAATTTACATAAAATTATGTAGGAACCAACCTAAAGGATCACCAACCCACCTTTTCTTTGCAAGCCCCCACTTGATGGAAGCAACAACTCTCATTGTTTATAAGCACCAACTTGTTAGAGACTTTAATCCCCTAATCTATAAGCACCCACTTTCTCTAATTCTATGGTTTAAAAAGATTCACTTTAGATCAGAGTAAATCCTTTATAATTTTTTACATGTACACAACTCTTTTTCAACAAATAAATCTTTAACACTCAAGACCAACAATTTTCTTGTACACTGTAGCTTCAAATCTTAGCCAATCTAGTCATTTATCCTATACTCTACTCACTTGTACACACTATGTCTCAGAAATTCCTTATATTTCTAACATTTAGTACTTTCAACCTTTACCAAGTAATCTCTCTATCTCTCTCAATTAGGAACTCATCTTTTATAATTTTATGCATTTTCACTCCCTCTCATGATCTACCATAATAATATCGTCTATAGTAGTCTTTTGACCTTGTTAACATGAGAACATAAGACACTTCAATTCTAACATCAAATTAGATTTAACGTTTATATACTTTCACATCAATAATAGTTTCATTGGATCCTTCATCCAACTTCGACCCTTTATCTATTTGGGTGTTTCACCATTTTTGGCATCCCAAAAAACACCAAATATCCAAACTCATGGTATTAAATTTGATGTGAAAAATTCCAAATTTCTCAGTCATGGCCCTAGAGCTTTAACCACCATAGACCCTATGGTTGCAGAACAAAACCAAGATCTTAATCTCAATGGTTCTTAGCCACATTTCCTATGCATAATGGCATTTACCATTATAATGAAAAACCTTTACAATCCAACATCTAACCATTCTTCAGACTGTTCTTGGTAGTGTACTCCTACATTTGGTGTAGGCCTTGATATCCTTGTATATTGATGAATATTGGGATCTAGGATCTAGTACCCACCTCCCTTCATAATGGGAGCACATCAACAGATGCCTACAGGCCCAGATGACACTTGATCTTGAAGTTATCTCTAAGCCTTGGATCTGGGGTTTCAGGATCTAGCCGATTTATAATAAACTATGTGTACACTTCTTGGCCAATAAATGCTCAGATGCCTTGACCATGTAACATTGAGCCAAAGTATAACAATAATGTGGGGTCCACCTCCACCTTAAAATATGTGCTAGAGCCTAGATCTAGGGATTTGTCATTCCGACCATTCTTAACCTGCCAAACACTTTCAAAACCCAACCATCAGGTTCCCTAACATCTATGATCATGGAACCTTCTTTGCAAAAAACTTTGACAATGTTCTTCTTCACTTAATCAAATCTAGATTGAGGCACTTAGTAATTGTCCATGTTACTTTCATCTAGACCACCAAATACCTAAATTGTATTTTTCCTTATTAATATTTTTCCACCAACCTTTCCACCACTATAACAATTTCCATTATAATTCACACATTCTCCCTAAAAAAAGATACACAAAATCATGGGGACGAAATCTAGATAACTAGGAACCCCACTACATACATTTGGTTCTGCAAGACATTCAACCAAGCACATTTACGTATTTAAAAAAAAAGGTTAGATCCGAAAGAAAACATTGCATTATTAATTGTAATTTCAAACAATCCTCATCAACTCCCTAATGTGGTAGCATGTTTGTAAAGGGAATCTACTTAACCAAGTCACACATTAGAAAACATTGTTTGAGGAAAGATTATGGTAGTTGAAGCCAGAAAAAATCAAACATTTGTGAATATTAAAGAGATTAATCATAATAATAATAATCTATCACCTTGGTTGCTTAGATAATAATAATAAAATATATTAAATAACCATATGTGAAAAAAGGAAGGGAGAAAAGGTTATAAAAGGTATTTTAAGGATTTAATAAAATTATTAAAAGAAAACTAGGTAAATATAATATATAAATGTACTTTTGAAGGGAAGTTTAAAGGCGTGTGTAAAAAATATTGGAGTTTAAATTGAAGAATTAAGGTGTTATTTAATCCTTAAAAACTATAGTCTATAATTTGATATTTAAGTATAAGAAAAATGGATAATTAATATAGATCAATTAAAAAATAATCTTAAATTCAACTCGAAATTTCCAATCAAAAGCTAGAAATGGATCTTAAATGAAAGATGAGCTCCATAAATAGGTTAAAATTTTGGACTAAAAGCCCATTTTGTGAAAGGAAATTTGAGTACCAATCGATTTTTAAAAATTGAAAAATATTTATTATCAAATAATATCAAGGTAATGCGTAGACGAAAATAAAAAGATTAGAATATGAATTCATAGAATGCCAACATAAAAATGAGAGGTCAGAAAAGAAACATAATTATTTTGAACATATTTTTTACAAGGACTCAATAAAGAAGGCCAAGGATATTTTTTGTCTAAGGGACCATAGTAAAAAATTATAGGAAAAGGTCAAGAATTCCAAGCTACAAAATGAAAATTAGAAAAAGAAAGGAGTTTCTCAAGAAGAAATTCAATGGGAATTTGTTGGAGGATGAAGAAGAAAAATTGCATTTAAAAAAATATTAATAAAACGTTATTAGAACAAATCAAAAGTTTAAACAATAGGAATCTTGAACATCAAAATAAGGGTGAATCAGAAGCTAAAGAAATCTTACATCTCATAAATAATAATCAAAGTTTACACATTCAAATTAAGACACTTAAAAATGATAAGAAATCATTGGAGAAAAAATTAGAAAAACTTGTCCCAAAAAAAGCATCGAAATCTTGAGATCTAACAATGCATGTTGAAGAAAAGGGAACAAATGCTAATCTAGATAGTACAATGGTTCAACAATATTCTAGTCCAATTAAGGTGAATACATACTCAAATGCAATAGTTCAAACAATGGGAATTCCAAGTGAAGACCAAAACCAGTGACACCAGTATGTGATGAAGATCATATGCTAAAAATAAGTCATAAGGATGCTACATGTATGTTGAAAGAACATCACAAGAACTCCTCATCCACATGATAATCACAACTATAGTCACATTAATTAGTTAGTGCATTAGGTTCAACTAGAAGGAAAAGAATCAACATATCTTTCAAATGATATTATTTTAAATATTATATTATTTTTATTTAATGAATAAGATGGAAAAACTGTAAACTAATCATAAATTTAAACTTAATACATAGTATTTAATATTTATTTTTTGCTTTGTTAAATATTAACCATCATATATTAAACTCATTACTTTTCGGTAACCACAATATATTAAACCAATAATTAACAGGCGATCTTTTCTTAAGCATCATACATTAAGCTAATAGAGTAGAAATAATTAACTCATCCTCTCCATCTTTCCCATGAAGACCAGAATACATTCGTTGAATATTTACCTTATTCCTTTTCGTTTTTGTCACACCTGTTTAATAATGTATAAAATTAAGGAGTTGTTTTAGTGTAATTTTTTAGAAGTTTTTTTTTGGATTTTGTTGATTAAATTTCTCTAAAATCTGACAGTAATTTATTGAAATTATAAGCTCCATAAGTAATCATTACACAATCAAAGTGCTTTAGGGTTTTGAGGGGGCTGAATCCAAATATAGAGTTAAAAAACCAATTTAAATAACACAAATCAAGATTTCACCTCAATTTTTTCCACACACATCATAAAATCCAAAAAATCTCACTAAAAACAACTCCTAAAATTACAAAGGAAAAATATCCACTTCCTGAGAGCTGCAATTAAACTGACACTAATATTGCAAAAGCGAAAATCCCCGACCATCTATGCCCTCGCAGCACTGCATTGTCAGGAAGCCTTCATTTGAACAAAAAACAGTATCCACCCTGCCCAGCATGCGTAACCATCCTTGCATTGAATGCAGCATTGGTGGCCCATTTGAATGGACATGTCAAAATCTTCAATGTAGTAATTGGTATCGTTAGAGGATGAAATGAGAAGGAACGGTCTACTATAGCCTTAAAAAGAAACTCAGTTTTCTGTAAAATTAGGTTAGATTACTCTTGCATAACCCACGGTTCTGTGGAAGATAACGGGTAGACTCGGAAAATTAGAACCTCTACATCACGTGATAATGAAATTCCACCAAACAAGGAGGCGGAAGAAGACAACAAAGTCGTCACCGTGAATTAGCATGTTTCTATTATTACCAGGAGGGTAATGCAAAAATATATACACGCCTGTCTTTTATTACTGCGACATGAAATAAATTATTAATATGGAGAATATGCGAAAGACCGGGTACAGTAACTAAAACCTAAAAACTGAATATGACATCATTCGGATTACGAGCATAGTATTTATGAAACAAATGGTATCTGATGCTTTCCTGATTCTCGACCACTCAGTTTGTAATTTTCTTCGGTTCAAATTGCGTAGTACACAAACACACCGTCAAGTTTGTATTTTTCTCTGGTCAAGTTTCATAGCACACACACCGTCGTACTTTGTTGATATTCATATTTGCAAACACATTCATAATCTTAAAAAAATCCAGTATTTACGAAACAAATGATATCTTATGGTTTCTGATTCTAGACCACTAAGTTTGTATATTTCTCGATTATTTTTCCATGTTCAAGTTGCATAGTACACACCATAGTACTTCGTTGGTATTCATATTTGGAAGCATGTTCATTATCGGCATATATGGAGATCGTGGAGATCCATGTGAATCCCAAGTATGTGAGAACACAATTATACATAATATATCAGAAAGATACCAGAATTATACTGGTAAATAGTTTCTTTTCCGAGATATAAATACTGTTTTTAATATAATAATTATATTTTATAATTCTCATGTAATATAATATATTTGATTACATCTTATAATTATAATTATATAAATACATATTGTATTATTGTTTAGAAATAAAGTTTTACAGTAATATTAATATTAAAAATTAGTTATTTGTTTTTTATATTAAATTTATATAAAAGAGAGATAGAATATGATTGGAAAGAAAAACTAAATTATAATGCCCATGATTAAAGAACTAGGAAATGTATGTTACCCAACTACAACATTAGGATGAATAAAAGTTTATGCCAGGTAAAGGTAAATGAGGGTTTTCATATTTCAAACATTTTCAATAATACGCTGATTACATCTTATAATTATAATTATATAAATACATATTGTATTATTGTTTAGAAATAAAGTTTTACAGTAATATTAATATTAAAAATTAGTTATTTGTTTTTTTTATATTAAATTTATATAAAAGAGAGATAGAATATGATTGGAAAGAAAAACTAAATTATAATGCCCATGATTAAAGAACTAAAAAATGTATGTTCCGCAACTACAACATTAGGATGAATAAAAGTTTATGCCAGGTAAAGGTAAATGAGGGTTTTCATATTTCAAACATTTTCAATAATACGCCTATATGTTATCATAGTAATATCATAGTTCAACAATTTTTCTATTATGTAGATATATATGAGGAATTAAATCTCTCTTTTCATTATTTTCACTTCTTATATTTCTCTTTGATGTGTATATTTATATTTAATACGATGAATGTCAAAAAATTCAATTATGTTTTATTATACTTTATTGTAGTTTAATATCATTTCCCCATCTTGTTGTTAGTTTATTGATTGAAGATAACAACCAAAGAGAGATGGCTCCAAATTTAGATATTCCATTTTGAAATGAAACCATTATCACCTTTTTGTTGTTGGTCCAATGATTGAGAGTATCACCACAGGAGTGTGGGGTGTAGGCTTGTGTGTTTCATTTATAGATAAAGTTGTTCACTATTTGCTTCAATGAGAGGGATCTATACAATTATGCAACAACAATGCCCCATTTCCATTGAAACATAAGTGTTCCAAAATGTGAAAGTTTAAGGAGATTCAATGGGGGTTAAAGAATGCTGACATGACATGGATGAAGCATAATATGATCTTATGAGTTCCACCATATCATGAAATTGGTAGTGAAAAGAATGTGATGGGAAAACTAAGGTAGAGAATAAGATAAAAGGGACCAATATGCAATGGAAGAAAAAAAATATAACTTTCGGAAACTAAGGAATTGGGGAAAGGGGTAGCTACAATCATGAAAATTTACAGTAGAAAATGTTTATTTCTAGTCTCATAGATGTGTTCTACGAAATCTCTACTTGAAAGATTATCTAGCCACCTTAATTCTCCAAAGTAGTTGCATCTCCTACTTTGGATTTTCCATCATTTGGGGATTCCTCTCTCTCTCTCTGGCTATGGTTTTCTTTGAGAAAAGAGAATATTAGGGATAAGATTTCTGAACTCAAAAATTAGAATTGATATTGAAATCAAACTTGTAGCTTAAACTATAGTAGAAATGCACTCTAAGGATATAACTTAATAGACTTTTAGGTGGGTCTAGAAGTTCAAGCCAAACAAGTACATCTTCTAATTTTCTTTATATATTTATTATATTTTATTCAATAGTTTTATCATTATTTCAACATATATGGTATTATACCTCCCAAGTATTCAAAGGATAGAAAAAATATAACCAATTTTAAAGTACTTTTGGAGAATAGACTGACTATCTATTCTTGCCCAAAAACTATGAATTAGTATTACAACATTTTTTTTATGGTAACTTTTTTAATATAAAGTCTATAAACTACTGTGAAAGACCTTATATACATCGCTCACAAGGAATCTAGGAATCTTCCCCTTGCTATATAAAGTAGTTTGATTTTCCTAATTAAAAATGTTATTTTAAAAAATATTAATAATTTGCATATACCTTCAAACTATTAATATTTGTAAATAATTTTTAAATATATAGTTTAAATTATAATAAAACTCATTTCATAAAGAAATTCTTAACTAATGTAAAATATACATTTCTAACAAATTCTATTTTGATTGTAATATCTATGCAATTCTAACTAATTTTGTATTATATATAGAATACTATCTCTTAGAAGATGTTGGATTAAAAATTCCAATCCACGCTGAAATAATGGGAAAAGGTAATTGTGTATTAAGAAATTGTACATCTAATTTAGAGCTCATACGTTGAAATTAGATTTAAAAACTAAAAAACAATCAAATGAAAATGTATAAAGAATTTATATATTGGAATTTAAATTGAGAATTCTAAATTAATTAAATGAAAAAATACAAGTAGAAGACACTTAAGAATACCATAAAAAAATCAAATTCTTTTGAAGTGAGATTTTATTAGATCTTAAATACAAGATAGAATTGTTGGAAACCACAATAATACTCAGAGGGATCTCAACCACTATTATATAAATTTTATTAATTATTTAGACAATGAAACACATTCAATAATACAATAGTTCATTAATCACATAAATAATTGGATATAGGATGTTTAGTGGAAAACCATATAGTAGAAAACCACAAATCTTCTTTTAATTATAATGTAAACACAAACACCAACTTCAATTTACATAAAATTATGTAGGAACCAACCTAAAGGATCACCAAACCACCTTTTCTTTGCAAGCCGCCACTTGATGGAATCAACAACTCTCACTGTTTATAAGCATCAACTTGTTAGAGACTTTGATCCCCTAATCTATAAGCACCCACTTTCTCTAATTCTATGGTTCAACAAGATTCACTTTAGATCACAGTAAATCCTTTATAATTTTTTACATGTACACAACTCTTTTTCAACAAATAAATCTTTAACACTCAAGGCCAACAATTTTCTTGTACACTGTAGCTTCAAATCTTAGCCAATCTAGTCATTTATCCTATACTCTACTCACCTCTACACACTATGTCTGAGAAATTCCTGAAATTTCTAACATTTAGTACTTTCAACCTTCACCAACTAATCTCTCTATCTCTCTCAATTAGGAACTCATCTTTTATAATTTTATGCATTTTCACTCCCTCTCATGATCTACCATAATAATATCGTCTATACTAGTCTTTTGACCTTGTTAACATGAGAACGTAAGACACTTCAATTCTAACATCAAATTTGATTTAATGTTTATATACTTTCACATCAATAGTACTTTCTTTGGATCCCTCGTCCAACTTTGACCCATTAGCTATTTGGGTGTTTCACCATTTTTGGCATCCCAAAAAACACCAAATATACAAACTCATTGTATTAAATTTAACGTGCAAAATTCCAAATTTCTCAGTCATGGCCCTAGAGCTTTAACCACCATAGACCTTATGGTTGCAGACCAAAACCAAGCTCTTAATCTCAATGGTTCTTAGCCACATGTCCTATGCATAATGGCATTTACCATTATAACGAAAAACCTTTACAATCCAAAATCTAACCATTCTTCAGACTGTTCTTGGTAGTGTACTCCTACATTTGGTCTAGGCGTAGATATCCTTGTATATTGATGAATATCGGGATCTGGGATCTAGTACCCACCTCCCTTCATAATGGAAGCACATCAACAGATGCCTACAGGCCCAGATGACACTTGATCTTGAAGTTATCTCTAAGCCTTGGATCTAGGGTATCAGGATCTAGCCGATTTATAATAAACTATGTGTACACTTCTTGACCAATAGATGCTCGGATGCCTTGACCATGTAACATTGAGCCAAAGTATAACAATAATGTGGGGTCCACCTCCACCTTAAAATATGTGCTAGATCCTAGATCTAGGGATTTGTCATTCAGACCATTCTTAACCTGCCAAACACTTGCAAAACCCAACCATCAGATTCCCTAACATCTATGATCATGGAACCTTCTTTGCACAAAACTTTGACACTGTTCTTCTTCACTTAATCAAATCTAGATTCACGCACTTAGTAATTGTGCATGTTACTTTCATCTAGACCACCGAATGCCTGAATTGTATTTTTCATTATTAATATTTTTCCACCAAGCTTTCCACCACTATAATAATTTCCATTATAATTCACACATTCTCCCTAAAAAAGATACACAAAATCATGGGGACAAAATCTAGATAACAAGGAACCCCACTACATACATTTTGTTTTGCAAGACATTCAACCAAGCAAATTTAAGTATTTAAAAAAAAAAGGTTACATCGGAAAGAAGACATGGCATAGTTAGTTGTAATTTCAAACAATCCTCATAAATTCCATAATGTGGTAGCATGTTTGTAAAGGGAATCTACTTAACCAAGTCACACATTGGAAAACATTGTTTGAGGAAAGATTATGGTAGTTGAGGCCAGGAAAAATCAAACATTTGTGAATATTAAAGAGATTAATAATAATAGTAATAATAATAATCTATCACCTTGGTCGCTTAGAGAATATTAATAAAATATATTAAATAACCATATGTGAGAAAAAGGAAGGGAAAAAAGGCTATAAAAAGGTATTTTTAGGATTTAATAAATTTATTAAAAGAAAACTAGGTAAATATAATATATAAATGTACTTTTAAAGGGAAGTTTAAAGGTGTGTGTAACAAATATTGGAGTTTAAATTGAAGAATTAAGGTGCTATTTAATCCTTGAAAACTATAGTCTATAATTTGATATTTAAGTATAAGAAAAATGGATAATTACTATAGATGAATTAAAAAATAATTTTAAATTCAACTCGAAATTTCCAATCAAAAGCTAGAAATGGATCTTAAATGAAAGATGAGCTCCATAAATAGGTTAAAATTTTGGACTAAATGCCCATTTTTTGAAAGGAAATTTGAGTATCAATCGATTTTTAAAAATTGTAAAACATCTCGAAAAATATTTATTATCAAATAATTTCAAGGTAATGTGCAGATGGAAATAAAAAGATTAGAATGTGAATTCATAGAACGCCAACATAAAAATGAGAGGTCAGAAAAGAAACATAATTATTTTGAACAAATTTTTTACAAGGACTCAATAAAGAAGGCCAAGGATATTTTTCGTCTAAGGGACCATAGTAAAAAATTACAGGAAAAGGTCAAGAATTCCAAGCTAGAAAACGAAAATTAGAAAAAGAAAGGAGTTTCTCAAGAAGAAATTCAATGGGAATCTGTTGGAGGATGAAGAAGAAAAATTGCATTTAAAAGATATTAATAAAATGTTATTAGAACAAATCAAAAGTTTAAACAATAGGAATCTTGAACATCAAAATAAGGGTGAATAATAAGCTAAAGAACTCTTACATCTCATAAATAATAATCAAAGTTTACACATTCAAATTAAGACACTTAAGAATGATAAGAAATCATTGGAGAAAAAATTAGAAAAACTTGTCCCAAAAAAAGAATCGAAATCTTGAGATGTAACAGTGCATGTTGAAGAAAAGGGAACAAATGTTAATCTAGATTGTACAATGATTCGACAATATTCTAGTCCAATTAAGTTGAATACATAGTCAAATGCAATAGTTCAAACAATGGGAATTCCAAGTAATAAAACCAGTGACACTAGTATTTGATGAAGATCATATGCTAAAAATAAGTCAAAAGGATGCTACATATATGTTGAAAGAACATCACAAGAACTCCTCAACCACATGATAATCACAACTATAGTCACATTAATTAGTTAGTGCATTAGGTTCAACCAGAAGGAAAACAATCAACATATCTTTCGAAGAATATTGATATTAGTACCATCAAGTATCATGATAATATTTCATCTTGGAAGGATTATAAGTGCAAGATTGCAAAAAATATTAATTTTTGATGGTTATATCATTTCACATTACGACAATTATTTACCACAATTAGAATTTCATAACTTCTTGTATCGGTGAGGATATTCATTTCAAGAATTAAGAAAGACAACAAGACATTACGAGACAAAAAAAGATATCAAGCATTTCCATCAATAAGATTTGAAGACAAAGATTTTGTAAAGGGGAAGAAAATGTTATGAAAATAATATATGATTAATAATTAAAAAATAATTAACATATAGAAGAGACATGTCCTAAACGACATGACCATTCTTAAAAGGGCATCTTTCCAAGTATATAAGAAGACCCTCATTTGTAGACATATTAGATCACTTGTACATTCAAAATTCTTGTATATAAATATGAATTGTCTTATAATAGATATTTACATATTCTAGATATTCTAAGTATTTCATCGAGTATGAACCTTATTCGTTACATTCCACATCTATTTTTGGTACTTGAGAGCTTTTGAATTATTTACAGCAAAAAAAAGTATATATGTAAGTATTGAACAATTTTTCTAGTCCTCTAATGCATTAGAATTAGGTATGGCCCAAAACGTTATGTAGGTAAAAGTATCAAGAAACATTTTTGCAAGGTTAATAACTTATTATACTATGATTTTTTACAAGGCTAAGAACTTATAATATTATGCTTTATCATGTCAATTGGTGTGATCCATGTATAAGCCTCTATAAAATTAGTGTTTGGTGATATTTTACATGCTTGGATCTATGGCTCTCACACTTGTATTAGTTAAATTTCGGTTACAACTAGACAATATATTTTGGTCCTTGGTTATATTCTTGAGAGAGTCCTTATATCTCTCTAAATTGATCTTTCCTTCAAATTTGTAATGTTGGATTAGTTTAAATCTAACAACCATTATAATACATCAAGATCCATTTTCAAATGAGGAGTTGTGTGTATGTTGGTAAGGATGGACAAATACAAATCCAAGTGTTTGAGTTGGTTTAGTAAGATTGGGTATTTATTCTTGTCGCACACATGTTTTATTTATTAATATATATCTAATTTCTTCCCATCCCCTCATTCTCCCAATTCTTTGTCTTATTCTTATGTTGCTTCTTTATTAAGATCTAGGAATGGCTATGAATTACTTAACCTAAAAATTATTTAGGTTTATTTTTTTTTATAATTAATTACTTATATTAGGGAAGGTTTTGTATTTTTTCTGTGAAAATATATAAAAGATATCATTATTGAATACTTAGATCAACAACAATAATCAATAAAAATTATGTCACATTCCCTTTCCTTTTTCATTACTTATCATAAAACATTTGATCGAGGAAAGTAATTAGTTAGTAATCTATTAGCTATATATGATGAGTTATCAACCTACTCACTATGGAATCTATTAGCCAACAACAATGAAAAATCACTAGAACAATATGGTTCTTTGGATATACTTCACATTACGTGGAATATTGAATCCCTGAACATATATCTATATAATCAAATACTATTTAACATGTACCTACAAAGTTGTATTCAGGAATCCAACTAGGTGATCGCACTTGTATGAACCTTATGTGTATGATTTTGAGTCATAAATTTATCGTTGTGAATCATAAACCTAAATTTTTATCAACACTAGGAATTCTCTCTCTCTCTCTCTCTCTCTCTCTCTCTCTCTCTCTCTCTCTCTCTCTCTCTCTCTCTCTCTCTCTCTCTCTCTCTCTCTCTCTCTCTCTCTCTCTCTCTCTCTCTCTCTCTCTATAGATGTATATATATATATATATATATATATATGATGTGCCTCAACATAGGAAAGTGATTCAATCCATTGATCCAAGATGATATTAGTGGTCGCATGGAAATTCTACTTCGACCCCCAACATTATTTCCTTTAAGTTTCCTATTTTCTGGCATAGATTTCTATTTCGATAGTTTTCTATCTCTAGAAGTTTTTTGGGTCCTGAACAGATGGAGCCGTTTTGAGGCCCTAAATGGTCTTTTTAGGGGAAATGGGAAAACACGAGTATTTGATTTACATTTATAGTAAAAAATTGTTGTCCACTCATAGACCTTTCGAATGAGATTTCGTGCACATGAAATAAAGATCATATGGAAATCTTGTGACCCCATGAAGTTGATGTTCCCACTAACCCCATCAGGGTCTATATCATTTTGCACTTCATCTCCTAGGGTTAAGTTTTTGGATTTTTATGGCTTCTCAATGATTCTTCACGATAAAAATCCCTTAAATCCTCATTGTAACAAATTTCACGAGGAATGTAATCATCACATCTCTTTTAAGAGATAAGCTACCATCGCGTGAGCTAGTTTTTTTTTTGTTATGCATGTAGACAATTTTTAGCATTTCGTTTTTAATAGTTTAAGTTTTGTTTCATTTTATCGCTGTGATTTTTTATTAAATATATATTTCATTTCGTTCCTTGATAAATATGGAGGAATGGTATCAGAAAGGTATGCTCTTTCTTTGTTTTTATGTGCACATCCCCAATGAAGTGGGGATATACAGAGTTGGTACTTGAACTAGTTGAGCCCTTGAAAGAATGACCTCACTAGCCCTGATGGCCTCCCATGGATGAAGAGAAAAAAGATGAGGGAGTAAAATATCCTTCAAAATTATTTCTCAAGGAAGCCCTTGAGCAAACAAGGAAACGAGATGATGGATAATTTTTCCCTGGTACTTCACGAATACTAGTGGGAAAAAAATCTTTATTTAGCAGTAAATTTATAGGTGCAACCCATTTAAGGTACAAGTTAACTTTGACATTCCTATATTTCAAACCCAAATTGAAGTACATGCTCTAGCTAGATGGTTAAATCTATTGGAAGGATATTTTTTGGTCCATGGTTTTTCTAATGGAAAATATTACTTTTTCTCTCCTCAAGGTAGCCCCTCATGTGAAGGATTGGTGGGGAACTTAATGTGACCATTGGGACTAGGAGGAATCATCCCCATTTTCACCTACACCCTCTTGGTAGTCTTTCCAGGATGTAATCAAGGAACATTTTTACCCTGTTGGGATATATGGATGCAAGTACATAAAATGGACCACACTGGGGTAGGAAAGGGACCAAAACATGTCATAGTTAATAGATATCTTTCATAACCTACCATGAAGTTGAGTATCAAGGACTCTGAGAAACATCTAATACTCAAGTACCATGGATGTCAGCAAAAATACATCCAGGCATAAATGGATTTATTGGACATCGCCTTGCCTGGCACAACATAACAATATTCCATCAAGATCGAGCAAAAATTTAAACAAAAAATGTGAGTGTTTGGATATGCGAATCTGAAGCAGGGCAAAGGAACCTCCAAACCAAAAAAAAAGGACAAAGATAAGGTTGAATGACCCAATACAAACCATCAAAGATACAAGAAAGGAATAGAAATGGGAAGACAAAAAAATATATAGGAAAGGGGTGTGAGTTCCACAAGAGCCCCACTCAAAACACAAATGAGTGTTGTGCAAAGAAATAATTGGTGGATAAGATAAAAGCTTCAGAGTAAGATGTTTGTTCTGACTTTGAACCATAACCTAACAAGGGGAAACAGATCATTGATGCAAAACCTACTGCCATCGGCGCCACCACCAATATCAATTGGATTAAGACCAAATATTCAGAGGAGGGTGAGTGTCTCTTTCACTCACAGATGTGGGTGAAGGTTTCTCCATTGCAGTTCATTTTCAGTAGTGGGAATCTAAATAACCTCATATTAGTAGAGGTCATTAAGAGGTTGGGCCTATCAACAACACCACACTCGTGTCCATACAACATCGAGTGGCTTAACTGAGGGCGAGATCTCAATTCGAGCCAATAATGTTGTCTTACCTACAAGATCAGGCCTTTCATAGATAAGGTACTATGTGATGTTGATCCCCTTGAAGTATGTGATGTTTTATTAGGCCAACCCTACTTATGGAAACTTCATGTTATATATAAGTCCATACCCTGTATTATTCTTATTACTTTGGGCAGAAAACTATAGAGGATACCAGCGGTAGCCTCCATACTGCCATTTCTTTGATGTTTGCTAAGAAATGTGGTAGGATCATCTCTCAGATTATGATTTTTTTATTTTTTTTCTCTCTCAAATGGTAAGATCATGGATACATCCACAACTCCCAAAAGGGGTTTCTTCGCACAACAGAAGTAATTTTATAAGGTCGTGGAAGAGTATAGGGACATATTATCCTCACCCATAGAAATACCTTTGCATTTCCAGGTCAATCATTCAATCGATATGACTTCAAGAGCACCTTTACCTAATGGAGCAATCTATTACTACTCTCTGCTGGAAAACGAGGAAATAAAGCAACAGATCTGGGAGTTTCTCTAAAACGGGCACATTCAACCAAGTTCCTTACCTTGTGGAAGCCTAACTATACCCATATGAAAGAAATATTGAACATGGAGACATTACATTGATTATTGGGCACTGAATAAAATCATTGTCATGAACAGATACATAATCCCATGGATTGATGACCTTCCTGACCAGATGAGTGGGGCCAAGTACTTCAACAAGATTGATTTGAAGTCCAATTACCACCAAGTTATAATAGAACCCATAGATGTATGGAAGATTTCCTTCAAGTGCAAGGAGGGTCTCCTTCAATGGTTGATCATGCCCTTCGGGTAACAAATGTCCTTGCAACATTTTATGAGGCTAATGGATGAAATCTTGTGGCCCTTGACAAACTCATTCTTGGTTTTTTATCTGGATGGCTTCCTCATCTTCAAAAAGAGTTTGCTAGATCACTTGCAACATATTCGACAGGTCCTTCAAACCCTGTGACAACCCAACCTATTTTCCAACTTGGAGAAATGCTCCTTTAGCATCAACCGGAACTAATATATGGGATGTGTAACTTATGAGAAAGGCATGCATGTGGATGAGGCTAAGATTTGATTCATTCAGGATTGGTTTGCCTTGATGATTCTAATAGAGCTTCGTAGTGTCTTGGGCCTTGTCAATTTCTATCAAAGATTCATGTTGGGGTTCTCTCATATCACATGGCCTTTTAGTCAACTTACAAAGGGAAAAGCGAAAGAAAAGTTATTTTGGTTTAAGTCACAACAAAGGAATTTGTTGAGTTGAAATACTACCTTTACTCTGCACCAGTCCTCACACTTCTAGACCTACAACAACCATTTAAGATTGAGATAGATGCCTATGACTATGCTATTGGTGCAGTTCTCACCCAACAAGGGAATCTGGTGGCCTATCATAGTGAGACACTCTTTGATATTGTTTCAAAATATGGCACTCACAATAACGAGACGTATTCCATCGGTCAGGCTTGCTGACAGTGGAAACATTTCTTTTTGGGGAAGGAAACAATCATCCAAATAGATCATCGACCTCTTTAGTTTATGCAAACATAATGAAATTTGCAGAATGATTTCCATCAGAAATAGTCCACATATCTGCAATGATTCCATTTGAATATTAAATACAAGAATGAAAAAACTCTTAATTTTGCATATTTCCTCAGTCGGCCCCTGGTTGTGGCACTTACCACTATTCTCAACTCTTGTGGGGACGAGACTTTTGGATAGCCATAACTATAAAAAATGATCTATAATTCTCTACCACATAATAGATACTAATGGATGGAAATAAATTTCCATACTTCCACCTCTAACATGCATTGTTATGCTAACTAAGACACATTTTCATTACTTGAAGCAAGCAAGTGAAGATAATTTGGGAGGTGCACTACAGTCAGGTTGCAAGACATTGCTGTGTGGAGAAGACAGTTGCAATGTTGTAGATGTATTTCTATTAGCCAATTCTCCAACAAGATGTTGGAAAATATATCAGATCCTACGCTCCCTGTGTCATTGCCAAGGCAACATTAAGAAGTAAGGCATGTAGACTCCTTTTTCTACTCCTAGCCAACCTTGGGAATTCATCTCCATGGACTATACATTTGGCCTTCCTTCTACCAATCATGGTAATGAATGTGTATTTGTGGTCATTGATAGATTTTCTAAGATGGCCATATTTGTTGCTTGCAATAAGAGTATTATAGTCGAAGCCACTGCCAAACTCTTCCTTAAACGAGTGTGGGTACATTTTTGGATCTTGCAGAACATTATATTAGATCAGGATAACAAGTTCTTAAGTGCATTCTAGTTGATCCTCTAGCCATTATTGGACAACAAGCTCATCAATTTGACTGCATTCCACACCGTGACTAATGGTCATACAATGGTCATCAATAGGATTATAGTTCACATACTATGTATCTAAAACTCTAAGCATCCATGAAGATGGGATGAGAGTCTTCATTATGTGCAAAACAACTATAATAGAGCTCTCCATAGCTCGACTGGCCACAACCCCTTTCCAGTGGGCTTGGGATTTCAACCATAGTGTCCCATTGATGTTGCAATACGTCTTGCAACTACACAAGAAGAATATACTCATGTTCAGTCTGAAGAAGATAAAGCCACTAAGTTTATTGAATGCATTTAGCACATCCAAACATGCTTAGATCATCACCAAGAATGTGGGCGACAATGATTTTGAGATAAGTATCGCCCCATTCCTTTTCCTACACTCATTATTCAATGTGGACCACCTTTGGCCATACTTTCCACCATTCTTGGACACATCATACATTTCTAAGCAACTCACACCAATAGAGCTCAACCCAAATTGCATTGAAAATGCCACAACTTATTGGATCATTGTCACAGAAATTAATAACTATCACCAGTAGAGGATCGAGCTATATCTGGTTGTCAAAGCTAACCAACTCCTACACGAAGGCAAGTGGCTCACCAAGGTCCAAGCTTAGTAGAAGTTTTACCACCTCATAGAGGAGCTCAATGAGATGGGGAACATTGCTTTATAAGGAGGGATGACTAATCTACGGGGATATTGTTGGCCACCCACCTATTCCACTTGGACTCCAAACATTATTTCCTTTCATTTTCCTATTTTCTAGCATTGTTTCCTATTTCAACTCTCTTCTATTTTTCATGGTTTTTTGGGTCCTTAACTTCAAGAGCTGTTTTGAGGACCTAAATGAAATATTTTGAGGAAACATGTAAATTTCAATATTTGACTCACAATTTCAATCGAAAGTAGCTTTCCTCATATAAACCTTTTTAATGGGCTAATGTGCATGCAAAATATAGATCATATGCCAAAGTTATGACCCTGAGAAGTTGATATTCCAACTAATCCCATAGGAGCACATACCTTTTGGCACTTCATATCCTAAGGTTAGGTTTTTGGGTGTTTACGGTTTCTCAATGTTTCATCATGATAAAAGGACCTTTGGGCCTAAGTTTAACATAGTTCAAAAGGAATGTAATCATCACATCTCTTCTTAGAGATAAGCTACTACCACCCAAGCTAGCTTGTTTCCATTCTGCATGTAAACAATTTTCAACATTTTATACTTATCAATTGAAGTTTTCTTTCAATGTATCTCTATGTTTTTGTTTAAATATGTATTTCATTTCATTCCTTCATAAATTTAGATCAGCCACTTTTGTTGCTCTTAAATTAAAAAAATGTAGAGTGTAATTGAAATATATGAAAAATTATAAGCAATAAGAAATAGAAGGGAGAAAATTCAATAGCACCTGTTGAGATAGAATTCTTTATTTATATGAAAAATAGGAGAAATTTCTACTTTCATCTTCAAGAGGGAAACATTGAACTAAATAGATCTATGATACGATAATAATTCTTGGAACCCATTACATAGATTCCTATCTCTATGAAGATTTTCTCACTAGGAAAACCCTAACCACATATAGTTCCATCATTAATGATTACCAACTACTTAATAGGCCTTCTTCAGTAAGGATTGCTTATTTAAATTAAATAACCTTCCACCGATTACCCACTTAGGTTTATTCCAATAAAATCTATTTCTATTAACTCTTAAGTAACCCTAAGTAAGAAGATTAGATATACCCTTAACATAAGTACAGAGGCACACCTACCTCTGAATACACCTTATTGATAACCATAGCATACTAAATTAAGGGAATATGAGAAATTTAACTATTAAAAAAAATTGAATATTGAAAAAGAAATGTCTACACATTTTGAATGTGAACATGAGAAAAATTAATCCATTAATTTATATGGAACAAAGGCTCCTATTATCACCTTTTATTTGTAAATCAAAATATGGAAAGATATATTGAATTGCACATAAAATAAAACATTAGTGAAGACACATATTAAGAATTTTAATTATTTAAAAAACTAAATATTGAAAAAAAAAATATCTACAGATTTTAAATGTGAAACATGGGAAAAACTAATCCAATAATTTATATAGAACAAAGATTCCTATTATCGCCTTTTATTTTTAAATCAAAATATTGAAAGATATCTTGAATTCATTAGTGAGAACTTAAGAAAGCATTTACCACTTCAGAATTAATGCATTGCTAATTCAAATGGGATATTTCCAAATATATCATATTTATCATTAAAATTTATGCACTCTAGAAATTACAATGATGTAGATGAACACATTACAATGTAGATCAAATAGAAACATAACCATAAATATTGGATGAGATGGTTTGGACCAATAATATAAGTACATATTTGAATATAAAAATTAATAAAATAAAATAAAAAAACATAACTTTTTTTTTTCGACAAAAGAGGTAACACTTTTTCATTACAATGAAAATGAAGTACATAATGCAGATTGATCTCAATGAGTTTTTTCCACAAAGAGACATAAACATCTCAAGAAGATTTTATACATTGATATAAAAACAAGTAGAATCAAGTATGATTAGATATTGATCAAGAACTTTAGTGATTGCTCAAATTTCAAAGTGTTCGAAAGAGTGTCAAACCTAAATGAATGGATAGATTTCGTATTCCTGATTCCGGAGCCATGAACGGTTCGAAAAACTGATACTGCATGAAGCAGTTATCACAATTTGAAAAAGTCCAGTAAACTGGAAATTATGGACATTTGACCAAGATTAATTTGGTCTTTGAAAATATTAAAAAGATTAATATTCCCTAGAATATCCCCTTTTGGGGTAATCTCTAAACCTCTCAGTATTGAGAACGTGGGGAGTATTCAGAAAGTGGGAAATGGTATCTTGTGCAGATAAAACCCGATAAATGGTATTTCTAAATTCTACATGATTAACCTTAGCGATCGACACATAGCACAAGAAAACTACTTTTCTTGCATGCTCTCGGTGTGATATCGATCAAGAAAGATTTCACGCAAGATTACGTGATAGCCATTCGATTCGATGGGTCACATCGATGGTGGACAACTTCTGGGTTAGTTGGTGAGCAAACGACATGATATCTGTTGGATCGAGCAGGATAGATCGACAGTGGAGATTTTGCTATTTCAAATGCTTTTGATGTATATGTGGGCCCATAATCCACAGGTCCATGTGCGAATTGTGTAAAGATACAACTTTGATGCATCAAAGTCGAATCTCGATGCTGAATTGACCACGATTGTAAAGCCTTCCCACCGGATGAAGGTTAATACGACTGCAACATTATCCCTAACCATCGGGGATATACCGCCCTCATGTGTGCGCCCAACAGTTACGGTAACAACTACCTTCAACGGCTCAGCATGGCGAAGCAGCAAAATTTAAGTGGAATTCTAAGTTTAGCTAGAGTTAGGTGCAGTTCACCAAATTTGGTGGAGTATCCCTAGGGGATGTTGATCAAATTCACTCTAGGAGTTGTTCTCATCTAGGGCTAGAAAGAGGGAGAGAGAGTGAAACAAGAGGCTAGCTAGGCTAGTTGGAGCCTTCTGAAGCCAATGGAATAGTCCAGAGAAGCTGAAGAAGTCATTTTCATTGACATTTTCATCCAGGGAGATTTTTTTGGAGCTCAGGGCCACCAGGAGTTGGATGGAGTTGTAGGAGTTACCAGTACTTGTTCTCAGCGAACCAATAGTCATTTTTGACTATAATGAGCCTTCTGAATCCATTGAATGGATTTGTAGAAGCATTTGAAGACTTCTAAAGGTAGATATGCTACAGGGAATATTAAGGTAGCCTAGTTCCAACCGTGGAGGAAGGCCTAGTTTGCGGATGCAGTGCTCATTTTGAGCAAATGTTCAATCTATTTTCGGTGTCTGATATGTGTTGGAGACAAGAGATGAGGTTTTAGTGACAGATAAATAATTTTGAAGGAGTTAGTGCCATCAAGAAGCTTAGGGTAACTTAGAGCACTAATTGAAGGAATCAAGTCTAAGGAAACTTAGATCTATTTGCGGAGTGATGACAGCCATGACAGGGACATAGATGGTATTCTAAGCCCATTGGTTCAGTTTAGTAACCTTTGGAGTTAAGTGTGGAACTTGTAAAAGAAACTTTTCCATAATCCCAAAGAGCCAAGTCAAGATGACAAAAGCTCAAGGAGATGTAGCCGATGATATTCAGGTGAACTCCTAGATTAAATTTGTTGTTATGTGTGGATGTTTATTTGCTACATTATATGGTTGTTATATGTGTTTAATATTAGAAAAAACAAATGGACTTAGGGCACTTAAATAGTTAAGAGAGAAAAAAAAAACATGTTTCAAGTATTTAATTCTGCAAATGTCATATACAAGCTAAATCATTTATTTGTTTAACTGAGTGGGAGGTTATTGTAAGCATAACAAGTTATGAAGCCCCCATCTCCAGATCAGGTGGTATCAGAGTAGGTTGTTTGATTGAGAAAGCATGGTTGCTCGATTGATAGAGTAGTAGGTTTCTTGTTTTACGTGAAAGGTGTTTAAACAATACAAAGGATTTGACAGTTTGATTGTTTTAAACTGATTGTTGTTTGAGTTTGCAAAGGTGAAGGAAAAGCTACTGATAGCTAAGTCTAGGAGAGGATGAGAAGGAAGAAGAGTTGAAGGCATTCTCCTTACCTGAAGGACCTCAACGCAACCCTTGAAGCACAAGAGGATTTGTTTGCAAAAGGCTTTTTGAATAAGAGTTTGACTCTATAGCCATTAGTTCTTTGAAAGCTTTGTGAATTTTGTTGAAGTTCTTTTGTTCATTTCTATAATGACAACTTCTACAAGTGAGTTTTCAAAATCCTCCTCCTTCACAAGATTCTTTGATGAAGATATGAAGCGAGACTTGTTCGTCATGATGGATATGGTGAAACAAATGTATGAGGATGAAAGGAAGAGAACCAAACTTCGAGAGCAGTTGATTTCCATGACGGAAGAGAAGCAATTGTTTTTTGACAAATTGCAGGAAATAGAGAGCCATCTTCATATTGCAAATATGAACCTAGAAAGGATGCATGAGTTGGAGACTCAGATCCTTATTGCCAAAGAAGCATTAATCAAGCATCAGTTTGAAGAAGAGGTAAACAATTCTAGTTTGTCTTCAATTTCCCCTAAGAATGTCTATGTTGGCTCTTTTGAAAAACATACAAGGGGCATAGGGTCCAAGTTGATGTCAAAAATAGGCTATGAAGGAAAAGGATTGGGCAAACATGCCCAAGGCATAGTTGAGACAATAATGGTTGAGCAAAGGCCTAAGTATTTGGCTCTTGGCTGTGGACAATCTTATGGAGAAAGTTCCAAAGTAGCCATGAAGGCAATTGAATTAGTTCCTAGAAGGAGTTTCATTTTAGGTTCTCTACCTCAAGTTTGTAAAGATTGTATTCATGGGGAATGTAATAGTTTGAAACATACTTTGCAAGAAGAAGGTGTTGGTGTTCATAAGCATGCACTCAAACAAGAGAGTTGTGAAAGCTTTAAAATCATTGAAGAGATTGATGGTGTTCCGAAGGGAGCCACTTCTTCCTTCGATTTGCCTTCTCATGAAGCAACAAAGGTGAAAGAGGAAGGTATAAATATGATTTTAATTTCTTTTTATTATGTAAAGCATTGTAAATTTCCACATAAGCATTGGAACAAAATTGCATGTTCCTTTTGTGGTTTGGTTAACCATAGTGTTTCTAGATGTTGGAAGAAAATGGCCACATACAAGAAACTTTTGAAGAAAAGGAGGCAAAAAGCCAAAGGTCCATTGGACAAGGAAAATCATGCTATAAAGAGGATGAACATGTGTTGCACTTATTGCCATAAGAAAGGACATATTGCTAAAAAGTGTTGGATTATGAATCCAACAATGCTTCCATGAAATTTGAAGAAAGTGGAGAAAGAAAATGGCAAGAATGGAAAGGAAGTTTCCATAAAGGATGTGTTTCAAGATGATTCACATGTTGATGTCGATGTGCAGTTAAAGGAAGTGCCTTTGATGTGGATTGGTAAGAAATGGTTAGAGTTCTTATCCAATTAAGGTTGCATGCCTTTTGATTTGATACATTTCTTTACCAATGGAATGCAATTTGCAGGATTTTACCAAAAAGGTCAATGAAAAAGTCGAGTATGAGACTCGCTTTATTGCAGCAAAATTATATTCATTTCAGCTTTGTAAGTACATTTACATATGATTGAGGATCTTGCACTTATGATTGTGCTTCAGAGAAAGTTGAAGAATGGAATACATACATGAGAATGGTATGTATGAATAGAGGAATGTTGATGACCTCATTGTATTTGAACATGTATGTGTAATTGACTTGAGGGTCGATTTTTTTGTTTAAACATGCATGAAATTTCATATTGACTTGGAAAAGTTTATTTTTTATCCAAGATTGAGAAAGGGAGATAATGATAAAATGTGTCACAAGAGGTGGAATTCCTTCTACTTTGAAAAAGAATCATCAAGTTCTTTTTGTACATGCTTGACTTAGAGAGTCAGTTGTTTGGAAAAGGCATGTTTTTATTGTCTTGTGATTTAGTCGATCATTTGTAAACAAAATGTAAGAGACATGATGATGATTTACATGATTTGAATATATGTCGTCAAGTTGTTTTTTTTGAATTATGTTGTTTTTGACAAGATGTTAGAAGAAGATTTGCAGCAGCAAAAGTCGCCATAGAAGTGGCTTGGTACAAAGTGGTTTGACTTTTTGACACAGTAAAACATACTTTCATTGGTACACATGCAAATTTCAGCTAAATATGCATATATTTGCTATGTAATCTCACATTTGTTTGAGCCACCTTGGGTCTATGATCAAGGAAGTGATGTTCAGCTACCTTCTGTAAACTTCTCAATAGAAATTCTAAATGAGTTCAAGGAAGATAGTTCTTAACAGGAGGACAAGCACATCCCTGAACGGAAGTGTTGACTACCTTCAAGTTTTGGTTCAAAGACACTAGCCATGCAAGGCAAGTGTATGGAGGCTGAAAGAAGAGGGTGTTGTACTCTCATCTACTGTACAGATTAGTATATCAGTCTTTTGGGGTCCAAAAGATTCCTAATGGGGAGGAGTGATCAGATATTGATCAAGGACCTTAGTGATAGCTCAAATTTAAAAGTGTTCGAAAGAGTGTCGAACCCAAATGACCAGATATATCTCTTATTCCTGATTTTGGCACCGTGAATGGTTCAAAAAACCGATATCGTATGAAGGAGTTATCGCAATTTGAAAAAGTCCAGTACACTGCAAATTATGGACATTTGACCAAGATTAATTTGGTTTTTGAAAATATTAAAAAGATTAATATTCCGTGAATATCCCCTTTTGGGGTAAGCGCTAAACCTTTCTGTATTGAGCACATGGGCAGTATTTAGAAAGTGGGAAATGGTATCTCGTGCAGAAAAAACCTGATAAATGGTATTTCTAAATTCTACGCGATTAACCTTAGCGGTCGACACGTAACACGAGAAAACCACTTTTATCGCGTGCTCTCGGTGTGATATCGATCGAGCAAGATTTCTCGCGAGATTACATGATAACTATTTGATTGGACAGGTCACATCGATGGTGGAGAACGTCTGAGTTAGTCGGTGAACGGACGATGTGACATCCATTAGATCGAGTGTGATAGATCGATGGTGGGGATTCTGCTATTTAAAATATTTCTGATGTATATGTGGGCCCATAACCCATAGGTACATGTGCGGATTATGTAAATATGCAACTTTTCTACATAAAAGTGGAATATTGATGTCGAATTAACCACGATTGCAATGTCTTCCCAATGGATGAAGGTTAATACAACCACTGCATTATCCCTAACTGCTGGCGATATAGTGTCCTCATGTGCGTGCCCAACAGTTACGGTAATGGCTACCTCCAATGATTTAGCTTGGTGGGGTGGCTAACTTTAGGTGGAACGCTAATTTTCAATGGAGTTAGGTGTAATTCACCAAATTTAGTGGAGTATCCCTAGGGGATATTAATCAAATGCACTTGAGGAGAAGTTTTCATCCAGGGATAGAAAGAGGGAGACAAAGTGAAACAAGAGGTTAGCTAGGCTAATTGGAGCCTTTTGAAGCCAATGGAATAGTCCAAAGAAGCTGAAGAAGTCATCTTCATGGAGATTTTCATCCAGGGAGATTTTTTTTGGAGCTCAGGGTCACCAGGAGTTGGAGGCAGTTGTAGGAGCTACCAGTGCTCGTTCTCAGAGAACCAATAGTCATTTATGACTATAATAAGCCTTCTAAATCCATTGCAGGGATTTGAAGAAGCATTTGAAGACTTCTATAGGCTGAAATGCTACAGGTAAGTTTAAGAAAGTCTAGTGCCAACCATGGAGGAAGGTCTAGTTTGGGGATGTAGTGCTCATTTTGAGAAAATGTTCAATCTAGTTTTGGTGTTTGATATGTGCTGGAGATAGGAGATGAGGTTTCAGTGACAATTAAGGAATTATGAAGGAGTTAGTGCCATAAACAAGCTCAGGCTAGCTCAGAGCATTGATTGAAGGAATCAAGTCTAAGGAATCTTATATCTGTTTGTAGAGTGATGACAACCATGACAGGGATATAGATGGTATTCTAAGCCCATTCGGTCAGTTCAGTAACCTTTGGATTTAATAGTGGAACTTGTAAAAGAAACTTTTCCATAATCCCAAATAGCCAAGTCAAGATGACAAAAGCTCAAGGAGACGTAGCCCATGATATTCGGGTGAACTCCTAGATTAAATTTGTTGTTATGTTTGGATGTTTATTTTCTGCATTATATGGCTGTTATATGTGTTTAATATCAGCAAAAACAAATGGACTTAAGGCACATAAATAGTTAAAAGAAAAAACACACCTGTTTCAAGTGTTTAATTCAGCAAATGTCATATATAAGCTAGATCATTTATTTGTTTAACAGAGTGGGAGGTTCTTGTAAGCATAACAAATTATCAGACCCCCATCTCCATATCAAAGTAACAAATTCTATAAAGTTCTTATCTACATTAAAAAAAAATGTAAGCAGTCTATCCATCTCCATTTTGCCGATGATAACAGAAAAGAGAAAATATCCAACTCAAACTAACCCTCATCAAGAGAAAAGAAAGATAGTATAATGAAATTAAGTTGGGCTATCAATAAGTTGATGCCCCAATGGTACCTTGTGTTTTCCATCCCTTACATCTTCATTACCATTGCATTACAACTTCATTACCATGCACCATTGCATTACAACTTCATTACCATGCCTTTCTTGAAAGTGGATAAATCCAAATTTAACTGTAATCATTCTCCGTAAATATGCTTAAACCTATGTTCCATAAAGTTCTTTCTCAAACCTACTATTATGTCTATCCAGTGTTTTAATTCTAAATCATTCAATTCTGAAACACCATTTAACTAATTGATTAAGCTTTTGAGTCATCATATATTTGTAACCTCTAAATTTTGAAAGATGTTGCCATTTAAAAAGAGAGTCTACCACACAATGATTTATGATTTTGTATTTGATCCTCTCTTTATATGCATCCAAAAGTATAAGTGTGAATCTCCTTTACGATATATTATTTCTCCACCTCCACAAGTCCCTTCCTACTGCTCTCAATCAAAAAACAAATTGATTTAGAATTTGAGAAAGGATGAAAATTAATTTTGGCAATAGGAAAGTATTTTTTCATTCTCAATAAATTCCATAGCAAAACCAATAATCCTAGAAAATGCAAGAACAATATGCTAAAAAAACGAAACACACAACTGAATAATAAAAATTCCCATAAAACATATGGAAATTCATGTATAAGTAATCCAATTATTAATAATGACATTAATGACCATCCATCATTTTCAAAAGGTAAATTACTGCTCTCAAATTAAAAAAAAAAAACAAATTGATTTAGAATTTGAGAAAGGATGAAAATTAATTTGGCGATAGAAAGGTATTTTTTCATTCTCAATAAATTCCGCAACAAAACCAATAATCCCAGAAATTGCAAGAACAATATCCTCAAAAAATGAAACACACAACTCAATAATAAAACTTCCCATAAAACATGTGGCAATGCATGTATAAGTAATCCAATTATTAATAATGACATTAAGGACTATCCATTATTTTCAAAAGGTAGATTACATGTTAAGCTTTCATTTTAATTTAACCACATAAGATTAATTTTTATTAATCATAGTTAATGATTTAAATAAATTTTATTTACGAGTAATATATAAATATATATATATATATAATTTTATTTTTGAAAATAATAAATTTTATTGATGAAGATTTATGGAGAAGTGTGTTGCGATCATATGTTTGTCTAACTTTTCTGGTGAATCCTTTACTTATTTTCAAGGATTTAAATTTTACAGATATGTGTGAAAAGTGATAGAACCCTATAAATAGAAAATGGTAATAAAATATAACTATAATGAGTTCACCTAAAATTATGAAAAGACATATAATCCAGAAATATTCATTAACAACAATTTATTAACTATTAAAAATCCATATTAAAATAATATTTTTTATTAATATTATTTTTTTAAAACATTTTATTGGAAAACATATTTGAAACATTTGAAGTAGTAAAGATAGAAATAATGCAACTATATATTTTACATTCCCCATTCAGTTATTTAGGTGATTCATCCTCATTCTTCATAGTGCTAAAAAAAATTATAAATATTATAATTTTAAAATACGTATCATAAAAGTTATATTTAATTATTAACCTAGATTTATTTTATTATATATATACCAAATAGCATTTATAATAAAATATTTCATAACTAAGCTTCTAGTTGATTGGATTTATAACGATGATTTAAACATAATTTTGATAGCGAATTTAGATGTCACATAATGTGCTATGTAAAAGAAAAAATTCTAAAAGCCATGACTGATATGTTTCTTTCCAAAACTTTGTAATAAATTAAAGGTTGTAGAAAAGAGAATTCATTGTTTGTTTGTCGCCATAGAAAGGGTGAATTCATTTTATAGCCATTGATTAAGAGCAACCCTGGCTTGTACGTTGTTCGAACAAGTAGAAAAACACATAATTCCTTTTAATATGTGTAGCCAATTAGCAAATTCGAATTAAAGCTGCATGAAAAAGGCATGCACAAATACTTAATTAGCTAGAAATTTTTTGATATACAAGATATTAATTAAAATTGGAATTCAGATATAATAGTTCATTATTTATAATTAAATGGTAAATAACTTTCAATATTTATGAAATTTAATTAATAATTCATAAAATAGAGTTATAATTTACATTACCTCGAAAAAAATCAAAACAAAACAAAAGAGCTATAAAAGCATAATCAATAGTTTATATAAAAACATAATCAATAGTTTATTTTTCAAAATAGGTGTATTCATTCTCTATATAATCATTAAGAACAACCTCGTATTGTACGTTATTAGAGGAAGATGAGAAACATCCTTTTTTATATGTATATCTAAGTGGTAGATATCAAGTTTTAATGAGCGAATAAACTTTTCAATTTAATAGATTAGTTAAAATATTCCAATATAAAAAGAAAATATTAATTAAATTTTGAACATATAACATATATATTTATTTAAATGTATATATTTATAAAAAATAGTAATAATATAAATATTTTTATGCATCCATATGTGAATAAGATTTTTTTTATTTAAAAAAAAATAAAAATAACTTTATTATATAACAGAATATTAAATTATATTTATTAAGTTATAACATATTATATAATATAATATTCAAATTAAAAAATATAATAATTTATTCTACTCTATTTGGATGCATTTCCTCAAATTGATTATTACATATTATATAATATAGTTTTCATATAAAGTTTATTATAATGTATTTTTTCAAGATTGAATTTATATTAATTTAAAAATATTGAATAGGAAAATGTTTTTTAAAGTTAAAGTTTTATTAATATAAAAAAGGAGTACATTTCGTGGTTTAAAAAACAAGTGGTTTGATTCTAACCAGTTGTTTTTTACTAAAATTTGCTTAAGGTGACAAAACTACAAAAGGGAAACTAGAGACATTGTACATAAATGATAGGGCCATAGGTACCAAAATACAGATAAAACATAAAAAACACTAAAGAGAATAATATTCGTCCAACGTGATGGAGGTAGGGTTGTCCAAGGTTATTCCTGAAGGAAGTGGAGGACGGAAGTCACATGAAACGTGCCCTTCAAAGTGCACTAGCCAAGTCTCCAGCTTTTCTACTTTCTCGGTTAGTTGATTTTGGCCTCACCAAACCACCACTAATCTCTCCCAGACTTGTCGTTGGAAATAGTGCATTAAGTCCAACATTGTCATCTGTTCTGCATGCTCCTCACGACAGACTCTCTTAATTGTGTCTACATTTTCCATCAAGTTAATGATAAGTGCCTGACATTTCTCTAAGCAACAACGTTGGATACCCTTGCTTTCATTCGCTTCATCTCGATCAAACCAACGATTCCCCTTGCCACGTTGAGTTCCTCCACCCCAATGACTCAACTTATAAAATTGCATACCACCACCCCTAATGGCACCTCATTTACATCCTCCAAGGCCTCCATGTCCTCCCACACTAACCCGTCATTTGTGTCTAGTGGTCTTGCCACCTCGACGAGTGGCCCCAGTGGAAATTGTTGACTCCACCACACCCACAAGGCCGAGGGTGGCCGGGGAGGGGGAACACCCACACCATGTAGGGAATTTCATAATTCACAGATATGGCAAGTGGCCATGTTCATATCCCCCACCAGAGAAACCACACACCACCGTTAGAGGAACCAAATACCACCACCCACCACATGAGAGAAACACAATACCACTACCCACTACCTGAAAAATAGTGCCACCACCAGAGAAACCAAATACTCTCACCCACCACACCAACAAAAACAATTGAAATAAAGATGAAGACAATGTAGTTAGTTCTTGAGCACAACTTCCCCCAAGGTGGCAACTAACCTCCGAATTTTCCTCGCAGAGACCACCCACCAATCTGCCAAACACCGTCATGCCAACACCGGAGGTCACGGAATTTGAAATTGAAACTAGTTTTCCACCACCACCCACGGAGTTTCCTATACTGCTAGTTCCTCCTTCCACTTCTAGCCCGAGCAAACAAGCTTACCATAACCCAAGAGGAAATGGAATGGAAGAGGTCTCATCCCGCCAGCTTCCCATATTGATGCACGCAGAAAATAAAAAAGAGGCTTTGTAACAAGGTCCATCTTGATAGGTTGTTCGAGGAAATGCCCAGGATGAGTACAAATAGACCACTCGTACCAAATAACCTCCTATGACGCTTTCGTTTCTCCCCAGAGGCCACCGAAAGGCCCAGCGCTCGTCCAGAGCGTAGATACGAATATTGGGCTCCCTCATCTTCCCACGCTTTAACCATTTTCCACCCCCAAAATCCAACATGATGTTAATACTTGCATGAGTTTCCTACCTACTGATATTACTCCTCCCATTACATGCGCTTTGGTGAACGGACCAGTGATGCAGGGGAAATCAGCTCAACAATATAATTGTATTTTAGTAAACATAAGGGTCTTGTGTTTCAAGGAAGTTGGTTTCCTAAGTATTAAATTAATGTAATTATTAAGAGTTTTGAGTGATTTTTAATGAGAGAAGCTAGAATAGGATTTAATTGAATATTGTGGTACATATTTGTAAATATTCTTGAATGTAGGAGTATATGAGAGATTTAGGATAGTTCAGAGAACTAAGGGATTTGAGAATTGATTGTAAAACTCAGATTAGGAATTAGTTCATGATTTTGTGGATTGGAGAGAATCCTTAGGGATAACGAAGAGATTTTAGGATTTTGTTGTGAAGCTTATGGATCTAAACCAGAAATTGGTTTTAGAATCACTTTGTATAAATGTAAGCCTAAAAGGCATAGACAGGAAGAGAGGTTGGATAGGTTAGCCAGTTAGAATGTGATTGTAAGCCTACGGGTAGGTTGTAAACAGAGGCCATTGACATTAGAAGATTAGGCCTGAGAGAGAAATTGTGTAAATGTTTGTTTATATATACAGAGATTGATTCCAAAACTGTATGAGTGTGCAATTCGAGTATTGAAGGATAAATTATGCATGTATTATTGATTCTATATAATATACATATGCAAGCAGAGTTTGTCAAAATACATAGAGGGAAAGAATGATATGAAAGATTATAATGGATCATTGGAATCCATCCAAAGAATCAAAGTAATGTTATGGAGTGATCGTGATTAAAGATCTCATAGAATTAAGCTCAGAAGGGAGTCACGCAATGGAATAGTGGAAGGACCATAACTCTGAAATAAACCAGAAGCACAAAGAATCCACTGAAGGAATGGTGTCAAACCGAGTGAAGAGGATAACGGAGGAATAAAGAATCGATGTAAAGGATTCATTGGATCTTTACGATCAACAGACAGGACTAAGTCGTACAAAATGGGATAATTAATATCGCATCGCCACATAATTCGGGAGTGAGTGAAGCGGCCTTAAGTGATTGTGATTTGTTATAAGCGATTTCATCATTAACCATTGGATAGGGTGTTTTGATCAACGAGAGAGAATCATCAATGAATCCTGCATCGCAATATCTCAATGGTGAGTAAATGGACCTTGGGCTTTAAGGAAGTGCGATATACGAAGTCCGATGCGATCGTGATTAGATTGCATCACAACATTCCAAGGTAGGAGTACCGTGCTCTTATCAAGTATGATATTTGACATTACGATGAGCGGTATTGATCGGGCGAGAGGATTTGCGACATGTGATATAGAGCGGACCTGATAAGGTATGAATGCGGTTTATACTATATTAAAGTCCGGTTGTGTTATTGTATTCCGAATGTGAAAGGAAAAGTCTTAAGAGTCCTGTGAAACCCCCAGAGTGTGATTATGATAAGGGAGCATCGGGTAACGTGCATAGTATAAGGAATAAGTAGAAAAAGGTTAGTATGTGCATGATTTCTGAGGATTTCTATTATAAAAGGTTTATAATAGTATTAAATTGTCGATCACTGATTAGTGTCTTAAGCCTGTGTATGACCCAAAGTTAATAAAGGTTTTATGGGGTTTGGTTATTGTGTGCGGCATAAAGATTAAGGATTAATCAAGACTTAATGAGTTAGAGTATATAAGATTCAATGAAGGGTTGATCTATGTTTAGTTTGATAAATCATTCCGTCGAGAATTAATTGAAGGGGCCTTAACCATTATAGATTGAAGATTTGACCTGGTAGGTCATATAAATTCCTGGGAAATAATGGTTTATGCATTTCAATATGCATACTATGGGTAAAAGTAGGGTTTTCCTACGTCAAAGTGGTAACAGAGCAAAGAATATTATGCGTGCAAAAGAAGGGACATAGTATTGCTGACAATTGGTGATTTCAACCAAGGTAAAACTGGGAGATTGGTAAGAGGAATATTAATCTTGTTGTTTCTGCATTGTGATAGAATGTTCAGATTTTGAGAAAAGTAGAGTAAGTGATTTATAGCCAATGAATCCATATAATTGGAATTGTGAAATGTTTGAAATTGAAATTGGGGAAGAACAGTTAAGCTCTTAGAGGCAGGTGAGTAAGAATTAAGAAGAGATTGCAGAAGCATAAAGAATCCACAACGATGTTGTGAAGAATGGAGATTCACTCGAATGTGAAGAATGGATGGATACTGCTTGTGAAATCATGTAGGTATTACTTTATTTAACTCTGATTTGGGTTTTCTTGGATAAAGAAATAGATTGAAGATTGATAGTTGCAGCCAATGAAGTATCTCAACAAAAGAAGATCAAGCCTTAAGAAGCAGTAATGAAGGAAACTGGTAAGGATTCTGAGTGGAAGAAAACTCAGTGAAGGAGAAGTTGTTGCCAATAGTTAAGCTTTGCCAAGATAAAGATAGAAGATTGAAAGAAAGAACCAGATTCTAAATCTAATTGATAGTAGTTGAATGCTGAAAGTTTGCGCAGTGGAAGCATGAGGATCTACTGAAACAAATTTGCAGAAATGGTGAGATCCTGAAGATAGGTGAAGGTATGCAAATTTTTCTAAATGATTAGTAGATATTGAATGGGTGAAATTTTAGAGTAGGTTTACAGTAGTCAAACTGTAAGAGGGATGTTTTAGAGTTCTTGAAGTTATAGAGCTTGAAGATAGAACTGAAGGCTAGTGAAAAGAACACTCCATTCAAAGTGTAGGTGAATGGGGAGACAAGATTAGACAGAGATATTGAAGGTAAGATGATATGGTTTTATTTTAATTTGATTTGAAGATTGGAAAGTTGTGATCTTTGTATGATGCAAAGGTATTGTTACAACTCCCAAAGGTAATTCCTTAGAGGATGTGGGTATAATTGCTAAGAGATAGAAGAATTTGGTAAGATTTTCGAAGTGAAAGTAAAATGTGGCAGAAACTTAAGGAATTCCAACAGGGATTGGATAAATAGGACAGTTGTGTTCTTAGAAGATGCAGATGATTTGAAGCCCAGAAGGAGTAAAGAAGAGTGCTCAAAGGAGGTTCCATATATAGATAACCAAGTGCTTGCAAAAATACCAAGTACAGAGGAGAGCCTGTTGAGGTAAGTGGCAGTGGGGAGGACTTGCTATTGTAGAGGCTTTAGTTCAACTCATAGTGAAGTGAGTGAGGAACTCATAGAGATGGAGAGGATGATGACTAGTGATAATCATAACAGAGGTTCTGAAAGAGGTCATAGTAGAGGACGAAAGGAGAAGGATGCCAAGGAAAATGGCATGAGAATGAGTGATGAAGAATATGATAAAGAATGATCGAGATAGCAGTTCAGCTTGAAGTATTAATGAAGATGTTGCAAGGAAATAAAACAGACCAGAAATATGGTTATGTCATGAGAGAGAAAGTGAAGCGGCAGAGGCTACAAGAGAAGAAGAATAAACAAGCGAATATGCAATTAATAAAGGAGATTAGGGAACTTGAACAGATTTTAGATACTAAATTGGAGACAGAGAAGTTCGAGAGAGTTGAGCTACAACAAAAGGGAGATGCTAAAGAAGATGTTGAAGTTTTGATATGTGAACCAGAACGTGGACCATTACTTTTTGAAAGTGATGAAGAGCTAGCAGAGTTGGATCATATGAATGATTCAGAGCAGCCAGAAGATTTGATGACTGAAGCATGAAATGAGACCGTAAGGACTTGTGATTTTAAAACTAATAATTTGTGTATGGTTGCAGGTTTGGAAAAAAATAAGTAGTCTTTTAAATCTTTCAAAAACATGAAAGAATACCTTCTAGAAAATGAAATTTTTGATGCAGAATATGACAAGGAGACTGGAAAAGAAACATTTTGCTACAGTGAACAAGTGCAGAGAGGCATCATTAAAATAGATGGTGTTGGAAAGAGACTTGTTGACAGCCTCCAGAGTACTTTGAGTTTGAATCAACATATTGATGTGCTAATAGAGAAGTTAAAGGAGAGATCAGAGGAACATGTTGAAAGGTTGCCAGGAGAAGAAGAAGAAGAGGTACAGAGGCCTTATATTTTCTATTTTGATAATTGTCTTATGAGGGAAAATTTTGTTGCAGAAACTACAACATATTTGGAATAGGGTGACAGCCAAATGAAAGAAGAAGAGGAAGAACATCTATTGAAGGATGTTAAGAAAGATTTAGTAGAGGAAGAAGGACCATGTGATGATGGGTCAATAGCAAATGAAGAAATGGGAGATTGTGTGAAATTTCTAAAGTTTACTCCAACTAAATCATTGAATTATATAGAGAATTAGATTTTCAAAGGAGGAAGTTGGAAGAGTAGAGGATAAATGATCAGGACAAATCGCTGATGAAGGATGAAAAAGAAGTTGTCATAAATAAAAGACAAGAAGAAGTTGACAGGTATGAGAAACAGAAGCAGAAAATTGTCTTGAATGATAATGTGGCAGCAAGTGGAAAGGTGCAAGACAATAATGAACAAGAGAGTAAGGATGTAAGGGCGGCAACAACAATGAGAGTTCAGCAATCAAGAGTTGAAGACAATTAGCAGACAGAGGATATACTAGACAGAGAGATTGAACTGATAAGAAGGTTAACGATGAAAGTGTCTTGGAAGAAGACAACTGCAAGAAAGGAAAGGAGTGACAAAAAGAAGAAGACAACAATAGATTACGAAAACATGGCAAGTGGAGCATTACAACATAAGCTATGGATACCTGGAGAGCAATAGCAGACAATAGCAGCAATAGAATAGTTGACCAGCAAAGACAGATTACAAAATAAAATCTGGGATCCAGGAGGAATTAATTATCCAGACTTATGACCAGGTGGTCATAAATTTTCTTACATAGGGAGTTTGATGCAGGAGCAATCAACACAACAATATCATTGTATTTTAGTAAACATAGGGGGTCTTATGTTTCAAGGAAGTTGGTTTCCTAAGTGTTGAATTAATGTAATTATTAAGAGTTTTGAGTGATTTTAATGAGATAAGTTAGAATAGGATTTGATTGAATATTGTGAGACATATTTTTAAATATTATCGAATGTAAGAGAATATGAGAGATTTAGGATAGTTGAGAGAACTTAGGGATTTGAGAATTGATTGTAAAACTCAGATTATGAATTAGTTCATGATTTGTGGATTTGAGAGAATCCTTAGGGATAAGGAAGAGATATTAGGATTTTGTTGAAAAGCTTATGGATCTAAACCAGGAATTGGTTTTAGAATCCTTTTGCATAAATGTAAACCTAAAAGGCATAGATAGGAAGAGAGGTTGGATAGGTTAACCAGTTGGAATGTGATTGTAACCCTATAGGAAGGTTGTAAACAGAGGACATTAACATTAGAAGATCAAGCCTAAGAGAGAAATTGTGTAAATGTTTTTCTATATATACAGAGATTGGTTCCAAAACTGTAAAAGTGTGCAATTCAAGTATTCAAGGATAAATTATAAATGTATTAGCGATGCTGTATAATATACGTATGCAGGCAGAGTTCGTTAGAATACACAAAGGGAAAGAATGATATGAAATATTATAATGGGTCATTGGAATCCATCTGAAGAATCAAAGTAATGTTGTGGAGCAATCGTGATTAAAGATCTCACAGAATTAAGCTCAGAAGGGAGTCACGTAGCGGAATAGTGGAGGGATCAGAACTCGGAAATAATACAGAACCACAAAGAAGCCACTGAAGAAATGGTGTAAAACCAAGTGAAGAGAAGAACGGAGGAATAAAGAATCGATGCACAAGAGTCATTGGATCTCCACGATCAATGGACAGGACTAAGTCGCAGAGAACGGGATAATTTATATCACATTGCCACATAATTCGGTTGTGAGTGAAGCGACCTTAAGTGATTGAGATTTGCGATAAGCGATATCATCGTAAATCGTTGGATCGAGTGTTTTGATCAATGGGAGAGAATCATTAATGAATCCCGCATCGCAATATCTCAATGGTGAGTGGATGGACCTTGGGCTTTAAGTAAGTGCAATATGTGAAGTCTGATGCGATCGGCGATTAGATCACATCGCAACATTCCAAGGTAGGAGTACCATGATCTTATCAAGTTTGATATTCGATATTGCAATGAGCGGTATTGATCGAGTGAGAGGATTTGCGACATGTAATATAAAGCGAACCCGATAAGGTATGAATGCGGTTTATACTATAATGAAGTCTGGTCATGTTATCGTATTCCAAATGTGAAAGGAGAAGTCTTAAGAGTCCCGTGAAACTCCAAGAGTGCGATTGTGATAAGGGAGCATCGGGTAATGTGCAGAGTCTGAGGAATAAGTGCAAAAAGGTAAGTCTGTGCATGGTTTCTTAGGATTTCTATTATAAAAGGTTTATAATAGTATTAAAGTGCTAATAGCTGATTAGTGGGTTGACCCTCTGTATGACCCAAAGTTAATAAAGGTTTTATGGGGTTTAGTTATTGTGAGTGACATAAATATTAAGGATTAATCAAGACTTAATGTGGTAGAGTATATAAGATTGAACAAAGGGTTGATCCGTGGTTAGTTTGATAAATCATTCTGCCGAGAATTAATAAAAGGGGCCTTAACCATTATCTATTGAATATTTGACCCGGTAGGTCATATAAATTCCTGGGGCAAAATGGTTTATGCATTTCAATATGCATATTGTGGGTAAAAGCAGGGTTTTCTTGCGTCAACCAAAAAGACCATCCCTCATTCCACTCCCCCTGTATTCACACATAAAGTTCCTCCTCCATATGTTGCAAAGACCTCACCCCATTGGGGATTGAATAGCAAGATATTAAACATAAATGAAATTTTATATAAATTAAATAAAAATGGAAGTTAAATTTTTTATTAATATTATAATTTTTTTTATATTATTGAAATTGTGAAAATACTGACTTGAAATTTCATAACTCCGTAACAAAATATAATTTTTTGTTTTTATATATATATATATATATATATATATATATATTTCAAATATTTTAATGTACATTTTTATAAATTTATTTTAACCCATTTTAATTTTTTTATTCAATTTTGAGATAAATACACTTAAATCTTATAATATAAAATGACACCAAAAAATTAAATAAGTATCGATTGCTATTCGAAATGCCAAGCCTAACGAAACCTCTTTTATTTATCTTTCCTTATATTGCATGGTCATAACAAGGACCGTGGAGAAGTAGAATGACTCAATCAAAGATAAATCCTCGTCCCCGGAATTTTGCTAAATTATAGTCCTGATGAGGAGCTTTGCGGAGATCAAAATGGTGGTAATAGGTGTAATTATTTCTATCTTTCTTCTCATTAAAATTATTCAATTAAATAAAGGTCTTATTAGGCATTATTTCATAAGGCGAGCTGCTGTGATCTGGTAAAATGATCTGTGGCACCTGCCAGCTAATTTAGTGTTCACTTGTACCTATAACAATTTCAAGGATAATATCTCGTTCTACCAAGTGGATTCTGTGACTTGTGTACCGCCAGTTCGCCCACTTAGTCACACTTAAGATCCTTATGAAATCTAGGTGAATTTTTTAGTGTGATTTTTTTCATGTATGTTTTTTTTGGGTTTGTTTTAGTTTAATTTTTTTTTTAATTTGACATGAATTTATTGAAATCACAAGTTTGATGAGTAATCTTTACAGAATCGTAGTGTCCTAAGAAGTTTTCATACTATTGAATTCATATATACATGTCTTTCATGGTGTTGGATCCATATATACAATGAAAAAAATTAGTTTAAATATCACAAGTAAAGATTTCACCTCAATTTTTTCTACTATTGAATTCATATATACATGTCTTTCATGGTGTTGGATCCATATATACAATGAAAAAAATTAGTTTAAATAACACAAGTAAAGATTTCACCTCAATTTTTTCCACTAAATTCCAACGCCAAAAAATCCAAAAAAATCACACTAAAAACAACTCCAAATCTAATCTCCACAAACAACTAGATATATTACTGCATATCAAACAGCTAAAATCTATGTATTCTTGAACCCTAATGTAAAGGTTTAAAATTGTTGATTTTATATAACTTATTTTTACACTGAAAAGTGAAACTTAAATTTTATATAATTTCCCAAATTTTGTAAAACATTGAATCCATTTAAAAGATTAATCAACGTAATCACACAGAAAATATAAAATCATGTCACCTAATTACGGTAAAAATTCACCTCAATAAAATACATCGTTAAAGCACACATGTAATCCATCGCAGTCACTCTTCAACTTTGTTATTAGTTTACAACTGCTAAAAGTCACTTTTATCAATTCAATCAAAGAATCGTGTGGCAAACTAATGCATTTCAAGTTTTGTTATCATATGACGACCGTCAAAAATGTATGAATTACGTTAAGTTGTCTACTTCCTTTAAAGCAAGCTGCAGCTAAATGACATAAAACGTAATATTGCAAAAGCGACAGTCCTCATGCATTTATGCTCTTACAGGGCTGGATTGTCAGAACCACTCTTTTTCCGTCATTTGAACAGGCATGGCAGAAATTTCTGGGCAGCAATTAATATAGTTAGAAAATAACATGCAATGGTGTTGAAATGGAAAAATGTATTTTTGTAGAAAGTCTCTTTTTTACTTATTTGTAAATTTTAGGTTAAGATTTAGTTCCTACATTAGAAGAGGTTGTTTTAACTTTTCTATTTGCTTGTAAACTATATATTCTTGATACTTAATAAGAAACATGTAGAGTTTTCTACCACAGGTAGTCTCCACGTGAAGCTCCTCACCTCTCCACGTGAAGCTCCTCACCAGCTTCTCAATTTGATGAATATAAGCTCCTCACCAGCTTCTCAATTTGATGAATATATTTTTGTCGTCCATATTTAACATGGTATCGGACCTTCACGATTGAATGAGTCAAAGCTAGAGCGCTTTGGTGATTGAGAGTGCCGAAATGGATGTATAGTGCTCTCTGGTGATCGATGAGAAGGTGAGGTGTTGAAAGGAAAAAAAAAAGTATGTAAAGTTAACCAAATCAACACACTATTTGTTTTGGACAGAAGAGTTGCTAGTGCGAATCCCGGAGAGAAAGATGAGTTGTTGGGCTTTCTCTTGGAGTGATTTCCTTCAGCGCGGATTTGGAAGCAGTCAACGAGCTTCAAGTTCGTTGGCCAACCTCATTTGTGATTGAAATCCAACCTGTGGATCTGTGGATAGTTTCCATCGAAGATCGTGGTGTTGTTGCGGAAGATTTGAAGTGGCTATGGCAATCAGAAATCGTGGGTGGTTGCCTGAACGCCGTGAATCCCATCTGCGTGAGGCGCAAGGAGCTGCATAAGGAGAAGCAACGTTTGGATCTAAGAAAGGTGAATCTGTTGCTCGTGGATTGTAGGATCAACGCAGGTTGTGGATCCCATCGTGGTGAAAGCCCATTGCCCACAGTAATATGCACAGGAGTGCTGAGTGAGATTCAACGTGCATTGGATCATTCAAACTGTGGCGTAGGAAGATCTGATTGTTGGTGATCTGTAGCTCCGGATCCGCAAGAGCTGACAAAACAACGTTGGAATTGATGAAGGTGGGGTGCGCTCATTTTTTCCACATGACGACTTGGCAGCTAGTGATCAGCCGATTGAGCCTGAGCCAATATGTCACGCCCCCCATCTACGGCCAATTTTTTTCGCCGTGCCCGGTGGGGTGCGGCACCACCGAACGCTCACTTTTAACAAGTTAACGTTTATGGGCTACGCCTTCCACATTAATAAACTTAATTCCAACTCACAATTAAGTAAAATGCTTTAACCTTTCTTCAACAATCATAACCATTCATAAACATTCATAATCCAACGTACAATTAATCGCATCAATAATAATTGCACATGAATTATATGGGAGGGGCAACTCCCGAACGAGTCCGCCCAACGTTATATTATAGAACTGCTTTCAAATAATATACAACAGTGTGCCGGGCATAACCGCGGCCAACACTTAACCGAATACAAAGATGGGCCAACGCCTTACAACTGTGCACACGCACTTATGGCGGAGTGTGCTCACCCGAGCCACAACTCCCCAATTCGATCTGCGCACTTAACCGTGCTACCCGCTACCAAACCACCGTTGATTCGATCTGCGCACAATATCGTGCCACCGTGTGCCAAACCGCAGCCAACTCGGCCTGCGCTCAACGCTGTGCCACCGTGTGTCAAACCGCACCAACTCGGCCTGCTCAAATACCGTGTAACACTCCCGCACCGCCTACACAAACAACTCGGTAAAGCCTTCGCACTATCTCTTGCTGCACATGAGATGTGCGCATTAACCTGCGCCCTTTACCTTGTGCGTATGTAGAGAGAGCGAGCTCCAAGACTTGCTTTTCTCCAAATGAACCTCAGCGTCAATTATATATACGCTTCCTTGCTCATTCATTTGAGGGGTGTCAATACTCAAGCCGACCCCCAAATCTATGCATTGAAGCCCTTAATTATCTCATGGGCAGGTCGGCCCTTGCCTAAAGGCAAGGGCGACCTACGCCCTTATAAACTTCGGACTCCCTTCGCATTATTTCGTATGTAATTGTAAGTGCTCCCCAAGATCGTCGCAGCCAGCTCGTGAGATTGTCGCACCCATCCGCCATCCTTTGTTGTTCGTTGTGTCCGCCTCACACCGCATTGCCACCTTGCTGTTGCACTTCGCTGTCCGCTCATCCGCTGTTCCGACGTCTATCGCATGGCGGGTCGCCCTACCCGGGTTGCCCACTAACCATACTTCCGCCCGCTGTAGCCACGTTCCATCGCCTTGCCGAATCCCGCCTGCGCCTTTCACACAGCCGTTCCGTGTGCCATCGCCCGGTCGTTTCGTCCTTCGGCGCGGGTCGCCCATGGGTCGCCCACCCATTGTGTGCGATGCGCCCTCGGGTCGCCCATCCAATATGTCGCCCGGTCCTTCGTTCGCCCACCCGAACTTATCTCCGTGCGTTCGTTTGCCCGGTCGGGTGACCGCACCCGTGTACCAAGCCTCTGCCTTACCGGGTGACTGCGCCCAACTGCTGTCCGCCAACCGCCCGTCGGGTCACCGTGCATGGGTCGCCCTGCCCGTTTTGCCCGCGGGTCATGTCTCTGCCGTGTGAAGTGTGGAGCGCGCCCTGCCCAAACTACCAAGGCATTACACTCTCCTCCACCTGAAGATGTTGTCGTCTCGACAACATTCCGTCTTAGTGATCCCTTCACCAAAACATCTCCATGAACCAACAAGTGTCACACATCCTAGCCACGTGCCAACACTTATCTTCACGGTTCCATGCCCAGGTCCATGGAAACCCCATCTTTCTGCAGCATGTAATGACCACCATACTTGCTCATCCAAGTTTGAGGGCTCACTGCCATGAGCAGCTTAACAATGAGCCCCATCTTCTTTGTCACCTAAGAAGATGTGGAGTGAGAAGAGCCTGGGGTCTCTCCCTCACGAATCAGTTCGATCCAACTATCAGGATCCTCAACCTCCATCCTTTGTAGATATGCTTCCCGATCTTCCTTCTGGATGTTCGTCCTCACATATAGGTCATCATCATCATCATCGTCCTCCACCAACTCTAGCCTTCTCGCCAAGTCAGAGATGCTATCTGAGAGTGCTTGGATGACCACAGATTGTTCTGTAATTTTTGCCTCCATCGTAGACAACCTCTTGTCCACTTTTACCTTGTCCTCCATCTGCATTCCCCTAACTTACGATTGGGCTTTGTTACACCAATGGTTGGAACACCAATGGGCACATCTTCCCTTCCATCGTAAATGAAGAGGTTCCTCAAATGTGGCACAACCATAGCTTCAAACTGTTTCATAAACTCCATCCCCAATACTGCCTCATAGTCATCAATCCGCACTATGGTGAAGTCCACCTTTCCGGTCCATGCACCAAGTGTAGTATCCACCTTTTCGGCCATACCAAGGATCGCCATCGGAGGAGAATTTACTGTCTTCATTTGTGCCTTAGCAGGTACAAATTTCAGCCCAAGTCTCCTTGCGGTGTCTTCACTCATGAAGTTATGTGAAGCCCCACTATCAACCATAGCGAGTGCATCAGTTTCACCGATTCTCATTTGAACATATTCTAATTTGTTTCTTTCCGGATCTTCTTCCCTGCAATCTTCATCGATAACTGCCTTTGAAGTAGCACTCGGGCCTTCTTCACTTACAGCCTCATCGTGAGGATCATTGGTAGAAGAAATTTCTATTACCAAGTTCTCTTGAACTCGTGAGGTCCCTTCCTTACTTCCTTCCTTTTGTTTCTCCCTAAGCTTGATTTCTTCCTTCAAGACTTCGAGATGTTTTTCAAGGACTAAACAATCCCTCTTTTTCTTGTTCAGCGCATGTCTTATCCTTAGTTCTTTGAATTCTGCTTCAATTAAGATTCCTTCATGTGTAAGTCGAAGGGCTTCATCCTCATCCAGGTTCGAGGTCCCTTTTTCCACCAAGGCACGGAGAGCACTTTTTGTTTCTGACAACCTCTTGCCACAATCCATGTACTCTTGCCTTAGTTTTTCCGTTTCTTCAAGTATCTCCTTTTCGAATTCTTCCATAGTCGCAAAACCCAATTGTTCCAAGAGAGACATTTTTACCGAGTCACCTGCTTTAGATCAAGCAGATTCACCTTCAATTTCAACCGAGACAACCTTGTCCAAGTTTCAATGCTTCAACCCCAGCTCTTAAACCGAGCTCTGATACCACCTGTCACGCCCCCGATCTACGGCCAATTTTTTTCGCCGTGCCCCGTGGGGTGCGGCACCACCGAACGCTCACTTTTAACAAGTTAACGTTTATGGGCTACGCCTTCCACGTTAATAAACTTAATTCCAAATCACAATTAATTAAAATGCTTTAACCTTTCTTCAACAATCATAACCATTCATAAACATTCATAATCCAACATACAATTAAATCGCATCAATAATAATTGCACATGAATTATATGGGAGGGGCAACTCCCGAACGAGTCCGCCCAACGTTATATTATAGAACTGTTTTCAAATAATATACAACAGTGTGCCGGGCATAACCGCGGCCAACACTTAACCGAATACAAAGATGGGCCAACGCCCTTACAACTGTGCACACGCACTTATGGCAGAGTGTGCTCACCCGAGCCACAGCTCCCCAACTCAACCTGCGCACTTAACCATGCTACCCGTTACCAAACCACCGTTGATTCGACCTGCGCACAATATCGTGCCACCGTGTGCCAAACCGCAGCCAACTCGGCCTGCGCACAACGCTGTGCCACCGTGTGTCAAACCGCACCAACTCGGCCTGCTCAAATACCGTGTAACACTTCCGCACCGCCTACACAAACAACTCGGTAAAGCCTTCGCACTATCTCTTGCTGCGCATGAGATGTGCGCATTAACCTGCGCCCTTTACCTTGTGCGTATGTAGAGAGAGCGAGCTCCAAGACTTGCTTGCCTCCAAATGAACCTCAGCGTCAATTATATATACGCTTCCTTGCTCATTCGTTTGAGGGGTGTCAACACTCAAGCCGACCCCCAAATCTATGCATTGAAGCCCTTAATTATCTTATGGGCAGGTCGGCCCTTGCCTAAAGGCAAGGGCGACCTACGCCCTTATAAACTTCGGACTCCCTTCGCATTATTTCGTATGTAATTGTAAGTGCTCCCCAAGATCGTCACAGCCAGCTCGTGAGATTGTCGTACCCGTTTGCCATCCTTTGTTGTTCGTTGTGTCCGCCTCATGCCGCGTTGCCACCTTGCTGTTGCACTTCGCTGTCCGCTCGTCCGCTGTTCCGACGTCCATCGCATGGCGGGTCGCCCTACCCGGGTCGCCCACTAACCATACTTCCGCCCGCTGCAGCCACGTTCCGTCGCCTTGCCGAATCCCGCCTGCGCCTTTCACACAGTCGTTCCGTGTGCCATCGCCCGGTCGTTTCGTCCTTCGGCGCGGGTCGCCCATGGGTCGCCCGCCCATTGTGTGCGGTGCGCCCTTGGGTCGCCCATCCAATATGTCACCCGGTCCTTCGTTCGCCCACCCGAACTTATCTCCGTGCGTTCGTTTGCCCGGTCGGGTGACCGCACCCGTGTACCAAGCCTCTGCCTTACTGGGTGACTGCGCCCAACCGCTGTCCGCCAACCGCCCGTCGGGTCACCGTGCATGGGTCGCCCTGCCCGTTTCGCCCGCGGGTCATGTCTCTGTCGTGTGAAGTGTGGAGCGCGCCCTGTCGAAACTGCCAGGGCGTTACACAATAGATCCCTTCATTGCTTGGTGGTAGATCTGTGGAACTCACCTCCGATCAAAACGTGGGTATAATGTAAGGGTTGTCGAAATAGTGGGTACATCACAATGTGGGGAGACAAGTTATTTGAAGGTATGGTTCTCTTTTGATAGCGATGGAGATAGCCTGCACTCAGTGGAGTGGCCTGTGTAGAGCGATGACTTGTGGAAGCTCGAAGGCCGATTAGTGGCCAAACATTGAGGAGGATTGACTCGAGTTGCAACAAGGTTCAAGTATTTTCTGATCGAGCCAGCAGGATCGGTAGGTGTTGCTACTGCTTCGTTGGCAACTTAGTAGCAATTTTTCTCCTATGGCAGCTTGGTTGCAGCAACCTTAAAGCATCTGCGTTGAGAAGAGGAGGCATCACTATCTTGGTGGATTTCAAAACGTGTGTCACTATGGAGTAAGTCTCAGATCATGCGGATCTATGGTATTGCTAATAGATAGGTGAGTTGTGGCTTCTATAGCAGAGTTTCTTTAATATTGGCCAGAGAGATAGCGAGCAGATCTGTTTTCTTTGAATTGCTCGAGGTGGTTTTTTTTTTTTGAGGTAGACCTGTAAATATGAACAATTAGATGGAAGAGGCATACCTGAACGAGAGCAATAAGATTGATGAATCCAATTATTCTAATTAGAAATTTAAGTTGCAGACCCTGCTTGAGGGGAAAAATGCATGGGAAATTGCAAGTGGTGATGAGCTAAAGCTGACCATAACTACAGGCAGAACAAAAACAACAATCCAGGATTGGGAAAATTGGAAGAATAAAGCAAAAGTGTTGTTAAAATTGTCAATGAAAGATTGTATTATCCCTCACATACGAGAATGTAAACTAGCAAATGACATCTAGATAGAACGAGGTTGCATAGACGAAGAACAAAACCCTTATGGAGTGTTCACACAACATGTTAAAAGGTAAGAACTTGTCTAATGGATTTTGGGCAATAGCAATAAATACTGTAGTATATTTGAAGAATAAGAGTCGGACAAAAAGCCTTGATTTTAAAACTCCATTTGAAGCTTTACTAGGTTTTAAGTCTGTAGTTAATCATTTAAGAGCTTTTGTCTCTAAAGCTTTTGCTCATGTCCCAAAAGAAGATAGGAAGAAACTAGATTCAAAGGCCATTAAATGCATTTTTGTTGGGTATTACACAAAGTTTAAAGCTTATAAATTGTTTAATCCATCTACTCATAAAGTGTTTGCAAGTAGAGATGTAGTATTCCATGAGCAGGTTGATGATGGAAACCCTAATAGAAGCAATGAAGAATGGTACATGCCTTTGCTGGTGGAGGATGGAAGTGATGAGAGGAACAACCATGAGCAGCAGCAATAGAAAAAGGAAAATGTGGATGGTACAGATGCAAGTAGCAAGCCAAGTCCACCAAGGGATGATCAGAACATATTTGAAACCAATACACCACTCAGGAGATCACGTAGGAAAATTTAGTTGCCAGCAAGATATAGGGATCATGCTCTTAGAACTCATATGTTAAATGTTGTTGAACCCTCTAATTATAAAGAATCAAGTCAATATAGTGAATGGAGGGAAACCATGGAAGAGGAATATGAGTTAATACTTAAAAAAAAACTTGGGATCTAGTTGAACTACCTAATGGAAAACAACCCATAGGTTGGAAATGGTTATACAAGTCTAAATTTAAAGCATATGGGAGTATAGATAAATTTAAATCTAGGCTGGTTGCAAAGGGGTACTTGTAGAAAGAAAGCATAGACTATGAGGAAACCTTTTCCCATGTAGCTAAATTAAACACAATTAGAATGTTAATTTATTTAGCTACCAAACATCATTGGATGATACATGAGCTAGATGTAAAATCTGCATTCTTAAATGGGGAATTAAAAGAAGAAGTGTATTTAATGCAACCTGAAGGGTTTTTTAAACAGGGGGACGAACATTTAGTCTATAGATTGAGGAAAGCATTTTATGGACTAAAATAGGTACGCAAGTCAGGGTATGATAAAATTGATTCATTTTCCTACAACATAGTTATAAAAGAAGCAAGAATGACCCTAATCTATGTACTGTGTTTGATGAAAAGGGACAATTTGTTTTGATTTCTTTATATGTAGATGATCTTATCATTACAAGAAATGCTAATGAACACATTAAATATAAATCAAATAGCAGATGTCATAGGTTTTTGAGATGAAAGACCTTGGAGAGTTACACAATTGTTTGGGTGTTGAAGTCTAGATGGATTCTAACCAAACTTTTCTATCTCAATGAAAGTATGTCAGGAGCTTATTGAAAAAGTTCGGAATGGATCAGTGCAAAGTTGCCTCAGTGCCTTTACAAAAGAATACCAAACTTCAGAATAATGATGGTTCTATGGAGGTCGATGCAAAACTATATAGACAGCTGGTTCAAAGTCTAATTTACTTAACCACAACTAGGCCAGGTTTGGCTTTTGCAATCACTATATTGAGCCAATTCATGTCAAAGCCTCTTGGGAATCATTGGGTTGTAGCGAAAGGCATCTTAAGGCATCTTCAAGAAACCTGAGACTTTGGTATTAAATTACTGATTCATTTGATATTAGATTGACAGTGATCTAGGTGGCTCCAAACGCACGCAGAAGTCCAAGAGGACTTAGAAATGGCCAAAAATCAAAGTGTTGAGATTGTGCTCAAACTAGATTCATGTTGAATATCTCACCATCGGGATCGCAGCGGTGCAAACGGTTCGTCAAACCGAGCTCGTATGTGAAAGATAAAACTCTTCAAAATTTAACATGACAAAGGAAAAAAAACAGAGCCCACAGTGTGCCACAAGTGGGATCAAGTTAGCAAGTGGGATCCACATGACAACCCATTAGCCATTGACACATGACACCCTTTTATTGTAACCCACATATTAACCCTACACAAAAAGACAAAAAATTATTATTAAAGTACCATAAAAAATAAGAAAATCATTTAAATATAAAAAAATGGTGAATTTAATAACCATTTAACAAAATTGAAGTCATTATATGGTTAATGTGATTCCATATAATTGAATGAAATAAAAACAAACCATCTTAAATATAATGGGTTTGTTAGAAACATGGAGGAATGAAATACAAATGGGTTTGTTAACACTCCATGAGACAACATCACACACAACATCACACGCAACCTCCAAACCAATCCAACAAACCCCCAATTAATTCACCAATGTTTAAACAATGGGGAGTTAAGGAGCGGGCTGCCCAATGCGGACCTGACCCCCACAAAAATATTACGCTGATTTTTTGGGAGGCGGGATTTGATCCCCTGACCTCCCCATAACTAATTGCCCTTTTTACCAATGGGTCAGTGGGGCATTTTTGTAAACTCCACCTAGAAATTTATATAAAACTCATTTTTCAGTGCACCCATAGGCATGGAGGAACCAGGAGTGGACACAGAAACCGAGACTATACTTTTTTAATTAATTTATTGTAGATGGAACCATGATTCTCAAGAGGGTAAAATTTTTGCAGTGTCCAAATTGGACAAACTTCATGTCGGTCTTACACCTCTCAGTGACACAAACCTGATGGCACAGTTAGTTTCCTTATCTGAGAGTTTCCTTATCTGAGCCGATTTGCAGAGGACTTGGAGGAGGGAATCTTTGAGGAATCTAAAAGATTATTTAAGCCCTAGATTTTCATTTTCTCAGAATTCAGAAATTTCAAAGTCAATTTTGCATTGTTCAATGCCACAAATCTAATGGTGCATTCATATTTTCCATTTGCTCATTTTATTTTTCGACCTCTTTTGAAAGTGGAGTGCACGTGTCAACATTCATGTGTGAGCAACCATTCTATGAGATTCGACGCCACGAGATTGATGGTACAACCAACTTTAGCAGTTTGACATCCTTTTCTTCAGATGGCCCCTGGATGTGAGGTATATGCAGTGTGTTCATGTACCTCTTTTTCTATGCATTTTGCTGCACAGGTCCTCGTTTGAAGTTTGATGCGGGATCTTGTTTCTTACTTGTTTTCATGATCCCTGCTTGATGTGATGCAGAATCATTGGTGGGATGTTTATTATCATCATGCATGAGTTTATGTCATACTGATAGGAGTCATTTTTTACTAAGAGTTCCTGTAGTGGAACATCTCTTGGAGCCACTCCTACATGAGGGCATTTTCCTTGCATGATAGCGACACCTCTTATGTACATCATCACTATTGACAGCACTTAATGCAACGGCCTACACCATCTTGACATCAGGTCCCAGAGACGTAGTCCCTCCTGGATGAACTCCCTTATCAACATCTTGTTATTTCATGCGCTAATGATTATCATGTTCCTCTTTTTTACAACATGTAGATGTATTCATTTATGTTCTTTTAAAAATGCAATTTAACACATCACGAAAGTAAAAGGTCTTGAAAGGGTCCTTTGTCACACCCAAACTTGGATCAAACAAGTTTCTTGGACTCATATTGGGCGGAAATTTGGATGACCGACGATCCATAACATGTTATGCATTCGACATTGAGTCGAGGGCCATTGCATCGAGCAACAAGAAGCATACCACTATATATTTGTCTTCAGCAGAAGAAGAGTATCAAGCGATGTGTGCAACAACGTGTGAGGCAGTTAGGTTGAGGAGACTTCTCCATGATGCGAGAGAAGAACACAAATATGCAACATTTATCAGATGTGACAACTAGACCTCAATCAAACTTGCAAATAATCTAGTGTTTCATAAAAGATAAAAGCATATTGATATACAATTTCACTTTTTTAGGGAGAAGGTTCAGTCAAAGGCAATCCATATTGAATATTGTAATACTTGTGATAATGTTGCAGATATTTTTACCAAACCTCTTGGAAAAATTAAATTTGAGTTATTTAAGGAGATGTTAGGAGTACTCGTGAACCCTTTCTCCATTAAGAGAGAGTGTTGAAATTAATGGAGAAATGTGTTCTTGGAGAAAGTCCATTTATTAGTTATGTGTGAACCTTAGATTAGGATTTAGTTCCTACATTTGAGGAGGTTGTTCTAACTCTCCTATTTTCTTGTTACTATATATTCTTGATGTTTAATGAGAAACGTGTATGCGAGAAGCAGTCTCTAGGTGAAGCTTCTCACCCATGAGATGCTCAGTTTGATAAATATATTTTGTCTTCCATTTTTAACAAATAGCATAGTTAATTCTTCATTCAATGTTTGCTTATTGTCATTGAATCACTTTATTTTTATGCATTAGACAATATAAAAATTTATTCATCGAGCAGTCTCAACGTGAAACTCCTCACCTATGAGCTGCTCAGTTTAATGAATATATTTTTGTCTTCCATTTTTAACAAATAGAACAGTTAGTTTTTCATTCAATGTTTGCTTATTGTCATTAAATCACTTTATTTTTATGGACAATATAAAAAGTTATTCATCCGATAATTGGCATGCCTTAAGGCATGGTGCTTAATATTTATCACAAAACCAAGCCTACATTTTCAAGCTTATCGTCCATCAGCTTATCACAAAACAATCGTTATTTGTTTTCATGCATATCATGTTTTATGAGAATTCCTATATGTCATTTCATTTATTTAATTTAAGTTGAACATTCAACATTAAATGTAATTTTATTTATTTAATTTAAATTGAACATTAAACATTTAAAAGAGGTAGATTTCCCTCATGAATAAAGAGAAACTACCACAAATTCTTATCTTTTTTTCCTCCTCTTTTTACTGTTGAATCAGATAAAACTCAGCAATAAACAACATTAACAATAAGAAATATTAAGTGGTTATTTCATATACCAAGGATTCGCAATAAACAGTGACTTCATTGGCCAACTTGGAACAAAATTTGTCCAGTATTTTTAACATTTACAAAGAAGTGGAGTGGGTCTTATGGGATCCACTATTTGGTCCTCCTACGAAAATAGGAAGAAGCATTATTTCACCGAAATAATGGATTTTGGTAACTTGCAAGCTAAATGGTTAGATGGTGAAATTATTTACCAATTCTTTGACAATTTGGAAACTAAATGGGTGAAAATTTGGACTATATGGCTTTCACCCATGAAAGTAAATAACAACTTTCCACCCATAAAAGTCAATAACAATAAAAGCCTTTCGTCACGGAAGAGCTCTTAAGATCCCAGTGAGGAGCCCTTCACCTTTAAGATGGATCCAAAAGGCATCAATCAATTTGTGTTGATGTGCAAGAATCATCCTAGAAGAGAGCGTGGCAGTGGGAAAAATTGTTGATGTGCAAGAATCATCCTAGAAGAGAGAGAGGGAGTGGGAAAAAATTGTTTGAGATTGCAAACATTTCGACAATCTTCCTGTAATGTGATCCAATTAGTAACAACCGGACATAGCACTTAGATTCTTCCTTGTGAAATTTACCCAATTAGCAAGAACCTGTCATAGTATTTAGATGCTTCCTTGTGAAATTTACGATTTCAAATTTATTTTCTATTTTATATATGTGACAGTGACGTTGTATAAAATACATTTATAAATAGAAAAAATGTTCTGTCAGATGCGAATCGAACGGAACAATATAATCTTGTAGCAGTTAGTATTGTAACATGACATGCAACTGGAAAACAATGGTTACATCGATTTCGAATGCTGATTGAATTATGATATTTTGAGTTTAGGATTGGTGAAAACTTGAGAGACACTTTTCATCGCATACAAAATTTAGATCATGTATAAATTTTATTTTATATAAACAAAAAATCTCAAATTTATCAAATATAAGAGTTAAAGAAACTCAACATAGCATAAAGCTAAAAGGGATTTAAAAGTAAAACGAAATATTGCGAATAATTCACGGAACATTACGGTACAGACCGTAAAATAACTTTTTACGTCGCCGATACACTATATATGTATGGAACGAAATCCCACCATAAAAGAAGGTGATGAAGATGAAAATCGTCACCGGGAACAGGGGGTTAATGCAAAATTTACTGCACGCAGTATATTTTTAATTCTAACCATGTCATGAAATAAACTATTAACATAGGAACAAAATGCGAAAGATCTGGTACAATAACTAAGAGTTAAAACCTGCATATGACATCACGTGGATTGCAATAAAGTATTAATGAGACGTATCTTACCCCTTCGTGATTCTCGGTTAACCGTTTGTATTTTTCTCGTTTAAACTTTTGAAAAGATTCTGAGAGGGAACATGAGAAATATTTATACACACTAGGTCAGGCCCTTTTAAGTAGTTTTTACATAATTTAAACTTTTCTAATATTAATAGCTGCTTTTAATGATATATATGATTTGTATGAACTTCAGAGCTCTTTTAGGATATCGATCATTTGTATGAATTTCAATTTCAGCTAGGCTTATAATATCAATTCAAACTTGGTTTTATTTTTGCAGGTAGGTTAGTCTCGCCACTACATATATAACTTTTTGTGTCTCTCTGCTCCAAAGTGTATATTTTCCATATGTTTTCTTCATTCGCAGATTCAGTTTTACTTTGGTCTTTTCCCTCAATTTATCCTAGCCTTTAATTTCGTTATCATTTGATTTGTTTTTTTCGCATATTTTTGTACCCCAATTATTGCAGATTGAACAAACAATATCTTCTTGTTATTCATCTCCACTTATATTTCCGCAATACCAAAACAACTGTGGGAGCTTCAAATTTTTTGTTCCTAATTCTCACTTAGATATGGTAAATTTTCCATTACCACTTTCATCTTTATCATACTTGAGAACTATAATCCACTCTTCTAAACAAGATAATTTAGCTTCATAATCAAATTCAACTTTCACTACCAGTTTTCAAATTTTTTGTTCCTAATTCTCACTTATGTATGGTAAATTTTCCATTACCACTTTTGTCTTTATCATACTTAAGAAGTATAATCCACTCTTCTAAACAAGATAATTTAGCTTCATAATCAAATTCAACTTTCACTACTAGTTTTCCTCAACAGAGGAAATTTTAATTTTGTCATAGTATCTTATCATATTCACGCTCTCTATCTTGTACATCATTATTCTTTTCTTCAATAATAAACATCTCTGCAATGTTCACAACAATCCATGTCTTGTTTATATTTTTCTACTTAGGCACAATCTTCCACAATGTCTCCTTGTGTTCTTGCAATGTCAATATATTCTGCAATTTTTTTAACAAGTTTCTCTATAACAACTGTAGTCTCATTATCTTATATATCTTCTTCTCCTCTAGTGGGCTCTTCCACGCCATTTTGTATTACAATGAACACTTCATTAACCATTTTAATACTTCGTAACATGACATGATAATGATTGATGTGTCTCCCCCTTTAACTATTTCCAAAATATTTCAAGTTTCATTGGATGTGGTCTTTTCTGCAATATTGGGAAGAATATTTCCATCCAAACCTTTTTGAATGAAAAACAATGTTTCTAAGTCATCCTTATGTTCACAAAAAAGGCTATCCTTTTCCTTCTTGTTCACAAAAAGCTTATCCTTTTGGTCTTGTGTCATAGGCTCATAGGCTCCTTGAATTGAGAGTTCTTCAAATCCATTTGAGGCATAATTGATCTATTTGTGTAACACCCCCAAACGTGGAAGTAAAAATTGGATTTTTTTTTTAGTATTTTACTTTTTTTTTTTTATAATTATGAAAGGAAATAGAAAAAGAATATTTACAATAGATAAATAATGAATTTATTATGTGTAATTATGAAAATGATTAAGAGTCAAAGCAGAATGAAGATTTCAAGATAATCTAAAGAAATTTTGGGGAAACAGTTGGAGGTAGTTATTATTTAGTTTCCTTTCTTCTAAGTCTTGGAGATAAAAGAGCTCCGGAGGGACAAACAGGGGGTTGGCCACCAGAGGGAGGAACCACTTGAGAGAAGAAGGATACGTGAAAAATGCAGCAGTATTTCCCAGAGCTAGTTTGGACAACTGGAAATTTCTCCAGTCAAATTAATTTCTGAAAAGTTCCATATTCGACTCGGTCCTAAGGTTTGGAAACATAACCTTGAAAGGTTATATCCAGTTGTGCCAAACAATCTCTAGGTGGAATCTTGACATAATTGCCAGTTCCATTGGAAGGGTGGATTGGTCTCATTCTCGTTGTGAACTCTTAATCATCTAAGGAATTTCATATAAGTAAATTACTTACTGGTTTTGTTGTTAGAGTAAAGATTATGATATTGAATGACACTTTGAATCTGGTTATGAATGGTTGGAATTAAAATATGGTTGCTGCTTTCTGAAAGACTTCTTGTTGGTTCTTTGTTTGAAGTTAGCTAGCAGTAAGATTGGATTGGATAGTTTACATAACAATGTTTTCCTGTGAGTATGTCATTTCCTTGTTAAGAGGAAGACTAAGGAACAAATGATGTTGATAATAAAATGAATAATTTTTGTCGTTGTTTAAAGAATAGTTGAATTAAAATAGTACTATTCCTAATAGTAACCAGGTGAATGGATTTTACTACAGTTATGAGCTTGGAGAGTGAATTTCTTTCAAGTACAAGTATTTTGTCTCTATTTACATAAAAAATCCTTGCCGGGCATACAAGAACTTTAATGCTATTACACTAAGAATGAATATAAACATGTATGATACAAGCACAATTTATCGCTACTTGAGTTCGATTTAAAACAATTAGCATAGAGAGACCTTCAAATGAACTGTGAACATAAATTATACAATTCTGTATTCCAGTTAACAAAGCTCGATTTTATGTTCAGGCCATAGTAATAGAACAATAAATTCTCCTATACAGATTTACCTCTTGGCCAGTCCCCTTAGGACACCAATGAAGTGGTTTCGGGTGGCTAAAGGTAGAACCTAAAACTCACACCTTAAAAAAAAGGAAACAATGGTATCGAGTGCAGCTTATAAGTTGTGAGAGGATTAACTAACAAAACTTGGAATTGATTCCACATTCGATTTATAGTCGAGACAAGAAATAAGAATACATATCAATTCTAGAAATTAACTTATGACTAGTAAAGTTGGAAACACTTGTCAAATGTCTCAAACTAGAGATGCAGGTACCAAGCAAGGGTTAATTGGAAGCCTTGACCTTAGTCGCAAGGGAAGTCTCACCGTCCATTTTTAATTGTGTATGAAAATGAAAAAAATAGTGCATGGGAAGCGTTTATAATTTACTGGAAAAGAAATCAACACAAGTCAGACTAGTTTCAACATAAATGTAGTTAAATGTCCATTAAACATATCAAGCAAACAATAGTGTTGACCAGAAGTATAACTTAGTTAATTAAGAGGATGATTACATATATATGATACATTTGATTACAAGCAATAATATTGTAAGAGCTTAGGATCATCACTATAAACAGTTGGGTATGGAAACCATAACTAGAGAATAAAAACCCTTAATGTAGCTCGGCCAAAGGAGAGATCAATGATTAAACCCTCATACAATATTATGAGAAGAGACCAAAAGGATAAAATAGAAAATAAATAATTAACCAAGAATTGGGTGAGAACCTGAGGGTTTTCCCGTATTCAGAGCACGAGACCGTACTCCTATGAGGAGCATCAAATAAGTCAAATTTCATCAAACAACCAAGAGCTATGTGAATGCCAACTTGCTAACGTAGAACCAACACTGCCAGAGAGATGTTAGAGTCGACGACCTTGGTGGTTGTCTTATTAACCTACAAATACATTTAAACTATAGGTTAAGTTTGATAAATATAGCTCGGCAAAGAATGGAGGAAGATGGTTATAGATATGTAAAAAACAAAAAAAGGTAAACCATTACCTGTGCCGGTGATGAGTGGAGAAATCCCATGTAGTAAAATACCGTATGTAGTATTGTAATGTGGCATCCAGGCCAAATCCAGAGTGGAACATGATTCAGAGGCTGAGATATGTCAAGATTATAGAGGTTTCACGCTCCTTCTATCAGAGAGAGGAAAACATGGAATGAGGGTTGCAGAGCTAAGTCATGCAATGAAGAGGGGGGAAATGAGCCCTGTACGCAGAAACTGATGAGCCCCAAAAATGGACAATTATTTGGGCTCATTCAACCTCCTAATTTGACTTAATCCACCATTCTCATTAGTTTATTGCATGTTTTTGATTACATTCATGTTAATAGAGTGAATTTGGTTAGTCATTATGCCAACAAGTCTAATGGGTGCTTTGTGTAGCCTTTTTGGTCAACTTGGAGACAAAATTGAAGGTCTTAATGAGCACTTGGCAGCCAAATTCGTGGGAGAACAAGGGAGAGGATTTGTAGGAAGGTGTCCCCTTCATTTATGGGCCCTTACCTTCAATTCTCCACCATCAGCTCGGAGTTCAAGGGCCACCGAATCAATCAGCACAAGGGCAGCCAAGCAAGTCAGGTAGGACTGCTGTTAACTCCAAGTTTTGGGCAGCCGAGCCCCTAAAGTTTAGGAGGACTGTTGGGTCCTCAATTTGTATAAATAATAAGGCTTAGGGCCTCATTTTGGTTAGCCAGTTAGTCATTTTGTTAGCCAGTGGATGTTAGCTAGTTAGCCAGTAGATAGTAGCTAGTGGTTAGTCATTTTGTAGCTGGTAGTTAGTCATTTCATAGTCTTGTTGTAGTCATTTTGTAGTTCGATTTTTAGGCAATAGATTAGCTTTGCTTTCAGCTCATTCTCAAGCTCTCCTTGTGGACAGTTTTGATGTAACTCTTCATTTCTTGATCAATAAAGATGAATCCAGCTTTGCACCAGCAATAAATCTCTCTTAGGAGGCTGTAGCTCTTGGGGTTGGGCCCATCTCAAGCGCCCACTGCCTCCTTTGTTTATCTTTATGTGTTTTGCTGTGTTCTTGAAATAAAATCTGCTATCTAGATTTAGATCTTTCTTTGTTATTTAGATTTCTTTTGATGGTTAAAGTAGCTCTTTATGTTTGGAATAGAGTGGTAGGATTTAGTCATGCATTCAGATCTTTTGGACTGTTCTTGCTCACGTGTTGTACATGGTTTCCTTGCAAATAAAGCTGCTGTCCATTCTTGTTACTGTTAGCTAGATCATATTAGGGTAGCATAACTAGATCTTTGTTTTCTTGCATGTCTTTGTTTGTTCAGTTTGAAAAACCACTTGCAGAGTACCTGTTATCCTTCCTTACCTGCCCATACTCTATCCAGCCTACCTGCTTCATCCTTCACTTATAAACCTTACCTTACATTTGCCTCATCCACTTACTTTGCCATGATTCTCATCTTCTTGTGCAACATCACTTCATCCATCCACGAACAAATCCAATCGCTCCTTAGCCTCATCCAGCAAGTCCTAGACCTATTCACACCCCTATTTAACCTCCATACTCATTCCTCCATCTTTTTCCCTCCATCCATGCTCCAAAATCCCATTTCGAAACATCCTGTAGAAGAATCCCAGAACATCCTGTAGAACCCCTGCAGACTTCCTGTAGAAGCTCATAAACGCGGTTCCTTGGAAGCCAAACTTTGTGCAACTCTTTGGAAGGGTGTTAGGGACCCCTTATACCCTCTCTGAACCTTCCCAACCTTTCCCAAGCATTTCTCCTCCTTGATCCACCTCTGCACAGTGAAAAGCTAGTTAAAAGCACATGCATGATAATTCTCATAACTTAATCAAAAACACAAAAATATGTTTTCTTCAGATAGAGGTAGTCTAGACACACGTATTTTACCTTCATAGAAGTAATGGCATCTCTTTCAGTAGTTTTCATGCTCTCCTTTGCATAAGTAGGACTAACTGGTAGAATTAGGGTTTGCTAGGGTTTGCGTTTCTTTTTTGCTTTCAGTTTCTTTTTGCAATTAGATTAGCTTCCTTCGAGTTAGCTTTCATCCATCAATTAAAAAGCTTCTTCTAAGAGCTCATAGAAGTTGGCTTAAGCTCCTAGTGGACTTGTGCCAGCTGACCAAGTGACAGCTGCGGCAAGAGCTAGTACTTGTGCATACAGCACTGTCGCTTCCAAGTTTGTTACGAACTACTGGGTTGATAAAATTAAATAAGGGAGTTCCAGAAGTTGTAGCATTATTGCTACAATACTGGAGCCCACCAGAAACCCAACAAGCAACTATCTTAACCATTTCACAAATGATCCCAGCAGTCAGATGAATGTTAAACAAGACCATCACTAGATCACTTTCGTGTGGCGTTAGGAAGGGTGCACACCTGGAGGTGAGCCTCGAAGTGTGAGGACCACCCAACATTAGTTACAAGCTTAGTATTGTGATTAATGTTGGACTGTAAATGTGATCAAACACACACCTAACCTTATGTGCACAAACCTTATCTGTTGCGGAATGTATTAAAGCCCACGCATAACCTTGGATAATGTGTTATCTAAACTCTATAGTGGGAGGTGTAACGTTTCATGTCAACTGTGTCAAATTAAACCATTCTGTGACGATCAAAATACATAGCCACTAATTGGTTAGTAAAGTACAGTCGCTCCAGATAAAAATAAATATTTCCTTTTTCTATTGATTTAAGTTAATTTATATGTGAAAAATGGTATTAGAGCACTCAGGTTGCTACATTGAGGCCTGAATGGATGATTATTGAATAATAAAAATAATTATGATACACATAGAAAGAAAGTTGAAGCAGCAAGAGATGAGGAACAGGATCTTCCCCCTTCGAAGGGACAGTCGGACACAACCTAGAGGTGTGGGTATCGTTGGGTGAGACAAATCAAAACAAAAATGCTGCATTACTGGAAACAGTCCAACAACTACGAGTGGAGATGTTGAACTTACGAGCAGAAAATGAAAGATGATGATGGGAGCAGGAAAATATTATGAAGAGTCTGTCAGAAATGAAGAATCAAAGAAATCCTAATCCCAGTCAAGATGAATAAAATAGAACAGATTCACATAGACAACAAGAGGAACATCCAGAGTCTGAGGGAGGGTGAACTGGATATGAAGAAGAATCTAATAATGTTTCTGATAAGAAAGAATTTAAGAGACAAAAAACTGAACTTCAAGGGGAATTTAAAAATATCAAGACACCAATATACAATGGAGAGGCTGAGGAAGTGGTAGAGGCTTGGTTAATCAACATGAACAAATACTTTCAAATATACGGCTATGATTATAATTTGAAGGCAATGTTAGCAATATACCAGTTGCAGGGTAAGGCCACTTTGTGTTGGGAACAAATTAAAAGAATCAGGGAAATTGATGAACATGAAGTCACGTGGGAGAAATTCGAGAAGAATTTTAAGGACAAGTATCTAACTGAGCAATTCTATGATGATAAGGAAAAAGAGGTTCATGACCTGAAACTGGGACAACAATATATGGATGAATTCATAGATAAGTTTACCTCCCTATTGAGATATTTCCCTTACATTCGGGAAGAGAAGGATAAAGTCTAGTGCTTATTCATCCATTTATCGATTTATATGAAGGAGAAGTTGGAATTTGAAAATCCTAAGATGATGGATGAAGTGGTTCGGAAGGATCGAATCTAGTATCAATAGATGAAGCAAAAAGGTAAGGGCACCAAAAATTGGACAAATAAGAAAGGGCAAAGAAATTTCTCAACCAGCAAGAGCATGAAAAATACTAGTACCAGATATCCAGGTCAGAAAGGATCAAGTGGACCTGTAAATAGGAATCAACAAAGGTATAGACCTCAAAGTGAAGTGAAACAAAGCGAAGCATCTAGTAAGCTGGAAACTAATCAGGTTCCTAAACCTCCTTTGTAATGTTGGGGTTGTGGGGAACCCCATTACTACAAAAATTGTCCCCATTGAGGGAGACCTGAACCAGTTTCAGATGTTCAAGATGCTTCGACTATTGGAGATTTGGCAAGGAACATACAAAGGATTAATGCATCATTGGAGGATCGGCAAGCAGAATATCAACCATTGATGGTTTAAATGGAAGGTAAAATATCCAACCACCTTATTTCCATTCTGATAGATCCAGGTGCAAGCTTAAGCTATGTTATTCCAAGAGTAGTTGATTTATGTCATTTGACAAGTATAAAGTTTAGAAATCCTTGGCTGGTATAGTTAGTGAGAGGAGCTAAGAGAAGAGTTAATGCATAGGTAGATTATTGTGTAATTAAATTAGCTAGACAATGGGTTAAAACCAATTTAAATGTGCTACCATTAGGTTCCTATGATGTATTGATAGGTATGGACTAGCTGGAGTAGCATTGGACCATCGTAGAATGTAAGGACAAGACAATTAATTTCCTATATGATAATGGCAGCAAAGTAGAAATTCAGGGTATCAGAAGAGAACTTAATTTGCGACCCATTACATCTCATCAATTAGGGAAAAGTATCCGTAATGATTGTAAAATTTATACAGTCCATGTAAGATATGTTAGCCTCCTATTGCGACAGGTGTTCATTTTTCATGATTGACATTTTACGTGCCAAATATGTCATACCTTGCATGCTGCAATGTTCCATATTTCGAGAAGAAACCAAAGAAGAAGCCATGAAGTGTGCTAGTCCAAATGCCACTGTTGCATTCCAATTTTGATGACTTAACCATTTTAAAAAAGAATGTTCTATAAAAGGGAGGGCCAAACAACTTAACCTTGGTCTACCTAGGTTTCAATTTCCTGTTTTAGAATATAGAGAATGATATCTGTCCAAACAGCTTAATCTTGGCAGATTTGTAGATAGGTAGAGAATCAAAGGAGCCCAACTGCTTAATCTGGGCCCTTGGCAGAAATAAGTGTAGATTTAGATAGGAAGGCAATCAAAAGAAAAAATTGTAAAGCTGGGTCTGCAAGTCTAAGTGCACCCAAACCAAAGAGAAGAAAAAATGTTAGGAAAGTAGGCTGGGTAGGTAGTTTGTGAGGTTGCAGAATGATGATTCATGATCAATTTTGTGTTTCTAAGTGTTATATCTTTTCAGATCACAGTCATGATGCAGTTTTTCATCTGGAGGAACTCAAACTGGACATAACTAACTCCCCTTTCTTCTTATTCCCCAAATCACTCACTAATTTTCCCAAAGAGGTCAAGATCTGCTTGAGCCTCTTAGTCTCATCATGTTCCATAACATTGGCCTTGGTGAAGATCTGCCTCACTCAAGGATTTCCATTCTTCTGTTACAAAGTTCTATTCCCCCAAAATAGCCTAAGGTTCCTTACCTTAGCGCTTTCTCATCATCTTCATATTAACTACTGACTCTATTATGTAAATCCCCATATGTTTTCCCCTTCCCCTACTAAATCTATGTTAATAACTCCCCTATGTACATATCCCACCTTGTAGCACTATAGCTATGTATTTTTTTTCAGTCCTGGGACATAGTAGTCCACCTGGGACCATTATGAACCCATCCGTGTCATGAAACTAGGATTGGTCTAAACCTCTAGTTAGACCAACAACCTTTACCCACCTCGCTGTCCTCAAAACCCTGTAACTTTACCCCTCCGCAATCATTTGCACAAAGATAATGTCTAAAGGTTTTAATAAAACCTTTAGCTTTGGTTCACCCCACTTGTACAAACCCATAAAACCCACGAAACCAAAGTTTAACCCTCCCCGCGACATTTATGAAGATCTGAATATTTGCGTAGATCCCCCATATAAACCTGCCGCCAGCTCTGTCTCCCGTCAACCCTTTGATCCGCCACTCCCACATCCGACGACTCTCAGCGATTTCAGAGCCATCCTGTCGCCCGACCTTTAGCGCCCGATGGCTTGGCAGTTTTTTCGTCGTACAGAAGGACCCGCGTCCGCCTATGATTGCACCGGAGCTGCTCTGATAGTTACCGCCCTCGTACAGGAGGCGGTCTGATGAAAACCACAAACCACCTTCTGTCCCTCCCCCTGACGACTGCACCAAGACACTACCACGTCATCTGCACACGTCGGCCTCCTGCCGAGTCACCCTTGCCATGTCGCTTCCACCGTGTCCCTGCCACGTCATCCACCGTACATGTTGACGTCACCCTGCTGACATCATCCTGCCACATCATCCACCATACCATGGTCCCACCCGCTGACGTCATGCTGACGTCATCATTAGTTTTTGGCGCAAGAGGCGAAAATCGTGATTAGGAAGCTCGGATTCAAATTCTGAGGCAGTTTTTCATGCGCGATTAGCGCCTAGTGCTAATCGCGCATGGCTATGGGAAATGGGCCGAAGTGGAAAGCCCCTCATTGTGCAACCCCCAACAAGCCTGAAAGGCGCCGAATGACCCGTTTTTCTTCGCGAGGCATGCAGAAAGGATCAAAAGACAGTTCTAAGGGAAAAATAGGGCCGAACAACAGCCATTAAATTTTGATTTGACCCACAGCGAAGGAGAGAACCGGCCCGATTCATTTGCCAAAGAGTATCAGAGGAAAGATGAAGTGGCAAAGAGTATCAGTTAAATTTTTAATGGAAATCTTCAGTTCCCAAAGCAGGTCAACATCGAATGGCCTCCAGCAAAGTCAAATCAAATGGTGTAAGCCCATCCCAGCTCTCAAATCACAGTTAAAGCACTTAAAGCCACCGAACTACAATGGAGCAGAAGTCCATGCGCAGTTATTGCAGAAGCATTGCACCAAGCCACCAAGGACAACACGTTAATTCAGTTTTGATATGGCTGCCCTCAGTACAACCCATAGATATTTTCTTGCATTTATTCCTGATAGGTTTAGGTTAAAGTAATCTTTTACTTTCAGACCTGTTTAGGTCAAAGCTGCAATAAACAATTTTGGAGAATTTTTCTATATATACCACCCTATGTATTGTTTTAAGGGTTGGTCGATTGATAATTTTCACTAGAGACTCGCACTGTATACGTGATATATTTCACTTGATCAAAGATTGCTCAAGAGATTGGAGGAATGACTGTTTGCTTTGTGTCTAATGATCTGAGGAAGTGAATGTGGAATTCTTATGCTGCAACATGACTCAATAAGTGCTTCTTACCTCTGTTTTCATCGTTTCACCATCTAAATAGTAGAAAGAAAGATTAGCTTAGAACTTGTTTAACTGCACTCTAGGCTCAATTTCTGTTGTTTCTTTATGTTTCTTCATCTGAACTGAACTAGACATGAATATGAATTCCCTGTGGCTCATATTTACTCTAATTCACATGTGCTTGACAGTTATCTAGGGATTCTTTACTGCCCCTAGATAGAACTCATTCCCCCTTTCTCTGCTAAGCTGAATGAGAGATTCTTAATTGCCTCTCTTTCCTTGGCATTCTTTCCATCCTTTAAACCTGAAAAATTGCTCCATGTGCAGCTACCTTGCTCCTTATTCCTCTTGTGACCAAGAAAACACACCAGCAGTCCTACTCCTTGACTCCATGCCCAATGGTTTGAAACTTTCACACTATACATGCCTCTTTACCTGAAAACATCAATCTTCCCACCAAAACACAAACAAACACCCTGAACTCAATAACTAGCCTAAAATCCCCCTCAACAAAGCTAAACCATAAAGAGAGATCCCTCTCTGACTGCAGGTGGTCTAGAATCTGTAGTCCAAAGTTGGTATGTGGTTACCTCGGCCGTATCCCTTTACTCCAACCTGAGGGACAACCTGAGTGATAACATAATGGCGACTCCACTGGGGATCTCCTCAGTTAAATTCACGAAACAGGTTGGAAGAATCCACTAAGAAATCAATTTTCTAATTGCTGTATATTCCTTAAAACTACAGATGAAGCCTGAATGTCAGCCAGGTAGCCTTTGAAACTGTCTTTGCTTTGCATTGACAGAAGTAAACAAAAGCTGCTTCAGTCAATCTTCATGCTAGTTTTAAGCTATAGATAGCGGTTCCAAAATTTGATCAGTTCCTTGCTAATTCTAAAAACATTCCCAGAAAAATACCAAAACAGTTCGGAAGCTGGCTCCCAAGAAGAATCCACGATATACAAGGTCAAATCCCGACCCAAATCCCCCAGCTGCTTTTGAAAATCCGAACTTAATCCCAAAGATCCTTAGGAAGCTAGAGCAAAGAGAAGATTTTGCTGAGTTGAGTCCTGAAGCAGCTCTCCCAAGCTATGTTCCAACTCCTATGAAGGTTTTATTTCGTTCGACCCCTACTTCCCCTTGTTCATCATCCACATCTCAAAGCACTCCATCCACATCTCCATTCACTGCACATACTACAACTACCACTATTGTTGTTCCAGTTACTTCTGTTATCCCTGTTATCCCTATTGTTCCATTTATCCCAATTGTCCCACTTATCCCTGCCAATATGGCTAATAGATATGCACCCCTGCAATTGCCTGCTAATCCTGGGGCTTTACCTCAGGAGTACCAATCTAAAATTACCTATTTTGACAGTACCGGTCCTTTCACAGCCCTTCAACATACCAAAAAGATGCAAGACTATTTTGAAAACTACAAGATAGACGATGATAGCGTGAGAATGAGAATTTTTGTTCAAAGTTTAACCGGTGATGTAAGAACTTGGTTTAGATCACTTGTTGCAAATTCCATAACTACCCCGGATGAGCTTTACCAATCCTTTACCAACAGATGGGAGAAAAAGAAAGACCCCTTGCACATACTAGCTGAATATGATACAATTAAAAGAGGTCCTCAAGAGACTGTTTTGGAGTACTGTGCAAGATTCAATAATGTCTATAATGCAATACCACAGAACTTAAGACCCCCACCTGACCTTGCCTTGTATAAATTCCCTGATGGATTCGACCCGGATATGGCATACCAGTTAAAAGAAAGAGCTCCTCAGACCCTTGCAGACATGCAAAATGTTGCTGTCAGCATAGAGGCCAACCTAATTGCCAAAAGAAACAGAGCTAGAATGGAAAGAAGAACCACCTTTAAGGAAGAACCCTCAGCCTTAGAACAAAAGCTTGATGCTATTATCAGTGGCATGCAAAGGCTGGGAGACAGAGTAGAAAGTGTTGAGAGGAGATCATCATGGGAAGGACAACAATCCAATACCATAAGGAACCCAAATTTTAGGAAAACGCAGAACACAAATGCTGGTAGGTCAAGCCCAGATCATGACATAAGACCCCCTTTCCAAGAAAACTATGCTGAGGCATCCACCTCTAGTGAACCCATAGAAGACACTCACATGAATCTGATGGATCTAAAGGGTGAGCATCAAACTTTTCTGAGCCAAGAAGACCAAGATAAGCATAACTTCAGTCAATTTCAGACTAAGTCGGGTGAGTCTTCTGATTTTAAACAGGGTTATGATACTGTTGTGCATGAAGTACACAAACAATATAAACTGAGAACTAGGACCATTGACATTTCTGAACCTAGCAAAACAAAGGATGGCAAACAGCCCAACAAGATTAAGAGCAAGGCTGTCATAACTGAACCTGTTGATACAAATGTCCCAAACCCGCATCAAGTGACTGTAGAACACATAATAGAAGCGCAACCTTCTGTAGATCAGCTTTTGCCACCTTCTTCCTCTGAGAAAAACTCAAACAACGTTCCAAAAAGCCCTCCTGAAGTTGAAAAACCGCAAGCAATCAATTCCCATAACGCTGATAAACAAGAGCAAACAACAGATAATTCAAATGAAACAGAAAAAAATGCCATTATCAACACCAAGACTCCATTGGAAAAGCCATTTAATTTAGAGGCAGAAATAGCTAAGTTAAAGATATCCATCCCCCTCTCAGAACTTGCCAAGCACAATGTATATAGGCAACAAATTCAAAGATCACTTCAAATACCAGAGAATAAGGATCATGTAAATGTTCTGGATGATACCCCTGAACTGTTGTTTGGCCCAGAAGTTAATGGAAAATCAACATATGGACTTATTCCACCCTTTTATGTCAGTTTGCATATACATGACAAAGTTTTGCACAATGTTATGTTTGATGCAAGAGCATCACACAATCTGATGCCCAAAGTAGTTATGGAAAAGCTGAACCTTGATATTACAAGACCCTACAAAGATTTGTACTCATTTGACTCAAGTCAAGTCAAGTGTTTAGGCCTCATTAAAGACTTGTGTGTCTCCTTAGTTCAATATCCCAACAAGACCATCCTCATGGATGTGGTGGTGGCTGACATCCCACCAAAGTATGGTATGCTCCTATCAAGATCATGGGGAGCAAAGCTCCAAGGATCCCTTCAACTAGATCTCTCCTATGCTACTATTTCTGTCTTTGGGCAACCAAAGAGACTGTACATAGAAACGCTTATGTAGTATGTGGTAAGTAGTGAGAGCAGGCCTGAAAATTTTCCTATTTATTCAATCCATTCTGATATGGATTCCTTTATTTTGTTTAATGATGATACAAATTCTCCAACTGATGATGAGCCTTTGGCTCTAGAACAACAAGCACACATCAATGAAGAATCGGTTGTACATACCCATGAGACTGTCACAATAATTAATGCAACCAGCATGCTAGAAGAACCTCCCCAAACAGAAATTTCAAATCTGTCCACTACAAGAATGACTGAAACTCTCAGTACTAAACACAAGCAAGAAATCATATAAAAACTGTGTTTCATGGATACCTGAAAGCGTTGTTGGAGTTTTGATTGAGTGCATATATGGTAGGTCCCTATAATACTAGTGATTCCCCCATTACTATTGTAGTTGTATCCCTTATTAATATTGTTGTGCCCCCATTGTCCCCATATTATTATTACTGTGCCCCATAGAATCCCTCTATTGTTATTTTTGTGCCTTTATATTATTATTGTTAGGTTGGCTTGGCTATATTGTGACCCCTTCAACTCCTATATATAGAAAGGAGTTTTTGTCATTTGTATCATCCAAGAATTGTTCATTTGTGTAATGTAAAGGAGGTTGGCCCCTTGAAGACGTTGAATTGTAAGGTGTTAATCTAGCTTTTCTATATTTTTGTGAGCTGGTTTCATAACATTTGGTATCAGAGCTTTGGATTCTAGGGCTTTGCTACTCCAAATAGGTCATCGTGGAATTTGTGCTATAAATTTTTCTATGATGTTTCAAATGGTGCAAAAAAACCCCACTTGGGCTGAAATCTTTCTGAACCTCGGGTCTGAATTTCAGAGCTTTTCGCGCTATATTTGCAGAGATATGATCTGAGGAAGTTGGCCTTTTTGCAGACTCCTGAATTACATTCCAAACAGGTGACCTGGGGAAAATCCTCATAAATTTTGTTTTGAGAATTATATTAAAATTTCGTAAGAAGTTACAAAAAGAAGACAAATTTTAGTTTCCTGTGTATATTTTTTAGATCCGAAGGTCAAAACAGTGACACGTGTCACTTCATACAAGCTTGCTCTTCTGAAAAGGTATATAATCAGGTCATCTTGGGAGATTGTGCATAACTCTTTCTTAGAGAATCTAAATTTGATCAAACTAGTGGCATTAGAAAAAGGATGTAGAGGGCTACTGTAGGTCGCAATTTCAGAACTAGATGATGCGAAACTACAGAGATATATCAGATTCAATATCGAGCTCCTACAAAGGGAAAAAAGGTGTGTAGTTTTTTTTTTTTTGCATAAGCTTGGTTTGAAAAATTAGTTTGAAGGAATTCAAAGGGCATAGTAAAGCATTATTATCGGTAACTGATGACCCAAGGAGAGAAAATGCAAACACCTAATAAGAAACCTGAAAGCTCTAACATGACTCGTGAAGAAGAGGAAGAAATGCAACATGATATATCAAAATTACAAAGCCAAGTGCAACAAATGTCACTCGCACAAAAAGTAACAGAATCTAAGATGGATGGTTTAAAGAAATATGCAGAAGCTAAGATGTATGGCGTGGAAGCTAAGATGAATGATGTGGAATCTAAGATGGACGATTTGAAGATAGATTTGAAGACAGGCATGGAATATTTGAAGATAGATTTGGTAAAGTTTCTACAAGAAATTCTTGCTAATGGTGAAATGGTAGTAAAGGAAACACATGATGAGAAAAAAATAAATGTTAATCATGATTTCATAGACTCTAACATTGGATCTAAGAGCCACCATATTCCAAAAATCGATATCAGGAAGTTTGACGTCAAGGATCCCGCAACATGGATACTATAGATAGAGAAATTTTTTGATCTCCATAATGTGCAAAACATAGAAAAGGTACGTATTGCAACTTTATATTTGGAACCAAATCAGTTTGTATGGTATAGATGGCTTTTTTCTCGTAAACAAATTTTCCGTTGGGCAATTTTTACGGAAGAAATGACAACACATTATCAGGATACAAAAAGCAACATCTTTTTTAGCCAATTGATAAGTCTTAAACAAAAGGGTTCAATGATGGAGCACATTGAGGACTTCCGAAAATTAAACATAAGGGTAAAAGATATTCCAAAGGAGCATAGGATTGATGTGTTCATAGGGACTTTAAAGGATAATAACCAACATGAGGTTTGCCTTTGGGACCCTGATTCATTGGAGAAGGCATTCAGGTTAGCAAGAAAAATGGAAAGAAAAATTATGGCAACCAGGAAGCCTACCACTCGTAATTATAAAGATGGAAGTGTTGTTGCCCCTAGCCTTCCACAACCTATAAGGTTGACACCACAACAATTGGGAGGAAAAAGAGCAAAAGGGATTTGTTACAGTTGTAATAGCAAATACACTAAAGGTCATAAGTGTGCTGAGAAGAAATTATTTTACATAGATTGTGAAGAGGAGGAAGAAAAGGAACAAGAAATGTCAAAAGAAGAGGATATACTCCAGGAAAAACACTAGATAAAGAAATAAATGAATATGACCATATCTTGTAATGAATTGGTTGGAATTACCACTCCTCAAACTATCAAGATAGAAGGACATATCAGGAAGAAAAAGGTAATAGTGTTTATTGATTCACGAAGTACCCACAATTTTATTCATTGTAAGATAGAAAAAGAATTGAATTCCTTCCTCTATCTAGCACCAGAGTGTCAAGTGATGGTTGCAAGGGGAGGAACCATAAATTGCTCTAGAAAGTGCCATAATATCAAGTTATCCATGGGAGAATATGTATTGAATAGCCCAATTCTTTCCATTCCAATGGGAGGTGTTGATGTTGTACTAGGAGTCCAATGGCTACAATCCTTGGGTCCAATAGCTTTTAAGTTTCAAGAACTTTTCATGAAATTTTCTACAGAAGGAGAGGAAGTTGAATTAAGGGGTATTGCAGGGAAACTAAGAAAGATAATCAACTCTAACGGTATGACAAAGCTTCTGAAAAAGGAACAACGTGGTGTAATTGCACAATTATGTTCACTAGATGTTTCCACATTGAAATCATCTATTTCTTCAAATCTCCAGAAAATCTTGGACAATCATTCTAAGATATTTGAGACTCCCAAAGGTCTCCCACCTATTTGTGATCATGATCATGCTATTCATTTGATTCCAGGAAGTGTTCCTCCAAACATCAGGCCGTACAGATATCCCTATGCCCAAAATAGTGAAATTGAATGTATGGTTGCAAAAATGCTAGAGGGTGGTATAATTCAACCTAGTCAAAGTTCTTTCTCTGCTCCAGTAGTATTGGTGCCCAAGACGGATGGATCATGGCGCATGTGTCTAGATTATAGGTAGCTCAACAAGCTCACTATTAAAGATAAGTTTCCCATTCCTGTCATTGATGAATTATTGGGTGAAATGCATGGATCAATTTACTTCACCAAGTTGGATCTTCATTTAGGATATCATCAAATCAGAATGAAGACTAAAGACATTCCAAAAACAACATTTAGAACTCATTAGGGTCATTATGAATTTTTGGTCATGCCTTTTGTCCTTACCAATGCACCTTCTACATTTAAAGGTTCGATGAATTCCATTTTCAAACCCTTCCTTACAAAATTTGTGTTAGTATTTTTTGATGATATACTAATCTACAACAAGTCTTGGAAGGATCATGTTGAACATGTTGACACGGTGCTACAAGTATTGGCGGAGAAACAATTATATGCAAAAAGATCCAAATGTTTCTTTGGAGTACAAGAGGTGAAATATCTAGGTCATATTGTATCTCATAAAGGAGTTAAGGTAGACCCTAGCAAAATTAAAGCCATTAGGGAATGGAAAATCCCCACATCCATAAAGCATATGCGAGGATTTCTCAGGTTGATAGGGTATTGTCACAATTTTGTTAAAAATTATGGGAGAATAGCAACACCTCTAACAACATTATTGAAGAAAGATGCATTTTCATGGACTCTAGAAGCAACAAAGGCCTTCGAACATCTTAAAGAGGTAATGTGCCAAGCACTGGTCTTAGCTACACCAGACTTCACAAAAACCTTTATTGTCGAATGTGATGCTTCAGGAAATGGAATTGGTGTTGTTTTAATGCAAGATGAAAGGCCCATTGCTTTTGAAAGTCGTCCAATCAAGGGAAAGTATTTACATAAAGCTATTTATGAGAAGGAAATGTTGGGAATACTACATGCACTTAAGAAATGGTGACCCTAACTAATGGGAAGACACTTCAAGGTAAAAACAGATCATGATAGCCTTAAATACTTTTTATAACAAAGATTATCCTCTGAAGAGCAACAAAAACGGGTCACAAAGATGTTGGGTTATGACTTTGAAATCATCTACAAAAAAGGGAAGAAAAATGTTGTGGCAGATGCACTCTCAAGAAAGGATGAGGATGTGGAAGCATTGTTCTGTGCCATTTCTATTATCCAAACCAAATTGGATAAACTAAGCAAGGGAGGAATGGAAGAAAGATGAAGAAGTGTGGGCACTTATTCGAAAGTTACAACAAGATACCAGTACATCTGATACATTTAGCTGGAAAAATGATTCGTTATGGTACAAAGATCACTTATACCTCTGTAAGAATTCCCAACTCAAACAAAAGATTCTTATGGAATTGCACACTTCTCGCTTAGGAGGGCACTCAGGATTTTTAAGAACTTACCACAGGGTTAAGAAGGAATTTTTTTGAGATGGCCTTAAATCAGATATTCATAAGTTTGTGGCAGAATGTCTAGTTTTCCAACAAAATAATGTTGAAACAATTAAGACCCCATGTCTATTAAAACCTTTATCCATTCCAAGCCAATGTTGGGCGGAGGTTTCAATGGATTTTATCATAGGTTTACCCAAGTCTGAGGGAAAGAGTGTCATCATGGTGGTAGTTGATAGACTTACGAAGTATGCACACTTTTGTGCATTGTCACATCCATTTAAAGCCAGTACAATTTCTACTGCGTTTATGGAAACAATTCAAAAGATACATGGAAACCCAAAGATTATTGCAAGTGACAGAGATCCCATTTTCACTGGGAATTTTTGGACAAAATTATTTTCTTGTCTTGGTACTCAGTTAGCTCATAGCTCATCTTATCATCCTCAATCTGATGGGCAAACTGAGATAGTAAACAAATGTTTGGAAGGATATATTCATTGCTTTGTATCTGATAAATAGACATAATGGGTCAAATGGTTGCCTCTAGCTGAATGGTGGTATAACACTTCCTTCCATACTGCAACAAAAATGACCCCATTCATGGCACTTTATGGATATCAACCACCATCCATCACATCATATTTAAGATAAAATTCTAAGGTTCAAGTAGTGGAACATCACATCAAGAATCAACAACAAGTTCTCCAACTCTTAAAGGATAACCTCGTGTTGGCATAGAATAAAATGAAACAATAGGTAGATCAACAACGCAGCAAAAGAAGTTTTGATGTAGATGACTGGGTATTCCTACGGCTACAACCATATAAACAAATGTCCCTCAAGCAAGCTAAGAAGGGTAGTAAATTACCACCAAAGTATTATGGTCCGTATAAGGTGTTTCAAAAGATTGGTACTATGGCATACAAATTGGAGCTTCCTGCAGCTTCTCGAGTGCACCCAGTTTTCCATGTTTCATGTTTAAAGAAGGTTATAGGCGACAAGCCCCCAGTTCAAACAATATTTCCAAAACTTGATGAGGAAGGAAAGATTATATTGGAACTGAAAGAAGTCACATAAACAAGAACTCAACAACTATGAAATCGATCAATTTTGGAGTATCTCATCAAGTGGAAGAACTTATCCGCTGAATATTCCACATGGGAGGATGAGAATTTTATACATAAGCATCTAGAACTACTCAATCATTGAGGACAACACTTTTTTGAAGGAGAGGGGCACGTTAGGTCCCTATAATACTAGTGATTCCCCCATTACTATTGTAGTTGTATCCCTTATTAATATTGTTGTGCCCCCATTCTCCCCATATTGTTATTACTGTGCCCCATAGAATCCCTCTATTGTTATTTTTGTGCCTTTGTATTATTATTGTTAGGTCGGCTTGGCTATATTGTGACCCCTTGGACTCCTATATATAGAAAGGAGGTTTTGTCATTTGTATCATCCAAGAATTATTCATTTGTGTAATGTAAAGGAGGTTTCCCCCTCGAAAATGTTGAATTGTAAGGTGTTCATCTATCTTTTCTATATTTTTGTGAGATGGTTTCATAACAATATAACTGAGACCTTTGCAGAGGGCCCCTGCGCTGTTTAAGGTTACATTTTTTTTTTGTCTTTCATAGTTAAATTATAAATTCACTATCTTTTTCCATGATGTTTATAACCATTTTCTAACTTTGTCCATAATGCAGCTTTTGTCATCTTCTTACTAACTCAGAATAGTTTTATTTCAGCACAAAACAACTCTTTTATTCCACTATTTTCTAGTTTCTTATCTGTAGCTTGAAGCTGGTGTCTTTAGTGAAGGGTAATTCATTTCATTTGTTGTTCATTAGTCTTTATATTTTGAATTAAACTGATCAATTCCATTTTATTGCTAGTTTAGTAACTCATGTTGTAAGTGAATGTTTATAAAAGCCTTCTCAGTTGATGATTCATCTTAAAACTAAGTGGTGAAATATTTCATTTATGAATGAGTCTTTCTCTCCATTTTTATGTTTACTTTTTCTTAGAACAATGAAGTATGGAATCCCTAAAAATGCTATCACAAGGAGGTTTTTCTCCCAAAATTGTGTAGCTGAGTGACAAAACACTTCATTAGTTTTCCATAGTATATTAGTTGCAATTTTATTTTTAGTCTTATCATTTCATTTTGCTTTGTTGCAATTTCATTTTTAGTATTATTTTTTCTTAGAACAATGAAGTATTGAATCCCTCAAAATGTTATCACAAGGAGGTTGTTCTCCAAAAATTGTGTAGCAAAGTGACAAAGCAATTCATTTAGCTCTTATAGTAGACTAGTTCATTTTCAGTCATAGTTTTTCATTTAGTTTTGTTGTAATTCTATTTTCAGTTTTTCATCAAATTTTGATTCTACAACAGACTAGACAGTAGTTGTAATCTCATTTTCAGTATTTCATTTTTGGTTCATCATAGATAGCTACAATCTCATTTTCAGTTTTAATATCTTATTTAAGCTTTGGTTTTGTAATTGATTAGATAGTAGTTGCAATTTCACTCTTAAGTCCTTTTAGTTCATGTTTTGGAAACAATCATAATAGCAAGAAAAGAAACTCTATTTTCATTTTCTTGGTTAAAACATTACTTCCAAATCTGGCTTAAAGCACTTTTAGCTCTCATTTCATTTCTCTAGATTCTTAGCAGTGGTAGATTTAATGTTTTGTTAAAAACATTGCACATCATTAGGGATTAAAGGATTAGAAACCCTAAAACAACTTAAAACTCAAAAAAACTAAAGTAGGAAGGGCCATCTAGCACATATAGTGCACTACACTTCATCAGTTTATGATACCCGGATTGATAATTTATGTAGAGCAATTTAGAACACTAAATTGACCAAACATTTTGGCTCCATTGTCAGGGGGGTGTAACTAGGTAGCCTTATCTCTTACATTCATAAAAAAAAAACAAAACAACAATAAAACAACAAAACAAAACAATGACATGCATAGAGAAAGAGATTCTAGGGGTAGATTTATAGCTAGGGGCAGAAGTTCAATTGCCACAACTCCACCTACTCCACCAAGAGTTAGAAAAGACACACCTCCATGCCAGACTCATAATCCCAGCCATAGGATTCCTGGAATTCAAGGGGCAGAAACTCAATCAGAATATTCTCCTACATCATCCACCAAAACAGTCCTAGGAGAGAAGATCTTTTTCACCTCCACAGGGGAGCCTATTGCAGTTGAAGAACTAGGAATACCCGATGAGGAAGAAAAGTAGGAACTCCATCTCATAGTCCATTGATAGAAAAACCAAAGGAAGAGGGAATAACCTTACAGGTTGAGCCCTATACTAACTCTGAAGAAACTATAATGGCAGAAGAAGAACAAGATGGAGAATTCTCATTGTTTGGAGGAGGGGGTAGAGGGAGAGGTAGAGGAAACAATGGAGGAGGTAGATGTAATAATGGAGGAGGTAGAGGAAATAGGGAAGTAGATAACTCATTTGGATTCCCTATAGTGGATGAGCAAACACATACCACAATGAAATACATTTCACCATCTGTCCTCCCAAACTTTTATGGGTTAGGAAGTGAGGATCCTGAAACATTTTTGTTCGAGTTTGAAGTCTTGTGTAGAACATATGACTATCTAGAAGACTCTCAAAAACTCAAATTGTTCCCTTCAACACTAAAAGGGGTTGCTTTGAAATGATTTATCGGGTTAGTCACTCAATCCATTAGAACTTGGAATGACATGAAACAGGTATTTTTGGATAGATACTTGGATTATTGTATGCCTACCAATCATAAAGATGAGGTGTTCAAAATGATGCAAAAAGAAGATGAAAACTTAGAGGATTTGCTTGAGAGATTTAACAATAATTTGAAAAGAGAAAAAATGAATAATTTAGATGAAGAAACTTTGAAAGCATTTTTGTTTAAGGCCATTAGAGATGAATGGATAGATATCCTTAACATGATGGGGAAGGGAGATATCTCTCAACTTCCATTGAGTGACATAGCAGAACTATGTGTTCATCTCTCAAGAGGGAAATCTAAAACTCGCAAAGGGCCAAGAGAAACTTCTCTTGTTAGAGCAAACAAATCTGCAATTGGATCTGTAAGTAGGGCGGAAATTGGCAATATGCTTGATGAGTTTAAAACTAACATTTTAGGGAGCCTTAATGAGCAACTATACACCCTTAAAATTAAAAACAAGCAGAAAACATAGGTTTATGCTTTAGCCATATTTTGCCCAAAATGCAATAAGAAACATGCTCTAAGGGAATGCCCTTTAGATGCAAAAATTGTAGAAACTTGTATGCTTTGTTCAAAAGGTCATGAGACCAAGGGTTGTCCCTCAATCCCAAGTCTTAACGCTGTCTTTCAAGAGGAAACAGTCCCAAATCCTGCAAAACCTCTTTGTTTTTTTTCAAGAAGACCTTGGCAGGGGCCACAAAATTAAGGATTTAACAATCCAATGTATTTTTAGCCCCCACCAAACTAGAATTCTTGGCAGCAACCTTGGCCTCAACCTCAATCTCCGTATCAATCTCAACTGTGGGCACAAGGGGTACAAAATCCTTATGGGAGATTTGCTCAATATTATCAATATCCTCCATCTTATCATAGATATCCTCCCCCACAAAATTAGCAACAAAATCAGCAACCACAACTTCCAAATCAAAACCCTCAACTTTCATTGCCATTTCCACAACAACCTCCACAACAAAGTCAAAATCCTCAACTCTTTCTTCCATTTCAACAAAGAGAAAATCAGTTACCTACGCAACCATTGCCAAACCCCTATAATAAAAACCCTCAAAATTCTTACATGGTAGAAGAACAACAATTTCCAACTTACATGATTACTCCTCTAGATCTTAATGATGTTCAACTTAGATCTGGTACCCTTAGAAAAGGAAAAGCCTTCTATAGTCATTCAAGAACAAGATAACTCTGAGGAAGACTATCTAAAAGTCAATAAAAATTTTGAGGTGACATCCCTCCAAAACCAAAATATTGAAAAATAAGAACAAAAAGAATCAATAAACACAACTCCTATCATTGAGCAACCAACATCTACTTCTACACCTCCTTTTCCTCAGAGATTACAAATTGATAGAGGGGTATAAAAACAGATCTTGTTGCCCAATTATGATTTTCTAGATGAATTGAAGAATGTTTGAATCAAAATTCCTTTGTTAGAAGCCACTAGAGAAATTCCAATTCTAGCCAAGACAATAAAGGAGTTGAGCATCAAAAGACCAGGAAGGAAACCAAGAGAAACAAAAAGAATTCACCTAGTACGAAAGATAGAAGACATCATGATGGGAAAAATTGCCATGCAGAAATATGTGGATCCAAGAAGTCCAATTGTCAAGACACATATAAATGGAATTGAAATTCCAAACACATTGATTGACTTAGGGGCAACAATAAACATTATGAGTAGACAAACTATGGAGCAGCTTAAACTTCCTAATCTTCTTTACACACCTACCTTGCTACAACTTGCATATAGATCAGTAATCAAACTAAACAGTGTGCTAGAAGACATTTTAGTATCCTTAGATTCTTGGGAATATCATGTTGATTTCATGATTTTAACTCCTAAGAATAATCTAGGAGGACACCCACTCATATATGGAATACCTTGGCTAGCCACAGCTGATGCTTTTATTAGTTGTAGATCTGATGACATGTATATTTCTGATGGTAATTCAACAAAGAAATTTACTTTGTATCCTCTAGAAAAAGTAATCACAGAAATAGATGACAAGGAATGGATCAATGAAGAAGATGATATTCAACCTCTCTTTAATATATCAGAAATTAGTGAAGATAGTCAAGTTTTGAACCCATTGGAAAATTTTGAAACATCTTCAGAATATGATCATGCACAATTCTAAGAAAAATCTAATGGTGAATACTTGTCATCTAGGTAGATGTCTCTTTATTCTATGGAAGAGTTTGGTAGTTCTACAATTGAAATTTTTCCAAGTAGGACATTGGACATAAACAAAAACTTGGAGAAACTACAACAAGAAAAGCTAACCAAAATATTACAAAAACATTCCACTGCATTTGCATGGGAGTATATCGACATGAAAGGTATTGACCCTAAGACTTGTATCCATCATATCTATATTGAGGAAAATAGTAGACGAATCAGACAACCTCAAAGAAGAATGAATCCAAATCTTAGGGAAATTGTGAAAGAAGAGCTCCAAAAATTACTCAATGTAAACTTCATTTACCCAATTTCAGATAGCCAATGGGTTTCTTCTTTGGTAATTGTGCCTAAAAAGAATGGTAAATGGAGGGTGTGCATTGATTACTGAGAATTGAATAAAGAAACCTTGAAATATCACTTTCCTTTGCCCTTTATAAATGAAGTGTTAGATAGATTAGTAGGTAAAAAGTATTTCTCATTCTTGGATGGTTTTAGTTGTTATAATCAAATTCAAGTAGCACCCGAGGATCAGGATAAAACCACATTTACTTGTTTATGGGGAAATTTTGCCTACCGAGTGCTTCGTTTTGGGTTCTGTAATGCACTTACAACATTCCAAAGAGCAATACTAGGAATTTTTTCTTATCTAATAAATGATTGTGTAGAGGTATATATGGATGATTTTACAGTTTATGGTAATACATTTGAATAAGGTTTGGAAAATTTGGGAAAAGTCCTTAAAAGATGTAAAGAAACAAACCTTTCATTAAGCCATGAAAAATGGTTTATGATGTTTACATAGGGTATTGTTTTAGGACATCACATTTCAGGAGATGGGATTAAAGTTGACAAATCTCAAGTTGAAGTCATCTCTAAGTTATCAATTCCAAATTGCCAAAGGGATTTTAGAAGTTTTCTAGGATTTACATGATACTATAGAAGATTTATAGAAAACTTCACTAAAATAGCATCTCCACTCTTCAAATTTCTTACAAAAGATTGTGAATTCAAATGGAATCATGATTGCCAACTAGTATTTGAAGCCTTGAAAGCAAAAATATCTGAAGCACCTATCTTGAGGACCAAATTGGAAACTTCCTTTCCATATTTCTACAGATGCTTCAGATACATCTATGGGAGCTGTATTGGGACAAAAATATTTGATTCCTTATGCCATTTACTATATAAGTAAAAATTTGACTCCCACTGAGTTGAATTATACTGTAACTGAAAAAGAATTCTTAGTTGTTGTTCATGCAATTAACAAGTTTAGACACTATATAACAGGCTATGAAACCTTTGTTCATATAGATCACTCTGTAATTAGATATTTGATGAATAAACCTATTACTATTGGCAGAGTTAAAAGATGGCTTTTACTTTTGCAAGAATTCAACATTACTGTGCTAGATAGACCCGGAAAAAAAAGCAGTTGCTGATTTCTTGTCCAGGATTCAGAATATCAAAGAAGACTCTCTAGTTGAAGATAAGTTTCCTGATGAATATCTCTTTGCGGTAACTACTCAAAATCCTTGGTTTGCAGATGTTGCTAACTACTTGGTTACAGGGAATTTACCTTCACATTTATTTCCTAGAGAGAAAAGAAAGATTATTCAAGATAGTGCAAGATATTCATGGATCTAACGAATTGTATAAAATAGGGCCAAATATTATGATCAGAAGGTGTGTCAGGAAAGATGAAATCCCTGATATTCTCCAAGCATGTCATGATGAGCCGTGTGGTGGACACTTTGCTAATAAGAGGACAACTTATAAAATCCTTTCTTTAAGATATTATTGGCCATCCATCTTCAAAGATGCTAAAGAATATGTCAGAAGGTGCGAAACTGCCAAAGGGTAAGGAAGCCTGCACCCTCATGAAATGACATTACAACATCAGGTACTTATCGAACCCTTTGAAAAATGGTCTTTAGACTTTATTGGACCTATTAATCCTCCATCCAAGCAGAAAAAGTATATATTAGTATGCACTGATTATGTCACCAAATGGGTAGAAGCGAAAGCATTACTTTTTGCTAACGAAAAATCTATAGTTAGTTTTATTTTTGAGGATATTTTTACTCACTTTAGTGTTCCAAGAGAAATTGTGACAGATCAAGGATCTCAATTCACATCCAACATGATGGAGAAGCTTATGGAGGAGTATAAGATCAAGCATAGGAAATCCACTCCCTCTCATCCATAAGAAAATGGTCAAGTAGAGTTTACAAATAAAGTGATTGAAGGAATCCTCACCAAGGCTGTGCATCTACATAGAAGAGATTGGGCAGAGAGGCTTCCTGAAGCCTTGTGGGCCTATATAACTACATGGAGGAATGCAACTGGACATACACCCTATGAACTTGTTTATGGGAAACAATTCTTGTTCCCTATAGAGTTCCAAGTCAAAAATTTCAATATCGTAGTTCAGTTGGGGATGGATTTATCAGAAGCTCGAAAGCATAGACTGGAGCAATTGAATGAACTTGATGAAATCAAACAAGAGGCTGTTCAAAGAACTGGTCTAGTTCAGCAACAGATGGCCAAATGGAATGACAAATACATCAAGGACAAGAAGTTTCAAGAGGGAGATTGGGCATTGTTATTTGATTCAAAGTTTAAAGTTTTTTAAGGGAAGTTTCAAACTCATTGGCTTGGGCCATATGAGATTGAAAACGTTTTCAGTAATGGAGCAGTAAGGATCAGAACAATAGATGAAAGTCAAAGTCGTCTCCTTATGAATGGTCATAGATTGAAAATTTATCAAAAACCAATCTCCAATGAGGAGTTCAGCAAGATCTTTCAGAACAATTCTGAAATGAAGTTGGTGAAGGAGAATCCTTCTTCTCCACCAACTTAGTCTTTGTTTTTCCTATCTAAAAAATAAATAAATAAATTATATAAGGTTGAAAACCAATCACTAATTGGCATGCTTATATAGAAAATACAGGGTGAAAATCAGAAGCTTCTGACACCCTATATTTTCCATTTCCTTTGCTGAAAAAAATGGTGACTCACTTTGCATTCTACAAAATTCATTGTTTTATCTCATTTTCACTCTGTTTTACTTTTGAAAATTTTCACTTCACTCCACTACCATATTCCACAAATAAATTTTTCCTCTCCAGCATTTCTTCCATCTCCATTTTTCATCTATCATCTTGTCATATTTTCACTCACACAACCATTTCCATTTCATTCATTCATAAGTCATATTTTACTCTCTGTTTTACATTCTGCAGTTGTTTCCATGTTCTGTAGCTATTCCTATTCTGTAGCTAATCCTGTTCTGCAGCCAATCTTATTCTGCAACAACAGTTTAATTATCAGTCCAAGCATAAAGAGGCCAATTCATAATAAAATTTCATATGCAGGTAATTGAGGAGAGAACAACTTTGAAGACCAATCACATCTAAGCACCTATTGGAGCAAACAACAAGAGATTAGAAAGTGGAAGGTAAGGTTCTAAAGGTAAAAACAAAAACTTATTTCAAAAAGCAATAAAAAAACATAAGTTTGTATGACTTGTATAATCACATGACTCCTTGATCTATCATTATGAGATTTGACTACCATGATGATTCCGCCACACCTTCCATCTTTAATGCCAAATGGTCTAATGATGCAATCTCTATTTTAAACTCAATGAATCGTACTTAATCGGACTTCTACAACACACTTGTTAAATGGTTAGATTAATGAGATAACCTATTTGAATACGACTCTTCAAAACCCTGATTGTTCATTTATTACACCAAGTTTTTCTCTTATACTTTTGCAGCCTTTTTGTGCATACAATCACTCTGTTTTCATATATTTTGTGCATACAACCACTCCGTTTTCATATACCTTTTGCACACTCTGTTTCCACACATTTTATGCATATAGATACTCTATTTTCGTATACCCTGTATGTACAGTCATTTTATCTCATACTCATAGTTGTTTTACTTCCATCTATTATGTCATTTTGTCCCCATATCCATAGTTATTTTTGTTTCTATATACCAGTTGTCCTGCTGCTGTATACACAATCCTCTTTACATAGTCACTCATTTCTCAGACAATGAGGGGAATTTTGAAGAATAGCCGAGAACAGAAGTGATGGGGCTCATCGCTAGAACTGAACCCATAGGGGTGAAGTACATGGAGGGTTATCCTCAGCTGAAAGGAATGTTACAGAAGGTTGGTTGGTTTAGTTTCATTGAAAAGTTCAACGCTTACCATAAAGAAATCACCAAATCCTTTGCCAGATCATTTGATGGAATGGACGTGGAAATAGGTAACATAAAATTTGCAATTACCTAGTCCTTTATTGCTGAAGCAAAAGAGCTCCCAAGGCTAGGAGAGAGGTGGTTCAAGAACAAAGAGTTTCATGATGAATCCTGGAAGGTCATTCTCAAAAATCCAGGTATGGACACTTTAGTTTTTAGAAAAGGGATTCCAATCTCTGCACTTAAAAACAAATGGAGTAGCATGTTATTAATTTTGCAAAAGTTTATTACATGCGAAGGGAGGTTTAATTCCATGTATGTATATCACGTATGACTGTTAATGATTTTTCTAGAAGATGGAATCCTCAATCTCCCATTTTTCCTATTGAATAGTTTGAGAAGAATGGCCACTAATGTTCAGAAGAAAATTGAAGCAATAGAAACCACTCTATATCACCATGGACTAGTAAAAATTTTAGATGAATTTCACTTGAGAAGTGTAGGGGACACATGGGAGGGTTTTTCGGTAAGAAATTTTTTCCAAGATGCTCCAGAATTGCCTGAAGGAAGTCCTGTAAAAAGAAGTAGGAAAAGGAAGACCAGTCTCACCATTCAAAACACCCCTGAAACTTCAGCACAAAAAACAATGAAGAAGAGCCAATCTCTGAAACATTAACAAAGATCGGAAAGTAGACAAAGCAGAGGATAAAAATGAAAGAAATGGATGAGGAAATCCACAAGAATGTTCCTAAACCGTCATCACCTGAGGAGGATGAATAGCTACCTTCTTAGAGACTAATCAAAATAGGGGATCATCTCAAGAAAGATAAGGAGAAGGGAAAAAGGAAACATGTTATAGAGGAAGAAATCATAGGCTCCCAAAGTTTGAGGAGAAGTTCTAAACTTAGGGGCAAAGTGAAGAAAGTAAAATCAAAAGAGACCATGTTCATAGATTTGGAGGAAGAAACTCCAACTTAGTCCCATGACAATATTCCATATGGACAAATCCCACAGAACTCTCCTCCACAAAACTTTGAAAGTAGTCCAAGAAGAGCCTCTCCAAGCATTGATCCAATCCAACATCAAATTTATGACTACATAGAGTCATTGGAGAAAAACAGTACATCAATAGACCCAGGGACTTCAGCTAATCCTGAGCAACCTTCCACCTCACAAGAAACCTTAACTAGCTCACTTAAAGAGGAGATCTTTGAGCTAGAAGTTCTAAATAGAAAGTGAAGCCTTAAAAGAACAGAACAAGTTGGATAAGATTATCCATGATAACACTATGCTTCACTTGGGTTTATGGCACAAGAAGAACCAAAAACTAAAAGGGAAAAATAAGAAGCTAATAGGGCACTTATTAACCTCAAGTATAGATTTCTCATGAGAGAGCCAAGGATGAGAGTTGCTGCAAAGAAAAGCAAGAAGAGGTTGGATGTTTTGGCTGAAATCTTAGAAGAAATGCAGTAGGAGGAGGGAGTTCACAATTTTGATTACATGGGGGCATGCAATAGTCTTGCAGTGAGGGTATGTTGAGCTCCAAAACTGCCTTTCCCTTAGCAACTTTTCTCATCCTTCCTTCTTTGCTTTTCCATGAAAAATGCATCCTTATCATTAAAAACCATTATACATTGCCTCAAGGAGCATATTTCAGTGATTTACATGCTATACTTTTATGTTTGCTATTTGAATAAGTTTTTGTCTTTTAGCTATGGAACACAGCCACATTTTGCAGCTAATAGGCTGTTCCATAGCTACTTGCACGCTTTTGCATGTTCTAGGTGTCAAGAGGGGAAAATGACTACATGGGTAGCTTGGAAAAAAATAGGGCATGGATCGTATCCTATTCATCTGGCATAGATCGACGAGGAAGACTCCGGTAAAAGGGAAGTCAAACATAGAAACCTATGGCAAACTGGACCTTGTTCTGTACATGTTTCTCAGTGATGGGATCCGAAGCAATTTCCTGAGGCCACAGACTTCATCTGCCACCTGTGAAAACTGAATCTAATAGCCATTACCATAGATTTATGTTTCCGAGTAACCAAGGACAAGAATTCCGCATACTTGTCTGCCTACGTGTTTTGCTGTAGATTATTTTTTTCCTTGAAATAGTTGTATAATTTCTCTTTAAATACCTATGTGAAGAACACAAAACAAGTTTTCTTTGGCTCATGTGTTAAGTTTATATTTCCACTCTATAGTTTGAAGAACTCATTCTCTATTTTTAATATAAAGACTGTGTTTCATGGATACCTGAAAGCATTGTTGGAGTGTTGATTAAGTGCATATAACCTGAGACCTTTGCAGAGGGCCCCTGCGCTGGTTAAGGTTACATTTTATTTTTGTTTTGTCTTTCATAGTTAAATTGTAAATTCACTGTGTTTTTCCATGATGTTTATAACCATTTTCTAACTTTGTTCATAATGCAATTTTTGTCATCTTCTTACTAACTCAGAATAGTTTTATTTCAGCACATAACAACTCGTTTCTTCCATTATTTTCTAGTTTCTTATCAGTAGCTTGAGTTTGATGTCAATATCATAGAGTAATTCATTTCATTTGTTGTTCATTAGTCTTTAGATTTTGAATTAAACTGATCAATTCCATTTTATTGTTAGTTTAGTAACTCATCTTGTAAGTGAATGTTTCTAAAAGCCCTCTCAGTTGATGGTTCATCTTAAAAATAAGTGGTGAAATATTTCATTTATGAATGAGTCTTTCTCTGCATTTTTATGTTTAGTTTTTCTTAGAACAATGAAGTATGGAATCCCTAAAAATGCTATCACAAGGGAGTTTTTCTCCCAAAATTGTGTAGTTGAGTGACAAAACACTTCATTTAGTTTCCATAGTAGATTAGTTGCAATTTTATTTTTAGTCTTAGCATTTCATTTTTCTTTGTTGCAATTTCATTTTTAGTGTTAGTTTTTCTTAGAACAATGAAGTATTGAATCCCTCAAAATGTTATCACATGGAGGATGTTCTCCCAAAATTGTGTAGAAAAGTGTTATAGACATTCTTCGGCACTGCAACCCAATCATACATGTCCATAAACCAAGGGATCCTAAGTCCCTAAAAGTGTTTTTCCATACCCTAAAAGAACAAGGTCAGCTGATTACATCATCTCCCAGAAGTTCTCCACAGGAAACTGCTCAGAACTGGTCAAAATTGGACCATACAGGTTGCTCAATTCTAAGGGTGCGATGCATCCCACCTACCCAATGTAAACGGTGCGATGCATACTGAAAATCCCTTTTGTACGGTGCGATGGGTGAGAGTGTACAAATGGCAGAGACAGTTTGCGAGGTGGATGATCATAGAATCTTCCAGAAACTTCTCCTATGACAATTGCCTCTCTGAATTTGCCCAAGGATGAGTAGGAGATCGTCAATCTCCAAGTGGAATAAAGAAAGATCAGAGAGAGGAAACTAATCAAAATCCCAGAAGCTGACTCACCCCCCTGCAATCATCTATATATGGATCCCTCATCCCACAGATCCAGAGGCTAGAATTTTGTATCTTGTAAGGAAGTGCTGTTGGTTTCTTGGTGGAATATCATAGTGTTTGGTGATCTAAGCTTCTCATGAGGTGAAAGAATGGCTTTCATGCTGGAGGATGATGCTGGGTCAGAACAATTGGTTGTAATCCTCTTTGCTATTATTGGTATTAATAAAGATATTCAAGTTTTCCTCCACATTCTTGTATGTTTGATGCTATATGCATTTGTGTGATCAATATATATCTGGTCCTATATTGTTTATGATTGTAGATCTTTTTTCTTCATTAGTATTATGCTGCTTTGACTCCACAGGTGCTCTTTGAAGCTAGGTAGATGAAGGAGAAGTAGCAAGGATCTGTCAGAAGGGAGAGGAGCCAAGCAAGGAACCAAGCGCAAGACTGAGGTTGGTGTCTTTCATTCCCCTCTTATCTACCTCTCATAAAGGAAAACGAAAGTAGTTTTAGTTTTTTTGTTTCTAAGATAGCTACCAGTCTTAGTGGGACTAGCAGCTCCGAGTGGACACTAGATTTACCGATAAAAAAATGGCGACTCCACTGGGGAGTGAATAAGTTGTTTGTTTGTATATATTTGTTTGTTTTATAAACTTACAGAAGGAGCCTGAAGTCAAGCCAGCTAGCCTTTTAACTGCATTTTCTATGCAAGTGCAAAGTAGATCAATGCTGCTTCAGTCTATCTTTGGGTTTTGTTTATAAACTGAACAATCGATTTGCAAACCTTCTAATTTCCCTAGTGGTGGCTCTAGTAACCTCATTAGATTAGCCCCTGTGATTTCTATTTAATGTACATCACTTGCTCGGCCTAAATCCCTGAACTGAGCTGCAAACTGTGACCTGGAACCCAGTTGAAGTCTCGTCCCTGGTCCATCGCACCTTCTCCTCTTGGGAATCTGGATGCATCGCACCTCCCGTGTGCAATAGGTGCACTACATTGCACTTTCCTTGTGTTACAGGTGCGCTGATGAGACAAGACCTCTTTTGATCTCAGATTTTGGTTTCTGTGTTCACTCTCTTCAGCTTTATTCAAGAGTTTTAATGTCTGTGATCAGTGTACCACTGTTGAAGCTCCCTTCCTTTCCATCATTCTGCCTCCATTGTGCAAAGAACTGTGAATGTTTTTATGTATTGTGTGCCATTTTCAGTTCTCTTTTACGAAAAAGTAACATAATTGAACTGTCATCTTCTGATTTGAAAGTGTCGCAAGTGTCGTTTTCAGTCAAAGAAAAGAATTCAATTTTTCATGACGATTGACTATATGCTTACTCTTGTATTTGATTTGAATTAGTAATTTTTCAAGTTTCGAAAGCAGTTTTCAATTCAAAATAGCAAAGGGTCGTCATTATCTTCCTTTCGTTTTTGAAAAGAAATTTGTTAGTACTGTTGCTTTGAAAAGATAATTCAGATTTGTACTTAGCATTCTTCTTGTCATTCACACATTAAGAAAGATGAAAACAAATACATGCCTGTGCATTTGCATTTAGACTGCTTGCTGGTTTGATTTAGGATAGTTCATCTAGTGTGTGCTCTCTGCTGTATGTTGAAAGAATATGATCTCTCTTTCTTTAGTAGCTAGGATTTTCATCGCAAAAAGAAGATTAAACAATTGTTTATCATCTTAGATTGCATTTTAGGAATTATATCTACATCCCGTGGTGAACCTGAAAGGAAAATTTCTTAAGAAAGATCAACTGTAAAATAAATTCAGTGAACATAAAAGTGCTTTCGAACCTAACGCACAACATCTAGAAGTCTATGCTAGATATGTATTCCGGCATTGTAAAGTCTGGTAACTGTCACTTTCACTGTTGGTTGGGTGATTCCTCCTCTTTGAGACGACAAGTGCCAGTATGAACTTGTGCTCCCACATACTGTCGAGTATATATTGGGAGACCACAATAGGCTATATCCTTTATCCATAGGAAGCCATGTCTGCCGCCCTATCAATCGCAATGCACTGAACATAGCATTTGGGAAGATTGATTTCTGTACCGTAAAAAGTATTCTGTAGTTTTGTGATTGGTTTGGTAATCCCTCTGTCTAGCTTTCCAGAGTAGTCTCTTTCATTCCTTTTCAGACTCCTTAAAGGAAAAGGTCCATCTGAGCACTTGTCACTTCAGGCTCATTAAAAATCGAAGGCGACTAGAGTCATCTTTTGTTTTTTCTCGACTCTTAAAAATTGGAAAAACGATTGTGTCAAAGCGTCTAAAAATTTATTTTAATCGAAATAATATCACCATTCCCGCATTGGTCTTAGGTTGAGAAAAATGGAGTCCACTAACCAAGGGTTTCCCCTCGGAGGGAATCCTAGTCCTTTCTCCTCTTGGGGAGATTTTGGTGCACCTCATATAGCCACATTATCATTTCCAGGATTGACTATTAGCTTGCCAATATGGCTCTTCTCGACCTTCGTTGTTCAAGACACTGTAATTCCTAAACAATCGAGTCGGCAAATAGATGATACTAAAGTTTTCCCCCAACCTTCTACTTCATCCAATTCTCCCTCTCCTCCTTCCTCTTCACTTGATGAAGCTGGTAAAGCCAAAAATCAAGTAACTAAGAAGGAGAAGAAAGGGAAGGAGAAGAAAGAGAAGAAGAAGAAGGAACCAAAGGCAAAAATGGGTAACCAGGCATCGTCTAGTGAAAATCCACACACTGCACCATCCAAGCCTAAATATCCATGTGTCATTTGCAAATGAGACCACTATCATCGAGATTGTCCTTGCATCCCTCGAATCTTAAGGGATTGGTCTCCTCGTTTGCACAACCTGGTGTCATCAACCTCTGAAGATGATGCTGAAAGTACACCATCAACTAGTGAAAGTGAAGCATTTCAACAAAAAAGAAAATGTAAATTTCATTGTAAACTGTGTGAAGGTGATCACGTCATCCACCGTTGTCCCTTATTAGATGAACCTAAAAGAGTTTTGGATAACCGTTCAACTTCACTGCTACGGCTTCCTCTTGGATACAAGAAACTCTTGCCAAGTCCATCGCTAGTTGAAAATTTGACCAACACACCATTGTGGTTGGTCAAAGCATCTGTCATTGAAGACAAACCTGCTGAATCCATACCAGAAAAAAGTCAAAAGGTCGAGGTGGCAGTCGACCCAATCTTGTCTTCAGAACGTCCATCTTCAAATGATACAAACACCGAAGTGAATGAGAACGACACCGTTTAAATTATTTTCGTAAACGCAGACTCCGATGAACATGGGGGAAACCTACCCATTCATTTACCGTAGGAAGGAAGTTCGTCAGAGTCATATTCGACCGTCTATTCGGTCCCACCTCCAAGAAACCTAGTCGTTTCCTTTGATTGGAATCTACTAGGCAGACCTCGTGTATCGGCTAATGTACCATTCCGAATCATTGTACAAGTTTACAAAATGATCATGGTCGGTACCATCATAGATGAAGGGGCTTTTGTGAGTATCCTTTCCTCAACTGATTGGGAAGCGCTTGGTTCGCCATCACTTCTGCCTGAAATGAGAAATCTGACAGGCTTCGACAAAGGAACCAGTTGACCGTTAGTGATCCTTCCCAATGTGCCCATAACATTGAGGAGGAAATTGTTTACATGAATGTAATGGTAGTCTGAGGACCTCTAGATTATAATCTACTCCTTGGACGTGACTATATTTATAGCATGGGATCCATTGTCTCCTCACTCTTTAGAGTAATGTGTTTTCTGCATGAAGGTCGAATGGTCAAGCTCATAGACCAGCTTTAGTTCCCCAGCTCACACATAGCTAATAGTCAAATGCCATCCCTAAATGGTCTTTTCATGTAAGGAATGTCTCATCAATCACCAGTCTGTCCGCCTGAAGAGTGCAAGTGATTCAGGGGGACATAACTGAAACCCAGCGGGCATGCACCCTGGTCAGTTTCGGTAGGAACACCTTGGATATAGGGTAGGTTTCCGCGAAGGATATATGACTAGTCTGACACACCCAGCCATTTAGTAAAATGGGATTAGACTGGAATAATATTCCCTCATCAAAGTTATGTGAGTGGAGGCAACCACGCCACTCACCTTTGTCTATTTCAGTAGATATCGCCAAGGAAGAATTTTGTCTGCAACGCAGATGGAGAGCTTTCATATGGTAACCTGGAAACTCTATTTCGCTATACCTGGGGGCATGCAAACCTTTTTGCATGCAAGCGAAGAGCGACCATTTATTTTCTTAATTTGTAGTTTCTCAACCCTTTAAACTCGTAGGATTGGTCGTTCCTACCTTTCATAATGAAAGGATCTAGAGCAAAGTTTCGAATGGTGTAAGCTCCCTAAAAATTGAACCTATGGATGAGACATCCTTATTATACGACTGGCACGACTAGTTTGCATGCGAAGTTCAAGCTCGTTAAAAATTAAACCTTAGCAATGAGCAAGCGTTCCCCTAGAGTTCAAGCTCATTAAAAAATGAACCAATTTCCGGTAAATAACCATTGTGAATACATTATCATCAACTTTTGAGCCTTGGTCATGTTCTTACCATCACCTCCACTATGTTTTAGCCAATCATTCACCTCCATTTGATTGTTTACCCCTTTTGAGGAACAACTGCGAAGAGTGATTCTGTTAGCCATCCTTCTGACACTATCGTGATTGGAAAATTCCAAAACTTACATGGAATCAACTGCTACCTGAAATTATGACTCGTTCCTCAAAAAACAGGTCTCCTTTAAGCTCTTTTCATCTGACTCGTAAAATATGAAAATATTTCCAAGCAATTGGCCTCTCTAGCTCGTTAAAGCTACGGAAAGTGATATCCCTCCTCTAGATTGTAATATTTTTGGACGTGAGGGATTATTACACAAAAAGATTGAGCACTTGTTCTGTTCGGCTCGTTAAAATTACCGAAAATTCATCCCTTTCCTATTATTTTATAATTTTTCAGACTTAAGGGATTATATGATGAAAAAGGATTATTGGAGTTTCCTTTACATCCCTTTCGGACTCTCTAAAATTGAAAAGGACCGAGTTATCTTTGTCGTTAAACTCGCTAAAACCGAATAGCAACAAACTTGTCCATATAGACAAGGACGATTTTCAATGTCGCTAGGCTCGTTAAAACATAGCGACGGGTTTGCCCGAAGGGAAAATTATAGAACAAGCATATGTTATCCTCCTCAAGCTTGAAAAAAATAAATAGGTACTGGTCAGCAATGACTTGGGAAATATTGCAAAGAAAACTTGAAGAAACTTTATTGGTAACAAGTCGCTCTTGAACATGACACTTTTACTCCACGTCTGAGTTGGGTTGGGTTATTCCGTTCATTGGTCATATCACCATTGGTCCATCACACCATCCATATTTGGGGTTAAAGCTACCAACCCATGTCAGTGTCGCTGGTATGTTCAAGAGCATTCGCTCAGAGAACTCACCTTTGTCTCATCCGCTGCAATACATTCACGCTCCATTCTTTCATGACCACCAGCCTTAACCCTGTATCAGCAGATCGTTTTCGCCTCCAAAAATCATTTACTCCGTTCCATGTCATAGATGTGGGATTAAATAAGGCCTTCCTACGACAGGTCGTTTCTTGTCGACATCAGCTCATTATCCAAGAAGTTGACTTAGGAACAACCCTTTCAGTACTTTGAAGCTTGCATGCCTCAATGGCATGTTTCTCACTTCTGGCGACAGGTTTGCATCAATGGCCTTCGACCGTAAGATTTTGCGTGGTGTTCGACACCAAGTCCTTTTTCACACCATGTGAATTGTACTGTAGTACCTTGAGGGTCATGATAATTATCAGTGATCCCTCTTGCACTTGTTAATAGCTTACATCATTGGTTGGTAATCAGGCGATGTCTTTCCATGTTCAACTCTAGAACATCTTTCACATGGATTGACTTGTACTCCGAGTGAAGATTGGATGAGTTTGAAGACCCTGGATCTAGATTCATCCATTCGGGCTACGATATATTCAGGAAAATAAAGACATCAAACGTACATTGTTGCTGCATAGATGATCATCCGAATCAAAGGATGATGACTCTATCAAAATCATCAGTTTGCCACACAGACGGTTGTCTATCTTATGTACATGAAAATGAATTTATAAAGCTGAGCATGGGAATGGCCACCTCAGCTAGATCATGAAAAATATTATGAAGATAATGTATTGTATTGTATCTTATTACAGGTTGTCTTCCAGCTCAGAAAAACTCCGAATCCTCATGATAAAGAATTTCACCCAACATCGAAAGATTAACCACCTCATGCTTTAGGGGGCAACTGTTATAGACATTTTTGGGCACTGCAACCCCAATCATACATGTCCATAAAATAAGGGCTCCTAATTCCCTAAAAGTGTTGTTCCATACCCTAAAAGAACAAGGTCAGCTAATTACATCATCTCCCAGAAGTTCTCCACAGGAAACTGCTCAGAACTGGTCAAAACTGGACCATACAGGTTTCTCAATGTTAAGGGTGTGATGCATCCCACCTACCCAATGTAAAGGGTGCGATGCATACTGAAAAGCCCTTCTGTAGGGTGTGATGGGCGAGAGTGGACAAATGGCTGAGATAGTTCGTGAGGTGGATGATCATAGAATCTTCCAAAAACTTCTCCTATGACACTTGCCTCTCTGAATTCGCCCAGGGATGAGTAGGAGATCATCAATCTCCAAGTGTAATCAAGAACTATCAGAGAGAGCACACTAATCAGAATCCCAGAAGTAGACTCACCCCCCTGTAATCATCTATATATGAATCCCTCATCCTAGAGATCCAGAGGCTGGAATTCTGTATCTTGTAAGGAAGTGTTGTTGGTTTCTTGGTGGAATATCATAGTGTTTGGTGATCTAAGCTTTTCATGAGGTGAAAGAAGGGCTTTCATGTTGGAGGATGACGCTGGGTCAAAACAATTGGTTGTAATCCTCTTTGCTATTCTTGATATTAATAAAGCTATTCAAGTTTTCCTCCACAATCTTGTATGTTTGATGATATATGCATTTGTGTGATCAATATATATCTGGTCCTATATTGTTTATTATTGTAGATATCTGTTCTTCAATAGTATTATGCTGCTTTGACTCCACAGGTGCTCTTTGAATCTGGGTAGACGAAGGAGAAGCGGTAAGGATCTATCAGAAGGGAGAGGAACCGAGCAAGGAACCAAGTGCAAGACTGAGGTTGGTGTCCTTCATTCCCCTCTTATCTACTTCTCATAAAGGAAAATGAAAGTAGTTTTAGTTTGTTTGTTTCTAAGATAGCTACTAGTCTTAGTGGGACTAGCAGCTCTGAGTGGACAATAGATTTCCCGATAACAAAAAGTGACAAATCACTTCATTTAGATGTTATAGTAGACTAGTTGCAATTTCATTTTTAGTTATAGTTTTTCATTTAGTTTTGTTGTAATTCCATTTTTAGTTTTTCATCAAGTTTTGATTCTGCAATAGACTAGACAGTAGTTGTAATCTCATTTTCAATATTTTATTTTTGGTTCGTCATAGATAGCTGCAATCTCATTTTTAGTTTTAATATCCCATTTAAGCTTTGGTTTTGAAATTGATTAGATAGTAGTTGCAAGTTCACTCTTAAGTCCTTTTAGTTCATGTTTTGGGAACAATCATAATAGCAAGAAGAGAAACTCCGTTTTCATTTTCTTGGTTAAAACTTTACTTCCAAATCTGGCTTAAAGAACTTTTAGCTCTCATTTCATTTCTCTAGATTCTTAGCAGCAGTAGATTTAAGGTTTTGTTAAAAACATTGTACATAATTAGGGATTAAAGGATTAAAAACCCCAAAACAACTTAAAACTCAAAAAAACTGAAGTAGGAAGGGCCATCTAGCACATATAGTGCCCTACACTTCATCAGTTTACGATACCCGGATTGATAATTTATGTAGAGAAATTTAGGACACTAAATTGACCAAACACATCCCACCCAAATATGGAATGCTATTATCTCTCTCATGGGGAGAAAAATTGCAGGGATCTTTAAAATTAGATATGTCATATGCCATCATCTCTGTTTTTGGTCAACAAAGAAAACTTTATAGAGAAACCTTGGTGAAATACATGGCGAGTACTGCAAAAAAACCACAGAATTTCCCTTTATACTCCATGCATTCTGATATGGACTCTTTTATCTTGTACAATTCAGAACATGAAAAAAATGAAATGGCAGTTGTAGAGGAAAAGTACAAAACACCTGATAGTGAAAACATTTTTCATTAGTCTCTCTGGAATTTGGATTTTGATGGATTTGTGAATATACTAGGAGCAGGTGCAGGATTGTAGATTCACAACATGGAAAACAATCATTTTGAGGGTCATGCATTTAGATTAAACTTTAAATTCTCAAACAACATGGAAAAATATGAAGCTCTAATCTTAGGACTACAAATGGTTAGAAAACTTGGAGCCAAGAGACTTTCTATAATGGGAGACTCATAATTGATTATTAAACAAATCAAAGGTGAATACTCTGTATATAATCCCAGGCTTAGCCAATATAGATAGATTATCCTAGATTTGATTAAAGACCTTCTGGAAACAGATTTTGCTTCCATTCCTAGAAAATAGAATATGCAAGCCCACAGCCTAGTCACTTTTGCTACTACCTGCAAATTTCCTTTTCAACCCAACTACTAGTACACTGCAAAAGTAAGACATAGGCCTGTCATACCTGACAATTTGAAATATTGGCAGATTTTCTCACAAGATTCTCAAATTTATGATTTCATAAATGCTGAAGGTGAGTTTCAAAATTGTAATATAGATATAGATTGTACAGTAGACAATGACATAGATAGTGGGATAGATGTAAATGTTTTATATATAGGTAAACCCACTAATTTTACTAAAGTAGAAATAGATAACTTAGAAAATGTAGAAATAGAAGAAATAATGAATGATGATCTTGAAATTCTAAACCTTAAAAGTAATTTTTTGCCTAAGGGATTAGTCCCCTTAGAGGATTTGTTTGATTCCAATGATGTAGCTAGGAAACCAAAAATGGAGCCTTTAAGAGCAAATATAGAATAATGTAACATAGGAACTGAAGAAAGACCTACATTCATTAAAATATAAAAAGCCTTACGTCCAGATGAAAAGGTTAAATATATAAGTATGTTCAAAGAGTTTCAAGATGTCTTTTCCTGGAGTTATGAAGACCTAAAGTCTTATGACACCAGCATAATTCAACACAAGATACCTATCAAAGAAGATCATAAACCTTTTAAATAGAAACTTAGGAGAATTAATCCAGTTCTTATGCCATCAATTGAAAAGGAAGTCAAAAGGATGTATGATGCCTAAATCATAGCTCCCATTAGATATTCAGATTGGGTCTCAAACTTAGTCACTACTAGGAAGAAAACAGGAGAAATCAGACTCTACGTTGATTTTGGAAATCTAAAAAAAGTGTCATTAAAAGATAACTATCCTCTCCCAAAAATGGACCATATTCTTTAGAGGGTAGTAGGTTCCTCCAGAATTTCATTGCTTGATGGATTTTCTAGATACAACCAAATCTTAGTTCAACTAGAGGACTAAGCAAAAATTGCCTTTACTACTCCTTGGGGTACTTTCATGTATTTGAAAATGCCTTTTGGATTAATGAATGCAGGGGAAACATTTCAAAGAGCTATGGATATAGCTTTTGTCAAATAAATCCATGACTTGCTAATTGTTTACCAAGATGACATCACAGTCTTTACCAACTCTGATAATGAACATCTAGATCACCTGAGAAGAGTTTTAATTAAATGCAAAAAATTTGGTATTTCATTAAATCCCATAAAGACACTATTTGGTCTAGAAGAAGGTAAACTCCTGGGATATATAATATCTAAGGATGGAATTAGAATAGATCCTGCTAGAATAGAGGCAATCTTGACCATCACCCATCTTAGAAACATCAAAGAATTACAATCTTTTTTAGGCAAAAATAAATTTTCTTAGGAGATTCATTTCAAATTTAGCTAAATTAATTAGAGAACTAAATAACATGTTAAGAAAAGATTCAACACTTAAATGGACAGTGGAGGTTAAACAGTCTTTTGAGGCCATCAAACAAGCCCTTACCAAAACTCTAGTCTTCATAAGTCCTAACTTCCAAAAATATTTTATAATTTTTTCTTTTGCTTCAGAACATACTATTGCAGTAGTCTTGTTGAAAAAGAATGATCAAGGATATGAACAACCCATTGCATTTTTCAGTAAATCTTTAAGAGATGTAACACTAAAATACAACATAATGGAAAAACAAGCACTAGCTTTAGTAAAAGTTATTAAAGATTTTAGATTGTACATCTTGTAGTCACATATCATTGCTTATGTTCCAAATTCAATAGTAAAGGACATTTTGACACAAAATGGGCCTGAAGGAAAGAGAGACAAATGGATTGCCACTATTTTGGAATATGACATAGAAATAAAGCCTACAAAACTTATCAAAGGCCAATGTTTAGCCACACTCATGGCTGAATTGAACTGTCAGACCTTAGATATAAATTTCATTGGTACCCTAGATGATCAGGAAGAGATGGCGACTCCACAGATCAGTGAACCTTTTACAGATTCACCTTGGTATGCAAATATCATGTTTGTCTTGCTAAACTTACAAGCTCCTCCTGGTTTATCTAAAACTAAAGCTAGATTTTTGAAAATGAAATCAATGAGATATTGTATCATAGATAATGCTTTATTTTGGAAAGATAATGGTGTCATTCTATTAAATTGTTTACCGAAATATGAATCTGATAAAATTATGAAATAATTTCATGCAGGATACTGTGGAGGCCACTTGTATTGGAAAGCAACTGTTGATAAGATCCTAAGGGTTGGTTTTTACTAGCCCACCCTTTTTGCAAATGTTAAGAAACATGTGACCTCTTGTCATAAGTGCCAGATATTTGAGGGAAAGAGGAAGCTTTTACCTTTACCTCTCAAACCCATATCCATAGAAATGCCATTTCAACAATGGGGTTTAGACTTCATTGGGGAAATTCACCCAGCCTCCTCAGCTTAGCATAAATGGATTTTGACAGCCACTGCTTACTTTACCAAATGGATAGAAGTCATCCCTTCTAGACAAGCCACAGAGTCTGTCATAATCTCATTCCTTGAAAACAATATCCTGTCAAGATTTGGAGGCCCCCAAAAGCTCATTACTGATATTGCAATTGCTTTTAAATCCAAGAAAATGGTAAACTTTTGTAGCAAATATCACATCGCCCTGGGCCATTCCACTTCCTATTACCCTTAAGGTAATGGACTTGCAGACTCCTCCAACAAAAGCCTTGTCAATATCATTAAGAAACTGCTGGAAGGCAACAAGAAGACATGGAATAAAAAGTTGGTCAATGCCTTATGGCCAGATAGACTAACTACCAAAAAGTCCATTGGTACATCTCCTTATCAATTAGTATATGGAATGGTTGTTTTTTTTCCATCCTCTTTAGGAGTTCCAGTGATGAAGATCATCCAAGAGTTGCAGGTAAAACCGAATGATATCCAAAGGAGGATAAATCAGACAATACACTTGCAGCAAACCAGAGAAGAAGTCTATGTTAAATCACAAGTAATCCAGGATAGAATCAAAAATATTTTTGACAAGAACAGTAAAGTTGATGATTTTTACATAGGTGATAAAGTTTTAAAATGGGATTCTAGAAGAGAAGATAAGGGAAAACATGGAAAAATTGATTTTATGTGGCAAGGCACTTATGTCATTTATGGTTACAGAGGTAACAATGCATTTTTCTTGAGGGAAGTAGATGGAACAGATCTACCAGGAGGACCCACCAATGGTAGAATATTCAAGCATTACTCATCCATAGATTAACAATACTTCACTTTACTTTACTCATTGTATATAACATTGCAGAGTTTAGATTGGATTGGATGGTAATCTTTCGAAGTTGGAGCCCGGAGAGAAGGCCCTAAGCTTTGAAGGGTTCACCATCATAAGTATGAATAAAGCAGAATCACAGAAGAGCAGTTTACAAGTTAACTTCAGACACAGTTTCAAAGGCTACTAATCTTAAACTTCTTGACATTTCACCAGGAAATGCCATCCCATGTGGAGCCACTGTTAGAGTCCTATAGTAATAGGATTCATAATTTTGAATTGGCTATGGTTAGTCTTGTAATATTGTACATAGTTTTGATTTCTGCAAAATGTTTTCCATATTAAAAATTAAAAAATTTAAAGAGGGTATGTCCTAAAAGAATAATCAAAGGACAAAAAAGAAACAGAAAAGATGAAAAAAATGAAAAATATGAACCCCAAAAAAAAGAAAAATAAAACAAATCATGAAAGTGTGAAAATTCAAATGCCACTTCTTTTTACTTTATTATGCAAAATAAGGTTGTGTGAAGCTTGTTAGAAATGCCACAATCCATGATGGTCAAATAGCTTAATCTTGACTCATTCATGCTTTAAATTTCATGCTGATAGATAGAGATTGAAGATCTAGCCAAACTGTTTAACCTTGGTAGATCAGTAGTTAGGTAGAGAATAAAATGAGCTGATCAGCTTAATCTGAGCCATTAGAAGTTATAAGGTTAGAATTAGATAGTTTGCTTGTAAAAAGAAAATGAAGAAAAAATGTTAGGATAAATAAAGGGTAGGTAGAAGAAAGGTTGCAAATGTACAAGGTTGCTAAGTCAAAAGCACATTTATCATGCTTAATTCTATGTTTCATGTGTAGGAGCATTTGTGAGAAAGAAAAGATGTTCACAAGCTGGTTTAACTAATTTCCCCTCATTCCACTATGCCCCCAAATGCTTATTTTCTAATTTCCCTATTATTCCTTTATCAGTTATAAATACCCTTTTCCTTTCATTTTGACCCTTACCCCTTTGTTTCACACATTTCCCTAGTAATTTCCCTTCAAAAATCAGCCCCCTACCCAAAACCCCTTTTCCCTAGTGTGAAACCAATTTCCCATTGCAAATATTACCTTCCCCCCTTATTAATTTCCCTATTTCCCTTCAAAAACCCATAAAAAACCCTTTATCCTAAGTTTTTATCCCCCCACATTATCTAATTAATTTCCCCACTTTATTTTTCCCTGACAAACACTTTTTTAATCCACCAACCCTTGGTATGGTTAGAAAACCCCGCCAAATAACCCCTTGTTCAACTTTATTAACCAGTTGCTTATATTTAATCCCGACCTTATACACTAATTATTTACAATTTTCTTTAATTAAACCCCAGGCCCTGCAAGACCCTTCCCCAATTCCCTCTGTGTAGCTTAACCACGTGATAGTCATCCGATCTCCTGCCCCCAGATCTGATGATGCACATCCATATCATGCAGGTTAACCATCCAACCGATAGCAGCCCAAGAGCACGCGAGATTCGTGGTTTTTCTTCATTGTTGTTCTACTACATGGCGGCCCCAGGCTAGATCGTGTGCTCGTGAAAAATACCACCTACCCTCCAAAAGTGGTATGGTGGCATAGAAAACCAGCTCCCCACCCAAGCCAAAAAACTGCCCATTGTTCATTTATATTTTCCACTCCAAAATGTCACCATTACCCAATAAAAAGCCGGAAAAGCCCCAATTCACTCTTTTCGCTTGTTTTTCACTGCAACTATTTCTTAAGCCATTTTGCAACTCCCTGAACCTCTGCGACCAAATTGACCATTCTTTGTCACCTGAAGAAGCTCCAGACACCCAATTCAAGAAACCAGTTCACATTTGAAGCCACTGTACCCTCTGCATTCACCATTGAATCCAGTTTGCAAGCCAGACCACCAATTTCCAGGTTCTAGAACTAGGGGAACCCATGAATATTCCTCCTGTTTTACAGACCCTAGCAAATGAGGAGAGAAACCCAAAGAGAAATAGGGAGGAGGGTTCCAGTTCTACTATGGAAACCACAGATGAGCACTTTGAGCTCAAGAAAAGGCCCAAGCTGAATCTTGTAACTGAACAAGAGGACACCATTGAATCAGTGGAAATAACTGACACTGATACAATGGTGGAAAGAAGTAAAGGTACAACAGCTTTAGGAGAAACATGGCAACCTTCAACATCTATCACTCAATTGATTGAGAGACAAATCAGTGTTGAGGTTTCTTCTTTCACCAGGTCAGCAGATAAGGAAAAAAATATCAAGGACAAGTATAAGGATATCAAGTTGAGAAATAAGAAGTTGAAGGCTGAAACATATTCCCAATACTTCAAGCACACACCAGCAAATCAGAGCAGGTTAATGTCAACTTTTGACATCAATGCAGGAAAAATGCAGGTGTCCTTCATGCAACCAACTGTCCAGTAGCCAAAGACATTAGCTGCCTACAGAAAAACAGACTTTGAGGTGTTGGACATGGATGTTCATCCCATTTACTAGATTAAATTCAACAAGCAGGCAAGAGAGATGATCTACTCCACTTTGACAGGAAAGGCCATGGCTACACATAAGTGGAAAATCTCCTTGGATAACATTACAGCACAATATAAATTGGAAAAGGCCTCCTAACAGTCCAAGGACAACACGATCAAGTCATTGGAGGACTTGGTAATTGATTTGGGACAAGATCCCAGTGAAATCAAAGCTACTAAGAAATTAATCAAGAAGAAGAATGAGGACATTGGAGCTCTTAAAAAATAGCTGAAACTTCCTCATTCAGAGCATCCACAAACAAAAGAGGTCCTGGAGAGCTAAACACATCAGGAGGAGATGATGGACCTAGTTCTACAATTGAATGATCAACTAAAGGAAATGGAAAAGGAGTTAGATAGCTTGATACAGGTAAAACAAGCTAGTCTTGAGACTGCCCCTGCCACTATTATCCCAACAGTTACTACAGCAGTACCTTCCACTTTGGCAGCATCATTAGCTCCTACAGCTCCAATGGCTACATCACTGCCATCTTCTATAGCATCTACATTAGCAACAGGGTCAACAACAATAGGGTCAATAGGTGATGAGGCTAGAAAATTTGTCAAGGCAATGGAAGACATGTCCATTCAGACCACAAAAATAAACAAGCTCAAGCAAAATATGACCAATCTAGAGATTGACTATAAGCTTGCACAAATTATTCACAAAGAAGAAGTGAAAAAATCAACCAGGAAGAATGAAAGAATAGAAAACTTGGAGAAGGAATTGACTTTAAAGGAACCCCTTGGACAGGCTAAGGAACAATTATGGTCCACTATCATTGACTCTATCAGTGATATTTGGCCATCCATTCAAGTTATTTATGAGCAAATTAACTTGGTGAAAGAGGCTGCAGAAGCCATACAGAGAGTGAAACTAGAATTTGAAGATATGCCAGAGGAAGCAACAAGGATCATTCACTTCCTTAACTACAAAAATAAGTATGAATTGTAGGAATTAGATATACTTGATAGGACAGGTACAATATTAGAAGTAAAAAGGGTCCTCACCAAGAGGAATTTAATGCTAAACCTTGAAGATAAGTGTCAAACCATGCAACTAGCTATAGACAGGTTCATGGTTAAATTTGAAGTTTTGAGGCAAAAGGGTCTACCCAATCCCTTGGTAATAAATGATAAGTTAATGCCACAAGAGGACTACAATAGAAGAATTAGAGAAGTGGTCAGGGATCAAGTGAACACTTCATCTATGAAGGGGATGCCAACTGGCAAGGTCCTATACCAAACTTTTGAGAACTTGTTTTACCTCTAGCATGAGGTAAAACACCTTTTTGTGAATAAGCCCACTTTTTCCAAGTACACGGAGGCAGATGAGATTTATAGGAAAATGATAAATATCCAATTACCATATGCAGAAACATGGGAAAAGTTGAATTACTTAATGTAGAAATACATAGTCAAAATGTAAAAATGTACAGTAAGGGTGAAATGGCAAAATAAAGGATAATAATAGTCCAGCTAGATGAAAGAGTATCAGGTATAAGTGTATCAGTTGAAAGATTAGAGTAAGAATAGCATTTAGCGTGAATACCAATAGCAAAGTAGAGATGAAAAGGAAAAATATCAGAGCTTAAAGATAGCACAACCTAATAAACAGGGACAACAAACAACAGTTCAATAGTTGTCTCTATCTTCTTGCATGAAGATATTTATGTCTCCTAGATTAGTTACCAAGACAATTTGGGATATTTTGTAAATTATTTTTGTATAAATACTTCATAATTTGAAGTATTGGAGGTGGATTGTTATACATTTATAGAGTTATTTTGATCATAAACCTAAGGGTTATTGTACCAATTTTTCAAATCAGCAGATTGGACCAAGTAATAAAGAGATTGCATTACAAGGTTCATGTGTTGAGCTATTACAGTGAAGTATTTTCTTTGTCAAATTTTTTATTTTCTTATATTTTTCCAAAACTTGAATGTTATCTAAAGTTGAATGAACTAACTGGAAATTTATCTCAAAATTTGTTTAAGTACACTCTGTTTTGAATAGTTGATCATTTACATGTTTTCTTCTGATATCCAGATCTGAGAATCCTTAATTTCTCTCCCATCTCGGTTGACCTCTTTCACTTTCTTCATAATCCGGCCTAAGGAACCCTTAATTTCTCTTTGGATCCAATTGAAAACCACTTCACCATCCAACCTTGAGAACTGAAGTAACTCTCCTATCTTGCCCTGTAGATACTGTTTTTAGAACTTGATCCAGTCCTGTTTGATTGATATTTGACCCCATAGCCCAATGGTTAAAGACACCCTTCTTTTGATCTAAGTAAGTGATCCCACCACCAAATCCAAATCAGAACCTAAGCACAATCATAACTAGCCTAAATTCAAATAACTAAGCAAAGTTAAAACATAAAGAGAGAGCCCCCTCTGAGAATTAGGAAGGCTAGATCCTAATCTCCAAAGTATGTTTGTGGTTACCTCTAATAATTTCTTTCTAATCAACTCCTGAGAAATATTGGAGTGATAACAGAACCCAAAAAATTTAGTAGGACAATTTTAAGGGTTCAGGAGGTGAAAATCCACATAATAACTCGTACAATGTTTCTTTTTTTTCTTGATAGATAGAGATAGCTCAGGGGAAACCAATGAATACTTGGATCAAGGTTGGGTCGAATGTGGAGGCATTTAGTCTCTTCCTAAAAGGAATCACATAAGTGTAGGTTAAATTTCTAAATGTAGGAGAAACTAAGAATACATGCATTTATGTCTGCTTGGGGTAGCTCAATTGGAAATGGCCTTGGAAATGAAGTCTCACCGAACCAAAGTCTTCGGTTCAAATATTGTGCTAACCCCCCCCCCCCCCCCCCCCCCCCCCGATCGGGTTCAGAAGATGGACACGATGAAGATGTAGTCCTACAAAGCTTACAAAGGAAAAGGAATACATGCTTTTATATGGAAGAAATCCATTATATGGGCTAATTATGTGTTTTCAATAAAAGTTTGTACATAAAACATATACTTGCATATGGGCACAGGGTTATGTGCAAAATAAGATAATCTTCATCAAAAATTGTATGAAAACTAACTATGTCCTCTTAGGAGATGGAGGAGTTATGGACTGTGCAAAGAAACAAAATAATAACATCCATATATAGAGAATTGTTATATTAAATAAATGTATTTGTTAGAAGTAATGGAAGGAACATAGAGTTAGAAGTGAATGTTTATTTTGGTTCCATTCTTGTATATATATTTATATGTAGTATTTACAATATTAATTTTTTGTTAGAAAACAAAGAGAATGTCAAGGAGGTTAGAAGGTAAACTATGCAAAATTTCTTGCAGTTAAACTCATTCAGTCTTAAGTGGGAGGATTAGGACTAATAGGAATAACAAAGATTCCCCATTATAGGGATTCCTTGAACCTCTATTCTAGGATATAGCTTCTTCATTTTTAAAATATACATATAAAATATAATACCCTAATCCCAAATGTGGGAAATTGAACATAAACATGACAAACATAAAAATGGGCTTACAGATGACTAGTTGCATTCCTATTTGTAATATAAAAATTATGAGAAAATTCTCTTAGGATAAAGGAAATATTGAATAGAAATTTGATATAATAAAAGTAAATAAATAAGTACGATGTTTGTTCATTTAGAAAATATAAATATATATTACCTAAATTAGGAACTTTGTAATATATATATATATCTATATATATATAGATATGCATGCACCTATACATATACATATATACTCAAAGAATAGAAAGAGACTGAACCTAATATATTATAAGAACTTGAAATAACCATAATTACTTTGTATTATGATATGGCATAAATATTCTTCTTAAACACAAACAAAAATACTTTCGTGCATTAAAACCCTTGTTCCTCACGACTCGGAAAACTAATTTTTAGGATGAAATCGAAATATCCTATTCATAAATTAAAGAAAAAATACAACAGAGGCCTATGGCCTATGGCCTATTGTTCTGAAGAAATAATTTGGTAATACCCTAGCTGAGCAATGTAAAACATGGTGTGTTTGGGACAAGGCCCAACCCTAAATAAGACAGGGTTTAATAAATAATGCATCATTCAACACAATTTGATGAGGTCATAAGCTACATCCTGGAATGAAAAGTAAATACATTTGTATAAGAACCTATAGCTGGAGTTGAAGTCCTCTTATAAAGAAAAAAATGGGTGAAACCTCTCCTTTTCTACAACTTGACAATATAATATCCATCGTACCTACACAAGAAGGGAAATAAGTTTAGTAAGGTTTTTCCTTATGAAGATTACATATAGAAGAAAACAAAAACCCTTAGGAATAGAGATTTTTTTTACCTAAAGCGAAGTGATCTCAATTTATATTTGTGTTTCAAAATATCAGTGGGAAACAATAGTCAATAAAAGTTCAATCAGACCCTTGAGGAGAAGCCATAGCTAGTAGATTATTTTGCTTTAAAAAAGTTAGGGATATGGATTAACTTTCCATTTCAACTGGCTAACTAAGTACATAAGAAAATTAGTCAAATCCCAAGAAGCCATGGACCAAATTTGGTGTCGAACATGAACCTTTGAGTGAATGAAACCACTATCCTATTAACCCATTAATGGCACAAGTTTTAGAAAAATATTTTCACATTCATGAGAGAAGAATTCATAAATAAATGGCAGGAAGGGTAATAATGTTAAGCTGGTGATAAATCACTGAGGGATACTAGAGAATTTACTGGAGGAAATGGAAACTAAATCTATTGGCAATGCTAGAGGATTATAGTAAGAAAATTGGAGCTTTTTCATTCTAGGCTTGCAAATTTTTCATCGAATCATACAGAAAAATCCTAAGGGTTTCCAATAACCTGAATACACTTATAGAGCATTCCTCTATGAGGTTTTTTGGGAAGAATGAGAGTCATCATGGGAACAGGGTAACATGGTTACCCTAACCACTGCCAAGCTAATGCTCACCATCCAAGAGTATGGCTAAATCTTGATTGTTACAAATGGCATGTAATACAAACATATGCCACCTATCTCAATTACATGTAATCGTAGTGATCGGACAATGTTTATTATGGCTACAACCACCAAGCCATATAAAACATACAACACAAATAAATGAAGTGGCATGAATACATTCATGTCTCCATATCATGTGAATACTTTCTTTAAACGACAAATCGAGGAGAAACAACTTAGAGATCCATTGCACTTGCTACATAATAGATGTATATGCCAAGGGTGGTCGAGCCGATAAAGTCTAAATCTAACCTACACTAGAACAAACATTGTTATTTATACCATGTCCAATTTCAACATAGGCCAATTTGGTAGGTCTAGGGATATGTGAAATGGCCCTCATTGTAAAGAATATCAAAAGGATAGAATGGAACCTTTTCTCCTTCGTGCCTTAAGAGGAGACACAGGGCTTCAGATGCAGTTCCAAAAGGTTTCAGCAGCTAGTTCCAATGTCGGGTTAAGCAGGTGGAAGGGCGGGTCAGCTCCTTCTAGGATTTTCCCGAGATTCTTATCTTTTCGCATGGAAAACCAGGATATGAGCAGTTTTCCTTTGATCGCAAGGCCCCTGGATGGTAATTGGTGGTTTTTCAGTTCTCTAAGTGATGGACAACAGATCTTCCCAGACAGTTGGAAACAGCACCAGAATTTCCCACAACATCCCTTTTTTTCTGTTATGGAAGTCAATACCACCTCTAGGTGGGTTTGCAAAGTTCGCACCGCTCACAGGTCAAAAGTTGTATCAGATTTCTGGTAGCAATGCCATATAAATCATGCCACGTGGAGGAGAGAGCGATACATAAACCACTTTCCCCATGCCATAAAGTTCGATCATATTGGGTGTGCAATCTTCTGCTCTGCCATCCAATGGGACAGGGTGATTCAACATCCAGGATCAAGCGTACAGTTTGGTAGGACCCACGGGTTTGAAGAGGTTGGCAGTTTCGCTGATATCGCACCGCTTTTTTTGGAAAATTGGTTTTTGTTTTTTCGCAGCGACACCATTGATTTCTTTACACGTGGCGGTGGGCCTGTTTATTATACCACCCTCCCTGCGCCTTATAATTCGTCAGCTTTGGGTGCGTGATTGCTTGCTTAGCCATCCGATCGCGCAGGGTGATTCTTCGCCCTTGCTCCATCTTGCTGTTTAATGAGGCCGTGGGGTTGGTGGGGTCCGCTGTTTTGGCGTTTAGTTTTGGAGGGGTTTGTTGTTTCGGTGGTTCGTTTTGGTGGGGCTTCTCTTTGGGGTGTCGTCCTTTCGCGGGGGTTGTGTTCTCTGTCAACTCGGCTGGTTCCTTTTATTGGGGCCGCCTGTCCAAGTGGGCTTTTGTTTAAGTTTCTTGGTTGGTTGTTGGCCGGAGTTCAGACCTTTAGGTTTTTTGTCTCTACCATTAGATTGTACTGTAAGTTTTGGCTGCTTAGTGGTTGTGGGGTGTGGCTTTTCTTTGGCCCCATGCCCTTTGCTTCCCTATCACCTCTTGGGGTTCAGGGATCTTGTATATTTTGTAAATTTTTCTGCTTAATTTGATATAGAAGGTGCTCTTGCTCTAGCAAAAAAAAAAGAATATGAAAAGGATTGTAAAAATAATTCTATAGTTGGAGTATATTATATACTCCATGATGATCATTGTTACTATACATTCAAGTCCATTTTTATAAAAAACTATTAATCTTGTGTGGTTATGTATATACACAATGTAAAAGATTAGATTGAATTTCTACTCTTTAATTTGTTTCCATGGAGAGGCCAAATACCATATGAATTTATAAATTATATTATACGTGTGGAATATCAAGTGTGAAAGACAATACAAGTAAAAAAAATACTAAGAGAGCAAGTGATTATGGAATACATTGTTTTACATTTTTTTTTAAATAAAAGTTACTATGCTTATTGAGCTAAGAGGCTCATTCTATAGCCCAGTATGAGGGGATATGTAAGTTTTTCCATATGTCTGTGCACCTTTAATATATATATATATATATATATATATATATATATATATATATAGATATATATATATATCTATATATCTATTTTAAATAGAAAAATAATGTCGGCTATAATTAGAAAAATGAATATTTCAACAATAGATTTAAATAAACTATTTGAATTATAGAAATTCCTCGTAGATTCAAACTGCATATTGTAATATGCTAAAACAATTGACTTGAATCTATTGTACTCATCAGCGGAAACAATAAACGACCGATGAAATCACAAAGAATATAAGAGAAAAAATTCAATCACACATAACACAATGATTTTCTTGGGAAATTCATAGCTAAAACCCCCTATTATGTGTATATTGCATTAATAAACAAAATGAGAATATTACATTTTCTTTCTCAAGCCTGTGAAACCTTTGCATTATCTCTATATATCTGAGTGCTTCCTAGACAAGCTCAAGCTAATACTTAGCCAATTCTGTTGTCTGCCAAGCTCATATTTCCTTGCATTGTTCCCTTGGGAATTAGCTCGTATTTAATTGGGAAATCCAAAAATTATGAATTGTGCAATCCTTATAGGCCTTCCTCTGATTGCATGCACCACCTGTATAATCAGATGATTATACAACTGATAGTAAATTGTCCCTGAACTCCAATCTCAACCCGGTGTTTCTCTAAGCTAACATGCATGAGTTAATTATGAGTGAATCTTCAATTTAATCATCAATGTAGGTTACACCCCACTACTACAGGTAACACCACGCTACATTAAGTTACACCTCACTGCTACCGGTTACACCCCATTGTCGTTGGTTACACCTCACTACTCGATCTCACTAATTCCTCCATTAGTTGGAACTAGTTTAACTCAGTTGAACTAAATTAAATAGTTACAACTGAAAATAAACTCAACTAGTGCTCTTAATTGTAGGATACACTCTACATCAGTCTAGTTAAACCCCTAACTTGAATTTAACTGAGCTAACTAAGTCAGATTAACTTATTTAACTATTACAAGTTATTATGAGATGTGGAATTACAATTTAATTCCTATTTTAATTCAAAGACAAATTAAATTGGGATTTTTTTGTTGAATTTTCAACATGAAGCTCTATGTTAACTAATTTGTGTCGCTATCAACTTCATATATATTTATATATAGAAAAAATATGTATATAAGTTTTTATGGTTAAAATTTTTATTTGGTCCTATATATGCTCTATTTAGCATTCAAAAATACAATTTAAACAATGAAAAATAACACATTGTATTTTACACTCTAAAAAAGTTTGCAAGAAATTTGATTCCTCTGAGCACATGTTAGGTCCCTACTTAAGATGGATCTATGTTGGTTACTCAAATTTCACCATGGTAATTCATCATTGGAGTGGGGTGATGTTACATTTAGGGAGGCCACCCTGTTGTGGATATGACCCTACTTAAGATGGATCTATGTTGGTTACTCAAATTTCACCATGGTAATTCATCATTGGAGAGGGGTGATGTTACATTTAGGGAGGCCACCTTGTTGTGGATATGACCGTACTTAAGATGGATCTATGTTGGTTACTCAAATTTCAACATGGTAATTCATCATTGGATATGAACAAGAATATCAAAATAGAAAAGCTCCATGTGGTCATTGATCCAAGGAATGCAAGGAAGGTGCCTTCTTCCTCTACCCTATCTTGCTCTTTCTCTTTCACCTTGGTGGCAGTCTTAAAATCAGAAAACTCAATTTTGAAGTCTTTAGCAACAATGACAGAGAGAGAGCAAGAGAATGGATATGCTTATAAGCTCTCAATCGCCACATGAAAGAAGGTGGAGGAATACCACAAGACAATGACATGAGTAGGGACATGAGCATTAACTAGCACAACAAGCTTGAGGTGAGGGAAATCAGGAAATAGACGTTGAAGGCATGAGTTCAACGGGCTATATTAACTCGCACTTCAATCACCTAGAGGGAGTCTGATGTACTTGAATGCCACTTAGTGTTCTCAATCATGTGAGGAGAAAATGTTGTCCTCCCCGGACAATCCTTGAAGAAGCATCCAAATCCAAAATTTATTCTACTATATTTCAATGCAAGATTGATTTTATATTAATTTAAAATTATTTAATAAAAGTGTTAATAACAAAAAGAATTTTTCCTGAACCCAATGAAATCAGTCAAATATTTTATTAATATTGTAAGGTAATTTCAATATTATTAAGTTTATGAAACATTTTTTACTTCAAATATATATAGCATATTATTATTATATTTTAATTAAAAATATATATATTTATTTCAAACAATTTAATATATATTTTAATAATAAAAAAATTTAAAATATATTTATATTATTATTATATTTTAATTAAAAATATATATATTTATTTCAAACAATTTAATATATATTTTAATAATAAAAAAATTTAAAATATATTTTATTTTTTTAATTCAAATTTTCTAATGAGTAAACTTAAATGTTATAAAACTAGCACAACCATATTTACCAATATGGTTGATATATGCCAATAGGCTTATATCAACCACATTAATAATTATATAAACTCCTAATATATATTAATTAATAATAACAGTAGCTCATAATAATATTAGATTATTATTATAATATTTAAATAACCTAATAATATAAAATTATAAAAAATAATAACAAGTATAATAATAAATAATAATAATATATTAAAACATTATAATAATATTATACTATCACTATAATAATATACAAATATAATTATTATTATAATAACAATATAACCAATATTATTATAATATTATTAGGAGTTTATATTATTATTATAATATTTATATAATAATATATAGAAATAATCTCGTTGTTAATATTTATATAGTTATTAATAATATTTGATTATAGTATTATAATAATATTATATTATTATTATAATATACAAATTTAATTGTTGTTATAATAATAATATAATCAATATTATTATAATATTATTAGCCGTTTATATTATTTTCATAATATTAATATAATATTTATGTAATAATATATAGAAATAATCTTGATAATATTTATATAGTTATTAATAATATTTGATTATAATATCATAATAATATTATATTATTATAATAATATACAAATATAATAATTATAATAATAATAATATAATCAATATTATTATAATATATTATTATAATAAGAATAATAAAGATGAATTATTTATTATTTATGATAATTAATAACTATACAATTAATAGCAACTATATTCTTATATTATTATTATTATTATTATTATTATTTAATATTTTTAATATTTATCTTAGGGTTTGCATACATAGGGTTAATTATTATCAGTATTTAGGATTATTAATAACTATATAAATATTAACCACCAGATTATTTATATATATTACTGTATAAATATTATATTAATATTATAATAATTATATAAACTCCTAATATATATTAATTAATCATAAGAATAGCTCATAATAATATTAGATTATGATGATATTATTTAAATAATCTAATAATATAAAGTTATAAAAAAAATTAATGTATAATAATAATAATAATAATAACAATAATTGATTATAATATTATATTATTATAATAACATACAAATATAATTATTATTATAAAAATAATATAATCAATATTATTATAATATTATTAGGAGTTTATATTATTATTATTATAATATTAATATAATATTCCTATAATAATATATAGAAATAATGTGATTGTTAATATTTATATAATTATTAATAATACTTGATTATAATATTAGAATAATATTATATTTTTATTATATTATTATAATAATATTATTGTATTATTATTATATTATTATTATAATAATATAATCAATATTATTATAATAAGAACAATAGAGACCAATTATTTATTATTTATGATAATTAATAACTATGCAAATAATAGCAACTATATTCTTATATTCTTATATATATTTATTATTATTATTATTAGGCTTTAGTATTTTTAATATTTAACTTAGGGTTTGTATATATAGAGTTAATTATTATGAGTGTATAGGATTATTAATAACTATATAAATATTAACAACCAGATTATTTCTATATTTTCTTATATAAATATTATATTAATATTATAATAATAATATAAACTACTCATATATATTAATTAATAATAAGAATGGCTCATATTAATATTAGATTATCATTATATTATTAAAATAATATAATAATATAAAATTATAAATAATAATAATAATAATAATACAATTTGATTATAATATTATATTATTATTATATTATTTTAATAATATACAAATATAATTATTATTATAATAATAATATAATCAATATTATCATAATAAGAACGATAAAGACCAATTATTTATTATTTATGAAAATTAATAACTATACAAATAATAGCAACTATATTCTTATATAAGTATATATTTATGATTATTATATTATTATTATTATTAATATAAACTACTACTACTACTATTACTGCTATTATTATTATTATAGGCTTTAGTATTTTTAATATTTATTTTAGGGTTTGTATACATAGAGTTAATTATTACCACTATTTAAGATTATTAATAACTATATAAATATTATCGGATTATTAATAACTATATAAATATTAATAACCATATTATTTATACATATTATTATATAAATATTATATTAATAATATAAAATCCTAATATATATTAATTAATAATAAGAATAACTCATAATAATATTAAATTATCATTATATTATTAAAATAATATAATAATATAAAATTATAAAAAAATTCATAACAATTATATTGTATTATTATTATAATAATATAATCAATATTATTATAATATATTATTATAACAATAACAATAATTATTTATGATAATTAATAACTATACAAATAATAGCAACTATATTCTTATATATTTATATGTTTATAATAATAATAATAATAATAATAATAATAATAGTAATAATAATAATAATAATAATAATAATATTATTATTATTATTATTATTATTATTAGGCTTTAGTATTTTTAATAGTTATCTTAAGGTTTGTATACATTGGGTTTATAATATTAGTCCTTTTTGTTTATTATTACCCTCTAAAATCCCAAGGGATTATGAACCAACGGGAATAATATTAAACAAAAAGGACTAATATTATAAACCCAAGGAACTAATAAACCCAACTCTTTAATATTATAAACCTAAGGAATTAGTCAACCCAACGCATAAATATTAAAAAACTAAGGGATGAAGAAGCACAAGGAATTAATATTACAAACACAATAGAAACATAAAGATGACCGTGATTGATATTATAAACCCAAAGGATTAATACTAAAACCCCAAGGGATTATGAACCGAAGAAAATAATGTTAAACCCAAGGGACTAATATTATAAACCCAACATTTGTAAACCCTAATATAGATATTAGAAAGACAAAAATAAACATGGTTTATTTTCATGGTGAGAGAATTCTTTTCACAATGTGACATTCAACCATGGTTGGCCATGGTTGCCTATGATTGACAATAGTTGAGCATGATCAATATTATAAACCTAAGGGAATAATAAACCCAAGGCATTGCTATTATAAGCCACAAGGAATAATAAAACCAAGGTATTAATACGAAAACCCTAAGGGATTATGAACCCAAGGGAATAATATTAAACCCATGGGACTAATATTATAAACCCAACATTGTTAAACCCAAATATAAACACTACAAACACTAAAATAAACATGGTTTATTTTCATGGTGAGTCAATATTTGTCAAAATGCGACATTCAACCAAGGGACTAATATTATAAAACCAACATTGGTAAACCCAAATGTAAATAGTACAAATACTAAAATAAACATGGTTTATTTTGACGGTGAGACAATTCTTCTCACAATGCGACATTCAACCATGGTTGATGATGTTTGGCTATGATTGAAAATGGTTTACCATGATTTATATTATCAACCAAAGGGAATAATAAACCCAAGGGATTGATATTATAAACCCAAGGGATAAATGCTAAAACCCAAGGGATTATGAAGCCAAGGGAATAATATTAAACCCATGGGACTAATATTATAAACGTCACATCGAGTAAAGGCAAATATCAATGCTACAAACATTAAAATAAACATAGCTTATTTTGATGGTGAGACGATCCTTGTCAATATGCGACATTCAAACATGGTTCACCATGTTTGGCTATGATTTATATTATAAACCTAAGGGAATAAAAAAAAAAAAATTATGATATTATAAACGCAAATGAATAATAAACCGAAGGCAGTAATACTAAAATCCCAATGGAATATGAACCTAAGGGAACAATATCAAGCCCAAGGGACTAATATTATAAACCAAATATTCGTAAACCCAAATCTAAAGATTACAAACACTAAAATAAACATGTTTTATTTTCATGGTGAGACAATCTTTGTCAAAATGTGACATTCAAGCATGGGACTAATATTATAACCCCAACATTGGAAAACCCAAATATAAATACTACAAACACTAAAATAAACATGGATTATTTTGTGGTGAGACAATTCATGTCACAATGCGACATTCAACCATGGTTGACCATGTTTGGCTATGATTGACAATGGTTTACAATGGATTAATACGAAATCCCCAAGGGAACAATATTAAACCCATGGGACTAATATTATAAACCCAACATTGTTAAACCCAAATATAAACACTACAAACACTAAAATAAACATGGTTTATTTTCATGGTGAGTCAATCTTTGTCAAAATGCGACATTCAACCAAGGGACTAATATAATAAAACCAACATTGGTAAACCCAAATATAAATACTACAAATACTAAAATAAACATGGTTTATTTTGATGGTGAGACAATTCTTGTCACAATGCGACATTCAACCATGGTTGACGATGTTTGGCTATGATTGACAATGGTTTACCATGATTTATATTATCAACCAAAGGGAATAATAAACCCAAGGGATTATGAAGCCAAGGGAATAATATTAAACCCATGGGACTAATATTATAAACTTCACATCGAGTAAAGGCAAATATCAATACTACAAACACTAAAATAAACATAGTTTATTTTGATGGTGAGACAATCCTTGTCATAATGCGACATTCAAACATGGTTCACCATGTTTGGCTATGATTTATATTATAAACCTAAGGGAATAAAAAAACCCAAATTTTGATATTATAAACCCAAATGAATAATAAACCGAAGGGAGTAATACTAAAACCCCAAGGGAATATGAACCCAAGGGAACAATATTAAGTCCAAGGGACTAATATTATAAACCCAATATTTGTAAACCCAAATATAAATATTACAAACACTAAAATAAACATGCTTTATATTCATCGTGAGACAATCTTTGTCAAAATGTGACATTCAAGCATGAGACTAATATTATAAACCCAAAATTGGTAAACCCAAATATAAATACTACAAACACTAAAATAAACATGGTTTATTTTGATGGTGAGACAATTCTTGTCACAATGCAACATTCAACCATGGTTGACCATGTTTGGCTACGATTGACAATAGTTTACAATGGATTAATACGAAAACCCTAAGGGATTATGAACCCAAGGGAACAATATTAAGCCCATGGGACTAATATTATAAACCCAACATTGTTAAACCCAAATATAAACACTACAAACACTAAAACAAACATGGTTTATTTTCATGGTGAGTCAATCTTTGTCAAAATGCAACATTCAACCAAGGGATTAATATAATAAAACCAACATTGGTAAACCCAAATATAAATACTACAAATACTAAAATAAACATGGTTTATTTTGATGGTGAGACAATTCTTGTCACAATGCGACATTCAACCATGGTTGACAATGGTTGGCTACGATTGACAATGGTTGACCAAGATTGATATTATAAACCTAAGGGAATAGTAAAACCAAGGGATTAATACTAAAACCCCAAGGGATTACGAACCCAAGTGAATAATATTAAACCCAAGGGACTAATATTATAAACCCAACGTATGTAAACCCTAAAAACAATATTATAAACATTGAAGTAAACATGATCGACCATCATTGATGTTCATATTAAGATAATCCTTATTACAATTCCATGTTGGACCATGGTCGACATCATAATAAACCATTTTTGACTCGCGAATAATAAACCCAAGCGATTGATATTATAAACCCAAGGGAATAATAAACCCAAGGGATTGATATAATAAACCCAAGCGATTATTATTTATTTTCATGGCGAGACAAACCTTGTCACCATGTGACATTCAAGCATGGTTGGCTATGATTGACAATGGTTTACCATGATCAATATTATAAACCTAATGGAATAATAAAGCCAAGGGATTAATATGAGAAACCAAAAGGAATAATAAAATGAAGGGATTAATACTAAGACGCCAAGGGATTATGAACCCAAGGGAACGATATTAAATCTAAGGGACTAATATTAAAAACCCAACGTATATAAACCCTAAGAAAAATATTATAAACATTAAAATAAACATGATCGACCATCATTGATTTACATATCGAGACAATTCCTATCATAATTCCATGTTGGACCATGGTCGACATTATAATAAACTATGTTTGACTCGCAAATAATAAACCCAAGTGATTGATATTATAAACCCAAGGGATTAATACTAAACCCCCAAGGGATTATGAACCTAAGGCAATATTATTAAATAAAAGGGATTAATAATATAAACCCAAGGGAATAATGAATCCAAGGGATTGATATAATAAAACCAAAGGAATAATAAACCCAAGGGATTAACACTAGAACCTCAAGGGATTATGAACCCAAGGAATTATTAATATTAAAAAGTTGAAGAACGAAGAAAACCAATAACTCAATATTATAAACCATTGGGAATTAATAAACCCAATGGAAAAATACTTTATTAAAGCCTTGCTTTCAAATCCTTCCTATCACGACTAAAACCCTCTCATTAACCTTTATAAAACCTTCACTAACCCTTTAGTTGCACATATATAACCTTTTCCTCTTTAAACGTTGGTTACATATATATTTAGCACATCAACCTTCTATCAACGCTATTTTCTTAATAAATCATTTGCAAAGGAAATATACGCTTACCACACCTTTTCCACCTTGGTACGGCCTTGGCACGCTTTTTGAGATTTACCTTTTCGCTTATCGCAATCACGATTCTCCACGGGTTTTGTTAACAAAGACCTCTATCGCATCCAATATGCAATAATGCGATTTCGGATCTCAAAACTTATTAACTGTGCCACATAACACCATCGAGTCTGCTCCTTTGTATGTCGCATTACTTCTCTGTCGTTGATCTTCTCCCGAAAGATCCAATGATTCACATTGGTTTCAGGTTGACCACACACACAGGGGTTAACCGCCCGATAAAGCAGTTTCCCCACTCCAACTCTCTGCCACGCGTCGTGATATGTATGGAATTGGTTGATCAACACTCAAACCACTTACCATCTAGTCCTCGCCCGAAATACCGCATAAGGTTATAAAACCACTTTTCTTTGCGTTAACTCCTGTGCTCCTTCACCATGCGACAACTGTTGATCTATGAGATGGATGGTTCTCGCTCTTTGTTGTCATGCCGTTGATCTATAAGATCCAACGGTTCCCGTATACCGAAACTAAACTTCTTCATTCATCCCTTTAAATGGACTTTAATTCATTCCTCAGTGTTTTCTCCGTGTTTTCGGTTTTTCTTCGGGGTTTCTTTCGTTAACTACTCTGATGTTCAATTCTCTCTGAGCCTCAATCCTCTGCGAGTTCTAACTTCGCTTCCTCTCTAGAGCTTCCTCTGATTCTTCAGCTCGATTCCAAGATCCCTAATGACTCCTCTAAATCATTCTCTCCTCTGTGTGTGTGTATATATATTTTTGAAATAAATTTTTACTGCAACGGATTGATATCATAAATGCAAGGGACTAATAAACCCATGGGATTACAAATGCGTAGGAATAATATTAAACATAAGGAATTAATATTATAAACCCAAGGAATTTAAATATTATAAAACTTAGGATTAACATTATAAACCTATCTCATTAATAAACCCAAGAGATTAATATTAAAAACCCAAGGGAATAACATTAAACCTTAGGATTAATAGGGATTAATCAACCATGGATTAATGTTAAACCTAACGATTAATATTAAATCCTTTCTCACAATGCGACGTTGGACCATGGTTGAACATGATTGATTTTCACATTGAGACAATATTTGTCGTAATGTGATGTTGGACCATGGTAGACCATTAATAAAATAGCATATACAACCATTGTTAAATGTGGTTTAAAATGGTTAACCATGGTTGATTTTCATGTTGAGATAATATTTCTCAAATCTTGTGATGTTGGAACATGGATGATGGTTGACGATGGTGATTTTGATATTGAGACAATATTTGTGCCAATGTGACATTGGACCATCATTGAACATGATTGACCATGATTGAGCATGATTTTGAGAGAATCTTTGTTACAATTCGACATTTGACCATGGTTGATCATGACTGAAGATGGTTGACCATGATTTATTTTCATATTGACATAATCTTTTTTATAATGTGGCATTGGACCATGTTTCACCATGAATGACCATGGTTGACGATGATTGACAGTGGTTTAACACGGTTGACTTCATATTGAGACAACCTTTGTCACAATGTAACATTGGACCATGTAATATTAAACCCAAGGGTTTAATATTATAAACCCAAGGTACATAAACCCTAAGATAAATATTAAAAACCCTAAAATAAACATGGTTGACTATCGTTGATAGCGGTTGATTTTCATATTGACACAATCTTTGTCAATGCGATGTTGGCCCATGATTGAACAAGATTGATTTTCATATTGAAAAAATATTTGTCGCAATGTGATGTTGGACCATGGATGACCATGGTTGATTTTCATATTGAGACAATCCTTGTCCCAATGTGACGTTGAACCACGTTTGACCATGGATAGCCATGGTTTTCATAATGTGACATTGGACCAAGAGACCATCTTCGTCACAATGTGACCATGATTATTGACCATGGTTGACCATGATTAAGAATGGTTGATTTTCACATTGAGACATCTTTGTGACAATGGGACGTTGGACCATGGTTGATTTTCATATTGACCATGGTTGACCATGATTGACCATGATTGATTTTCATTTGAGACAATATTTGTCACAATGCGGCATTTGACCATGGTAGACCATGATTGAAGATGGTTGACATGGCTGATTTTCATATTGAGACATTAATTCTTATAATGTGATGTTGGACCATGTTTGACCATGAATGACCATGCTTGATGATGATTGACCATGGTTGATTATCATATTGAGACAATCTTTATCACAATGTGACGTTGGACAAAGAGACAACCTTCGTCACAATGTGAACATGATTATGATTGACCATAGTTGACAATGATTGACCATGGTTGAGTTTCATATTGAGACAATCTTTGTCAAAATGCGACGTTAAAACATGGTTGACCATGGTGGACAATGGTTGACCATAGTTGATTTTCATGTTGAGATAGTTCTTTCACAATGTGATGTTGGGCCATGGCTGACCATGATTGATGATGGTTGATTTTCATATTGACCATGGTTGACGATGATTGACCTGCAAACAACATTATTTGTTATGAGAGTAATCAAGAAACAAAATTTGTTGGGTCTAGTTAAACCTTAAGAGAGAAGAATTTACCTGCCAAGGCTACACACCGAGCCGAATCCAACATAGAAACAAAGCATCGAGGTTGCTCTCTAGAAGCAAAGGAACTGCACGGGATGGCCTACCAGAGTTTCATGACATAAGCGAGAAAGTCGTAAACCAAATACTAAACACAACAGCACAACTGAACAAGGACCTTACCTGAGGCTTATCCGAAGCTGCTAGACAAGGGTTCCGCCAACAGATGAGATTGGGCTCGCATCGCCCTCGATGGAACGAGAATATCGAAAAAGGATAGGCAGCTCGTGAGCGGACAGTAGAGGTTCTGAGGTATGCTCCCACCAATTCTCAAGAGTATAGAAGAGATAAGTTAGATTTAAATGAATTCCGTCAATGATAAATGACAACCCTACAGTGTACCAAAGAAATTAAATGCTGAGTAGTGTGACGTGTCATGTAATTGTTAAATTAATGGACAAAACACTTGGAAAACAATTGAATAGGCATACGTTTCAGAATACGAAGAGGTATAAGATGCACATTTCAACTTTTAATTGTTTCACAAACATGAGGAAAATCGTCGGTCTAATGAAATGAAATGATCATGCATGTTTCATTATTTATTTTCCTAAATTTTATTTGTCTTAATCCTTATACGTGTGCATAAATAATAAGCACAGTAAATTTTTAATAATGCTTTGTAAAAAAATATTTTAAGTATCCTTTAAATATGTGATTTAGACATCCAAGAAAGTTACTATTAGGAATTCTATTTATTGATTTAGAGACAACTACGAAAATATACTGGCATCTTTCAATTCTAGCCATCTGATCAAAAAGATTAATTAAAAAAATGATTAAATTACCCATTCCAATAGGGGGACGCCGAAAAATTGAAGTATTGATTGCTCTTTGAAGTTGCAAGCCTACCCAACACATCTTTTATTTATCGTTTCTTACACTCCCTGGTAATTCCATAGACCGTGGAGAACTACGATCTCCTCATTGAAGCTTTGGCATTACTCATCAAAGATCAGTTCTCGTCGCAAGAAATTTTGTTAAATTACAGTCGTCATGAGGAGCTTTGTGGAAGTCACAATGTTTGTAGTGCAATATTTGCTCTCTTTTTTCTCATTGAAAATAAGCACAATGAAAATAAGAATCGTCTCACCAAATTACAGAGAAAATCCCCCCAAGCAAATCGTTAAAGTACACTTATAATCCATTGCAGATACTTTTATCAATTGCTTTAGAGAATTGTGCAGCGAACTAATGCACGCCAGCCTTTGTTATTAGTTTACAACAACTAAACGATCCATGGACAGTGGACTACGTAAAGGTACCCACGTCCTCAAAAGCTATAGTTACAGAACGTACTCTACTACTCTTAAAGTCAAAACCTCACGCATTTATGGCCTTGCAGCAGTGGATTGTCAGAAAGCCCTCATTTTCCCTCATTTGGAGGGCATGGCAGAAGCTTCTGTTCTACTGCCATCGGTTACTATCGTTAGATCATGACATGCAACGGAACAGTCTAATCTTGTACTGTGAGAGGACATGCAAAGGAAAAGCCGAAGATTCCATCGATTTTGAATGCTGAACTTATCATGACCTTGAATTTAGGATTGGCAGAGACTTTGAGAGACTTCGTTCCACCGTGTACAAAATCGACATCATTGCAGTCACTTTTATCAATCCAATCAAAGAATCGTGTGTGGCAAACAACTTTAGTTATAATGGGACCATTTTCAAAAGAAATCTGGTGTGAAGTAGCCACACGAGATATATAATTTTTGTTTTAGATGGACCACAAGACCGGTAAGGCCAAACCTCCAACCACATCTACTAAACTATTTCCAACCTCCAACCACATCCACTAAACTATTTCCAGTAAGCTAAATGACGTGAAATGTAATATTGCGAAAGCGACAATCCTCATGCATTTATGCTCTTGCAGCGATGGATTGTCAGAAGCACTATTTTTTCCCTCGTTTGAAAGGGTATGGCAGAAATTTCTGGTCACTTCCAAGCAATTAATATAGTTGGAAAACGACATGCAACGGAACGGTTGATTCTTCATGTGCTGTTTTCTTATTGCTATTGAATCACTTTATTTCTATGCAATCGACAACATAGAAAATTAGTGATCCAATAATAGTTAAATAGATTCTCCCTCTCCTCTTTATATGTCTTGTCTCTTTTTTCCGCTCTCTTTTCCCCTGTCCGCTGATGCTGTTTCGCTGCGGGTTTTTTGTCTATATCATGGCTGCCTTTGCTTGCAGCCCCTTTTGGGTTCCCCCCTCATTCTCAGTCACTTTACATTTTGATCATCAGCTTTTCCACAGGCGATCCATGCTCAAATCCTTCAGATCAATAGATCTTCTATGACTGTCTCTTTGTTCAGATTATCATCCATGGTTCAGATCTATCATGTATATATTCCCTCAATATAATATAATGCTTTTTCTTCTGAAAAAAAAAAAGATAGTAGTAATAAATAATTGACTGTAGTGAAATTGAAGTAGAATTTAATCAAACTGGACTAAATTTTAATTGACTATGAAATTGGAGTAGAATTTAATCAAACTGGACTAAATTTTAATCGACTATAACATTTTGATGGACAATTTTGATACCTAGCAAATGATTAGAATTAATTTCTTCAAAATAATTAATATGCAGCTTTAAAATATAGTGGTTAATATTTATCACAAAACAGAATTTGAAGTTTATCTTCATTGTCAATTAAACATAAAAAGTTAATTATTTATTTTTCATGTATATCATTTTTATATATTATATTATATTATTTATTTATGAATATAGTGGTTAATATTTATCACAAAACAGAATTTGAAGTTTATCTTCATTGTCAATTAAACATAAAACAATAATTATTTATTTTTCATGTATATCATTTTTATATATTATATTATATTATTTATTTATTGAATTTAAATTAAATTGAACATTCCACCTTTAAAAAAATATCACAATTTTTCTCTTTTTTCTTCCTCTTTTTATGATTGAATCAAATAAAACTCAGTAATAAACAACATTAAAAATATAAACTATTAAGTGGTTATTTGATATGCCAAGGATTCCCAATAAACATTGACTTCAGTGGCCAACTTGGAGCAAAAGTTTTCCAACATTTTTAACTTTTACAAAGAACCGGTGTCTATCCCACGAAAATAAGAATAATCATTATTTCACCGAAATAATAGATTTTGGTAACTTGGTCATTCTAAATGCTTAGAAGGTGAAATTATTTATCAATGCTTTGAGATTATAGATTTTGGTAACTTCGTCATCCTAAATGGAGGTGAAATTATTTATCAATGGTTGGCCATTTGGAAACTATATGGCTTTCACCCTTTAAAGTCAACAAACAACTTTCCACTCATAAAAATCAATAACGACAAAAAGCTTTCGTCATGGAAGAGCTCTTAAAATCCCAGTGACGATCCCTTCACTTTTAAGATGCATCCAAAAGGCATCAAGCAGTTTATGTTGATGTGGAAGAATTATCCTAGAGGACAGTGGGAGTGGGAAAGATTTGTTTGAGATTGCAAACATAATTTTGTATGAGATTGCAAACATTTCAACAATCTTTTAGTTCAATTAGTAACAACCTGTCATAGTATTTAGATGTTTTTATTTTTGTGATATTTATGATTTCAATTTTATTTTTTTTCTTTTTCTTTATAGCTAATAGTGATTTTTAGAAAAATATGTTTATAAATAGAATAAATGTTATATCAGATACTAATAATATAATTTTGTAGCAATTACTATTGTAATATGAAATACAACTTAATCCATTGAGTTTATAATATTAATTTTTTGGGTTTATTAATCTAAAGGATGATATTTTTAGGGAATAATATTATTTGGAAGATTTATAATATTATTTATAGGCTTTAATATAAATCCTTTGGATTTATAATGATGGTGAACCATGCACAACCATGATCCAATGCCACATTGTGACAAATATTATTTCAATATGAAAATCAGCCATGGTCAAATGCTGCATTGTGACAAAAATTGTATCAATAACCAAGTTTAGCTTAGGGTTTATAGTATTTATCTTAGGGTGTATATACGTAAGGTTTATAATATTAATCCATTGGGTTTTTAGTATTAATCCCTTGGGTTTATTAATAGCTTAGGTTTATAATACTAATCCCTTGGGTTGAATTAATAGGTTGAGTATATTAATCAGTTGGGTGAAATTGATTGATAATGAACCAAAAAATTAATGAATTGTTAATAGTTAATTAATTAATAGCAATATAAACAATATTAATTGATAATAATGAATAAAATTCTTTATTAAATAACGATATTTATGAAAATATAGTTTTATTAATTAATAATATATTATTAACCATATTTATCTAATAATATTTATATTAACAGATATTTATTTAATTAACAATATTTTTAGTTATGTGGTTATGTATGTGATTGATATAAATTTTAAGATTATATCAACTATATAGAAAATGTGGTTCCATAATTTTATATGTAACCATAACATTCTATAAAAATAAATTTATAAATAGAAAAAACGGAAAAGACGGAACAATATAATCTTGTAGCAATTAGTATTATAACATGACATGTAACTAGAAAACAAAGCTTAAATCGATTTCGAATACTGATTGAATTATGATTTTTGGAATTTAGGATTGGTAAAAACTTAGACATTTTTCCATCCGATACAAAATTTAGATCAGGTATAAATTTTATTTTATATAAAAACTCTCAAATTTATCAAACATAACAATTAAAGAAACTCAATTTAGCATAAAGCTAAAAGGATTTTAAAAGGAAAACGAAATATTGCGTAAAATTCAGGGAACATCAGGGTACAGACCAGAAAATAACTTTTACGTAGCCTGTATACTATATATATGGAGCGAAATCCCACAACAACAGGAGGTGATGAAGATAAAAATCGTGACCGGGAACGGGATGTTAATGAAAAATTTACTGCACGCAGTATATTTTTAATTGTAACCACGACATGAAATAAACTATGAACATAGGAAGAAAATGCAAAAGACCTAGTACAATAACTCAGAGCAAAAACCTGCATATGACATTACATAGATTGCAATAAACTTTTAGTAAAACGGTATCCTACCCCTCGTAGTATATTTTTAATTGTGACCACGACATGAAATAAACTATGAACATAGGAAGAAAACGTGAAAGACCTAGTACAATAACTAAGAGCTAAAACTTGCATATGACATTACATAGATTGCAATAAAGTATTAGTAAAACGGTATCCTACCCCTTCATTCTCGGTTAATAGTTTGTATTTTTCTCCGTTCAAAAATTTGAAAAGATTCTCAAAGAGGGAATGAGAGAAATATTCATACACACTTGGTCATGCCTATGGTGGCCTCCTCGGTTCCTCTTTGTACTTCCAAACAGTGGACTGTTCAATGCACAACATTCAAACAGTATCAATGTTTACTTCACTGTCAATGTACATAATACTACAGACAGTGCTGCAGGCTTTTCCTTGCAAATTATGACGGTTGTTTTATGGCATATGGCTGCAAACTAGCATGAAAAGTGTTGCAAATTACTACAGCTACTTATAGAGGCAATGGCTTTGAAAAGTGTTGCAAATTACTACAGCTACTTATAGAGGCAATGGCTTAGTGACATAAACCTTCTTCTAGACACTAGATTCACATCTACTTCTTTACGATCTTAATGTTTTGAAATCTAAACCCTCAGATATTACAATCTGTTATGGTGCATAAATTATAACGGTAAAAAGATTCATAGAGCCAAAATGGAAGTGATTGAAAGGCAGAAAGGAAGTGACTCAAAACATTCTTACTCTGGGGCATTGGACTGATTAGATATTACATAGAAAAATAATGATTGAAAGTCGTTTAATATTAAATTTTTAAAATATTTTTAAGATTGGCATGAATTCCTTAAAAATATTCTCACTAATAATATATAAAATATATTTCCAAAAATAATTTTAACTAACAATTAACAATAAAACTACTTCAGGTCATCAAAGAGGTTATTCTTTAACAAAATAATATGGTACACTTCATATTTGTAAACACATTTACTATAAAGATATTTGAAACACATAATGATAAAGATATTTGAAAATCATATTTAATGGAGATTCACATTAATCTTAAATGTGTGCAAACACAATTATACTTATATAATTGTGAGTAGATGTTAGTCATGAATTCTTATAAAGCTAGATTTGATACATGTATATAAATTTACATGTTATTGAGAGATGTTGCAGTGTAATGTATATTCATATTTTTTAAATATTGAAAAAAAAAAACAAAAAAAACAAAATTAAATATCTTTTTCATATATTTTGATTTATATTTAGATTCAAAAATATATAAATATAAAATATAATGTAAAATCTAATCTAATATAAAATATAAAATGCAAAATGTAATACAAAGTGGCAGCTTGAAAGAAATCAGTTCTCATATTTTCTGAAATGGCCTTTTTATATGCCTTTATCTCACTTTTTTTTTTTTTTAATTCTTAAATTTTTTAAAAATTTACTATGCCTTAAATGCTCTAATTTGGGTATTTGAGAGGGTGTTTTTTTTCTTTACATATGCTTTGCAAAATGTAATACAAAATTATTTATTTGATGAAAAATTAAACTAATATAATGTAAATTTAAAATAATTTTTTTTTTACACATTATTATGAGTATAATAATCTATCATATTAATTAGTATTATTTTATTATATTATAATAATAATCATCTCCAATATGATTATATTAAAGTTTAAGTAATATTGATTACACCAAATCTGTGACATATAAATTTGGAGAAGAGAAAAGAGGCTATATTATTTCAATATATTATAAGGGTAATTATCTCTAATATAATCATATTAAAGTTTACTTAATATGGGTGCACCAAATCTCTGACATATAAATTTGAAGAAGAGAAAAGGGGGAAAAAATAAAATTAGAGAAATATATATCCTCGTGAGGAGTTTTGGTTAAGGAATAATGCTGGACTGTACACTCACGAAGTCGCTAAAAGAACATTAATCATCGTCTCATTCAAACCCTAGTAGGTGTAACTTTTTCTTCTCGTGATGGTGATCCAAAACCTGGACCACCTGTACTCTCTCTCTTCAAATGGTTGAATTTCAATAAAGGCCTTATCGGGAATTATCTCATAACGTCGCCTGGCTGCTGATTTATTATGGTAGGTAGTTCGTATTCAGTTGTACCTAAGTGGCTTCGATGTAGTTGACAGGGGTGCTATTGAGACTGGTTGTAGTTTTTCGACGTCAACTTTTCCTTTAGGTTCTCAATAATAATTGAAGGAAAATAATATCTGGTGCTCCCCATTGGATTTTATAACTTATCTATGGCCAGTTTGCCAGATTGCTATACTGGAGATCCTTGTGAAAATCAATCCCGGCCAAAGACGAGGTGTATGCTGGATAACAATTATGAAATTCAATCCCGGCCAAAGACGAGGTGTATAGCTGGATAACAAATAACTAGAATCCGCCTAGCTCTTGTACCTGGAAATTTTATAAGATACAGTTAAAGAGATTGTCAGACCGGGGACAGGGTGCTGTATGATATAATTCATTGCAGTCACTTTTATCAATTGCATCATAGATTTGTGTAGCAAATGAATGCACTTTTTTTCATCACATTACAACTGTAAAAAGATGCATAAATTACTTTAATGTTTCGACATCTTAAAAAGCTGCAGCGATAAGGCGTACCCTAATATTGCAGAGGTCAAAATCCTCGCACAGTTAGGCTCTTGTAGCACTGGATTGTCAGAAAGTCCTCATTTTTCCTCATTTGGACGGGCATGGCAGAAACTCCTGATCACTTTTGGTGAGATGATGACATGCAGCGGAACAGTCTAGTTTTATAGCAATGAGTACTGCGACACAACATTCAACGGAAAAAGCCATTTCTTCCATCGATTTTGAAAACTGATTGAATCATGGTATTGAATTTAATATTTTATATGAAATTACGAAGACATCATTCCACTGTCTACCAATCTAGATAATTGTAGTCACTTTTATCAAAGTGCATCAAAATGATGGTCTAGGAAACTAATGCATGATTTTGTATTAAACTAATGTAGTTTTTTTGGCAAATATTAAGCATTCCACTGTCTACCAATCTAGATAATTGTAGTCACTTTTATCAAAGTGCATCAAAATGATGGTCTAGGAAACTAATGCATGATTTTGTTATAAACTAATGTAGTTTTTTTTGGCAAATATTAAGCACCCTGCTTTAAGTGAATTGAATCTTCATTTTGTATTTTGTTTATATTATATTATTTCTATTTAATTAATAAGTTGGAAAGGAAAAAAAGTAATCATAAATTTAAACCATAGTGTTTAATATTTATGCTTTTACTTCGACAAATATATTAACCACCAATTGACTCGCTACTTTTTAATAACCACAATATATTAAACCAATAACTGTGAAACTATCTTTTCTTAATCAACATACATTAAGCTAATAATTGAGTCAAAATGATTAACTCAACCTCTTCATCCTGCCCATGAAAACCGTATTATCCGTATTGCTGAGAATACACTCATTAATAACTTAAGATATGATATTTAATATTTACCGTGTATTTTTTAGTTTTTAGCACACCTATTTAATAATGCATAAAATTACAAGGAAAAGCGCCCACTTCCTAAAAGCTGACATGCTCTAATATTGAAAAAGTTAAAATCCCCAACCTTTTATGCTCTTGCTGCACTGCATTGTCGGGAAGCCTTGATTTGAACAAGAAGTATTATCCACCCTGCCCAGCATGGGTACCCATCCTTGCATTGAATGCAGCATTGGTGACCCATTCGAAAAGCTTCAATGTAGTAATTGGTGTTGTTAAAGGATGGCATGCGAAGGAACGGTCACTATAACCTTAAAAAGGAACTCAGTATACAGTAAAATTAGGTTAGATTACTCTTGCATAACCCACGGTTCTGTGGAAGATTACGGGTAGAGTCGGAAAATTATCACCTTCGAACGAAATTCCACCAAACAAGGAGGGGAAGAAGACAACAAAATCGTCACCGTGAATTATCATGTTTCTTTTATTACCAGGAGGGTAATGCAAAAATTAATATAAGCCTGTTTTTTATTACTGCGACATGAAATAAATTATTAATATGGAGAATACGCGAAACACCCGGTACAGTAACTATAACCTAAAAACTGAATATGACATCATGTGGAGTCCAAGCATAGTATTTATGAAAACAAATGGTATCTTATGAAAACAAATGGTATCTTATGCTTTCCTGACTCTCGACCATTCAGTTTGTATTTTTCTCGGTTCAAATTGCATATTACGCACACCATAGAACTAAGTTTGTATTTCTCTCTGCTCAGGTTTCACAGTACACGCACCGGCGTACTCTGTTGATATTCATATTTGCAAACACATTCATTTACTTACGGAAAAAGCAGTATTTATGAAACAAATAGTATCTTACGCTTTCCGATTCTAGACCACGAATTTTGTATTTTACTCCATTCAGTTTGCATAGTACACACGATAAACCTCAGTTTGTATTTTTTCCTGTTCAAGTTGCACAGTACACACACCATAGTACTCCGTTGGTATTCATATTTGGAAACATGTTCACTATTAGCATAAACGGAGATCGTGGAGATCAATGTGAATCCCAAGTATGTGAAAACACAATTATACCTACATAATATAGCACAAAGATATCATAATTATATTGGTAAATACATTTTTTTCCCGGATATAAATATTATTTTTAACATAATAATTATTTTATAGTTCTCACCAGATATTTGATTACATTTTTTATTTATAATTATATAAATATATATTGTATTATTTTTTATAAATAATGTTTTAAAGTAATAATAAAATTAAAAATTAGTTGTTTGTTGCATCTTATTATATTTATATAAAAGAGAGATAGAATATGATTTTGAAAGAAAACAAAATTACGGTATGATTAAAGGACTAGGTAATGTGTGTTACACAAGTGCAACATTATGATGAATGGAAGTTTATGCAAGATAAATGAGGGTTTTTATATTTCATCTATTTTCAATAATATGTTCATATGTTATTATAGTAATATATAGTTCAATAGTTTTCCTTTTATGTAGATATTATGTAGATTCAAGGGAATGAGGAATCAAATCTCTTTTATCATTTTTTGTACTTCTTATGTTTCCCTTTGATGTGTACATTTATGTTTAATATGATGAATGTCAAAAAAAAATTGTAGTTTAATGCTATTGTCTCATTTTTCTCTTAGTTTGTTGATTGAAGTTAACAACCAAAGAGAGACAGCTCCAAATTTAGGTATTCTACTTTGAAATGAAACCATTATCACCCCTTTGTTGTTGGTCCAATGATTGAGAGTACCACCACAAGAGAGTGGGGTGTAGGCTTGTGTGTTTTATTTATAGATAAAGTTGTTCAATATTTGCTTCAATGAGAGGGATCTATACAATTATGAAACAACAATTCCCCATTTCCATTGCAACATAAGTGTTCCAAAATGTGAAAGATTAAGGAGATTCAATGGGGGTTAAAGAATGTTGACATAACATGGACAAAGCACAATATGGTGTTATGAGTTTAACCATATTATGAAATTAGTAGCAAAAAGAATGTGATGGGAAAACTAAGTTAGAGAATAACATAAAAGGAAACAATATGAATGAAAAAAAAAAAAAACTTAACTTTTGGAAACTAAGGAATTGGGGAAATGGGTAACTACATTCATGAAAATTTAGATGTGTTCTATGAAATCTCGAATTGAAATATTATCTAGCCACGTGAATCCTCCAAAAGCCATTGCATCGTCTTCTTCGGATTTTCCATCATTTGGGGATTCCTCTCTCTTTCTCTATCTCTGGGCTTACTTTGAGCAAAGAGAAGGGTATGGATAATATTTGTGCACTCAAAAGTTAGAATTGATAATGACATCAAACTTGTAGCTTAAACTATAGTGGAAATGCACTATGAGGATGTAGCTTTAGAGACTTAGGTGGGTCTATAAGTTCAAGACGCCGAAGTACATTTTCAAATTTTCTTTCTATATTTATTATATTTTATCCAGTATTTTAACTTTTATTTCAACATGTATGGTAGTATGCCTCCCAAGTATTTAAAAGATTGAAAAAATATAACCAATTTTAAAGTAGTTTTGGAGAATAGACTATCTATTCTTGCCCAAACTAAATAAATTTGTATTACTAACATTTTTTTGATGGTAAATTCTTTTAATATGAAGTTTATAAATCACTATGGAAGACCTTATATACATAGGTGAAAAGGCATGTTACATTTCTTGGATATAAAGTAGTTTGATTTTCTTAATTAAAAATGATATTTTAAAAAATATTTATAATGTTCATAAACTTTTAAACTATTAATATTTGTAAATAAATTTTAAATATATAGTTTAAATTATAATAAAAATCATTTCATAAAGAAATTCCTAACTAATGTAAAATTTACATTTTTCACAAATTTTGTTTTGATTGTACTATCTATTTAATTATAACTAATTTTGTATTATATACTCAATACTATCTCTTAGAAGGTGCTAGTTTAAAAATTCCTATTCATGTTCAAATAATGGGAAAAGATAATGGTGTATTAAGAGATCGTACATCTAATTTAGATCTTATAAGATGAAATTAAACTTAAAAACTCAAAAACAATCAAATGAAAATATATAAAGAATTTATATATTGAAACTTAAGTTGAGAATTCTCAATTAATCAAATGAAAATATATAAGTAGAAGACACTCAAGAATACCATAAAAAAATCAAAATATTTTAAAGAGAGATTTTATTAGATCTGAAATACATGATAGAATTGTTGGAAACCACAATAATACTTAGGGGGGAGTGAATCACTATTACATAAATTTTAATAACTATTTAGACAGTGAAACACATTTAATAATAAAATAGTGCACTAATCACATAATGAATTGGACATAGGATGTTTACGTGGAAAACCATACAATAGAAATCCACAATCTTGTTTTAATTATAATATAAATACAAGCACCAACTTCAATTTACAACAAGTTATGTAGGAACCGACCTAAAGGAACACCAACCCCCTTTTATTTGCAAGCACCCACTTGTTAGAATCACCAACTCACATTGTTTGTAAGCACCAACTTGTTGGAGACTTTGATCCCCTAATCTATAAGCACCCACTTTCTCCAATTCTATGATTCAAAAGGATTCATTTTAGATCATAGTAACTCCTTTATAATTTTGTACATGTATGCAACTCTTTTTCAACAAATAAATCTTTAACACTCAAGACCAACATTTTTCTTGTACATTGTAGCTTCAAATCTTAGCCAATCTACATATTCATCCTATGATCTGCTCACCACTACACACTTTCTCTCATAACTTCCTTAGATTTCTAACATTTAGTAGTTTAAACCTTTACCAAGTACTCTCTCTCTCTCTCTCTCTCTCTCTCTCTCTCTCTCTCTCAATTAGGAACTCATATTTTATAAATTTTATGCATTTTCACTCCCTCTCATGATCTACCAAAATAATATTTGTCTAAAGTTGTCTTTTCACCTTCTTAACATGAGAACATAAAACGCTTTAGTTTTAACATCGAATTACATTCAACATTTATATACTCTCACATCAATAATAGTTTCATTGGATCCTTCGTCCAACTTTGACCCTTTAGAAATTTGGATGTTTCACCATTGTTGGCATCCCAAAAAACACCAAATATCGAGACTTGTTCTATTAAATTTGGTGCACAAAATTCCAAATTTCTAAGCCATGGACCTAGAGCTTTAACCACAAAAGACCATATGGTTGCAGACAAAAACCAAGATCTTAGGCTCAATGGTGCTTAACCACATGTCCTATGCATAATGAGACTTACCATTATAATGAAAAACCTTTACAATCCAACATCTAACCATTCTTCAGCTTGTTCTTGGTAGTGTGCTCCTAGATCTGGTCTAGGCCTAGATGTCCTTGCATATGGATAAATATGGCAATCTCAGATCTAGTACCCACCTCCCTTCATAATGGAAGCACATCACTAGATGCTTGGCGGCCCAGATAACACTTGACCTTGAAGTTATCGCTAAGCCTTGGATCTAGGGATCTAGGATTCAACTGTTTTATAATAAACTATGTGTACACTTCTTGACCAATAGACGCTTGGATGTGTTGACCATGTAACATCAAAACAAATTATAACAACGACGTGGGGTCCACTTCCACATTAAATTATGTGTTATATCCTATATCTATGTATCCAACATAGACAATTATTAAACTACCAAACACTTGCACAACCCAACCATCGGACGTCCAAACATCTATGATCACGGAACCTTCTTTGCACAAAATTTTGATTACTACCAAATATTTGTAACCACCTCCTCCAACATTAACCCACTTTCACTAGTTTTCCCGGGGTAAAAATGAGTTGAGGGACACTATGATAAGACTCAACCTCCTATATGGCCTTAAGGAAATGGATTCGACAACTTAATAAGTTACTAACTTCCCTTAGGTGATATAGGACCTCGAGGAGCTACCTAACCCCTCCAAGTGTCCAACCCCTTAGCCAATTCTCTTTTTCATTGACCTAGAGACTCAGTCACTCCCTTGAAAAGGCCTCTAAGAAATTGTAAGCCTCTAGTCACTTCCATAGGCCTACTTCCCAGCGACTGTGGAATTTTTAGTCATTTTTGTGTCAGTGACCCCAAATTTTGAGCCACTTTTCCAGGGCTAGGATCTAGGCCTCTGTCGAGAACTCAGTGAAACTTCCAGAAATGATAAATAAAATAGAATCAAAACCTCTAAAATAAAAATGTGAACATAGACTTCACTTCACCCCTCCCAACCAAGATAGAGATTCTATCAAACACATGGTAAACATGCAATCTACAGGTCATGAATGCATATCTTAACATAGAGATCTGAAAATTATATGAGGTTTAAAAAGAAGAACTAGTGCCTTCTCATAACAGCTTCCATAACACCAATTAGTTCATGCATCTATTAAGTAGACATTCATTAATTAAAATGAGGAGAGCCATACTTAAATATGTCATATAACCATGCTTAAAACCATCCTATATCTAGGTAAATAACAATGATAGAACACACATTAAAGCCACATAATAACAATTATAATTACTCATCAAAGACAATAGAAACTAAGCTGTTATTAAACGTATGCGAAATCCAACCAAGTCAGGGACTTCCATCTACCACCCGACCCTAGATTAGTTGAACCAAATCTTTCTTTCACCCAATCACCCCCATGCCATATTCCTAGCATGAATGTGGGATCTAATGGGATAAATGAATCCATAAACAACCAAGGGAATCTAGAGGTTAAACTACCTCCACCCTCACCATACCATGATCTCACCTAAATTGGTCTCGAGATCACAAAACCAAACTGATCTTGGATGCCTCAAAATTCCTTCACCATCCCTTGAGGAATTTTCCTTTCTCCACCCACCTGTTGAGGGGTTCCCGGCCCCAACCCTTGGGATTTCATGAGACAACCTCACTTGGATTCAAAAACTTTCGACAATTCAAGGCTCAACGAAGAAAGAATTCCATCACACCGTGGTTATCCAGAAATAGCAAGGCAAAGCTAAAAGCCACTGTCAAAACCCGAAAAAACCCATGCCAATGAAAACAAAGAAACCAAATACACAAATGCATATACCATGCATGCTAAAACCATCTAGGAAATAATTCATTTAACTTGTTATGTGCAAGTATTCATGTTGAAGCTACTTGATCCAACCTTTCCTTACTTGTTCCTTTCCTTCTTTTTCATTTCTTTACTTACCTTGCTTTCCTTATCGTCTTGGTTCTCTTCTCCTCTCTAAGGCTAGTTCCAAAACATAACTAACAAAAGGCCCCAAACTAACGGTTTGATATATTTTTATTATTGATGCCTCTAATTTCTTCATTTTCCTTAATTTTCCTTCAATTTATTTCTCACATGAAACTTGCGGCCTTTCACGTCCCTTTCCTCGTATTTTCCTTTATTTTTATAAATAAAATACAAATAATTCCTTTTTTCCTTTTCAAAGCCTTTGCCATTGCCTTTGCCAATTTTCCCTTAGCCATAATACACAACAAGTGATGCCCACTAGATTATTTTGGCCAACATTCAGATTGGAATAAGTGTCCCTTGATCTTGAACTTATTTTACCTTTATTAACTTTATTACATGAAATTTAACCTGAGGTTGTTATAATATTATTAGGGAAAAATTTAGGGGTGAAATTTCACAAATGGGTTATTTTTGGACATTTAAAAAAATTATATTTTCCAATTTCATTAAAAAAATTAGCTATTCTTACATATATATGACTAAATGGATGAAATTCGCCAAAACGTTACTGATTTTAATAGTAATTAGATATTTTTTATTGAATATTTACTTACATTCTATATGTATGATTTTCTCAAACTAGAATAGTCGCCTACAATACTATATATAGGAAAAATAGTAAGTAATTAAAAAATACCCTGAATATTGTGTCATCAACATAAAAAACAATGACTAAATATTTTCATTTTCATATTTCATATACAAATCACTATCAAGTGTCCCTCTTTTGAAGCCTTATTGCTATAGATGTTTCTCTAAATTGTAGTACCACACTCTTGGTGCTTACTTTACTCCATACAATGTCTTTTTCAACGTACACACATATTCATAATTGTTTGAGAGATGAAAAACTTCTGGTTGTTCTATATATTCTTATTCTTCGATTTCTCCATTTAAGAATGCTGATTCCACATCTATCTGATACAGTTTGAAATTATTGTGATAGGAAAATGCTAATATTGCTATAGGAGAACAAGCTTCCTCATAGTATATTCCTTTAGCCTACGCATATCCTTTATCTACTAATTTATCCATTCTCCTTAGAACTTGTAAATCCTCATTTAACTCATTCTTCAAGACCCATTAGGTACCTATAAAATTTACTTATTGGTCTTTGAACTAATTCCAAAATATAGTTTCTCTCAATCTTATCTACTTACTCATACATGGTACTTATCCAATACTTATATTGACTTTACTAAGAAAACTCCTTAGGTTTGATCATGGAAAACATGGAAATATGTGATTGACTGGGGTTTCCTATTAACTTTCTTCTATTTTGAATTCTTACTTCCTTATCACTAATAATTTGATTATTAGGGTTATTTTTTTGCATTAGATTGAGGAGGGTTTGGATGAGAGCATGCAATGTCTTCCTGTTCTGCTTTTTATTCGTCATGATGTTATTATTCACACTCATTTCCAACTTGATTAATTGAGTTGATGCATCTTATCTTATTCTTCGTTTAGAGGTAGATATCGAACCACTTTTACATCAATGTTGTCTACAATATAGCATAACATTTTATTATAACAATTATATCATTTCCTATTAGTTGAATATCCTAGAAATAACCCTTCATCAACTCTAGCATCAAACACACCAAGATATTCCTCATTAATTCTGGTGTATCACTGCTAAAGACTATGAATTATTTTGTTGAGGTTGGTTTTCCATAACTCAACTCATAGGGAGTCTTTTCACTATCTTACCTAAGGAGGTCTTTATTAAAAATATGAAATATTGTATGAAAAAATTCAGTAGGAAAGGTGTTTATAAGATTTTTCTCGTCTAACATTGCTCTATCTATTTATTGTACCAATCTATTTTTCCACTCCACCACACCATTTTAAGGTGGGGTGCCTGCAATTATGAATTTTCCTCTTGTTTTATGTTCTTAACAAAAATCATCAAACACTCTTGAGTTAAATTCCCCACCTTTGTCACACCTTGGGTATTTCAATTTACAATCAGTTTAATTTTCTAGAAAGGATTTGAAGACTTTGAACTTATCCAAAGCCATTAGCATAAAATATTGTTCTCCATTAGCATTTAAGTTCTTGAAGGTCCACATAATTCTGTATGAAAAAGTTGCATAGGCATGGTTAATTGGTGTTTCTTTGTCTTGAAGGGTAATCCAACTTGTTTAAAAAATTGACATGATTTGTATACTATATTATTAGGCTTTTAAATCTTTGGAAAATCCTTTATATATTGCTTAACTTGACCATGTTAACAAAATTTAAGTGTCTAAATATTTTGTGCCATATCTAGCTCTCATAAAGTTTCCCCAAACAACATTTCTCAATTTCCTCATTGAGTATGTACACATTACTTTAAGTTCCCATAGTCTTGCTACCACTTTACCTATGTTTGTCATATTTATTCCACAAATTTTGGAGTTAAAAGTGACAACATATCCCTAGTCAGACATTTAAGTCACATTCAGCAAGTTGTTTTTTATCTCATCCACAAAAAGAACATTATGATCCTTTCCTCTCCCATTGTCCAAGATAATTGTGCCTTTTCCCATGATTTTTTCTATATCACCATTACCAAAGGTAACAATTACTACCTTATCTTATTTTAGTGTTAACAATTCACTCTTATCACCATATGTTTGGAATATCCACTATCAACATAATGGATGCATTGGTTTTCGACATATAAGACAACTCCCCATTTTTAATTCATTTTTTCCCTTTTCTTCTTCCATGTCTTTGTTTATTTTTATGCTTGCTTGATCTGAGGAGATTATTTTATTTCATTGGTTCTACAATGAGTTACTCTATATTCTTTTTATTATTATATAAAATATTGAAATAATGTAGAATTTTATAAAATAAATGAATCGAGGAATTTTCATGAACAAGTTGATTTAAAGAGTTGTATTCATGCAAGTGAAGAGATGATGAGGGCTTGGAAGAGTACTCAAATATTTGATTGTTTTCATTTTCTTCATGGCTAATCTCACCAACTTCTACCAATTGAGAGGTTAGCTCATTGAATGATGGACTTAAAGAACATGGACTACCCTCATCACAAGTAGATGAATCGTAGATGGTAGAGCACAAGGGATAGTGAGATGAAGAGGAAGTTTTGGTAAGAAAATCTTCTTTAATTGAATCATATTCTGGATCCAAAGTAAAATATTCATGAGAAACCAAAACATCAGTTGATGCACTTGGGAATTTGTGATTGCATGCATAAATAAAATCATCATCATTGGAATGGTTATTGCCCGAGGCTATGGATTGATTGAAAGAATTGATTTCATTTGATTCACTACCAATATTAGCAGATTGACAATCAACCAAGAATGGAAGCACATAATCTTGACACAGAGGATCTTGAAAAAATAAGAAATATTGATAACATCCTCACCTTCATTCTCCTCTACCTGTGTAAAGTGACTGCCTTGTACCTGATTGCAATTTGAACCAGCAACTCGAAAATCAAGAGAGTGTGAAAGACCAGTTGGTGGAGCAGATTGATTGGGTGAATCACAGTACAAAAAGTCAAGGCATGTAGATGAGAGAGGATAACAGAAACTCAGACTAGATTTATGAAGTGTGAGATCATCTTGTGGAATGGAGGAGTTAGTCTTTATCATAGCCTACATTTTCCATTATGTAACTTCCTACATTGAATATGAATCATGAATAGAGGAAGAATGAGAAGGTGGTTTACGAATTTGATTTGTGGATTTTTTAATTTTATTGCTATCACAGGGAGGCACCCACATCGGGACTTGAAAAGGAGGAAGACAAGGCACAAATTTTTAGGTCCCTATACTACTAGTATAACCCCTTATTATTATTAGTGCAACCCCCTTGTTATATTGTTTTTCCCATTTATTCCCCATGTAGTCCCCATATTGTTATTATTGTGCCCCATAGAAGCCCACTATTGTTATTGTTGTGCCCTTAATTTATTATTTTTATGTCGACTCTGATTATATTATGACCCCTTAGACTCCTATATATAGAAATGAGGTCTTGTCATTTGTATCATCCAAGAATTATTCATTTGTGTAATGTAAAAGAGGTTTCCCTTTCAAAGAGTCTAATTCTGAAGTTGTTGATCTATCTTTTCTATCTTTTTGTGAGTTGGTTTCTTAACATTTGGTATCAAAGCTTTGGATTATAGGGTTTCGCTGCTCCAAACCGACCATCGTGGAATTTTCGGTATAACTATTTTTTCTACGAAGTTTCAGAGGCTAAAACAAAAACCCATTTGCAAAGAAATCATTTTGAACCACAGGTCCAAATTTCAGATCTTGTCTCGATATATTTTATGAGATATGATATGAGGAAGTTAGAGTTTTTGTAGGCTCCAGAATTCCATCTCAAACAGGTCCACGTGGTATGTTTTCTATAATTTTTTTCTATAAATGTTCAGATTCTGATATTAAAACCCATTTGAGCCGAAATCATGGTGAAGCTTGGACACAAATTTTAGACCTTGTTTCGCTATATTTTTGGGAGATATAGTCCAAGACATTTAGGGTTTCTGTAGCCTCCCAAATTAAATCCCAAACAAGTGACCTATGGAAAATCGTCATAACTTTCTCTCTGAGAATCAAATTGAAATTTCGTAAGAAAATATAGAAGGAGTACAGATTGTACATTTCTGTGTATTGTTTTGATGTTCAAAGGTCGAAACAGTAGCACATGGAACTTCGTATAATTTGTCTCTACTCAAAAATTATATAAGTAGGTCTTCTTGGGAGATTGGGGATAACTCTTTCTTGGAGAATCCAATTTCGATTAGATTGCTAGCATTGCAAAGAGCACGTAGAGGGCTATTTTAGGTCCCAATTTCAGACATTGGAGATCTGAAATTTGAGATATACAACAAATTCAAGATCAAGCTGCTAAAAGCAAGAAAAATAATGACTCGAATCAAGAAAATAGAATCACCTAGTAAGAAAAATTGGATGGAGGATTTGAAGAATGTGATCGAAGCTAAGATAAATAGTTTTAAATGTGTCATGGAAGCTAATATATATGGTAAGGAAGCATATATGAAGAAAGGCATGGAAGATTTGAAGAAAGACGTGGAAGGTTTGAAGGAAGGTGGTACAAAACTGCTACAAGAAAGGTCTCCTAATAACGGAAAGGTAGTAAAGGAAACTCATGATGAGAAAAAATAAATGTTAATCATGATTTCATAGAATGTAACACTGGATTGAAGACCCACCATATTCTAAAGATAGATATGAGGAAGTTTGATGGTAAGGATCCCATAACATGGATACTACAGATGGAGAAATATTTTGATCTACATATGTGAAACTATTACAAAAGATATGTATTGCATCTTTATATTTAGAACCGAATCAATGTTTATGGTATAAAGGGATTTGGTCTCATAAACCATTTGTCACCTAGTCAATTTTCACGTAGGAAATGATAGCACATTATGAGGATACACAGAGCAACACCTTCTTTAGCCAATTGATAAATCTCAAACAAAAGGGTTCAATGGTAGAGCACATTGAGGACTTCCAAAAATTGAATATAACATTAAATGGTATTCCAGAGAAGCAGAGGATTGATGTATTCATATGGACTTTAAAGGATAACATTCAACATGAGGTTTTCCTTTAGGAACCTAATTCATTCGAGAACGCATACAGGTTGGCAAGAAAAATTGAAAGCCAAATTATGGCAACAAGGAAGCCTTCCACTTATAAACATAAATATGGAAGTGTTCTTGCTCCTAGACTTTCACCACCTACAAGGTCGAGACCACAAAAATTGGAAGAAAAAAGAGCAAAAGTGCTTTGTTACAATTGTGATAGAAAATACACTAAGGTTCATAAGTGTGCTGAGAAGAAATTAATTTACATAGATGGGGAAGAGGAGCAATAAAATGAACAAGAAACGTCAAAAGAAGAGGATATACACCAAGAACCAATCCCATAGAAATAAGAAATGAATATGGCTATATCTTGTAATGCACTGACAGGAATTACCGCTCCTCAAACTCCTAAGATAGAAGGGCATATCAAGAAGAAAAAGTTAAGAGTGTTGATTGATTTGGGTACTACCCATAATTTTATTCATTGTAAGATAAACAAGGAATCAAATTTCTTCCTATTTCCAGCACCAGAGTGTCAAGTAGTGGTTGCAAATGGAGGAACCATAAATTTCCCTGGAAAGTGACATAATATCAAGCTATCCATGGGAGAATATGTCATGAATAGTCCAATGCTTTCTATTCCAATGGGTTGTGCCGATGTTGTACTAGGAGTTCAATGGCTACAATCTTTGGGTACGATAACTTTTAATTTTCAAGAATTTTTCAAGAATTTTTTTGGGAAGGAAAGGAGGTTGAATCAAGGGGTATCACAAGGAAATTGGGAAAAATAATCAGCTCTAACATGATGACAAAGCTTCTAAAGAAAGAAAAATAAGGAGAAATTGCACAATTATGTTCACTAGAGGTACCCACATCAAAATCATTCTATTTCTCCAGATCTCCAAAAAGTTCTTGACAAGAATTCCAAGGTATTTGAGACTCCCAAAGGCCTCCCACCTATTCGTGATCATGAACATGCTATTCATTTGATTCCAGGAAGTGTTCCCCCAAACATCAGGCCTTACATATATCCATATGCCCAAAAGCGTGAAATTGAACGTATGGTTGCAAAATTTCTAGAGGTTGGTATAATTCAACCTAGTCAAAGTTCTTTCTCTACTCCAGTGGTATTTCTACACAAGAAGGATGGATCATGGTGCATGTGTCTGGATTATATGGAGCTCAACAAGTTTACTATTAAAGATAAATTTCCCATTCCTGTCATTGATGAATTATTGGATGAATTACATGGAGCAATTTACTTCACCAAGTTGGATCTTCATAGGATATCATCAAATCACAATGAAGATTGAATACATTTAAAAAAAACATTTAGAACTCATGAGGGTCATTATGAATTTTTGGTCATGCCTTTTGGCCTTACCAATCGACCTTCTACATTTAAATGTTTGATGAATTCCATTTTCAAACCCTTAGAAAATTTTTGTTAGTATTTTTTAATAATATACTAATCTACATCAAGTCTTGGAAGGATCATGTTCAACATGTTGACAGGGTGCTCAAACTATTGGGGGAGAAACAATTATATGAAAAAAAACTCCAATTGTTTCTTTGGAATACAAGAGGTGGAATATTTGGGTACTCAGTTAGCTCATAGCTCATCTTATCGTCCTGAATCTGATCGGCAAGTTGTGATCGTGAACAAATGTTTGGAAGGATATCTTCATTGCTTTATATCTAATAAACAAACAGAATGGGTCAAGTGGTTTCCTCTGGCTGAATGGTGGTATAGCACTTCCTTCCATACTGCAGAAAAAAAGACCCCATTTATGGCACTTTATGGATATCATCCACCGTCCATCACATCATCTTTAAAAGAAAATTCTAAGGTTCAAGCAGTGGAGGATCACATCAAGAATCAACAACAATTTCTCAAACTCTTCAAGGATAACCTCACTTTGGCATAGAATAGAATGAAACAAAATGCAGATCAACATCGCAGCAAAAAACGTTTTGATGTAGGTAACTCGATATTTCTACGACTACAACCATACAAACAAATGTCCCTCTAGCAAGATAAGAAGGATAATAAATTATCGCCAAAGTATTATGGTCCATACAAGGTGCTGCAAAAGATTAGTACTCTGGAATATTAATTGGAGCTTCGAGCATCCTCCCGAGTGCACCAAGTTTTCCATGTTTCATGCTTAAAGAATGTTATAGGTGAGAACCTCCCAGTTCAGACAATATTGTCGGAACTTGATGAGGAAGGAAAAATCATATTGGAACCTGACACAGTCACAGAAATAAGAACCTGACAGCTACGAAATTGATCAATCTCAGAGTATCTCATCAAGTGGAAGAACTTACCCACTGAAGATTCCACATGGCAGGATGAGAATTTTATACAAAAGCATCCAGAACTACTAAAGCGTTGAGGAAAACACTTTTTGAAGGAGAGGGGAATTTTAGGTCCCTATACTACTAGTGTAACCCCTTATTGTTATTAGTGCATCTCCCTTATTATTAGGTGTGCCCATTTAGTCCCCATATTGTTATTATTGTTCCCCATAGAAGCCCACTATTGTTATTGTTGTGCCCTTACTTTACTATTGTTATGTTGGCACTCCTATATATATAAAGGAGGTCTTGGCATTTGTATCATCCAATAATTGTTCATTTGTGTAATATAAAGGAGGTTTCCCCATCAAAGAGGCTAATTCTGAATTCATCGATCTATCTTTTCTATCTTTTTGTGAGTTGGTTTCTTAACACAAAATGAGTAGCATATTCCTCCTCTAAAATTAGAGGCGTCACATGATTCAAAAGAGATGGGGGAGTAGAAAAATTAGGGGGTTTAGGTTTTACATGTAAAGAGATAAGAACCAAGCACTCAAACTCTTGTTTCAAGAAATCTCAATTCATGTCTTCTTCAGAAATTTCACAACAAAGGTGAAGGAATCAATCAAAAAAATCCTCAACTGATTCATTAGGATTCATTATTAAGATATTGATTATTTTACAAACATCTTGGTAATTATACCTGTCAATGGTTTGATTGAGCTCTTTGAGGAACTGATGAATGGAATAGATGGAAGTAGGTGGCAAGGTATGGCACCATCAGTTAACATGACCTTCAAGGGTGAGGAAGAAAAGAACACAAGAAAATTCATCATCCTCGATTTTGCAAGATTCATAAAATTTAAGAAAATCATAAATGTGCTCGGTTATGGGTTTTGCATCCTCACAATCAAACTTTAACTAGGACAAGTGATTGAGAGGCTCGTTGAGGATTGAAAATTGATAAAGATAAAAATTGGAGAAACACCCCAGGAGTAATGTTTGTGTATAAGCCATTTTGTATAAGAGGTTCAAACCATATTCAATGTCTCAGCTTGTCATATCGACATCCTTCTAACACCAATGTTGACGATGCTTGAAATTCGTTAACCAAGGGGTCTCCCTGATGTGAATTCCTAATTATACCTCACAATGTTTGGTGTAGGAGCCCCATCTGAAATGTCAACCCAGTTGCCATATATCTCAAAGATATTTCTTGGCTCTAACTGTCAGGATGAGAGAGGGATGCAATGGTGTCTTCTAAAAGTGAGGAAGCGTGCCTAGTGAGTTTTCATTTGTAAATGTGTCTATGTTCTTCTACTGCGGAGAGGGGAGAAAAGTGAGCCTCTAAATGATAGGTAGTAGTACCACCCAAGAAGAGACACACGTGAACCGAAAGGATCCATCTAATATCTAGAATAATAGTCCACAGAGGATGTAATGGTCATTACAACCAACAAATGAAGAAAGATCTATTTGAGATCCTGCAGAATAGTCCAGAAGGATGGGACAACAATAATAACCATTACAGCACATTCTCAATAAGTTTAGTACTAAAATAAAAAAAATAGTTTAGCTATCTTAGCGCATGTGGAAGCAAAGATGAAATACAAACATATGCAAAATAGTCTTACAAATATTCATAATCCATTCATGGAGAATGTGTTGGCCTTGAAGGTTTATGTCATTAAGTAAAAGTTTCAAGACACATGTTTACAATGTACATCACTAGCTCCAGTAGTGGAACATTGGATCCACTCCTTGCTCCTCAAAGAACTAGCTTATCCCTCTAATTCATTGCGGGAGGAGCCAAGGTGAAAAGCGCTTTGCTCATATAATGAGGGAGTATATATAACCAAGGCGTGATGCTTCCCCTCCTTGTCACTCTTTGACTACCCTCATGACTGTTTGACTTCCTATGATGCTTTAGCATACCTGACTCTCCATATTACATATGTGTCCTTCGGACTTCCACTTTACAATGAATACAATATACATGTTCTAGAATGATGATGTGGCATATGACAACTCATGAAAAGACATGACATGGCACTATTGATATGAAATGCTTGAATGATGTGGCAATTTCAAGCCACTGTTGATATTGTGAATGATGTCTTCTTGAGAATTATCTTGTCTTCTACCTCCTCATGGCTTGGTCATAAGAATATTCAATGATCTCAAGTCTTGAGTTGTTGTTGCAAGTTGTTGTCCCTTTGCTTTTCCTTGATAGATCAGCTTGCATGCTTAGCTATAGGAATTTTTTTTGCATGTCCTCCTCCTTCATCCCCTTCTTCATCATTCTGTCATTGCATGATAAGAAACATATATCTGCAATTCGCTCACGAGGACACGATATCAGCCCGAAAAACCTCTTACCCTAAGATGATGCATTTTGATTGATGGACTGAGCCAGAACTAGGTAGTAGCATGAAACGTGGGATCAATGAAAATGCATTGCATAGTTCCAATAGCCATGGTTGAGGCTTGAGGCCTAAGACTGTGCAATGCACAATTTTGGCAGCCAGTGGGACAGGCTGAAGGGATGGTCACCACAAGAGATTTCTGCACATTTCTGAGAGGCCAGGGAGGCGGGTCCACTATGGTATTTCACATTTCAAAGGTTTAGGAAGAGATCTTGAGGCTTGTACTTGCGCAATGTGCAGTTAAGGCCATGTTGTATGAGAGGATTGCACAATTATGGAGGTGAAGGCTAGGTGTTGGGCTGAGGAATTACATAGTGCAATAGTACTAGGAGTCAGAAATTATGAATTGCATAGAATCAAAGGTCAAGGCCATAGCTAGAGGATAGGAACTACACAATGCGTAGTCCAGGGAGGTTTGGTGAGGTCGATTTGTTAGGTCGGGAAGCCTATTCGGAAATAGTTAAGTGTTAGACTAGTGAGACTAATGTGTGAAGTGCGAAAGCTTTGACTGTGATCTAACACTTAGAATACTTGATGAATTCACAACATAGATCACCCATGACTCATAAATAATACATTTTCCCATGTGTGACCATTGTATGATCAATTACGATAAGTGTGACACCACAGATACACTTTACGGAAACTATGACGATACTTGTGTGACAATGCTCAAAACTTTGTGAATGAATGTGATAGGTGTTTATATGGTTTGGAAAACTCATAAACACAAATATGGACCCTTGAAACCACAAGAATGATCTTTTACACTTTATACAACATCCCACATGAAAAAAGATGACATTTTTCCTAAGTAACAAGTGGGACCAAAAAAATCTTAAAAGATGCATGAAATGAGTCTTGTGACAACAATGTATAAGACCAGGGAAGGCGTTGAAATTGAGCATAGGCCAAAATTGTGGAAGGTGTTGTAGCCACTACAACAGAGCTTCAAAGATTTTAAGGATATGTATGATTTGTATGAACTTCAGTTCCAGCTAGGCTTACAATATCAATTCAAATTTAGTTTTATCTATGCAAGTAGGTTTCTCTCACCTCTACATGTACAAATTTTTGTGTCTCTTTGCTCCAAAATTTATATTTTGCATTTGTCTTCTTGTTTCATAGCTTCAACTTTACTTTGATCTTTTCCTTCAATTTGTCCTAGCATTTAATTCCATTTTCATCTGATTTTTTTTTTGCATATATTTATACCCCAACTATTGCATATTAAACTTTTCCATAAACTTGTGTATGATTAAAAATAATATCTTCTTGTTATTTCATCTCCACTTCTATTGCTGCAATACCTAAACAACTTTGAGAGCTTCAATTTTTTTGTTCCTAATTCTCATGTAGGTATGGTAGATATTCCATTACCACTTTTGTCTTTATCATATTTAGGAAGTGTAATTCACTCTTATAAAAAAACATAATTTAGCTTCATAATCAAATTCAAATTTCACTACTAGGGTTTCCTCAACTGTTGTTTCTCCTACAAAGGAAATTTTAATTCCGCCCTTAACATGTGTATTTGTATAGTGGACTATAGTATCTTATCATGTTCATGCTCTAGATCTTGTATGTATCACTCTTTTCTTCAATAATAGACATCTTTGCAATGTTTAGGACAATTGTGGTGTCCATATTTTTCTACTTAGGCACAATCTTCCACAATGTCCCCTTGCGTTTTTATAATGTAAAATATTCTGTAACTTTTTTAACAAGTTTCTCTATAACAATTGTAGTCTCATTGTCTTATATATCTTCTTCTCTGGTGGGCTCTTCCACAACATTTTTTTATTACAATGGGCACTTCATTAACCATTTTAATGCTTTGTAACTCAGCTTGATGTTGATTGATGTTGCTGCCCATTTAACTGTATGTCATTTCCAAGATATTCCAAGTTTCATTGGATGTGGTTGTTGCTGCAATATTCGGAAGAATATTGTCATCCAGACCTTTTTTAATGAAAAATAATATTTTTGCGTCATCCTTTTGTTCACAAAAAAGCCTATCATTTTGATCTCATGCCATCCTTCTTGTTCACAATTTTTTTTATCCTTTTGATCTTATGTCATAGTCTCCTTGATTTGAGAGTTCTTCAAATCCATTTGAAGCCTAATTCATCTATTTGTTATGCAGTTCTCATTCTAATCACCCAAAATTCATAATTTTTGGCCAAAAATCCATATTGATTGTTAGCGATAAATAAGAATTAAAAAGCTCTATATTGATATATCTCCTAAAAAAATAGAGAAACAAACTTTATAACTCCTTGTTTTTTAAACTTTCATTGAATCCATATATAAAAAAATGTCTTCTCTTCTAAACTTCTATTTAATCTTTTCTTTCTTTTTCTAATTAAAATAACATCAACTTATTAAAAAACAACTAAAAAATCTCTTTTATTCTAAACTTTCATTTAATCGTTTCCTTCTCTTTCTAACTAAAATAATACATATTTATAAATAAATAAATAAACCCTTTTCACCACCACAACTGATAGTGATTTTGTTTTATGGTTGAAAACTAGCATGAAAATATTTGCAAATTGTTGCAACTACTTTATGAAAAGATTTAGATTTAGAAAGGAAATGGTTTAGTGACATAAACATAAATTCTTGAACAATTTTGTGTAGATATAAGATTCAGATATGCTTCTTTACAATCTTAATGATTTGAAATCTAAATCCTCATATATTACAATATGTTATATATTCCATTTTGCGAAGAGTTTTAACCCAGTATTTTTGCTTTCCCTTATTCTTCACAATCTACTCTCCGCTCAATAGCCATATTGTAATTAGAATGTTTTTTTGTTTTAAAATTTTAGAAATTTTCGTAATATTTTGATAAAATTTGGGTAATATTTTTGTAAATCTAGGTTATAATTGTCAAATTTCAAGATTTTGGGTGTCTAGAAGGTTTTTGATGGTGTTGAATCCATTTCCACCATTAAAAAAAACAAAACAAAACAAAACAAAACAAAAAAACAAACAAACAAACACTATTGCAAGATTTCTTGAAATTTTTTTGCCCACAAATTTTAGCTGTCCAAATAATTCCTCCACTTACATAGACAACACCCATTTTGATATCATAAAAAAATTCCTGCAAAGGCAAAAAGGAAATGAATGAAAATATTACTACACATTTCAGACATTGTATTCTCTTATGATCAAATGTTACATAAATCAATAATAATTTAGACTCGTCCATTATTAACTTCTTTAAATAATTTTAAGATTTACATAAAATTTCTAAAAATATTTACATTAACAATATCTAAAAATATATTTCTAAAAGTCATTCTACCTAATAATTAACTCTAAGAAACGTTGTTCTTTAACAAAATAGCATGGTACCCTTCATATTTATAAACACATTAGTTATAACCATATTTGAAATACACTCATATCTAGTGGAGATTCGTCTTAAATGTGTGCAAACACAACTATACTTATATAATTGTGCTTAGATGTTGTATAAAGCTAGATTTGACACGTATATATAAATCTACATTTCACTGCACTAAGAGATGGGAAGTATGGTATGATAATAGGTTTTAGCCGTTGAAATATATATAAAAAAAATTAAAACGCTATCTCTCCACCTAGTTCACTAGGTAACCTTGTGGCCTCTCCTTCCATGGAATCCATCGAAGAGCAGCTGCGACACATTCAACTTGACATTGATATCCTTAGGGACTACAAGTACGAAGACCGTAATGAGATAGTGGCCTATCTTACTGATATTCAATATAGTCAAAATGAAATTATGGATCATTTGGATACCCTCTCGCAAAGTCATTGCCGCACAAATGACCACTTTCGCAGTTTGGAAGCGTGGGTGGAACACATTGACTTCTATATTCATGATCGTGTTGGTTACTTTGCAACTCCCCTTGTAATGCCCCCTTATCCCCCTCCTTGATATGTTGCTTTCAGTTCAGGACTCTTTTTGTGTTAGTCCTAGTATGCTAAGGCTACAAGAGAAATAATGTATGCAAACTGTCTTCTCTAATATTCTCCAACCCCAATCTCAAAAAGTCTCATCAAAATTAGAGAATGGAGACTTCTAAAATCATTTTTGCATGCTATACTATTTTGAAAATCTAATAAAAACTATTTTAAACCATAAAAAAATATAATTTAAAACAAATTATTTTTTGATATATTATTAATAATATAATAATAGATAAAATATATTATTATTTCAGTATATTATTATAATAATGGTTCTCCAATATCATTATTATTATTATATTAAAATTTACATATAAGTAATAATTCTTTCTTTAACTTAAAAAGGGAAAGACGACAGCGTAAATAAATATGATGCCTCGTGAGGCTGTACAGGTAAATTAGTCATGGTACCATTCAAACTCTAGTAGGTGTAACTTTTTCTTCTAGTGATGGTGATCGAAAACTTGGACCGCCTCTCTTTCACTCTTCAAATTATTGAATTTCAATAAAGTCCTTATAGGGAATTATCTCATAACGTCGGCTGGCTGCTGATTTATTATGTTAGCTGGTTCGTATTCACTTGTACCTAAGGCTTCGATGTAGTTGACAGAGGTGCTATTGAGACTGGTTGTAGCTTTTCGACATCAACTTTCCTTTTATTGGGTTGAAAAAGGGTTGAAAAAAATCTTTTAGGTTGTTGTCAATAATAATGGGAGGATAATAACATTTTGTGTATTTTATTAGAATTTTGATAGTGATGTGTAAGTAATAATTGAAAGATATTAATATTTTGTGCTTTTCATTGGATTTTTTTAGTTTATTGGTTTATTGTACAACTTAGTATGGCTATGTGTAAATATCTCTGTTCTTAACGAGTGTCGTGTTAAAATAAAAATAAAATATTTGCTGAGTAAAAAAATATACTTATAATAATAAAAAAATAAAAATAAATATGTTATATATGACCAAAATATTCTCTAAGTAAAAAAACACTTACAATAATAAAAAACAAAAAAAAATATGCTATACATGACCTAATATAATTTTATGTAAAGTAATCATAACTAAAATTTTTATGTAAAGTAATGATAACTAAACGAGTAAGAGCATTAAAAAATACAATTTAAACATTGAAAAATTATAAGTTGTATCTTTCTCACTTAAAAAAAATTCATCTTAAAAATTTAACCCCTCTCAACTCATATTAAATCCAGAATTAAATAAATCTAGACTAATATAACATATAACCAATTTACCAAAAAGTACTTATAAAATCCATTCCCGGCCAAAGTCGAGGTATATGCTGAATAACATGTAACTAGAATCCACCCACTGCCCAACTCTTGTACCTGAGAAATTCATGAGATAAAGTTGAGGAGAGTATCAGACCGGGGACAGAGATCTGTCTGATATAATTCATTGCAGTCACTTTTATCAATTGCATCAAAGATTTGTGTAGGAAACGAATGCAATTTTTGTTGTATAAATTACGTTGATGTGTCGACGTCCCAAAAAGCTGCAGTGATATGGCGTACCCTAATGAGGTCAAAATCCTCGCACATTTATGCTCTTGCTACACTGGATTGTCAGAAAGCCCTTCGTTTTCCACATTTGGACGGGCATGGCAGAAACTCCTGATCATTTTTGGTGAGATCATGACAGGCAACGGAACAGTCTAATCTTATAGCTATTAATACTGCGATCTAACATGCAATGGAAAAGCCATAGCTTCCATCGATTTTGAAAACTGATTGAATCATGGTATTGAATTTAATATTTGATAAGAAATTTCATAGGCATCATTCCACTTTCTACACATCTAGATCACTGTAGTCACTTTTCCCAAAGTGCATCAAAATGATTGTCTAGCAAACTAATGCATGATTTTGTTGTATTTTTCGGGGGCTAATATTAAGCACCACTCTGCTTTAACTGAATTGAATTTTTATTTTTTATTTTTAAATATTATATTATTTTTATTTAATGAATAAGATGGAGAGACTGTAAACTAATCATAATTTTATGTATAATACATAGTATTTAATATTTATTTCTTTGCTTTGGTAAATATTAACCATCATATATTAAACTCATTACTTGTTCGTAACCACAATATATTAAACCAATAATTAACAGGCGATCTTTTCTTGAGCATCATACATTAAGCTAGTAGAGTAGAAATAATTAACTCATCCTCTCAATCTTTCCCATGAAGACCAGAATACACTCATTGAATATTTACCTTATTCTTTTTCGTTTTTGTCACACCTGTTTAATAACGTATAAAATTAAGGAGTTGTTTTATTGTGATTTTTTAGAAAAAAAAAATTGGGTTTTTCTGGTCAACTTTCTCTAAAATCTGACAGTAATTTATTGAAATCACAAGCTTCATAGGTAATTACTGCACAATCAAAGTGTCCTAAGGTTTTTCAGGGTGCTCAATCCATATAGAATTAAAAAACCAGTTTAAATAACACAAATCAAGATTTCACCTCAATTTTTTCCACAAACATCATAAAATCCAAAAAAATCCCACTAAAAACAACTCCTAAAATTACAAAAAAAAAAAAATATCGACTCCCTAAAAGCTGCAATTAAACTGACACTCATATTGCAAAGGTGAAAATCCCCGACCATTTATGCTCTCGCAGCACTGCATTGTCAGGCAACCTTCATTTGAACAAAAAACAGTATCCACCCTGCCCAGCATGCGTAACCATCCTTGCAGTATCCACCCTGCCAGCATGCGTAACCATCCTTGCATTGAATGCAGCAGTGGTGGCCCATTTGAATGGACATGTCAAAATCTTCAATGTAGTAATTGGTATCGTTAGAGGATGAAATGAGAACGGTCTACTATAGCCTTAAAAAGAAAGTCAGTTTTCTGTAAAATTAGGTTAGATTACTCTTGCATAACCCACGGTTCTGTGGAAGATAACGGGTGGACTCGGAAAATTAGAACCTCTACATCACGTGATAATGAAATTCCGCCAAACAAGGAGGGGGAAGAAGACAACAAAGTCGTCACCGTGAATTAGCATGTTTCTATTATTACCAGGAGGGTAATGCAAAAGTTAATACACGTCTGTCTTTTATTACTGCGACATGAAATAAATTATTAATATAGAGAATATGCGAAAGACCCGGTACAGTAACTAAAACCTAAAAACTGAATATGACATCATTCGGATTACAAGCATAGTATTTATGAAACAAATGGTATCTTATGCTTTCCTGATTCTCGACCACTCAGTTTGTAATTTTCTTCGGTTCAAATTGCGTAGTACACACACACCGTCAAGTTTGTATTTTTCTCTGGTCAAGTTTCATAGCACACACACCGTCGTACTTTGTTGATATTCATATTTGCAAACACATTCATAATCTTAAAAAAAACCAGTATTTACGAAACAAATGATATCTTATGGTTTCTGATTCTAGACCACTAAGTTTGTATATTTCTCGATTATTTTTCCATGTTCAAGTTGCATAGTACACACCATAGTACTTCGTTGGTATTCATATTTGGAAGTATGTTCATTATCAGCATATATGGAGATCGTGGAGATCCATGTGAATCCCAAGTATGTGAGAACACAATTATACATAATATATCAGAAAGATACCAGAATTATACTGGTAAATAGTTTCTTTTCCGAGATATAAATACTGTTTTTAATATAATGATTATATTTTATAATTCTCATGTACACCTTATAATTATAATTATATAAATACATATTGTATTATTGTTTAGAAATAAAGTTTTACAGTAATAATAATATTAAAAATTAGTTATTTGTTGTTTTATATTAAATTTATATAAAAGAGAGATAGAATATGATTGGAAAGAAAAACTAAATTAAAATGCCATGATTAAAGAACTAGGAAATGTATGTTACGCAACTACAACATTAAGATGAATAAAAGTTTATGCCAGGTAAAGGTAAATTAGGGTTTTCATATTTCGAACACTTTCAATAATACGCCTATATGTTATCATACTAATATCATAGTTCAACAATTTTTCTACTATGTAGATATAAAGGGATGAGAAATTAAATCTCTCTTATCATTTTTTTCACCTCTTATATTTCTCTTTGATGTGTATATTTATATTTAATATGAATGTAAAAAAACTCAATTGTGTTTTATTATACTTTATTGTAGTTTAATGTCATTGCTCCATTTTGTTGTTGACTTATTGATTGAAGATAACAACCAAAGGGAGATGGCTCCAAATTTAGATATTCCATTTTGAAATGAAACCATTATCACCTTTTTGTTGTTGGTCCAATGATTGAGAGTATCACCACAAGAGTGTGGGGTGTAGGCTTGTGTGTTTCATTTATAGATAAAGTTGTTCACTATTTGCTTCAATGAGAGGGATCTATGCAATTATGCAACAACAATGCCCCATTTCCATTGAAACATAAGTGTTCCAAAATGTGAAAGTTTAAGGAGATTCAATGGGGGTTAAAGAATGCTGACATGACATGGATGAAGCATAATATTATCTTATGAGTTCCACCATATCATGAAATTGGTAGTGAAAAGAATGTGATGGGAAAACTAAGGTAGAGAATAAGATAAAAGGGAACAATATGCAATGGAAGAAAAAAAATATAACTTTCAGAAACTAAGGAATTGGGGAAAGGGGTAACTACATTCATGAAAATTTGCAGTGGAAAATGTTTATGTCTAGTCTCATAGATGTGTTCTACGAAATCTCTACTTGAAAGATTATCTAGCCACCTTAATTCTCCAAAAGTAGTTGCATCTCCTGCTTTGGATTTTCCATCATTTGGGGATTCCTCTCTCTCTCTCGCTATGGTTTTCTTTGAGAAAAGAGAATATTATGGATAACATTTGTGCACTCAAAAATTAGAATTGATAATGAAATCAAACTTGTAGCTTAAACTATAGTAGAAATGCACTCTAAGGATATAGCTTAAGAGACTTTTAGGTGGGCCTACAAGTTCAAGCCCCCCAAGTACATTTTCTAATTTTCTTTATATATTTATTATATTTTATTCAATAGTTTTATCGTTATTTCAACATGTATGGTATTATACCTCCCAAGTATTCAAAAGATAGAAAAAATATAACCAATTTTAAAGTACTTTTGGAGAATAGACTAACTATCTATTCTTGCCCAAAAACTATGAATTAGTATTACAACATTTTTTTATGGTAACTTTTTAATATAAAGTCTATAAATTACTGTCAAAGACCTTATATACATCGCTGATGAGGAATCTAGGAATCTTCCCCTGCTTGGGATATAAAGTAGTTTGATTTTCCTAATTAAAAATGTTATTTTAAAAAATATTAATAATTTGCATATACCTTAAAACTATTAATATTTATAAATAATTTTTAAATATATAGTTTAAATTATAATAAAACTCATTTCATAAAGAAATTATTAACTAATGTAAAATATACATTTCTAACAAATTTTGTTTTGATTGTAATATCTACGCAATTATAACTAATTTTGTATTATATATAGAATACTATCTCTTAGAAGATGTTGGATATAAAATTCCAATTCATGTTGAAATAATGGGAAAAGGTAATTTTGTATTAAGAAATTGCACATCTAATTTAGAGCTCATAAGTTGAAATTAGATTTAAAAACTAAAAAACAATCAAATGAAAATGTATAAAGAATTTATATATTTAAATTTAAATTGAGAATTCTAAATTAATTAAATGAAAAAATACAAGTAGAAGACACTGAAGAATACCATAAAAAAATCAAATTCTTTTGAAGTGAGATTTTATTAGATCTTAAATACAAGATAGAATTTTTGGAAAGCACAATAATACTCAGAGGGATCTCAACCACTATTATATAAATTTTAATAACTATTTAGACAATGAAACACATTCAATAATACAATAGTGCATTAATCACATAAAAATTGGACATAGGATGTTTAGTGGAAAACCATATAGTAGAAAACCACAAATCTTCTTTTAATTATAATGTAAATACAAGCACCAACTTCAATTTACATAAAATTATGTAGGAAGCAACCTAAAGGATCACCAACCCACCTTTTCTTTGCAAGCCCCCACTTGATGGAAGCAACAACTCTCACTGTTTATAAGCACCAACTTGTTAGAGACTTTGATCCCCTAATCTATAAGCACCCACTTTCTCTAATTCTATGGTTCAAAAAGATTCACTTTAGATCACAGCAAATCCTTTACAATTTTTTACATGTACACAATTCTTTTTCAACAGATAAATCTTTAACACTCAAGACCAACAATTTTCTTGTACACTGTAGCTTCAAATCTTAGCCAATCTAGTCATTTATCCTATACTCTACTCACCTCTACACACTATGTCTCAGAAATTCCTTAGATTTCTAATATTTAGTACTTTCAACCTTCACCAAGTAATCTCTCTATCTCTCTCAATTAGGAACTCATCTTTTATAATTTTATGCATTTTCACTTCCTCTCATGATCTACCATAACAATATTGTCTATAGTAGTATTTTGACCTTGTTAACATGAGAACATAAGACACTTGAATTCTAACATCAAATTAGATTTAACGTTTATATACTTTCACATCAATAATAGTTTCATTGGATCCTTCGTCCAACTTCGACCCTTTAGCTATTTGGGTGTTTCACCATTTTTGGCATCCCGAAAAACACCAAATATCCAAACTCATTGTATTAAGTTTGATGTGCAAAATTCCAAATTTCTCAGTCATGGCCCTAGAGCTTTAACCACCATAGACCCTATGGTTGCAGACCAAAACCAAGATCTTAATCTCAATGGTTCTTAGCCACATGTCCTATGCATAATGGCATTTACCATTATAATGAAAAACCTTTACAATCCAACATCTAACCATTCTTCAGATTGTTCTTGGTAGTGTACTCCTACGTTTGGTCTAGGCCTAGATATCCTTGTATATTGATGAATATCGGGATCTAGGATCTAGTACCCACCTCCCTTCATAATGGAAGCACATCAACAGATGCCTACAGGCCCAGATGACACTTGATCTTGAAGTTATCTCTAAGCCTTGGATCTGGGGTTTCAGGATCTAGCCGATTTATAATAAACTATGTGTACACTTCTTGACCAATAAATGCTCAGATGCCTTGACCATGTAACATTGAGACAAAGTATAACAATAATGTGGGGTCTACCTCCACCTTAAAATATGTGCTAGATCCTAGATCTAGGGATTTGTCATTCAGACCATTCTTAACCTGCCAAACACTTGAAAAACCCAACCATCAGGTTCCCTAACATCTATGATCATGGAACCTTCTTTGCACAAAACTTTGACACTGTTCTTCTTCACTTAATCAAATCTAGATTCAGGCACTTAGTAATTGTGCATGTTACTTTCATCTAGACCACCGAATGCCTGAATTGTATTTTTCCTTATTAATATTTTTCCACCAACCTTTCCGCCACTATAACAATTTCCATTATAATTCACACATTCTCCCTAAAAAAGATACACAAAATCATGGGGACGAAATCTAGATAACAAGGAACCCCCTACATACATTTTGTTTTGCAAGACATTCAACCAAGCACATGTAAGTATTAAAAAAAAAAGGTTAGATCCGAAAGAAAACATGGCATAATTAGTTGTAATTTCAAACAATCCTCATCAATTCCCTGATGTGGTAGCATGTTTGTAAAGGGAAACTACTTAACCAAGTCACACATTAGAAAACATTGTTTGAGGAAAGGTTATGGTAGTTGAAGCCAGAAAAAATCAAACATTTGTGAATATTAAGGAGATTAATAATAATAATAATAATAATCTATCACCTTGGTCGCTTAGATAATAATAATAAAATATATTAAATAACCATATGTGAAAAAAATGAAGGGAGAAAAGGTTATAAAAGGTATTTTTAGGATTTAATAAATTTATTAAAAGAAAACTAGGTAAATATAATATATAAATGTACTTTTAAAGGGAAGTTTAAAGGTGTGTGTAACAAATATTGGAGTTTAAATTTAAGAATTAAGGTATTATTTAATCCTTAAAAACTATAGTCTATAATTTGATATTTAAGTATAAGAAAAATGGATAATTAATATAGATCAATTAAAAAATAATCTTAAATTCAACTCAAAATTTCCAATCAAAAGCGAGAAATGGATCTTAAATGAAAGATGAGTTCCATAAATAGGTTAAAATTTTTGACTAAATGCCCATTTTGTGAAAGGAAATTTTAGTATCAATCGATTTTTAAAAATTGTAAAACATGTGGAAAAATATTTATTATCAAATAATATCAAGGTAATGCACAGATGGAAATAAAAAGATTAGAATATGAATTCATAGAATGCCAACATAAAATGAGAGGTCAGAATAGAAACATAATTATTTTGAACAAATTTTCTACAAGGACTCAATAAAGAAGGCCAAGGATATTTTTTGTCTAAGGGACCATAGTAAAAAATTACAGGAAAAGGTCAAGAATTCCAAGCTACAAAATGAAAATTAGAAAAAGAAAGGAGTTTCTCAAGAAGAAATTCAATGGGAATTTGTTGGAGGATGAAGAAGAAAAATTGCATTTAAAAAAATATTAATAAAACGTTATTAGAACAAATCAAAAGTTTAAACAATAGGAATCTTGAACATCAAAATAAGGGTGAATCAGAAGCTAAAGAACTCTTACATCTCATAAATAATAATCAAAGTTTACACATTCAAATTAAGACACTTAAAAATGATAAGAAATCATTGGAGAAAAAATTAGAAAAACTTGTCCCAAAAAAAGCATCGAAATCTTGAGATGTAACAGTGCATGTTGAAGAAAAGGGAACAAATGTTAATCTAGATAGTACAATGATTCAACAATATTCTATTCCAATTAAGGTGAATACATACTCAAATGCAATAGTTCAAACAATGGGAATTCCAAGTGAAGACCAGGTAATAAAACCAGTGACACCAGTATGTGATGAAGATCATATGCTAAAAATAAGTCACAAGGATGCTACATGTATGTTGAAAGAACATCACAAGAACTCCTCATCCACATGATAATCACAACTATAGTCACATTAATTAGTTATTGCATTAGGTTCAACCAGAAGGAAAGAAATCAACATACCTTCCGAAGAATAATGATATTAGTACCATCAAGTATCATGATAATATTTCATCTTGGAAGGATTATAAGTGCAAGATTGTACAAAATATTAATTTTGGATGGTTATATCATTTCACATTACGACAATTATTTACCACAATTAGAATTTCATAACTTCTTGTATCGGTGAGGATATTAATTTCAAGAATTAAGAAAGACAACAAGACATTACGAGACCAAAAAAGATATCAAGCGTTTCCATCAATAAGATTTGAAGACAAATATTTTGTAAAGGGGAAGAAAATGTTAGGAAAATAATATATGATTAATAATTAACAAATAATTAACATAGAGAAGAGACATGTCCTAAAGGACATGACCATTCTTAAAAGGGCACCTTTCCAAGTATATAAGAAGACCCTCATTTGTAGACATATTAGATCACTTGTACATTCAAAATTCTTGTATATAAATATGAATTGTCTTATAATAGATATTTACATATTCTAGATATTCTAAGTATTTCATCGAGTATGAACCTTATTCGTTACATTCCACATCTATTTTTGGTACTTGAGAGCTTTTGAATTATTTACAACAAAAAAAAGTATATATGTAAGTATTGAGCAATTTTTCTAGTCCTCTAATGCATTAGAATTAGGTATGGCCCAAAATTTTATGTAAGTAAAAGTATCAAGAAACATTTTTGCAAGGTTAAGAACTTATTATAGTATGCTTTTTTACAAGGCTAAGAACTTATAATATTATGCTTTATCTTGTCAATTGGTGTGATCCATGTATAAGCCTCTATAAAATGAGTGTTTGGTGATATTTTACATGCTTGGATCTATGGCTCTCACACTTGCATTAGTTAAATTTCAGTTACAACTAGCCAATATATTTTTGTCCTTGGTTATATTCTTGAGAGAGTCCTTATATCTCTCTAAATTGATCTTTCAGTCAAATTTGTAATGTTGGATTAGTCTAAATATAAAAACCATTATAATACATCAAGATCCATTTTCAAATGAGGAGTTGTGTGTATGTTGGTAAGGATGGACAAATACAAATCCAAGTGTTTGAGTTGCTTTAGTAAGATTGGGTATGTATTCTTGTTGCACACATGTTTTATTTATTAATATATATATCTAATTTCTTCCCATCCCCTCATTCTCCCAATTCTTTGTCTTATTCTTATGTTGCTTCTTTATTAAGATTTACGAATGGTTGTGAATTACTTAACATAAAAATTATTTAGGTCTATTTTTCTTTTTATAATTAATTACTTATATTATGGACGGTTTTGTATTTTTTGTGTGAAAATATATAAAAGATATCATTATTGAATACTTAGATCAACAACAATAATCAATAAAAATTATGCCACTTTCCCTTTCCTTTTTCATTACTTATCATAAAACATTTGATCTAGGAAAGTAATTAGATAGTAATCTATTAGCTATATATGATGAGTTATCAACCTACTCACTATGGAATCTATTAGCCAACAACAGTGAAAAATCCCTAGAACAATATGGTTCTTTGGATATACTTCACAGTACATGGAATATTGAATCCCTGAACATATATCTATATAATCAAATACTATTTAACATGTACCTACAAAGTTGTATTCAGGAATCCAACTAGTTGATCCCACTTGTATGAACCTTATGTCTATGATCTTGAGTCATAAATTTATCTTTGTGAATGATAAACCTAAATTTTTATCAACATTAGGAATTCTCTCTCTCTCTCTCTCTCTCTCTCTCTCTCTCTCTATATATATATATATATATATATATATATCTATATATATATATATATATATATATATATATATAGATGATGTGCCTCAACATAGGAGAGTGATTCGATCCGTTGATCTAAGAGGATATTGGTGACCACCTGCCAATTCTACTTCGACCCCCAACATTATTTCCTTTAAGTTTCCTATTTTCTAGCATAGATTTCTATTTCATTAGTTTTCTATCTCTGGAAGTTTTTTAGGGTCCTGAACATTTGGAGCCGTTTTGAGGCCCTAAATATGTTTTTTAGGGGAAATGGGAAAACAAGAGTATTTGATTGACATTTATAGTAAAAATTTGTTGTCCACTAATAGACCTTTCGAATGAGATATCGTGCACATGAAATAAATATCATATGGAAATCTTGTGACCCCATGAAGTTGATGGTCCCACTAACCCCACCAGGACCTATATCATTTTGCACTTCATCTCCTAGGGTTAAGTTTTTGGATGTTTATGGCTTCCCAATGATTCTTCATGATAAAAATTCCTAAAATCCTCATTGTAACAAAGTTCACAAGGAATGTAGTCATCACAACTCTTCTAAGAGATAAGCTACCATCGCGTGAGCTAGTTTTTTTTTGTTACGCATGTAAACAATTTTTAGCATTTGGTTTTTAATAATTTAAGTTTTGTTTCATTTTATCGCTGTGTTTTTTTATTAAATACACATTTCATTTTGTTCCTTGATAAATATGGAGCAATGGTATCGGAGAGGTATGCTCTTTCGTTGTTTTCATGTGCACATCCCCAATGAAGTGGGGATATACAGAGTTGGGGCTTGAACTGGTTGAGCCCTTCAAAGAATGACCTCACTAACCCTGATGGCCTCCCATGGATGAAGAGAAAAAATATGAGGGAGCAAAATATCCTTTAAAATTATTTCTCAAAGAATCCCTTGAGTAAACAAGGAAACGAGATGATGGATAATTTTTCCTTGATCCTTCGACAGATACTAGTGGGAAAAAAATCTTTATTTAGCAGTAACTTTATAGGTGCAACCCATTTAAGGTACAAGTTAACTTTGACATTCCTATGTTTCAAACCCAAATCGACATACATGCTCTAGCTAGATGGTTAAATCTATTGGAAGGATATTTTTTGGTCCATGGTTTTTCTAAGGGAAAATATTACTTTTTCTCTCCTCAAGGTAACCCCTCATGTGAAGGATTGGTGGGGAACTCAATGTGACCATTGGGACTAGGAGGAATCATCCCCATTTTCACCTGCACCCTCTTGGTATTCTTTCCAAGATGTAATCAAGGAACATTTTTACCCTGTTGGGAGCTGTGGATACAAGTACATAAAATGGACCACACTGTGGTAGGAAAGGGACCAAAACGTGTCATAGTTAATAGATATCTTTCATAACCTACCATGAAGTTGAGTATCAAGGACTCTAAGAAACATCTAATATCAAGTACCATGGATGTCAACAAAAATACATCCAGGCATAAATGGAGTTATTGGACATCACCTTGCCTAGCACAACATAACAATATTCCATCAAGATTGAGCAAAAGTTTAAACAAAAAATGTGAGTCTTTGGATATGCGAATCTGAAGCAGGGCAAAGGAACCTCCAAACCAAAAAACAAAGGACAAAGATAAGGTTGAATGACCCAATACAAACCATCAAAGATACAAGAAAGGAATCGAAATGGGAAGACAAAAAAATATATAGGAAAGGGGTGTGAGTTCCACAAGAGCTCCACTCACAACACAAATGAGTGTTGTGCAAAGAAATCATTGGTGGATAAGATAAAAGCTTCAGAGTAAGATGTTTGTTCTGACTTTGAACCATAACCTGACAAGGGGAAATAGATCATTGATGCAGAACCTACTGCCACCGTCGCCACCACCAATATCAAGAGGATTAAGACCAAATATTCAGAGGAGGGTGAGTGTCTCTTTCACTCAAAGATGTGGGTGAAGGTTTCTCCATTCTAGTTCATTTTTAGTAGTGGGAATCTAAATAACCTCATATTAGTAGAGGTCATTAAGAGGTTGGGCCTATCGACAAAACCACACTCATGTCCATACAACATCGGGTGGCTTAACTGAGGGCGAGATCTCAATGCCAGCCAATAATTTTGTCTTCCCTACAAGATCAGGCCTTTCATAGATAAGGTACTATGTGATGTTCATCCCCTTGAAGTCTGTGATGTTTTATTAGGCCAACCCTACTTATGGAAACCTCATGTTATGTATAAGTCCATACCTTGTATTATTATTATTACTTTGGGCGGAAAACGATAGAGGATACTAGAGGTAGCCCTCCATACTGCCATTTCTTTGATGTCTGCTAAGAAATGTGGTAGGATCATCTCTCAGATTATGAATTTTTTATTTTTTTTCTCTCTCAAATGGTAAGATCATGGATACATCCACAACTCCCAAAAGGTGTTTCTCCACACAGCAGAAGCAATTTTATAAGGTTGTGGAAGAGTATAGGGACATATTCTCCTCACCCATAGAAATACCTTTGCATTTCCAGGTCAATCATTCAATCGATATGACTTCAAGAGCACCTTTACCTAATGGAGCAATCTATTACTGCTCTTTGCTGGAAAATGAGGAAATAAAGCAAAAGGTCTAGCAGTTTCTCTAAAAAGGGCACATCCAACCAAGTTCCTTACCTTGTGGAAGCCTAATTATACTCATATGAAAGAAATATTGAACATGGAGACATTGCATTGATTATTGGGCACTAAATAAAATCATTGTCATGAACAGATACATGATCCATTGTCATGAACAGATACATGATCCCATGGATTGATGACCTTCCTGACCAGATGAGCAGGGCCAAGTACATCAACAAGATTGATTTGAAGTCTGATTACCACCAAGTTCTAATAGAACCCATAGATGTATGGAAGATTTCCTTCAAGTGCAAGGAGGGTCTCTTTGAATAGTTGATCATGCCCTTCAGGTAACAAATGTCCTTGTAATGTTTTATGAGGCTAATGAATGAAATCTTGTGGCCCTTGACAAACCCATTGTTGGTTTTTTATCTGGATGACTTCCTCATCTTCAAAAAGAGTTTGGTAGATCACTTGCAACATATTCGGCAGGTCCTTCAAACACTGTGAAAATCCAAACTATTTTCCAACTTGGAGAAATGCTCCTTTGGCATCAACCAGAACTAATATATGAGATGTGTAACTTATGAGAAAGGCATGCATGTGGATGAAGCTAAGATCCGAGTCATTCAAGATTGGTTAGCCACGATGATTATAATAGAACTTCGCAGTGTCTTGGGCCTTGCCAATTTCTATTAAAGATTCGTGTTGGGGTTCTCTCATATCACATGGCCTTTTAGTCAACTTACAAAGGGAAAAGAGAAAGAATTTTTTTTTGGTTTAAGTCATAACAAAAGGAATTTGTTGAGTTGAAATACTACCTTTACTCTGCACCAATCCTCACACTTCTAGACCTACAACAACCATTTAAGATTGATATAGATGCCTATGAATATGCTATTGGTGCAGTTCTCACCCAACAGGGGAATCTGGTGGCCTATCATAGTGAGACACTCTCTGATATTGTTTTCAAATATGGCACTCACAATAAGGAGACGTATTCCATCGTTCAGGCTTGCTGACAGTGGAAACATTACTTTTTGGGGAAGGAAACAATCATCCAAATAGATCATCGACCTCTTTAGTTTATGCAAACATAATGAAATTTGCAGAATGATAGCCATCAGAAATAGTCCACGTATCTGCAATGATTCCATTTGAACATTAAATACAAGAATGAAAAAACTCTTAATGTTGCATATTTCCTCAGTCGGCCCCTAGTTATGGCACTGACCACTATTCTCAACTCTTGTGCGGACGAGACTTTTGGATGGCCATAACTATAAAAAATGATCTAGAATTCTCTACCACATACTAGATAGTAATGGATGGAAATAAATTTCCATACTTCCACCTCTAACATGCATTGTTATGCTAACTAGGACACATTTTCATTACTTCAAGCAAGCAAATGAAGATAATTTGGGAGGTGCACTACAGTGAGGTTGCAAGACACTGGTGTGTGGAGAAGACAGTTGCAATGTTGTAGAAGTATTTCTATTAGCCCATTCTCCAACAAGATGTTGGAAAATATATCAGATCCTATGCTCCCTGTGTCATTGCCAAGGCAACATTAAGAAGTAAGGCATGTAGAAACCTTTTTCTACTCCTATCCGACCTTGGGAATTCATCTCCATAGACTATACATTTGGCCCTCCTTCTACCAATCATGGTAATGAATGTGTATTTGTGGTCATTGATCGATTTTCTAAGATGGCCATATTTGTTGCTTGCAATAAGAGTATTATAGTCAAAGCCACTGCCAAACTCTTCCTTGAACGAGTGTGGGTACATTTTTGGATCTCGCAAACCGTTATATTAGATCAGGATAACAGGTTCTTAAGTGCATTCTAGTTGATCCTCTAGTCATTATTGGACAACAAGCTCATCAATTTGACTGCATTCCACACCACGACTGATGGTCATACAATGGTCATCAATAGGATTACAGTGCACATACTACGTATCTAAAACTCTAATTATCCATGAAGATGGGATGAGAGTCTTCATTATGTGCAAAACAACTATAATAGAGCTCTCCATAGCTCGACTGGCCACAACCCCTTTCTAGTGGGCCTGGGATTTCAACCATAGTGTCCCATTGATGTTGCAATACCTCTTGAAACTACACAAGAAGAATATACTCATGTTCAGTCTGAAGAAGATAAAGCCACTAAGTTTATTGAATGCATTCAGCACATCTAAAAATAGGTTCACAATATCCTAGATAAATTGAATGACAAGTACAAACAACAACATGATCAACATTTGGTGCCACATAAGTTTCAAGTTCTAAATAAAGTTTGGTTACATTTGCAGAAGGAACACATTGTCGGAGCCCATCAGAAGCTATGTCCACTCTCATACAGGCCTTACATCATCACCAAGAATGTGGGTGACAATGATTTCGAGATAAGTATCACCCCATTCCTTTGCCTACACTCATTATTCAATGTGGACCACCTTTGGCCATACTTTCCACCATTCTTGGACACATCATACATTTCTAAGCAACTCACACCAATAGAGCTCAACCCAAATTGCATTCGACATGCAACAACTTATTGGATCATTGTCACAGAAATTAATAACTATCACCAGTAGAGGATCTAGCTATATCTGGTTGTCAAAGCTGACCAACTACTACACGAAGGCAAGTGGCTCACCAAGGTCCAAGCTTAGTAGATGTTTTCCCACCTCATGGAGGAACTCAATGAAATGGGGACCATTGCTTTATAAGGAGGGATGACTAATCTAGGGGGATATTGGTGGCCACCCACCTATTCCACTTGGACTCCAAACATTATTCCTTTCATTTTCCTATTTTCCAGCATTGTTTCCTATTTCAACTGTCTTCTATTTTTGGTGGTTTTTTGGGTCCTGAACTTCGAGGGTTGTTTTGAGGACCTAAATGAAATATTTTGAGGAAACATGTAAATTTCAATATTTGACTCACAATTTCAGTCGAAAGTAGCTTTCCTCATATAAACCTTTTTAATGGGCCAATGTGCATGGAAAATAGAGATCATATGCCAAAGTTATGACCCTGAGAAGTTGATGTTCCAACTAATCCCATAGAAGCACATACCTTTTGGCACTTCATATCCTAAGGTTAGGTTTTTGCGTGTTTAGGGTTTCTCAATGTTTCTTTGTGATAAAAAGACCTTTGGGCCTAATTTTAACATAGTTCAAAAGGAATGTAGTCATCACATCTTTTCTTAGAGATAAGTTACTACCACCCAAGCTAGCTTGTTTCCATTCTGCATGTAACCATTTTCAACATTTTATACTTATTAATTGAAGTTTTCTTTCAATGTATCTCTATGTTTTTGTTTAAATATGTATTTCATTTCATTCCTTCATAAATTTAGATCAACCAGTTTTGTTGCTCTTAAATTAAAAAAAAAATGTAGAGTGCAATTGAAATATATGAAAAATTATAAGCAATAAGAAATAGAAGGGAGAAAATTCAATAGCACCTGTAGAGATAGAATTCCTTATTTATATGAAAAATAGGAGAAATTTCTACTTTCATCTTCAAGAGGGAAACATTGAACTAAATAGATCTATAATACGATAATAATTCTCGGAACCCATTACATAGATTCCTACCTCTATGAAGATTTTCTCACTAGGAAAACCCTAACCACATATAGTTCCATCATTAATGGTGACCAACTACTTAATGGGCCTTCTTCAATAAGGATTGCCTATTTAAATTAAATAACCATCCACTGATTACCCACTTAGGTTTATTCCAATAAAATTTATCTCTATTAACTCTTAAGTAACCCTAAGTAACAAGATTAGATATACCCTTAACATAAGTATAGAGGCACACCTACCTCTAAATAAACCTTATTAATAACCATAACATACTAAATTAAGGGAATATGAGAATTTTAACTATTAAAAAAATTGAATATTGAAAAAAAAAATGTCTACACATTTTAAATGTGAACATGAGAAAAATTAATCCATTAATTTATATGGAACAAAGGAATAATAAAACGAAGGGATTAATACTAAGACCCCAAGGGATTATGAACCCAAGGGAACAATATTAAATCCAAGGGACTATTATTATAAACCCAACGTATATAAACACTAAGAAAAATATTATAAACATTAAAATAAACATGATCGACCATCATTGATTTACATATTGAGACAATTCCTATCACAATTCCATGTTGGACCATGGTCGACATTATAATAAACCATGTTTGACTCGCGAATAATAAACCCAAGCGATTGATATTATAAACCCAAGGGATTAATACTAAAACCCCAAGGGATTATGAACCTAAGGCAATACTATTAAACAAAAGGGATTAATAATATAAACCCAAGGGAATAATGAACCCAAGGGATTGATATAATAAATCCAAAGGAATAATAAACCCAAGGGATTAACACTAGAACCTCAAGGGATTATGAACCCAAGGAATTATTAATATTAAAAAGTTGAAGAACGAAGGAAACCAATAAATCGATATTATAAACCATTGGGAATTAATAAACTCAAGGGAAAAATACTTTATTAAAGTCTTGCTTTCAAATCCTTCCTATCGGGACTAAAACCCTCTCATTAACCTTTATAAAACCTTCGCTAACCCTTTAGTTGCACATATATAACCTTTTCCTCTTTAAACCTTGGTTACATATATATTTAGTGCATAAACCTTCTATCGGCGCTATTTTCTTAATAAACCATTTACAAAGGAAATATACTCTTACCACACCTTTTCCATCTTGGTATGGCCTTGGCACGCTTTTCGAGATTTACCTTTTCGTTTATCGCAATCACGATTCTCCACGAGTTTTGTTAACAAAGACCTTTATCATATCCGATATGCAATAATGGAATTTCGGATCTCAAAACTTATTAACTGTGCCACATAACACCATCGGGTCTGCTCCTTTGTATCTTGCATTACTTCTCTATCATTGATCTTCTCTCGAAAGATCTAATGATTCACATTGGTTTCGAGTTGACCACACACACAGTGGTTAACCGCCCAATAAAGCGGTTTCCCCACTCCAACTCTTTGCCACGCATCGTGATATTTATGGAATTGGTTGATCAACAATCAAACCACTTACCATCTAGTCCTCGCCCGAAATACCACATAAGGTTATAAACCCGCTTTTCTCTGCGTTAACTCCTGCGCTCCTTCACCGTAAGATGACTGCCGATCTATGAGATTGACGGTTCTCGCTCTTTGTTGTCATGGCATTGATCTATAAGATCCAACGGTTCCCGTATACTGAAACCACACTTCTTCCTTCATCCGTTTATATTGACTTTAATTCATTCCTCAGTGTTTTCTCTATGTTTTCGGTTTTTCTTCAAGGTTTCTTTCTTCAACTACTCTGCTGCTCAATTCTCTCTGAACCTTAATCCTCTGCAAGTTCTAACTTCACTTCCCCTCTAGAGCTTCCTTTGATTCTTCAGCTGGATTCCAAGATCCCTAATGACTCCTCTAAATCATTCTCTCCTCTCTGCGTGTGTATATATATTTTTGAAATAAATTTTTACTGCAAGGGATTGATATCATAAATGCAAGGGACTAATAAACCCATGGGATTACAAATGCGTAGGAATACTATTAAACATAAGGAATTAATATTAATATTATAAACCCAAGGAATTTAAATAGTATAAAATTTAGGATTAACATTATAAACCTACCTCATTAATAAACCCAAGAGATTAATATTAAAAACCCAAGGGAATAACATTAAACCTTAGGATTAATAGGGATTAATCAAGCATGGATTAATGTTAAACCTAATGATTAATATTAAATCCTTTCTCACAATGCGACATTGAACCATGGTTGAACATGATTGATTTTCATATTGAGACAATATTTGTCGTAATGTGATGTTGGACCATGGTAGACCATTAATAAAACCGCATATACAACCATTGTAAAATGTGGTTTAAAATGGTTGACCATGGTTGATTTTAATATTGAGAAAATATTTCTCAAATCTTGTGATGTTGGACCATGGATGATGGTTGATGATGGTTATTTTGATATTGAGACAATATTTGTGCCAATGTGACATTGGACCATCATTGAACATGATTGACCATGATTGAGCATGATTTTGACAGAATCTTTGTCACAATTCGACATTTGAACATGGTTGACCATGATTGAAGATGGTTGACCATGGTTTATTTTCATATTGACATAATCTTTGTTATAATGTGGCATTGGACCATGTTTCACCATGAATGACCATGGTTGACGATGATTGACAGTGGTTTAACATGGTTGATTTCATACTAAGAGAATCTTTGTCACAATGTAACATTGGACCATGTAATATTAAACCCAAAGGTTTAATATTATAAACCTAAGGTACATAAACCCTAAGATAAATATTAAAAACCCTAAAATAAACATGGTTGACTATCGTTGACAATGGTTGATTTTCATATTGACACAATCTTTGTCAATGCGATGTTGGACCATGATTGAACATGATTGATTTTCATATTGAGAAAATATTTGTCACAATGTGATGTTGGACCATGGATGACCATGGTTGATTTTCATATTGAGACAATCTTTGTCCCAATGTGACGTTGAACCATGTTTAACCATGGACGACCATGGTTTTCATAATGTGACATTGGACCAAGAGACCATCTTTGTCACAATGTGACCATGATTATTGACCATGGTTGACCATGATTAAGAATGGTTGATTTTCACATTGAGACATCTTTGTGACAATGGGATGTTGGACCATGGTTGATTTTCATATTGACCATGGTTGACCATGATTGACCATGATTGATTTTCATTTGAGACAATATTTGTCACAATGCGGCATTTGACCATGGTAGACCATGATTGAAGATGGTTGACATGGCTGATTTTCATATTGAGACAATAATTCTTATAATGTGATGTTGGACCATGTTTGACCATGAATGGCCATGCTTGACGATGATTGACCATGGTTGATTATCATATTGAGACAATCTTTATCACAATGTGACATTGGACAAAGAGACAATCTTCGTCACAATGTGAACATGATTATTGACCATGGTTGACCATAGTTGACAATGATTGACCATGGTTGATTTTCACATTGAGACAATCTTTGTCAAAATGCGACGTTGAAACATGGTTGACCATGGTCGACAATGGTTGACCATGGTTGATTTTCATGTTGAGATAGTTCTTTCACAATGTGATGTTGGACCATGGCTGACCATGATTGACAATTGTTGATTTTCATATTGACCATGGTTGACCATGATTGACCCGCAAACAACATTATTTGTTATGACAGTAATCAAGAAACAAAATTTGTTGTGTATAGTTAAACCTTAAGAGAGAAGAATTTACCTGCCAACACTGCACACCGAGCCGAATCCACCATAGAAACAGAGGTTCTAAGGTCTGCTCCCACCAATTCTCGAGAGTACAGAAGAGATAAGTTAGATTTAAATGAATTCCGTCAATGATAAATGACAACCCTACGGTGTACCAAAGAAATTAAATGCTGAGTAGTGTGACGGGTCATGTAATTGTTAAATTAATGGACAAAACACTTGGAAAATAGTTGAATAGGCATATGTTTCAGAATATGAAGAGGTATAAGATGCACATTTCAACTTTTAATTGTTTCACAAACTTGAGGAAATCCGGCGGTCGGTTGTTCCTCTTTGATCCACGTGTCGTTAGGTTAATGTAATGAAATGAAATGATCATGCATGTTTCATTATTTATTTTCTTGAATTTTATTTGTCCTAATCCTTATACTTGTTCATAAATAATAAGCACAGTAAATTTTTAATCATGCTTTGTAAAAAATTAATTTATGTTTTATACATGTGATTTAGACATGCAAGAAAGTTATTGTTGGGAATTATATCCTTTAATTTAGTGACAATTACGAGAATATACTTACATCTTTCAATTCTAGCCATCTGATCAAAAAGATTAATTAAAAAAATGATTAAATTGCCAATTCCGATAGGGGACGCCTAGTATTGATTGCTTTTTGAAGTTCCAAGCTTACCCAACACATCTTTTATTTATCGTTTCTTACACTCCTTGGTAATTCCATAGACCGTGGAGAACTACGATCTCTTCATTGAAGCTTTGGCATTACCCATCAAAGATCAGTTCTCGTCGCAATAAATTTTGTTAAATTACAGTCGTCATGAGGAGCTTTGTGGAAGTCACAATGGTTGTAGTGCAATATTTGCTCTCTTTTTTCTCATTGAAAATAATGACAATGAAAATAAGAATCACCTCACCAAATTACAGAGAAAATCCCCCCCAAGCAAATCGTTAAAGTACACTTATAATCCATTGCAGATACTTTTATCAATTGCTTTAGAGAATTGTGCAGCGAACTAATGCACGCCAGCCTTTGTTATTAGTTTACAACAACTAAACGATCCATGGACAGTGGACTACGTAAAGGTGCCCACGTCCTCAAAAGCTATAGTTACAGAACGTACTCTACTACTCTTAAAGTCAAAAACCTCCACGCATTTAAGGCCTTGCAGCACTGGATTGTCAGAAAGCCCTCATTTTCCCTCATTTGGAGGGCATGGCAGAAGCTTCTGTTCGACTGCCATCGGTTACTACCGTTAGATGATGACATGCAACGGAACAGTCTAATCTTGTACTGTGAGAGGACATGCAAAGGAAAAGCCGAAGATTCCATCGATTTTGAATGCTGAACGTATCATGACCTTGAATTTAGGATTGGCAGAAACTTTGAGAGACTTCGTTCCACCGTGTACAAAATCGAGATCATTGCAGTCACTTTTACCAATCCAATCAAAGAATCGTGTGGCAAACAACTTTAGTTATAATGGGACCATTTTCAAAAGAAATCTGGTGTGAAGTAGCCATACGACATATATAATTTTTGTTTTAGATGGACCACAAGACCGGTAACGCCAAACCTCCAACCACATCTACTAAACTATTTCCAACTTCCAACCACATCCATTAAACTATTTCCAGTAAGCTAAATGACGTGAAATGTAATATTGCGAAAGCGACAATCCTCATGCATTTATGCTCTTGCAGCGATGGATTGTCAGAAGCACTATTTTTTCCCTCATTTGAACGGATATGGCAGAAATTTCTGGTCGCTTCCCAGCAATTAATATAGTTGGAAAACAACATGCAACGGAACGGTTGATTCTTCATTTGCTCTTTTCTTATTGCTATTGAATCACTTTATTTCTATGCAATCGACAACATAGAAAATTAGTGATCCAATAATAGTTAAATAAATTATATATGAGATAGTAGTAGTAAATAATTGACTGTAGTGAAATTGAAGTAGAATTTAATCAAACTGGACTAAATTTTAATTGACTATAACATTTTGATGGACAATTTTTATACTAGCAAATGATTAGAATTAATTTCTTCAAAATAATTAATATGCAGCTTTAAAATATAGTGGTTAATATTTATCACAAAACACAATTTGAAGTTTATCTTCATTGTCAATTAAACATAAAACAATAATTACTTATTTTTCATGTATATCATTTTTATATAAATTTTTATACTTTACATTATTTATTTATTTATTTTTCATGTATATCATTTTTATATAAATTTTTATATATTATATTATTTATTTAATGTAAATTGAACATTCAACATTTAAAAAAATATCACAAGTTTCTCTCTTTTTCTTCCTCTTTTTATGGTGGAATCAAATAAAACTCAGTAATAAACAACATTAATAATATAAACTATTAAATGGTTATTTGATATGCCAAGGATTCCCAATAAACATTGACTTCAGTGGCCAACTTGGAGCAAAAGTTTTTCAACATTTTTAACTTTTACAAAGAACCGGTGTCTATCCGACGAAAATAAGAAGAAGCATTATTTCACTGAAATAATAGATTTTGGTAACTTGGTCATCCTAAATGCTTAGAATTTTTATACACATTTCTGGATATCATTTTATTTATTTATTTAATTTAAATTGAACATTCAACATCTAGAAAATATCACAAATTTTATCTTTTTTTCCTTCCTCATTTTATCGTTGAATCAAATAAAACTCAGCACTAAACAGCATTAATAATATAAATGTTAAGTGGTTATTTGATATGCCAAGGATTCCCAATAAACATTGACTTCAGTGGCCAACTTGGAGCAAAAGTTTTCCAACATTTTTAACTTTTACAAAGAACCGGTGTCTATCCCACGAAAATAAGAAGAATCATTATTTCACCGAAATAATAGATTTTGGTAACTTGGTCATCCTAAATGCTTAGAAGGTGAAATTATTTATCAATGCTTTGAGATAATAGATTTTGGTAACTTCGTCATCCTAAATTGAGGTGAAATTATTTATCAATGGTTTGACCATTTGGAAACTATATGCCTTTCACCCATGAAAGTCAACAAACAACTTTCCACTCATAAAAATCAATAACCACAAAAACCTTTCATCATGGAAGAGCTCTTAAAATCCCAGTGACGATCCCTTCACTTTTAAGACGTATCCAAAATGCATCAAGCAGTTTATGTTGATGTGGAAGAATTATCCTAGAGGACAGTGGTAGTTGGAAATATTTGTTTGAGATTGCAAACCTAATTTTGTATGAGATTACAAACATTTCAACAATCTTCTTGTAATGTAGTTCAATTAGTAACAACCTGTCATAGTATTTAGATGTTTTTTTTTTGTTTTGGAATAATTTCCAATTCTTTTTATTTTGTTTTTCTTTATAGGTAATAGTGATGTTTTATAAAAATATGTTTATAAATAGAATAAACGTTATATCAGATACTAACAATATAATTTTGTAGCAATTAGTATTGTAATATGAAATACAACTTAATCCATTGAGTTTATAATATTAATTTTTTGGGTTTATTAATCTAAAGAATAATATTGTTAGGGTATAATATTATTTGGAAGACTTATAATATTATTTATAGGATTTAATATAAATCCCTTGGTTTTATAATGATGGTGAACCATGCACAACCATGATCCAATGCCACATTGTGACAAATATTATTTCAATATGAAAATCAGCCATGGTAAATTGTTTCATTGTGACAAAAATTGTCACAATAACCAAGTTTAGTTTAGGGTTTATAGTATTTATCTTAGGTTTTATATACTTAAGGTTTATAATATTAATCCATTACGTTTTTAGTATTAATCCCTTGGGTTTATTAATACCTTATGTTTATAATACTAATCCCTTGGGTTGAATTAATGAATTGTTAATGGTTAATTAATTAATAACAATATAAACAATACTAATTAATAATAATGAATGAAATTCTTTACTAAATAACAATATTTATGAAAAAATATAATTTATTAATTAATAATATATTATTAACCATATTTAATTAATAATATTTATATTAACAGATATTTATTTAATTAACAATATTTTTAGTTATATGGTTGTGCATGTGATTGATATAAGTTTTAAGATTATATCAACTATATAAGAAATGTGATTCGCTAATTTTATAGGTAACAATAACATTCTATAAAAATAAATTTATAAATAGAAAAAACGGTTATAACACACTAATTTAACGGAACAATATAATCTTGTAGCAATTAGTATTATAACATGACATGTAACTAGAAAACAAAGCTTAAATCGATTTCGAATAGTGATTGAATTATGATTTTTGGAATTTAGGATGGGGTAAAAACTTAGACATTTTTCCATCGGATACAAAATTTAGATCAGGTATAAATTTTATTTTATATAAAAAATTCTCAAATTTATCACACAACAATTAAAGAAACTCAATTTAGCAAAAAGCTAAAAGGATTTTAAAAGGAAAACGAAATATTGCGTAAAATTCAGGGAACATCAGGGTACAGACCAGAAAATAACTTTTACGTAGCCTGTATACTATATATATGGAGCGAAATCCCACCACAACAGGAGGTGATGAAGATAAAAATCGTGACCGGGAACGGGATGTTAATGAAAAATTTACTGCACGCAGTATATTTTTAATTGTAACCACGACATGAAATAAACTATGAACATAGGAAGAAAATGCAAAAGACCTAGTACAATAACTCAGAGCAAAAACCTGCATATGACATTACATAGATTGCAATAAACTTTTAGTAAAACGGTATCCTACCCCTCGCAGTATATTTTTAATTGTGACCACGACATGAAATAAACTATGAACATAGGAAGAAAACGTGAAAGACCTAGTACAATAACTAAGAGCTAAAACTTGCATATGACATTACATAGATTGCAATAAAGTATTAGTAGAACGGTATCCTACCCCTTCCTGATTCTCGGTTAATAGTTTGTATTTTTCTCCGTTCAAAAATTTGAAAAGATTCTCAAAGAGGGAATGAGAGAAATATTCATACACACTCGGGCATACCTTTTGATTTTACATATTAGCTTTTAACGATATCTATGATTTGTATGACCTTCATTCTCAATTAGGCTTACAAGACAGACCAATTGAAAATTGGTTTTGCTTTTGCACGTAGGTTGTTCTCACCAGATTGTTCTCACCATTACATGTACAATTTTTTTTTCTACCTTTGCACTAAATTGTGATTGTATATTTTGTATATATTTTCTTGTTTCAACTTTATTTTGGTCTTTTTCTTCAATATGTCCTTTTCATCTTATTGGTTTTTTTTGCATACTTTTGTACCTTAGCTATTGCAGATTCAACTTTTCTATGAACTTTTGAAAGATTAAAAACAATATCTTCATATAATTCCGTCTCCACTTCTATTGCTACAATTCCTAAACAACAACTTTGAGAGCTTCAATTTTTTTTGTTCTTAATTCTCGTTTAGCTATGGTAACATTTTCATTACCACTTTTGTCTTTATTATACTTAGGAATTGCAATCTACTCTTCAAAGAAAAGATAATTTAGCTTCATAGTCAAATTCAACTTTCACTCCTAGGTTTTCTTCAAATGTTGTTGCTCCTACAAAAGAAACTTTGTATAGTGCACTATAGTATCTTACCATGTGCATGCTCTGGATCTTATACATCATCACTTTTTTCTTCTATAATAGACATCTTTGCTATGCTTAGTACAACTACCATTTCCATGTCTTGTTTATATTTTCCTACCCACAATCATCCACGATGTCCCCTTGTATTCTTGTAATGTCAAAATATTGTGCAATTTCTTTAACAAACTTCTCTATAACAATTTTAGTCTCAATGTCTTATATATCTTCTTCTGAGGTGGGCTCTTCCACAACATTTCCTATTACAATGGGCACTTCATTAACTACTTTAGAGCTCTATAATTCAACTTGTTGTTGATTGATATTTCTCACCCTTTAAATTTATGTGATTTCTAAAATATTTCAAGCTTCATTGGATGTGGTTGTTGCCGCAGTCTTGGGAAGAATATTGTCATCCAAAATTTTTTGAATGCAAAAGAACTTCTACATCATCCTTCATGTTCACAAAATGTCTATCCTTTTGATCTTGTGTCATAGGCTCATAGGCTACTTGAATTGAGGGTTCTTCAAATATCTCAACCAAAACAAACAAAACTTTATAAGTTATTTTTTATTTTTTTATTTTTACTTTCATTGAATCCATATATATAAAATCTCTTTTATTCTAAATTTCCATTTAATTTTTTCCTTTTTTCGTAATTAAAATAAGATCAACTTATTTATTAAAAAAAAAATTATTATTTCTTTTATTCTAAACTTCCATTTAATCTTTTTCTTTTTCTTCTAACCGAAATAAAGCCAATTTAATATTTTTCTTCTTTTTCTAACTAAAACAAGGACTACATAGTAGCTAGTCTTAAATTAAATATAGTTTAATGAAACAAAAAAAACAAAGACATACATCACAAAAATAAAACAACTAATAAAATATTATATTGTTGAATGTCATCACCAAAAATTGAGGAATATGATTAATTACAATTGTTTATATTAAAATGCATATATCTATATGTGGGAGTGTTTTATGTTTATTAATATATATAATTGTTTATAATTCAATTTATTAAAATATGTTCTTAATATAATAATAAGTCACTTTAAATTGAAAATATTGTGAAAAAATTATAATTTAAAAATAATATAAAAAGATAAAGAAAAATGAAAAAATTAAATAAAAATGAAATAAAACAAAAAATTAGTAACTAATAGAAATAGAAGTTACTAAATGACCCAACTACTCAATTTACAAATAAATAATTTCAATAATAATAAAAGTTAAATTTTTAATATTAAATTATGAATAAACATAAGAAAATTTTTGTCAAAAACAAAAAAACAAATTAATGTAGAATAAAAAAACTAAGTACTTTATATCTTGCCAATACAAATATAATAATACAAAAAAACAAACTTGCCAATTTAATTAACCTTATCACCCTAAACAAAAATACTCCTTTCCACCCTTAAATAAAACCACATTTTTTCATCATACGTGATGAATCTAGAAAATGTAATAATATTTGTGAGAAAACAAATACTCACACCAACAGACGGTGGTTTAATTCGACTCACGACAACTCATATGTTTTCTCTTACAAAAGTGTCGATGGCTCTATTTCTGGTTAGGCTCGTGGATATGGTGGCCTCCTCGGTTCCTCTTTGGACTTCCAAACAGTGGACTGTTCAATGCACAACATTCCAAACGGTATCAATGTTTACTTCACTGTCAATGCACAGAATACTATAGACAGTGCTGCAGGCTTTTCCTTGCAAATTATGACGGTTGTTTTATGGCATATGGCTGCAAACTAGCCTGAAAAGAGTTGCAAATTACTACAGCTACTTATAGAGGTAATGGCTTAGTGACATAAACAAAAATTCTTCTAGACGCTAGATTCACATCTACTTCTTTACGATCTTAATGTTTTGAAATCTAAACCCTCAGATATTACAATCTGCTATGGTGCATAAATTATAACTGTAAAAAGATTCATAGAGAGCCAAAATGGAAGTGATTGAAAGGCAGAAAGGAAGTGACTCAAAACATTCTTACACATCTGGGGCATTGAACTGATCAGATATTACATAGAAAAATAATGATTGAAAGTCGTTTAATATTAATTTTTTAAAATATTTTTAAGATTGGCATGAATTTCCTAAAAATATTCTCACTAATAATATTTAAAAATATATTTAATAAAACTACTTCAGCTAATGAAAGAGGTTATTCTTTAACAAAATAATATGGTCCACTTCATAGTTGTAAACACATTTACTATAAAGATATTTGAAACACATAATGATAAAGATATTTAAAAATCATATCTAATGGAGATTCAGGTTAATCTTAAATGTGTGCAAACATAATTATACTTATATAATTGTGAAATTGTGAGTAGATGTTAGTCATGAATTCTTGTAAAGTTAGATTTGATACATGTATATAAATCTACATGTTATTGAGAGATGTTGCAGTGCAATATATATTAACATTTTTTAAATATTGAAAAAAACAAAAAAACAAAATTAAATATGAGCATTACCCAATGCAATGAGTGCTAAGTGAACAATTCAAAAATCATGAGAAATTAGTTAGTGACTACTACCTCTCATGGAAATGGTCATAAGTTAATGACTTTCTTAAGGGAGTTGAATCCCAAAAACTATATCTAAAAATTAAATATCTTTTTCATATATTTTGATTTATATTTAAACTCAAAAATACATAAATATAAAATGTAATGTAAAATCTAATCTAATATAAAATATAAAATGCAAAATGTAATACAAAATTCTTTATTTGATGAAAAATTAAACTAATATAATGTAAATATAAAATAATTTATTTTTTTTACATATTATTATGAGTATAATAATCTATAATATTAATTATTATTATTATTTTAATATATTATAATAATAATCATCTACAATATAATTATATTAAAGATTAAGTAATATTGATTACACCACATCTGTGACATGTAAATTTGGAGAAGAGAAAAGAGGCTATATTATTTCAATATATTATATTGATAATTATCTCTAATATAATCATATTAAAGTTTACTTAATATTGGTGCACCAAATCTCTGACATATAAATTTGAAGAAGAGAAAAGGGGAAAAAATAATTAGACAAATATATATCCTCGTGAGGAGTTTTGGTTAAGGAATAATGCTGGACTGTACACTCACGAAGTCGCTAAAAAAACATTAATCATCGTCTCATTCAAACCCTAGTAGGTGTAACTTTTTCTTCTCGTGATGGTGATCCAAAACTTGGACCACCTGTCTCTCTCTTCAAATTGTTGAATTTCAATAAAGGCCTTATCGGGAATTATCTCATAACGTCGCCTGGCTGCTGATTTATTATGGTAGGTAGTTCGTATTCAGCTGTACCTAAGTGGCTTCGATGTAGTTGACAGGGGTGCTATTGAGACTGGTTGTAGTTTTCCGACGTCAACTTTTCCTTTAGGTTCTCAATAATAATTGAAGGATAATAATATCTGGTGCTCCCCGTTGGATTTTATAACTTATCTATGGCCAATTTGCCAGATTGCTATACTGGAGATCCTTGTGAAAATCAATCCCGGCCAAAGACGAGGTGTATGCTCGATAACAATTATGAAATTCAATCCCGGCCAAAGACGAGCTGTATAGCTGGATAACAAATAACTAGAATCCGCCTAGCTCTTGTACCTGAAAATTTTATAAGATACAGTTAAAGAGATTGTCAGACCGGGGACAGGGTTCTCTATGATATAATTCATTGCAGTCACTTTTATCAATTGCATCATAGATTTGTGTAGCAAATGAATGCACTTTTTTTCGTCACATTACAACTGTAAAAAGATGCATAAATTACTTTAATGTTTCGACATCTTAAAAAGCTGCAGCGATAAGGCGTACCCTAATATTGCAGACTCGCACTTTTAGGCTCTTGTAGCACTGGATTGACAGAAAGTCCTCATTTTTCCTCATTTGGACGGGCATGGCAGAAACTCCTGATCATTTTTGGTGAGATGATGACATGCAGCGGAACAGTCTAGTTTTATAGCAATGAGTACTGCGACACAACATTCAACGGAAAAGCCATTGCTTCCATCGATTTTGAAAACTGATTGAATCGTGGTATTGAATTTAATATTTTATATGAAATTACGAAGACATCATTCCACTGTCTATCAATCTAGATAATTGTAGTCACTTTTATCAAAGTGCATCAAAATGATGGTCTAGGAAACTAATGCATGATTCTGTATTAAACTAATGTAGTTTTTTTGGCAAATATTAAGCACCCTGCTTTAAGTGAATTGAATCTTCATTTCGTATTTTGTTTATATTATATTATTTCTATTTAATTAATAAGTTGGAAAGGAAAAAAGGTAATCATAAATTTAAACCATAGTGTCTAATATTTATGCTTTTACTTCGACAAATATATTAACCACCAATTGACTCACTACTTTTTAATAACCACAATATATTAAACCAATAACTGTCAAACTATCTTTTCTTAATCACCATACATTAAGCTAATAATTGAGTCAAAATGATTAACTCAACCTCTTCATCTTGCCCATGAAAACCGTATTATCCGTATTGCTGAGAATACACTCATTAATATCTTAATATATGATATTTAATATTTACCCTGTATTTTTTAGTTTTTAGCACACCTATTTAATAATGCATAAAATTACAAGGAAAAGCGCCCACTTCCTAAAAGCTGACATGCTCTAATATTGAAAAAGTTAAAATCCCCCAACCTTTTATGCTCTTGCTGCACTACATTGTCGGGAAGCCTTGATTTGAACAAGAAGTATTATCCACCCTGCCCAGCATGGGTAACCATGCTTGCATTGAATGCAGCATTAGTGACCCATTCGAAAAGCTTCAATGTAGTAATCGGTGTCGTTACTCCATTCAGTTTGCATAGTACACACGATAAACCTCACTTTGTATTTTTGCCTGTTCAAGTTGCATAGTACACACACCATAGTACTCCGTTGGTATTCATATTTGGAAACATGTTCACTATTAGCATAAATGGAGATCGTGGAGATCAATGTGAATCCCAAGTATGTGAAAACACAATTATACCTACATAATATAGCACAAAGATATGATAATTATATTGGTAATTACATTTTTTCCCCCGGATATAAATATTATTTTTAACATAATAATTATTTTATAATTCTCACAAGATATTTGATTACATTTTTGTTTATAATTATATAAATATATATTGTATTATTTTTTATAAATAATGTCTTAAAGTAATAATAAAATTAAAAATTAGTTGTTTGTTGCATGTTATTATATTTATATAAAAAAGAGATAGAATATGATTTTGAAAGAAAACAAAATTACTATATGATTATATGATTAAAGAACTAGGTAATGTGTGTTACACAACTGCAACATTATGATGAATGGAAGTTTATGCAAGATAAATGAGGGTTTTTATATTTCATCTATTTTCAATAATATGTTCATATGTTATTATAGTAATATATAGTTCAATAATATTCCCATTATGTAGATATTATGTAGATTCAAGGGGATGAGGAATCAAATCTCTCTTATCATTTTTTGTACCTCTTATGTTTCCCTTTGATGTGTACATTTATGTTTAATATGATGAATGTCAAAAAAAAAAAATGTAGTTTAATGCCATTGTCTCATTTTTCTCTTGGTTTGTTGATTGAAGATAACAACCAAAGAGAGACAGCTCCAAATTTAGGTATTCTACTTTGAAATGAAACCATTATCACCCCTTTGTTGTTGGTCCAATGATTGAGAGTACCACCAAAAGAGTGTGGGGTGTAGGCTTGTGTGTTCTATTTATAGATAAAGTTGTTCAATATTTGCTTCAATGAGGGGGATGTATACAATTATGAAACAACAATTCCCCATTTCCATTGCAACATAACTGTTCCAAAATGTGAAAGATTAAGGAGATTCAATGGGGGTTAAAGAATGTTGACATGACATGGACAGAGCACAATATGATGTTATGAGTTTAACCATATTATGAAATTAGTAGCAAAAAGAATGTGATGGGAAAACTAAGTTAGAGGATAACATAAAAGGAAACAATATGAATGGAAAAAAAAAAAAAAAACTTATCTTTTGGAAACTAAGGAATTGGGGAAAGGGGTAACTACATTCATGAAAATTTAGATGTGTTATATGAAATCTCGAATTGAAATATTATCTAGCCATCTGAATCCTCCAAAAGCCATTGCATTGTCTTCTTCGGATTTTCCATCATTTGGGGATTCCTCTCTCTCTCTCTATGTTTGGTGGCTCTGGGTTTACTTTGAGCAAAGAGAAGGATATGGATAATATTTGTGCACTCAAAAGTTAAAATTGATAATGAAATCAAACTTGTAGCTTAAACTATAGTAGAAATGCACTCTAAGGATGTAGCTTTAGAGACTTAGGTGCGTCTACAAGTTCAAGACGCCCGAAGTACATTTTCTAATTTTCTTTCTATATTTACTATATTTTATCCAATATTTTTACTTTTATTTCAACATGTACAGTAGTATGCCTCCTAAGTATTTAAAGCATTGAAAAAATATAACCAATTTTAAAGTACTTTTGGAGAATAGACTATCTATTCTTGCCCAAACTCTATAAATTTGTATTACAACATTTTTTTGATGGTAAATTCTTTTAATATGAAGTTTATATATTACTATGGAAGACCTTATATACATAGGTGAAAAGGCATGTTACGATATAAAGTAGTTTGATTTTCTTAATTAAAAATGATATTTTAAAAAATATTAATAATGTTCATAAACTTTTAAACTATTAATATTTGTAAATAAATTTTAAATTATAAAAAAAATCATTTCATAAAGAAATTCCTAACTAATGTAAAATTTACATTTCTAAGAAATTTTGTTTTGAGTGTACTATCTATTTAATTCTAACTAATTTTGTATTATATACACAATACTATCTCTTAGAAGGTGCTAGTTTAAAAATTCCTATTCATGTTCAAATAATGGGAAAAGATAATGGTGTATTAAGAGATCGTACATCTAATTTAGAGCTTATAAGACGAAATTAAACTTAAAAACTCAAAAACAATCAAATGAAAATATATAAAGAATTTATATATTGAAACTTAAGTTGAGAATTATCAATTAATCAAATGAAAGAATATAAGTAGAAGACACTCAAGAATACCATAAAAAAAATCAAAATCTATTAAAGAGAGATTTTATTAGATATGAAATACATGATAGAATTGTTGGAAACCACAATAATACTGAGGGGGGAGTGAATCACTATTACATAAATTTTAATAACTATTTAGACAGTGAAACACATTTAATAATACAATAGTGCATTAATCACATAATGAATTGGACATAGGATGTTTACGTGGAAAACCATACAATAGAAATCCACAATCTTGTTTTAATTATAATATAAATACAAGCACCAACTTCAATTTACGAAAAATTATGTAGGAACCAACCTAAAGGAACACCAACCCCCTTTTCTTTGCAAGCACCCACTTGTTAGAAGCACCAACTCACATTGTTTGTAAGCACCAACTTGTTGGAGACTTTGATCCCCTAATCTATAAGCACCCACTTTCTCCAATTCTATGATTCAAAAGGATTCATTTTAGATCATAGTAACTCCTTTATAATTGTGTACATGTACACAACTCTTTTTCAACAAATAAATGTTTAACACTCAAGACGAACATTTTTCTTGTACATTGTAGCTTCAAATCTTAGCCAATCTACATATTCATCCTATGATCTGCTCACCACGGTCCACTACACACTTTCTCTCATAACTTCCTTAGATTTCTAACATTTAGTAGTTTAAACCTTTACCAAGTACTCTCTCTCTCTCTCTCTCTCTCTCTCTCTCTCTCTCTCTCAATTAGGAACTCATATTTTATAAATTTTATGCATTTTCACTCCCTCTCATGATCTACCACAATAAGAACATAAGACGCTTCAGTTTTAACATCGAATTACATTCAACATTTATATACTCTCACATCAATAATAGTTTCATTGGATCCTTCGTCCAACTTTGACCCTTTAGAAATTTGGATGTTTCACCATTGTTCGCATCCCAAAAAACACCAAATATTGAAACTTGTTCTATTAAATTTGGTGCACAAAATTCCAAATTTCTGAGCCATGGCCCAAGAGCTTTAACCATAAAAGACCATATGGTTGTAGACAAAAACCAAGATCTTAGGCTCAATGGTGCTTAACCACATGTCCTATGCATAATGACACTTACCATTATAATGAAAAACCTTTACAATCCAACATCTGACCATTCTTCATCCTATTCTTGGTAGTGTGCTCCTAGATCTGGTCTAGGCCTAGATGTCCTTGCATATGGATAAATATGGCAATCTCAGATCTAGTACCCACCTCCCTTCATAATGGAAGCACATCACTAGATGCTTGGCAGTCTAGATAATACTTGACCTTGAAGCTATCGCTAAGCCTTGGATCTGGGGATCTAAGATTCAACTAATTTATAATAAACTATGTGTACACTTCTTGACCAATAGACGCTTGGATGTGTTGACCATGTAACATCAAACCAAATTATAACAATGACGTGGGGTCCACCTCCACATTAAATTATGTGTTATATCCTATATCTAAGTATCTAACATAGACAATTATTAACCTACCAAACACTTGCACAACCCAACCATCGGACGTCCAAACGTCTATGATCATGGAACCTTCTTTGCACAAAATATTGATTACTACCAAATATTTGTAACCGCCTCCTCCAACATTAACCCACTTTCACTAGTTTTCCGAGGGTAAAAATGAGTTGAGGGACACTATGATAAGACTCAACCTCCTATATGGCCTTAAGGAAATGGAGTCGACAAATTAATAAGTTACTAACTTCCCTTAGGTGATATAGGACCTCGAGGAGCTACCTAACCCCTCCAGGTGTCCAGCCCCTTAGCAAATTCTCTTTTTCATTGACCTAGAGACTCAGTCACTCCCTTGACAAGGCCTCTAAGCAATTGTAAGCCTCTAGGCACTTCCATAGGCCTACTTCCCAATGACTGTGGATTTTTTAGTCATTTTTGTGTCAGGGACCCCAAAGTTTGAGCCACTTTTCCAGGGCTAGGACCTAGGCCTCTGTCGAGAACTCAGTGAAACTTCCAGAAATTATAAATAAAATAGAATCAAAACCTCTAAAATAAAAATGTGAACGTAGACTTCACTTGAACCCTCCCAACCAAGACAAAGATTCTATCAAACACATGGTAAACATGCAATCTATAGGTCATGAATGCATATCTTAACATAGAGATCTGAAAATTATATGAGGTTTAAAAAGAAGAACTAGTGCCTTCTCATAATAGCTTCCATAACACCAATTAGTTCATGCATTCATTAAGTAGACATTCATTAATTAAAATGAGGAGAGCCATACTTAAATGTGTCATATAACCATGCTTAAAACCAGCGTATATCTAGGTAAATAACAATGATAGAACACACATTAAAGCCACATAATAACAATTAAAATTACTCATCAAATACTATAGAAACTAATTTGTTATTAACCGTATGCGAAATCCAACCAAGTCAGGGACTTCCATCTACCACCTGACCCTAGATTGGCTAAACCAAATCATTCTTTCAACCAATCATCCCCATGCCATATTCCTAGCATGAATGTGGGATCTCATGGTATAAACGAATCCATAAACAACTAAGGGAATCTAGAGGTTAAACTACCTTCACCCTCACCAGACCATGATCTCACCTAAATTGGTCTTGAGATCACAAAACCAAACTGATCTTGGATGCCTCAAAATTTCTTCACCATCCCTTGAGGAATTTTCCTTTCTCCACCCACTTGTTGAGGGGTTCCCGGCCCCAACCCTTGGGATTTTCATTAGACAACCTCACCTAGATTCAAAAACTTTCAACAATTCAAGGCTCAACCAAGAAAGAATTCCATCACACGATGGTTATCCGGAAATAGCAAGGCAAAGCTAAAAACCATTGTTGAAACCCGGAAAAACCCATGAAAATGAAAACAAAGAAGCCAAATACACAAATGCATATACCATGCATGCTAAAACCATCTAGGAAATAATTCATTTAACCTGTTATGTGCAAGTATTCCTGTTGAAGCTACTTGATCCAACCTTTCCTTACTTGTTCCTTTATTTCCTTTTCATTTCTTTACTTTCCTTGCTTTCCTTATCGTCTTGGTGCTTTTCTCCTCTCTAAGGCTAGTTCCAAAACATAACTAACAAAAGGCCCCAAACTAACGCTTTGATATATTTTTACTATTGATGCCTCTAATTTCTTCATTTTCCTTAATTTTCCTTCAATTTATTTCTCACATGAAACCTGTGGCCTTTCACGTCCCTTTCCTCCTATTGTCCTTTATTTTTATAAATAAAATACAAATAATTCCTTTTTTCCTTTTCAAAGCCTTTGTCATTTCCTTTGCCAATTTCCCCTTAGCCATAATACACAACAAGGGATGCCCACTAGAATGTTTTGGCCAACATTCAAATTGGAATAAGTGTCCCTTGATCTTGGTCTTATTTTACCTTTATTAACTTTATTACATGAAATTTAACCTGAGGTTGTTACAATATTATTATGGAAAAATTTAGGGGTAAAATTTCACAAATGGGTTATTTTTGGACATTTAAAAAAATTATATCTTCCAATTTCATTAAAAAAATCAGCTATTCTTACATATATATGACTAAATGGATGAAATTCGCCAAAACGTTACTGATTTTAATAGTAATTAAATGTTTTTTATTGAATATTTACTTACATTCTATATGTATGATTTTTTCAAACTAGAATAGTCACCTACAATACTATATATAGGAAAAATAGTAAGTAATTAAAAAATACCCTGAATATTGTGTCATCAACATAAAAAACAATGACTAAATATTTTCATTTTCATATTTCATATACAAATCACTATGAAGTGTCCCTCTTTTGAAGCCTTATTGCTATAGATGTTTCTCTAAATTGTAGTACCACACTCTTGGTGCTTACTTTACTCCATACAATGTCTATTCAATGTACACACATATTCATAATTGTTTGAGAGATGAAAAACTTATGGTTGTTCTATATAATCTTATTCTTCGATTTCCCCATTTAAGAATGTTGATTCCACATCTATCTGATACAGTTTGAAATTCTTGTGATAGGAAAATGCTAATCTTGCTATAGGAGAGCAAGCTTCCTCATAGTATATTCCTTTAGCCTACGCATATCCTTTACATACTAATCTATCCATTCTCCTTATAACTTGTAAATCATCATTTAACTCATTCTTAAAGACCAATTAGGTACCTATAAAATTTACTTATTGGTCTTGGAACTAATTCCAAAATCTAGTTTCTCTCAATCTTATCTACTTACTCATACATGGTACTTATCCAATACTTATATTGACTTTCCTAAGAAAACTCCTTAGGTTTGATCATTGAAAACATGGAAATATGTGATTGACTGGGGTTTCCTATTAACTTTCTTCTATTTTGAATTCTTACTTCCCTATCACTAATAATTTGATTATTAGGGTTATTCTTTTGCATTAGATTGAGGAGGGTTTGGATGAGAGCATGCAATGTCTTCTTATTCCCCTTTTTATTCCTCATGTTGTTATTCTTCACACTCATTTCCAATTTTATTAATTGAGTTGATGCATCTTATCTTCTTCTTCGTTTAGAGGTAAATATCGAACCACTTTTACATCAATGTTGTCTACAATATAGCATAATATTTTATTATAACATTTATATCATTTCCTATTAGTTGATTATCCTAGAAATAACCCTTCATCAGCTCTAGCATCAAACACACCAAGATATTCCTCATTAATTTTTGTGTATCACTGCTAAAGACTATGAATTATTTTGTTGAGGTTGGTTTTCCATAACTCAACTCATAGGGAGTCTTTTCACTATTTACCTAAGGCGGTCTTTATTAAAAATATGAAATATTGTATGAAAAAATTCAGTCAGAAAGGTGTTTATAATATTTTTCTCATCTAACATTGCTCTATCTATTTGTTGTACCAATCTATTTTTCCACTCCACCACACCATTTTAAGGTGGGGTGCCTACAATTATGAATTTTCCTCTTATTTTATGTTCTTAACAAAAATCATCAAACACTCTTCAGTTAAATTCCCCACCTCTGTCACACCTTGGGTATTTCAATTTACAATCAGTTTAATTTTCTAGAAAGGATTTGAAGACTTTGAACTTATAAAAAGCTATTAGCATCAAATATTGTTCTCCATTAGCATTTTAGTTCTTGAAGAACCACATAATTTTGTATGAACAAGTTGCATAGGCATGGTTAATCGGTGTTTCTTAGTCTTGAAGGGTAATCCAACTTGTTTAAAAATTTGACATGATTTGTATACTATATTATTAGGCTTTTAAATCTTTGGAAAATCCCTTATATATTGCTTAACTTGACCATGTTATCAAAATTTAAGTGTCTAAATATTTTGTGCCATATCTAGCTCTCATAAAGTTTCCCCAAACAACATTTCTCAATTTCCTCATTGAGTATGTACACATTACTTTAAGTTCCCATAGTCTTGCTACCACTTTACCTACGTTTGTCATATTTATTCCACAAATTTTGGAGTGAAAAGTGACATGATATCCCTAGTCAGACATTTAAGTCACACTCAGCAAGTTTTTTTTATCTCATCCACAAAAAGAAAATTATGATCCTTGACTCTCCCATTGTCCAAGCTAATTGTGCCTTTTCCCATGATTTTTTCTATATCATCATTACCAAAGGTAGCAATTACTATCTTATCTTATTTTAGTCTTAACAATTCACTCTTATCACCATATGTTTGGAATATCCACTATCAACATAATGGATGCATTGGTTTTTGACATATAAGACAACTCCCCATTTTTAATTCATGTTTTCCCTTTTCTTCTTCCATGTCTTTGTTTATTTTTGTGCTCGCTTGATCTGAGGAGATGATTTTATTTCATTGGTTCTACAATCAGTTACTCTATATTTTTTATTATTATTATATAAAATACTGAAATAATGTAGAATTTTAAAAAATAAATGAATTGAGGAATTTTCATGAGGAAGTTGATTTAAAGAGTTGTCTTCATGCAAGTGAAGAGATGATGAGGGCTTGGAAGAGTACTCAAATATTTGATTGTTTTCATTTTCTTCATGGATAATCTCACCAACTTGTGCCAATTGAGAGGTTAACTCATTGAATGATGTACTTAAAGAACATGGACTGCCCTCGTCACAAGTAGATGAATCGTAGATGGTAAAGCACAAGGGATAGTGAGATGAAGAGGACGTTTCAGTAAGAAAATATTCTTTAATTGAATTATATTCTGGATCCAAAGTAAAATATTCGTGAGAAACCAAAACATCAATTGATGCACTTGGGAATTTGTGATTGCATGCATAAATAAAATCATCATCATTGGAATGGTTGTTGCCCGAGGCTACGGATTGATTGAAAGAATTGATTGCATTTTATTCACTACCAAGATTAGGAGATTGACAATCAACCAAGAATGGAAGTGCATAATCTTGACACATAGGATCTTGAAAAAATAAGAAATATCAAGAACATCCTCACCTTCATTCTCCTCTACCTGTGTAAAGTGACTACCTTGTACCTGATTGCAATTTGAACCAGCAACCCGAAAATCAAGAGAGTGTGAAAGACCAGTTGGTGGAGCAGATTGATTGAGTGAATCACAGTACAAAAAGTCAAGGCATGTAGATGAGAGAGGATAACAGGAATTTAGACTAGAGTTATGAAGAGTGAGATCATCTTGTGGAATGGAGGAGTTAGTCTTCAGCATAGGCTACATTTTCCAGTATGTAATTTCCTACATTGAATATGAATCATGAATAGAGGAAGAATGAGAAGGTGGTTTAGGAATTTGATTTGTGGATTTTTTAATTTTATTACCATCACACAGAGTCACCCACATCGAGACTTGAAAAGGAGGAAGACAAGGCACAATTTTTTAGGTCCCTATGCTACTAGTGTAACCCCTTACTATTATTAGTGAAACCCCCTTATTATATTGTTTTTCCCGTGTAGTCCCCATGTAGTCCCCATATCGTTATTATTATGCCCCATAGAAGCCCACTATTGTTATTTTGTGCCCTTAATTTATTATTGTTATGTCGACTCTGATTATATTATGACACCTTAGACTCCTATATATAGAAATGAGGTATTTTCATTTGTATCATCCAAGAATTATTCATTTGTTTAATGTAAAGGAGGTTTCCCGCTCAAAGAGTATGATTCTGAAGTTGTTGATCTATATTTTCTATCTTTTTGTGAGCGGGTTTCTTAACATTTGGTATCAAAGCTTTGGATTATAGGGTTTTGCTGCTCCAAACCAACCATCGTGGAATTTTCAGTATAACTATTTTTTCTACGAAGTTTCAGAAGCTAAAACAAAAACCCATTTGCAAAGAAATCATTTTGAACCGCAAGTCCAAATTTCCGATCTTGTCTCGATATATTTTATGAGATATGATATGAGGAAGTTAGGGTTTTTGCAAGCTCCATAATTCCATGTCCAACAAGTCCGCATGGTATGTTTGTTGTAATTTTTTTCTATAGATGTTCAGATTCTGATATTAAAACCCATTTGAGCCAAAATCATGTTGAAGCTTGGACAAAAATTTCAGACCTTGTTTCGCTATATTTTTGGGAGATATAGTCCAAGACATTTAGGGTTTCTGCAGCCTCCCGAATTAAATCCAAAACAAGTGACCTGTGGAAAATCGTCATAACTTTCTCTCTGAGAATCAGATTGAAACTTCGTAAGAAAATATAGAAAGTGTACAGATTGTACATTTCTGTGTGTTGTTTTGATGTCCGAAGGTCAAAAAAGTAACACGTGGAACTTTGTATAATTTTCTCTACTGAAAAAGTATATAAGTAGGTCTTCTTGGGAGATTGGGCATAACTCTTTCTTGGAGAATCCAAATCGATCAGATTGCTAGCATTGCAAAGAGCACATAGAGGGCTATTTTAGGTCCCAATTTCAGACATTGGAGATCCGAAATTTGAGATATACAACAAATTCAAGATCAAGCTACTAAAAGCAAGAAAAAGAATGACTTGAATCAAGAAAATAGAATCACCTAGTAAGTAAAATTGGATGCAGGATTTGAAGAATGCGATCGAAGCTAAGATAAATAGTTTTATATGTGTCATGGAAGCTAATATATATGGTAGGGAAGCATATATGAAGAAAGGAATGGAAGATTTGAAGAAAGATGTGGAAGGTTTGAAGGAAGGTGGTACAAAACTGCTACAAGAAAGGCCTCCTAATGACGGTAAGGTAGTAAAGGAAACTCATGATGAGAAAAAAATAAATGTTAATCATGATTTTATAGAATGTAACATTGGATTGAAGACCCACCATATTCTAAAGATAGACATGAGGAAGTTTGATGGCAAGGATCCCATAACATGGATACTACAGATGGAGAAATATTTTGATCTACATATGTGAAACTATTACAAAAGATACGTATTGCATCTTTATATTTAGAACCAAATCAATTTTTATGGTATAAAGGGATTTGGTATGATAAACCACTTGTCACCTAGTCAATTTTCATGTAGGAAATGATAGCACATTATGAGGATACACAGAGAAACACCTTCTTTAGCCAATTGATAAATGTCAAATAAAAGGGTTCAATAGAAGAGCACATTGAGGACTTCCAAAAATTGAATATAACATTAAATGATATTCCAAAGAAGCAGAGGATTGATGTATTCATATGAAATTTAAAGGATAACATTCAACATGAGGTTTTCCTTTAGGAACCTAATTCATTGGAGAAGGCATACAGGTTGGCAAGAAAAATTGAAAGCCAAATTATCGAAACAAGGAAGCCTACCACTTATAAATATAAATTGGGAAGTGTTCTTGCTCCTAGACTTTCACCACCTACAAGGTTGATACCACAAAAATTAGAAGAAAAAAGAGCAAAAGGGCTTTGTTACAATTGTGATAGAAAATACACTAAAGTTCATAAGTGTGCTGAGAAGAAATTAATTTACATAGATGGGGAAGAGGAGCAATAAAATGAACAAGAAACATCAAAAGAAGAAGATATACACCAGGAACCAATCCCATAGAAATAAGAAATGAATATGACTATATCTTGTAATGCATTGACAGGAATTACCGCTCCTCAAAATCCTAAGATAGAAGGGCATATCAAGAAGAAAAAGTTAAGAGTGTTAATTGATTCGGGTAGTACCCATAATTTTATTCATTGTAGGATAACCAAGGAATCAAATTTCTTCCTATTTCCAGCACCAGAGTGTCACGTAATGGTTGCAAATGGAGGAACCATAAATTTCTCTGGAAAGTGACATAATATCAAGCTATCCATGGGAGAATATGTCATGAATAGTCCAATGCTTTCTATTCCAATGGGTGGTTCCGATGTTGTACTAGGAGTTCAATGGCTACAATCTTTGGGTACGATAGCTTTTAATTTTCAAGAGTTTTTCAAGAATTTTTATGGGAAGGAAAGGAGGTTGAATCAAGGGGTATTGCAAGGAAACTGAGAAAGATAATCAGCTCTAACATGATGAAAAAGCTTCTAAAGAAAGAAAAATTAAGGAGAAATTGCACAATTATGTTCACTAGAGATACCCACATCGAAATCATCTATTTCTCCAGATCTCCAAAAAGTTCTGGACAATCATTCAAAGATATTTGAGACTCCCAAAGGCCTCCCACCTATTTGTGATCATGAACATGCTATTCATTTGATTCCAAGAAGTGTTCCCCCAAACATCAGGCCTTACATATATCCATATGACCAAAAGAGTGAAAATTAACGTATGGTTGCAGAAATGCTAGAGGTTGGTATAATTCAACCTAGTCAAAGTTATTTCTCTAGTCCAGTGGTATTTCTACACAAGAAGGATGGATCATGGTGCATGTGTCTGGATTATAGGGAGCTCAAAAAGTTTACTATTAAAGATAAATTTCCCATTCCTGTCATTGATGAATAATTAGATGAATTACATGGAGCAATTTAAATCACCAAGTCGGATCTTCATAGGATATCATCAAATCACAATGAAGATTGAATACATTTCAAAAACAACATTTAGAACTCATGAGGGTCATTATGAATTTTTGGTCATGCCTTTTGGCCTTACCAATCGACCTTCTACATTTAAATGTTTGATGAATTCCATTTTCAAACCCTTACTTAGAAAATTTTTGTTAGTATTTTTTAATAATATACTAATCTACATCAAGTCTTGGAAGGATCATGTTCAACATGTTGACAGGGTGCTCAAACTATTGGGGGAGAAACAATTATATCAAAAAAAACTCCAATTGTTTCTTTGGAATACAAGAGGTGGAATATTTGGGTTCTCAGTTAGCTCATAGCTCATCTTATCATCCTAAATCTGATCAGCAAACTATGATCGTGAACAAATGTTTGGAAGGATATCTTCATTGCTTTGTATCTGATAAACACACACAATGGGTCAAGTGGTTTCCTCTGGCTGAATGGTGGTACAACACTTCCTTCTATACTGCAGAAAAAAAGACCCCATTTATGGCACTTTATGGATATCATTCACTGTCCATCACATCATCTTTAAAAGAAAATTCTAAGGTTCAAACAGTGGAGGATCACATTGAGAATCAACAACAATTTCTCAAACTCTTCAAGGATAACCTCACTTTGGTGTAGAATAGAATGAAACAACATGCAGATCAACATCGCAGTGAAAAACGTTTTGATGTAGGTAACTCGATATTTCTACGACTACAACGATACAAACAAATGTCCCTCTAGCAAGATAAGAAGGATAATAAATTATCGCCAAAGTATTATGGTCCGTACAAGGCGTTGCAAAAGATTGGTACTCTGGAATATTAATTGGAGCTTCCAGCATCCTCCCGAGTGCACCAAGTTTTCCATGTTTCATGCTTAAAGAAGGTTATAGGTGAGAACCTCCCAGTTCAAACAATATTGTCAAAACTTGATGAGGAAGGAAAAATCATATTGGAACCTAAAGCAGGCACAGAAACAAGAACTCAACAGCTACGAAATTGATCAATCTCATAGTATCTCATCAAGTGGAAGAACTTCCCACTAAAGATTCCACATGGCAGGATGAGAATTTTATACAAAAGCATCCAAAACTACTAAAGCATTGAGGAAAACACTTTTTGAAGGAGAGGGGCATTTTAGGTTCCTATACTACTAGTGTAACCCCTTATTGTTATTATTGCAACCCCCTTATTATATTGTTGTGCCCATTTAGTCCCCATATTGTTATTATTTTGCCCCATAGAAGCCCACTATTGTTATTTTTGTGCCCTTACTTTACTATTGTTATGTTGGCACTCCTATATATATAGAGGAGGTCTTGGCATTTGCATCATCCAATAATTTTTCATTTGTGTAATGTAAAGGAGGTTTCCCCATCGAAGAGGCTAATTCTGAAGTCGTCGATCTATCTTTTCTATCTTTTTGTGAGTTGGTTTCTTAACACAAAATGAGTAGCATATTCCTCCTCTAAAATCAGAGGTGTCTCATGATTCAAAAGATATGGGGGAGTAGAAAAATCAGGGGGTTTAGGTTCGCCATGTAAAGAGATAAGAACCAAGCACTTAAACTCTTGTTTCAAGAAATCCCGATTCATGTCTTCTTCAGAAATTTCACAACAAAGGTGAAGGAATCAATCAAAAAAATCCTCAACCAATTCATTAGGATTCATTGTTAAGATATTGATTCTTTTACAAACATCTTGGTAATTATACCTGTCAATGGCTTGATTGAGCTCCTTGAGGAAACGATGAATGGAATAGATGGAAGTAGGTGGCAAGGTATGGCACCATCGGTTAACATGACCTTCAAGGGTGAGGAAGAAAAGCACACAAGAAAATTCATCATCCTCGATTTTGCAAGATTCGTAAAATTTAAGAAAATCATAAATGTGCTCGGTTATGGGTTTTCCATCCTCACAATCAAAATTTAACTGGGACAGGTGATCAAGAGGCTCGTTGAGGATTGAAGATTGATAAAGAGAAAAATTGGAGAAACACCCCAGGAGTAATGTTTGTGTATAAGCCATTTTATATAAGAGGTTCAAACCATATTCAACGATCTCAGCTTGTCATATGGACGTCCTTCTAGCACCAATGTTGACGATGCTTGAAATTCGTTAACCAAGGGGTCTCCCTGATCTGAAGTCCTAATTATACCTCACAGTGTTTGGTGTAGGAGCCCCATCTGGAATGTCAACCTAGTTGCCATATACCTCAAAGATATTTCTTGGCTCTAATTGTCAGGATGAGAGAGGGATGCAATGGTGTCTTCTAAAAGTGAGGAAGTGTGCCTAGTGAGTGTTCATTTGTAAATGTGTCAATGTTCTTCTACTGTGGAGAGGGGAGAAAAGTGAGCCTCTAAATGATAGGTAGTAGTACCACCCAAGAAGAGACACACGTGAACCGAAAGGATCCATCTAATATATAGAAGAGTAGTCCACAGAGGATGCGACGGTCATTACAACCAACAAATGAAGAAATATCTATCTGAGATCCTGCAGAATAGTCTAGAAGGATGGGACAACAATAAAAACCATTACAGCACATTCTCAATAAGTTTAGTACTAAAATAAAAAAAATAGTTTAGCTATCTTAGCACATGTGGAAGAAAAGATGAAATAGAAACATACACAGAATAGTCTTACAAATATTCATAATCCATTCATGGAGAATGTGTTGGCCTTGAAGGTTTATGCCATTAAGTAAAAGTTTCCAGACACATGTTTACAATGTACATCACTAGCTCCAGTAGTGGAACATTGGATCCACTCCTTCCTCCTCAAAGAACTAGCTTATCCCTGTAATTCGTTGCAGGAGGAGCCAAGGTGAAAAGTGCTTTGCTCATATAATGAGGGAGTATATATAACCAAGGGGTGATTCTTCCCCTCCTTGTCACTCTTTGACTACCCTCATGACTGTTTGACATCCTATGACGCTTTAGCTTACATGAATCTCCATATTACATATGTGTCCTTCGGACTTCCACTTTACAATGAATACAATATACATGTTCTAAAATGATGATGTGGCATATGACAAGTCATGAAAAGACATGACATGGCACTATTGATATGAAATTCTTGAATGATGTGGCAATTTCAATCCACTGTTGATACTGTGGATGATGTCTTCTTGAGAATTATCTTGTCTTCCACCTCCTCATGGCTTGGTCATAGGAATATTCAATGATCTCAAGTCTCGAGTTGTTGTCGCAAGTTGGTGTCCCTTTGCTTTTCCTTGATAGATCAGCTTGCATGCTTAGCTATAGGAATGTTTTTTGCATGTCCTCCTCCTTCATCCCCTTCTTCATCATTCTTTCATTGCATGATAAGAAACATGTATCTGCAATTCACTCACGAGGACACGATATCTGCCCGAAAAACCTCTTACCCTAAGATGATGCATTTTGATTGATGGACTGAGCCAGAACTCGGTAGTAGCATGAAAGGTGGGATCAATGAATATCCATTGCATAGTTCCAGTATCCATGGTTGAGGCTTGAGGCCTAAGACTGTGCAATGCACAATTTTGGCAGCCAGTGGGACAGATTGAAGGGATGGTCACCACAAGAGATTTCTGCACATTTCTGAGAGGCAAGGGAGGTGGGTCCACTATGGTATTTCACATTTCAAAGGTTTAGGAAGAGATATTGAGGCTTGTACTTGCGAAATGTGCAGTTAAGGCCATGATGTATGAGAGGATTGCACAATTATGGAGGTGAAGGCTAGGTGTTAGGCTGAGGAATTACATAGTGCAATAGTCCTAGGAGTCAGAAATTATGAGTTGCATAGAATGAAAGGTCAAGGCCATAGCTAGAGGACAGGAACTACACAATGCGTAGTCTAGGTAGGTTGGGTGAGGTCAAGTTGTTAGGTCAGGAAGCCTATTTGGAAATAGTTAAGTGTTAGACTAGTGAGACTGATGTGTGAAGTGCGAAAGCTTTGACTGCGATCTAACACTTAGAATACTTGATAAATTCACAACATAGATCACCCATGACTCATAAATAATACATTTTCCCATGTGTGACCATTGTATGATCAATTACGATAAGTGTGACACCACAGATACACTTTACGGTAACCGTGACGATACTTGTGCGACAATAATCAAAACTTTGTGAATGAATGTGACATGTGTTTATATGGTTTGGAAAACTCATAAACACAAATATGGACCCTTGAAACCACAAGAATGATCTTTTACACTTTATACGACATCCCACATGAAGAAAGACGACATTTTGCCTAAGTAACAAGCGGGACCAAAAAAATCTAAAAAGATGCATGAAATGAGTCTAAGTGTTTGTGAAAACAATTAATAAGACCAAGGAAGGCTTTGAAATTGAGCATAGGCCAAAATTGTGGAAGGTGTTGTAGCCACTACAACAGAGCTTCAAAGATTTTAAGGATATGTATGATTTGTATGAACTTCAGTTCCAACTAGGCTTACAATATCAATTCAAATTTAGTTTTATCTTCGCAAGTAGGTTTCTCTCACCACTACATGTACAAATTTTTGTGTCTCTTTGCTCCAAAATTTATATTTTGCATATGTTTTCTTGTTTCATAGCTTCCAATTTAATTTGATCTTTTCCTTCAATTTTTCCTAGCATTTAATTCCATTTTCATCTTTTTTTTTTTTTTGCATATATTTATACCCCAACTATTGCATATCAAACTTTTCCATAAACTTGTGTATGAATAAAAATAATATCTTGTTATTTCATCTCCACTTCTATTGCTGCAATACCTAAACAACTTTGAGAGCTTCAATTTTTTTGTTCCTAATTCTCATGTAGGTATGGCAGATATTCCATTACCACTTTTGTCTTTATCATATTTAGGAAGTGTAATCCACTCTTATAAAAAAACATAATTTAGCTTCATAATCAAATTCAAATTTCACTACTAGGGTTTCCTCAATTGTCATTTCTCCTACAAAGGAAATTTTAATTTCGCCCTTAACATGTGTATTTGTATAGTGGACTATAGTATCTTATCATGTTCATGCTCTAGATCTTGTATGTTTCACTCTTTTCTTCAATAATAGACATCCTTGCAATGTTTAGGACAATTGTGGTGTTCATATTTTTCTACTTAGGCACAATCTTCCACAATGTCCCCTTGTGTTCTTATAATGTAAAATATTTTGTAACTTTTTAAACAAGTTTCTCTATAACAATTGTAGTCTCATTGTCTTATATATCTTCTTCTTCTCTGGTGGGCTCTTCCACAACATTTTTTTATTACCATGGGCACTTCATTAACCATTTTAATGCTTTGTAACTCAGCTTGATGTTGATTGATGTTGTTTCCCATTTAACTGTATGTCATTTCCAAGATATTCCAAGTTTCATTGGATGTGGTTGTTGCTGCAATATTCAGAAGAATATTGTCATCCAGACCTTTTTCAATGAAAAATAATATTTTTGCCTCATGCTTTTGTTCACAAAAAAAGCCTATCATTTTGATCTCATGCCATCCTTCTTGTTCAATTTTTTTTATCCTTTTGATCTTATGTCATAGTCTCCTTGAATTGAGAGTTCTTCAAATCCATTTGAAGCATAATTCATCTATTTGTTATGCAGTTCTCATTCTAATCACCCAAAATTCATAATTTTTTGCCAAAAATCCATATTGATTGTTAGTGATAAATAAGAATTAAAAAACTCTATATTGATATCTCTCCTAAAAAATAAAGAAACAAACTTTATAACTCCTTGTTTTTTAAACTTTCATTAAATCCATATATAAAAAAAATGTCTTCTCTTCTAAACTTCTATTTAATCTTTTCTTTCTTTTTCTAATTAAAATAACATCAACTTATTAAAAAACAACTAAAAAATCTCTTTTATTCTAAACTTTCATTTAATCTTTTCCTTCTCTTTCTAACTAAAATAATACCTCTTTATAAATAAATAAATAAACCCTTTTCACCACTAAATAAAAATACTCCTTTTCACCACCACAACTCATAGTGATTTTGTTTTATGGACCACCACAACTCATAGTGATTTTGTTTTATGGCTGAAAACTAGCATGAAAATATTTGCAAATTGCTGCAACTACATTATGAAAAGATTTAGATTTAGAAAGGAAATGGCTCACTGACATAAACATAAATTCTTGAACAATTTTGTGTAGATATCAGATTCAGATATGCTTCTTTACAATCTTAATGATTTGAAATCTAAATCCTCAGATATTACAATCTATTATACATTCCATTTTGCAAAGAGTTTTAAGCTAGTATTTTTGCTTTCTCTTATTCTTCATAATCTACTTTCCACTCTATGGAGAGTGTTAGATCTATTTTAATTTTAATAGCCGTATTTTAATTAGAATTTTTTTTTTTTTTTTTAGAAATTATGGTAATATTTTTGTAAATCTAGGTTATAATTGTCAAATTTCAAGATTTTGGGTGTCTAGAAGGTTTTTTATGGTGTTGAATCCATTTCCACCATAAAAAAAAACATGATTCAAACACTATTGCAAGATTTCTTGAAATTGTTTTACCCACAAATTTTAGCTATCCAAATAATTCCTCCACTTACATAGATGACGCCCATTTTGATATCATAAAAAAATTTCTACAAAGACAAAAAGGAAATGAATATTCTCTTTTGATTAAATATTACATAAATCAATAATAATTTAGACTCGTCTATTATTAACTTCTTCAAATAATTTTAAGATTTACCTAAAATTTCTAAAAATATTTACACTAACAATATCTAAAAATATATTTCTAAAGGTCATTCTACCTAACAATTAACTCTAAGAAACGTTGTTCTTTAACAAAATAGCATGGTACCCTTCATATTTATAAACACATTAGTTATAACCATATTTGAAATACACTCATATCTAGTGGAGATTTTTCTTAAATGTGTGCAAACACAACTATACTTATATAATTGTGCTTAGATGTTGTATAAAGCTAGATTTGACACGTATATATAAATATTTCACTGCAGTAAGAGATGGGAAGTATTGTATGATAATAGTTTTTAGCCGTTGAAATATATAAATAAAAGAAAAAAAAAAATTAAATTTTGTGTTAATAGCTTTTAATTAATATTTAAATTAAAAGATATGTAAATATAAAATATAATATAAAATCTAACCTAATATAAAATGTAAAATGTAATACAATGTTATTTATGTAATGAAAAGATTTATTTCATATAACGTGAATTTAAAACATTTTGGATGGGGTGATCAAGTAGATGTATAGGTGTCTCATGTGAGGCTATCAAGGCCTGTTTCTCCTCTATACAAGTATTAACTCCTTCTCATTCACTATCTTTGCATGCATTCATTCTCTTTGTGCGATGATCTTCCTCACATAATGTGTGCTTAAATTTGGAGTTTGGTAAGTGGTCCACTTCAGTTTGGTGGGCAATGAATTTGGGACGAAAGGAGACTGAAAGTGTCTGGGTCTGGGTGCATGGTGCCTCACTAGGGTTTCGGTCTTGGTTGAGGTGTGCAGAGGATGATTGCAGTCTTTGAGAGTGGGTTGGGTTTTGTCTCCTGGTCTACCCTTGGGATCCAGGCACTTGGATAGTGGTAGTTTGGTGTATTTTCTGTGTCTTTGCTAGTTACAAGCACTCTTCGCACCTACGGTAGCTTCTGGTTCCACCCTCGTCCATGAAGGCTCTTTCTAGTCTTCACGGGTGCATGGGCATTATTTTGGTCTTTGGTAAAGTTTTTTATTGGCTTGGGTCTCCTCTCTAGTTCAAAGGAAACAATATTTTCCTCTTTTGTAATTGGGGTCGCGTTCTTTGTTTGTGTCAAGCTTCCGGGTTGTATATAGGGGCTTCTCTACTTTGCTCTTCAGTGTGGGTGAACTCTTTCCTATCTTGCTCCTCTAGTTGTGGTGTCGGTTTGGTGGTTCATATTCTTTTCGGGTAGTGGTTTCATGGTATTGGGGATTGTTCTACTTTTTGCGGGCTAAACCAAGGACTCTTTGTGGACTCTTTATGTAGCTGGTCGTCAACCTATATCAATTTCCACATGCCTTGCCAACAGGGTCATCCCCACCGAGGGAGGGGCTAGCATGCCGAGGTCACAATTCGTCCTTTGCCAACTCGTCCATCTTAGAAACAAAGGACATTGAGGCTATCTCTCCAGCTAGTTCACCAGGTAACCTTGTGGCCCCTCCTTCCATGCAATCCATTAGAGAGCAGCTGCAATACATTCAACTTGACATTGACTTCCTTAGGAACTACAAGTACGAAGACCGTAATGAGATAGTGGCCTATCTTACTGATATTCAATATAGTCAAAATGAAATTATGGATCATTTGGATACCCTCTCGCGAAGTCATTGCCGCACGAATGACCACTTTCGCAGTTTGGAAGCATGGGTGGAACACATTGACTTCTATATTCATGATCGTGTTGGTTACTTTGCAACTCCCCTTGTAATGCCCCTTTATCCCCCTCCTTGATATGTTGTTTTCAGTGCAAGGCTCTTTTTGTGTTAGTCCTAGTATGCTAAGGCCACAAGAGAAATAATGTATGCAAATTGTCTTCTCTAATATTCTCCAACCCCAATCTCAAAAAGTCTCATCAGAATTAGAGAATGAAGACTTCTGAGGTCATTTTTGTATGCTATACTATTTTGAAAATCTAATAAAAACTATTTTAAACCATATTAAAACAAATTATTTTTTGATATATTATTATTAATATAATAATGGATAATATATTATTATTTCAGTATATTATAATAATAATGGTTCTCCAATATTATTATTATTATTATATTAAAATTTACATTATAAGTGATAATTCTTTAACTTAAAAAAAAAAAGACGACAGCGTAAATAAATATGATGCCTCGTGAGGCTGTACAGGTAAATTAGTCATGGTACCATTCAAACTCTAGTAGGTGTAACTTTTTCTTCTAGTGATGGTGATCGAAAACTTGGACCGCCTCTCTTTCAGTCTTCAAATTATTGAATTTCAATAAAGTCCTTATGGGGAATTATCTCATAACGTCGGCTGGCTGCTGATTTATTATGTTAGCTGGTTCGTATTCACTTGTACCTAAGGCTTCGATGTAGTTGACAGAGGTGCTATTGAGATTGGTTGTAGCTTTTCGACATCAACTTTCCTTTATTGGGTTGAAAAAAATCTTTTAGGTTGTTGTCAACAATAATGGGAGGATAATAATATTTCGTGTATTTTATTAGAATTTTGATAGTGATGGGTAAGTAATAATGGAAAGATATTAATATTTTGTGCTTTTCATTGGATTTTCTTAGTTTACTGGTTTATTGTACAGCTTAGTATAATGGTCATGTGTAAATATCTCTGTTTTTAACAAGTGTCCTGTTAAAATAAAAATAAAGTATTCTCAGAGTAAAAAAATATATCTACAATAATAATAAAAATAAAAATAAATATGCTATACATGACCAAAATATTCTCTAAGTAAAAAACACACCTACAATAATAAAAAACAAAAATAAATATGCTATACATGACCTAATATAATTTTATGTAAAATAATGATGACTAAATTTTTTATGTAAAGTAATGATAACTAAAAGAGTAAGAGCATTAAAAATACAATTTAAACATTGAAAAATTGTAAAGTTGTATCTTCCTCACTTCAAAAAAATTTCACCTAAAAAATATGATCCCTTTCAACTCATATTATATTAAATCCAGAATTAAATAACTCTAGACTAATATAACATATCTATAACCAATTTACCAAAAAGTACTTATAAAATCCATTCCCGGTCAAAGTCGAGGTATATGCTGAATAATATGTAACTAGAATCCACCCACTGCCCAGCTTGAGAAATTTATAAGATAAAGTTAGGAGAATATCAGACCGGGGACAGAGATCTGTCTGATATAATTCATTGCAGTCACTTTTATCAATTGCATCAAAGATTTGTGTAGCAAACGAATGCAATATTTTCCATCACATTAACCGTAAAAAGATGTATAAATTACGTTAATGTGTCGACGTCTCAAAAAGCTGCAGTGATATGGCGTACCCTAATGAGGTCAAAATCCTCGCACATTTATGCTCTTGCTGCAGTGGATTGTCAGAAAGCCCTTCTTTTTCCACATTTGGACGGGCATGGCAGAAACTCCTGATCATTTTTGGTGAGATCATGACAGGCAACGGAACAGTCTAATCTTATGGCTATTAATACTGCGACCTCACATGCAATGGAAAAGCCATAGCTTCCATCGATTTTGAAAACTGATTGAATCATGGTATTGAATTTAATATTTGATAAGAAATTTCATAGGCATCATTCCACTTTCTACACATCTAGGTCACTGTAGTCACTTTTCCCAAAGTGCATCAAAATGATTGTCTAGCAAACTAATGCATGATTTTGTTGTATTTGTTTTTTTGGGCTAATATTAAGCACCACTCTGCTTTAACTGAATTGAATTTCTATTTTTTTAATATTATATTATTTTTATTTAATGAATAAGATGGAAAAACTGTAAACTAATCATAAATTTAAACTTAGTACATAGTATTTAATATTTATTTCTTTGCTTGGGTAAATATTAACCATCGTATATTAAACTCATTACTTTTTCGTAACCACAATATATTAAACCAATAATTAACAGGCGATCTTTTCTTAAACTTAATACATAGTATTTAATATTTATTTCTTTGCTTTGGTAAATATTAACCATCATATATTAAATTCATTACTTTTTCGTAACCACAATATATTAAACCAATAATTAACAGGCGATCTTTTCTTAAGCATCATACATTAAGCTAATAGAGTAGAAATAATTAACTCATCCTCTCCATCTTTCCCATGAAGACCAGAATACACTCATTGAATATTCGTTTTTGTCACACCTGTTTAATAATGTATAAAATTAGGGAGTTGTAAATTAGGGAGTTGTTTTAGTGTGATTTTTTAGAAGTTTTTTTTGAGTTTTTATGGTCAAATTTTTCCAAAATCTGACAGTAATTATTGAAATCATAAGGTTCATAGGTAATCATTGCACAATCAAAGTGTTTTAGGGTTTTTCAGGGCGCTGAATCCAAATATAGAGTTAAAAAACAAGATTTCACCTCAATCTTTTCCACAGACATCATAAAATCCAAAAAATCCCACTAAAAACAAGTCCTAAAATTAGAAGAAAAAATATCCACTTCCTAAAAGCTGCAATTAAACTGACACTAATATTGCAAAAGTGAAAATCCCCGACCATTTATGCCCTCGCAGCACTGCATTGTCAGGAAGCCTTCAATTGAACAAAAAACAGTATCCACCCTGCCCAGCATGCGTAACCATCCTTGCATTGAATGCAGCATTGGTCGCCCATTTGAATGGACATGTCAAAATCTTCAATGTAGTAATTGGTATCGTTAGAGGATGAAATGAGAAGGAACGGTCTACTATAGCCTTGAAAAGAAGGTCAGTTTTCTGTAAAATTAGGTTAGATTACTCTTGCATAACCCACGGTTCTGTGGAAGATAACGGGTAGACTCGGAAAATTAGAACCTCTACATCACGTGATAATGAAATTCCACCAAAGAAGGAGGGGGAAGAAGACAATAAAGTCGTCACCGTGAATTAGCATGTTTCTATTATTACCAGGAGGGTAATGCAAAAATTAATACACGCCTGTCTTTTATTACTGCGACATGAAATAAATTATTAATATGGAGAATATGCGAAAGACCGGGTACAGTAACTAAAACCTAAAAACTGAATATGACATCATTCGGATTACAAGCATAGTATTTATGAAACAAATGGTATCTTATGCTTTCCTGATTCTCGACCACTCAGTTTGTAATTTTCTTCGGTTCAAATTGCGTAGTACACACACCGTCATGTTTGTATTTTTCTCTAGTCAAGTTTCATAGCGCACACACCGTCGTACTTTGTTGATATTCATATTTGCAAACACATTCATAATCTTAAAAAAAACCAGTATTTACGAAACAAATGATATCTTATGGTTTCTGATTCTAGACCACTAAGTTTGTATATTTGTCGATTATTTTTCCATGTTCAAGTTGCATAGTACACACCATAGTACTTCGTTGGTATTCATATTTGGAAGCATGTTCATTATCGGCATATATGGAGATCGTGGAGATCTATGTGAATCCCAAGTATGTGGGAACACAATTATACATAATATATCAGAAAGACACCAGAATTATACTGGTAAATAGTTTCTTTTCCGAGATATAAATACTGTTTTTAATATAATAATTATATTTTATAATTCTCATGTAATATAATATATTTGATGACATCTTATAATTATAATTATATAAATACATATTGTATTATTGTTTAGAAATAAAGTTTTACAGTAATAATAATATTAAAAATTAGTTATTTGTTTCTTATATTAAATTTATATAAAAGAGAGATAGAATATGATTGGAAAGAAAAACTAAATTAAAATGCCCATGATTAAAGAACTAGGAAGTGTATGTTACGCAACTACAACATTAGGATGAATAAAAGTTTATGCCAGGTAAAGGTAAATGTGGTTTTTCATATTTCAAACATTTTCAATAATACGCCTATATGTTATCATAGTAATATCATAGTAATATCATAGTTCAACAATTTTTTTACTATGTAGATATAAAGGGATGAGGAATTAAATCTCTCTTTTCATTTTTTTTCATCTCTTATATTTCTCTTTGATGTGTATATTTATATTTAATATGATGAATGTCAAAAAACTCAATTGTGTTTTATTATACTTTATTGTAGTTTATTGTCATTTTCCCATTTTGTTGTTAGTTTATTGATTGAAGATAACAACCAAAGGGAGATGGCTCCAAATTTAGATATTCCATTTTGAAATGAAACCATTATCACCTTTTTGTTGTTAGTCCAATGATTGAGAGTATCACCACATGAGTGTGGGGTGTAGGCTTGTGTGTTTCATTTATAGATAAAGTTGTTCACTATTTGCTTCAATGAGAGGGATATATACAATTATGCAACAACAATGCCCCATTTCCATTTAAACATAAGTGTTCCAAAATGTGAAAGTTTAAGGAGATTCAATGGGGGTTAAAGAATGCTGACATGACATGAATGAAGCATAATATGATCTTATGAGTTCCACCATATCATGAAATTGGTAGTGAAAAGAATGTGATTGGAAAACTAAGGTAGAGAATAAGATAAAAGGGACCAATATGCAATGGAAGAAAAAAAATATAACTTTCGGAAACTAAGGAATTGGGGAAAGGGGTAACTACCTTCATGAAAATGTGCAGTAGAAAATGTTTATTTCTAGTCTCATAGATGTGTTCTACGAAATCTCTACTTGAAAGATTATCTAGCCACCTTAATTCTCCAAAAGTAGTTGCATCTCTTGCTTTGGATTTTCCATCATTTGGGGATTCCTCTCTCTCTCTCTCGCTATGGTTTTCTTTGAGAAAAGAGAATATTATGGATAAGATTTGTGCCCTCAAAAATTAGAATTGATAATGAAATCAAACTTGTAGCTTAAACTATAGTAGAAATGCACTCTAAGGATATAGCTTAAGAGACTTTTAGGTGGGTCTAGAAGTTCAAGCCCCCCAAGTACATCTTCTAATTTTCTTTATATATTTATTATATTTTATTCAATAGTTTTATCATTATTTCAACATGTATGGTATTGTACCTCCCAAGTATTCAAAGGATAGAAAAAATATAACCAATTTTAAAGTACTTTTGGAGAATACAGTGACTATCTATTCTTGCCCAAAAACTATGAATTAGTATTACAACATTTTTTTATGGTAACTTTTTTAATATAAAGTCTATAAATTACTGTGAAAGACCTTATATACATCGCTCAAAAGGAATCTAGGAATCTTCCCCTGCTTGGGATATAAAGTAGTTTGATTTTCCTAATTAAAAATGTTATTTAAAAAAATATTAATAATTTGCATATACCTTCAAACTATTAATATTTGTAAATAATTTTTATATATATAGTTTAAATTATAATAAAACTCATTTCATAAAGAAATTCTTAACTAATGTAAAATATACATTTCTAACAAATTCTATTTTGATTGTAATATCTATGCAATTCTAACTAATTTTGTATTATATATAGAATACTATCTCTTATAAGATGTTGGATTAAAAATTCCAATTCACGTTGAAATAATGGGAAAATCTCTTATAAGATGTTGGATTAAAAATTCCAATTCACGTTGAAATAATGGGAAAAGGTAATTGTGTATTAAGAAATTGTACATCTAATTTAGAGCTCATACATTGAAATTAGATTTAAAAACTAAAAAACAATCAAATGAAAATGTATAAAGAATTTATATATTGGAATTTAAATTGAGAATTCTAAATTAATTAAATGAAAAAATACAAGTAGAAGACACTCAAGAAAACCATAAAAAAATCAAATTCTTTTGAAGTGAGATTTTATTAGATCTTAAATACAAGATAGAATTGTTGGAAAGCACAATAATACTCAGAGAGATCTCAACCACTATTATATAAATTTTAATAATTATTTAGACAATGAAACACATTCAATAATACAATAGTGCATTAATCACATAAATAATTGGAAATAGGATGTTTAGTGGAAAACCATATAGTAGAAAACCACAAATCTTCTTTTAATTATAATGTAAATACAAGCACCAACTTCAATTTACATAAAATTATGTAGGAACCAACCTAAAGGATCACCAACCCACCTTTTCTTTGCAAGCCCCCACTTGATGGAATCAACAACTCTCACTGTTTATAAGCACCAACTTGTTAGAGACTTTGATCCCCTAATCTATAAGCACCCACTTTCTCTAATTCTATGGTTCAAAAGGATTCACTTTAGATCACAGTAAATCCTTTATAATTTCTTACATGTACACAACTCTTTTTCAACAAATAAATCTTTAACACTCAAGACCAACAATTTTCTTGTACATTGTAGCTTCAAATCATAGCCAATCTAGTCATTTATCCTATACTCTACTCACCTCTACACACTATGTCTCAGAAATTCCTTAGATTTCTAACATTTAGTACTTTCAACCTTCACCAAGTAATCTCTCTATCTCTCTCAATTAGGAACTCATCTTTTATAATTTTATGCATTTTCACTCCCTCTCATGATCTACCATAATAATATCGTCTCTAGTAGTCTTTTGACCTTGTTAACATGAGAACATAAGACACTTCATTCTAACATCAAATTAGATTTAACGTTTATATACTTTCACATCAATAATACTTTCATTGGATCCTTCGTCCAACTTTGACCCTTTAGCTATTTGGGTGTTTCACCATTTTTGGCATCCCAAAAAACACCAAATATACAAACTCATTGTATTAAATTTAATGTGAAAAATTCCAAATTTCTCAGTCATGGCCCTAGAGCTTTAACCGCCATAGACCCTATGGTTGTAGACCAAAACCAAGATCTTAATCTCAATGGTTCTTAGCCACATGTCCTATGCATAATGGCATTTACCATTATAATGAAAAACCTTTACAATCCAAAATCTAACCATTCTTTAGACTGTTCTTGGTAGTGTACTCCTACATTTGGTCTAGGCATAGATATCCTTGTATATTGATGAATATCAGGATCTGGGATCTAGTACCCACCTCCCTTCATAATGGAAGCACATCAACAGATACCTACAGGCCCAGATGACACTTGATCTTGAAGTTATCTCTATGCCTTAGATCTAGTGTATCAGGATCTAGCCGATTTATAATAAACTATGTGTACACTTCTTGACCAATAGATGCTCGGATGCCTTGACCATGTAACATTGAGCCAAAGTATAACAATAATGTGGGGTCCACCTCCACCTTAAAATATGTGCTAGATCCTAGATCTAGGGATTTGTCATTCAGACCATTCTTAACCTACCAAACACTTGCAAAACCCAACCATCAGATTCCCTAACATCTATGATCATGGAACCTTCTTTGCACAAAACTTTGACACTGTTCTTCTTCACTTAATCAAATCTAGATTCAGGCGCTTAGTAATTGTGCATGTTACTTTCATCTAGATCACCGAATGCCTGAATTGTATTTTTTCTTATTAATATTTTTCCACCAACCTTTCCACCACTATCATAATTTCCATTATAATTCACACATTCTCGCTAAAAAAGATACACAAAATCATGGGGAAAAAATCTAGATAACAAGGAACCCCACTACATACATTTGGTTTTGCAAGACATTCAACCAAGCACATTTAAGTATCTAAAAAAAAAGGCTACATCTGAAAGAAAACATGGCATAGTTAGTTGTAATTTCAAACAATCCTCATCAATTCCCTAATGTGGTAGCATGTTTGTAAAGGGAATCTACTTAACCAAGTCACACATTGGAAAACATTGTTTGAGGAAAGATTATGGTAGTTGAGGCCAGAAAAAATCAAACATTTGTGAATATTAAAGAGATTAATAATAATAGTAATAATAATAATCTATCACCTTGGTCGCTTAGATAATAATAATAAAATATATTAAATAACCATATGTGAAAAAAAGGAAGGGAGAAAAGGTTATAAAAAGGTATTTTTAGGATTTAATAAATTTATTAAAAGAAAACTAGGTAAATATAATATATAAATGTACTTTTAAAGGGAAGTTTAAAGGTGTGTGTGACAAATATTGGAGTTTAAAGGGAAGTTTAAAGGTGTGTGTAACAAATATTGGAGTTTAAATTGAAGAATTAAGGTGTTATTTAATCCTTGAAACTATAGTCTACAATTTGATATTTAAGTATAAGAAAAATGGATAATTACTATAGATCAATTAAAAAATAATCTTAAATTCAACTCGAAATTTCCAATAAAAAGCCAGAAATGGATCTTAAATGAAAGATGAGCTCCATAAATAGGTTAAAATTTTGGACTAAATGACCATTTTGTGAAAGGAAATTTGAGTATCAATCGATTTTTAAAAATTGTAAAACATCTGGAAAAATATTTATTATCAAATAATATCAAGGTAATGCGCAGATGGAAATAAAAAGATTAGAATATGATTTCATAGAACACCAACATAAAAATGAGAGGTCAGAAAAGAAACATAATTATTTTGAACAAATTTTTTACAAGGACTCAATAAAGAAGGCCAAGGATATTTTTTGTCTAAGGGACTATAGTAAGAAATTACAGGAAAAGGTAAAAAATTCCAAGCTACAAAATGAAAATTAGAAAAAGAAAGGAGTTTCTCAAGAAGAAATTCAATGGGAATCTGTTGGAGGATGAAGAAGAAAAATTGCATTTAAAAAATATTAATAAAACATTATTAAAACAAATCAAAAGTTTAAACAATAGGAACCTTGAACATCAAAATAAGGGTGAATCAGAAGCTAAAGAACTCTTACATCTCATAAATAATAATCAAAGTTTACACATTCAAATTAAGACACTTAAAAATGATAAGAAATCATTGGAGAAAAAATTAGAAAAACTTGTCCCAAAAAAAGAATCGAAATCTTGAGATGTAACAGTTCATGTTGAAGAAAAGGGAACAAATGTTAATCTAGATTGTACAATGATTCAACAATATTCTAGTCCAATTAAGGTGAATACATACTCAAATGCAATAGTTCAAACAATGGGAATTCCAAGTGAAGACCAATTAATAAAACCAGTGACACTAGTATGTGATGAAGATCATATGCTAAAAATAAGTCACAAGGATGCTACATGTATGTTGAAAGAACATCACAAGAACTCCTCAACCACATGATAATCACAACTATAGTCACATTAATTAGTTAGTGCATTAGGTTCAACCAGAAGGAAAACAATCAACATATCTTTTGAAGAATATTGATATTAGTACCATCAAGTATCATGATAATATTTCATCTTGGAATGATTATAAGTGCAAGATTGCACAAAATATTAATTGTGGATCGTTATATCATTTCACATTACGACAATTATTTACCACAATTATAATTTCATAACTTCTTGTATCGGTGAGGATATTAATTTCAAGAATTAAGAAAGACAACAAGGCATTACGAGACAAAAAAAGATATCAAGCATTTCCATCAATAAGATTTGAAGACAAAGATTTTGTAAAGGGGAAGAAAATGTTATGAAAATAATATATGATTAATAATTAAAAAATAATTAACATATAGAAGAGACATGTCCTAAAGGACATGACCATTCTTAAAAGGGCACCTTTCCAAGTATATAAGAAGACCCTCATTTGTAGACATGTTAGATCACTTGTACATTCAAAATTCTTGTATATGGATATTTTTTCCCTGATACTTCGATGAATACTAGTGGGAAAAAAAATCTTTATTTAGTAGTAACTTTATAGGTGCAACCCATTTAAGGTACAAGTTAACTTTGACATTCCTATATTTCAAACCCAAATCGAAGTACATGCTCTAGCTAGATGGTTAAATCTATTGGAAGGATATTTTTTGGTCCATGGTTTTTCTAAGGGAAAATATTACTTTTTCTCTCCTCAAGGTAGCCCCTCATGTGAAGGATTGGTGGGGAACTCAATGTGACCATTGGGACTAGGAGGAATCATCCCCATTTTCACCTGCACCCTCTTGGTATTCTTTCCAAGATGTAATCAAGGAACATTTTTACCCTGTTGGGATCTATGGATACAAGGACATAAAATGGACCACACTGTGGTAGGAAAGGGACCAAAACGTGTCATAGTTAATAGATATCTTTCATAACCTACCATGAAGTTGAGTATCAAGGACTCTAAGAAACATCTAATACTCAAGTACCATGGATGTCAGCAAAAATACATCCAGGCATAAATGGAGTTATTGGACATCGCCTTGCCTGGCACAACATAACAATATTCCATCAAGATCGAGCAAAAATTTAAACAAAAAATGTGAGTCTTTGGATATGCGAATCTGAAGTAGGGCAAAGGAACCTCCAAACCAAGAAAAAAAGGACAAAGATAAGGTTGAATGACCCAATACAAACCATCAAAGATACAAGAAAGGAATAGAAATGGGAAGACAAAAAAATATATAGTAAAGGGATGTGAGTTCCACAAGAGCCCCACTCAAAACACAAATGAGTGTTGTGCAAAGAAATAATTGGTGGATAAGATAAAAGCTTCAGAGTAAGATGTTTGTTCTGACTTTGAACCATAACCTAACAAGGGGAAATAGATCATTGATGCAGAACCTACTACCGTCGTCACCACCAGCAATATCAATTGGATTAAGACCAAATATTCAGAGGAGGGTGAGTGTCTCTTTCACTCACAGATATGGGTGAAGGTTTCTCCATTGCAGTTCATTTTCAGTAGTGGGAATCTAAATAACCTCATATTAGTAGAGGTCATTAAGAGGTTGGGCCTATCAACAACACCACACTCGTGTCCATACAGCATCGGGTGGCTTAACTGAGGGCGAGATCTCAATGCCAGCCAATAATGTTGTCTTCCATACAAGATCAGGCTTTTAATAGATAAGGTACTATGTGATGTTCATCCCCTTGAAGTATGTGATGTTTTATTAGGCCAACCCTACTTATGGAAACCTCATGTTATGTATAAGTCCATACCTTGTATTATTATTATTACTTTGGGCAGAAAACTATAGAGGATACCAGAGGTAGCCCTCCATACTGCCATTTCTTTGATGTCTGCTAAGAAATGTGGTAGGATCATCTCTCAGATTATGATTTTTTTATTGTTTTTCTCTCTCAAATGGTAAGATCATGGATACATCCAAAACTCCCAAAAGGGGTTTCTCCACACAACAGAAGCAATTTTATAAGGTCGTGGAAGAGTATAGGGACATATTATCCTCACCCATAGAAATACCTTTGCATTTCTAGGTCAATCATTCAATCGATATGACTTCAAGAGCACCTTTACCTAATGGAGCAATCTATTACTGCTGTCTGCTGGAAAACGAGGAAATAAAGGAACAGATCTGGGAGTTTCTCTAAAAAGGGCACATCCAACCAAGTTCCTTACCTTGTGGAAGCCTAACTATACTCATATGAAAGAAATATTGAACATGGAGACATTGCATTGATTATGGGGCACTGAATAAAATCATTTTCATGAATAGATACATAATCCCATGGATTGATGACCTTCCTGACTAGATGGGTGGGGCCAAGTACTTCAACAAGATTGATTTGAAGTCCGATTACCACCAAGTTCTAATAGAACCCACAGATGTATGGAAGATTTCCTTCAAGTGCAAGGGGGGTCTCTTTGAATGGTTGATCATGCCCTTTGGGTAACAAATGTCCTTGCAACGTTTTATGAGGCTAATGGATGAAATCTTGTGGCCCTTGACAAACTCATTCTTGTTTTTTTATCTGGATGACTTCCTCATCTTCAAAAAGAGTTTGGTAGATCACTTGCAACATATTCGACAGGTCCTTCAAACCCTGTGACAACCCAAACTATTTTCCAACTTGGAGAAATGCTCCTTTGGCATCAACCAGAAGTAATATATGGGATGTGTAACTTATGAGAAAGGCATGCATGTGGATGAAGCTAAGATCTGAGTCATTCCAGATTGGTTAGCCTTGATGATTCTAATAGAGCTTCGCAGTGTCTTGGGCCTTGCCAATTTCTATCAAAGATTCATGTTGGGGTTCTCTCATATCACATGGCCTTTTAGTCAACTTACAAAGGGAAAAGCGAAAGAATTTTTTTTTTGGTTTAAGTCACAACAAAAGGAATTTGTTGAGTTGAAATAATACCTTTACTCTGCACCAATCCTCACACTTATAGACCTACAACAATTATTTAAGATTGAGATAGATGACTATGACTATGCTATTGGTGTAGTTCTCACCCAACAGGGGAATCTGGTGGCCTATCATAGTGAGACACTCTCTGATATTGTTTCGAAATATGGCACTCACAATATGGAGACGTATTCCATCATTCAGGCTTGCTGACAGTGGAAACATTACTTTTTGGGGAAGGAAACAATCATCCAAATAGATCATCGACCTCTTTAGTTTATGAAAACATAATGAAATTTGCAGAATGATCGCCATCAGAAATAGTCCACATATATGCAATGATTCCATTTGAACATTAAATAAAAGAATGAAAAAACTCTTAATTTTGCATATTGCCTCAGTCGGCCCCTGGTTGTGGCACTGACCACTATTCTCAACTCTTGTGGGGATGAGACTTTTGGATGGCCATAACTATAAAAAATGATCTAGAATTCTCTACCACATAATAGATACTAATGGATGGAAATAAATTTCCATACTTCCACCTCTAACATGCATTGTTATGCTAACTATGACACATTTTCATTACTTCAAGCAAGCAAGTGAAGATTATTTGGGAGGTGCACTACAGTGAGGTTGCAAGACATTGGTGTGTGGAGAAGACAGTTGCAATGTTGTAAATGTATTTCTATTAGCCCATTCTCCAACAAGATGTTGGAAAATATATCAGATCCTACGCTCCCTGTGTCATTGCCAAGGCAACGTTAAGAAGTAAGGCATGTAGACTCCTTTTTCTACTCCTAGCCGACCTTGGGAATTCATCTCCATGGACTATACATTTGGCCTTCCTTCTACCAATCATGGTAATGAATGTGTATTTGTGGTCATTGATAGATTTTCTAAGATGGCCATATTTGTTGCTTGCAATAAGAGTATTATAGTCGAAGCCACTGCCAAACTCTTCCTTGAACGAGTGTGGGTACATTTTTGGATCTTGCAGACTGTTATATTAGATCAGGATAATAGGTTCTTAAGTGCATTCTAGTTGATCCTCTAGTCATTATTGGACAACAAGCTCATCAATTTGACTGCATTCCACACCGCGACTGATGGTCATACAATGGTCATCAATAGGATTATAGTGCACATACTACGTATCTAAAACTCTAAGAATCCATGAAGATGGGATGAGAGTCTTCATTATGTGCAAAACAACTATAATAGAGCTCTCCATAGCTCAGCTGGCCAGAACCCTTTTCCAGTGGGCTTAGGATTTCAACCATAGTGTCCCATTGATGTTGCAATACGTCTTGCAACTACACAAGAAGAATATACTCATGTTCAGTCTGAAGAAGATAAAGCCACTAAGTTTATTGAATGCATTCAGCACATCCAAAAACAGGTTCACAATACCCTAGATAAATTGAATGAAAAGTACAAACAACAACATGATCAACATTGGGTGCCACATAAGTTTCAAGTTCTAAATAAGGTATGGTTACATTTGCAGAAGGAACACATTGTCGGAGCCCATTAGAAGCTCTGTCCACTCTCATACAGGCCTTACATCATCACTAAGAATGTGGGTGACAATGATTTCGAGATACGTATCGCCCCATTCCTTTGTCTACACTCATTATTCAATGTGGACCACCTTTGGCCATACTTTTCACCATTCTTGGACACATCATACATTTCTAAGCAACTCACACCAATAGAGCTCAACCCAAATTGCATTGAACATGCCACAAATTATTGTATCATTGCCACATAAATTAATAACTATCACCAGTAGATGATCTAGCTATATCTGGTTGTCAAAGCTAACCAACTCCTACACGAAGGCAAGTGGCTCACCAAGGTCCAAGCTTAGTAGAAGTTTTCCCACCTCATGGAGGAACTCAATGAAATGGGGACCATTGCTTTATAAGGAGGGATGACTAATCTAGGGGGATATTGGTGGCCACCCACCTATTCCACTTGGACTCCAAACATTATTTCCTTTCATTTTCCTATTTTCTAGCATTGTTTCCTATTTCAATTGTCTTCTATTTTTGGTGGTTTTTTGGGTCCTGAACTTCGAGAGCTGTTTTGAGGACCTAAATGAAATATTTTGAGGAAACATGTAAATTTCAATATTTGACTCACAATTTCAATCGAAAGTAGCTTTCCTCATATATACCTTTTTAATGGGCTAATGTGCATGCAAAATAGAGATCAAATGCCAAAGTTATGACCCTGAGAAGTTGATGTTCCAACTAATCCCATAGAAACACATACCTTTTGGCACTTCATATCCTAAGGTTAGGTTTTTGGGTGTTAAGGGTTTCTCAATGTTTCTTCGTGATTAAAAGGCCTTTGGGCCTAATTTTTACATAGTTCAAAAGGAATGTAATCATCACATCTCTTCTTAGAGATAAGCTACTACCACCCAAGCTAGCTTGTTTCCATTCTGCATGTAAACAATTTTCAACATTTTATACTTATTAATTGAAGTTTTCTTTCAATGCATCTCTATGTTTTTGTTTAAATATGTATTTCATTTCATTCCTTCATAAATTTAGATCAGCCACTTTTGTTGCTCTTAAATTAAAAAAATGTAGAGTGCAATTGAAATATATGAAAAATTATAAGCAATAAGAAATAGAAGGGAGAAAATTCAATAGCACCTGTTGAGATAGAATTCTTTATTTATATGAAAAATAGGAGAAATTTCTACTTTCATCTTCAAGAGGGAAACATTGAACTAAATAGATCTATAATACGATAATAATTCTTGGAACCCATTACATAGATTCCTACCCCTATGAAGATTTTCTCACTAGGAAAACCCTAACCACATATAGTTCCACCATTAATGATTACCAACTACTTAATAGGCCTTCTTCAGTAAGGATTGCTTATTTAAATTAAATAACCATCCACCGATTACCCACTTAGGTTTATTCCAATAAAATTTATCTCCATTAACTCTTAAGTAACCCTAAGTAAGAAGATTAGATATACCCTTAACATAAGTATAGAGGCACACCTACCTCTAAATAAACCTTATTGATAACCATAACATACTAAATTAAGGGAATATGACAATTTTAACTATTAAGAAAAATTGAATATTGAAAAAAAAATGTCTACACATTTTAAATGTGAACATGAGAAAAATTAATCCATTAATTTATATGGAACAAAGGCTCCTATTATCACCTTTTATTTGTAAATCAAAATATAGAAAGATATATTGAATTGCACATAAAAGAAAACATTAGTGAAGACACATATTAAGAATTTTAATTATTTAAAAAATTAAATATTGAAAAAGAAAATATCTACACATTTTAAATGTGAAACATAGGAAAAACTAATCCAATAATTTATATAGAACAAAGATTCCTATTATCGCCTTTTATTTTTAAATCAAAATATTGAAAGATATCTTGAATTCATTAGTGAGAACTTAAGAACGCATTTACCACTTCAGAATTAATGCATTGCTAATTCAAATGGGGTATTTCCAAATATATCATATTTATCATTAAAATTTATGCACTCTACAAATTACAATGATGTAGATGAACACATTACAATGTAGATCAAATAGAAGCATAACCGTAAATATTGGATGAGATGGTTTGGACCAATAAGATAAGTTTGTATTTAACTAATAATAATTCAACCTTAATAATAAGGGCAAGAAATAGAAATTTATAGCAATAAAAATATGACAACTATTTGAAAAATCTTTTTATATTAAATGATATTAAAATATAAATTAATTAACAAATAAAATATACAAATTAATCAAGAAATTTATACGTAATCAACAGAATATAAAAAACTAATAAAAATAAATTATGGATATAAGTGACGTGTTAATATTAGTTTCCAACCAATAAGTACATATTTGAATATAAAAATTAATAAAATAAAATAAAAAAACATAATTTTTTTTGACAAAACAGTAAACACTTTTTCATTACAATGAAAATGAAAATGAAGTACATAATGCAGATTGATCTCAATGAGTTTTTTCCACAAAGAGACATAAACATCTAAAGAAGATTTTATAAATTGATATAGAACCAAGTAGAATCAAGTATGATCAGAAATTGATCAAGGACTTTAGTGATTGCTCAAATTTCAAAGTGTTTGAAAGAGTGTCAAACCTAAATGAATGGATAGATCTCGTATTCATGATTTCGGAGCCACAAACGGTTCGAAAAACCGATACCGCATGAAGCAGTTATCACAATTTGAAAAAGTCCAGTAAACTGGAAATTATGGACATTTGACCAAGATTAATTTGGTCTTTGAAAATATTAAAAAGATTAATATTCCCTAGAATATCCCCTTTTGGGGTAATCTCTAAACCTCTCAGTATTGAGAACATGGGGAGTATTTAGAAAGTGAGAAATGGTATCTTGTGCAGACAAAACCTAGTAAATGGTATTTCTAAATTCTACATGATTAACCTTAGCGATCGACACATAGCATGAGAAAACTACTTTTCTTGCACGCTCTCGGTGTGATATCGATGGAGAAATATTTCACGCAAGATTGCGCGATAGCCATTCGATTGGATGGGTCACATCGATGGTGGAGAACGTCTGGGTTAGTTGGTGAGCAAACGACATGATATCTGTTGGATTGAGCGGGATAGATCGACAGACTACAGTGGAGATTTTTATATTTCAAATGCTTCCGATGTATATGTGGGCCCATAATCCACAGGTCCATGTGTGAATTGTGTAAAGATATAGCTTTGCTGCATCAAAGTGGAATCTCGATGCTGAATTAACCACGATTGCAAAGCCTTCCCACCGGATGAAGGTTAATACGACTGCAACATTATCTCTAACCGTCGGGGATATACCGCCCTCATGTGTGCGCCCAACAATTATGGTAATAGCTACCTCCAACGGTTCAACTTGGCGAAGTAGCGAAATTTAAGTGGAATTCTAAGTTTAGCTAGAGTTAGTTGCAGTTCACCAAATTTGGTGGAGTATCCCTAGGGGATATTGATCAAATTCACTCTAGGAGTTGTTCTCGTCTAGGGCTAGAAAGAGGGAGAGAGAGTGAAACAAGAGGCTAGCTAGGCTAGTTGGAGCCTTCTAAAGCCAATGGAATAGTCTATAGAAACTAAAGAAGTCATTTTCATTGATATTTTCATCCAGGGAGATTTTTTTGGAGCTCAGGGCCACCAGGAGTTGGAGGTAGTTGTAGGAGTTACCAGTACTTGTTCTCAGCGAACCAATAGTCATTTCTGACTATAATGAGCCTTCTAAATCCATTGAATGGATTTGTAGAAGAATTTGAAGACTTCTAAAGGTAGAGATGCTACAGGGAATTTTAAGGTAACCTAGTTCCAACTGTGGAGGAAGGCCTAGTTTGCGGATGCAGTGCTCATTTTGAGAAAATGTTCAATCTATTTTCAGTGTCTGATATGTGCTGGAGACAAGAGATGAGGTTTTAGTGACAGATAAATAATTCTAAAGGAGTTAGTGCCATAAAAAAGCTTAGGGTAACTCATAGCACTAATTGAAGGAATCAAGTCTAAGGAAACTTAGATCTATTTGCAGAGTGATGACAGCCATGAGAGGGACATAGATGGTATTCTGAGCCCATTGGTTCAGTTTAGTAACCTTTGGAGTTAAGTGTGGAACTTGTAAAAGAAACTTTTCCATAATCCCAAAGAGCCAAGTCAAGATGACAAAAGCTCAAGGAGATGTAGCCGATGATATTCAGGTGAACTCCTAGATTAAATTTGTTGTTATGTGTGGATGTTTATTTTCTGCATTATATGGTTGTTATATGTGTTTAATATTAGCAAAAACAAATGGAATTAGGGCACTTAAATAGTTAAGAGAAAAAAAAAACCTGTTTCAAGTATTTAATTCTGCAAATGTCATATACAAGCTAGATCATTTATTTGTTTAACTAAGTGGGAGGTTATTGTAAGCATAACAAGTTATGAAGCCCCCATCTCCAGATCAGGTGGTATCAGAGTAGGTTGTTTGATTGAGAGAGCATGGTTGCTTGATTGATAGAGCAGTAGGTTTCTTGTTTGACTTGAAAGGTGTTTAAACAATACAAAGGATTTGACAGTTTGACTATTTTAAACTGACTTTTGTTTGAGTTTGCAAAGGTGAAGGGAAAGCTACTGATAGCTAAGTCTAGGAGAGGACAAGAAGGAAGAAGAGTTGAAGGCATTCTCCTTACCCAAAGGACCTCAACGCAACCCTTGAAGCACAAGAGAATTTGTTTGCAAAAGGATTTTTGAATAAGAGTTTGACTCTGTAGCCATTAGTTCTTTGAAAGCTTTGTGAATTTTGTTGAAGTTCTTTTGTTCATTTCGACAATGACAACTTCTACAAGTGATTTTTCAAAATCCTCCTCCTTCACAAGATTCTTTGATGAAGATATGAAGCGAGACTTGTTCATCATGATGGATATGGTGAAACAAATGTATGAGGATGAAAGGAAGAGAACCAAACTTCGAGAGCAGTTGATTTCCATGACGGAAGAGAAGCAGTTGTTTTTGGACAAATTACAGGAAACAAAGAGCCAACTTCATATTGTAAATATGAACCTAGAAAGGATGCATGAGTTGGAGACACAGATCCTTGTTGCCAAAGAAGTGTTAATCAAGCATCAGTTTGAAGAATAGGTAAACAATTCTAGTTTGTCTTCAATTTCCTCTAAGAATGTCTATGTTGGTTCTTTTGAAAAACATACAAGGGGCATAGGGTCCAAGTTGATGTCAAAAATAGGCTATGAAGGAAAAGGATTGGGCAAACATGCACAAGGCATAGTTGAGACAATAATGGTTGAGGAAAGGCCTAACTATTTGGCTCTTGGCTATGGACAATCTTATGGAGAAAGTTCCAAAGCAGCCATGAAGGCAATTGAAATAGTTCCTAGAAGGAGTTTCATTTTAGGTTCTCTACCTCAAGTTTGTAAAGATTGTATTCATGGGGAATGCAATAGTTTGAAACATACTTTGCAAGAAGAAGGTGTTCATAAGCATGCACTCGAACAAGAGAGTTGTGAAAGCTCTAAAATCATTGAAGAGATTGATGGTGTTCCGAAGGGAGCCACTTCTTCATTCGATTCGCCTTCTCATGAAGGCAACAAAGGTGAAAGAGGAAGGTATAAATCTGATTTTAATTTCTTTTGATTATGTAAAGCATGGTAAATTTCCACATAAGCATTGGAAAAAATTGCATGTTCCTCTTGTGGTTTTGTTAACCATAGTGTTTGTAGATGTTGGAAGAAAATGGCCACATACAAAAATCTTTTGAAGAAAAGGAGGCAAAAAGCCAAAGGTCCATTGGACAAGGAAAAACATGCTATAAAGAGGATTAACATGTGTTGCACTTATTGCCATAAGAAAGGACATATTGGTAAAAAGTGTTGGATTATGAATCCAACAATGCTTCCACGTAATTTGAAGAAAGTGGAGAAAGAAAATGGCAAGAATGGAAGGAAGTTTCCATAAAGGATGTGTTTCAAGATGATTCACATGTTGATGTCGATGTGCAGTTAAAGGAAGTGCCTTTAATGTGGATTGGTAAGAAATGGTTACAGTTCTTATCCAATTAAAGTTGCATGCCTTTTGATTTGATACATTTCTTTACCAATGGAATGCAATTTGCAGGATTTTACCAAAAAGGTGAATGAAAAATTCGAGTATGAGACTCGCTTTATTGCAGCAAAATTATATTCATTTCAGCTTTGTAAGTACATTTACATATGACTGAGGATCTTGCACTTATGATTGTGCTTGAGAGAAAGTTGAAGAATGGAATACATACATGAGAATGGTATGTATGAATAGAGGAATGTTGATGACTTCATTGTATTTGAACATGTATGTGTAATTGACTTGATGGTCGATTGTTTTGTTTAAACATGTATGAAATTTCATATTGACTTGGAAAAGTTGATTTTTTATCCAAGATTGAGAAAGGGAGATAATGATAAAATGTGTCACAAGAGGTGGAATTCTTTCTACTTTGAAAAAGAATCGTCAAGTTCTTTTTGTACATGCTTGACTTAAAGAGTCAGTTGTTTGGAAAAGGTATTTTTTAATTGTCTTGTGATTTAGTCGATCATTTGTAAACAAAATGTAAGAGACATGATGATGATTTACATGATGTGAATATATGTCATTAAGTTGTTTTTTTTGAATTATGTTGTTTTTGACAAGATGTTAGAAGAAGATTTGCAGCAGCAAAAGTCGCCATAGAAGTGGCTCAATAAGAAATGGTTTGACTTCTTGACACAGTAAAACATACTTTCATTCGTATACATGCAAATTTCAGTTAAATATTCATATATTTGTGATGTAATCTCACATTTGTTTGAGCCACCTTGGGTCTATGATCAAGGAAGTGATGTTCAGCTACCTTCTGTAAACTTCTCAATAGAAATTCTGAATGAGTTCAAGGAAGATAGTTCTTAACAGGAGGACAAGCACATCCATGAAGGGAAGTGTTGACTACCTTCAAGTTTTGGTTCAAAGACACTAGCCATGCAAGGCAAGTGTATGGATGCTGAAAGAAAAGGGTGTTGTACTCTCATCTACTATACAGATTAGTATATCAGTCTTTTGGGGTCCAAAAGATTCCTAATGGGGAGGAGTGATCAGATATTGATAAGGGACCTTAGTGATAGCTCAAATTTAAAAGTGTTCGAAAGAGTGTCGAACCCAAATGACCGGATATATCTCTTATTCCTGATTTTGGCGCCGTGAATTGTTCGAAAAGCTGATACCGTATGAAGGAGTTATCGCAATTTGAAAAAGTCTAATAAACTGCAAATTATGGACATTTGACCAATATTAATTTGGTTTTTGAAAATATTAAAAAGATTAATATTCCTCGAATATCCCCTTTTGGGGTAAGTGCTAAACCTTTCTGTATTGAGCACATGGGCAGTATTCAAAAAGTGGGAAATGGTATCTCGCATGGACAAAACCTGATAAATGGTATTTCTAAATTCTATGCGATTAACCTTAGCGGTCGACACGTAACATGAGAAAACCACTTTTATCGCGTGCTCTCGGTGTGATATCGATCGAGCAATATTTCTCACGAGATTGCATGATAACTATTCGATTGGACAGGTCACATCGATGGTGGAGAACGTCTAAGTTAGTCAGTGAACGGACGATGTGATATCCATTGGATCAAGTGGGATAGATCGATGGTGGAGATTCTGCTATTTGAAATGTTTCTGATGTATATGTGGGCCCATAACCCACAGGTACATGTGCGGATTATGTAAATATGCAACTTTGCTACATAAAAGTGGAATCTTGATGTCGAATTAACCACGATTGCAATGTCTTCCAAGTGGATGAAGGTTAATACAACCACTGCATTATCCCTAACTACTGGGGATATGCAGTCCTCATGTGCACGCCCAACAGATACGGTAATGGCTACCTCCAACGATTTAGCTTGGTGGGGTGGCTAACTTTACGTGGAATGCTAATTTTCGCTGGAGTTAGGTGTAATTCACCAAATTTGGTGGGGTATCCCTAGGGGATATTAATCAAATGAACTCCAGGAGAAGTTTTCATCCAGGGCCAGAAAGAGGGGGAGAGAGTGAAAAAAGAGGCTAGCTAGGCTAATTGGAGCCTTTTGAAGCCAATGGAATAGTCCAAAGAAGCTGAAGAAGACATCTTCATGGCGATTTTCATCCAGGGAGATTTTTTTTGGAGCTCAGGGTCACCAGGAGTTGGAGGCAGTTGTAGGAGCTACCAGTGCTCGTTCTTAGAGAACCAATAGTCATTTATGACTATAATGAGCCTTCTGAATCCATTGCAGGGATTTGAAGAAGCATTTGAAGACTTCTATAGGCTGAAATGCTATAGGTAAGTTTAAGGAAGTCTAGTGCCAACCATGGAGGAAGGTCTAGTTTGGGATGCAGTGCTCATTTTTAGAAAATGTTCAATCTATTTTTGGTGTCTGATATGTGTTGGAGACAGGAGATGAGGTTTCAGTGACAATTAAGGAATTCTGAAGGAGTTAGTGTCATAAAGAAGATCAGGGTAGCTCATAGCACTGATTGAAGGAATCAAGTCTAAGGAAGCTTATATCTGTTTGTAGATTGATGACAGCCATGACAGGGATATAGATGGTATTCTAAGCCGATTGGGTCAGTTCAGTAACCTTTGGAGTTAAAAGTGGAACTTGTAAAAGAAACTTTGCCATAATCCCAAATAGCCAAGTCAAGATGACAAAAGCTCAAGGAGACGTAGCCCATGATATTTAGGTGAACTCCTAGATTAAATTTGTTGTTATGTGTGGATTTTTATTTTCTACATTATATGGCTGCTATATGTGTTTAATATCAGCAAAAACAAATGGACTTAAGGCACTTAAATAGTTAAAAGAAAAAACACACCTGTTTCAAGTATTTAATTCCGCAAATGTCATATATAAGCTAGATCATTTATTTGTTTAATAGAGTGGGAGGTTCTTGTAAGAATAACAATTTATCAAACCACCATATCCAGATCAAAGTAACAAATTCTATAAAGTTCTTATCTACATTAAAAAAAATGTAAGCAGTCTATCCATCTCCATTTTGCTGATGATATCAGAAAACAGAAAATATCCAACTCAAACTAACCCTCATCAAGAGAAAAGAAAGATAGTATAATGAAATTAAGTTGGGCTATCAATAAGTTGATGCCCCAATGGTATCTTGTGTTTTCCATCCCTTACAGCTTCATTACCATTGCATTACAACTTCATTACCATGCCTTTCTTGAAAGTGGATAAATCCAACTTTAACTATAATCATTCTCTGTAAATATGCTTAAACCTATGTTCCATAAAGTTCTTTCTCAAAACCTACTATTATGTATATCCAGTGTTTTAATTCTAAATCATTCAATTTTGAAACACCATTTAACTAATTGATTACAACTTTTGAGTCATCATATATTTGTAACCTCTAAATTTTGAAAGACGTTGCCATTTAAAAAGAGAATCTACCACACAATGATTTATGATTTTGTATTTTATCCTCTCTCTATATGCATCCAAAAGTATAAGTGTGAATCTCCTTTACGATATATTATTTCTCCACCTCCACAAGTCCCTTCCTACTGCTCTCAATCAAAAAACAAATTGATTTAGAATTTGAGAAAGGATGAAAATTAATTTTGGCAATAGGAAAGTATTTTTTCATTCTCAATAAATTCCATAGAAAAACCAATAATCCTAGAAATTGCAAGAACAATATGCTAAAAAAAACGAAACACACAATTGAATAATAAAAATTCCCATAAAACATATGGCAATTCATGTATAAGTAATCCAATTATTAATAATGACATTAATGACCATCCATCATTTTCAAAAGGTAAATTACTTCTCTCAAATAAAAAATAAAAAAAAATTGATTTAGAATTTGAGAAAGGATGAAAATTAATTTGGAGATAGGAAGGTATTTTTCATTCTCAATAAATTCCGCAACAAAACCAATAATCCCAGAAATTGCAAGAACAATATCCTCAAAAAATGAAACACTCAACTGAATAATAAAACTTCCCATAAAACATGTGGCAATGCATGTATAAGTAATCCAATTATTAATAATGACATTAATGACCATCCATTATTTTCAAAAGATAGATTACATGTTAAGATTTCATTTTAATTTAACCACATAAAATAAATGAATTTTTTTATTAATCATAATTAATGATTTAAAATAAATTTTATTTATGAGTAATATATATATATATATATATATATAATTTTATTTTTGAAAATAATAAATTTTATGGATAAAGATTTATGGAGAAGTGTGTTGTGATCATATGTTTATCTAACTTTTCTGGTGAATCCTTCACAAATTTTACAGATGATGTGTGAAATGTGATAGAACCCTATAAATGGAAAATGGTAATAAAATATAACTATAATGAGTTCACCCAAAATTATGAAAAAACATATAATTATAATACATAGTGCTCCAGAAATATTCATTAACAACAATTTATTAACTATTAAAAATCCATATTAAATAATATTTTTTTATTAATCTTATTTTTTTTAAACATTTTATTGGAAAACATATTTGAAACATTTGTAGTAAAGATAGAAATAATGCAACTATATATTTTATCCATTCAGTTATTTAGGTGATTCATCCTCATTCTGCATAGTGCTAAAAAAATTATAAATATTATAATTTTAAAATACGTATCATAAAAGTTATATTTAATTATTAACATAGATTTATTTTATTATATATATACCAAATAGAATTTATAATAAAATATTTCATACCTAAGTTTTTAGTTGATTGCATTTATAATGATGATTTAAACATAATTGTCATAGCGAATTTAGAAGTCACATAATGTGTTATGTAAAAGAAAAAATTCTAAAAGCCATGACTGATATGTCTCTTTCCAAAACTTTGTAATAAATTAAAGGTTGCAGAAAAGAGAATTCATTGTTTGTTTGTGGCCATAGAAAGGGTGAATTCATTTTATAGCCATTGATTAAGAGCAACCCTGGCTTGTACGTTGTTCGAACAAGTAGAAAAACACATAGTTTCTTTTAATATGTGTAGCCAATTAGCAAATTCGAATTAAAGCTACATGAAAAAGGCATGCAGAAATACTTAATTAGCTTGAAATTTTTTGATATACAAGAGATTAATTAAAATTGGAATATAATAGTTCAATTATTTATAATTAAATGGTAAATAAATTTCAATATTTATGAAATTTAATTAATAATTCATAAAATAGAGTTATAATTTACATTACCTCGAAAAGAATCCAAACAAAACAAAAGAGCTATAAAGCATAATCAATAGTTTATATAAAAACAAAAGAGCTATAAAAGCATAATCAATAGTTTATATAAAAACATAATCAATAGTTTATTTTTCAAAATAGTGTATTCATTCTCTATATAATCATTAAGAACAACCTCATATTGTAGGTTATTGGAGGAAGATGAGAAACATCCTTTTTTATATGTATATCTAAGTGGTAGATATCAAGTTTTAATGAGCGAATAAATTTTTCAATTTAATAGATTAGTTAAAATATTCAAATATAAAAAGAAAATATTAATTAAATTTTGAACATATAACATATATATTTATTTAAATTTATATATTCATAAAAAATAATAATAACATAAATATTTTTATGTATTCATATGTGAATAAGTTTTTTTTATTTAAAAAATAATAAAAATAACTTTACTATTATATAACAGAATATTAAATTACAGTTATTAAATTATAACATATTATATAATACAATATTCAAATTAAAAAATATAATAATTTATTCTACTCTATTTGGATGCATTTTCTCAAATTGATTATTACATATTATATAATATAGTTTTCATATAAAGTTTATTATAATGTATTTTTTCAAGATTGAATTTATATTAATTTAAAAATAGTATTTTTTCAAGATTGAATTTATATTAATTTAAAAATATTGAATAGGAAAATGTTTTTTAAAGTTAAAGTTTTATTAATTAAAAAAAGGAGTACATTTCATGGTTTAGAAAACAGGTGGTCTCATTCTAACCGTTTTTTTTTTACTAAAATTTGCGTCAGATGACAAAACTACGAAAGGGAAACTAGAGACATTATACATAAATGATAGGGCCACAGGTACCAAAATACAGATAAAACATAAAAAACACTAAAGAGAATAATATTCGTCCAACGTGATGGAGGTAGGGTTGTCCAGGGTTATTCCTGAAGGAAGTGGAGGACGGAAGTCACACGAAACGTGCCCTTCAAAGTGCACTAGCCAAGTCTCCACCTTTTCTACTTTCTCGGTTAGTTGATTTTGGCCTCACCAAACCACCACTAGTCTCTCCCAGACTTGTCATTGGAAATAGTGCATTCAGTCCAACATTGTCATCTGTTCTGCATGCTCCTCACGACAGACTCTCTCAATTGTGTCTACATTTTCCATCAAGCTAATGATAAGTGTCTGACAATTCTCTAAGCAACAACGTTGGATACCCTTGCTTTCATTCGCTTCGGCTCGATTAGACCAATGATTCCTTGAGTTCCTCCGCCCCAATGACTCAGCTTATAAACCTGCATACCACCACCCCTACTGCCACCTCATTTACATCCTCCAAGGCCTCCATGTGCTCCCACACTAACCCGTCATTTGTGTCTAGTGGTCTTGCCACCTTGACGAGGAGCCCCAGTGGAAATTGTTGACTCCACCACACCCACAAGGCCAAGGGTGGCTTGGGAGGGGGAACACCCACACCATGTAGGGGATTTCATAATTCACAGAGATGGCAAGTGGCCATGTTCATATCCCCCACCAAAGAAACCAAACACCACCGTTAGAGGAACCAAATACCACCACCCACCACATGAGAGAAACACAATACCACTACCCACTACCTGAAAAATAGTGCCACCACCAGAGAAACCAAATACCGTCACCCACCACACCAACAAAAACAATTGAAATAAAGATGAAGACAAAGTAGTCAGTGCTTGAGAACAACTTCCCCCAAGGCAGCAACCAACCTCCGAATTTTCCTCGCAGAGACCACCCACCAATCTGCCAAACACCGTCATGCCCACACCAGAGTTCACGGAATTCGAAATTGAAACTAGTTTTCCACCACCACCCTCGGAGTTTCCTATACTGCTAGTTCCTGCTTCCACTTCTAGCCCGAGCAAACATGCTTACCATAATCCAAGAGGAAATGGAATGGAAGAGATCTCGTCCCGCCAGCTTCCCATATTGATGCACGCAGACAATAAAAAAGAGGCTTTGTAACAAGGTCCATCTTGACAGGCTGTTCGAGGAAATGCCCAGGATGAGTATACATAGACCACACCTACCAAATAACCTCCTATGATGCTTTTGTTTCTCCCCAGAGGCCACCGCAAGGCCCAGCACTTGTCTAAAGCATAGATACGAATGTTGGGCTCCCTCGTCTTCCCACGCTTTAACCGTTTTCCACCCCCAAAATCCAATATGATGTTAATACTTGCATGAGTTTCCAACCTGCTGATATTACTCCTCCCATTACATGCGCTTTGGTGAACGGACCAGTGATGCAGGGGAAATCAGTTCAACAATATAATTATATTTTAGTAAACATATGGGTCTTGTGTTTCAAGGAAGTTGGTTTCCTAAGTATTGAATTAATGTAATTATTAAGAGTTTTGAGTGATTTTTAATGAGAGAAGCTAGAATAGGATTTAATTGAATATTATGGTACATATTTGTAAATATTATTGAATGTAGGAGAATATGAGAGATTTAGGATAGTTGAGAGAACTAAGGGATTTGAGAATTTATTGTAAAACTCAGATTAGGAATTAGTTCATGATTTTGTGGATTGGAGAGAATCCTTAGGGATAAGGAAGAGATTTTAGGATTTTGTTGTGAAGCTTATGGATCTAAACCAGAAATTGGTTTTAGAATCATTTTGTATAAATGTAAGCCCAAAAGGCATAGACAGGAAGAGAGGTTGGATAGGTTAGCCAGTTAGAATGTGATTGTAAGCCTATGGGTAGGTTGTAAACAGAGGGCATTGAGATTAGATGATCAGGCCTGAGAGAGAAATTGTGTAAATGTTTGTTTATATATACAGAGATTGATTCCAAAACTGTATGAGTGTGAAATTCGAGTATTGAAGGATAAATTATGCATGTATTACTGATTCTATATAATATACATATGCAAGCGGAGTTTGTCAAAATACACAGAGGGAAAGAATGATATGAAAGATTATAATGGATCATTGGAATCCATCCGAAGAATCAAAGTAATGCTGTCGAGTGATCGTGGTTAAAGATATCATAGAATTAAGCTCAGAAGGGAGTCACGCAATGGAATAGTGGAAGGACCATAACTCTGAAATAAACTGGAACCACAAAGAATCCACTAAAGGAATGGTGTAAAACCGAGTGAAGAGGATAACGGAGGAATAAAGAATCGATGCACAGGAGTCGTTGGATCTTTACGATCAACAGACAGGACTAAGTCGTAGAGAATGGGATAATTAATATCGCATCGCCACATAATTCGGGAGTGAGTGAAGCGGCCTTAAGTGATTGCGATTTGCGATAAGCGATATCATCATTAACCATTGGATAGGGTGTTTTGATCAATGTGAGAAAATCATCAATGAATCCTACATCGCAATATCTCAATGGTGAGTAAATGGACCTTGGGTTTTAAGGAAGTGCGATATGCAAAGTCTGATGTGATCGGTGATTAAATTGCATCACAACATTCCAAGGTAGGAGTATCGTGCTCTTATCAAGTATGATATTTGACATTGCGATGAGCGGTATTGATCGGGCGAGAGGATTTGCAACATGTGATATCGAGCGGACCTGATAAGGTATGAATGTGGTTTATATTATATTAAATTCTGGTTGTGTTATTGTATTCCGGATGCGAAAGGAAAAGTCTTAAGAGTCCTGTGAAACCCCAAGAGTGCGATTATGATAAGGGAGCATCGGGTAATGTGCAAAGTCTAAGGAATAAGCAGAAAAACGTAAGTATGCGCATGATTTCTGAGGATTTCTATTATAAAAGGTTTATAATAGTATTAAAGTGCCGATCGCTGATTAGTGTCTTAAGCCTGTGTATGACCCAAAGTTAATAAAGGTTTTATGGGGTTTGGCTATTGTGTGCGGCATAAATATTAAGGATTAATCAAGACTTAATGAGTTAGAGTATATAAGATTGAATGAAGGGTTGATCTAAGGTTAGTTTGATAAATCATTCCACTGAGAATTAATTGAAGGGGCCTTAACCATTATAGATTGAAGATTTGACTCGGTAGGTCATATAAATTCCTAGGAAAAAATGGTTTATGCATTTCAATATGCATACTGTGGGTAAAAGCAGGGTTTTCCTACGTCAAAGTGGTACTAGAGAAAAAGAAGATTCTGCGTGCAAAAGAAGGGACATAGTATTGCTGATAATTGGTGATTTCGACCAAGCTAAAACTGGGAGATTGGTAAGAGGAATATTAATCTTGTAGTTTCTGCATTGTGATAGAATGTTCAGATTTTGAGAAAAGTAGAGTAAGTGATTTATAGCCAATGAATCCATATAATTGGAATTGTGAAATGTTTGAAATTGAAATTGGGGAAGAACGGTTAAGTTCTTATAGGCAGGTGAGTAAGAATTAAGAAGAGATTGCAGAAGCATAAAGAATCCACAACGATGTTTTGAAGAATGGAGATTCACTCGAATGTGAAGAATGGATGGAGACTGCTTGTGAAATCATGTAGGTATTGTTTTATTTAACTCTAATTTGGGTTTTGTTGGATAAAGAAATAGATTGAAGATTGATAGTTGCAGTTAATGAAGTATCTCAACAAAAGAAGATCAAGCGTTAAGAAGTAGTAATGAAGGAAACTGGTAAGGAGTGAAGGAGAAATTGTTGCCGATAGTTAAGCTTTGCCAAGATAAAGCCGGAAGATTGAAAGAAAGAAACAGATTCTAAATCTAATTAATAGTAGCTGAATGTTGAAAGTTTGCACAGTGGAAGCATGAGGATCTACTGAAACAAATTTGCAGAAATGGTGAGATCCTGAAGATAGGTGAAGGTATGCAAATTTGTCTAAATGATTAGCAGATATTGAATGAGTGAAATTTTAGAGTAGGTTTACAGTAGTCAAATTGTAAGAGGGATGTTTGCAAGTTCTTGAAGTAACAAAGCTTGAAGATACAACTAAAGGCTAGTGAAAAGAACAGTCCATTCAAAGTGTAGGTGAATGGGGAGACAAGATCAAACATAGATCTTGAAGGTAAGATGATATGGTTTTATTTTAATTTGATTTGAAGATTGGAAAGTTGTGATATTTGTATGATGCAAATTTATTGTTACAACTCCCAAAGGTAATTCCTCAGAGGATGTGGGTATAATTGCTAAGAGATAGAAGAAGCTGGTAAGATTTTCGAAGTGAAAGTAGAATGTGGAAAAACCTTAAGGAATTCCAACAGGGATTGGATACATAGGACAGTTGTGTTCTTAGAAGATGCAGATGATTTGAAGCCCATAAGGAGTAAAGAAGAGTGCTCAAAGGAGGTTCTAGAGATAGATAACCAAGTGCTTGCCAAAATACCAAGTACAGAGGAGAGCTTGTTGAGTTAAGTGGCAGCAGAGAGGACTTGTTGTTGTAGAGGCTTTAGTTCAACTCATAGTGAAGTGAGTGAGGAACTCATAGAGATGGAGAGGATGATGACTAGTGATAATCATAACAGAGGTTCTGAAAGAGATCATAGTAGAGGACGAAAGGGGAAGGATGCCAAGGAAAATGGCATGAGAATGAGTGATGAAGAATATGATAAAAAAATGATCGAGATAGCAGTTTAGCTTGAAGTATTAATGAAGATGTTGCAAGGAAATAAAACAGACCAAAAATATGGTTATGTCATGAGAAAGAAAGTGAAGCGGCAGAGGCTACAAGAGAAGAAGAATCAACAGGCAAATATGCAGTTAATAAAGGAGATGAGGGAACTTGAACAGATTTTAGATACCGAATTGGAGACAAAGAAGTTCGAGAGAGTTGAGCTACAGCAAAAGGGAGATGCTAAAGAAGATGTTGAAGTTTTGATATGTGAACCAGAACGTGGACCATTACTTTTTGAAAGTGATGAAGAGCTAGCGGAGTTGGATCATATGAATGATTCAGAGCAGCCAGAAGATTTGATGATTGAAGCATCAAATGAGACCATAAGGACTTGTGATTCTAAAACTGATAATTTGTGTATGGTTGCAGGTTAGGAAAAAAATAAGTAGACTTTTAAATCTTTCAAAAACATGAAAGAATACCTTCTAGAAAATGAAAGTTTTGAAGCAGAATATGACAAGGAGACTGGAAAAGAAACAGTTCGCTACAGTGAACAAGTGCAAAGAGGCATCATTAAAACAGATGGTGTTGGAACGAGACTTGCTCACAGTCTCAAGAGTACTTTGAGTTTGAATCAACATACTGATGTGCTGACAGAGAAGTTAACGGAGAGATCAGAGCAACGTGCTGAAAGGTTGCCAGGAGAAGAAGAAGAAGAGGTACAAAGGCCTTATATTTTTTATTTTGATAATTGTCTTATGAGGGCAAATTTTTCTGCAGAAACTATAACATATTTGGCATAGGGTGACAACCAAATGAAAGAAGAAGAGGAAGAACATCTATTGAAGGATGTTAAGAAAGATTTAGTAGAGGAAGAAGGACCATGTGATGATGGGTCAATAGCAAATGAAGAAATGGGAGATTGTGTGAAATTTCAAAAGTTTACTCCAACTAAATCATTGAATTATATAGAGAATTAGATTTTCAAAGGAGGAAGTTGGAAGAGTAGAGGATAAATGATCAGGACAAATCGCTGATGAAGGATGACAAAGAAGTTGTCATAAATAAAATACAAGAAGAAGTTGATAGCTATGAGAAACAGAAGCAGAAAATTGTCTTGAATGATAATGTGGCAGCAAGTGGAAAGGTGCAAGACAATAGTGAACAAGAGAGTAAGGATGTAAGGGTGGCAACAACAATGAGAGTTCATCAATCAAGAGTTGAAGGCAATTAGCAGACAGAGGATATACTAGACAGAGAGATTGAACTGATAAGAAGGTTAACGATGAAAGTGTCTTGGAAGAAGACAACCACAAGAAAGGAAAGGAGTGACAACAAGAGGAAGACAAAAATAGATTACGAAAGCATGGCAAGTGGAGCATTACAACATAAGGTATGGAGACCTGGAGAACAATAGCAGACAATAGCAGCAATAGAACAGTTGACCAGCAAAGACAGATTACAAAATAAAATCTGGGATCCAGGAGGAATTAATTATCCAGACTTATGACCAGGTGGTCATAAATTTTCTTACATAGGGAGTCTGATGCAGGAGCAATCAGCACAACAATATCATTGTATTTTAGTAAACATAGGGGGTCTTATGTTTCAAGGAAGTTGGTTTCCTAAGTATTGAATTAATGTAATTATTAAGAGTTTTGAGTGATTTTAATGAGAGAAGTTAGAATAGGATTTGATTGAATATTGTGAGACATATTTTTAAATATTCTCGAATGTAAGAGAATATGAGAGATTTAGGATAGTTGAGAGAACTGAGGGATTTGAGAATTGATTGCAAAATTCAGATTATGAATTAGTTCATGATTTGTGGATTTGAGAGAATCCTTAGGGATAAGGAAGAGATATTAGGGTTTTGTTGAAAAGCTTATGGATCTAAACCAGGAATTGGTTTTAGAATCCTTTTGCATAAATGTAAACCTAAAAGGCATAGATAGGAAGAGAGGTTGGATAGGTTAACCAGTTGGAATGTGATTGTAAGCCTACAGGAAGGTTGTAAACGGAGGCCATTAACATTAGAAGATCAGGCCTAAGAGAGAAATTGTGTAAATGTTTGTTTATATATACAGAGATTTGTTCCGAAACTGTATAAGTGTGCAATTCAAGTATTCAAGGATAAATTATGCATGTATTAGCGATTATGTATAATATACGTATGCAGGCGGAGTTCGTTAGAATACACAGAGGGAAAGAATGATATGAAATATTATAATGGATCGTTGGAATCCATCTGAAGAATCAAAGTAATGTTGTGGAGCGATCGTGATTAAAGATCTCACATAATTAAGCTTAGAAGGGAGTCACGCAGCGGAATAGTGGAGGGATCAGAACTCTGAAATAATCTAGAACCACAAAGAAGCCACTGAAGAAATGGTGTAAAACCAAGTGAAGAGAAGAACGGAGGAGTAAAGAATCGATGCACAGGAGTCGTTGGATCTTTACGATCAACGGACAGGACTAAGTCGCAGAGAACGGGATAATTAATATCGCATCGCCACATAATTCGGGAGTGAGTGAAGTGGCCTTAAGTGATTGCGATTTGTGATAAGCGATATCATCGTAAACCATTGGATCGGGTGTTTTGATCAATGGGAGAGAATCATTAATGAATCCCGCATCGCAATATCTCAATGGTGAGTGGATGGACCTTGGGCTTTAAGGAAGTGCGATATGTGAAGTCTGATGCGATCGGCGATTAGATCACATCGCAACATTCCAAGGTAGGAGTACCATGCTCTTATCAAGTTTGATATTCGACATTGTGATGAGCGGTATTGATCAGGTGAGAGGATTTGCGACATGTAATATAAAGCGGACCCGATAAGGTATGAATACGGTTTATATTATAATGAAGTCTGGTTATGTTATCGTATTCCAAATGTGAAAGGAGAAGTCTTAAGAGTCTCGTGAAACTCCGAGAGTGCGATTACGATAAGGGAGGATCGACTAATGTGCAGAGTCTGAGGAATAAGTGCAAAAAGGTAAGTCTGCGCATGATTTCTTAGGATTTCTATTATAAAAGGTTTATAATAGTATTAAAGTGCCAATAGCTGATTAGTGGGTTGACCCTGTGTATGACCCAAAGCTAATAAAGGTTTTATGGGGTTTAGTTATTGTGTCTGACATAAAGATTAAGGATTAATCAAGACTTAATGTGGTAGAGTATATAAGATTGAACAAAGGGTTGATCCGTGGTTAGTTTGATAAATCATTCTTCCGAGAATTAATAAAAGGGGCCTTACCCATTATCTATTGAATATTTGACCCGGTAGGTCATATAAATTCCTGGGGCAAAATGATTTATGCATTTCAATATGCATATTGTGGGTAAAAGCAGGGTTTTCCTGCGTCAACCAAAAAGACCATCCCTCATTCCACTCCCCCTGTATTCACACATAAAGTTCCTCCTCCATGTGTTGCAAATACCTCACCCCATTGGGGATTGAATAGCAAAATATTAAACATCAATGAAATTTTATATAAATTAAATACAAATGGAAGTTAAAATTTTTATTAATATTATAGTTTTTTTATATTATTGAAATTGTGAAAATACTGACTTGAAATTTCATGACTTCATAAAAAAAAATATAATTGTTTGTTAATATATATATATATATATATAGTTCAAATATTTTAATATACATTTTTATAAATTTATTTTAACCCATTTTAAGATTTTTATTCAATTTTGAGATAAATACACTTAAATCTTATAATATAAAATGACACCAAAAAATTAAATAAGTATCGATTGCTATTCGAAATGCCAAGCCTAACGAAACCTCTTTTATTTATCTTTCCTTAAAATATTGAATGGTCATAACAAAGACCGTGGAGAATTAGAATGACTCAATCAAAGATAAATCCTCGTCGCCGGGAATTTTGCTAAATTATAGTCCTCATGAGGAGCTTTGCGGAGATCAAAATGGTGGTAATAGGTGTAATTATTTCTATCTTTCTTCTCATTAAAATTATTCAATTAAATAAAGGTCTTATTAGGCATTATTTCATAAGGCGGGCTCGCTGTGATCTGGTAAAATGATCTGTGGCACCTGCCAGCTAATTTAGTGTTCACTTGTACCTATAATAATTTCAAGGATAATATCTCGTGCTACCAAGTGGATTCTGTGACTTGTGTACCTGGTAAAATGATCTGTGGCACCTGCCAGCTAATTTAGTGTTCACTTGTACCTATAATAATTTCAAGGATAATATCTCGTGCTACCAAGTGGATTATGTGACTTGTGTACCGCCAGTTCGCCCACTTAGTCAAAAGATCGTTATGAAATCATGGTGAATTTTTTTAGGGTGTTTTTTTATGTATGTTTTTTTTTGGTTTGTTTTAGTATAATTTTTTTTTTAATTTGACATGAATTTATTGAAATCACAAGTTTGATGAGTAATCTTTGCACAATCCAAGTGTCTTAAGAGGTTTTCATACTATTGAATTCATATATACATGTCTTTCATGGTGTTGGATCCATATATACAATGAAAAAAATTAGTTTAAATAACACAAATAAAGATTTTACCTCAATTTTTTCCACTAAATTCCAACACCAAAAAATCCAAAAAAATCACACAAAACAACTCCAAATGTAATCTCCACAAACAACAACATATATTACTGCATATCAAACAGCTAAAATCTGCATATTTTTGAACCCTAATTTAAAGGTTTAAAATTATTAATTTTATATAACTTATTTTTACACTAAAAAATGAAATTTAAATTTTATATAATTTCACAAATTTTGTAAAACATGGAATCCATTTAAAAGATTAACCAACGTAATCACACAGAAAATATAAAATCATGTCACCTAATTAGGGTAAAAATTCACCTCAATAAAATACATCGTTAAAGCACACATGTAATCCATCGCAGTCACTCTTCAACTTTGTTATTAGCTTATGGCAGCGGCTAATCAGCTTGCCATAGGGCATTAAATTCCCCGGGAGATGCAGGCTGGATAATCCGATAACACGTGAGCCGGGAGACTGGGCATTAAATAAGAAATAGGAATTCGCGTGTTATCAGGCTATCCAGCCTGCATCTCCCGGAGCAGTTAATGCCCTATGGCAGGCTGGTTAGCCACTGCCATTAGTTTACAACTGCTAAAAGATGCATGGATTACGTAAAGGTGTCCACGTCCCAAAAAGCTGTAGTAACGGGACGTACTCCACTACTTGAAAAGTCAAAAACCTCACGCATTTATGGTATTGCAGCATTGGATTGTCAGAAAGCGCTCATTTTCCCTCATCTGTTGGGGCATGGCAGAAGCTTCTGTTCGACTAGCATCGGTTACTATGGTTAGATGATGACATGCAAAGGAACAGTCTAATCGGTTACTTCTGTTCGACTGCCATCGGTTACTATCGTTAGATGACAGGACATGCAAAGGAAACGTAGAAGATTCCATCGATTTTGAAGGTCGATTAGTTAAATGCCTGCATGTCAGGTCGCATTAACTATTCTATAGTCTATGAAATAGGAATTGCCAGAATCGTGTGGCAAACTAATGCATTTCAACTTTTGTTATTATATGACGACCGTCAAAAATGTATGAATTACGTTAAGTTGTCTACTTCCTTTAAAGCAAGCTGGAGCTAAATGACATAAAATGTAATATTGCAAAAGTGACAATCCTCATGCATTTATGCTCTTGCAGGGCTAGATTGTCAGAACCACTCTTTTTCCATCATTTGAACAGGCATGGCAGAAATTTCTGGGCAGCAATTAATATAGTTAGAAAATGACATGCAATGGTGTTGAAATTAATGGAAAAATGTATTTTTGAGAAAGTCTCTTCATTAGTTATGTGTGAACTTTAGGTTAAGATTTAGTTCTTATATTTGAGGAGGTTGTTTTAACTCTTTTATTTGCTTGTGAACTATATATTTTCATGTAGAGTTTTCTGCCGCATGTAATTTCCACGTGAAGCTCCTCACCTATAAGCTTCTCAATTTGATGAATATATTTTTGTCTTCCATATTTAACATGGTATCAAAGCGTCACGATTGAATGAGTCAAAGCTAGAGCGCTTTGGTGATTGAGAGTGCCGAAATGGATGTATAGTGCTCTCTGGTGATCGATGAGAAGGTGAGGTGTTTGAAAGGAAAAAAAAATTATGTAAAGTTAACCAAATCAACACCCTATTTGTTTTGGACAGAAGAGTTGATCAGCATGAATCCCGGATAGAAAGATGATTTCCTTCAGCGTGGATTTGGATGGAGAAGTCGCGTTGCTCGACCTGGAGGTTGACCAACGAACTTGAAGCTCATTGACTGCTGAGTTTGTGGTGTGGAGGTTGCTAGATCGTGGATTTGTGATTGAAATCCAACCTGTGGATCTATGGATAGTTGCCATCGAAGATCGTGGTGTTGCTGCCGAAGATTTGAAGTGGCTATGGCAATCAGAAATCATGGGTGGTTGCCCGGACGTCGTGAATCCCATCTGCGTGAGGCGCAAAGAGCTGCATGAGGAGAAGCAATGTTTGGATGTGAGAAAGGTGAATTTGTTGCTCGTGGATCGTAGGATCAGCTTAGGTTGTGGATCCCATCATGGTGAAAACCCATTGCCCACAGTAATATGCATAGAAGTGCTGAGTGACCTTCAATGTGCATTGGATCATTCAAATCGTGGCGTAGGAAGATCTGATATGTTGGTGAGCTGTAGCTCCGGATCCACAAGAGCTGACAAAACAATGTTGGAGTTGATGAAGGTGGGGTGCGAACGTTTTTTTCCACATGACGACTTGGCAACTAGTGATCAGCGGATTGAGCCTGAGCCAATCGATCCCTTCATTGCTTGGTGGTGGATCTGTGGAACTCACCTCCGATCAAAACGTGGGTATAATGTAAGGGTTGTCGAAATAGTGGGTACATCACAATGTGGGGAGGCAAGTTCTTTGAAGGTGTGGTCCTCTTTTGATAGCGGTGGAGACAGCCTGCACTCAGTGGAGCGGCCTGTGTAGAGCGATGACTTGTGGAAGCTCGAAGGCCGATTAGTGGCCAAACATTGAGGAGGATTGACTCCAGTTGCACCAAGGTTCAAGTCTTTTCCGATCGAGCTGGCGGGATTGGTAGGTGTTGCTACTGCTTCGTTGGCAACTTAGCAGCAATTTTGCTCCTATGGCAGCTTGGTTGCAGCAACCTTCAGGCATCTGCGTTGAGAAGAGGAGGCATCACTATCTTGGTGGATGTCAACGCCTGTGTCACTATGGAGTAACATTGTGGTCTCAGTTCATGCGGATCTATGGTATTTCTAATAGATAGGTGAGTTGTGGCTTCTATAGCAGAGTTTCTTTAATATTGGCCAGAGAGACAGCGAGCAGATCTGTTTTCTTTGAATTGCTCGAGTTGGAATTTTTTTTGAGGTAGACCTATAAATATGAACAATCAGATGGCAGAGGCATACTTGACTTGAACGAGAGCAATAAGATTGACGAATCAAATTATTCTAATTGGAAATTTAAGTTGCAGACCCTGCTTGAGGGGAAAAATGCATGGGCAATTGCAAGTGGTGATGAGCTAAAGCTGACCATAACTACAGGCCAAACAAAAACAACAATCCAAGATTGGAAAAATAGGAAGAATAAAGAAAAAGTGTTGTTAAAATTGTCGGTGAAAGATTGTATTATCCCTCACATACGAGAATGTAAACTAGCAAATGACATCTGGACAGAACGAGGTTGCATAGAGGAAGAACAAAACCTTTATGGAGTGTGCACACAACATGTTAAAAGGTAAGAACTTGTCTAATGGATTTTGGGTAATAGCAATAAATACTGTAGTATATTTGAAGAATAGGAGTCCGACAAAAAGCCTTGATTTTAAAACTCCATTTGAAGCTTTACTAGGTTTTAAGTCTGTAGTTAATCATTTAAGAGTTTTTGTCTCTAAAGCTTTTTCTCATGTTCCAAAAGAACATAGGAAGAAACTAGATTCAAAGGCCATTAAATGCATTTTTGTTGGGTATTGCACAAAGTTTAAAGCTTATAAATTGTTTAATCCCTCTACTCATAAAGTGTTTGCAAGTAGAGATGTAGTATTCCATGAGCAGGTTGATGATGGAAACCCTAATAGAAGCAATGAAGAGTGCTACATGCCTTTGTTGGTGGAAGATGGAAGTGATGAGAGGAACAACCATGAGCATTAGCAATAGAAAAACGAAGATGTGGATGGTACAGATGCAAGTAGCAGGCCAAGTCCACCAAGGGATGATCAGAACATATTTGAAACCAGTACACCACTCAGGAGATCAGGTAGGAAAATTTAGTCGCTGGCAAGATATATGGATCATGCTCTTATAACTCGTATGTTAAATGTTGTTGAACCCTCTAGTTATAAAGAATCAAGTCAATATAGTGAATGGAGGGAAACCATGGAAGAGGAATATGAGTCAATACCTAAAATATAACTTGGGATCTAGTTGAACTACCTAAAGGAAAACAACCCATAGGTTGGAAATGGTTATACAAGCCTAAATTTAAAGCATATGGGAGTATAGATAAATTTAAATCTAGGCTAGTTGCAAAGGGGTACTTGTAGAAAGAAAGCATAGACTATGAGGAAACCTTTGCCCATGTAGCTAAATTAAACACAATTAGAATGTTAATTTATTTAGCTACCAAACATCATTGGATGATACATGAGCTAGATGTAAAATCTGCTTTCTTAAATGGCGAATTAAAAGAAGAAGTGTATTCAATGCAATCTGAAGTGTTTTTTAAACAAGGGGATGAACATTTAGTCTATAGTTTGAGGAAAGCATTTTATGGACTAAAACAGGTACCCAGGTAAGGGTATGAAAAAATTGATTCATTTTCCTACAACATAGTTATAAAAGAAGCAAGAATGACCCTAATCTATGTACTGTGTTTGATGAAAAGGGGCAATTTGTTATGATTTCTTTATATGTAGATGATATTATCATTACAAGAAATGCTAATGAACACATTAAATATAAATCAAATAGTAGATGTCATAGGTTTTTGAGATGAAAGACCTTGGAGAGTTACACTATTGTTTGGGTCTTGAAGTCTAGATGGATTCTGACCAAACTTTTCTATCTCAATGAAAGTATGTCAGGAGCTTATTGAAAAAGTTTAGAATGGATCAGTACAAAGTTGCCTCAATGCCTTTACAAAAGAATACCAAACTTCAGAATAATGATGGTTCTATGGAGGTCGATGCAAAACTATATAGACAACTGGTTCAGAGTCTAATTTAGTTAACTACAACTAGGCCAGATTTGGCTTTTGCAATCAATGTATTGAGACAATTCATGTCAAGGCCTCTTGAGAATCATTGGGTTGTAGCGAAAGGCATCTTAAGGTATCTTCAAGGAACCTTAGACTTTGGTATTAAATATACTGGTTCATTTGATATTAGATTGATAGTGATCCAGGTGGCTCAAACTAGATTTATGTTGAATATCTCATCGTTGTGATCGCATTGGTGCAAACGGTTCGTCAAACCGAGCTCGTATGTGAAAGATAAAGCTCTTCAAAATTTGACATGACAAAGGAAAAAAAACAGAGCCCATAGTGTGCCACATGGCATCCCAGTCAGCAAGTGGGACCCACATGACAACCCATTAGCCATTGACACATGGCACCCTTTTATTGTAACCCCCATATTAACCTTACACAAAAAGACAAAAAAATTATTATTAAAGTACCATGAAAAAAAAGGGAAAATCATTTAAATATAAAAAAAATGGTTAATTTGATAACCATTTAACAAAATTGAAGTCATTATATGGTTATTGTGATTCCATATAATTGAATGAAATAAAAACAAACCATCATAAATATAATGGGTTTGTTATTATGGTTTGTTACAAACATGGAGGAATGAAATACAAATGGGGTTGTTAACACTCCACGACTCAACATCGCACACAACATCACACGTAACCTCCAAACTAATCCAACAAACCCCCAATTAATGCATCAATGTTCAAACAACAGGGAGTTAAGGGGTGGGCCGACCAATGCGGAACCAACCCCCACAAAAATATTACGCAGATTTTTTGGGAGGCTAGATTTGATCCCCTGACCTCCCCATAACTAATTTCCCTTTTTACCAATGGGCCAGTGGGGCATTTTTGTAAAATCCACCAAAAAATTTATATAAACCTCATTTGTTAGTGCACCCATAGGCATGGAGGAACCAGGAGCTGTTGAGATTGCAACAAAATGATGGAGCTTAGTGGAAAGGAGTCGCCTTCACTAAGTGGGCCCGTAGGCAAATTATGGCGCAAAGTCTATTTTTAGACTATGTCTATTTTTAGACATATGGATCATGGTCTATGAGTTGTAGGATGCTGTTTATGGATGATTGGTCATGTTGGGAAAAATAGATGGACTTATATTTCTGGTTCACAGTGGTGTGCTCAAAGTCTATTTTTAGACTGCCACGCTAAAAATAGAAAAGTCAAATATTATTGTCTCATAATAATATTTAGACTATAAACTTTATCTTATCCTCTTGGAGCACTTCAGTTTGAGCTACAGATGTGGAACATGCAGCTGTCAGAAGGAAATACGCTTTTCTTGTGAGTCAGTTGAGCTATTGCATGCAGGACATCAGTTAGAACTCATGCATGTGAGTTCTGTGGAGTTGGATGTGGAGTTGATGGAGTTGTGTTCAATTTGACTTGGTTAAACTAGTTGTAATTAGTCTAACTGCAAATAGACTAGTGATGAGTGATGTGAATTAATTGATTAAATTAATTCACTAATTATTAACTCGTAATGCAACTGAAGAATACATCAGTTAACTCAGTGCATGTACAGTTCAGTGGAGATAGGTGTTAGAGGTTCAGACTGCGATCAGTTGTGACTATAGTTGTGCATGAGATCTTGCACAATCAATCGATTGAGTATGCCCATGAGGATTGCCCAGTATATGCCCAGTGAAATAGCCTATGCTCACTTGATTTCCAGTGTGAGTGATTTTCACATGGTATTGTGTGCAATAGAGGCAGGAAAAGCAGTGGAGAAGATTTGAACCTATGACTTGTTCGGATCTGAGCTAGTTTTGTGTGTAACAGGTGGAGATAGTGTTGGATACTTGAGAGGAGTATTGTACTATGTAATGTTACATGTTCTCAATCATTAATATACAGATAGTGTGGGGTTTTCAGCTGTAAGCTTTCCCCAGGTCACATATTGTGTTAATGTGTGCATGCTATTGATGTTTCATTGTTTTTTATGCTGCTAAATTGATGATCAACGTAGAGGAGGTTATGTATTATGGATGTATTCCACAATAATGTATAATCGGGATAATCTCTGTTGAATAAGTGTTTATTATTCAAAATTTCTACATTGTATCAGAGCTGTTGATCATCAGATCTATTATTCAGAAGGTGTTTACATCTTATTTCTTCAAGTAGAGTCTGTAATCGGGCCAGGTAGCCTCTGGATTCATCCTTCGTTTGGAAGGTGAGATATCTGGTAAAAGCCCATACAGTCAATCTTTGTACGAGAAATACTTTGTTCTCACGAATCTTAGATCAGAGGTGGTTGAGTTTGGAGCTGGTGGAATTCAAATTTGCAGCAGTGTTTTCTTGGTATCAACATGGCAATGGCTTTCAAAGGATTACGATTGGAGTATGCTCTTGAGGGCAGCTCGAACTATATTGCAAGGAAGGACAGGATGGAGGCGGTGTTAGATGATAATGGGCTGAAGGATTTCATAGAGGCTGATGTCCCAAAGCCTACTGATGCTGCGCAGGTTGATGCTTGGCAAAAGAAGATAGCAAAGTGTCGAAGGATTCTATTGGAGGGCGTGAAGGATCACATTGTGTCCAGCCTGCGTCGAAAGGCTTCTCCATACTTGATGTGGAAAGCATTGACAGATCTATTCCAAAGCAAGAGCGATCAGAGGAAGCTGGTGCTCAAGGATAATCTCAGAAACATCAAATGTGAGAAGGGAGACAGTATGCCCAAGTATCTCACGAAGTTCACTCAGTGCAGAGATGAGCTGGGAAGTGTGGGGTTGACTGTCGATGATGAGGACTTGGTGAGCTTGGCTCTCCTTGGTCTTCTGAAGAGTTGGCATTCTTATCAACACTTTGTCAATGGTCGGGAGAAATTGCTAGGATGGGAGAGACTTTGGTCAGATCTTGTGCAGGAGGAGATCAGGCGGAATACCAGGGACGGATCTTCATCAAAGGGACCTGATGAAGAAAATTGCGCTTTGGCTGCCAAAGCAAAGAAGGGGAAGAGCAAGAAAGATTCTCAGTCTGGTGCGAAAGGCAAGAAGCAGGACATGTCCAAGGTGAAGTGCTTTCATTGTCACCAACACGGACAACAGGAGAGGCTCTAGCCTCACAGTTTGAGCTTGATTTTCATTGATTGCATGCTTGGTTTCAAGTGTGATGGGATCGGTGTGGTTCTTGGACAGTGGTGCATCTTTTCACATGACAGGAGATCGAGATTTGTTTTTTGATCTGGAGGACAAAAATCTTGGAGTGCACATCGAGATGGGTGATGATGGTAGATACAGTGCGACCGGTATCGGTACCATTTCCTTTGAGAGGGAGTATGGTAAACCCTTCGTATTGAAGGAAGTGATGCATGTTCCAAGATTGAAGAAGAATCTTATCTCTGTGGCGATGTTAGAAGACAAGGGATATGATGTTGTTTTCAGTGAGGGAAAGGCTTTCATGCGCAACAAGACAACTAGAGAAACCCGGAAGATAGGGGTTCGAGTGACGAACCTTTATCAGTTGCATGTAGATGGATGCGCAGCAACGGCATGCAAGGCATAAGGATTGGTGAGCCAGGATGATGGTGAGCTGTGGCAGAGGAGATTGGGTCACCTTCACCATGGAGCCTTGAAGATACTGCAGTAGATCACTACAAGGCTTCCTAAAGGCACTCTTGCGTAGTCAGATCAATGCAAAGGGGTGTACTTTGGGAAAGTTTGTGAAAGCCACCTTTCACGAGAAGGATAATCGTGCCACGATGATCCTTGAGAGAATTCACACAGACTTGTGTGGACCTTTCTCAGTAGCTTCGACAGCAAAACACAGGTATTATGTGATTTTTGTTGATGATTTCTCTTGTAAGTGCTGGATCTTCTTCATGCAGAAAAAGAGCGAGACATACTCAAAGTTCTGTGAGTTCAAACCACTGGTCGAGAAGGAGTCGGGGAAGAAGGTGAAGGCTCTTAGGAGCATTAATGGTGGTGAATACATCTCTGGTGAGTTCAAGGATTTCTCCAAGGCAGAAGGGATTTGAAGAGAGCTCATAGCTCCCCATAACCCACAACAAAATGAGGTTGCTGAGCGGAAGAACAGAACAATCGTGGGTGCTGCACAGGTGTTGTTGCATGATCAGGGCCTACCCCTTCACTTGTGGGCGGAAGCATGCAATACAACAGTTTATGTGTAGAACCGTTGTCCTCACATGATACTTGGCATGAGTACACCCAAGGAGGCTTATTCTGGTAAGAAGCCTGATCTTTCTCATTTTAGGATTTTTGGTGCTAACGTTTACATGCATGTGACGAAGGATTCTAGGAAGAAGTTGGAGCTGACCGCAGAGGTTGGGATATTTTTGGGGTACACTGATACGCCCCACAACTATCGTGTGTATTTGCTAGACAGTGGTAAGACTGTTGTGCGACGGGATATAAAATTTCAGGAGGAGAAAGCCATGAAGTGTTCGCTTGAGAGGGAGCTACACTTGCATGCAAATGAGGAGCTATTAGTTCCTAAGGATGAGCTTCAGGACAAGGTTCATGGAGTGGAAGAGACCACTCATGCAGCACCAACCATCAGAGGGCAAAAGCGCTTGACAGAAGCTAAGCGACTGGCTCAAGATGCAGAGAAAGTTGTAGGACCACCTACAGCCCAACGCAGGCAGAGATAGTCACCTGATCGATACACTGGATACATGGCTCTTATGAGCAAATGTGTTGTGACTGAGCCATCCTCTTTCGAGGAAGCTGTGGAGGATCCCACATGGGTAGACGCCATGGTGGAAGAGTATGATTCGATCGTCAGAAACAATGCATGGGAGACTGTTTCTAGACCGAAATGGAAATCAGTGGTCAGTTCGAGATGGATCTACAAAGTTAAGTAGGCAGCTGATGGGAGTGTGGAGAAGTACAAGGAAAGATTTGTTGCTCGAGGCTTTTCACAGATAGAGGGGATCGATTATGAGGAGACCTTTGCACCTGTCGCAAGGTCTTCTTCCATACAGACGATTCTTGCTCTCTCAGCGCAGATGGGATGGCACATTCATCAGATGGATGTGAAGACTGCGTTCCTCAACGGATTCATTGAGGAGGTGTACATAGAACAGCCCGAAGGTTTTGAGATCTTCAGCAGTGAGTCGCATGTGTGCAGGCTCGAGAGAGTGTTGTATGGGTTGAAACAAGCACCACATGCTTGGTACACATGGATAGACAGTTATTTCACCGGACTTGGATTCTCCAAGAGTGAGGCGGATCCTAACCTATACTAGATTGTGGTGGAGGTTAAGTTGCTTATCATTGTACTTTATGTAGATGATTTGATTCTAACGGGTGATGAGCTGTTGATACTTTCATGCAAGGATGATCTTGCTAAGGAGTTTGAGATGAAGGACTTGGGCATCCTTCATTATTTCCCGCGATTGGAAATTTGGCAGCGCAGTGATGGACTATTTGTTTCTCAGGGTAAGTATGCTCGGGAGATACTTGAGAAGTTCAACATGCATGGCTGCAAACCTGTTGACTCTCCTCTTCCTGGAGGTTGGAGGAAGGAGCATGCCACTTCCGCAGAAGAAGTGGATGCCATTGTTTATCGACAATTGGTGGTTTTCTTATGTATCTGGTCAATACATGACCCGATATATGCTATGATGTTAACCAGCTTTCACAAGCTATGGTTAAGCCAACCAAGCTCTTCTGGAAGGCGGGCAAGCATGTATTGCATTATTTGAGAGGCACATCGGGATATGGTTTGTGGTACAGACATGAGGATGAGGGGAAGCTATGTGGCTTCACGGATGCAGATTGGGCAAGGAGCCCAATAGACAGAAAGAGAACATTAGGAGGGGTCTTCAGTATCGGTTCGACAACAGTTTCTTGGTACGGCAGGAAGCAGAGATCAGTGGCACTCAGTTCAGCAAAGGCCGAGTATATGGCAGCAAGTTTGGCTGCATGCGAGGCTATATGGATTAGGAAGATCCTGGTCGGTTTGTTCGGTTCTCACTTGGATCCTACTATGATTTACTGTGATAACCAGAGTTGCATTAAACTCTCGGTTAATCCTGTATTTCATGATAGATCTAAGCAAATTCACATCAGATACCATCAATCAGAGATTGTGTGCAGCGGAGAATAATGTTACTTTCATACACTCCAATGGAGGATCAGGATGTTGATATCTTGACGAAGGCGCTCACCAGGAGCAAATTTGAATACCACCGAGGCAGGATAGGGGTTGCTAATAATCGATATCTTTTTGAGAGGGAGTGTTGAGAATGCAACAAGATGATGGAGCTTAGTGGAAAGGAGTCGCCTTCACTAAGTGGGCCCGCAAAAAATTATGGCGCAAATTCTATTTTTAGACATATGGATCACAGTCTATGAGTTGCAGGATGTTGTTTATGGATGATTGGTCATGTTGGGAAAAATAGATGGACTTCTATTTCTGGTTCACAACAGTGTGATCAAAGTCTATTTTTAGACTGTCAGGCTAAAAATAGAAAAGTCAAATATTATTGTCTCATAATAATATTTAGACTATAAAATTTATCTTATCCTCTTGGAGCACTTCAGTTTGAGCTACAGATGTGGAACATGCAGCTGTCAGAAGGAAATATGCTTTTCTTGCGAGTCAGTTGAGCTATTGCATGTAGGACATCAGTTAGAACTCATGCATGTGAGTTCTGTGGAGTTGGATGTGAAGTTGATGGAGTTGTGTTCAGTTTGACTTGGTTAAACTAGTTGTAATTAGTCTAACTGCAAATAGACTAGTGATGAGTAATGTGAATTAATTGATTAAATTAATTCACTAATTATTAACTCATAATGCAACTGAAGAATACATCAGTTAACTCAGTGCATGTACAGTTCAGTGGAGACAGGTGTTAGAGTTTGAGATTGCTATAAGTTGTGACTATAGTTGTGCATGAGATCTTGGACAATCAATGGATTGAGTATGCCCATGAGGATTTCCCAGTATATGCCCAGTGAAATAGCCTGTGCTCACATGATTTCCAGTGTGAGTGATTTTCACATGGTATTGTGTGCAATAGAGGCAGGCAAAGTAGTGGAGAAGATTTGAACCTGTGACTTGTTCGGATCTGAGCTAGTTTTGTGTGTAACAGGTGGAGATAGTGTTGGATACTTGAGAGGAGTATTGTACTATGTAATGTTACATGTTCTCAATCATTAATATACAAATAGTGTGGGGTTTTCAGCTGTAAGTTTTCCCCGGGTTACATACTGTGTTAATGTGTGCATGCTATTGATGTTTCATTGTTTTTGATGCTGCTAAATTGATGATCAACGTAGAGGAGGTTATGTATTATGCATGTATTCCGCAATAGTGTATAATCGGGATAATCTCTGTTGAATAAGTGTTTATTATTCAAAATTTCTACAGGAGTGGACACGGAAATCGAGACTATATTTTTTTAATTAATTTATTGCAGGTGGAACCATGATTCTTGGGAGGGTGAAATTTTTGCAGTGTCCAAATTGGACAAACTTTATGTCGGTCTTACACCTCTCAGTGGCACAAAACTGATGGCACAATTAGTTTCCTGATCTGAGCCGATTTGCAGAGAACCTAGAGGAAGGAATCTTTGAGTAATCTAAAAGATTCTTTAAGCCCCAGATTTTCATTTTCTCGGAATTTAGAAATTTTAGAGTCAATTTTGCATTGTTCAATGCCACAAATCTAATGGTGCATTCAAATTTTCCATTTGCTCATTTCATTTTTTGACCTCTTTTCAAAGTGGAGTGCATGTGTCAACATTCATGTGCGAGCTACCATTCCATGAGATTCGATGCTGCGAGATTGATGGTACAATCAGCTTTAGCAGTTTGACATCCTTTTCTTTAGATGGCCCCTGGATGTGAGGTATATGCAGTGTGTTCATGTACCTCATTTTCTATGCATTGTGCTGCACAGATCCCCGTTTGATGTTTGATGTCGGATCTTGTTTCTTACTTGTTTTCATGATCCTTACTTGATGTGATGCAGAATCATTGGTGGGATGTTCATTATCATCATGCATGAGTTTATGTCATACTGATATGAGTCATTTTTTACTAAGAGTTCCTGTAGTGGAACATCTCTTGGAGCCACTCCTACATGAGGGAATTTTCCTTGTATGATAGCGACACCTCTTATGTACATCATCACTATTGACAGCACTTAATGCAACGGCCTACACCATCTTGACATCAGGTCCCGGAGACATAGTCCCTCCTGGACGAACTCCGTTATCAACATCTTGTTATTTCATGTCCTAATGATTTTCATGTTCCTCTTCCTTACAACATGCAGATGTATTCATTTATGTTCTTTTAAAAAGGAAATTTAACACATCATGAAAGTAAAAGGTCTTGGAAGGGTCCTTTGTCACACCCAGACTCAGATTGGACAGGTTTCTGAGACACATATTGGGTGGAAATTTGGATGACCAATGATCCATAACATGTTGTGCATTCAACATTGAGTCCAGGGTCATTGCATCGAGCAACAAGAAGCAGAACACTATACCCTTGTCTTCATCAGAAGAAGAGTATCAAGCGATGTGTGCAACAACGTGTGAGGTAGTTAGGTTGAGGAGACTTCTCCATGATGCCAAAGAAGAACAAAAATATGCAACATTTATCAGATGTGGCAACCAGACCTCAATCAAACTTGCAAATAATCTAGTGTTTCATAAAAAATAAAAGCATATTGATATACACTTTCACTTTTTTAGGGAGAAGGTTTAGTCAAAGGAAATCCATATTGAATATTGTAATACTTGTGACAATGTTGCAGATATTTTTACCAAACCTCTTGGAAAAATTAAATTTGAGTTATTTAAGGAGATGTTAGGAGTACTGGTGAACCCTTTCTCCATTAAGGGGGAGCGTTGAAATTAATGGAGAAATGTATTTTTGGAGAAAGTCCATTTATTAGTTATGTCTGAACCTTAGATTAGGATTTAGTTCCTACATTTGAGGAGGTTGTTCTAACTCTCCTATTTTCTTGTTACCATATATTCTTGATGTTTAATGAGAAACGTGTATGCTAGAAGCAGTCTCTAGGTGAAGCTCACCCATGAGCTCACCCATGAGATGCTCAGTGTGATAAATAGATTTTTGTCTTCATTCAATGTTTGCTTATTGTCATTGAATCACTTTATTTTTATGCATTAGACAATATAAAAAGTTATTCATCGAGCAGTCTCCAGGTGAAACTCCTCACCTATGAGCTGCTCAGTTTAATGAATATATCTTTGTCTTCCATTTTTAGCAAATAGAACAGTTAATTCTTCATTCAATGTTTGCTTATTGTTATTGAATCACTTTATTTTTATGGACAATATAAAAAGTTATTCATCCAATAATTGGCAAGCCTTAAGGCATGGTGCTTAATATTTATCACAAAACCAAGCCTACATTTTCAAGCTTATCTTCCATCAGCTTATCACAAAACAATCGTTATTTGTTTTTCACGCATATCAGGTTTTATGAGAATTCCTATATGTCCTTTTATTTATTTAATTTAAGTTTAACATTCAACATTTAATGTAATTTTATTTATTTAATTTAAATTGAACATTTAACATTTAAAATAGGTAGACTTCCCTCATGAATAAAGAGAAACTACCACAAATTCTTATCTTTTTTCCTCCTCTTTTTATTGTTGAATCAAATAAAACTCAGCAATAAACAATATTAACAATAAGAAATATTAAGTGTTTATTTCATATGTCAAGGATTCGCAATAAACAGTGACTTCATTGGCCAACTTGGAGGAGCCATTACAAAATTTGTCCAGTATTTTTAACATTTACAAAGAAGTGGAGTCGCTCTTATGGGATCCACTATTTGGTCCTCCCACGAAAATAGGAAGAAGCATTATTTCACCGAAATAATGGATTTTGGTAACTTGCATGCTAAATGGTTAGAAGGTGAAATTATTTACCAATTCATTGACAATTTGGTAACTAAATGGGTGAAAATTTGGACTATATGGCTTTCACCCATGAAAATCAATAACAACTTTCCACCCATAAAAATCAATAACAACAAAAGCCTTTCGTCACGGAAGAGCTCTTAAGATCCCAGTCAGAAGCCCTTCACCTTTAAGATGGATCGAAAAGGCATCAATCAGTTTGTGTTGATGTGCAAGAATCATCCTAGAAGAAAGCGTGGCAGTGGGAAAAATTGTTGATGTGGAAGAATCATTATCATCGAGAGAGGGAGTGGGAAAAAATTGTTTGAGATTGCAAACATTTCGACAATCTTCCTGTAATGTGATCCAATTAGTAACAACCTGACATAGTATTTAGATTCTTCCTTGTGAAATTTACCCAATTAGCAACAACCTGTCATAGTATTTAGATGCTTCCTCGTGAAATTTACGATTTCAAATTTATTTTCTATTTTATATATGTGACAGTGACGTTCTATAAAATACATTTATAAATAGAAAAAATGTTCTGTCAGACGCGAATCGAACGGAACAATATAATCTTGTAGCAATTAGTATTGTAACATGACACGCAACTGGAAAACAATCGTTACATCGATTTCGAATGCTGATTGAATTATGATATTTTGAGTTTAGGATTGGTGAAAACTTGAGAGACACTTTCCATCGCATACAAAATTTAGATCATGTATAAATTTTATTTTATATAAACAAAAAATCTCAAATTTATCAAATATAAGAGTTAAAGAAACTCAATATAGCATAAAGCTAAAAGGGATTTAAAAGTAAAACGAAATATTGCGAATAATTCACGGAACATTACAGTACAGACCGTAAAATAACTTTTTACGTCGCCTATACACTATATATGTATGGAACGAAATCCCACCATAAAAGAAGGTGATGAAGATGACAATCGTCACCGGGAACAGGGGGTTAATGCAAAATTTACTGCACGCAGTATATTTTTAATTGTAACCATGTCATCAAATAAACTATTAACATAGGAAGAGAAAGACCTGGTACAGTAACTAAGAGTTAAAACCTGCATATGACATCACATGGATTGCAATAAAGTATTAATGAAACGGTATCTTACCCCTTCGTGATTCTCGGTTAACAGTTTGTATTTTTCTCGTTTAAACTTTTGAAAAGATTCTCAGAGGGAACAAGAGAAATATTTATACACACTAGGTCACGCCGTTCTAAGTAGTTTTTACATAATTTAAACTTTTCTAATATTAATAACTGCTTTTAATGATATCTATGATTTGTATGAACTTCAGAGCTCTTCTAGGAAATCGATGATTTGTATGAATTTCAATTTCAACTAGGCTTATAATATCAATTCAAACTTGGTTTTATTTTTGCAGGTAGGTTAGTCTCACCACTACATATATAACTTTGTGTCTCTCTGCTCCAAATTGTATATTTTGCATATGTTTTCTTCTTTCACAGCTTTAGTTTTACTTTGGTCTTTTCCCTCAATTTATCCTAGCCTTTAATTTCGTTTTCATCTGATTTGTTTTTTTTTTCATATTTTTGTACCCCAATTATTGCAGATTGAACAAACAATATCTTCTTGTTATTCATCTCCACTTGTATTTCCGCAATACCAAAACAACTGTGGGAGCTTCAAATTTTTTGTTCCTAATTCTCACTTAGATATGGTAAATTTTCCATTACCACTTTTGTCTTTATCATACTTGAGAACTATAATCCACTCTTCTAAACAAGATAATTTAGCTTCATAATCAAATTCAACTTTCACTACTAGTTTTCAAATTTTTTGTTCCTAATTCTCACTTACTTATGGTAAATTTTCCATTACCACTTTTTGTCTTTATCATACTTAAGAAGTATATCCACTCTTCCAAACAAGATAATTTAGCTTCATAATAAAATTCAACTTTCACTACTAGTTTTCCTCAAGAGAGGAAATTTTAATTTTGTCTTTAACATGTGTATTTGTATAGTGGACTATACTATCTTATCATATTCATGCTCTCTATCTTGTACATCATCATTCTTTTCTTCAATAATAAACATCATTGCAATGTTCATGACAATCCATGTCTCGTTTATATTTTTCTACTTAGGCACAATCTTCCACAATGTCCCCTTGTGTTCTTGCAATGTCAATATATTCTACATTTTTTTTAACAAGTTTCTCTATAACAATTATAGTCTCATTATCTTATATATCTTATTTTTCTATGGTGGGCTCTTCCACACCATTTTTTATTACAATGAACACTTCATTAACCATTTTAATACTTCGTAACACGACATGATAATGATTGATGTGTCTCCCCCTTTAACTATATGTCATTTCCAAAATATTTCAAGTTTCATTGGAAGTGGTCTTTTCTACAATATTGGGAAGAATATTTCCATCCAAACCTTTTTGAATGAAAAACAATGTTTCTAAGTCATCCTTCTGTTCAAAAAAAAGGCTATCCTTTTCCTTCTTGTTCACAAAAAGCCTATCCTTTTGGTCTTGTGTCATAGGCTCATAGGATCCTTGAATTGAGAGTTCTTCAAATCCATTTGAGGCATAATTGATCTATTTGTGTAACACCCCCAGACGTGGAAGTAAAAACTAGATTTTTTTTTTTAGTATTTTACTTTTATTTTTTATAATTACGAAAGGAAATAGAAAAAGAACAGTTACAATATATAAATAATGAATTTATTATGTGTAATTATGAAAACGATTAAGAGTCAAAGCAGAATGAAGATTTCAGGATAATCTAAAGAAAGTTTGGGAAAACAGTTGGAGGCAGTTATTATTCAGTTTCCTTTCTTCTAAGTCCTGGAGATAAAAGAGCTCCGGAGGGACAAACAGGGGGTTGGCCTCCACAGGGAGGAACCACTTGAGAGAAGAAGGATACGAGAAAAATGCAGGAGTATTTTCCAGAGCTAGTTTGGACAACAAGAAATTTCTCCAGTCAAATTAATTTATGAAAAGTTCCATATTCGACTTGGTCGTGAGGTTTGGAAACATAACCTTGAAAGGTTATATCCAGTTGTGCCAAACAATCTCTAGGGGGAATCTCGACATAATTTATTGGAAGGGTGGATTGGTCTCATTCTCGTTGTGAACTCTTAATCATCTAAGGAATTTCATATAAGTAAATTACTTACTGGTTTTGATGTTAGAGTAAAGATTATAATATTGAATGACACTTTGAATCTGGTTATGAATGGTTAGCATTAAAATATGGTTGTTGCTTTCTGAAAGACTTCTTGTTGGTTCTTTGTTTGAAGTTAGCTAGTAGTAAGATTGGATTGGCTAGTTTACATAACAGTGTTTTCCTGTGAGTATGTCATTTCCTTGTTAAGAGGAAGACTAAGGAACAAATGATGTTGATAATAAAATGAATAATTTGTGTTGTTTAAAGAATTGTTGAATTAAAATAGGACTATTCCTAATAGTAACCAGGTGAATGGATTTTACTACAGTTATGAACTTGGCAAGTGAATTTCTTTCAATTACAAGTATTTTGTCTCTATTTACATAAAAAATCCTTGTAGGGCTTACAATAATTTTAATGCTATTACAATAAGAATGAATATAAACATGTATAGAGATACAAGAACAATTTATGGCTACTTGAGTTTGATTTAAAACAATTAGCATAGAGAGACCTTCAAATGAACTGTGAACATAAATTATACAATTCTGTATTTCGGTTAACAAAGCTCAATTTTACGTTCAGGCCATAGTAATAGAAAACTGAATTGTCCTATCTGGATTTACCTCTTGGCTAGTCCCCTTAGGACACCAAGGAAGTGGTTCTGGGTGGCTAAAGGTAGAACCTGAAACTCACACCTTAAAAAAAGGAAACAATGGTATCAGGTGCAACTTCTAAGTTGTGAGAGGATTAACTAACAAAACTTGGAATTGATTCCACATTCGATAGATAGTCGAGACAAGAAATAAAAATACATATCAATTCTGGAAATTAACTTGTGACTAGTAACATTGGAAACACCTTTCAAATGTCTCAAACTAGAGATGCAGGTACCAAGCAAGGGTTAATTGGAAGCCTTGACCTTAGTGGTAAGGGAAGTCTCATCGTCCATTTTTAATTGTGTATGAAAACGAAAAAAATAGTGCATGGGAAGCCTTTACAATTTACTAGAAAAGAAAACAAGACAAGTTGGACTAGTTGCAACAGAAACGTAGTTAAATGTCCATTCAACATATCAAGAAAACAATAGTGTTAACCAGAAGTATAACTTAGTTAATTAAGAGGATGATTACATATATCTAATACATTTTATTACAAGCAATAATATTGTAAGAGCTTAGGATCATCACTATAAACAGTTCGGTATGGAAACCATAACCAGAGAATAAAAACCCTTAATGTAGCCCGGCGAAAGGAGAGATCAGTGCTTAAACCCTCATACAATATTATGAGAAGAGACTGAAAGGATAAAATAGAAAATCAATAATTAACCAAGAATTGGGTGAGAACCTGAGGGTTTTCCAGTATTCAGAGCACGGGACCGTACTCCTTTGAGGAGCATCAAATAAGTCAAATTTCATTAAACAACCAAGAGCTATGTGAATGCCAACCTGGTAACGTAGAACCAACACTGCCAGAGAGATGTTAGAGTCGACGACCTTGGTGGTTGTTTTGTTAACCTGCAAATACATTTAACCTGTAGGTTAATTTCGATAAATATAGCTCGGCAAAGAATGGAGGAAGATGGTTATATATATGTAAAGAAAAAGAAAAAAAAAAGGTAAACCATTACCTGTGCCGGTGGTGAGTGGAGAAACCCCATGCAGTAAAATACCGTATGTAGTATTGTAATGTGGCGTCAAAGCCAAATCCAGAGTGGAACATGATTTAGAGGCTGAGATATGTCAAGATTACAGAGGTTTAATGCTCCTTCTATCAGAGAGAGGAAAACATGGAACGAGGGTTGCAAAGCTAAGTCATGCGATGAAGAGGGGGGAAAATGAGCCCTGTACGCAGAAGCAGTTATCTTAACCATTTCGCAAATGATCCTAGCAGTCGGATGAATGCTAGATGAGACCATCACTAGATCACTTTCATGTGGCGATAGGAAGGGTGCACACCTAGAGGTGAGCCTCGAAGTGTGAGGACCACCCAACATTAGTTACAAGCTTAGTATTGTGATTAACACTCGACTGTAAATGTGATAAAACACACACCTAACCTTATGTGCATGAACCTTATCTGTTGCAGAATGTATTAAAGCCCACGCATAACCTTGGATAATGTGTTATCTAAACTCTATAGTGGGAGGTGTAACGTTTCATGTCAACTGTGTCAAATTAAACCATTCCGTGACGATCAAAATACATAGCCATTAATTGGTCAGTAAATCACAGTCACTCTAGATAAAAATAAATATTTCCTTTTTTAATTGATTTAAGTCAATTTATATGTGACAAATGGTATTAGAGCACTCAGGTTGCTACATTGAGGCCTGAATGGATGATTATTGAATAATAAAAATAATTATGATACACATAGAAAGAAAGTTGAAGCAGCATGAGATGAGGAACATGATCTTCCCCCTTCAAGGGGACAGTCGGACACAACCTAGAGGTGTGGGTATAGTTGGGTGAGAGAAATCAAAACAAAAATGCTGCATTACTAGAAACAGTCCAACAACTACGAGTGGAGATGTTGAACTTACGAGAAGACAATGAAAGATTACGATTGGAGCAGGAAAATATTATGAAGAGTCTTTCAGACATGTAGAATCAAAGAAATCCTAATCCCAGTCAAGATGAAGAAAATAGAATAGAGTCACATAGACAACAAGAGGAACATCCGAAGTCTGAGGGAGGGCGAACTGGCCATGAAGAAGAATCTGATAATGTTTCTGATAAGAAAGGATTTGAGAGACAGAAAACTGAACTTCAAGGGGAATTTAAAAAGATCAAGACACCAATATACAATGGAGAGGCTGAGGAAGCGGTAGAGGCTTGGTTAATTAACATGAACAAATTATTTCAAATATACGGCTATGATTATAATTTGAAGGCAAGGTTAGAAATATACTAGTTGCGGGGTAGGCCACTTTGTGTTGGGAACAAATTAAAACAATCAGGGAAATTGATGAACATGAAGTCATGTGGGAGAAATTCGAGAAGAATTTTAAGGACAAATATCTAACTGAGCGGTTCTATGATGATAAGGCAAAAGAGTTTCATGACCTAAAACTGGGACAACAATCTATGGATGAGTTCATAGCTAAGTTTACCTCCCTATTGAGATATTTCCCTTACATTCGGGAAGAGAAGGCTAAAGTCCAGTGCTTATTCGTCCATTTATCGATTTATATGAAGGAGAAGTTGGAATTTGACAATCCTAAGATGATGGATGAAGCGGTTCGGAAGGATCGAATCTAGTATTAGCAGATGAAGTAGAAAGGCAAGGGCACCAAAAATTGGACAGGTAAGAAAGGGAAAAGAAACTTCTCAACGAGCAAGAGCATGAAAAATTCCAGTACCAGGTATCCAAGTCAGAAAGGACCAAGTGGACCTGTAAATAGGAATCAATAGAGGTATAGACCTCAAAGTGAAGTGAAACAAAGTGAAGCATCTAGTAAGCTGGAAACTAATCAGGTTCCTAAACCTCCTTTGCAATGTTGGGGTTGTGGGGAACCCCATTACTACAAAAATTGTCCCCATCGAGGGAGATCTGAACCAATTGCAGATGTTCAAGATGCTTCTACTATTGTCGATATGGCAAGGAACATACCAAGGATTAACGCAGCATTGGAGGATTGACAGGCAAAATATCAACCATCGATGGTGGAACTGGAAGGTAAAATATCCAACCACCCTATTTCCATTCTGATAGATCTGGGTGCAAGCTTAAGCTATGTTAACCCAAGAGTAGTTGATTTATGTCGTTTGACAAGTACAAAGTTTAGGAATCCTTGGCTGGTCCAATTAGTAACAGGAGCTAAGAGAAGAGTTAATGCAAAGGTAGATGATTGTGTAATTGAATTGGCTAGACAATGGATTAAAACCAATTTAAATGTGCTACCATTAGGTTCCTATGATGTATTGATAGGTATGGACTGGTTGGAGTAGCATTGGACCATAGTAGACTGTAAGGACAAGACAATTAATTTCCTATCTAATAATGGTAGCAAAGTAGAAATTCAGGGTATTAGAAGAGAAGTTAAGTTGCGACCCATTACAACTCATCAATTAGGGAAAAGTATGCGTAAAGGCTGTCAAATTTACGTAGTCCAAGTAGGATATACTAACTCTAAAGATAAATTATCTGTCTTGGACAACATACCAATTGTTCAAGAATTTAAGGATGTCTTTCCAGAAGATATTCCTAGATTACCACCCAAAAGGAATCTTGATTTTACTATAGAATTGATCCCTGGAGCTGCTCCAGTTTCCAAATATCCTTATAGAATGAGTGTTCCAGAGTTGACAGAGTTAAAAATGCAGCTTCAAGAACTATTGGATAAAGGTTATATTCGACCCAGCGTGTCCCCTTGGGGGGGTCTGGTTTTATTTGTGAGGAAAAAGGATGGTACTCTGTGGTTATGCATAGATTATAGACAACTGAATAAATTAACCATAAAAAACAAGTACCCCTTACCTTGAATCGACGATCTATTTGATCAAGTGAAGGGAGTTGTGGTATTTTCAAAGATTGATTTACGGTCTGGTTATCACTAGATTCATATTAAAGATGAGGATATATATAAAGCAGCATGTAGAACACATTATTGTCATTATGAGTTCGTGGTTCTACCATTCGAACTCACTAACACCCCGACAACATTTATGAATATAATTAACGGGATTTTTCACCCCTTTATAGATAAATTTGTTCTTATTTTTATTGATGATATCTTGGTGTATTCTAGGAGTGTGTAAGATCATAAATAACACCTATGAATATTATTGCAGACCCTAAGAGAAAACTAGCTCTATGCCAAGTTTTAAAAATGTGAGTTTTTCAAGGATCAAATTCAGTATTTCGGACATATTATTTCCTCCGCTGGCATAAGAGTAGATCCAGAAAAGATATACACTCTTTTATGGGTCTTTTTGGATATTACGGACAATTTATAAGGGATTTCTCTAAAGTAGCATATCCAATCACCTCCATGCAGAAAAAAGGAACAAGTTTTAAATGGTCAAGGGACTGTTAAGAGAGTTTTGAAAGATTGAAGCATTTTCTTACCACCTCACCTGTGTTAAAAATTGCAGATCCAGAGGAAGATTTTATAGTCTGTACTAATGCATGTAAAGAAGGTGTGGGTGGAGTTTTAATGCAAAAAGATAAAGTGATTGCTTACGAATCTCGTAAGTTAAAAGATCATGAGCAGAAATATTATGCTTATGATTTGGAGCTAATTGTTGTAGTTCACACCTTAAAGGTATGGCGACACTACTTGTTGGGGAAGATATTCTTACTTATGATGAATCATAGAAGCTTAACAAAATTATTTTGTTATCACCAAAAAATTGATCATCTAGCCTAATTTACTAGATGGATCAAAGTACATCACGTAAAGCCAATTTTACCATAGTAAAGTTGCTTTCACTGTGAGAAATTACTTAATAAACCACCTTTGTTAAGTAATACATAATTAAACCCATGAAGAATAATTAAATAAATCACTATTTATTTGATTTTCTTCTAGGAATAATTAATTAAACCATTGTTCAATTATTATTCCTTGTCATATTTGAATCAGTTATGAAAAATCAACAGATAAATCATTAATTATCTTATTTTTCTATAAGAATAATTAATTAATTATTATTCTTTGTGAAATTTGACTAAATCCCTTAGGTATAATTAAATAAATAATTATTTATTTATTATTCCTTAACTAATTTCTTGAGATGATAAATAAATAATCTATTTATTTATTATTTCTAAATAAAATTTTAAATACTTTTTCCCTCCTAAAAGAATATAATGAGATATTCCAAGTGGTTATTCCAAGAATGGGGTTAATGATATTTTATTATTGCTCATTATTCGAGGATAACTCAATATTTTGTTATAAATAGAAGGGTTTTCCATTCATTATTCACTTTTGATTATTTTTATTGTTGCACTCACTATTGTAACTCTGATTATTTTCATTGTTGCACACCATATTTTTGCTGATACATATTATAGAGGAGAGCACCTCTACACAAGCTGAAGATGTTTGAGGATAACCAAGAACCCATCCCATAGAGGGGGACTAGTAACATTAATTTGTTCCATTCACAGGTGTTATAATAAAACTATTCTTTGTATATATGGTTTCCATTAGATGATTGGATTTACTACTATTTCTTTTTGTTGTTTAACAATGATTGTGGCATAGATCAAGGCTTTGGCAAGTTTTGTTTCTATCCATTATTGCAGATCTACAATGTTTAGTAGCTATTTATATTATTGAGATTTTTTTTCATCCACAATCTTAAGTGGGTTATTTTCGTACATCTTTGAGAAGAAAACACTACAACAAAATTGACGACTCCACTAGTTTTATACTTCAGATCTAGAAACCTGGGTGACCTTTGCTTTTCATCTTAGGGTTTTTTTTTCAAGTCTCTTAATGTTTCCTAGCCTTTTAGTCCTAGATCTGTTAAATTTCTGACTTTCGCAAGCTTTCATGTCTTTTCTACAAGTCACAGGAACCAGCTGCGATAAATGAGGTAGTTTTTTCCGAGATTTACCAACTCAGATCTATGGAGTAGAAATTACAATTTTTAGCCCAAAAAGTGTGATCCCACCTGAAAAACAGGCCAGTACTTGCGATTTTTGGGTTTCCGGGTTCTTCTCAGATTTGTTTTTGGGTTTTGCAGAGAGATGTTTGTTGGGTTGTCTTACCTCTGTCTTATCCCACTTAGGCCTTGATATACTCTAATTTACTTGTTGAAGTGGAATTTAGCGCCCTAGGGCTTCTAGTACGCATCCACTTTTATAGGAGGAGTTTAGTTGAGTGAGTAGTCTGAGTTTCTCCAGCGCTTTCAACCATATTTACCAGATCTATACCCTTTTATTTAAGATTTATAAATATAGGTTGTCACATATCTGGTTTTCTGCAAGATGTGCTTCCCCCATTAAGGGAAGATCGTTACCATCGATCAATTGACTTACTATGAGCTAATATCCTTAACCTCCCTCGTGTCCATTATCTCGTCAATGTCAAATAAGAAGTCTTTACCTCCCCTAATTGGTGTTTCACCCGGAGTCTATAAAGATTCCTCATTATTGGGTGCTTTCCTTGGTCCTCCCACTCCCATCTCAGAGCCTAACTCTATTAGTGTTTGCATGTTACAAGCGTCAAAGGCTGCTCTCAAGCAGCCTGGTACATCCAATCAATAGCCACCTCCTTAGCACCCTATTTTTGCCATCTTAGCTGAGCCCTCTAGATCCACCCCACGAGGACCTTCTCCATTTTTGGGTGCCTCTCCTATGTTTCCACCGAGAACTGTTCCTCTAGGTCTCAACCATCCAGAAGCTATTCCACTGGGGCATTACCTTGTAGGCCAAATACCTTTCTTATTCCCCCCTTAGGGAAGTATTTCCTGTCCTTGTCATGGCTTCGCTAGTCCTTCCTAACATGACTCTAGGGATCCCAGTATGGTACATAGATCCCCCTGCAAGAATTTCACCTGGTCAGCTAAGACGTTATCATGCTTTGACCCTGGTTCAACTAGTACCTACCACCCCTGTCATTGCTTCAGTTCCATCACAACCTCAACAGGAACCCACTTCTATTGTACAAGCATCTAGAATGGGGGGCAAAGCTAAGAGGAAATAACCAAAGGACAAGGCCCCCCAATCTCCTTCAGCCCCTAAGGCCCCAAATTCATCACCTTTGTGTGCTTTGTGTAAAATTGTTATGCATTCCACTAATAATTGTCCCGAGATTCCTCATCTCAAATCTTTGGTTCATGAAATGTTCCCTAAGTCAAATATCCATGAAGTCCATGCTAACTTGCTAGTTCAACCCAAGAAACTTAGAACATTGTGCACAAATCACCCTTGTGCCTTGTGTGATCATCATGGTCACTATTCCCATTATTTCCCTTGTCTTGATGAATTTAGCAATTTCCCTGAAGTGCTTTGTGAATATGAGCCCACTCGTAGTGAAAACCCTACTCCTCTACCCATGGATTATGGTACCCCTAGTCAACCAGAATAGGGGGACTCTAGTCCCACCATTGTGATCCCTCCCCCCGATGCCAAGATGACAGACACTGCAGGCCATATCCTTTACCTATCGTCATGCTTGAGTTCCTCACAAGGAAACCTTTCTGAGGTTTCTGCACATGTTTCTATCGAACATCTTTCAACAGAATCCCACGTCTCGACATATGTAGATCCTCCATATACCAATTCATCATCTACCATTCCAGATGATGCATATGTGAACCTTATTTCTCAAGCTGATGCACTAGGTAACACTGTTGCATCATGTAGTTAGTCTTCCTCCTGTCCGCGCATCTTCCAGTTTGATGATGACATCATGGAAGATATGTCTACCCCTAATTACCCTTGCACCTAGACAACGGGGCATATTTTTGGATGATTTTGAAGGCCATTTCCTTCCTATTTCTCTTAGTGCACTCTATCTCAACACATTTTTCTCATTTCATATCCCTTTGATTTGTGTGTATTTATTTTTGTCGTGAAGTTAGGTAGGTTACCTCATCTCATCTGTTGTCTTATTCACCTTTCAGATGGATCCATCGTCCACACTGTATATTGTTCATGCCAATGGTGCGAGTCGCTTCTCTTGGAATCTAATCTTGGTAGCATCCACCATTTTTACCCCCTGCATACGTTAGTCCCTTCAAATAGCGTGTTCATTGGATTTGGCACCAATAATCAAGCCGAATATGATGCAGTGATAGGTTTTTTAGTTAATGCCCTTGCTCATTGCATCCTTCATCTTCATGTTCGTTTCGATTCCTTGCTACTTGTCATGCAAATGAATGGTGTGTATCATGTGCATAACCAAGTCTTATTTAGAAAATATCTATGAGTTAATTTGTTGGTACATGAGTTTGAAACCATTACATTCAGTCATGTTCCTAGAGCCCAAAACAACTATGTAGTTACCATTCCAAATATTATTCTAGATTGGCATTTATCACATGTATACCATAGAAGACAACCATAAAAATTGACACATGGCGAACCATCCTCATCATATCAAAATGCATAATCATATTATGTATCATATAAGTGTTTATATCTCATAGCTCTAAATACTTCAGACATGCCCATATCATGTTACAAAAACCAAAATCAAAGGGACCCACATGTCCCTACATCTAGTCACTGTTTAACGGATCCCACACCAAAGGCTCTGCTCCACTTGCATGTAGATCATGTACTACCTGACCTGCCATCACCATGCACTGCATGATACTTGAGGGAAGGCGGTAGACTCATCTGTGTATCGATCATCTAACGAATTCCATCCACACTCTGAAACCCCAGTCAAGAGTATATTAAAACTATGATGTAGATCAACAAGTAGTGCATTATCCTCTGGACCCTGACATGATGATGATGTCCGCCGATCCGCAGCCTTGAGCACTGTGGCTCATTCTGCATATCGTGCTGGGTTTACAGTGCTATGTTTGCATACCACATATTTTACACTTAGTACCATATACATCTGATAAAAATATGAAATGCACATAAAAATAACAACTTAATACTTACTGTCTGGTCCCCATGCTCACCCGAGCGGAAGTGGCAAGTCAAGATCTCCTTGATATTTCATCCAACTATAAGGGTAATCATCAATGAAAAGGTGTATATGATCCTAATGTGCAGAAAACTCGGGTCGGAACACCTGTCCAACTGCCCCTCCTCCTCCTCTCTGTAGTAGATTCCCCTAGTGGTGCATTCTAGGCTCTTGAGCATCCCCATCTCGAGTTTGTAGAAGAGGATGAATGGTAGGTATCTTCTCAAAGACGAATGCACACAGTACTGTACCAAAAGCACAATCACTGTTCACATGACTCCTACATAGAATTAACTATCGTTTCACCGACACAGCATCATCTGAGTCCACCCATAGTAGGTCCCAGCCAAAATGCTCTCTACCAACATCATCTGCCCACCAGTGATGTGGTGGAACACCTGGCTGCCCAAGACCAATTGCATAGCTTCGACAATAGCCCGTGTCTCTAGCTGCTCTAGATCACCAATTAGGATAGTCGTGCCCTTGACATGTACATCCTGTGGAAAACGACGCTCCATAAACTCAGTCATGTTCCTCCCACGAGGCAAGAACAGATGAATATCCCCCACCACTCTGAGAGGAGGCAGTCCGGTCAAGAAATAAATATCTTGTAATGTGAGCTCAATCTTGTGCCCCTGGATGATGAAGACCTCCTAGTCTGGATCCCAATAGCTCACGATTCTCGATAGCAAGGGCTCACTTGCCCTCATACATGGGTTCTCTACCAACTTGAGAACCCCATAATGAGCCAATGCCCCTCAAACCCCCTGATCCCTTTGGATCTCGGATCAAAGAGTATCCAAGTCTCGTTCACGCCAATTTATTTTAAGCTCTTCCATGCCTGCAAAAAACCACATGTCATGTCAGTTCATAAAAGAAAACACTGGTAACATAGTTACCGATCAAACGAGAACTATTACCTCAAAACAGGTACTCGAGCCCAAAAATCCAAAAAAAAAACGTGAAAAAACACCTTGAAATCGAAAATTGTTGATGCCAGAATAAAGTTTTTTTTTTTCAAAGTAAATTTTCAATACTTTTTAAAAATAACAGTAAAAAACAATAAAATCCATTTTGTTTGGTGTAAAAAACACCTTGAAATTGAAAATTGTTGATGCTCGAATAACATTTTTTTTCAGGGTACATTTTCAACACTTTTTAATAATGATGCTAAAAAGAAAATATCGTGACTCTGAAAAACGTTAAATTTCCAATGATTTTCAAGCACGACATTAACGATAAAATATCATGTCTTTGAAACCCTTAAAATTCCAATGATTTTTAAGCATGACATTAAACTTAAAATATCACTTTTTTGAAAACCCTTAAAATTCCAACAATTTTCAAGCATGGTGCTAAAAAAAATTATTTATAATTGTTTTCAGCGATAACATTAAAGATAAAATATCACGACTTAGAAAAACATTAAAATCTTGAAAATTTTTCAACCATGGAATTAAAACCAAAGATTATGACTACAAAACAATCTTAAATTTTCAAAATATTTCGAACATGAAATTATGGAAAAATTTGATGACTAAAAAAAAATTAAAAATGAACACCTAAATGAAAGAGTTATTATACCAAGTGTAATTTTCTTAAAATGCTAAATTTATAGTGATGTTGAAATCTTAGCCTAAGACAACTTGATACATTGCAAAAAAAATAAAAATCAACTATCGAATTGACACGCAGTGTAGGTGAGCTCAACCAATTGTAATGAAAACTTAAAGACCAACCATGAAATTAACACATTGTGGGGCAGAATCGATTCATTATAACGAAAAATTTAAAATCAACTATCAAATTGCACTGATGGGATTGGGTTTCTAGACAAGCATCGACATGGACCCTACAAAAATATATATACGAAAGATACATAAGAAAAGAAAAATTTGAATATTGGAAAAAAAACAATAAAAAAAAAACACAAAAATACGAAAGAAAAAAATTCAAATGTTGAAAAAAAAATTAAAAAATAATATAAAACATAAAAAAACATGATAAAAAATCAAATATAAAAAAATACATAGAAATGCAAAAATTCAAATATTGAAAAAAATAAATTCAAAAAAACACAAAAATACAAAAGAAAACAAAAATTCACATATTGAAAAAAATAAAAATAAAAAATAATAACAAGTAATAAAAGATAAAGGAAACATGACAAAAAAAATCAAATATAAAAAATATATAGTAATGACAAAAAAAACTATAAAATGTAAAAAAAAATTTAACCATGCCATGTAAAATTAAAAAAGAAAAAAAGAAATATAAAAGTAAAATAAAATAAAAACCAAATAAAAAACAAATTAAAAAAATTACAAAAATAAAATACAACATTAAAAGAAAAAATTAAATTAAATTTCCCCAACAACCCCAAGGCCCAACCGGGGGTGACAAGGGGATGATTCATGACAAAAAAAAAAAAAAAAATCATAAAATCTATATAAAAAAAAACACACAAAAACAAAAAAACAAAAAAAAACAAAAAACAAAAACAAAAACAAAACCATAAAAAAATGTAAAAAAAAAAAATCAAAATTAACTTGATTAACCTGTAATATATATATATATATATATATATATATATATATATATATATATATATATATCAAATTAAAAAAAATATAATTTAACTAAAAAAAATAAAAAATTAAAAACAAAAAACTATTTTTTAGGTTAAAAAAAAAGAAAACAATAAAAACATGCTTTAAAAAACTGTTAAATACCCAAAAAAAATTTAAAACAATTAAAAAATATATATTTCAAAACAAATAAAAAATAAATAAATGAATTAAAATAAAAATAAAAAATTAAAACAATTAAAAAAATTAAAAAGAAAAAAAATTAAAAAATAAATAAATAAATAAAAAGAAATAAGACAATAACATATATCGCCCATCCCTCCCCCTGCCCTCCCTCCATCCCCACACCCCTTCCTCCCCGTCCACTGCCCACCGCACTACCCCTGCCTCCCTCACTCCCGTCCCCTCCTCACTCTTGGCCCTCCCCTCTCCCTCCTCCCGACTCCACACCCTTCCCTCCCCTCTTCATCCCCCAACCTTGCCACACCTTCCTCCCCCCTCCACCCCTCACCACCACCCCAACCCCCCCGGCCCCCTCGAAGCCCTCCCTCACCCCCCTCCCCTCCTTGCACGGGCCCCTAGCTAGTGGGCAAGAGGCCGTAGGTAGATTCTAAGAATCGGCCTCCGGCCTCTTCGCCGTTGGCTGGGCGCCTGAGCGAGGAGGGAAGGGGGGTTAGGGAGGGGGTGGAGGAGGATAGGGGGGTCGGGGTGGGGGTGGGTGGTTGAGGGGGGAGGGAGGTGGGGCGAGGGTGGGGGATGGAGAGGGAGGTCGAGGGGTGCGGGGTCGGGGGAGAGGGGAGGGAGCGAGAGGGGAGAGGGAGAGGGGAGGGCCAATGGTGGTGAGGGAAGGGGGGTAAGGGAGGGACGGGAGAGTGCCTGGGTCAAGGGGTGAGGGGGGTGGATAGGGTAGGGGCAGGGTTCGGGGGTGAGTGGGCAGGATGAGGTCAGGAGGAGTGGGGAGGATGAGGTCGGGAGGAGCGGGGAGGGCAGAGCGGGGTAGGCTTGATGTTTTTTTTTTCAATATGTTTTTTTTAAATTGTTTTAAATTTATTTTTTTAAATCGTTTTTATTAATTCTTGTTTTTTTTAATTATTTTTTTAATTCCTTTTTATTTTTCTGTTTTTTATTTTATTTTTCTATTTTTTATTTTATTTATTTTTTTAATTTTAGTTTAATTTATTTTTATTTCCTTTTTTAATTCGTTTTTATTTTAATTTGTTTTAAAATAAAATTTAATATGTTTTGAATTTTTTTATTTTATTATATATATATATATATATATATATATATATATATATATATATATATATATATATAGATATATTAATTTTGTTTTTAATTTTTTTTTTTTTAATTTTGTTCATATATATATAATTTTATTTTATTTTTGATTTTACATATCCATTGTTCACCCCACAACAGGGGAGGGTAGTACAAGATTCAAATCCAAGATCTCTGGTTCAATGAGACCTCATTTTTAAATTTTTATTTTAATTTTTTTTTTATGGTAATTATTTTAAGTTTTTTTTGTGGTTCAATTTTTTCAATAAATTATATATATATATATATATATATATATATATATATATATATATATATATATTTTGAAAATTTTTCTTTTTTTTTTGTTAATTGTTTATTCATTATTATTATTATTATTATTTTACTAATTACTTTTGTTTTTTTTTTTTACATTTTTATAGGTTTTTTTAATTTATTTTTATATATTCTTTTGTATTTGATTTTTTTTGGTCATGTTTTTTTATTTTTATTTTTATGTTTTATTACTAACATGTTTTATGTTTTATTTATTTTTATTTTTATTTTTGTTATGCTTTATGTTTTAGTTTTTATTTTTATGTTTTTTTTTTTACATTTTTTATAAGTTTTTTGTTTTTTTCATATATATATATATATATATATATATATATATATATATATATATATATGATTTTTTTTCGTGATTTTCTATTTTTACTTTTAGGTTTTATTACTAACATGAAAATCACCAACATTTAAAAAAAAAGTATCCATACTTAATTCATTAGAAATTTTAAAGTGTGAAAACTAAGCCCTTTAAACAAAAAGGAATGATGCTCATCAACACTTTTCAAAATCAAGATGAAAATCACTAACAAAAAAAAAAAGTTCACACTCAATCCATAAAAAATTTAAAGTGTAAAAAATAAGCCCTCTAAAAAAATGTGTTGATGCTGCATCAACACTTTTCAAAATCAACATGAAAATCACTAACAACGAAAAAAATGTTCATACTTGATATATAAGAAAACTTATAGTGCCAAAAATATGCTAAAAAAAAGAAAAGTGTATTCTGGCATCACCACTTTTCAAAATCGGGTGATATTTTGCTACCTTAAAAAAACGGGTACCAGTGCATTTTCTCGTTTGATCGGTAACTATGTTTGGTCTAAACTGATCAACCTATGACCCCCACCAGGCTAGCAGACCAGCCCTTTCTTTAGCCACTAATCACAATGTTCTACTGAGAAAGTGCGAGCTTGTAGGTTTCTAGTTGTTTCCTACGAGTCAAATTGCACTTCTGGGCCCAAAAAGTGCAATGCGACTATGAAGAGAAGCAAGGGTCTCCGAAGGAGCTTGTAGGTACCAAAAATCAAGAAAGAAACCACTAAAATTGATGAGTAAGGCCACCTACCTGAAATTCGAAGATCTTGATTCCGACGGTCAGTTTGTCCGCTACGATCTCCACAAGTTTTAGGACCTTTTCATCCTCTCCATTTTCACCATAGCTCACTTAGAAAATGAATCCAAATTGGAGGGAAAATGTCCTTTCATAGAAAAATCACCAATTTTTCTGTCACCCATTGTGACCAAATCGTAGCTCAGTTTGACAAACCGTTAGCACCAATGGAAAGCTCTCATCGATCTCTATAATGGGTCTTCCTCAGTTTTTGATGATTTAAGACTTCACCAAGAAGTCATTATTCCAAGAAGGGTCACTTCGTCGCCTCTCAAAATCGAATTTTTTCATAAAGTGATACTTTCACTTTGAGGTCCACCTCCTCTTAATACTTGTGGTACCACGTGTCGATTTTCATCATGAGCAACCATCATTTACTCATGTTTTGATGTTCCCCACCAGGCCTATTTTGTCCGGCAGTATCATCGCGTCACCCTTGTTCAAAGCATCCACAATGAGTCACCCTTTAATACATGGAGTCTGTTCCACGTCCCATTCTATAATGTCACGTTATTCCATCCGTATTTACATACCATTCATCTTGTGTTCCCCATTTTGGCCTCCAATCATAATATCCCCATCCCCTCCGGAATTGAGTCAGTCGCTGCCAGGTCAACCATGCACTTTACGCTTTGACAAGGGAAGTCATCTATTTGTCCCTTAGTACCACTTTACTCATTATCCCTGGTGTTAGTCCATCATTCACATTATTATTTTCCCTCGTGCCTTAGTTGAGGATCCTCATTGCCTCACCTATCGCGTGCCATATTATGTCGACATCAGCACATCTATTCCAGAAGAATGGCCTAGAGAGCAGTGTATCTTGGTTCTAGCTTCCATTTTTGCTTGGCACCTTAGATCGAGCAAAGGTTCTCATTATTCCCCTTTGACTTGGTTGTTTCATGTTCGTGATTCCTACACTTGATGGTCCAGTGATGCAGTAGATTGTACCAGTGATTCCCGGGTGTGTGTGAGATGTTTCAGACCTCATGAGGCGGTGAACCTTCAGGTAGCCCCCCACGTGCTCAATTGCATTCCCATTATGCTACATCATCAGATGCAGTTCCGCATATTTGATGGGTTCGGTTCTGACCGATCACAATGTTCATAGCATGCACGTCTCCTTCAGATGATCCATTCAGTTTTGCAGAGCCCTTCCCTATTAGGAATGGCTTCTCCAGTTGTTCTACCCTCCCTCCCACCCATTTTTTGATGGAAGGGCCATTATATCTCATGTACTCAGATATTATTGTATTCAATCCTCGATCATTTTTTTCTAGGTGCATTATGTATATGGGACACATTGTATTATTTTCTGGCTCTGTTATGCCAACATGTCATGTACCATTCAACATGTACTTCATTGCTCAATTTTATGTTTCTGGGTGCACCATTATTTTTGTACTAAGTTATCTCGGTGGGTATGGGTATGCCTCCCCTGCCTCATTGAGGTTCAGTACCACAACATAAAAGGAGACTTGCATTAGTCTCACCCCCTTTATCCCTATCCTCTTTCGCTTAAGCTCTCTCTCTCTCTCTCTCTCTCTCTCTCTCTCTCTCTCTCTCTTTTGTTGTCTAGTGATTGTGTCTTTACAACATACTTCGGTCATACATTTTTCTCCTAACACTCGTACATTGGGAGTCCATCTGTTATCACCAAAAAATTTACCATTTAGCCTAATTTACTAGATGGATCGAAGTACACCATGTAAAGCCAATTTTACCATAGTAAAATTGCTTTCACTGTGAGAAATTACTTAATAAACCACCTTTGTTAAGTAATTTATAATTAAACCCGTGAAGACTAATTCAATAAATCACTATTTATTTGATTTTCGTATAGGAATAATTAATTAAATTATTGTTCAATTATTATTCCTTGTCATATTTGACCCAATTATGAAAAATCAACAGATAAATCATTAATTATCTTATTTTTCTATAAGAATAATTAATTAATTATTATTCTTTGTCAAATTTGACTAAATCCCTTATGAATAATTAAATAAATCATTATTTGTTTATTAATCCTTAACTAATTTCTTGAGATGATAAATAAATCATTTGTTTATTTATTATTTATAAATAAAAGTTCAAATACTCTTTCCCTCCTAAATAAATATAATAAAATATTCCAAGTTGTTATTCCAAGAATGGGGTTAATAATATTTTATTATTTCTCATTATTCGAGGATAACTCAATATTTTTTGATAAATAGAAGGGTTTTCCATTCGTTATTTACTTTTGATTATTTTCATTGTTGCACTCAGTGTTGTAACTTTGATTATTTTCATTGTCACCCACCATATTTTTGGTGGGTTTACACATTATAGAGGAGAGAGACTCTTCCCAAGTTGAAGACGTTTGAGGATAGCCAATAACCCATCCCATAGAGGGGGACTGATAACATTTATTTTTTCCTTTCACAGGTGTTATAATAAAACTATTCTTTGTATATCTGGTTTCCATTGGATCATTGGAGTTATTACTATTTATTTTTGTTGTTTAACTATGATTGTGGCATAGATCAAGGCTTTGGCATGTTTTGATTCTATCAGTTGCTGCAGATCTACAATGTTTAATAGCCATTTATATTGTTGAGATTGTTTGTCATCCACAATGTTAAGTGGGTTCTTTTCGTCCATCTTTGAGAAGAAAACACTACAACATCTTTAATCAACCCACCCTGAATGCATGCCAAGCTAGATGGACTGCATTCTTAAGTGAATTTGATTTTGAAATCAAACACCTGAAGGGAAGGGAGAACTGAGTAGCAGATGCATTGAGAAGGAAGTTGCATCATGTCTACGAAATTTCATTTAGTCGAGTGGAATTTAATTTTTCTGATCAAATTGGGGAAGCAACACAAAGTGATATAGAATATGAGTATCTCTGGAAGCAAGCTCAAATTTCACATCTTGGAAAACATAGTGAGTATAGTATTAACCCTGAAAATTTGCTGATGTTTAGAGGTAGAATATATGTTCCTAACTAGTTATCAATAAAACAACTTATATTAGATGAATTCCATAGGAGTCCTTATGTAGCCCACCCCAACTATCAAAAATTATTTTCTGCAATTAGGAAGGACTATTATTGGTTTGGTATGAGGAAGGACATTGTAGAATACTTAGCTAAATGCCTGGAGTGTTAGCAAGTTAAAACTGAGCATCAACATCCTGTTGGGCCATTACATCCTTTACCTATTCCTGAATGGAAGTGGAACACTATAACCTTGGATTTCATAATTGGTTTACCCCGATCAAAAGGCAGAATACCTCCATTATGATGCTGATATATAAATTGAGCAAGGCAGCTCATTTCGTCCCTGTCAAGTCCACATAGCAAACCACCCAGATAGCAGATATATTCATGATAGATATTTTTAGGTTACATGGGATTCCTTGAGTCATAATCTTTAACCGTGATGTTAAATTCACCTATGCTTTTTGGGAAGAGTTATTCACAAGTTTGGGCACTCAAATTCACTTTAGTATTGCCTATCACTCCCAGACAGATGGATAGACTAAACAAGTCAATAAATTGTGGAAGACATGTTGTGTATGTATGTAATGTAACAACCTGGAAAATGTGATGAATATCTCCACTTCGTAGAATTTTCCTATAACAACAGTTATGACAAATTGTTAAATATGGTTCCTTTTGAAGTACTTTATCAAAGGAAGTGTACAGTCCCTGCAAATTGGAATAGCCCTGAGAATAAAATGATATTAGGACTGGATATGTTGGAAGAAATGGAAAGAATCGTGAAAAATGTCTGACAAATTTTTAAGGCTACACAGGATAGACAAAATTCTTATGTCGATAAGAAAATAACCTACCATGAATTCCAGGTAGGATATCATGTCTATGTGCAAATTAAACCAAAGAGAAGTACTCTCAGATGGCGAAAGTGTGCCAAATTGGCTCCCCTGTTCTATGGTCCTTTCCAAATCTTAGACAAGGTAGGACCGATTGCATATCAACTCGCACTACCCAGTCACATTTGGGAACATAATGTATTTCATGTTTCCCTTTTAAATAAGTATGTATATGATCCTTTCCCGGATCCGGGTGGCATCACCGACCTCACTGTTCTCCATGCAAGGAGTTAATGCCCAGTACTGCCAGCTGCAGAGTAGCGTGGCCTCCCGGGATGTAAACTCATGCGAGCAGGGAAAGATTATTAATGTTGGATCGGTTGGAAGATTCGCATTTATGTTCTGCGTTGATCGACGCAACATTCCTTCTGTTATAATCATGCTGCTCCATCGTTCTCTCACCATGCCTTGTGCTCAGTCGCGCGGTAATGGAACCTGGTTTGCGGAGGCTGTTGGTGATGGTTTAAATCTGGTTCACTGCTGCGAGCTCCAAGCCAACTCTATCAAGGGTAATTTCTCCCCTGTTCTAGATTCATGCTCTGTGTTTTTGTCTGCAAGTTTTGTGGGCGTATGTAAGTTCTGTTATATTGTTGTGTCGGTCGCAAGCTCTGTTGGGCATCCCTCTTGCCTCAATCGATTCCATCTTGTTTGTCATCCCGTCCATAATCCATTTGTGCCCTACCTCATGTCTGTCATCATGGTTCGCTCGGGCAAGAGGCATTGTTCAGGGGGCATCGTGACAGTCGTTTGCATCCTCCAGTCGGTCATGCCATGGAAACGGCGCCGGAACCTTTCAATCCCTCCCCCGTCCATGAAGCTAGGCCTTCTGCAGGTTCTGGTCGTAAACCTATCCCGAACAGTGCTTTCCAAACCACGCACTTTAAATTTCAAAGTAATTTGCATAGGCCCCTAGTCACTGCTCACATCGCCATTATTCTCTCGGAAGAGGAAAACCTTGTCTCCCCTTAGGCCTGCATTGCCCCTGATCCTTCTCCAAGTAGTGAGCATTCCTCGGACAAAGAAAGTATGGAGAATTGGAAAAAGAGAAAGCTGAACAGGAGGATTTTCTCAAAAATCTTCGTCCCCTTGAAGATACAAGACATGTAGCTGAGGACAGGACTCATGGCGAGGTAGACCATGCCATAGCAATCCCTGACAGCGATTTGAGCGGCAATGAAGGTCTGAAGACTGGTGATATAGGTCTGGATGAGAAGAAGGACCATGGCCCGGCAAAGGAGAAGTAGCGCCACTTGGGACTATCTCTTTTTGTTTCGGCTTCTATTTCAGGGTCGTGGTCAAGTTTCTATGCAATTGTCCTACTGTTTTTTGGCTCCCAGATGGGTATTTGGTGACTCTTTATATGCTAGGTTGCAATGCTTTTGTGCTTCTGTGCTGGCTTAGTTCTCCTTCTCGGCAACACATGTCCCTCTTTATGTCTGTTATCAGGTTTCTTGCTCTTTGTAACTGGTTTCCCCAGCTTATGTCTGTAATGGGGCAGTTCTGTTCTGTCGAGTGCTTCCAAGCCTCGATAATATGTAAAAATAATTTTCCTTTCAGTTAATAGAAGTTAGTATTTGCAAAGAAAAAAAAAGTATGTATATGATCCTTGACACATTGTAAATTGGCAAGATATTCAGGTAAAGGAATATATATATGTGTGTGTGTGTGTGTGTGTGTAAATATTTTTTATCTATTTATATATGTTTATATATTCCAATTTTGTGACAATTGGATGATCAAACTTGCCAATTGGATGATGGTAGATCGAACCAGAAGCATAGTTCCTAGTAGATTCCGTGTGCATACTCGATGAGAGAGAAGTAACGTCGCGGAGGTGAGTTATCATCCAATTTAAAGTGCAATGAAAGCACTTTAGCTCGGAGGAAGCCACTTGGGAGAATAAATATTTTATGCAAGAGGCATACCCTCGACTATTCCAGGAGCATTTGGAAGATTAGACATCGAGGATGGTGGTCCACTTGAGGGGGGAAAGATGTAACACCCCCAAATGTGGAAGTAAAAACTAGAATCACTATTGTTAGTATTTGACTTTTTTTTTTTGTAATTACGAAAGGAAATATAAAAAGAACATTTATGATAGATAAATAATGAATTTCTTATGTGTAATTTTGGAAACGGTTAAGAGTCAGAACAGAGTGAAGATTTCAGGATCATCTAAAGAAAGTTTGGGGAAACAGTTGGAGGCAGTTATTATTGAGTTTCCTTTCTTCTGAGTCCTAGAGATAAAATAGCTCTTGAGGGATAAATAGGGGGTTGGCCACAAGAGGGAGGAACCACCTAAGAAAAGAAGGATACATGAAAAATGCAGGAGTATTTTCCAGAGCTGGTTTGAACTAGTGGAAATCTCTCGAGTCAAATTAATTTTTGAGAAGTTCTAGACTCAAATGGGATCCTGAGGTTTGGAAACATAACCTTGATGGGTTACATCCATCTGTGCCAAAGGATTACTAGTGGGGGAATATGGACGTAATTTCCAGTTCCATTGAAAGGGCGAATTGGACTCATTCTGGTTACAAACTCTTAATCATCTAAGGAAATTTAGATAAGTAAATTACTTAGTGGTTTTGATGTTAGAGTAAATATTATAATATTGAATGACAATGTGAATCTGGTTATGAATGGTTGGCATTAAAGATGGTTGTTACTTTCTCAAAGACCTTTGGTTGGTTCTTTATTTGAAGTTTTCTAGCAGTAAGATTGCATTGGCTAGTTTACAGACCAATAGTGTTTTCCTACGAGTATGTCATTTCCTTGTTAAGAGGAAGACTAAGGAATAAATGATGTTGATAATAAAATGAATAATCTATGTTGTTGTTTAAATAATTTCTGAATTAAAATAGGATTGTTCCTAATAGTAACCAGGTGAATGCAGTTTACTATAGTTATGAGCTCTGAGAGTAAAGTTCTTTCAATTACAAGTATTATGTCTCTATTTGCAGAAAACAGCCTTGGATGGCATACAAGCACTTTAATGCTATTACACTAAGAATGAATAAAAACATGTATATAGATACAATCACAAGTTATGGCTACTTGATTTCGATTTAAAACAATTAGTAGAGAGAGACCTTTCACTGAACTGTGAACATAAATTATACAATCTTGTATTCTCGTTAACAAAGCTTGAGTTTATGTTCTAGCCATAGTAATGGAACACCGAATTGTTCTACCTAGATTTAGCTCTTGGTCAGTCCCCTTAGGACAACTGTAATGTACCCATAGTAGATCTACGTAATAATTTTTTTTTTTAGAAAAAAACTTTAACCATGTCTATGATACTATTGCATGCACTTTAAACGTAAACAGGCCAAACCCATTAACACCTACATGCGGAATTCACATTCACGAAGGTCATGGGTGGGATATCTTGTCTTTATGTGCAAATAGGAAATTATTCTGTCGTGGTAGAGTATTATCTGTCGGATTAATTGTTGGCTGCACTAGTTCAATACACCTGGCTCTGGGCATTTACTCCTGCCGGAATTGTCACGTGATGGAGGTAAGGTTTTAACAATGTAAACTTTGAAACGGGAACTGATACTGTTACCCGTTTTGTAGAGGTGGCAAAAAAATGACCCGATTTTCAAAAGTGGTGATGCAGAATACACATGTTTTTTTTAGAACATGGTTTTTGGAACTTTAATTTTTTCATGTGCATTAAGTTTTAGAATGGTAGTGAATGGTAGTGATTTTCATCCTGATTTTAAAAAGTGAGTATTCTGCATCACACCCTTTTTTTAAAAGACCTTTTTTTTGACTTTAAATTTTCTAGTGTGTGAAATGTAAAAAATTATTTTCTAAATTTGATAGTTTTTGAAGTGGTCATTTTATTCATATTTTCTTGTTCTCTATCTTATTTTTTTTATTTTTTTTTAGTGGGGTTTTTATTGTTTTGCGTTTTTAAATTAGAAAGTCGATAGTTTGAATTTTAGATAATCTACATATTTATACATCCTTAATTCATTTTTCAATCCACATGAAATAATTGTTTCTAAAAAACAACATTTTTTAACAATGGACATAAAAATAACCATTTTTAACATAAATATAACAAAAAAACTAAACGTTTTGATAATTTTTTGCTAGAATTAACATGTCAAAATCACAATTTTTATACAAAAATATTAACTAAAAATGGTCAAATAATAGTTTTTTTTATGAATTTCATGTCAAAAAAATAATAATAACAATTTTTTTTTTTCAAAATATAATAATTAACTAAAAAATCATTGCGAAAATCACAGTTGTGCTATCCCGCGCCCACCCCTCCACCGCCACCGCCCCCTCCCCGAGTACAGACTCCTCGCTTCCCTCTTTGTTTTTCCACAACCAGAGTTATCCAAACTATTAGTGGTATTTATTATTTTCTTCCCAATATATGTTTATAAACATCTTACCTTTAAGGTCTACCCACCCCTTTGCTTAAGCTTTTTCTTTCTATAAATATAAATAAAATATCTTATTTTTCCTTCATGAGCATGCCCTTCTCTCGCGGGGTGCTTATACTTATCATTTTACCCAACTCAAAATTTTTCTCCATCTAAGCTTATCATTACACCCAACAAAACCTTTCTCTCCAGTTATGTTTGTTCCCTCGTGGCAATCTTTCTCCCAATTTTTTTTTTTTCGAAAAGTACATTTAGACCTAACCACTTAACAAATTCTTGGATAACAATGCCACATCACTTATGTAGTATTTCCCATGTCATTTTTAAAGGTAAAAAATATTTATATATTTATATCAAATTTATCTACCTAAGTCAATTTGAGTTAGTCTTGGCCCCACATCCAACATTTCTATTCCAATATTTATGGGAAATATAAAATAAACATTTCTACTCCCATATTTATGGGAAATATAAAATAATAAATCCCGCAATAGCAGTTGCACCAGGGGTATCACAAAGAGAAATGTGCCCTTTCCCGTAGTATTCCAAAAGGAAACCTTGCTATTTAGATAATTCATTACTTGCATTTAATAGCGGAATTGACTTTATTCTGAAGTAATATTTTAGTTTGAATTCAATGAATGATTATTTATTTAAGGAAATTTGTATCTTCGTATTTAGTATGGAATTGGTTAAGTTGTAGGGAATGATTAAGTATTTGTATAAGCCCATATGTGTTAATGTTTTCTAAATTATTGGCAATCCTAATTATGGAACAAATTGCATTAAACATCTAATAAGAGATAACATATAGATTAATTATGAAGTTAGAATATAAAAATATATGAAGTATGGCATACATACAATATTGATATTGTCACAAATCGAGTGTGTATTGTATGGTTATATATTGTGGGTTCACAAATTGAAGTAATTAATATATCGTAAGTATCAATTGCATGAGCCATTGGATTGGGTAGGAAACACGCAAAAGAAAAGCCTTTACGGAAGTTATATTTATGTTAGTCATTAAGTTCATTTTATGGTTGAAGAAGGAGAGTAAGGTAAGGTCATAATAATTATTTGGTACGATGAGATTATTAAATACTTTAAAAACATTGTTATACATGGAGATTTATATCATATTTTAACTAATGTGTTGTCTAGTGAATACTTTATAGTTTCTCAGAGGATTAAAAAAAAAATTAAAGTTTAGTGCCAATACTAGTTACTACAGTAATAGAAATTTTATAATGGACTCCATAGATGTTATGACATGCAAATTAAGAAGGATACACAATGCATGCAGATTTTTGTGGTATTTAACATCATTTGAAAAATATATGTATAAATTGTGAATACGTGTTTAAAGAATATAATAACTAAAATTATTTTTTGAAGTAGAAGGAATATTTGGATTATTGCAGGTTTAGTAGATTAAGTATGTCTTGCTTTAATAATGAATCCAATACCTATTAATAATGAATCCAATACCTATTAATGTATTCTCAAGTTAATGTACATATTCTCAAGTTAATGGATTCATTTATATGGATGTCGTATTAGTCTGAAATTTTCCATGCTTCCATACTTTGTCTTTCCACCTCCATTGTCCTCTATTTACTTTTTAATATATTTTAATATATATTGCTGGCAAAGTGTACTTTCTTACTTATAATTTAAGTTACAGAATCTTGATATACTTCAAGACACCGCAGCATACATACGAGAGTTCACATAAATATCCTCTTCTCTGATATGACGACGTATAAATCCACTGTGCAGGGAATTCGGGTTGGTTTTTCAGTGTACGTGCGCTCCACGTTGACCCGAAGACTGGTTCGCTCCCACAGATCAACTTCGCAATAAGTCACTGCCTACGTGCGAAGGTGTGACTGCGGATATGTCGGCCTCGAATGGTTCGCTCCTTCAGCTGAAATGAAGCCATGAAGTCATGTGCTTTCTGATTTTTGGTTTTCAGTTAGTCTCCCTTGCCAGACCCTGTTTTTATGAGGGCGGTACATCAGGATTGAGTCAACTTGAAGGGAGCACGGCCTAATCGCAAGGGTAGATAGGTGGTGTAGTTTTTTTTGGTGTACATTAACTTGAGAATAATGAATCCAATACCTGAAGTTGCTTCCTCTTTTTTCTTTTTGTAACTCCTTCAAACAGATCTGAGAAATAATCCAAGGCACCCATGGCACCTCCCAGGATTCCAACAAAACAATTGTTGTCTAAAGCGAGTGAGTGACTCTGATTGAAGGCAGAAGCAAACGATATTCTGGGCCCTCTCTGTGACTTCAAATTATAATAAGAGCCTTGCTGTGATTTCACTGTAAAACCACTCCAATAGAATAGTAAGAGCCTTGCTGTGATTTCACTTAAAATAATGCTTACAATAGGTATACGACAGGCGGAGCGTCGATTCCCAGAATCGACGCTCCGCCCCTCGGGCGGGGCCAGGCGGCCGCGCCACCCCCGGGCCGCCCTGCCCCGCCCGAGGGGCGGAGCGTCGATTCCGGGAATCGACGCTCCGCCTGTCGTATACCTATTGTAAGCATTATTTTAATTAGCACGCAAATGTAAATCTCAATTTAATGTACAAACGTGGCAGTGCCTGTCCTATTCCTGAACTCTAGCCATATAATTCCTCAGTCGCCCTACATCTGAGACCTTCACCGGTTGCAACACCAACTTTGATGTGAAGTATGGAAGGTATATCATTTTTTTCCAAAACACAATAATAATGAATTGGAGAAACGGTTAAGTTTGTACAGTTTTTACCTCTCTTCGTCAACCTCGCGCTTCCATTCATATCATATTCTTCAGCGTCAGGTCATTTCATTAAATATTTGTACATCACAGACTTTATAACAACGTAATTGTTAATGTCAAAATCCTATCTATATAGGCCCCTCAATGTAATAATATTTGCCAGTGTCATTACCGACAGCATGCCGCAAAAGTCAAGTAAAACGTCAATCTTCCACGGTGGTCGATTGAATTTCAATTATGTTACGACCATTAAATCTCATACGACACGTTATAAATTGTTTGAATGAATATTTTGCGAAAAAGATGTAGAATTTATTCGTAGTACATTTTGACATACGTAAGAGTGGACTATACTTTTGTGCTACAGGTGGTTGTGAGAAACCCAAAGGTGACGTGTAAACATATCTCCACGTTGAAACTCAGAGCCCTCTCGCACCTCAGTGATTTCGTTTTCCCTCTCAATCATATCTATATTAATTTGCCTCCGCTTATGCCATTGCTGAGAACAGTGAGAAGCTCCCGGTTGTTCATATGTTCATCTCTCATTTTCTTTAGTATTCAACCTTTCGTTTCCTCTCATTTCAACCAAAGAGCGCATATATTTTTTCATAATAGGATCCTAAAATAATAATAGGAAATTAAAATAATGCTTACAATAGCTATACGACAGGCGGAGCGTCGATTCCCGGAATCGACGCTCCGCCCCTCGGGCAGGGCGGGGCGGCCCGGGGGTGGCGCGGCCGCACCGCCCCGCCCGAGGGGCGGAGCGTCGATTCCGGGAATCGACGCTCCGCCTGTCGTATACCTATTGTAAGCATTATTTTAATTTAATGAATACCTATTGTAAGCATTATTTTAATTTAATGATAAGACCACTTCGCCTGCGGATCAGTAGCTAAAGAGCTATCCCCTCTGCAATGCGACTTACATTACCATTCAAGATTAGAGTGTAGTTCTTAACTTATTTTGAATTGACATTTTGTCAAAATTGTGAAATGGATAAATTCTTTATCGCAATAAGAATGATTTACATGGAACTGTCATCTTAAAATGCGTTACCAAAGCAGAACATACCAGAAGAGGATACCAAAGCAGAACATACCAGAAGAGGACAGAAATTTCGAGAGGTTTCTTGAGAGAAGTTTCTTGCATATTTGCATATATAAATATGAGCAGATCCCCAAGCCTCTCAAATCAATTCAGTGACATCAATTTGGAAAGTGTGGAATTGTTCAGAGTGTAAACTCTTCGTGGGAGCTTTACGCAGAGGCGTTTTCGGTTGTTTTTTTATTTTTTAAGGATGAAGAAGGCGCTTGTTTTGTTCTTATTATTTGCAGTAACAACAGTATGTTTGTTCGCCCCAACGTTTGCTCTGATGCCTTTTGCAGGTGGTCGTTACGACGATGTTTGGGACGCTATGGTGGATCCCTTCAAAGTTCTGGACTCCATTCCCAAAGACATTGAGGTTGTCGCCCTCACACGGGTCGACTGGAAAGAAACCACTGACGCCCACGTCTTCACCGTTGATGTACCAGGGATGAGGAAGGATGAAATCAAGATCGAAGTAGAGGACAACAGGGTTCTGAGAATCAGCGGCGGAAGGAGGCAGAGGAGGAGGGAGATAAATGGCACAGAGTGGAGCGTTCCAGCGGCAAATTCTGGAGGCAATTCAGGCTTCCAGAGAATGTGAATATGGATGCCATCAAAGCCGGCTTGGATAATGGCGTGTTGACGGTGGCCGTGCCGAAGATCAGTGATTTCAAAAGCAAGAACGCCAAGGTTATTGATATCATTGAAAATTCTGAGCAGCCGATTGAAGGCAAGGTTGCGCTGTAGTATTAGGAATAGTTATGATAAAATTAGGTAGCGGCCAAATAGGCTTTCAACTATGTACGATTGAGCTGTATCGAATCTCTTGAAGCATAATACATTTGTGTGATCATGATGTAAAAAAAAAATAAGAATGATTTACATATATTTATGATGAGGCTTTTTTATTTTATAATTAAAAATTGGTTTATAGTTTAAAAAGTATGAAAAACAATAATAATAAATTTGTTTTAGGGTGTTAATGGGTGATTTTAGTAATTTAGATATTTTAGGACTATGGCTACTACAAGTCTCAAATGTGTTGATCATTTTAGGACTATGGCTGCTGGTTAGATTGTCTTCCATCACGTTCAATTTTAAGTGGCTTCATTTGTATTTTTCCAGCACCATATATGTGAGGTGGCTAACTATTTGTCACAACTCTCACATGCTTATATTTACTCAGTGGAAGGACAATGGGTTTGCTGCTACTTATCTACTTAATGATGACCATGTGAGTGATATGAGATCAGGATTCACGTTTTTGGCCTATAATAGGTTGTCATTAGATTCTATCTTTGTCATGGTCGCTCAGTCCAGCCACATGCAGTAACACTCAACACGTAACACAACAATGGGTATATATGTGAGGTGGCTAACTATTTGTCACAACTCTCACATGCTTATATATAATTAAAAAGAAATAATAATAATCTAAGTAATATAATTATATATAATATAAAAAATGAGTATAAATTTATTTTGATTTCAAGTTTATTCACCTGGACGATTAAACTCTGTAACATATGTAGAAATAAAAATGATCTCTTTCTAAATGAATTAAAAACTAATTTGCTTCCTTTATCTAGTATAGACAACATAGAAGACCGCTATCATAATTTTACTACAACCCTCGCATATTCTATTAACAAGTTCTCAATTGAAGTTTCAAATAATAAAAGAAATAGCAAAACCAATCCATGGTATGACAAAGAGTGTAAAAGTGCGAGGAGAGCAATTAAGGAAGCTGTTGATGAATCTCTTAAAATGGACAAGATAAAAATATATAAAGCCCTAACTAAAAGGAAAAAGAGGCAGTACATTCGTCAAAGACAAGGGAATCTCTTACACCTCTCTAAGCTATCTCCTAAGAAATTTTGGAGGCAAATTCTGACTAGGAAGACTAAAGAGGTGTCTCACCTCCATTCTTGGAATAAGAAGAAGGATTCAGGGGAAGTTGCTAGGGGGATGCATGAGAGAATTCAAATAGGAGGATTCTCATAGATATGATTGCGCTTAGTTAAAAAATAATCGTGCATATTCATTGAACCCTTATGCTTTGGAACAATACAAATATTAGGATTGGATAAGTTCTTTAGTGATGCATACGCCCTTTGGTTGGAAGTCCTCACATGTATAGTGTATTTCAAGACCATATTACACTTCATGGACTCTTAAAGACTATTGTAATATATTGTATTTTATTATATGATACTGTGAAGGATGCCTCTTAGGTCAGCAATGGTCCAAGTAGCATGTTTTTGAAAAATTAATTGTATATATTAAATTTGTTATTTATTATGTGAATGTCTGAGCAACGATATCTATATTTGGTCGAGCTCTATTATTTTGCCTGTACTCCAATTATATATAGTTAGCATTATAGTTTTGATGAAAACTTTAAGGTGACGTTAGGTTGCCTTCGCATCCCCGACTACAGGTTTCGAGGGTGGACGTCAGCTTGTATGTGCGATACAACGGACAGAGAGACAGTACGCGACAGAGAGACTCGGCAAAGTGAAAAGACGCAGACATTCTCCATTGATGGGCACCTTGGGTTTTACCAATTCCACGCATCAAATGACGATCCACATTACCAATTCCACGCAGCGGCACCCCCGGGCCGCCCCGCCCCGGCGGACCGGCGGCGGGTCGATTCCAGTATCAACACTTTCGTTCTGAAGCTATATTTTGCAGGAAAATTTCGTAGAAAATTTCGTAGTCACTGCCATTTTTAAAACAGCCGCAAAATTGACACCTAAAAAAATAAATCATTATTCCAGTATCAACACTTTCGTTCTGAAGCTATATTTTGCAGGAAAATTTCATAGAAAATTTCGTAGTCACTGCCATTTTTAAAACAGCCGCAAAATTGACACCTAAAAAAAAAACATCGTTCCAGTATACACACTTTTCGTTTTGAGCACTGTTTTTGTGGTTTTTTTGGGGTTTTTGGGCCAGAGTTCCCGTTTTGAGTTTATAGTTCCCGTTTCAAAGTTTACATTGTTTTTTCGTATCCTCTTCTTCCGCACCCTCGGGCGTCTCCCCGCATTGACGGTGGAGAAGAGGGGATGCCCATCCGAAGGCGGAGCTATCTTGGTGTACACCTTACCCGATGAAAACATACCATTGATGGTTCCAAAGTCATTTCCCCCTTGGCCCTGTTACAGTTCCCTCCTCCTTTGAGCACCGAATTCATACCAAACTCCTCTGGTTGATGTATGGTTGTGGTTCGCATGCATGCTACTGATTCGGATCGACTTGGATTGAGTCTTTTACAGTGGCTACCTTGCGATAAGGCTTAATGTACTATCTATAAGGGTTATATTTCTTTTATTTTTTATGATCTTTGCCATATTCAGTCGTGTTATGAACAATCCGAAGTTCTAACTTACTTTCGGCGTATTTCTGTTGTTTGTGGCGAGGAATGAAGGTCTCTTCCCATGGCACGCTATGTACGGGCACGGGTGAAGCTGCCTGTCTTCAGGGTCTTACCTTCTCAGAGCTGCGACGAATAGGTGAGTTCACCACAATTTGTTTCCGCTTACTATTCCTTAACATAAGTGTGCCACTACAAGAATTGATGAATTAATCGCTCTAAGTGTAGGGTTATATTTGTTTTTCCTTTCCTGTGTTTATTGACAGATAGATTTGGCCCTCTGGCCCAGATCCCTTACGGATTCCCCTCTTGGTTACTGTACAGGGGTTTTGGCAGAGTTTAAGCCTGACAAGTCTGCCTGGCTAACGCAAGGATTTGGAATCCTTCGCATGATGGGGCTATGAACTGATAACTCTATTTTCTTTTGTTGAATTTGTTGGGCCTTCGAGATCGATGATGCATGTGTTTATGTAATTTAATTCTACAGTTATCAAATTATGCGGGTTATATCCTAGAATTTTTATATTGTGACTTACTACAGTTTTCCAAGACTATCTGAGTACATTTTGTATGTACATGCTTTCATCTTTCTATGGAGGGTCGAGGTCCTTACGACCCGAGTTCAGCTAGTTTGAAGAGGTGAGCACCTCCCTTGTGGCACCTAACTGTATGGCCTAATTACTCTTTTTGTATTAGCCCTTGGATAGGGTTCATGAACTGTGGAGGAGTCATTTATAAAATAACTGTGGAGGAGAACAGATAACTGTCGAATTCTCTGTTGATTTATAAAATATAATCGTTTCTTAGCAATGACATTTTAATTCTAAGGACCTTGTAATTATGATGAATGTCTGCATTGACTATTTTCAATTTTTTGTAATTCTTGAAAGGGTTTCCTAACGACCCTCACTCACATTTGACTCCCTGAACTATATGTATTATCTTTAAATAAAAGAACAGGAAAAGGACTGCCCTCTTTGTTATACCCTAGCACAGTTTCCCGTCTGGTTCCTTGTAAGAATTCTTTCACCCTCCTTTCATAATATAACAGGAAAGAAGAAAACTAAGAATAACCTTATAAAATTACCAAATCAGTATCAGTTCTAGGGATTGCTTCGTACCTAAAATTCTTCTGGTTGAAATGTCGTTTCTGGAAGTCTCCCGAGAACGGGGTCTGGAGTTCCTTGGATAGAATATCGTTTTCCTGACATTCACCCAAAACTGAGTTTTTCATCCGTCAAACCGCTCGAACATGAGATTCGTCCTTCAAGACCAGAATCTCCCCCCTTGCTTCTTGCCAGACCTCAGTCTTTCACAAGTTGCTCGTACAGTGAGCAGGGCTATCTGGTCATCACCAGACTTAGCCACCTCCTTTTTCCTAGAGTCCCTTCTTCTGCCTGTCCCTACAACGTAGAATTTTTCCTCCCTTCCCCCATTTTCTGGAAACCCTCCAGTTAGGGAAGGTAGTTAGGGTTGCTTCCTCAGCAACCGTTTTTCTCACCTCAAGAGGACAACTTCCTCCCTGAGGATTTACCTTCTTACAGGAAACACTTTTTACATTTCAAAATCAACCAAAATTATATTTAACTTTTAATCAAATACTAATAACAAGTTCATTTTATTTCTTCCACAGTAAATCAAATATGTACATCGTTTTCCCGGGGCATTACACCTTTCCGCCCTAAGATTGGAAATCGTCCCAATGTCTATCAGCCATGAACAGTCCTGGATAAGTCTTTCTCATAAATTCTTCATCTTCACAAGTGGCCTCCTCAGGCCCAAAGTGCTGCCACTACACTTTAACTTGGGTAATATCCCGCTTCCGCAGCGTTACCTCTCTCCGATCGAGGATGCTCAGCAGTTCGACCCGGATTTCTCCTTTCGGTTCTACCTGCAACATGCAACATCCTAAGTTAGTTTTCTGTTAAAAGGAAAACATTTAAACTGATCTATCGGAGATAATTCTCACCTGAACATCCTGCCAATTAATCACATGTTTAGGATCATAAACATATTTTTTTAACACGGAGACATGAAAGACATTGTGGACCCGTATGTGACTTGGCAAAGCGAGCTGGTAAGCCACCGGCCCAATTCTTGCTAAGATCTGAAATGGTCCACAGTATTGAGGTGCCAACTTAGCACACCCGCTCCACTGTAAAGTGCTCTTTTTTGCTTGAATTCTCACATATACATGATCACCGACTTGATACTCCTTAAACCTCCTCTTTTGGTCAGCGAAGTTCTTTTTCCTATCCTGAGCTACCTTCAAATTAGATCATACCTTTTTCACTATTTCTTCCATTTCCTTGAGCATCTCCGGACCCAACATCAATCTGTCTTCCGGTCCACTCAAGCTCGAGGGGGTGCGGCGCTTCCGCCCATACAATACTTCAAAAGGGCTCATTAGCAATGATGTGTGGTAGCCATTATTGTATGCAAATTCAACCAAGTGCAAATAATCCTCCCTATTGGTTGGTTGTTGCATCACATATGCTCTTAACATATCTTCTACCACTTGGTTCACCCGTTCAGTTCGCCCATCCATTTGAGGGTGATAAGCCGTGCTAAAATTCAGTTGAATTCCGAATTCTTCAAACAACGCCTTCCAAAAAACCGATGTAAATTTTACATCGCGGTCTGAGATTACTTTCTTTCATAACCCATGCAACTTAAATATGTTCTGCATGAACACATGGGTGATCTACACAGCTCTATAGGTAGATTGCACTGGTATAAAATGTGGTGACTTGCTCAGCTTGTCCACCACCACCATGATGGAGTCATTATTTTTCTTTGACTTAGGCAAACCTCTTATAAAGTCCATAGAAATGGTTTCCCATTTCCATTCCAGTATGGGCAGCGGTTGTAATAAACCTACAGGATGGTGGTGTTCTGCTTTGATTTGCTGACACTCTAAACATCGTGCCAAATAACCAGCCACATCTTTCTTCATTCCCAGCCAATAATATTCTTTTCGAAGTGCAGTAATCATCTTTTGATACCCAGGGTGTCCAGCATAATGACTCTTATGAAACTCATCCAATATCAGATTTTTAACATTGTTCTGATTGGGCACATACAACCTCCCTTTATAGTACAACATTCCGGCAGCATCCAAGGCATAATCTGGCTATTTTTCTTTGCTGACTGGTTGCTGCATTTGCTATTTTATTTGTTGGTAAACAACATCTTGTTTGGCTGCTTTTGTAATCATTTCCCTGAAGGGGCTTTTCCCTTCACTGTAAGAAATTTCATATAGGCATTGCAATTTCCTACTCAAAGCGTCTGCAACTTGATTCTCCTTCCCTTGTAAATGTTTGATTTCAAAATCGAAACCGCTTAGGAAATCCACCCAGCAGGATTGCCTTGAATTTAGAGTGGGTTGACTAAAATAATTGGTCAGACTATGATGATCCATTAATAACAAAAATTTTCTACCCATAAGGTAATGTTGCCACATTTTCAAGGCGTGAATCATAGCTGCCAACTCTAGATCATAAGAAGAATATTTCTGCTCATGGTCTTTTAGTTTTCTTGATTCATATGATATTACCTTCCCTTCCTGCATCAACACACCCCCTACCCCTTCTTTTCTTGCATCCGTGCACACCACATAGTCCTTGTTGGGATCAGCTATGCTTAGAATGGGTGTTGTGGTGAGCAGGTATTTAAGTTGCTCAAAGCTTTTTTGACATTCCAGGGTCCACCTAAAGGCCCTACCCTTGTTCTGTAGGGAAGTAATGGGATATGCTACCTTCGAGAATCCTTCCACAAATCGTCTGTAATAGCCAGCTAAACCCATGAAGGAGAGGATGTCTACCACATCTTTAGGTACCGACCATTCCATTATTGTTTTTATTTTTTCGAGATCTACTGCAATTCCTTCCTTAGTGATTATATGCCCCAAATATTTTATTTGTCCTTTGTAAAATTCACATTTGCTTAACTTAGCGTACATTTGATGTTCTCTGAGGGTTTGCAGTACCAATCTGAGGTGCTCTTGGTGCTCCTCCATAGTCTGAGAATAAATCAAGATATCATCAATGAAGATCAGCATGAACTTGTCCAAGTACTGGTGAAATACATTGTTCATTAGACACATAAAAGTTGCAGGGGTGTTGGTCAACCCAAAGGGTAACACCACAAATTCATAATGGCCATATCGTGTTCTGAAAGCGGTCTTAGCTATATCCTCTTCTTTAATCCTGACTTGGTGATACCCTGATCGCAAGTCAATCTTCGAGAAAACTGTTGCTCCCTTTACCTGATCAAACAGTTCATCGATACGGGGCAGAGGATATTTATTTTTGATTGTCAACTTATTTAGTTGACGATAATCTATGCACATGCGCAGGGTCCCGTCTTTCTTCTTAACGAACAACATCGGGGCTCCCCAGGGTGACACACTGGGGCAGATATAATTTTTGTCCAACAGCTCCTGTAATTATATTTTTAATTCTGTCAATTCTGGTATACTCATTCTATAGGGTGCCCGGGATAACGGGGCTGCTCCTAGCACTAATTCAATGGTAAAATCTATGTCCCTTTTAGGTGGTAGTCCGGGAATCTCCTTTGAAAATACGTCAGCAAATTCCTGTACCACAGGAATATTCTCCATTATGGATGTTTTATCTTTCGAGTTAGCATAGCCCACTTGGACAGCGTAAATCCGACATCCTTTTCTAATACATTTCGCTAACTGTGAGGTGGTTATGGGCTGAATTTTCACTAGCCGCTCAATTCCCTGCATTTCTTGCTTTATGCCCCACTCATCCTTATAACTGATAGTCTTGGTTTTACAATTAATTATGGACCAGTGTTTCTCCAACCAGTCCATACCAATTAATACATCGTATGAGCCAAGGGGAAGCACATTTAAATCTGTTGTAACTAGCTGTCCTGCTATTTTTAAAGGGCAGTTTTTGATCTTGGCATTTACCCGTCTTTTTGCCCCTGTTGCCAACTGGACTAACCAAGGGTCCTTAAATTTAACAGGCTGCAACCTACACTACTCCACAATTCTAGGGCTAATATAACTTAATGTTTCACCAGGGTCAATTAAAATAGTGACAGCAAGGTGTAAGAGTGTACCTTCGAATTCCACCATGGTCGGCTAGTACTCTGCCTGACGATCCTCTAGAGCAGCATTAATTTTCAGTAGACTTCGTCCTACATCGCCAACCGTAGAAGCCTCGTAGACCTGGGAAACCTGCTCAGTCCCTTTTCACTGGGGACAGTTTTTCACATAATGGGGTCCACCACAGCCCCAACATTGCACTGGAGGCCTTGCTATCCCTTCATTGTCTATTTTTCCGAGTGGGTCATTGGTTCTGGACTCATTGGGGGGCTTTAGTTGCAGCGAATTCTTCTGTGAGTTTCTGTTGATTTTCCCCTTGGCAAATCCTCTATTACTACCACCGCGGTTACCTTTAGTACTTCCAGCCAGTTTGCCGCTTTTCTTATTGACCCATCTCTTACCCAGGATTTCTCCCTTCTGCTTGCTTTGCTGGTAACAAATTCGGGCCTTGCGTATAGCCTCGTCCATCGTCTTTGGGTTGTCAAATTCGATTCTTTCCCTCATACCCAAGGGTAAACTATTGACAAATCTCTGTACTTTAGCTTTTTCTTCCCGAATGTAAGGCACATAACAGAGTAATGAAGTAAAACGAGTGATGAACTCGTCCATAGTCTACTGTCCCAGTCGCAGGTCATGGAATTCTCTTGCCTTTTCATCATAGAAGCGTTCTGTCAAGTATCTTTCTTTAAAGTACCTTTGAAATTTTTCCCAGGTGATAGTCTGTTCACTCACTCCTTTTACCATCTTCACTTCCTCCCACCACAAGGTGGCTTTCCCCTGTAATTGAAAAATGGCCAATCTCGCCTTAAGATTGTGGTCATATTCATACAGCTAGAAATATTTGTTCATATTGATCAACCATGCCTTAGCTGCCTCCTCTTGTTCTCCGTCAAAATGTGGTGGTTTGATCTTGAGGAATTCCCCTTGCAACTCTATCCATTGCCTTTTTGATGTTTGTTGTTCAAAGGCATTATCAGATCGTTCCTCCTCTCTTGCTTTCGACCCTTCAGGTTCTGTATTTTGATTCTGTTCCCCTGATATCCCCTGTTGCTCAGCACTGGGGTGCGGTGGTTGTTGATTTTGTTTATCCGATAGGCTCTTTATAATCCTCTCCTATTCCATTGTTAACCTGGCGTTATCCTCCCGCAACCAGGCCATTTCATTCTTCAGTTCCTGTACAGTCTCCAAAATTGCATGGTTTGTACTGCGAGTCTCCTCTCCAAGCTGTACCCACAACTCGGGATTGTTCCCTGCAGGTCCTTGACCTGCCACAAATCCCTGGGACGCATTTCCTACTCTCCTCATACTGTCGAACTTGCTCCTGTACTTGAACATAAAATAACAGGTGAATAGTCACGCAAATTTAAAAAAGAAAAAGAAAAAGATTTCTCAATAGAGATCGAGATAAATTATTTTCAATCTGTATATCCACACCACTTTCCCAGAGGCCACAATTTTTTGGAGCCTGGGCTTTGATCCCACTTGTAATGTACCCACGATAGATCTACATAATAATTTTTTTTTTAGAAAAAAACTTTAACCATGTCTATGATACTATTGCATGCACTTTAAACGTAAGAAATCCAAACCCATTAACACCTACACACGGAATTCACATTCACGAAGGTCATGGGTAGGATATCTCATCTTTATGTGCAAATAGGAAATTATTCTGTGGTGGTAGAGCATTATCTACCGAATTAATTACTGGTTACACTAGTTCAATACACCTTGCTCTGGGCATTTACTCCTGTCAGCATTGTCACGTGATGGAGGTAAGGTTTTGGTATCCTCTGCTTCCGTGCCCTCAGAAGTCTCCCTACATCGATGGTGGAGAAGAGGGGATGCCCATCCGAAGGCGGAGCTATCTTGGTGTACACCTTACCCAATGAAAACATACTATTGATGGTTCCAGAGTCATTTCCCCCTTGGCCCTGTTACAGTCCCCTCCTCCTTTGAACACCGAATTCATATCAAAATCCTCTGGTTGATGTACGGTCGTGCTTCGCATGCCTGCTACTGATTCGAAGTGACTTGGACTGAGTCTTTTACAGTGGCTACCTTGTAGTAAAGCTTAATGTACTATCTATAAGGGTTATATTTCTTTTATTTTCTATGCTCTTTGCCATATTCAGTCGTGTTATGAACAATCTGAAGTTCTAACTTACTTTTAGCGCATTTCTGTTGTTTGTGGTGAGGAATGAAGGTCTCTTCCCATGGCACGCTATGTATGGGCACGGGTGAAGATGCCTGTCTTCAGGGTCTTGCCTTCTCAGAGCTGCGGTGAATAGGTGAGTTCACCACAATTTGTTTCCGCTTACTATTCCTTAACGTAAGCGTGCTACTACAGGAATTGATGAATTAATCGCTCTGAGTGTAGGGTTCTATTTGTTTTTCCTTTCGTGTGTTTATTGACAGATAGATTTGGCCCTCTGGTCCAGACCCCTTACAGATTCCCCTCTTGGTTACTGTACAGTGGTTTTGGTAGAGTTTCAGCCTGACAAGTTCGCCCGGCTAATGCAAGGATTGGGAATCCTTCACGCGATGCGGCAATGAACTGATAACTTTGTTTCTTTTTGTTGAATTTGCCGGGCCTTCGAGCTCGCTGATGCACGCGTTTATGTAATTTAATTCTACAGTTATCAAATTATGTGGGTTATATCCCGAAACTGTTATATTGTGACTTACTACAGTTTTCCAAGACTGTTTGAGTACATTTTGTATGTTCATGCTTTCGTACTTCTATGGAGGGTCAGGGTCCTTACGACCTGAGTTTGGCTGGTTTGAAGAGGTGAGCGCCTCCCTTGCGGCGCCTGACTGTATGGCCTAATTACTCTTTTTGTATTAGCCCTTGGATAGGGTTCATGAACTGTGGAGGAGTCATTTATGACAATGACAGTGCCTTTTTATAATTTTATCCAAATATATACTTCTTTGCACACTTCTCAGTTTGCCTGATCGTTTCATATCACTATAATACTATATGATGCTTATCGCATGTTAATTACGATTCTACGCCTTACTGGTTTTATGTATTTGGACAAAGATTATTCGTCTGGCATCTCACTACAGGGTTATTGTTCATATGAGTTACAGGAGTACTACATGACCTCGTTCCAGGTCCACACTTGTATGTATTCTTTATTTTTCTTGTTCCCTTGTGGAGCCGTGACTTCTGTATAACTGCCTGGCTATATTATATATATGTTTATGCTTACAGTACCGACTTAAAGATTCTTTTACCCGCATGCTATTAGGAATGTTTAACTCTAGTCCTAAAGCCGACATACCCTCGTGGTTACGGCTTTGTTTCGCAGGGTTTTCTTGGGATTGTTTATAATTTTGATTCTGTAAATGTTTCGGGTTCGAGTTTCCACAAATGAGCTTTCTTGTTTTGTTATATTTCGCATCTTATCTAGGAATTGGACTGAGAACAGATAACTGTCGAATTCTCTGTTGATTTATAAAATATAATCTTTTCCTAGCAATGACATTTTAATTCCAAGGACCTTGTGATTATGATGAATCTCTCCATTGACAGTTTTCCATTTTCTGTAATTCTTGAAAGGGTTTCCTAATGACCCTTGCTCACATTTGACTCCCTGAACTATATGTATTTTCTTTAAATAAAAGAACAGGAAAAGAAAGACAAATATAAAATTCTGCCCTCTTTTTTATACCCTAGCACAGTTTCCCGTCCAGTTCCTTGTAAGAATTCTTTCACCCTCCTTTCATAATATAGCAGGAAAGAAGAAAACTAAGAATAACCTTATAAAATTACCAAATTAGTATTAGTTCTAGGGATTGCTTCGCACCTGAAATTCTTCTAGTTGAAATGTCATTTCTCGCATTCTCCCAAGAACAAGGTCTGGAGTTCCTTGGATAGAATGTCGTTTTCGTGACAGTCACCTGAAACTGGGTCTATCGTCTATCAAACCGCCCGACCACGAGATTCGTCCTTCAAGACCAGAATCTTCCCCTTTGTTTCTTGCCAGAACTCAGTCTTTCACAAGTTGCTCATACAATGAGCAAGGCTCTGGTCATCACCAGACTTAGCCACCTCCTTTTTCCTGGAGTCTATTTTTCAGCATGTCCCTATAGCGCAGAATTTTTCCTCCCTTCCCCCTTTTTCTAGAAACCCTCAAGTTAGGTAAGGTAGTTAGGGTTGCTTCCTGAGCAACCGTTATTCTCACCTCAAGAGGACAACTTCCTCCGGATTTACCTTCTTGTAGGAAACACTTTTTACATTTCACAATTAACCAAAATTATATTTAACTTTTAATCAAATACTAATAACAAGTTCATTTTATTTCTACCGTAGTAAATCAAATATTTACATTGTTGTGGTTATGGGTGGTTGAAGGTAGAACCTGGAACTTACACCTTAAGAAAAAACGAAACCTTGGTATCGGGTGCATCTTCTAAGCTGTGAGAGGATTAAATTACAGAACTTGAAATTGATTCCACATTCGATAGACAATACAAGAACTAAAAATAAACATCAATTCTGGAAATTAACTCGTGACCAGTTGGAAACACCTGTGTAATGTTAAGGCGGATAAATAGTGTTGGAAACACTTGTGAAATGTCTCAAGCCAGAGACGCAGTTACCAAGCAAGGCTTAACTGACAGCCTTGAGTTTAGCGTCAAGGGGAGTCTCACTGTCCATTTTTAACTGTGTATGCAAACGAAAACAATAGCGCATTGCAAGCCTTTACAATTTATACGTAATGAAAACAAGACAAGTCAGAATTGTTGTAGCAGAAATGTAGTTTAACTGTCCATTCAACATATCAAGCAAACAATAGTGTTAACCAGAAGTATAACTTTGTTAATTAAGAGGATGATTACATATATCCGATACATTCCATTACAAGCAATAGTATTCTAAAATCTTAGGATCATCACTGTAAACAGTTGGGTATGGAAACCATAACCAGAGAATAAAAACCCTTAATGCAACCCGGCCAAAGGAGAGCTTGGTGGTTAAACCCTCATACGATATTATAAGAAAAGACCGAAAGGATAAAACAGAAAGGCAATAATTAACCAAGAACTCGGTGAGAACTGAGGGTTTTTCCTTATTCAGAGCACGGGACTATAGTCCTCTGAGGACCATCAAATAAGTCGAATTGCAATAGAAAACCAATAGCTATGTGAATGCCAAACTCGTAACGTAGAACCAACACCGTCGGATATATGTTAGAGCGGACGACCTTGGTCGTTGTCTTGTTAACATGCAAATACAACCAACCTATAGGTTAAGTTCGATAAATATAGCTCGGCAAAGAATGGAGCAAGATACTTAAATACATGTTAAAAAAATATAAAAATAAACCACTACCTGTCCCGACGGTGAGTGGAGAAACCACATGCAGTAAAAGATTGTATGCAGTATTGTAATGTGGCATCCAAGCCACATCCGGAATGGAACAGGGTTTAGAGGCCGAGATATGTCAAGATTGCAGAGGCTTCACGCCCCTTCTGCCGAAGAGAGGAAACCATGGAATGAGGGTTGCAGAGATAAGTCACGTGGCAGAGAGGAGGGAAAATAAGCCATGTACGCAACAACCCAGAAAGAAGTTACCCTAACCCTTTCACAAATGAACCTAGCCGTCGAATGAATGCCAGATTAGACCATCGCTGGATCATTGCGTGTGACAATAGGAAGGGTGTACACGTGGAGGTGAGCCTCGAAGTGCGAGGACCACCGAGCATTCGTTACGAGTTTAGTTTTGTGATTAGCGCTCGACTGTAAATGTAATCAAACACACACCTAACGTTATGTACATGAACCTTATCTACTTCGGAATGTATTAAAGCCCACACATAACCTTCGATAATGTGCTATCTAAACTCTATAGTGGGAAGTGTAACGTTTCATGTCAACTGTGTCAAATTAAACCATTCCGTGACGATCAAAATACATAGCAATTAGTTGGTGAGTAAAACACAGTCAGTCCGGATAAAAATAATTTATTTATTTATTTTTATTGATTTAAATTAATTTATATATGACAATTTGTCATACAATTCTCATTCTAATGACCTAAAATTCATAATTTTTTAACAAAAAAATAGCGGTACCACTTGAATTATACCACTTAACAAATCCATATTGATTATTCATGATATATAAAAATTAAAAGGCTCCATATTGATATCTCTCCCAACAAAACAAAAACAAAAAAAACAAACGAACAAATCTTTATTAAATCTTTTTTATTTTAAATTTTAACATTCCTTAAATCCACATGTAAACAATTTCTGTTATTCTAAACTTCCATTTAATATTTTCTTTCTTTTTAATTAAAATAAAATCAACCTTAAAAAAAAACCTAAAAAATATATTTTATTCTAAACTTTCATTTAATCTTTTACTTCCCTGACTAACATAATACCTAACTTTAAAAAACCTAAAATAAACATATTTAAAAAAAAACGAGAAAACCTTTTCACCTCTAAATAAAATTACTCCTTTTCACCCTTAGATAAAACCATTTTTTGTTCCCAGGCGAAATCTAGAAAATGTAATAATATTAGTGAGAAAACAAATAAGACTCACACCAACAGACGGTGGTTTAATTCGACTGGCCACAACTCATAGTGGTCTCTTCTCTTACACGAGTGGCGTTTCTCTTACTGAAGAAGGAGAGCGGCGATGGCTCTCCTTGTTTGGCTCTTAGATATGGTCGGCTCCTCAGTTCCTCTTTGGACTTCCAGACCTCTTATAGTGGACTGTTCAACGCGCAACATTCCAAACGGTGTGAATGTTTACGTCACTGCCAATGCACAGTACACCATAGACAGTGTTCCAGGCTTTTCCTTGCAAATTACAACGTTTGTTTTATGGCGGAAAACTAGCATGAAAAGATTTACAAATTACTACAGCTATTTAAAGAAAAGATTTAGATTTATAGAGACAATGGATCAGTGAAATAAACATAAATTCTTGAACAACTTTACGTAGACATCAGATTCAGATCGGCTTCTTTACCATTTTAATGATTTGAAAGCTAAACTTAAGGAAGTAGTAAACAAAAGAAATAAATATTAAAAATTTAAAATATCAATAAGGAATTATTATTATTATTAAAAACACAAGGATTAATAAAGTTTACCGATTAAAATTTTAAACTCAAAAGATTGATAAATCCACATGATATTAATATTATAAATCTAAGGTATTAATAAACCTTGGTAATGGTTAATATTACAAACTCAACGAAATAATAAATCAAAGGGATAAATATTAGAAATTTAAGAGATTAATATTAAACCCTAGGACTAATATTTAACCTTTAATATTACAGTCTAATAAACCCAACGAATTATTAATATTATAAACCCAAAGAATTAATATTACCAACCCAAAGAATTACAAAACTCAAGGGAGTTATGTTACAAACCCAATGGATGAACATACCCGATGGATTATTAATATTATAAACACAAAGGGTCAATAAACACTAGGATTATTAATATTATAACCAAAGAGATTAATAGTATAAATACAAATGATTAATAAACTCAAGCCATTAATAAACCCAAGGAATCAATAAATCAAACAAACTAATACTAGAAATTGCACCACATGCTGCAATGGGAAGGCCATAAGGCAAGAGCGTAGGAAAGAGAGAAGATGGAAGTCAAAATTCTATACAATTTCCAAATTTAAATTTTGCATAATATAGTTATATCATAAATTATAATTGCAAGATGGATTCATTACTAAAATCACCATTTGGAAAATTAATAGGCACATAACAACCTTGCTCACCTACTATATTAACATTAATTTCTTTTAAATAACCCTCCATGTTCTTAAAATTAAATTAAATTTATAATACAAACTTAATGTAATAACTCTCCACTAAGAAAAATCTATTAACTGGTTAATACATCATACTATGCCAAAATATTTCCTATATTAATAATACATGATACTATTTCAAAATATTTAATAATAATATTAATTTTATTATGATTCATATTTTTAAGGATTATTACTATAATAAGAAAACACTATTAACTTTTTTAGCCTAATTCAAAGGTTAACACATCATACTATGTCAAAATATTTCCGATATTAATAATACATGATACTATTTCAAAATATTTAGTAATAATATTAATTTTATTACGATTCATCTTTTTTAAGGACTATCATTATAATATATAATGTGGAATTTAATATTAGTGATTATCATTTTTATTGAGATATTAAAATATATTAGATTTTTTTTCATTTCAAAAATATATAACATTTTCATAAAATATATATATCAAATAAAAAAATATATTTTACTTACATATAATTTTAAATTTTTTATTTTAATCTTTATATTGTGTCTATTTATTTGGCAATAAATTAGCACAACCATATCAATTAAATGGATGGTAAATGCCAATAGGCATCAGTCCATCATAAACATCAAAGTACTCACTTCATCATACATATCAAGTTGCTAAAATTAATAAAATCATAAGAGCGAACTAAATTATAATTTTTTTAAAATTATTATTATTATTATTATTATTATTAATGATAAAAATAATTAATATATAAGTTAAACATATATACATTAAAAAAAACATGTAACTAGATTCTTAATTATGAAGATTCACCACTACTTTTTCATGGGGATTCTTAATTTGTAAATAGGCTTTGTTACAACACCATGGGCCAATACCATGGCTTATCAATCCAACATGCCCAAAAAAACCATTACTCATTTCATATAACACTTGTTCATATGATGTTTTCTTTTTAATTAATAAATTTAATTAAAAGAGAAAAAAACATAACTACTTATGAAATAAATCTTAGTTTTTTATTTGTGTATCTTACTAAGAATATTTTAGAATATTCTATGTGGGTTAAATCCCTACCTTCCACCTAATAATGATTGATAATTAGATTAGCACAACCATATAAATTAATAAACATCAAAACACTTACTTTATAATACATTTTCCATTGTTAAAATTAAAATAAATCATAACAACTAACTAAATTATAACTTTATTTTAAATTCATATTAATGATAAAAAAATTAATATAAAAGTCAAACATTTATACTTAAAAAAAACATGAAACATAATTTTAAACCATAAAATTTTAGCTCCACTTTACCATAAAGATTCTTAATCTATAATTGTCTTACAATACCATGGCTTATCAATAGCACATGCCTAAAAATAATAACCTACTTATATGACAATTTCCCATATAAAAAAAATTGTAATTATTCAACTTAATTAAAAAGTTAAGAAGCACATAACTACTTTGGAGATAAATCTCAAGCATTGATTTGTGAATACTATAAATAGTTTAGAATATTCCTTGAATGTTAAACCCAACCAATGAGATTAATATTTTAAACCCAAAGTATCAATAAACCCAAAGAATAAATATTGAAAATCAAAGAAATAATAATAAACTAGAATTAATATTAAAAATTTAAGGGATTATTAATATTACAAACCTAAGAAATCAATAACCCCAACACATTAACATTAAAAACCCTTGGGATTAATATTAAAAGCACAAGAGATTATTAATATTACAAACCCAAACATTAATATTCCTCGTTTAACATTATTCTCATTGGGTTGACTATTATGGTGGTTCGATGTTTCTCATAGGGTTTATTATTATGGTGGTTCGATGACTTGGATGCAATATTAGAACTCTGGTAATGATATCTTATGTCCATTGAAAATAATCTATGATATCCACCTTTGGATACAATCTTATGTTCATTGAAAATAATTGATAACATCTATGTAATTTTTTCCAAAATTCAAATGATTATTTTTTGACAAATAAAAATGATAAGGTTGTACCATTCTTAGTGAGTGACTTCTCTTTTCCTCTTTGCCTCCATTCTTCTTAGTGAGTGACTTCTCTTTTCCTCTTTTCCTCTTTTGCGTTTGACACTCCCTCAAAGGGATGTTAGGAAAAGATAAATTTGAGTGGGAGGCTGAAGTTCACCTTTTTGGGTTTATATGATGTTTTATTTTTAATTAATAAATTTAATTAAAAAAGAGAAAAACATAACTACTTATGAAATAAATATTAGTTTTTTATTTGTGTATCTTACTAAGAATATTTTAGAATATTCTATGGGTTAAATCCCTACCTTCCACCTAATAATGAATGATAGTTTGATTAACACAACCATATAAATTAATAAACATCGAAACACTTAAATTATAATACATTTTCCATTGTTAAAATTAAAATAAATCATAACAACTAACTAAATTATAACTTTATTTTGAATTAATATTAATGATAAAAAAATTAATATAAAAGTCAAACATATATACTTTAAAAAACATGAAACATAATTTTAAACCATAAAAATTTAGCTCCACTTTACCATAAAGATTTTTAATCTATAAATAGATTGTCTTACAATACCATGGCTTATCAATACCGCATGCCCAAAAACCATAACCTACTTGATATGACACTTGTCCATATAACAGTTTTTTTGTAAGTAATCAATTTAATTAAAAAGGTAAGAAGTGCATAACTACTTTGGAGATAAATCTCAAGTATTGATTTGTGAATACCATCAATAGTTTAGAATATTCCTTGAATGTTAAATCCAACCAATAGGATTAATATTTTAAACCTAAAGGATCAATAAACCCAATGAATAAATATTGAAAATCCAAGGAATAATAATAAACAAAAAGAAGTGATATAAAAAACTCAAGGGATTATTAATATTACAAACCTAAGAAATCAATAAACCCAACATGTTAACATTAATAACTTGGGATTATTATTAAAAACCCAAGAGAATATTAATATTACAAACCCAAACATCAATATGGTGGTTTGATGATTTGGATGCAATCTTAGAACTCTGGTAATGGTATTTTCTGTTCATTGAAAATAATATATGACATCCAACTTTGATTTGATGATTCCAATATAATATTATGTTTATTGAAAATAATTGAGGACATCCAACTTTTTAAATGAAATCGATCAATTAAGATTTGCAATTTTAGAAATTATGCGGTAAAATTTTTTATAATACATATTTGATTTAGAACACTATTAATATTAACTCCAAGGAAAAAAGCCATATAATTAACCCAGTTACTCTATTATGTAAATAAGTCCTTTTAACTGGTAATTATGATTCAAGTTTGATCATGGATTAATGATGTGTATAAATAAATTCAACAAAATTTTTACAGCATTCAAAACTTATATAGCTTTCAGGTTTTGTAGTGTTTAGTTATAACTATAGCAAATTTGATATACATTATGTGTTTTAGTAAAATATATATTTAGTTGTTCACATTATACATTGTGGAAAGGAAAAAGAAATATAAATATAAATAATTGAATTCATAATTGATATCTTTTTAACTAATTTTATTTATATTTATATAATTATGTACATCATTTTGGAAAAAATTTCAATAATATATTATATATTTTCGGTCTGTTTTTTTATATATATTAGAGAAATTTAAAATTTAATTAAATGGAGTAAAATAATTGAGTTAATTATTTAGAAATTCTTTTCCTAAAAAATTATATAATATCTTAAATAAATATTTATTTTTAAAAATTTGATATATATCACTGAAGATCGAGCATAATGTTTTCTAGTACACATATAAATGTTTTTAAATGTCTGTCAGGCTTATATTATGCATCCATCTTAAACTGTGTAAAAGATTGGGCATTAATGCAGGGTTGATAATCCGAATCGCAGATTTTTTTAGAAATGCTTAGTTGATAAGGTCAATAACAGATTGGCTGGAAATGCATATCGAGTGATAGAGAGCCTGATGGTTCTAAACAAATAGAATAAATTTGCTAACCTGAATATTGGCTGATGGTTCTAAACAAATAGAATAAATTTGCTAACCTGAATATTTGATAAACAGGAAGAATTTTACAGAGGAGTGCGATGGTGTTTGAATTTTTTTAGAAAAGAGTATTTTTATACACGCTGTTATCCACGATCTAAACAGAGCGAAAACTGTTTTCTTAATGTGATTAGGCTGATAATCAAAATTAAATTCCTCGTCTTTTGTGAGGAGAGACGCTTTGTAAACAGGGCACTAATTCTCTTTAATGGTAATCACCTCCATAATGAGGCAATAATTCTCTTTAAAGGTAACCACCTCCATAATGACGGGTATAAATCAATGGTAATCACCTCCATAATGAGGCAATAATTCTCTTTAAAGGTAACCACCTCCATAATGACGGGTATAAATCAATTCAGCAACAGTCTGGAAAACTTTTACAGCATTAAAAAATTACATAGTTTTTAGGTTTTGTAGTGTTTAGTTATAACCCTGGCAAATTTGATATATATTATGGGTTTTAGTAAAAAATATATTTAGTTGTTCACATTGTATATTATGAAAAAAAAAAATATATAAATATAAATAATTGAATTCATAATTGATATTTTTTTAACTATTTTTATTTATTTATTTATATAATCAGGTACATTATTTTGGCAAAGTTCTTATTTTATATTTTATACGGTGTTTTTTTATGTATTAGAGAAGTGTAGAATTTAATTAAAATTGAGTAAAATAATTAGATTAATTATTTAGAAATTATTTTTCCCAAAAATTATATAATATTTATTATAAATATTTATTTTTAGAAATTTAATATATATCACTGTTTATTTTATATGTATTAAAAAAGTGTAAAATTTAATTAAAATAGAGTAAAATAATTAGATTAATTATTTAGAAATTATTTTACGAAAAAAATATAATATCTAATATAAATATTTATTTTTAGAAATTTGATATATATCACTGAACATCGAGCATAATGTTTTCTAGTACACTTATAAATGCTCTTAAATGTCTGTCAGGCTTATATCATGCATCCATCTTAAACTGTGTAAAAGATTTAGCAGAAATGCACGGCTTATATTATGCATCCATTTTAAATTGTGTAAAAGATTTGGCAGAAATGCAGGGTTGATAATCAGAGTCACAGATTTTCTTAGAAATTCTTAGTTGACAAGGTCAATAACAGATTGTTTGGAAATTCATATCGAGTGATAGAGTGGCTGAAGGTTCTAAACAAATAGAATAAGTTTTGTAACGTGAATATTTGATAAACCGGAATATTTTTGGTGGAGTTTTACAGAGGAGTGCGATGGTGTTTGAATTTTAATAGAAAAGAGTATTTTTATACACGCTGTTAGCCAGGATCAAAACAAAGCGAAAACTATTTTATTAATGTGATTAGGTTGATAATCAAAATTAAATTCTTCGTCTTTTGTCACGAGATACCCTTTGTAAATAAAGAATTATATTTTATTATTAATGTGATTAGGTTGATAATCAAAATTAAATTCTTCGTCTAAATAAAGCACTAATTCTCTTTAATGGTAACCATCTTCATAATGTGATTACGGTAAAATAATCAATTATTAATCACTTATCACTTGACTAAATAAAATATTTCAAGATTGATTAGTATATAACTTAATTAATTAAACAAAGGTAGGTAGAGAAATCTCAAGCATTAAGAAATGTGGCCGACTACATTGGAGAATTTACAAAATAGAGTTCCAAGAGACCAAGAGAGTGTATATTCATTATAAGTCAATGAATGCTCTCAAGTAAAATATTCAAAATACAGAAAGGAATTCAAAATTCTATAGGTGTAAAGATTGCAGGAGGGAAAGATAAGTTATAAGATTGTTGTTCATACTTATTCAAAAAGCGATGCGAAAGCAGCCAATGTGCAATATGGCCAAATAACGCATGTTTTTGAAAGAAACATGTCATAAAACTCTGAAACTCTTGCGATCCATATATCTGCAGAGAATCCATCATATTTTCCATCGTACACATCAGGATCAAACCTTTTTATGTCCATTGTATGGTTGAACTCCAGCTTCATAAAGACAACGCTTTGTCAAACCCAACCGGACTCCAGCTTCATAAAGACAGGGCTTTGTCAAATCCAGCCGCACGATTCATTAACTAGGGCCTCATCCCATCCTGGGTCTTCGGATTTCGAACAAAAGCCAACATTATTGCCTACTCATGATTCATGTTGCAGAATCGAATTTTGAAAATTAACAAAAACTTCAGATAATGCTTTTAGCAAGATGTTAGCAATCTTTTTGCTCATATAAGTGTAGGGGAGGTAGTTAATTAACCTATAGGCGTCCCTCCTATTGGAGTTGGCACTTCAATCATTTTCTTAATTAATCTTTTTGATCAAATGGCATAAATTGAAAGATGCTAGTATATTCTAGTGGTTGCCACTATATCAATGGATAGAATTCACACCACTAACTTACTTGCATGTCTAAATCACATATTTAAATGATTAAAAGTTGAGACCTGCACCTTATACCTCTTCATATTTTGAAACATATGTCTATTCAATTGTTTGCCAAGTGTTTTGTCCATTAATTTAACGGTTACTTTACGTGGGTGGTTTAAACGTATCCGTGTTAACCATACCTTTTCACATTTTGGTTTCAAATGTACCTATACTCAACCATACCCTTTTACATTCTCAGACGTACCCATGTTCAACCATTTGCCAAGTGTTTTCCAACACCTATAAGGATTACCTGAGTGATTTCCTATGTGTTACTAATTCTCAAGCGATTTGAAGGTGGTTGCATTACTAATTCAACAATACAGCTTTTACTATTGATAGTCATGATGATGTATGTCTCTGTAGGCAGTGCAAACTATGATTTTGTGATAAAAGTCACAAGAGAACGAGGAAGTCCAGCGACATGAAGCAGAAGTGCCTTGATTAGATCTACACCACTTGATTGCAGGTTGAAATGCTGCAGATGCACTCCCTATGTGAGAGTAAAAGTTCCCATTCATCCCGGCACCATCATGTAGCTGTGTCAGGGGAACTGATGCCAACAAATGCCCAGCGTCCTGTTTATCCAATGAAGATGCAGGTGGCATTGATGTGTCTTTCCCAACAACACCATGGATTCTAAGGTAATTAACCTCGGGAACATCTATGCGGAGATCAAGCGAAGACAAGATGATGGCAAAGAGTTGGAGAATGACCGAGTTTGGTCGAGGGTGCTCAGCAATGTAGAAGAGGAGCATTGATCCAGGAAGAAGCTTAGACTGTCCAGAGAACAATGTGTTGTTTTGGAAGAAAGCTTCAGAAAGAACAAGGTGCCCGAACCTGTAAGTTTCTATACACAGTATTCACTTACAGGTTACTGCTCTATCATTTGTGTTTCGTCATGCTTTTGGCTGATGTAACTTCTTCTTCTTCCGCAGAAGGAAAAGCATGTGTTGGCCTTACAGTTGAATCTCCGCCATCGACAAGTTGAGGTGTGGTTCCAGAATAGACAAGCAAGGTTAGCTCCAGTCCTTTATTGATTCATTGTATTTTGCATGTCGAAATTCATATGGAAAGTTCCATTTTGGAATCAACAGCTACATAATTTGGCCTATAACTATGAAGAATGACTTGGAAATCAATTGTTGTGCAAATTTATAGTTTGGAAAACTTTTGATCCGATGGAGATCCTATTGCGTTGACAGTTTTGTTGACTCATTTTTGTTATAGGTTAATTAAATGTTATGAATTTGTTTCAGGACGAATCTTAAGAAAATGGAAATGGACTCCAAGCTTCTCAAGAGATATAATGAGGCACTTATAGATGAGAACAGAAAACTTGGCATAAAGCTAGAAAAACTGAATGCTTTAAAAATGTCGCCACCTCTCAGGCCTGCGTCAATCGTTACCATGTGCCCCGCCTGTGAAAGAGTTTTAGCGGTTGACAATAGTAGCCACTTGACTTTGGCAAAATTTGGGTTTATGCTTTTACGCAGCTCTTTTGGGCAATGAATTGTTGGGTATTGTTCAGAGTTTCTTTACCTATAGTCATTGTTTAGCAATGGCGGACACCGTCTCTTTGTCAAACATTTTAGATTTTCTCTAAAGGTTCACTTTATGAAACATTTAGGGTTTCAGTATATTTTTTATTAATTGATTTCGGTTTATAAAGCGCTCAAGTCTCTGTTAATTTATTGAATGAGATGAGGCATCTTGATAAACCAAGGAACGTATAGCTCTACAGAGTGGGAGTCTATGAAATAAACATTGTATGTAAAATTCAAATGTTTATGTGAGATCATACCTTTCTCCGAACCTTCTTATGTTTATGAATTTTCTCTTTTTTTATTATCAATCTAAACATGTATAATAATCATTTTCATTTATTATTATTTTTAGTAAAATACGATACCAATTTCTCTATTCATGCCCATAGTAAAAGTAAAAGTCATCGTTATTGCTAAAAGCAGTACTTATTGACTAGTCAATGCATGCATATTAATGCCTACTTAATAACTATCATTAACACTATTTTTTCTTTCAAGGTTTCATGTTTGAGTTATACAACATAGGCAAGACACATGAAAATATTGTTATTGTAAAATGATTTAATAAATAAAAAATCTTTTAAGGTTATTTATCGTTATTTTAAAAATGTTATAAAATTATAATTTTATTAATTATTGTTAATTTTTTTTTTTAAATTTATTAAATTTATTAATCATTTTTTAGTTTGAACAATACAACATATTTCTATTGATGATCTTAAATCTATTAAAAAAATTTAAAATTTTTGTAAGCCCAGACCACTCATCTCGAGAAGTGTGAGTTTTACCCTTTAGTGCCCTTGGTTCTAGCCCTCAAGTCCGAGCACTTATACATGGAGTTTTGTGCTTTTTAAAAATGTTTACAGTGTGAGCTTTACCCTTTAGTGCCCCTGGTTCCAGCGCTAAAGTCCCAGCACTTATACATGAAGTTTTGTGCTTTTTAAAAATGTTTTATCGTCCAAATGATGGTTGATATTCTGGCTATTTTTTTTGGTTATTTTACTACTAGTATGACTTTATAACATCTTCTCCTAAGATATTGGTTCCCGTAGTGGCAGTTTGAGACTACTTATGTAAGTCTTGAGAAACCATAGGCAAATGACTCATATATAGTGATGTTAAAGTAGTATAATTTATATACATATGAAATATGTCTTTTTTTAATGTCTTTTTACTTTTCAGAAATAATTTTTTTACTCATATAGAATTATCAAAATTATAAAAAATAAATTTAGAATAATGAAAATGTAAATTTTGTTTAAAAATAAAAAGAAAAGGATTTTATTGGTAACCCATTATTATATCTGGGGTTCATTTTGACGGTGATAAAAAAATGTGGACTAAGACGGTGATGGTTTTTAAGGTTTAAGAAGAACCATCACATTGGGGAACAATCATTCAATTTACGTGAAGTTAAGTAATTGACATTCTCACAATAATTCACTTCACTGTGTAATCTGTAAATACATTTATTCTCAACAAGTGGATGTCGGGTTCTTAATATGTCGGCAATTACAGGTTCACCTACTCAGACTAAAACCGGTCGTTTCGATCACCTTTCTAAAACCAAAATGACATCCAAAGGCAAGCCAATGTTTTCGAGGGTAAAGCACAACAATGTTTTCGAGGTATATATAACTCTTGTCAAAATAGTAGTAGGGGATAATCATTATACATTTCTATTCTCTAATGTTTATTGATTAATCACCATTATTTAAAAAAAATTATGAGATTTGGAATTAGCTACAAGTGGTCCATAAGAGGGAAGGCTATTAATCCTAACATATGGCTATGGGTAATTCCTTATGTCTGAGGAAGATAAATCTCAGTTCAGATTTCTTTCCTAGAACAAAGGGGCCTTGGGATTTCTTGAACTCTCTCTCTAAATTTGAGAGTTTTTCATATAAATACAAGTGTCATAGTTTTAGAAGTGTCATAGTTTAAGGGGATCTAGGTTATTAGGGGAGTTTTGATGAGTTAGCATTCTTGGCTATGTGGTACATTGTAAAAGAAAGAGGGAATTAGGCTTAGATATTTTGTGCCTTTTAGAAGAGGGGTAGATGCAAACTTTAGAAAAACCTATTAATTACATCTTTCATGATATAATCTGATCATTTGCTTATTGTTCCTTGGGTTTATAATATTAATAATCCCTTTAGTTTATTAATTCTTTGACTCTAAAATATTAATTCTTAGGATTTATTAATTCGACCGTGTTTATTTTAGTATTTTTAATATTTATCTTGGGGTTTGTATGCCTTGGGTTTATAATATTAGTCCATTTTGTTTAATATTATTCCCTTAAGTTCATAATCCCATGGGGCTGTAGTATTAATTCCTTTGGTTTATTGTTCTTTGGGTTTATAATATCAAGCGCCTCGGTTTATTATTCTCAAGTCAACCATGGTCTAGCATGGAATTATGATAATGATTGTCTCAATATGAAAATCAACAATGGTGAATCATGTTTATTTTTGTGTTTAAAATATTTATCTTAGGGTTTAGATACGTTGGGCTTATAATATTAGTCCCTTGGGTTTAATATTATTCCCTTCGGTTCATAATCCCTTAGGGTTATAGTATTAATTCGTTGAGTTTATTATTCCTTTGGATTTCTAATATCAATCCCTTGGGTTTATTATCTCTTTAGGTTTATAATATCAATCATGGTCAACCATTGTTAATCATAGCCAAACATGGCCAACGATGGTTGAATGTCGCATTTTGACAAGGATTGTCTCATCATGAAAATAAACCATGTTTATTTTAGTGTCTGTAATATTTATATTTGGGTTTACCAATGTTGGGTTTATAATATTAGTCCCTTAGGTTTAATATTATTCCCTTGGATTCATAACTCCTATTTTGGTATTAATCCCTTGGGTTTATTATTCCTTTGGGTTTATAATATCAATCCCTAGGGTTTATTATTCCCTTAGGTTTATAATATCAATGATGGTCAACCATTGTCAATCATAGCCAACCATGGTTGAATGTCTCATTGTGACAAAGATTGTCTCACCATGAAAATAAACCATGTTTATTTTAGTGTTTGTAATATTTATATTTGGGTTTACCAATGTTGGGTTTTTAGTATTAGACCCTTGGGTTTATAATATCAATCCCTTGAGTTTATTATTAACTTGGGTTTATATTAGCACAACCACATTTACCAATGTGGTTTATATACGTCGATAGACGTATATGAAGCATATATACAACCACATTTTCCAATGTTGTTGATATACGTCGATAGACTTATATCAACCACATTAATAATTATTATGTGAATATTAATAACTATATAAATAATAACAACTATACTCTTATATATTTATGATTATTATATATTAATATTATAATAATAACATTAATCATAATAATATTAATATTAACCCTTGGGTTTTAGTATTAATCCATTGGGTTTATGTTTCCCTTGGGTTCATAATATCAATCCCTTGGGTTTATTATTAACTTTGGTTTATAATACCAATCATGGTTAACCATAACCAACCATGGTCAATTGTGGTCAATCATGGTCTAATCTCACATTATGAAACAAATTGTCTCCACTTAGGGTTTACATACCTTGAGATTACAATATTAGCCCATTGGGTTTAATATCATTCCCTTAGGTTCATAATCCTTTGGGGTTTTAGTATTAATACCTTGGGTTTATTGTTCCTTTGGGTTTATAATATCAATCTCTTGGGTTTATTATTCTGTGGTCAACCATGGTCAACCATGGTCCAACATGGAATTGTGATCAGGATTTTCTCAATATGACAATAAACGATGGTTAATCATGTTTATTTTTGTATTTATAATATTTATCTTAGGTTTTATATACGTTGGATTTATAATATTAGTCCATCGGGTTTAAGATTATTCCCTTGGGTTCATAATCCCTTAGGGTTTTAGTATTAATCCCTTGGGTTTATTATTCCTTTGGGTTTATAATATCAATCCCTTTGGCTTTATTATTCCCTTAGGTTTATAATATCAATCATGGTCAACCATTTTAAATCATAGCCAACCATGGTCAGCCATGGTTGAATGTCTCATTGTGACAAGGATTCTCTCACCATGAAAATAAAGCGTGTTTATTTTATGTTTCTAATATTTATAATAGGGTTTAGTAATGTTGGGTTTATAATATTGGTCTCTTGGGTTTATTATTATTTCCTTTGTTTCATAATCCCTTGGAGTTTTAGTATTAATCGCTTGGGTTTATTATTAACTTGGGTTTATAATATCAATCATGGACAACTTTATTAATCTCTTGTGTTTGTAATATTGATCCCTTGCGCTTCTTGATCCCTTAGGTTTTTAATATTTATCCCTTAGGTTCACTAATTCCTTGGGTTTATAATATTAAACAGTTGGGTTTATTAGTTCCTTGGGTTTATAATATTAATAATCCCTTTGGTTTATTATCCCTTGAGTTTAAAATATTAATTCTTAGGCTTTATTAATTCAACCATGTTTGTTTTAGTATTTTTAATATTTATCTTAGGGTTTGTATCCCTTAGGTTTATAATATTATTCCCTCGGGCTCATAATCTCTTGGGGTTTTAGTATTAATCCCTTGGCTAATAATAATATAGTATTATAATAATAATAATAACATAATAAATATATCATATTATTATAATAATAATACAATATAATATAATTGTTATTATTATTATAATAATAACAATTATTATATTATTATAATAATCATAAATATATAAATATATAAGAATATGGTTCTCATTATTTATATAGTTATTAATAATCATAAATAGTTGGTCTCTAAAAATAATACACATAATAATTCCCTTTTATCACAATTCTAATTATTATTAGATCATGATGGTTAGTTTGGTCTCAGGGGAGGTTAACCATCATCATCATCATCATTATCAATATAATAATAATAATTATTATTATTATTATTATAATTATTATTATAGTAGTAGTAATATAATAATAATTATAATATATTATTATAATAATAATATAATAAAACATAATATTATTATTTTAATAATATAATGATAATATATTATTATTATAATGTTAATATAATAATCATAATCTTTAAAACAATATACATAATAATTCACTTATCACAATTCCAATTCTAATTATTATTGGACCATGGTTGTTATTATGACTTAATATTATTATAATAATAATAATATTAACTCATAATAATAATAATATTAGATTATCATTATATAATTATATTAATATAATAATTATTATATATTATATTATTAAAATAATATAATGATAATCTAATATTATTATTATAATGTTATTATGAGTTAGTATTAGTACTATTATTATAATAATCATATAAAAATATAGTTGTTATTATTTATATACTTAATAATAATCATATAATAATTATTAATGTGGTTGATATAAGCCTATCTGCGTATATCAACCACATTGGAAAATGTGATTGTATATATGATTCATATACTCCTATAGGCTTATATCAACCACATTGGTAAATGTGGTTGTGCTAGTAGTTAATATTATTAACTATTTACTGTTTTTTAACAAGAAATTATTATTAATTATTAATCTAAAATTATTATTAACTATTAATTTGACAGTTGATTATTGTTCAATCTTCTAACATTAAATCTGAAGGTGGAGAATGGTGCAAGGTGGCATGGGGTTTATTATTATGGTGGTTCGATGATTTGGATGCAATATTAGAACTCTGGTAATGGTATCTTATGTCCATTGAAAATAATCTGTGACATCCACCTTTGGTTTGGATTCAGATACAATCTTATGTTAATTGAAAATAATTGATGAGTTTTTTTAAAATTCAAATGATTATTTTTTTGACAAATAAAAATGATAAGGTCGTACCATTCTTAGTGAGTGACTTTTCTTTTCCTCTTTTCCTCTTTTTCATTTGATACTCCCTCAAAGGATGTTAGGAAAAGATAAATTTGAGTGGGAGGCTGAAATTCACCTCTTTGGGTTTATATGATGTTCTATTTTTAATTATAAATTTAATTAAAAGAGAAAAAACATAATTACTTATGCAATAAATCTTAGTTTTTTATTTTTGCATTTTACTAAGAATATTTTATAATATTCTATGTGGGTTAAGTCCCTACCTTCCACCTAATAATGAATGATAATTAGATTAACACAACCATATAAATTAATAAACATCAAAACACTTACATTATAATACATTTTCCATTGTTAAAATTAAAATAAATCATAACAACTAACTGAATTATATCTTTATTTTGAATTAATATTAATAATAAACACATTTAATATAAAAGTCAAACAGATATATTTTAAAAAACATGAAACATAATTTTAAACCATAAACATTTAGCTCCACTTTACCATAAATATTTTTAATCTATAAATAGATTGTCTTACAATACCATGGCTTATCAATACCACATGCCTAAAAACCATTACCTACTTGATATGGCACTTGTCCATATAACATTTTTTTTGTAAGTAATCAATTTAATTAAAAAGGTAACAAGTGAATAACTACTTTGGAGATAAATCTCAAGCATTGATTTGTGAATACTATCAATAGTTTAGAATATTCCTTGAATGTTAAATCCAACCAATGGGATTAATATTTTAAACCCAAAGGATCAATAAACCCAAGGAATAAATATTGAAAATCCAAGGAATAATAATAAACAACAGGAAGTGATATTAAAAACTCAAGGGATTATTAATATTACAAACCTAAGAAATCAATAAACCCAACATGTTAATATTAATAACCCTTGCAATTATTAATAAAAACTCAAGAGATTATTAATATTAAAAACCCAAACATTAATATTCCTCAGGTTTAATATTATTCTCATGGGGTTTATTATTATGGTGGTTTCATGATTTGGATGCAATCTTAGCATTCTAGTAATGGTATTTTATGTTCATTGAAAATGATATATGACATCCAACTTTGGTTTGATGATTCGAATATAATATTATGTTCATTGAAAATAATTGATGACATCCAACTTTTAAAATGAAACTGATCAATTAAGATTTGCAATTTTAGAAATTATGCGGTCAAATGTTTTATAATATATATTTGATTTAAAACACTATTAACACTAATTCCAAGGAAACAAAACCATATAATTAACCCAATTACTCTATTATGTAAATAAGTCTTTTTCACTGGTAATTATGATTGAAGTTTGATCATGGATTAATGATGTGTATAAATCAATTCAACAACAGTCTAGAAAATTTTTACAGCATTCAAAACTTTTATAACTTTCAGGTTTTTTAGTGTTTAGTTATAATTGTAGAAAATTTGATATACATTATGTGTTTTAGTAAAATATATATTTAGTTTTTCACATTATACATTGTGGAGAGGAAAAAGAAATATAAGTATAAATAATTGAATTCATAATTGATATCTTTTTAACTATTTTTGTTTTTATTTATATAATTATGTACATCATTTTGCCAAATTTTTCAATAATATATTATATATTTTCGGTCGTGTTTTTTTATATATATTAGAGAAATGTAGAATTTAATTAAAGTGGAATAGAATAAATTAATTAATTATTTATAAATTATTTTCCTAAAAAGTTATATAATATATATCACCAGATGTGATGACCCTGGAAAATGTAAATATTGGAATTTTATTGTAGTAAGAGATAGAGTTGAAAGACTGTTGTTATTTTATTTTAAAAAAAAAACTCTAATCATATTATTTTATTTGTGAATTAAATATATATTGGAAAATATATACTTCTTGAAATGTTGGCAACCTCTGAAAGGAGGATTTGAAGAAGAAAATCAGTTATGAAAACTGAATGAAACTACCCTCCCTAACGGGGAAAGTCCTGGGGTAGAGACAAAGAATTTTGTGCTGTAGAGACAGACAGAAGGAAAAGGAAAAACAAGCTGGTTAAGTCTGGTAAGGACCAGATAACTAGGCACAAGGAGCATGTATCTTGTTGAGGGTTGTAGGCCTGCAAGATAGCTCGGGGGGAGATTCCAGTCTTAGCGATGGGTCTCAAGGTTGGGTGGACAAGAGCAAACATGGATTGCAGGTGAATTTCTGAAGCATATATATACAACTCTGGCGAACCAGGTACGTGTTAGCATTTGAAGGAAAATTAGTTCAACAATGAATGTTGACCATACTGTTAGCTAAATTTACAGTAGTTGACAGTGCAGACCATTACATCATAAAATTTTCCTTTGATGTCATATTGCTGTAATATATTTGATTCAGGCAAATATTACTATTTAAATGTCAGATAACTGTAAAAGAGGAAACCTGACACGCTAATGGTAGTTCAATAAAAAGAAACATATAGATAATGAGTCAGACCAGAAGCACTGCAGTGGATATCCGAGCGGTTAGCACATTAAAAGAACGAATAGACTATCTTTTATTACCTGTGTTATCCACCATTAAAAGAAGGAATGTAAAAGGCCTCAAAATACTCTCTTTTTTAAGAGAGCAGCCAGAGTTATCCTAACCGAATACCAGTTGGACAAATCATCTAATTATACATTGTGAACATAGTTCAGAGTTTAGAGACTTTACGAGTCTGTGACCACAAGAAAATTCACATAACACTAAGAATTAGTCACATATAACCAAATGCCATCGAAAAGGTAAATATTACGAAACTGGTTGCTTTAACAGTGAAATAAATTGTAGTTAACCGAACGGTACTGAAGAAGTAAATATTTCGAGAATGATTAACTTAAGAAGAGATACCAAAGGAACACAAGCCAAGTCTAGTTTCCCTAGGATCCATTCAAAGGAAAACGAATGCAACCACAGAAACTGCTTTAACCGTGGCTATGGACACGGCAGCGTAAGTAATCACATCTATACACGTACATTCAACAGGTAATACATATATGTATGCGCTGTAACAATCCAACATTTATATTATAACTTAAACTCAGTAACAGTAAAACCCATATGCTGGTAATACAGCATTCTGTAACTGTGTAAGGAGGATATAAACAAAAATGAGTAGCAAGGAAAAATCAACTACCATTCCTGAGGATGATAACATTATGCGGTAGCGGAAGAACCGGAATACATACCATTCACAGGATTAGACATAACAACTAACCGAATCAGAATGGTAAGCCAACAATATCAGACTGAGCATAATGTAAGTATGAGCGGCATGCCATTTAACTATCCGAGGAAAGACCAGAAGCGAACCAACAATTAGAGAGAAAATAGTAATTAAGAGTGATGAACTGAAAGAGAAAATTGAATATATATTCATTAAATCTAAATAAAAACACCCTTTGACCAGAGGGGTCCATACAGAGCGGCCAATTCCACAACGGTCTCATCATTTACATATAGCAGTGGCATCTGAATGTCTAAACATAGGAAGGCAAGGATTGCCTTCGAATCACTCAACCGCTGTACAGGGTTAAGGCGCAAGGGAAACTGCCTGTCCCTAATAACTCAACAGGGTAAGCCGGAACATAAAGACCTGGGAATATTAGAAAACACATGCAAGTCATGAGGACCTCCTCTGGAATTCCTCGCTTGGAATCTAAACAGCCGAAAGCCAGTGCACATAAGAAACAAAAGAAGAAGACAAACAGGTATAAATCACAGCTGTTTCAGGCACATCAAGGAAAGAAAAACCCTTAGACTTCGCACCAGGTTTTACGGCCGATTTGCGTACCTGGTACGTGATGGAGAAGGTCGAGACATTTGGGCTCCGTCAATCCGCAAGCAGAAAGGAGGCTTTGCAACAATCCTTACATGCACACGACAAACATCAAGGGACAACAGTCAATAGATGCTTACAGTCTAGCAGTAAACCTCATTATTAAATGCATGCAAAGCTTGTGCCGAATTTTCGAAAATAGGAGATAATCTATAGCGAAAAGACTGTGTCTAAATTCAAAACACAGTATATTACCTACAAAGTGTCCCTGAAGAATAAGCATAAGACCTCGGAGCTGTTGATGAAGCCCAGGGGAGGCGATAAATGAAAAACAGAACCAGGTATTGATAGACCAGAGAAATCCCGAGAACCATTCCAGTACCAAATGAGCCGCGAGCAAAGCTCTAAGGGTTTATGAAGAGCCTCAAACCCTTAGACATTTCCCTGCCCTCAGATCTGGGCATTAGATCTCCACCGTAGGAAAAGAGCGGGAACCCAAGGCGTGAAGGCCGAGGGTGCGAGGACCGGCGAGTCACATGGCCAAGCGGGTGAGCGAGGCCACCTGTTAAATCGCTGTCATGAAAACTTAAATGCCGCCAACAACTCAACACCGGAAAAGGCTACGGGTCAGACAAGGCATGCAATCCGATTTCCATTTATTTACACATGTTACCCATGCAATCGAACCGAACCATAAATCATTAAACCGTATAGATTGTCAAATAAATAAAGTGGGTCCAAGACATATCACCTCTGATTAGCTATAAGAAAATAATAAAATTGCGCAATAATGGTTACGATAAAGAATATGTAAATGTAATATAGTTTTACCATTTAAAAAAAATAAATTCTTTTATGTATTTACATAGCGATGTGACAAATTGGTATCAGAGCATGGTTACAATATTGTGGCCTCTGGAACAGCATGTTCAAAATGTACAGATAACTATCTCATACATCTGTAAGATAGAGAGTTAATTAAACTAACTCCTTTTCTTGTCCCATTTCTAGGGGTGAGACACAGGGACAATAACAGCTAATAGCTAACAGATAGAAAATAGTGAATATGCAGAGAGCCGACAGTGCTTCGCATAGATCGATGGTAGGTCAGGAACCTGCAGTAAATCCTCGGGAAAACCCATAGCTGTGGGTACAGCTTGGCGAGGAGACACGTAGCACAAACCTTGCAATACTGGAAACTGTTCAGGAGCTGAAGAATGAGATGGCACGTTTACGAGAGGATAATGCACGACTGACGGTGGAAAAAGAAAGAATTCTGAAGAGTTTGTCGGATAAGTAGAACCCACCACTAGCTAATCCCAGTGCGGAATAGCAGAGGATGACAGAAGAACGAAACTATCAAACTGAACCTGAAAACTCAGAAGAGAAGGAGGACCATTCTGATAATGTACTCGAACAACAGACTTCAAAACGTCAGAGAGTGGAGCTGCAGGGAGAATTTCGAAAGATTAAACCCCCACATTTTGATGGGGAACAGGAAGAAGCGGCTGAAGCATGGTTAATTAACATGAACAAATATTTCCAGTTGTATGAATATGACCACAACTTGAAGGCATGATTGGCCATCTTCCAGTTACAAGGTAAAGCAACCCTGTGGTGGGAGGAAATTAAGATCGTCAAGGGGGTAAGCGAACGGACCATAACATGGGAAAAATTTCAGAAATACTTCAAAGAGAGATATCTAACTGAGCACTTCTACGATGAAAAAGCAAGGGAATTCCATGATTTACGGTTGGGACAGCAGACTATGGACGAATTTATCAACCGTTTTACCTCCCTGCTTCACTATGTGCCCTATATTAAGGAGGAGAAAGCCAAGGTGCAAAGATTTGTTAGCAGTTTACCTCTATATATAAGAGAAAGGATCGAGTTTGACAATCCTAGGACAATGGATGAAGCTATCCGCAAGGCTAGAATCTGTTACCAGCAGAATAAACAGAGGGGAGATGCTCCAAATAAAAGATGGAATGAAAGAAGAGGTAACAAAACAGTTGGGAATAGTAAAGTAAGTCGCAACAATGGTAGTAAGGGAGGTGGCAAAGGGCAGAACAGCAGAACTGTAGCAAAAGGGTCACTCAGGGCTAGGCCAACAAGTGAGTCCAGAGTGAGTGAACAGTCTACTAGGACGGAGGGTGAAGGAATGGCCAGACCTCCAGTTCAATGCTGGGGCTGTGGAGGACCACACTATGTCAAAAACTGTCCGCAGCGGAAGGGTACTGATCAGATATCCCAGATTCACGAAGCATCGACCGTTGGGGATGTGGGACGTAGCGTACCAAGGATTAACTTAGCCTTGGATGATCGTTAAGTGGAATACCAGCCGACTATGGTGGAATTTGAAGGTAAAATTTTGAATCTTTCTATAGCTGTTCTCATTGATCCAAGAGCCACTTTAAGTTATATTAGCCCAAAGATAGTAGAACAGTGTAAGTTACAATCTGAAAAATTCAGGAATCCATGGCTGGTACAGCTAGCTACGGGGGCCAAGAGACGGGTCTTGGCAAAAATTAATAATTGCTCTTTAACCGTAGCAGGATAGCCAATAGTAGTGGATCTGAATGTACTTCCTTTGGGTGCATTTGACATTTTGATTGGGATGGATTGGCTAGAAAAACACTGGTCACTAGTAAAATGCAAGACGAAAACCATTTACTATAAAGATGACTTTGGGGAGAAACAGGAACTGCAAGGGATCAAGCACCCCGTGCAGATCCGGCCGATCACGGCATCCCAACTAGCTAAATGTGTCAAAAAGAAATGTCAAATTTATACCATTCAGGTAGGTTATGCAAATCAAAAGGATAAAATAGCCACGCTGGAAAATATTCCCGTAATACAAGAATTTGCAAATGTTTTTCCAGAGGAGATACCTGGGCTGCCACCTAAGAGAGATATAGACTTTACCATCGAATTGACACCGGGGGCAGCACCAGTGTCGCGGGCACCTTATCGAATGAGCGTACCTGAATTAACAGAATTAAAAATGCAACTGCAAGAGCTGCTAGACAAAAATTATATTTGACCCAGTGTATCACCATGGGGGGCCCCAGTGTTATTTGTCAAGAAAAAAGATGGAACTCTTCGGATGTGCATAGACTATCGTCAGCTAAACAAGCTCACGATCAAAAATAAATATCCTTTACCTCTGATTGATGAACTTTTCGATCAAGTGAAGGGGGCAACAGTGTTCTCTAAGATCGATCTGCGATCCGGGTATCACCAGATTAGGATTAAGGAGGAAGATATCGCTAAAACAGCTTTCAGAACATGGTATGGGCACTACGAGTTTGTAGTGCTACCTTTTGGCATGACCAATGCACCTGCCACCTTTATGTGTTTGATGAACAGTGTGTTTCATAGGTTCTTGGATAAATTTGTACTGATATTTATCGATGATATTCTGATATATTCTCGTTCTAGGGAGGAGCACGAGGAGCATCTCAGATTAGTGCTACAAACTCTTCGGGAACATCAGCTATATGCTAAGTTCAGCAAGTGTGATTTCTTCAGGGAGGAAATACAATACTTAGGCCATATAATCACAAAAGAGGGGATTGCAGTGGACCTTGAAAAGATAAGGACTATAATGGAATGGCCCGTACCAAAGGATGTGGTGGATATCAGGTCCTTTATGGGGCTAGCGGCTATTATAGAAGATTCGTGGAAGGTTTTTCAAGGGTAGAATACCCTATCACCTCCTTACAAAAAAAGGAAGGGTATTCAAATGGACCTCAGAGTGTCAGCGGAGCTTTGAGCAACTTAAACATTTACTCACCACCGCACCCATCTTGAGTATAGCTGATCCTAATAAGGATTACGTGGTATGTACTGATGCAAGTAAGGAGGGTGTGGGCGGTGTATTGATGCAGGAAGGAAGAGTAATCACGTACGAATCAAGAAAGCTAAAGGAACATGAGCAGAAATATTCTGCCTACGACTTAGAATTGGCAGCCGTTATACACGCATTGAAGATGTGGCGGCATTATCTCTTGGGGAGAAAATTTTTGTTGTTAACAGATCACCACAGCTTGACAAATTATTTCAGCCAACCTACCTTAAATACGAGGCAAGCCCATTGGGCGGATTTTCTAAGTGGATTTGATTTTGAAATTAAGCACTTAAAAGGGAAGGAGAACCTTGTAGCTGACGCATTGAGTCGGAAGGTGCAGTGCTTGTATGAAATTTCATTCAGTAAATGGAAGAATTCCTTGTTTGAAATGATAAAAACAGCAGCAGATCAAGATGCTGAATACCAGCAAATAAAACAACAGGTACAACAACTTTCTAGCGGGAAAATTCAGCAGGGATATGAATTAGATGATGCCAGAATGCTGTATTATAATAAGGGGCTGTATGTACCTAATAAAGATGGTCTTAGGAATCTAATTTTGGATGAGTTTCACATCAGCCACTATATTGGGCACCCAGGGTACCAAAAAATGGTCACCGCACTTAGAAAAGAATATTATTGGCCAGGAATGAAAAAGAATGTAGCTGAATACTTAGCACGGTGTTTGGAGTGTCAACAGATTAAAGCAGAGCATTTGCATCCAGCAGGGCTACTACAACCTTTACCCATTCCAGAGTGGAAATGGGAAACTATTTCTATGGATTTTATAACCGGGTTGCCTCGGACAAAGAGAAACAATGACTCCATTATGGTAGTGGTAGATAAACTGAGTAAGGCAGCACACTTTATACCTGTGCAGTCCACTTATAAGGCTGTGCAAATTGCTCATATTTTTATGCAGAATGTGTTCAAACTGCATGGACTTCCGAAGATAATAATATCTGATCGTGATGTAAAATTCACGTCAACTTTTTGGAGAACATTGTTTACTGAACTGGGAACACAGCTGAATTTCAGCACAGCCTATCATCCCCAGACCGATGGTCAAACAGAACGAGTGAACCAAGTAGTGGAGGACATGTTGAGAGCATGTGTAATGCAGAAACCAACTCAATGGGAGGAATATTTACACCTGGTTGAATTCACATATAATAATGGATATCACATGTCAACACAACTGAGTCCCTTTGAGGTCTTGTATGGGCTAAAATGCCGCACACCCTCAAGCTGGGGTGGACCTGAGGATAAATTAAGATTGGGACCAGAAATGCTCAAAGAAATGGAAGACATGGTAAAAAGGGTGCGTACTAATTTAAAGGCTGCTCAGGACAGACAAAAAGGTTTTGCAGATCGGAAAAGAAGGTTCAAAGAATATCAGGTCGGTGACCATGTTTTTGTGAGGATCCAAGCCAGAAGGAACACCCTGCAATGGAGCGGGTGTGCCAAACTTGCTCCTCGTTATTTTGGACCTTTTCAGGTCTTGGCAAGAGTGGGGCCGGTGGCTTACCAACTCGCCCTGCCAAGCCATATTAGGATCCACAATGTCTTCCACGTTTCTATACCAAAAAAATACGTTTACGACCCTAAACACGTGATCAAATGGCAGGATGTACGGGTAAGAACTAATCTGGTTGATCTAGTTAAGCTTTTATCCCAAGCAGGAAGTGACTAGAATTGTTGTTGATTGCAGGTCGAATCGGAAGGCGAGGTTCTGGTCAAGCCATTGAACATTCTCGACCGAAGAGAAGTGCGACTGTGGAAGAGAGCTATTACCCAAGTTAAAGTGCAGTGGCAGCACTATGGGCCTGATGAGGCCACTTGGGAAGACGAAGAGCTCATTAAAAAGGCTTACCCGCAATTGTTTATGGAAATCAGACATCGGGATGATGTCCAATCTCAGGAGGGGGAGATGTGATGACCCTAGAAAATGTAAATATTGGAATTTTACTGTAGTAAGAGATAGAGTTGAAAGACTGTTGTTCTTTTATTTAAAAAAAAAAACTCTAATCATATTATTTTATTTGTGAATTAAATATATATTGGAAAATATATACTTCTTAAAATGATGACAACCTCTGAAAGGAGGATTTGAAGAAGAAAATCAGTTATGAAAACTGAATGAAACTACCCTCCCTAACGGGGAAAGTCCTAGGGTAGAGACAAAGAATTTTGTGCTATAGAGACAGACAAAAGGAAAAGGAAAAACAAGCTCGTTAAGTCTGGTAAGGACCAGATAACCAGGCACAAGGTGCATGTATCTTGTTGAGGGCTGTAGGCCTGCAAGATAGCTCGGGGGGAGATTCCAGTCTTAGCGATGGGTCTCAAGGTTGGGTGGACAAGAGCAAACATGGATTGCAGGTGAATTTCTGAAGCATATATATACAACTCTGGCGAACCAGGTACGTGTTAGCATTTGAAGGAAAATTAGTTCAACAATGAATGTTGACCATACTGTTAGCTAAATTTACAGTAGTTGACAGTGCAGACCATTACATCATAAAATTTTCCTTTGATGTCATATTGTTGTAATATATTTGATTTAGGCAAATATTACTATTTAAATGTCAGATAACTGTAAAAGAGGAAACCTGACATGCTAATGGTAGTTCAATAAAAAGAAACATATAGATAATGAGTCGGACCAGAAGCACTGCAGTGGATATCCAAGCGGTTAGTACATTAAAAGAACGATTAGACTATCTTTTATTACCTGTGTTATCCACCATTAAAAGAAGGAATGTAAAAGGCCTCAAACTACTCTCTTTTTTTAGAGAGCAGCCAGAGTTATCCTAACCGAATACCCATTGGACAAATCATCTAATTATACATTGTGAACATAGTTCAAAGTTTAGAGACTTTACGAGTCTGTGACCACAAGAAAATTCACATAACACTGAGAATTAGTCACATATAACCAAATGCCATCGAAAAGGTAAATATTACGAAACTGGTTGCTTTAACAGTGAAATAAATTGCAGTTAACCGAACGGTACTGAAGAAGTAAATATTTCGAGAATGATTAACTTAAGAAGAGATACCAAAGGAACACAAGCCAAGTCTAGTTTCCCTAGGATCCATTCAAAGGACAACGAATGCAACCACAGAAACTGCTTTAACTGTGGCTATGGACACGGCAGCGTAAGTAATCACATGTATACACGTACATTCAACAAGTAATACATATATGTATGCGCTGTAACAATCCAACATTTCTATTATAACTTAAACTCAGTAACAGTAAAACCCATATGCTGGTAATACAACATTCTGTAACTGTGTAAGGAGGATATAAACAAAAATGAGTAGCAAGGAAAAATCAACTACCATTCCTGAGGATGATAACATTATGCGGTAGCGGAAGAACTGGAATACATACCATTCACAGGATTAGACATAACAACTAACCAAAGCAGAATGGTAAGCCAACAATATCGGACTGAGCATACTGTAAGTATGAGTGGCATGCCATTTAACTATCCGAGGAAAGACCAGAAGCGAACCAACAATTACAGAGCAAATAGTAATTAAGAGTGATGAACTGAAAGAGCAAATTGAATATATATTCATTAAATCTAAATAAAAACACCCTTTGACCAGAGGGGTCCATACACAGCGGCCAGTTCCACAACGGCCTCATCATTTACATATAATAGTGGCATCTGAATGTCTAAACATAGGAAGGCAAGGATTGCCTTCGAATCACTCAACCACTGTACAGGGTTAAGTCGCAAGGGAAACTGCCTGTCCCTCATAACTCAACAGGGTAAGCCAGAACATAAAGACCTGGGAATATTAGAAAACACATGCAAGTCATGAGGACCTCCTCTGGAATTCCTCGCTTGGAATCTAAACAGCCGAAAGCCAGTGCACATAAGAAACAAAAGAAGAAGACAAACAGGTATAAACCACAGCCGTTTCAGGCACATCAAGGAAAGAAAAACCCTCAGACTTCGCACCAGGTTTTAGGGCCGATTTGCTTACCTGGTACGTGACGGAGAAGGTCGAGACATTTGGGCTTCGTCAATCCGCAAGCTGAAAGGAGGCTTTGCAACAATCCTTACCTGCACACGACAAACATCGAGGGACAACAGTCAATAGATGCTTATAATCTAGCTGTAAATCTCATTATTAAACGCATGCAAAGCTTGTGCCGAATTTTCGGAAATAGGAGATAATCTGTAGCGAAAAGACTGTGTCTAAATTCAAAACAAAGTATATTACCTGCACAGTGTCCCTGAAGAATAAGCATAAGACCTCGGAGCTGTTGATGAAGCCCAGGGGAGGCAATAAATGAAAAATAGAACCAGGTATTGATAGACCAGAGAAATCCCGAGAACCATTCCAATACCAAATGAGCCGCGAGCAAAGCTCTAAGGGTTTATGAAGAGCCTCAAACCCTTAGACGTTTCCCTGCCCTCAGATCTGGGCATTAGATCTCCACCGTAGGGAAAGAGCGGGAACCCAAGGCGTGAAGGCCGAGGGTGAGAGGACTAGCGAGTCACATGGCCAAGCGGGTGAGCTAGGCCACCTGTTAAATCGCTGTCATGAAAACTTAAATGCTGCCAACAACTCAACGCCGGAAAAGGCTACGGGTCGGACAAGGCATGCAATCCGATTGCCATTTATTTACACATGTTACCCATGCAATCGAGCCAAACCATAAATCATTAAACCGTATAGATTGTCAAACAAATAAAGTGGGTCCAAGACATATCACCTCTGATTAGCTATAAGCAAATAATAAAATTGCGCAATAATGGTTACGATAAAGGATATGTAAATGTAATATAGTTTTACCATTTAAAAAAAATAAATTCTTTTATGTATTTACATAGGGATGTGACACCAGATGTTGCAAAGGAAAAGAAGAATCATGACAAATGATCACTGATAAAATTTCCAGTATAGATGCTATTTCAAGTTCAAATAGGAAATATTTGATTAAAAAAATGCTTGTTTTCAATATTGAACTATATCTTCAAAGATGCTATTTCAAGTTCAAATAGGAAATATTTGATAAAAAAGATGCTCTTTTTCAATATTGAACTATCTCACTTGATCAAAATCTTATGGTCTTTTACCACTCTCTTAAGGTGATTGAATTTTCCTTTGCTTGTGCTTCTTAACATATTTTGGGAATTTGGACTGGTTTGTGATATATGAAGTTTATTCAAATCTTTTTCCCAATGCTTCAAGCAAATAATTTTCAATTTTTGCTTCACATTGTTCAATTGACATTCTTTGGAATAGTTATGAGCCTATACCATGCCTAATAGGGATCCATCTTGGCTAAGACAAGGGAAAGTTATGAGCCTACACCATGCCTAATGGGGATCCATCTAGGCTAAGACAAGGGAGTTAATTGTACGAAGCTACTTTGGCCCAACATTTTATGATCCTTTGTGGTTTTATGATTTGAATAAACATTCTTTAAACTATTGTTGTATTAGCAAAAATTGCAATATTAAATATTTTTTAAACACATAATATAAGCATATTAACCATGATAAGACCCCTCATGTACCCGAAGTCATAACTTCATAATCAAGATATGTACCTGAAGGCATAATCTAGATATGCATGGTTCATAGTAAGAATGAGATGAATCATTCTACTTATATTGCCAATCAATATCTTTAAAAGCATTTGCAATGTGTTTGGTTTGCTTCACAATATGATTATTATTATATACTTTTTAAACCCTTAATATAAACATATTAGTGATGATAAGTTTAAGTGATTGTTCTTTCTTATATTGTTATAGAATTGACAAATGACATGTAAAAATAATATTGTTGATATTACATGATGTGTAATTCAATTGACTTTAACATATTAAAAATAAATATATATAAATTTACTATGAGTTATAAATAACATAATTCTATATCAAATCTATATAGAGAAAAAATAAAATAATTTAAATTTTTTTTCAAACATATATATATATATATATAAAATTTAAGGTATGATAGAGATTTTTAATTCTTTCAATGTTTAATACATAATTGTGTCTTTTTATTCACCATATTATTATTATTAAATATTTTTTAAACACATAATATAAACATATTAACGATGATAAGTTTAAATATTTCTTTTTTAAATATTATATATAGATAATTTCTTTCTCCTTAATTTAAGGTATGATAGGATTTTTATTTCAAAATGAACATTAATATTATAAACCTCAATAATAATTTCATTTACGAAAGGCATCAACATAGTAAAGGGACTCATACAAAAAAAAACCCAAACAATTACAAATCCAAGAGAACAAATAAAACACTAAAACCGACATTGGAGCAAAGGAACATAAATTCAAAAAATTGAGCAATATGTATTTTGAGATAACACAAAGTGGGAACTAAAAAGGAAAAAAACACATCTAAATTGAACACATTGTATTTAAATAATAACAACACAATAAGACATTTTAAGACCAAAGGTATAAATTTTTCTACATAACAATGACAATGAGAAAAAACTTCCATGTCACTGTCATTGCAATAGAATAAAGAGCATTGAAATTAATATATATATATTTTTTGTGTTTACATCAAATAACTCCACTACGAAACTGAACTTCAAACACTCCATTAGAATTCATTTATCGAATAGTCGCTTCGAAAACTCACCGTCATTGCAATAGAATAAAGAGCATTGAAATTAATATATATATATATATATATATATATATATATATATATATATATATATATATATATATATATATATATATATATATATATTGTGTTTACATCAAATAACTCCACTACAAAACTGAACTTCAAACACTCCATTAGAATTCATTTATCGAATAGTCGCCTCGAAAACACAACCAGACTCATGACAAAAGCAACACAAATTCAAATCAATAGGATAATGATCAAGACCCTTCACACTCTCTAACCAATCCATTCTTATTTTCCTCCCAAACTCCCTCTAGTGCACATGCAACAAGTATTTTACATTCATTTTTATTTCATCTAGCACATGAAAATGTTCATCAACAAAACAAGGATGGAAGCCAAGGTTTCTATCAAGCTTATTCTGAATATACAAAAAATAAACTTTTCTCTCCACCAATGTTGTACACCACTCTAGCATAATATATAACATCATTATTGTCCATATCTGCATTTCAAAAACAAAATGATGAAATCAAAATTAATATGCACATGGTCAAACACCCAAGCATACACATATATAAATCTATATACATAAAACATAATACCCAATTTTTATTAATGTTAAAAAACCTAATATTATAAACCTCGTGTTATAAAATAACCTAATGCCACATGAACCAAATGATATAAAAAATTCTACATATATAAACTTCATTAGCAATACATATTGTATACATGAGATGAGTGATAAGACTTGCATTACAATAGTCAACAAAAATTCACAATTTTATAAACCTAATGTTTAAAATTCAATACTATTAATGTTAGTAAACCTATATTTGTATTTAAATTAATGTTTATGTTTATATTAATGTTTTTGTTTAATATTAATATTAATGTTTATGTTCAAAATAAATATAACATTAAACTCATTTTTATTAATATTAAAAAACTTAATCTTATAAATCTGATGTTATAAAATAACATAATGCTATATGAACCAAAAACAAATGATATAAAAATCTCTGCACATATAAACTTCATGTCATTGAATCTAAATAAACCTAAAGTTATTAAACCTAAGGTTCAATAGAAATATTTATATAGATGTTTAATGGAAATGTTTAATGGAAGTGTATATAAACAAAATATTTTTTTAATATTAATATTAATATCAATATCATATTAATATTAATTTCAATATTATACTAATACTAATATTAATATTAATATTAATATCAATATTATATCAATATTAATATTAATTTCAATATTATACTAATATTAATATCAATTAATAGACACATTAATAGAGACATTAATTACCGCTATTAATATTGGTAATTTTGTGGATTTGCTTTTCATAAATCTTGGATATCATTGGTAATATTAATATTAACAACATTTAGCCCATAATTTTGTAATTCATGATAATATTAATTGGCAATATTAATATCAATATGAATCAATCATTAAATTGAGTTTTAATGATTGGTTCATATAACTAATTATTTATGTATCAATGGTTCATTCTAAAGAAAACAACAATAGCTACTTAAAAAATCTAAGTAAATTGAACAACATGAAAAATGATGTAAACAACTTTGTAAAATATTACTATGAATATGACGAAAAAATCATTATTGTATTAAAAGTAAATAAAGAGGACAATAAAAGCAATTCGAAAAACATTCTATAAATAGGTCAAAATATTATTAGTTGCATGTCACAACGATATGGACATCAATCACTCCTCTTCTTTCTTCCAAATTGTAACCTATGCACTGTCTTTCATCTTGGCATAATGTTGAAAAGAGGAAGGTGGTGAAATTTGTAAACCATATATTAATTTCACTCTTGAAATGGTTGTGAAGGTTAGGCCTTGCTACTCTTTATTCCTAATATCAATTGATGCCCGCTCTAAATTAAACCCCTGTGACTTGTGAATTGTAAGATCCCATGCCATCCTCAAAGAAATATGTTTTTGATTTCCTCTTATCACTGGTGTGATAGGTACAATGTTTACATTGCTTGCATCAAATGGAACACCAACATACTTATCAAAAAGAAGAGTTGTGAACATTGGAAGCTAAGGTGGCTTAGAGGTAGGTGTATAAAATATATCATTCACATAACCAAGTGCACCATTAACCAAGCCAACTTCAACCCATAAATTAGATTTCAACATAACACATGGACGACAACATAACAAAACTTCATGGTCCAATTGATAATAATCAGCGCCAACAATTTCTAAATTCATTGAATTCTCATAATTACATCATGCAATTGGAGAATTTAATGATTTTAACATATGCTTGTTATGGAAGGAGACCAAAATTATTTGTTGGAAATATGTGAACTATTGAATTAAATAAATCCCTTTCTCTAGGATGCAACCTCATATCATCCCGTGACATAAGAAACTCACAATATTTAGGTATAGGTTCTACATTTCTTATGTTATTGAGGACTCTATGAAAACAAGCTTGTTTGATGTGAAAGATTGTATCAAGAGTGACAACAAAGTAGAATTTTTTCCACAATAATTTCCCTACTGTATTACCTACATACAAAGAATTATCTCTCACAAGAGGTAACTTGTTGGGTCCCGATAATACTAGTGATTACCCCATTACTATTGTAGTTATACCCCTTATTAATATTGTTGTGCCCCTATTGCCCCCATATTGTTATTACTGTGCCCCATAGAATCCCTCTATTGTTATTTTTGTGGCTTTATATTATTATTGTTAGGTCGGCTGGATTATATTGTGACTCCTTAGACTCCTATATATAGAAAGGAGGTTTTGTCAATTGAATCATCCAAGAATTTTTCATTTATGTAATGTAAAGGAGGTTTCCCCCTCGAAGAGGCTGAATTCTAAGGCGTTGATCTATCTTTTCTATCTTTTCTTGAGCTGGTTTCATAACATTTGGTATCAGAGCTTTGGATTCTAGGGTTTTGCTGCTCCAAACAGGTCATCGTGGAATTTTCGCTATAACATTTTTCTGTGACGTTTAAGAAGTCACAAAAAAAACCCATTTGAGAAGAAATCACGCTGAACCTTGGGTCCAAATTTCAGAGCTTTTCACACGATATTTGCAGAGATATGATCTGAGGAAGTTGGTCTTTTTGCAGACTCCTGAATTACATTCAAAACAGGTGACTTGGGGAAAATCGTCATAACTTTCTCTCTGGGGATCGGATTGAAATTTTGTAAGAAGGTACAGAAAGAGGACGGACTATAGTTTCTTGTATGCATGTTTTAGATCCAAAGGTCGAAACAGTGACTCATGGCACGTCGTACAAGTTCACTCCACTGAACTAGTCTATAAGCAAGTCACTGTGGGAGATTTCACATAACTCTTCCTTGGAGAATCCAATTTGGGTCAGACTTGTGGCATTGGAAAGAGGACACAGAGGGCTACTACAACTCACAAATTCAAAACTAGATGATTGGAAAGTACAGAGATACATCAGAGGAAATATTGAGCTCCTACAAAGTGAAAAAAGGTGTGTAGATTTTCTTAAATTTTTGCTTAAGCTTGGTTTGAAAATTTATTTTGAAGGAATTCAAAGGGCATAGTAGAGCATTATTATCGATAACTGATGCCCCGAGGAAAGAAAATGCAAACACCTAGTAAGGAACCTGAAAGCTCTAGCATGACGCATGAAGAAGAGGAAGAAATGCAACATGATATATCAAAATTACAAGACCAAGTGCAACAACTGTCCCTTGCACAAAAAGGAACAGAATCTAAGATGGATGGTTTAAAGAAAGATGTAGAAGCTAAGATGGATGGTTTAAACAAAGGTGTAGAAGCTAAGATGGACTGTTTAAAGAAAGGCGTAGAAGCTAAGATGATTGACGTGGAAGCTAAGATGGATGATTTGAAGATAGATTTGAAGACAGACATGGACGAATTGAAGATAAATATGAATAATTTGCTACAAGAAATGGTCCCTAAGGGTGAAAGGGTACTCAAGGAAACTCATGACAAGAACAAAATAAATGTTAATCATGATTCCATAGACGGTAATGTTGGATCGAAGACTCACCATATTCCAAAAATCGATATGAGGAAGTTTGATGGCAAGGATCCTGCCACATGGATATTACAGATGGAGCAATTCTTCGATCTCAATAATGTGCAAAACACACAAAAGGTACGTATGGCAACTTTATATTTGGAACCAAATCAGTTTGTATGGTATCAATGGCTTTTCTCTCGTAAACCATTTATCACTTGGGCAATTTTTATGGAAGAATTGATAGCACATTATGAGGATACAAAAAGCAACACTTTTTTTAGCCAATTGATAAGTCTCAAACAAAAGGGTTCAATAATGGAGCACATTGAGGAGTTCCAAAAATTGAACATAAGGGTAAAATATATTCCAGAGGAGCATAGGATTGATGTGTTCATAGGGTCTTTAAAGGATAATATCCAACATGATGTTCGCCTTTGGGAACCTGATTCATTAGAGAAGGCATTCAGGTTAGCAAGAAAAATGGAAAGCAAAATTATGGCAACCAGGAAGCATACCACTCACAACTATAAAGACGGAAGTGTTGTTGCCCCTAGTCTTCCACAACCTATAAGGTTGACACCACAACAATTGGAAGAAAAAAGAGCAAAAGGGCTTTGTTACAGTTGTGATAGAAAATACACTAAAGGTCATAAGTGTGCTGAGAAGAAATTATTCTACATAGATTGTGAAGAGGAAGAAGAAAAGGAGCAAGAAAGGTCAAAAGAAGAGGATATACTCCAGGAACAAAGCCTAGATGAAGAACAAATAATCCGACCATATCTTGTAATGCATTGGCGGGAATTACCACTCCTCAAACCATCAAGATAGAAGGACAAATCAAGAAGAAAAAGGTAATAGTGTTGATTGATTCAGGAAGCACCCACAATTTTATTCATTGTAAGGTAGCAAAAGAATTGAATTGCTTCCTATATCCAGCACCAGAGTGTCAAGTGATGATTGCAAATGGAGGAACAATAAATTTCTCTGGAAAGTGCCATAATATCAAGCTATCCATGGGAGAATATGTATTGACTAGCCCAATGCTTTCCATTCCAATGGGAGGTGCTGATGTTGTACTAGGAGTCCAATGGCTACAATCCTTGGGTACAATAGCTTTTAATTTTCAAGAAATTTTCATCAAATTTTCTACGGAAGGAAAGGAAGTTGAATTAAGGCTTATTGTAGGGAAACCAGGAAAGATAATCAGCTCTAATGGTATGACAAAGCTTCTAAAAAAGGAGCAAAGAGGTGTAATTGCACAATTATGTTCGCTAGATGTTTCCACATCGGAATCATCTATTTCTCCAGATCTCCAAAAAGTCCTGGACAATCATTCCAAGGTATTTGAGACTCCCAAAGGTCTCCCACCTATGCGTGATCATGATCATGCTATTCATCTGATTCAAGGAAGTGTTCCTCCAAACATCAGGCCGTACAGATATCCCTATGTCCAAAAGAGTGAAATTGAACATATGGTTGCAGAAATGCTAGAGGCTGGTATAATTCAACCGAGTCAAAGTTCTTTCTCTGCTCCAGTAGTATTGGTGCACAAGAAGGATGGATCATGGCGCATGTGTCCAGATTATACGGAGCTCAACAAGCTCACTATTAAAGATAAGTTCCCCATTCCTGTCATTGATGAATTACTGGATGAATTGCATTGATCAATTTACTTCACCAAGTTGATCTTCATTCAGGGTATCATCAAATCAGAATGAAGACTGAAGACATTCCGAAAACAACATTTAGAACTCATGAGGGTCATTATGAATTTTTGGTCATGCCTTTTGGCCTTACCAATGCACCTTCAACATTTCAAGGTTTGATGAATTCAATTTTCAAACCATTCCTTAGAAAATTTGTGTTAGTATTTTTTGATGATATACTAATCTACAACAAGTCTTGGAAGGATCATGTTGAACATGTTGATAAGGTGCTACAACTATTGAAGGAGAAACAATTATATGCAAAAAGATCCAAATGTTTCTTTGGAGTCCAGGAGGTGGAATATTTGGGTCATATTGTATCTCATGAAGGAGTTAAGGTAGACCCTAGCAAAATTAAAGCCATTAAGGAATGGAAAATCCCCACATCCATAAAGCATCTGCGAGGATTTCTCGGGTTGACAGGGTATTATCGCAAGTTTGTTAAGAATTATGGGAGAATAACAGCACCTCTAACAACATTATTGAAGAAAGATGCATTTTCATGGACTCCAGAAGCAACAAAGGCCTTTGAACATCTTAAAGAGGCAATGTGCCAAGCACCGGTCTTAGCTACACCAGACTTCACAAAAACCTTTATTGTGGAATGTGATGCTTCAGGAAATGGAATTAGTGTTGTTCTAATGCAAGATGAAAGACCCATTGCTTTTGAAAGTCGTCCAATCAAGGGAAAGTTTTTAAGAAAAGCTATTTATGAGAAGGAAATGTTGGCAATACTCCATGCACTTAAGAAATGGCGACCCTACCTAATGGGTAGACACTTCAAGGTAAAAACGGATCATGATAGCCTTAAATTCTTTTTAGAACAAAGATTATCCTCTGAAGAGCAACAAAAGTGGGTCACAAAGATGTTGGGTTATGACTTTGAAATCATCTACAAAAAAGGGAAGCAAAATGTTGTGGCAGATGCACTCTCAAGAAAGGATGAGGATGTGGAAGCATTGTTGTGCACCATTTCTATTATCCAACCAGATTGGATAAAGGAAGCAAGGGAAGAATGGAAGAATGATGAAGAAGTGTGGGCACTTATTCGAAAGTTACAACAAGATTCCAGTATGTCTGGTACATTTAGCTGGCAAAATGATTCGTTATGGTACAAAGATCGCTTATACCTCTGTAAGAATTCCCAACTAAAACGAAAGATTCTTATGGAATTGCACACTTCTCCCTTAGGAGGGCACTCAGGATTTTTAAAATCTTACCACAGGGTTAAGAAGGAATTTTTTTGGGATGGCCTTAAATCAGATATTCAAAATTTTGTGGCTAAATGTTTGGTTTTCCAACAAAATAAAGTTGAAACAATTAAGACACCGGGTCTATTACAACCTTTATCCATTCCAAGCCACTGTTGGGAGGAGGTTTCAATGGATTTTATCACAGGTTTACCCAAGTTTGAGGGAAAGAGTGTCATCATGGTGGTAGTTGACAGACTTACCAAGTATGCACACTTTTGTGCATTATCACATCCATTTAAAGCCAATACAGTTTCTACTGCATTTATGGAATCAATTCAAAAGCTACATGGAAACCCAAAGATTATTGTAAGTGACAGAGATCCCATTTTCACTGGAAATTTTTGGACACAATTATTTTCTTGTCTTGGTACTCAGTTAGCTCATAGCTCATCTTATCATCCTCAATCTGATGGGAAAACTGAGATAGTAAACAAATGTTTGGAAGGATATCTTCGTTGCTTTGTATCTGATAAACAGACACAATGGGCAAAATGGTTGCCTCTGGCTGAATGGTGGTATAACACTTCCTTCCATACAGCAACAAAAATGACCCCATTTATGGCACTTTATGGGTATCAACCACCATCCATCACATCATATTTAAGAGAAAATTCTAAGGTTCAGGCAATGGAACATCACATCGAACATCAACAACAAGTCCTCCAACTCTTAAAGTCTAACCTCGTGTTGGCACAAAATAGAATGAAACAACAGGCATATCAACATCGCAGTGAAAGAAGTTTTGATTTAGGTGATTGGGTATTCCTATGGCTACAACCATATAAGCAAATGTCCCTCAAGCAAGCTAAGAAGGATAATAAATTATCACCAAAGTATTATGGTCCGTACAAGGTGTTGCAAAAGATTGGTACTATGGCATACAAATTGGAGCTTCCTGCAGCTTCTCGATTGCACCCAATTTTCCATGTTTCATGTTTAAAGAAGGTTATAGGCGACAAGCTCCTAGTTCAAACAATATTGCCAGAACTTGACGAGGAAGGAAAAATTATATTGGAACCGGAAGCAGTCACAGAAACAAGAACTCGACAGCTACGAAATCGTTCAATTTCAGAGTATCTTATCAAGTGGAAGAACTTATCCACTGAAGATTCCACATGGGAGGATGAGAATTTTATGCAGAAGTATCTAGAACTACTCAAGCGTTGAGGACAACACTTTTTTGAAGGAGAGGGGCATGTTGGGTCCCTATAATACTAGTGATTACCCCATTACTATTGTAGTTATACCCCTTATTAATATTGTTGTGCCCCTATTGCCCCCATATTGTTATTATTGTGCCCCATAGAATCCCTCTATTGTTATTTTTGTGGCTTTATATTATTATTGTTAGGTCAGCTGGATTATATTGTGACTCCTTAGACTTCTATATATAGAAAGGAGGTTTTGTCAATTGAATCATCCAAGAATTTTTCATTTATGTAATGTAAAGGAGGTTGCCCCCTCGAAGAGGCTGAATTCTAAGGCGTTGATCTATCTTTTCTATCTTTTCTTGAGCTGGTTTCATAACATAGCTGGAAAATGTCACCCACATGAATGATGGATGTACCACTAGAAAGACAATTATTTTTCTTTTGAAATTATTCTCGTAATCAAGCATCTATTTGCATGAATAACCTTGATCCTAGAAACCTCATTTCATCAATCAATATATATATCGATTATACCTCATTTCTTCTTGGAATATTGCTAGTGATTTCCCATGGTGTGGTTGCATATATTTAATTAGAATTTTTAGACTCGAGTATATTATTTTTGCATGTATATTAAAAGCATCTATTCTTGTTGTGGAAAGAAGAGGCAAACGACTCCTTCATTTCTTTGAAAAATTAGAAAGAGGTTCAAAAATACAATGGATAAGGAAAGACTTCCCAATGCCTGTGGTGCCTTGAACAATCATAATAAGAGCTTCATGACTCTCATATTCAGCAAAGTGCCTCACAATGATTTCAAAAGAATGTCATTATTTTTCTTCCATTGAATCTAAATATGAAAATGTTCTATTTGAAAGGTCAACAATATCACCCCTTGATTGTCCATTCTTTATAAAATTAATATCTTCTTATACAACATCATCATAAATATGTGTACTTTCCTATTCAAAGGATATATCAAAGTCCCTTCGCCCAAGGGTGTGAATATTAAAAAAATTCACATCATTTGGTGGAACCATGCGAGAGAAAATATGCCATTCCTGAAAATCATCTTCAAGATTCATTTCATGATTAGAGAAATCACCCTCTTCTTCATCTTCAATATTATCGAAAATTAATGCATTTCAATCAACATTCCATGCTCGATGTTAAAAATTCCTCCAATTTTCAATAATAATTTCAACTGAAAGGGCAATTTTTGTAGGAATGTTATGAAATGGCTTGTACAAGAGAAATTATGTCCAGCAAAAGGGTTCAAATTCGTATGAAGTGTCACTAGGAATAGAATAAAATCGTTGCGAAACTCGAACAATAACATTAACATCTCTAGGCTTCCATGGATCTTGTTTACGCTGGCTATCAAATGTCTAAGATCTTTTTGTTTCTATCAAAGATAAATATTCAAGGAAAAAAGGTCTCTTATGATAGTGTTTAACAAAATTATTCTCAGATGAACATTGTAGGCCATCCACTGATATTTTCGTAAAAACCCTTCTTCCAATATTTAAGGAAACAAATTTCCGACTACAAACAACAAGAGGTAGCTTAAGAAATATATGGCATGTTTCTTATGCTCCAATGTCATGGTCAAGAAACCTTCTGTATGCACACAAAGCATGATCCTCATAGCCAAAATAATTCGAAATTTTAGTTAACATATGATGATAACTTTCATAACTTTTTTCTTCTGTTGATGCATACTTAGCAACATATTTCAGTATAGCATACCAAAAAAGCATTCGTTGGTAATCAAATTTTGCATGCCACATTGTTAGAAGGTCAACGTTATGTAGATTGAGCCTATCATCATTTATTTTTGGCTCATATTTCTTTCTTCCTTGATCATCTATGGACAAGCTTGATTCGTCACAAATATCCCATGGAGAATTGTACCAACATGTGAGAGTAATTCCTTTTTTGCACAAAAAAGAATCTACACTACACTTTGTGTTCCTTTGGACATGGTTTAACAATTCTTCATATTCATCATGAGGATTGCAAGAGAAAATACAATCAATATTCAATAGGAAAGGGTCATCATTGAGGCTTCATGAAACCATTATGTTGTAACTATGTATGTCACATGGATTCCATGTGGTTACATACTTGTCAAAGAATCTCTTTACAAGATGTACATCAGAAACATTTGACCAATCAAGTCTTTCCATGTCACGAGCACCTTGCAACCATAGGAAACCATGGATATGTGTTGAACCTATATGATTCCACTCATATCTGAAGAAAATGAAGATATAGTCACTAAAAATATATATAAATAGAATAATAATAAACAATTGACAAAGTAAAGAAAATAAATTCAACAATACAAATGTGTACCATAAGTCTTTAGCTTTAAGATATTTTTGGATAACTTCCTCTCCAAATATATTGAATCTGTGGTGCATAAAAGTGGAAAAAATATGATGGTATTTGATAACATTCTCAATTTTCATACGATGCTCATTTAAAAAATGAGAATGTGAATGTATGGGCATGAGGTTATGCAACTTTGGCCACTTTGTGTCAGCTACACTCTAAGTAAAAAATAATTATGGCCATCGCAACTGATTAATCATGTCTAAATTTAACCTAACACTTAGTGTAGTATGCCCTTGTACCTCTTAGAGAATAACCAAACCACATAAGATGATAAGACAACTTATTATCTGGTAAATCAGAAATTTGATGACACAACTCTTCAAATGTTGTAGGTTAGTTATCATGTAAATATTTCTTTACAAAAACTATAGTAGTTTCTTAGCTCTGATGTTGCATTATCATGTTCAATATGTAATATCAAAATTGAGGATGGCTTCCAAATATCTTATCATAGTATCTAATAAGATGCAACGTATACTTATGAAGTTCAACACTGCAAAAACGTGGCTGCAAAAAATCAACATCAATAGTGGGGAACAATGTGGGGAATTCCATATCTAGTAACCCCTCTGTGTTATATCCATTCACTAGAGAGGTTCCAATATTGGGCCAATCCATTTCTTAGACAACCGAAAAATCAACATTATCAAGAAATGCTCTAATTTCTTCCACATCTCTCCATTCATTTGGCATGCGACAAACAAAATAAGAAGGGTGAGAGGGAAAACGCTTAGTTGGTAACCATTCATTAGTAGTTGCATTGATCTCAGATTATTCAATATCGCAATCAAAAAATTTAAGCCTCGAGGAGACATATGTTGATCTTTTAAGAAGAACAATCACTAAATCATAGTCAATTACAACATCTTGAGAATATTGATCCCCTTGGATTTTGAAAAGCAATGCATCCATCACTTGAGATCTTTTGACATAGCATTCATAGTATTTAGACTGAGAGGCATGTCTCCTCACAATTACGAAGTCAAGATATTCAACATGTCAAGGAAGATTTTTACAATTATAGAAATGTCTTGAGGAAAGCTAGTTGCGTGGTCGTTATACTTATATTTCCCACCTCAAGCATGTTTCACTTGAAAATAGTATTTTCACGTATTGTTAACATTTCATCAACTTGAGTAAGAAATATTAAAATATGAGGTTTATCACTAGGATCCATGTTATTATATCAAAAACAATTATGGGAACCCCTTTCATTCTTACATCGTCTGCAAACAAGTCCTTCAAAATATCTCAAAACCTAGATTATGGGATATGATTATTGGTAAATGTAGCACATTTGGACAACTAACAAGTTATCTATCTTTGCTCGAAATATTTTTTTTACCGCAAACATGCTTTCATCAAACTGAATATGATCTCTATTAGTCGAATGTTGAGAACCATTTGAAAGAAAAAACAAACTTCTAAAATGTAGCCCATCTTCAGCAACATGAGATCCCCTTCCCAAATTTGAAACATGTGGAATGGATCTGTGACAGGGCCTTTCCAAATTTATGGTCTGCATTTTTCGAACCTAAGAGAGTGAAATGGTGTCTTGTCATAAAATCTTATAAACTTCAATGTCCAACTAATTATAGATGAAAAAATGAGAAAAAGAATCAAATACATTCAACATTTAGTTGGGTCCCTATAATACTAGTGATTACCCCATTACTATTGTAGTTATACCCCTTATTTATATTGTTGTGCCCCTATTACCCCCATGTTGTTATTTCTATGCCCCATAGAATCCGTCTATTGTTATTTTTGTGGCTTTATATTATTATTGTTAGGTCGGCTAGATTATATTGTGACTCCTTAGACTCCTATATATAGAAAGGAGGTTTTGTCATTTGCCTCATCCAAGAATTGTTCATTTATGTAATGTAAAGGAGGTTTCCCCCTCTAAGAGGCTGAATTCTAAGGCGTTGATCTATATTTTCTATCTTTTCTTGAGCTGGTTTCATAACATTTGGTATCAGAGCTTTGGATTCTAGGGTTTCGCTACTCCAAACAGGTCATCGTGGCATTTTCGCTATAACTTTTTTTCTGTGACATTTAAAAAGTCGCAAAAAACACCCATTTGAGAAGAAATCGTGCTGAACCTTGGGTCCAAATTTCAGAGCTTTTCACGCGATATTTGTGGAGATATGATCTGAGGAATTTGGTCTTTTTGCAGACTCCTGAATTACATTCAAAACAGGTGACCTGGGGAAAATCGTCATAACTTTCTCTCTGGGGATCGGATTGAAATTTTGTAAGAAGTTACAGAAAGAGGACGGACTGTAGTTTCTTGTGTGCATGTTTCAGATCCAAAGGTTGAAACAGTGACTCGTGGAATGTCATACAAGTTCGCTCTACTAAATTATTCTAGAAGCAAGTCACTGTGGGAGATTTCACATAACTCTTCCTTGGAGAATCCAATTTGGGTCAGACTTGTGGCATTGGAAAGAAGACGCAGAAGGCTACTACAGGTCACAATTTCAAAACTGGATGATCTGAAATTACAGAGATACATCAGATTCAATATCAGGTTTCTATAAAGTGAAAAAAGGTGTGTAGGTTTTTTTTAAATTTTTGTGTAAGCTTGGTTTAACGGATTTCAAAAGGCATAGTAAAGCATTATTATCGGTAACTGATGCCCCGAGGAAAGAAAATGCAAACACCTAGTAAGGAACCTGAAAGCTCTAGCATGACTCATGAAGAAGAGGAAGAAATGCTACATGATATATCAAAATTACAAGAACAAGTGCAACAAATGTCACGCTCATAAAAGCTAACAGAAGCTAAGATAAATGGCGTGGAATCTAAGATAAATGGCATGGAATCTAATATAAAGGGCATGGAAGCTAATATGGATGATTCGAAGACAGACATGGCAGATTTGAAGACAGATTTGAAGACATACATGGTAGATTTGAAGACAGATTTGACAAATTTTCTACAAGAAATACTTACTAATGGTGAAAAGGTTGTAAAGGAAACTCATGACGTGAACAAAAGTAATGTTAGTCATGATTTCATAGACTCTAATGTTGGATCGAAGACCCACCATATTCCAAAAATTGATATGAGGAAGTTTGATGGCAAGGATCCTGCCACATGGATATTACAGATGGAGCAGTTCTTCGATCTCAATAATGTGCAAAACACACAAAAGGTACATATGGCAACTGTATATTTGGAACCAAATCAGTTTGTATGGTATCAATGGCTTTGCTCTCGTAAAAAATTTATCACATGGGCAATTTTTACGGAAGAATTGATAGCACATTATGAAGATACAAAAAGCAACACTTTTTTTAGCCAATTGATAAGTCTCAAACAAAAGGGTTCAATAATGGAGCACATTGAGGAGTTCCAAAAATTGAACATAAGGGTAAAATATATTCTAGAGGAGCATAGGATTGATGTGTTCATAGGGTCTTTAAAGGATAATATCCAACATGATGTTCGCCTTTTGGAACCTGATTCATTAGAGAAGGCATTCAGGTTAGCAAGAAAAATGGAAAGCAAAATTATGGCAACCAGGAAGCATACCACTCACAACTATAAAGACAGAAGTGTTGTTGCCCCTAGTCTTCCACAACATATAAGTTTGACACCACAACAATTGGAAGAAAAAAGAGCAAAAGGGCTTTGTTACAGTTGTGATAGAAAATACACTAAAGGTCATAAGTGTGCTGAGAGGAAATTATTCTACATAGATTGTGAAGAGGAAGAAGAAAAGGAGCAAGAAAGGTCAAAAGAAGAAGATATACTCCAGGAACAAAGCCTAGATGAAGAACAAATAAATCCGACCATATCTTGTAATGCATTGGCGGGAATTACCACTCCTCAAACCATCAAGATAGAAGGACAAATCAAGAAGAAAAATGTAATAGTGTTGATTGATTGATTCAGGAAGCACCCACAATTTTATTCATTGTAGGGTAGCAAAAAAATTGAATTGCTTCCTATATCAAGCACGAGAGTGTCAAGTGATGATTGCAAATGGAGGAACAATAAATTGCTCTCGAAGGTGCCATAATATCAAGCTATCCATGGGAGAATATGTATTGACTAGCCCAATGCTTTCCATTCCAATGGGAGGTGCTGATGTTGTACTAGGAGTCCAATGGCTACAATCCTTGGGTACAATAGCTTTTAATTTTCAAGAACTTTTCATCAAATTCTCTACGGAAGGAAAGGAATTTGAATCAAGGGGTATTGCATGGAAACCAGGAAAGATAATTAGCTCTAATTATATGACAAATCTTCTAAAAAAGGAGCAAAGAGGTGTAATTGCACAATTATGTTCGCTAGATGTTTCCACATTGGAATCATCTATTTCTCCGAATCTCCAAAAATTCTTGGACAATCATTCCAAGGTATTTGAGACTCCCAAAGGTCTCCCACCTATGCGTGATCATGATCATGCTATTCATCTGATTCCAGGAAGTGTTCCTCCAAACATCAGGCCGTACAGATATCCCTATGTCCAAAAAAGTGAAATTGAACGTATGGTTGCAGAAATGTTAGAGGCTGGTATAATTCAACCGAGTCAAAGTTCTTTCTCTGCTCCAGTAGTATTGGTGCACAAGAAGGATGGATCATGGCGCATGTGTCTGGATTATAGGGAGCTCAACAAGCTCACTATTAAAGATAAGTTCCCCATTCCTGTCATTGATGAATTACGGGATGAATTGCATGGATCAATTTACTTCACCAAGTTGGATCTTCGTTCGGGATATCATCAAATCAGAATGAAGATTGAAGACATTCCGAAAACGACATTTAGAACTCATGAGGGTCATTATGAATTTTTGGTCATGCCTTTTGGCCTTACCAATGCACCTTCAACATTTCAAAGTTTGATGAATTCAATTTTCAAACCATTCCTTAGAAAATTTGTGTTAATATTTTTTGATGATATACTAATCTACAGCAAGTCTTGGAAGGATCATGTTGAACATGTTGACAAGGTGCTACAACTATTGGAGGAGAAACAATTATATGCAAAAAGATCCAAATGTTTCTTTGGAGTCTAGGAGGTGGAATATTTGGGTCATATTGTATCTCATGGAGGAGTTAAGGTAGACCCTAGCAAAATTAAAGCCATTAAGGAATGGAAAATCCCCACATCCATAAAGCATCTGCGAGGATTTCTTGGGTTGACAGGGTATTATCGCAAATTTGTTAAGAATTATGGGAGAATAGCAACACCTTTAACAACATTATTGAAGAAATATGAATTTTCATGGACTCCGGAAGCAACAAAGGCCTTTGAACATCTTAAAGAGGCAATGTGCCAAGCACCAGTCTTAGCTACACCGGACTTCACAAAAACCTTTATTGTGGAATGTGATGCTTCAGGAAATGGAATTGGTGATGTTCTAATGCAAGATGAAAGACCCATTGCTTTTGAAAGTCGTCCAATCAAGGGAAAGTTTTTAAGCAAAGCTATTTATGAGAAGGAAATGTTGGCAATACTCCATGCACTTGAGAAATGGCGACCCTACCTAATGGGAAGACACTTCAAGGTAAAAACGGATCATGATAGCCTTAAATACTTTTTAGAGCAAAGATTATCCTCTGAAGAGCAACAAAAGTGGGTCACAAAGTTTATGGGTTATGACTTTGAAATCATCTACAAAAAAGGGAAGCAAAATGTGGTGGCAGATGCACTCTCAAGAAAGGAAGAGGATGTGGAAGCATTGTTGTGCGCCATTTCTATTATCCAACCAGATTGGATAAACGAAGCAAGGGAGGAATGGAAGAATAATGAAGAAGTGTGGGCACTTATTCGAAAGCTACAACAAGATTCCAGTACGTCTGTGTTATGAAACCAGCTAAAGAAAAGATAGAAAAGATAGATCAATGCCTTAGAATTCAGCCTCTTCGAGGGGGCAACCTCCTTTACATTACATCAATGAACAATTCTTGGATGATTCAAATGACAAAACCTCCTTTCTATATATAGGAGTCTATGGAGTCACAATATAATCCAGCCGACCTAACAATAATAATATAAAGCCACAAAAATAACAATAGAGGGATTCTATGGGCACATTAATAAAAATATGGGGGTATTGGGGGCACAACAAAATAAATAAACGGTATAACTACAATAGTAATGGGGTAATTACTAGTATTATAGGGACCCAACATGCCCCTCTCCTTCAAAAAAGTGTTGTCCTCAACGCTTGAGTAGTTCTGGATACTTCTGCATAAAATTCTCATCCTCCCATCTGGAATCTTCAGTGGATAAGTTCTTCCACTTGATAAGGTACTCTGAAATTGATCGATTTCGTAGCTGTCGAGTTCTTGTTTCTATAACTGCTTCCGGTTCCAATATAATTTTTCCTTCCTCGTCAAGCTCTGGCAATATTGTTTGAACTGGGAGCTTGTCGCCTATAACCTTCTTTAAGCATGAAACATGGAAAACTGGGTGCAATCGAGAAGTTGCAGGAAGCTCCAATTTGTATGCCATAGTACCAATCTTTTGCAACACCTTGTACGGACCATAATACTTTGGTGATAATTTATTATCCTTCTTAGCTTGCTTGAGGGAAATTTGCTTATATGGTTGTAGCCGTAGGAATACCCAATCACCTACATCAAAAGTTCTTTCACTGCGATGTTGATCTGCCTGTTGTTTCATTCTATTCTGTGCGAACGCGAGGTTATCCTTTAAGAGTTGGAGGACTTGTTGTTGATGTTCGATGTGATGTTCCACTGCCTGAACCTTAGAATTTTATCTTAAATATGATGTGATGGATGGTGGTTGATACCCTAAAGTGCCATAAATGGGGTCATTTTTGTTGTTGTATGAAAGGAAGTGTTATACCACCATTCAGCCGGAGGCAACCATTTGACCCATTGTGTCTGTTTATCAGATACAAAGCAATGAAGATATCCTTCCGAACATTTGTTTACTATCTCAGTTTGCCCATCAGATTGAGGATGATAAGATGAGCTATGAGCTAACTGAGTACCAAGACAAGAAAATAATTGTGTCCAAAAATTTCCAGTGAAAATGGGATCTCTGTCACTTACAATAATCTTTGGGTTTCCATGTAGCTTTTGAATTGTTTCCATAAATGCAGTAGAAACTGCACTGGCTTTAAATGGATGTGATAATGCACAAAAGTGTGCATACTTGGTAAGTCTGTCAACTACCACCATGATGACACTCTTTCCCTCGGACTTGGGTAAACCTGTGATAAAATCCATTGATACCTCCTCCCAATGTTGGCTTGGAATGGATAAAGGTTGTAATAGGCCCGGTGTCTTAATTGTTTCAACTTTATTTTGTTGGAAAACCAAACATTCTGCCACAAAATTTTGAATATCTGATTTAAGGCCATCCCAAAAAAATTCCTTCTTAACCCTGTGGTAAGTTTTTAAAAATCCTGAGTGCCCTCCTAAGGGAGAAGTGTGAAATTCCATAAGAATCTTTTGTTTTAGCAGGGAATTCTTACAGAGGTATAAGCGATCTTTGTACCATAACAAATCATTTTTCCAGCTAAATGTATCAAACGTACTGGAATCTTGTTGTAGCTTTCGAATAAGTGCCCACACTTCTTCGTCATTCTTCCATTCCTCCCTTGCTTCATTTATCCAATCTGGTTGGATGATAGAAATAGCGCACAACAATGCTTCCACATCCTTGAGAGTGCATCTGCCACCACATTTTTCTTCCCTTTTTTTGTAGATGATTTCAAAGTCATAACCCAACATCTTTGTGACCCACTTTTGTTGCTCTTCAGAGGATAATCTTTGTTCTAAAAAGTATTTAAGGCTATCATGATCCGTTTTTACCTTGAAGTGTCTTCCCATTAGGTAGGGTCGTCGTTTCTTAAGTGCATGGAGTATTGCCAACATTTCATTCTCATAAATAGCTTTGCTTAGAAACTTTCCCTTGATTGGACGACTTTCAAAAGTAATGGGTCTTTCATCTTGCATTAGAACAGCACTAATTCCATTTCCTAAAGCATCACATTCCACAATAAAGGTTTTTGTGAAGTCCGGTGTAGCTAAGACCGGTGCTTGGCACATTGCCTCTTTAAGATGTTCAAAGGCCTTTGTTGCTTCCGGAGTCCATGAAAATGCATCTTTCTTCAATAATGTTGTTAGAGGTGCTGCTATCCTTCTATAATTCTTAACAAACTTGCGATAATACCCTGTCAACCCAAGAAATCCGTGCAAATGCCTTATGGATGTGGGGATTTTCCATTCCTTAATGTCTTTAATTTTGGTAGGGTCTACCTTAACTCCTTCATGAGATACAATATGACCCAAATATTCCACCTCCTGTACTCCAAAGAAACATTTGGATCTTTTGCATATAATTGTTTCTCCTCCAATAGTTGTAGCACCCTGTCAACATGTTCAACATGATCCTTCCAAGACTTGTTGTAGATCAGTATATCATCAAAAAATAATAACACAAATTTTCTAAGGAATGGTTTGAAAATTGATTTCATCAAACCTTGAAATGTTGAATGTGCATTGGTAAGGCCAAAAGGCATGACCAAAAATTCATAATGACCCTCATGAGTTCTAAATGCCATTTTCGGAATGTCTTCAATCTTCATTCTGATTTGATAATATCCTGAATGAAGATCCAACTTGGTGAAGTAAATTGATCCATGCAATTCATCCAGTAATTCATCAATGACAGGAATGGGGAACTTATTATTTAATAGTGAGCTTGTTGAGCTCCCTATAATCTGGACACATGCGCCATGATCCATCCTTCTTGTGCACCAATACTACTGGAGCAGAGAAAGAACTTTGACTCGGTTGAATTATACCAGCCTCTAGCATTTCTGCAACCATACGTTTAATTTCACTTTTTTGGACATAGGGATATCTGTATGGCCTGATGTTTGGAGGAACACTTCTTGGAATCAGATGAATAGCATGATCATGATCACGCATAGGTGGGAGACCTTTGGGAGTCTCAAATACCTTGGAATGATTGTCCAGGACTTTTTGGAGATCTGGAGAAATAGATGATTCTAATGTGGAAACATCTAGCGAACATAATTGTGCAATTACACCCCTTTGCTCCTTTTTTAGAAGCTTTGTCATACCATTAGAGCTGATTATCTTTCCTGGTTTCCCTGCAATACCCCTTAATTCAACTTCCTTTCCTTCCACAGAAAATTTGATGAAAAGTTCTTGAAAATTAAAAGCTATTGTACCCAAGGATTGTAGCCATTAGACTCCTAGTACAACATCAGCACCTCCCATTGGAATGGAAAGCATTGGGCTAGTCAATACATATTCTCCCATGGATAGCTTCATATTATGGCACTTTCCAGAGCAATTTGTTGTTTCTCCATTTGCAATCATCACTTGACACTCTGGTGCTGGATATAGGAAGCAATTCAATTCTTTTGCTACCCTACAATGAATAAAATTGTGGGTGCTTCCTGAATCAATCAACACTATCACCTTATTCTTCTTGATTTGTCCTGCTATCTTGACGGTTTGAGGAGTGGTAATTCCCGCCAATGCATTACAAGATATGGTCGGATTTATTTGTTCTTCATCTAGGCTTTCTTCCTGGAGCATATCCTGTTCTTTTGACCTTTCTTGCTCCTTTTCTTCTTCCTCTTCACAATCTATGTAGAATAATTTCTTCTCAGCACACTTATGACTTTTAGTGTATTTGCTATCACAACTATAACAAAGCCCTTTTGCTCTTTTTTCATCCAATTGTTGTGGTGTCAACCTTATAGGTTGTGGAAGACTAGGGGCAACTGCACTTCCGTCTTTATAGTTGTGAGTGGTATGCTTCCTGGTTGCCATAATTTTGCTTTCCATTTTTCTTGCTAACCTGAATGCCTTCTCTAATGAATCAGGTTCCCAAAGTCGAACATCATGTTGGATATTATCCTTTAAAGACCCTATGAACACATCAATCCTATGCTGCTTTGGAATATCTTTTACCCTTATGTTCAATTTTTGGAACTCCTCAATGTGCTCCATTATTAAACCCTTTTGTTTGAGAGTTATCAATTGGCTAAAAAAAGTGTTTCTTTTTGTATCCTCATAATGTGCTATCAATTATTCCGTAAAAATTCCCCAAGTGATAATTTTTTTACGAGAACAAGCCATTGATACCATATAAATTGATTTGTTTCCAAATATAAAGTTGCCATACGTACCTTTTGTGTGTTTTGCACATTATTGAGATCGAAGAACTGCTCCATCTGTAATATCCATGTGGTGGGAACCTTGCCATCAAACTTCCTCATATCAATTTTTGGAATATGGTGGGTCTTCGATCCAACATTAGAGTCTATGGAATCATGATTAACATTTCTTTTGTTCACATCATGAGTTTCCTTTACAACCTTTTCACCATTAGTAAGTATTTCTTGTAGAAAATTTGTCAAATCTGTCTTCAAATCTGCCATGTCTATCTTCAAATCTGTCCTCAAATCTGTCTTCAGATCATCTATCTTAGCTTCCATGCCCTTTATCTTAGATTCCACGCCATTTATCTTAGCATCTGTTAGCTTTTGTGAGCGTGACATTTGTTGCACTTGTTCTTGTAATTTTGATATATCATGTAGCATTTCTTCCTCTTCTTCATGGGTCATGCTAGAGCTTTGAGGTTCCTTACTAGGTGTTTGAATTTTCTTTCCTCGGGGCATCAGTTACTGATAATAATGCTTTAATATGCCCTTTGAATTCCTTCAAACCAAGCTTATGCAAAAATAAAAAATAAAAACTACACACCTTTTTTTACTTTGTAGAAGCTTGATATTGAATCTGATGTATCTCTGTAATTTCGAATCATTCAGTTCTGAAATTGTGACTTGTAGTAGCCTCCTATGTCCTCTTTCCGATGCCACTAGTCTGATCCAAATTGGATTCTCCAAGAAAGAGTTATGCACAATCTCCCGCAGTGACCTGATTATAGACTAGTTCAGTAGAGCGAACTTGTATGAAGTGCCACGTGTCACTGTTTCAACCTTTGACTCTAAAAAATATATAAACGAAAGCTGCAGTCCGTCCTCTTTCTGTACCTTCTTACGAAATTTCAATCCGATGCTCAGAAAGAAAGTTATGGCGATTTTTCCTAGGTCACCTGTTTTGAGTGTAATTCAGGACTCTGCAAAAAGACCAACTTCCTGAGATCATATCTCCGAAAATATCGCGCGAAAAGCTCTGAAATTCGGACCCAAGGTTCAGCGCAATGTCTTCTCAAATGGGTTTTTTTGCGACTTCTGAAACGTCACAGAAACAAATTTATAGCGAAAATACCATGATGACCTGTTTGGAGCAGCGAAACCCTAGAATCCAAAGCTTCGATACCAAATGTTATGAAACTAGCTCAAGAAAAGATAGAAAAGATATATCAACGCCTTAGAATTCAGCCTCTTCGAGGGGGCAACCTCCTTTACATTACATAAATGAACAATTCTTGGATGATTCAAATGACAATACCTCCTTTCTATATATAGGAGTCTATGGAGTCACAACATAATCCAGCCGACCTAACAATAATAATATAAAGCCACAAAAATAACAATAGAGGGATTCTATGGGCACATTAATAACAATATGGGGGCAATGGGGGCACAGCAAAATAAATAAAGGGTATAACTACAATAGTAATGGGGTAATTAATAGTATTATAGGGACCCAACAGTCTGATACATTTAGCTGGCAAAATGATTCATTATGGTACAAAGATCGCTTATACCTCTGTAATAATTCCCAGCTAAAACAAAATATTCTTATGGAATTGCACACTTCTCCCTTAGGAGGGCACTCAGGATTTTTAAAAACTTACCTTAGGGTTAAGAAGGAATTTTTTTGGGATGGCCTTAAATCAGATATTCAAAAGTTTGTGGCGGAATGTTTGGTTTGCCAACAAAATAAAGTTGAAACAATTAAGACACCAGGTCTATTACAACCTTTATCCATTCCAATCCAACGTTGGGAGGAGGTTTCAATGGATTTTATCACAGGTTTACCCAAGTCTGAGGGAAAGAGTGTAATCATGGTGGTAGTTTACAGACTTACCAAGTATGAGCACTTTTGTGCATTATCACATCCATTTAAAGCCAGTACAGTTTCTACTGCATTTATGGAAACAATTCAAAAGCTACATGGAAACCCAAAGATTATTGTAAATGACAGAGATCCCATTTTCACTGGAAATTTTTGGACACAATTATTTTCTTGTCTTGGTACTTAGTTAGCTCATAGCTCATCTTATCATCCTCAATCTGATGGGCAAACTGATATATTAAACAAATGTTTGGAAGGATATCTTCGTTGGTTTGTTTTTGATAAACAGACATAATGGGTCAAATGGTTGCCTCTGGCTGAATGGTGGTATAACACTTCCTTCCATATAGCAACAAAAATGACCCCATTTATGGCACTTTATGGGTATCAACCGCCATCCATCACATCATATTTAAGAGAAAATTCTAAGGTTCAGGCAGTGGAACATCACATCGAACATCAACAACAAGTCCTCCAACTCTTAAAGGATAACCTCGTGTTGACACAAAATAGAATGAAACAACAGGTAGATCAACATCGCAGTGAAAGAAGCTTTGATGTAGGTGATTGGGTATTCCTACGGCTACAACCATATAAGCAAATGTCCCTAAAGCAAGCTAAGAAGGATAATAAATTATCACCAAAGTATTATGGTCCGTACAAGGTGTTGCAAAATATTGGTACTATGGAATACAAATTGGAGCTTCATGTAGCTTCTCGATTGCACCCAGTTTTCCATGTTTCATGTTTAAAGAAGGTTATAGGCGACAAGCTCCCAGTTCAAACAATATTGCCAGAACTTGACGAGGAAGGAAAAATTATATTGGAACCAGAAGCAGTCACAGAAACAAGAACTCGACAGCTACGAAATCGATCAATTTCAGAGTATCTTATCAAGTGGAAGAACTTATCTGCTGAAGATTCCACATGGGAGGATGAGAATTTTATGCAGAAGTATCCAGAATTACTCAAGTGTTGAGGACAACACTTTTTTGAAGGAGAGGGGCATGTTGGGTCCATATAATACTAGTGATTACCCCATTACTATTGTAGTTACACCCCTTATTTATATTGTTGTGCCCCTATTACCCCCATGTTGTTATTTCTGTGCCCCATAGAATCCGTCTATTGTTATTTTTGTGGCCTTATATTATTGTTGTTAGGTTGGCTGGATTATATTGTGACTCCTTAGACTCCTATATATAGAAAGGAGGTTTTGTCATTTGAATCATCCAAGAATTGTTCATTTATGTAATGTAAAGGAGGTTGCCCCCTCGAAGAGGCTGAATTCTAAGGCGTTGATCTATCTTTTCTATATTTTCTTGAGCTGGTTTCATAACACATTTACATTTGTTTGGTGATGTGGATGAAGGTTATGAGATTGTTCATCTTCGCTTCTAAAAATAGTGGATGGAACATTTAGGGAGTTAGTTTCTATCCCTTAATTAAAATGAGTTGTTTCCTATTCCAAAAAAATAAAATACAGTATAAAATTAAATGTCTAACCAAATAAATATTAGAAATCGAAAATAAATCAAATACATTTAACAATTACATTAGTTTGACAATTTGATGTTTTGGATTCCATTTCTCCAACCTGATCATATTAAATCTTGTTTTCCCCATAAAATGTTATAAAATACAAAATCCAACTAACTATAAATTAAAAATGAGAAAAAGATCAAATGCATTCACCATTTACATTTGTTTGGATGTGGATGAATGCTATAAGATTGTTTCTAGACTTAATATTATTGGAATTATGAAATGCTTTTCGATTTCCTCTATTTTCCAACAATTCCAAAAGCATTTCTAAACCCAATTATATCATTTCAATCCTAAAGTGTTGGATAACATCAATTGATTAGTTGAATTATCAATATCTATTTGATAATAGAGGTCAATCATAATGTCATATAATAGGAAAGGAACTTCACTACAGTTACACATAAGAACCACACCATGGACTATTCGAAATGGAAGATAACTAGGACATTTCCTATTTATATCTGTAGAAATTTCTTCCAACAACTTCCATCTGAAGACCTAATCATCCTCAAAGTAGTCAATTCCTTTTTCAATGCATGTTTGACCAAATTGGAAATTTTCTAATTCTTCAAGTGACCATACAGAAGTGGATCCATCATTGACAAGGCATATCAATTGATTCCTGTATATTTCTAATGACATACATCATATATAAGTGATTGGAACAATTGAAAAGCCTCATTCATTTTTTATTACATCAAACCAGTAGATTGTATATCCATATCAAGGATAATCTTCATACTCCTTGTTCAGATACATCCAAAACACTTTAATTTTATAAAAGAATCCACTCTTAGGGGGTGAAGTGCCACCAAATGGAAGATCATCCTTCACAAAACCCTATCAAGACTACTACAAACACAAAACATAGACTTCATTCTAAATGAGGTAGTAGTATGATATAAAAGAGGGATTTTGATCACTGATGGAAGTATGTAAATACTGACTCTAATAGAAGGACAGCTAAAGGATGATTATCAAGCACTGGTGGTGAGAGATATATCCACGTCAGAGGGGAAACATGAAAATGCGGTGGGCTAGGAGGAAGGCAGTAACCCATGTGGAAAACGAAATGTTTAATAATCAATATGAGCGGACAAGTAGTGGGAATTAGGGAAGATCGAGGAGGTATGTGTCATTAAGATATGAAGGACATGATGGTAGTTGATGGGAAAGAGTGGAACCCAAGATCGCATAATCGTCCCCAAGAGGTGGAATTTATGAGAAAGAATGGTTGAAGAAGTGGGGAAGGACAAAACACAATGTGAAACAATACTGGAACAAAACTATGACTATAATGGACCTACACAGACCATATGCAAAGGAAAATGAGAAGGAATAGGATCTCATTATCGCACGAATGTACACCATCCACATTGGTAAATGGAAGCTACCAAACATAGACAAGGAAGGTACCCAAAGGATGGGGCGAACTATGCGGCTCTATATTTTTTATTTAAATGCTAAGGAGTAGAGCTGCATGGGATGAATATTGATAAGTTTGAAGGAAACTAAGGGGAGCAGCAGAGAGAGAAAACATTTTTATCAGAGAACCACGATAGCCATAATAGTTATGGGGAGAAATGGGGGTGGTAGGCCAAGGGGAAAGCTGAGAGAGGAAGCTTAGAGCTCCATGGCTGGAAAGAGAACCAGAATGGAGGACGCAATGAAGGAGACAACACTAAACTATCATGCAACCGTCTCAAAGCGAGGTAAAGAAATTATTGAAGTTTGGGAAAATGAAGTGAGGCATTTGCATAGGAACATCTTGAATGATAAAATCGAAGAGGAGGTCGACCAGATAATTGACACAGGGAAAACGTGAAGAAGAGAGATGGTCTATCAGAGAACCATAGAGATAGCTTGGCACGTTAAGACTTTAGTGGGCATGCTAGAGGCAGAAGTGGAGGAAGGTAGGACTCAATGTCAAATGGAATATCAATTACATATAAAGGAAATCGAGCAGCAACTGTGGGGGGTCGAACAGGAACTTTAATGGGTGGTGAGAATAGGAGGCTTGTATGATGATCGAATCGGAGATATGAACAAAATATTTTCAATTTACCTAAAATATATCCATGACATGGATATTACACTAGGGCAGGGAAATGGAGATTCGGCCAAATTAATGAAATACAAGGTAAAAGAAGTAACTAGAGCTAGTGGTAAGCAGTTGGTAACGCCGAGAGTAGGGGCAACTGCTTCAACAACAACAATGGAGAAAACTACACCTACATCTGGATTAGGTGTGGCAGAGGCTCCATCATTGTCCCTGGATAAATGATCATGTTGTTGTGTCTAATTTTGTTATATTTTTTCAATTGGTTGTGTAGGCCAAATCATAGTAATAGGATAATAGGCAAGTCTGTAGGTCTAGAACAGAAAGTTAGATATTCACACAGACCTCCAGCAAGTTGTAAATGGTTAAGTAGCAGTAGAAAAGTTAATTTTTTTTATATGCCTAGGAAATACCATAGACATAAAAACCTTTTGGAAAGTTTGATTAAGTTCTGGAACAAGGCTATATTTTACTGTAGTTGTTCTGGTTTCCAGTCTAGCAAACCAACAAACTATGATGTAAATTTTTGTTCTATCGTAATATAAGGTTTTTACTCTGACTTACTATAATATATATATATATATATATATATATATATATATATATATATATATATATATATATATATATATATATATATATATATATATATATATATATATATATATATATATATATATAATAATAAAAATATATTATTTAATAATAAAATATGTAAAAATAATATATTATTAACTTTTATTCATATATAAATAGTTATAATATAATTCACATATAAAATAACAATAACATTTTTTTATAATAAGTATTTATCTCTCACCAATATCATGAATAATTATTATATATTTATTAATATAATTGTTAAATCTTAAATTTAAAATACAAATTGTATATAAATTATATATTAAACTAAAAACATATTATAATAAACCTTAGGAATTAATATTTTAAACCCAAGGGATTAAATTATAAACCCAACGAATTATTAATATTATAAAACCAATGTACCAATAAACCCAAGGAATCAGTCAACCCAAGGGAATAATATTATAAACCCAAGAGACCAACAAACCCAAGGGATCAATATTAAAAACACAAGGTATTAACAAACCATAGGAATTAATTAAACCCAAGGTATTAATAAATACACGTTATTATTAATATTGCAAACCAAAGTGACTAATAAACCCAAGATTTTAATATTATAAACCTAATCAATTAGTAAAGCGAAGGGATAAATATTATAAATATAAAGGATCAACAAGCCCAGAAATTCAATATTAAAACACATGGGATTAATAAACCCTAGGAATTAACATTTTAAACCCAAGGGATTAATAAACCCATGGGATTATTAATATTACAAGCCCAATTAATTAATAAACCCAAGGGATAAATATTATAAACCTAAAGGATCAACAAACCCAAGGGACCAATAAGAAAAGATGAAGGGATTAATAAACCTTAGGAATTAATATTGGATTAATAAACCCAAGGGACAAATAAACTTAAGGGTTTAATATTATAAACCCAAAGAATTAGTAAACCTGAGGGATAAATATTATAAACCTAAGGGAGCATCAAATCTAAGGGATCAATATAAAAAACACAAGGGATTAATAAAGCCTATTATTTAATATTTTAAAACAAAAGGAGTGATAAACCCACATGACCATTAAAAGTATAAACCCTAGGGATTGTTAATATCATAAACCCAATGAATTAGTAAACCAAATGGATAAACATTATAAACCTAAGGGATTAATATTAAACCCTAGGAATAATATCTGACCTTTAATATTAGGGTTTAATAAACCCAATGGATTATTAATATTATAAATCCAAAGGATTAATATTACCAACCCAATGAATTAGAAAACTCGAGGGATTAATGTTATAAAATCGATGGATCAACAAACCCAAGGGATTATTAATATTATAACACAAGGAATCAATAAACCTAAGGGATTTTTAATATTATAAACCCAAGGTATGAATATAATAAATATAAATGATTGATAAAGCCAAGCAATTAATAAGCCCAACAAAATAATATGAAATCCCCAAGCAATTAATAAACCCTAGGAATTAATATTTTAAACTCAAGGGATTTATAAAAGTGGAGGGATTATTAATATTATAAACACAAGGGATTAATTTATAAACCAATAAATTTATTAATATTATAAACCCAATGAACTAATAATCCCAAGGGTTTAATATTATAAACCAATGGAATTACTAAACACGAGGGATAAATATTATAAACCTAATGGATCAATATTAAAAACACAAGGGATTGATAAAGCCTAGGAATTAATATTTTAAAATCAAAGGATTGATAAATCGACATAATTATTTTTATTATAAATCCAAGGGATCAATAAACCCTAGGGATTGTTAATATTATAAACCAAAAGAACTAATAAACATAAGGGTTAACATTATAAACCTAAGGGACTAATATTAAACCCTAGCACTAATATTTAACCCTTAATATTAGCGTTTAATAAGCCCAAGGGATTATTGATGTTATACTCAAGGGATTAATATTATCAATCCAAAGAATTAGAAAACCCATGGGATTAATGTTATAAATGTAATGGATGAATAAACGCAAGGGATTATTAATATTATAAACACAAGGGATTAATAAACACAAGGCATTATTAATATTATAAATCAAAGGGATTAATATTATAAATACAAATGATTAATAACCCTAGGAATTAATATTTTAAACTCAAAGGATTAATAAACCCAATAGATTATTAATATTATAAACCCAAAGGATCAAATTATACACCCAAAGAATTATTAATATTATAAACCCAAGGAACTTATAAACCCAACATGGTTTAATATTATAATTCCAAGGAATTTGTAAACCCCAAGGGAAAGGTACTAAAAACTTAAGGGATCAACAAGCCTAAGGGATCATTATTAAAAACACAAGGGATTAATAAAGCCTATGAATTAATATTTTATACCCAAAGGATTGATAAACCTAGATGATTATTAATATTATAAACCAAAGCGATCAATAAACCTTAACTATTGTTAATATTATAAGCTCAACGAATTAATAAATTGAATGGATAAACATTATAAACCTAGGGGATTAATATTAAACCCTAGCACTAATATGTAATCCTTAATATTATGGTTTAACAAACCCAACAAATTATTAATATTATAAACCCAAGGAATTAATATTACCAACCCAAAGAATTACACAACTTAAGGGATTTATGTTATAAACTCAATGGATCAACAAACCCAAAGGCTTATTAATATTATAAACACAAAGGATCAATAAACCCAGAGGATTATTAATATTATAAACCTATGGGATTAATATTATAAATACAAATGATTAATAAACTCGAGCAGTTAATAAACCCAAGGAATAAATAAACCAAACAAACTAATATTAAAAGCCAAAGAAATTAATAAATGCTAGGAATTAATATTTTAAACTTAAGGGATTAAGGAACCCAAAGGATTAAATTATAAACCGAAGTGACTAATAAACTCATAGGTTTAATATTATAAACCCAATGAATTAGTAACACAAGAGATAAATATTATAAACGTAAATGATCAACAAACTCAAGGAATCAATATTCAAAATACATGGGATTAACAAACCCTAGGAATTAACATTTTAAACCCAAGGGATTAATAAACCTATGAGATTATTTTTTTTTTTTTTAACAAAGTCGGTTGCTATATATTGATTGAAAAAAGTGATAAGGCATGGAGCCGTACATAGTTTGCTTCGAGAGCATTACATATCCGAGGATAGAGCATGAGGTTCCTATCCCTGAATTGGTTTCTGAAAATTCTGACTACTAAAGAGCTAGTACTACTATATATCCGGACGAACTGATGACACAAAAATTTGCATTTGCAATACATAGTTAGTCAATGGAAATATGACTGATATTTCTCGCAGTGGAGTCCTCGGGATGCTGATCTGCTTCCATTGGCTTTGCGCTTGAAGAAGTTGATTTCTCTTTCTGCTTTGCTTCCAAAATTTCCCTTAGAATTGCCAACGACTCCTCGGCATGGATGCATCTGTTGTTGAGCCCGTTGAACTGCTCCTGAAGCGAGTGAACCCTGTGGAGAAACAAATTCATTTCTGTACGGTATTTAGCGTGGAGATTTCTGAACTGCTCCTCGAATTTTGCTTCTAGACTTCGAATCTGCTCTGCATGCCTAGCTTCCATATTTCGCACTTGATCTTCCAGAATTCGTTGTTGAGCTCTGACCTCGTCGAATTCAGCCTGGAGGTCGCGGCAATGGAAGCATTGCTCAGAACGAGCCATCACAAAATGGGGTTGGATTCTAAGAGGGACGGTTTCACAAGGATGATCTATAGACTCCTTCTGGCTACAAGAGAAAAAGGCCCATGTAATAATGCGCGGATTATTGGCAGGTCTGGGTAAGATTAAAAAAGAGCAGATGAGCTTCGAGATCCCTGATCTCACTTTCAAGGATAGGTAAAAAAAGAGAATCTGTAAGATAGCTCCCAGGACTAAGAGATAAGAAATTGAAAAAAGGGGAGATGAGCCGGGTAGGTGCGAGCAGAGGGAGCAGGATGGAAGGCGGGTGGACGGCCAGCGAAGACGTTGAGAGAGCAGCAGGAATTGCTGAAGGAGGGGCACTGGAGCTCTAAGCTTCCCTTCAAAGCTTTTCCTGAAAGAGACCGAAGGATTGATTAGAGAAAAATTAGGCAGGAAATAGAAAACCGATACCAGAGCAAGGGTTCTCCGTCGTGGCTGATCCTGAGCGCTTTCTTCACTTTCGCGGAGCTGCTCTTGGTCGCAGAGTTGAGAGACAATAGAATGCATTCCTGTGCTCAAATTTATGGATCGGGGTCGACTGCAGCGGCCTGGAAGCATCCGATCCTCTGTAATAATTAGATATGTATCTATATCTCTAGGACGATTGACTGTGGTAGCAGAATCCTTCCTCAGTCCTTCACTGTGGTTATGAATTTTACTTGGGATATCAGCTGATCTGTGAATCGTATCCTGAGTGTGATTGCTTGAGCATTTCGAGCTGTGTCCTGAGACTGTTTTTACCTTACCCATCACACGCTTGCTGGATTTGCGCGCTTGGGTATTGTCAGTGTCGGTCTGATTCATGGCAGGGGCTGGAAGAAGGCTCGTTGACTGTGCCTCAGTACTCCTTCCTGATGTCCGACTGCTTTATTAGCATGTTGATCCGCTTCCCCATTGTATGTGCGTAGGATATGGTAGAATCGGATATTTTCAAAATAGTCGATGAGGAGAGTGATGCGATGGAGATGCTGTTGAAGACTACTGTTTGAGGATATCCTGTAATGGTTCATGTAGCCGATGATTATAGAGGAGTCTCCTAGAACAATTGCATTTTTGATTTCCCTATTTTTTAATTGCAGCAATCCTTGATACAGAGCAAGGGCCTCGGCATTATTATTTGTTTTTTCCCCTAAACTCCATTCATAGCTGCATATTTCTCCTCCTGATTCATCTAATATAATTCCTCCTGCACCTGCTGGTCCTGGGTTGGACTTGGAGGCTCCATCAAAGAAAAGGATTGGACAGTTATTGCTCATTATCCATCTTTTGAATTCCTGAGATGGTAGCCTTATTTCCCATTCTTTGGTCTTATGTTGGAGTTTCATGCCATTTCTCTGAATACTCTGATGTTGGCCTGGGCTACCTAGTATATGCCTGATCATGAGCCTCTCTTCAATTGTATAATCAGTTGCTTTAATGGTTCCTGAACATTTGACAGCCATCGTCTCCTGCGCCAGTAGATGAGCACTGCTACATGTTTTCCTGACATTGCCTTCTTTATTTTGAAATATTTTCTTGTTTCTAGTGAGCCAGATTTTCCAAAGGAGGTTGTGGGGGATGATGTCCCAGGTTCTTTTGACAATCTTGCTCCGCTTTTCTTTCCAAGGGCAATTCCTTCTCCAGTCTTGAATTGTCTCAGCAATGTTTTGCTGAGGATGCCATGTTATGTTGCCCAGGTTGGCCATGATAGTCCAGCATTTCTTCGCAAAGGCGCAATCAAGAAAAAGATGGTGGATGGTTTCCTCCTCGGAGCAGCAGTTAGGACAGATTGAAGGACCATGTATCCCTCTCTTTCTCAAATTTTCCGTAGTGAGAATTCTGCCCTTAAGCAGCAGCCAGATGAAGAATTTGACCTTTGGGATGGCCTCAGACTTCCAAATTGTTCTCCATTGATTCCAGACCGGTGCCTGATAAGTATTGTTGCAGATGAATTGGTAGCCAGATTTAATGGTGTAACCTGAGCCTGTGGGGTCCCATCTAAGCCCATCTAGAGCTCCTTTTTTAATAGGGGCTCTGTTTTGGAGGTTTTTAAGGAGGGCTTGATAGCTAGATTCCAAGTGTGGGGGAATAGCTGGGAATTCCCAGCTAAGCCAAGCACCACTCTCAGCGTCCCATTTTGAAATTTGGTCCAGCCTTTCAATGCCTTTGCTATGAAGGTAAAGAATGATGGGAATGGCTTCTTCAACAGTATTTAAGGGTTGAAGCCCCATGATTTTGTCAGTGGCATAATTAATACTGCTCCCATCCCCCGGAATCTTTGAGGTGTTTTGAATAAGAGTGGGGATTGCTTTCTTGCAGAGTTGCCAGATTTTGGTGGAGTCTCTTATAGGAATATCAGATTCAAGAAGTCTTTGTCTGTGGTCCGAAAGATATTTGCATTCAAAGACCTGTTTCCACCAGGCTTTTGGTTCACTAATAAGTCTCCAAGCCATTTTAATCCCAAAGGCGAGATTTAGTATTTTGGGCATTCTGATTCCCAATCCACCTCTGTCTGGAGATTGAATTACACTTTTCCAGTTGACCAAATTGTATCTATTTTTTTCTTTTTTCCCTCCTTGCCATAAGAAATTACGGAGAGCAATTTCTAGCTTATTGTGGAACGAAGCAGGAGCTTGGCAAAGAGTGAAACGATATAAAGGTAAGGAGGAAATACCTGATTTAAGCAAGATTAATCTGCCCGCTGGGTTAAGCCATTGAGTCCCCCATTGCTGTACCTTTCTTTTGACTTTGTCTATTATTTCATTCCAGGTGGACGCTTTAAGAGCGCCCAAGGTGACCGGCATCCCAAGATAGGTGAAGTGATCCCAGGTTTCTTTGTAGGCTACTCCAAAGATATTGGCAATACTGTGAGCTGTTTGGTTGGGAATGTTCCATCCATAGATGCAGCTTTTCTGAAAGTTAACTTCTCCTCCAGAACACTCCATAAATTGATCGAGGAGAGCTTTGAAGCGCCTTGCTATTGTGGTGGAAGCCCCACCAATAAGCAGGGTATCATCAGCGAATTGTGAGTGATTGATGTTTTTAACTCCATTCCCAAACTTGATACCAGAGATGAGGCCGACTCTTCGGCTGTGATCGAGGTTGCTGCTGAAGGATTCAGCCATCAAGATGAAGAGATAGGGAGAGAGAGGACATCCTTGCCTTAGTCCTCTTGAAGATTGAAAAGCTTCACAAGGGCGGCCATTAATGAGAGGCGAGATCCAGGGACCAGAGATGCATGCGGCAATGGTGCTTATGAAGTCAGAATTAAAGCCCATTTTTCTCATGACAGCGTACAAGAATGAGTGTCTTACTCGGTCGAAGGCGTTGGCTAAGTCAAGCTTGAGGACGAAACCTTTCTCTTGTCTAGAGGTGCTAGAATGGATAGCTTCTTGAACCAAGGAGATGGAATCGTGAATTTGCCTGTTGGTCATGAAGCCCCCCTGATTTTCAGATATGACGGAAGGAAGCAAAGGCTGGAGTCTAGCTGCTATGATTTTTGCAAAAATCTTATAAGAAGTATTGCACAAGGAGATTGGTCTAAATCTGGAGAAGGAAGTGGGCCTAGTTTCCTTAGGAATGAGGGCAAGAAAGGTTGAATTTGTGAAACCCCCCATTTTCTTTTTTCTTTGTATGCCTTTCATCATTTTTACAAGATCTTTTTTTATCAAATGCCAATGGTCCCTGTAAAAATTAATAGAGAAACCATCTGGACCTGGAGATTTATCTGGTTGAAGAGTCCAGATAGCTTTTCTTATCTCTTCCTCTGTTATTTCACTGTTCAGCCTCTCATTCTCCTCAGCAGAGATTTTTCCTGGAAGGTGTCGAAGGAAGGCCGTATAGTCCATGGCGCCTTGATTTTCGGTGAGAAGGCACTTGTAATGATGGAAGGCTGCACTTTTAATAGATTCCTGATCTTCATGCTGGCTGCCTTGACTATCTGTAATAGTGGTAACAATGTTCCTTGATTTTTTTACTGTGGCCTGCTTATGGAAATATGCCGTATTTTTATCACCTTCCTTTAACCATATTTCTCGCGACTTGAGCCTCCATTTGATTTCTTCCACCCTCTTAATTTGAGTTAGCTGTCCCTGCACTTCCCATTCCTTACTTTTAAGCTGATTAGTGAATCCGTGATCTTCTATTTGTTTATGAATATCTTCCAAACTCTGCTGTATTTTTTCCTTTATTTTTTCTGGTTCTTGGTAGCTAACTTTTGCCCAATCCTTGAGTGCTTTCCTTGTGTTTCGAAGTTTAGTTTCCCAAATGTAGTTTGGGGAGCCCTCCACGTGATTCTTCCATGTGTCTTCTATAATTGACTCGGCCTCAAGGCTGTCTCTCCACAGTGGATTGTATCTGAATGGGATTGGTCCCAAATTGGCATGGGAGTCCATCGTTAATAGGATGGGGAAATGATCTGAGGCTGTGGCGCTTAGAATTTTGGTGTGACCTACAGCAAAGGAGGAGAGAAGGGAAACATTAACCAAAATTCTGTCCAACCTTTCCATAATGTTACCTGGCCCCAGTCGTCTATTGCTCCAAGTGTATTTTCTATTTTTTGGGATGATGTCCATCAATTCGTGTTCAGCCATGATGATTTCCAGCTGCCTTCTGAAAGGATCAGGGGTGAAGGCGCCCCCCCTTTTCTCATTCGCGTGGAGAATTAAATTGAGGTCTCCAGCAAGGATAACATTTGAATTCTGCTCCTTGTCTATTTCCTGCTTCAGTTCCTTCCAGCATTGTTCCTTTTCCCGGAAATGGTTGGGGATATAAACATTGTAAATAATTAAGTCACAGCTTTCTTCCTTGTTGACGAGGTTGGTCCTGATCCAGTTTGGATTGAGGACAGAGGATATGCAATTCCACTGCTGCTTATTCCACATAGTGGTGATTCCTCCAGAGGCTCCTCTGGAATTGCTACTGATCCCTATGAAGGATTTTTGTGCTTCTATGATTAACTGCATATCATTCTGGTTTTGCTTGGTTTCCTGAATTAGAACAATTTCAGGCCTTTCTGAATGAAGGAGGTCTCTTAGGGCAGCTGTTTTAGAGGGGTGCCCCATACCCCTGCTGTTCCAAGATAAAAGCTTCATCATAAGACGTTCGAGCGAGGAGGTGCTCGCCTCTCAAGTTCTTTAGCTGCTGTGTCTTTCTCTTGAGAACCTGTAATAAAGGAATCCATAGGGGTTTGTATCCCGAGAGCTATGTCCTTTTGCGTGCTTTCTTCCCGATGCTGCTTGGCTGATTTTCTGCCTGGTCCGGGTTTCTTGTGGATATCACCGGATGCACCAAGGTCCTTGGAGGAACTTCTGGTAGTTCTGATGGGCTGGGGTCCGAGTGCTGGCTGAGATGGGTTCGAGGAGCTCAAAGGAGGCTCAATACGGGTCAGTACTGGTTGATCAGATTGAGGGCCATCATTGGACACTTTCGATTTGTTTTTAGATAAGTTCCTTTCCACTGAGTGAGGAGGGGAAGCTTGGAGGGGGGAAGAGGGAGAGATTCTGGGGCCTTTGGGGGAGGGAGGGGGAGATGGAAGGTCCTCTGAAGCAAGGGATCCAAAGGGGTTGGAGGACGAGGGGAAGACAGGGGGAGAGGGAGGGGTTCCGGAGTGAGGCACCTCAGACTCAGGGGGAGGGTTTGCTTTCTTCTTTTTCCTTACTATTTCCCATGCTTCCTCATGTGTTTCAGAATTATTGTTATTGACATCTGGTTTAGATTTAGGACACCTATTTGCAAAATGACTGTACTCATGGCATACCTTACACTTGAAGGGAAGTTGTTCATAGTCCACCTGTTGAATATGCGTCCACTGATCCACTCTGAGCTTAACTGCCTCTGGAAGACCTTTGCCCAAGTCTACCTCCACACAGATCCTCGCACATGCATACATATTTTCCTTTGGTTCAGATCTGTCCACATATTTACCTATTGCATTTCCAATCGCTCGAACAGTTTCATCAGCCCAGCAGTGGAGCGGCAGATGCGGAAGGCGAACCCATACAGGGACTGCGTTGGGAACATCCATTTCTGGATCGAAATCCGGGGTCCAACGGTTGAGATAAAGGCCTCTTGTGTCCATAAAGTATGGCCCATTCCTGAATATTAGATTGCGATCCTCCACTGATTCGAAAAGGAAGGTAAAGAACCCTCTTCCACAGAACCTTATGGCAATTTTTCCTTGGACCATGGCATTCCAATTTCTTTCCACCCAACGTTGAACAGATCGAGGGGAGGGCCATAGCCCCGTGAACTGGCCAACCAATCCGCGTTCAGCTAAGGCTACAGCCGATCTCCTTGGAAGAGAAAGGGGAAGAGGGATTTCCGGAATTTCATCAAGTTTTTTGATAAATTTGGAGGCAGAAGGTCGGATCCTCTCAGAGTTATTTTCAGGGACGAGAGAAGCAAAAGCTTTCTCAAAATCGGGCTGGTTAGAGGCATGAGGGTCCATCGGGAGGGATGCTCAGCGAAAGGCAAGAGGGGGGGGCAGGAGGCCCAGGAAAACGAAGAGAAGCAGCAGAAGGCTGCCCTCAGGGCCGCGCGAACAACCAGGGGCGGGCAGGAGGCCCGGGATGCAAACAAGCAAGGAGGGCGCAGCAAGGAGAGCCCGCAAGGGCCTGCAAGCCCGGCAGCAGGGCTGCCAAGCTCGAACGGGGGCAGTCAGGGCTTTCAGAGGCGGGAGAGCTCCATCTCCAGCACGCGATTCCCTCCAGTTATTACCATAAACCTATGAGATTATTAATATTATAAAACCCAACAAATTAGTGAGCCCAATGGATAAATATTATAAACCGAAGAGATTAAGAAACTCAAGGGATCAATACTAATTAATTATTATTATTATTATTATGATTATTAATTAATATTATTCCAATTTATAATTAATATTATTATTTAAATTTAATATCATTATTAATTAACAAATATTAATAACAACTCACACATTCAGCCAATTAAATATTTGTAATTATCAAATAACAATTTTAATTAATAATAATTAAATAATTAAATAATAATAATAATAATTAATCTATTTTAAATTAATAACCAACCACATTGGTAAATAATAATAAATATTATAAACCCAATGTATATAAACCTTAACATAACATCATTTACCATGGTTGACCATGATTATAGGCACAATCTATTTATATTAAACACTATTATTAATATTATAAACCCTACGAATAATATTTTACCTTAGGAATATGAACCTTTAGATTAATAAACTCAGGCGATTGATATTATAAACCCAATGGAACAGTAAACCCCAGGGATTAATGATAAAACCCCAATGTATTATAAACCCAAGGAATATAAATTGAAAGATAAATGTTGTAAACCCTACAATAAACATGATTGACCATGGTTGAACATGATTCATTTTCATAATAAGAAAATCTTTGTCACAATGCGATGTTCAACCATGGTTGACCATTGTTGAGCATAATTGATTTTCAAATCAAGACAATCTTTGTCACAATGTGATGTTGGACCATGATTGATTTTAATATTGAGAAAATCAATGTCACAATATGACATTGGACCATGGTTAACCATGGTTGACCATGATTATAAACCCAAGGGATTTATATTAAACCCAAGGAATTATATTATTAACCTGAGGTATTATAAACCCAATATATATTATGTGACATTGGACCATGGTTGATATTTATATTGAGACAATATTTGTCACATGCAACGTAAATCCAAGGGTTGACCACCATTATAAACTCAATGGATTTATATTATAGTCAAGGATTAATATTATAAACCCTAGGAATATGACCCCTTGGATCAATAAATGCAAGGGTTTGATATTATAAACCCAGGTCATTAATAAACCTAACGGATAAATGCTAAAAACCTAAGGGAATAATATTAACCCCAACGGATTAATATTATAAACCCAAGTTGTTTAAACCCCAAGATAAATATTATAAACCAAAAAATAAACATCGTTAACCATTCTTAGTTGTCATTGATTTTCATATTGAGACAATATTTGTTACAATGTGACATTGGACCATGGTTGACCGTGATTTGCCATGGTTGATTATGGTTTTCATATGAAGACAATCTTCTTCATAATGCAACATTTGACAAGGGTTGACTATGGTCAGTTTTCAAAATGAGATAACATATGTCATATTAAATATTATAAACCCTTTAAGTCATAGATCCCTAACATCAATATTATAAACATATATAATGAAATAATGCAAAACAACTATAGTAAACATAAACCACAATCAATGTAAGAACCACATTACAAACCATAAAGTCATCAATACAAAACATTAATATAAATACAATAATATTAATACAATATAAACCCTTAAGACATGATAAACCATCAACACATTAATAATAACACATTTATATCGATCCATTATAAAAAAATAATAAAATTTTAAAGCAAAAATACATGAATATATTAAGAGTATAAATCTCAAGAATATTGATATAAACAACAAGAACATGAAGGCCCAACGTTAATATTATAAACCTCAATAATAATTTCATTTACGAAAGGCATCAACACAGTAAAGGCACCCATACAAAGAAAACCCAAACAATTACAAATCCAAGAGAAAAAATAAAGCAGTAACACTGTCATTTGAGGAAGGGAATATAAATGAAAAAAATTGACCAATATGTATTTTGACAGAACACAAAGTCAGAACTGGAAAGGAAAAAAACACATCTAAATTGAGCACATTGGATTTAAATAAGAATAATACAATAGGACATTTTAAGACCAAAGATATACAATTTTCTACATAAAAAAAAAAATCCATTTCACCATCATGGAAATAGAAGAAAGAACATTGAAATTAAGATATATTTTTTGTTGTGTTTACATCAAATAACTCCATTATGAAACTGAACTTCAAATACGCAATCAAAATTCATTTATCAAATAGACTCTTCCAAAACACAACTAGATCGATGACAAAAGCAGTAGCAATTCAAATCAATAGGATAATGATCACGAACTTTCACGCTCTCTAACCAATATATTCTTGTTTTCCTCCAAGACTCCCTCTGGTGCACATGCAACAAGTACTAACACTTGTTTTTGTTTCATCTAGCACACGTATATGTTCATCAACAAAAGAAGGATGGAAGCCAAGTTTTCTATCAAGCTTGTTCCAAATATACAAAAGAAAAATTATCACTCGAGGAATATTGTGCATCTCTCTGGCATAATAGATGACATCATTAGTTTCCATATCCGCATTTCAAAGACAAAACAAAAAAATCAAAATTAATATGCAAATGGACAAATAGCCAAGCGCACACGCACACACGCACACGCACACACGCACACACACACACACACACGCGCACACACACACACACACACACACACATATATACCAATCATTAAAAATCATGATGGGGTATTAACAAACATAATACCCCATTTTTGTTAATGTTAAGAAACATAATCTTATAAACCTCATGTTATAAAATAACCTAATGCTACATGCACCAAATGATATAAAAATTGCTACAAATACGAACTTCATTAGCAATACATATTGCATACATGAGATGAGTGATTAAATGAAATTAGTGATAAGACTCTCATTACAATAGTCAGCAAGAATTCACAAATTTGTAAACTTAATGTTTAAAATCCAATATTTTTAATGTTAGTAAACCTATCTTTGTATTTAAATTAATGTTTATGTGTATATTAATATTTTTGTTTAATATCAATATTAATGTTTATGTTCGATATAAATATTAACATTAAACTCATTTTTATTAATATTAAAAAGCTTAATCTTATAAACATCATGTTATAAAATAACCTATTGCTACATGAACCAAATGATATAAAAAGCTCTATAGATATAAATCTCGTGTCATTGAACCTAAATAAACCTAAAATTATTAAACCTAATGTTCAATGAAAACATTTATATCGATGTTTAATGGTAATGTATATAGATGTAATATTGGTTTAATATTAATATTAAATATCATTAATAATAATATCTATATTATATTTATATTAATATTAATTCTAATATTAATATTAATATTAATATTAATATTAATACTAATACTAATATTAATTAATAGGCATATTAATAGAGACATTAATTACCATTATTAATATCACTAATTTTCAGTATGGTGACCAAAATTTTCATTAAGATTGGATATCATTCGTAATATTAATATTAATAACATTTAGCTCATAATTTTGTAATTCATGATAATATTAATTAGAAATATTAATATCAATATGAACTAATCATTAAATTGATTTTAATGATTGGTTCATATGACTAGTTATTTATGTTTGAATGGTTCATTCTAAAGAAAATAACAATAGCCACTTTAAAAGAACAAGTAATTTGAAAAACATGAAAAAGGATGTAAACAATTTTTTCAACTATTACCATGAATATGATGAATGTATTCATCTCATGAATATAAGAAAATCATTATTATATTAAAATTAAATAAAGGGGAAAATAAAAGAAATTTAAAAAACATTCTATAAATAGGTCAGAATATTATTAGTTGCATGTCACAGCGATATGGGCATCAATCACTCCTCTTGTTTCTTCCTAATTGTAACATATGCACTATATTTCATCTTGGAATAATAATGAAAAGAGAAAGGCGGTAAAAAAATGTAAACCATTTCTTGATTTCACTCTTGATATGGTTGTCAAGATTAGGCCTTGTTTCTCTTTATTCCCTATATCAATTTATGCTCGTTCTAAATTCAACCCCAATGAGTTCTCTATTATAAGAGTCCATGCCATCTTCAAAAGGAATTTGTTTTTGATTTCGTCTTATGACTAGTGTGATAGGTACAATGTTTCGATTTCTTGCATCAAATGGAACACTAGCATACTTATCAAAAAGAACAGTTGTGAACATTAGAAGGTGGGGTCGCTTAGAGGTAGGAATACAAAATATATCTTTCACATAACCAAGTGCACCATTCACCAAGCCATATTCAACCTATAAATTACATCTCAACATAACACACTAACCACGACACAACAAAACTTCACAGTCCAATTGCTCGTCATCAACACCAATTATTTTTTAATGCATCGAATGCTTAGCAATATATCATGCAATTAGAGAATATAATGATTTTAACATATGTTTGTTATGGGAGGAGACCAAATTGTTTGTTGGAAACATGTCAACTGTTGAATTAAATAAATCCCTTTCTCTAGGATGCAACCTCATATCATTTAGGAGTCTACGGAAACAAGGTTTTTTGTCATTATTCCATTGTTGGTGAAAGATTGTGTCAAGAGTGACAATAGTGTTGAATTTTTTCCATAAGACTTTCCCTGTTGTATTAGCTGCAAAAAAAGGCTTATCTCTCATAGGAGGTAGTTGGCCAAGGTCACCCACAAGAATGATGGATCTACCACCAAAAGCATAATTCTTTTTCTCTGGAAATGTTTCTCGTAGTTGAGCATCTATTTGTATGAATCACCTTGATCCTAGAAAGCTCATTTTATCAATCAATATATATCAAATATTCTTCATTTCTTCTTGGAATATTGTTATTCATTTCCCTGGTAGTGGTTTCATATATTTAATTGTAATTTTTAGAGGTGAGTGTATTGTTTTTCTATGTATATTAAAAAAATCTATTCATGTTGGGGCAAGAAAAAGAAAATGAATTCTTCCATTACTTGAAAAATTAGAAAGATCTTCAGCAATATAATGGATAAGGAAAGACTTCCCAGTGCCTACAATGCCCTAAACAATTGTAAGAAGAGTTTCACGACTCTCATATTCAGCAAAGTTCCTTATAACAATTTCAAAAGCAACTCGTTGTTTCCCTGCAAATGAATCTGGAGATGCAAATGTTCTATTTGAAAGGTCAACAATATCACCCCTTGATTGTCCATTATTTATCAAATTAATAGCTTATTCTGCAACATCGTCAGAAATAGTTGTACTTTGTTAGTCATAGGATATATCAAAGTCCCTTCGACCAAGGGTGTGAAGATCATAAACATTCACATCATTTGGTGGAACCAAGCAAGATAAAATATTCCATTCTTGAAAATCATCTTCAAGATTCATTTCCTAATTAGAAAAATCATCATATTCTTCATCTTCAATATTGTGAACAATTGATGGATTTTGATCAACATGCCATGCTCGATATCGGAAATTCCTCCAATTTTCAATAATAGTTTTAGCTGAAATGCCAATTTCTACATGAATGTTACAAAATGGCTTGTACAAGAGAAATTATGTCCATAAAATTTTGTCTGAAGCCTTTCTAGGAATAGAATAAAACCATGGCCAAACTCGAGCAAAATAATGAACATCTCTAGGATTCCACGTATCTTATTTACGCTTGCTATCAAATGTCCAATATCTTGTTGTTTCTATCAAAGATAGGTGTTGAAGGAGAAAAGGTCTCTTCTGATAATGTTGAAAAAAATATTCTTTGATGAACATTGCAGGTCAACCACTGAGATTTTCTTGAAAACCTTTCTTCCAACATTTAAGGAAATAAATTTCCAACTACAAACAACAAGAGGTAGCTTAAGAAACATATGGCACGTTTCTTGTGCTCCAATGTCACGGTCAACAATCTTTTCTACAAGAAACTTTCTATATCCATGCAAAGCATGATCCTCATAGCCAAAAAAAATTGAAATTCTAGTTAACATATCATGATAACTTTTAGACCCTTTTTCTTCTTTTGATGCATACATAGCAATATATTTCAAGATATCATACAGAGAAATCACTGGTTGGAAATCAATATTTTCACGCCAAATTTTTAGAAGGATAATATTATGTATATTGATCCTATAATCATTTCTTGTTGGACCATGTTTTTTCTTCCTTGATCATCTATGAATAATCTTGATTCATCACAAAGATCCCATGGAGCATTGTACCAGCATGCGAGAGTAGTGCCCTTTTTTCACAAAGAAGAATCTACACTACACTTTAGGTGCCTTTGGACACATTTTAACAATTCTTCATAATCATATTGAGGATTGAAAGAGAAAATATGATCAATACTCAATAGGAAAGGGTCATCATTAAGGCTTCGTGGAACCATTATGTTCCGATGATTTATGTCACGAGGATTTCATTTGGTTACATACTTGTCAAAGAATCTCTTTGCAAGATTTACATCAGAAGAATTTGACCAATCAAGTCTTTCCGTGTCAGGAGCACATTGCAACCATAGGAAACAATGGATATGTGCCAAACCTCTATGTTGCCACTCATATCTAAATAAAATGAAGATATAGTCATTACAAAAAATATAAATAGAATAATAATAAATAATTGACAAAGTATATAAAATAAATTCAACAACACAAACCTATACCAAAACTCTTTCGCTTTAAGATATTTTTGGATAAATTTCTCTCGAAATATATTGAATCTATGGTGCATAAATGTTGGAACGGTATGAGGGTACTGGATAACATTCTCAATTTTCATATGATGCTCATTTAAAGAACGAGAACGTGAATGTATGGGCATGAGGTTTTGCAACTCTGGCCACTTTGTGTCAATTGCACTTAACGTAAAAAATAAAGATGTACATCCCAACGAATTAATCATGTCAGCCAATTCAACCTGAAACCTTGTCCACCATGCCCTTATACCTCTTAGAGAAGAACCAAACCAAATAAGATGCTCAACCAACTTATTATCTTGTAAACCATAAATTTGATGACACAACTCTTTAATTTCATGAGAGATTTTTCAACGTAAATCACAGGATATTTCATATGGATCACAGAAGCCTCAATTCAACAATTGAATCCCTTCATGGAAAAGCCATTGCAACTAAGGTTCACCAATTTGAACGGGCATGCTTGGAGGTTTCAAAGTTGAAGACAGATCTGGCGTTTCACAGCTGTTGGAGTTTCTGCTCTATCTATTTAACATGCAAAGCCTGATCTGCTCATTCAACTTGTCCTAACGATGAACCACACTAGTTGGTTTGAAACGCGTCGACAAATGAAATATCTTGTGATTTACACTGAAAAATCTCTCATAAAGTTAATATGGATCACAGAAGCCTCAATTCAACAACTCTTTAATTGTTGTAGGTGAGTTATCATGTAAATTTTTCTTTCCATAAAGTGAAGCAGTTGCTTGGCTCTATTGCCACATTATCATGTTCAATACGTAATATCAAAAGTGAGGATGGATTCCAAATCTCTGATCATAGTATCTAAGAATATGAAATGCATACTCATGAAGTTCAACACTACAAATACTTCGTTGCAACCAATCAACGTCATTATTGGGTAACAATGTGGGGAATTCCATATCTAATAGCCCATCTATATTATATTTATTGACCAGAGAGGTTCCAATATTGGGCCAATCCATTTCTTAAACAACTGAATAATCAACATTATCAAGAAATTCTTGAATTTCTTCCACTTCTCTCCATTCATTTGGTAGTTGAGCAATAAAATAAGAAGGGTCAGACGGAAAATGCCTCGCTGGTAACCCTTCATTATTACTTGCATTGATCTCATATTCTTCTATACCATCATCAAAAAACTTAATCATGGAGGAGATAGTTGTTGATCTTTCAGGAATAAATTTCACTGAATCATAATCAATTACAACATCTTGATAATATTGATCATGTTGGATTTTGAAAACAAATGCATCCATCACTCGAGATATTTTGACATAACATTCATAGTATTTATATAGAGCAACATTTCTCCTCACAATTAGGAAGTTAAGATATTCAACATGTCAGGGAATACTTTATATAATTGTAGAAATATCATGAAGAAAGCTAATTGTGTGGCCTATATACTTATATTTCCCACCTTGAGCATGCGTCACATGCAAAATAGGATTCACACGTGCTATTAGAATTTCTTCAAATTGAGTAAGAACTCTTGAAATATGAGGTTTCTCACTAGGATCCATCTTATTATATTGAAAAAAATGATGGGGATCTCTCTCATTCTTACATCATTTGCAAACAAGTCCTTTAGAATCTCTCAAAACCTAGATTCTGGGATATGATTCTTGGTAAATGTAGCACATTTGGATAACTGACAAGTTATCTATCTTTTCTTGAAATATTATATGCACTGCAAGCATGTTTTCATCAAAATGAATATGATCTCTATTAGTCAGACCATGTTTAGAACCATTCGGAAGACTAACATTTCTTCTAAAATTTACTTCATCTTCAGCAACATGAGTTTCCCTTCCAAAATTTGTAACATGTGGAATTGTACCTAATACAAAGCCTTTCCAAATTTATGGTCTGCATTTCTCCAACCTAAGAGGATGAAATGGTGTATTTTTCATAAAATCTTATAAAATTCAGTGTCCAACTAATTATAAATGAAAAAATGAGAAAAAGAATCAAATACATTCAACATTTACATTTGCTTAGTGATGTGGATGAAGGCTATGAGATGGTTCATCTTCAGTTCTAACATTAGTGGATGGAATATTTAGGCAGTTAGTTTCTATGCCTCAATGCAAATGAGTTGTTTCCTATCCCAAAAAAATAAAATACATTATAAAATTATATATCCAACCAAATAAAAAAATGGAAAAGAAATCAAATACATTGAACAATTAGAATAGTTTGACAATTTGATGTTTTGGATTCCATTTCTCTAACCTAATCATATGAAATCATGTTTTCTCCACAAAATGTTATAAAATACAATGTCCAACTAAATATAAATAAAAAATGAGAAAAAAATCAAACGCATTCAACATTTACATTTGTTTGGCAATGTGGATGAACACTATGAGATCATTTCCAGACTCAATATTATTGGAATTAGAAAATATTTTTCCAATGCCTCTATTTTCCAACAATTCCAAAAACATTTGTAGAATTAGTAAGATCATTACAATCCTACAACATTGGATAACATATTTTTATTAGTTGAATTATCAATATTTGTTGGAAGATAAAGGCCAATCATCATGTCATATAATAGGAACTTCACTGCAGTTACACATAAGAACCACAACATGGACTGCTTGAAATGGAAGATAACTAGGAAATTTTTTATTTATATCTGTAGAAATTTCTTCCAACAACTTCCATCGAAAGCCCCAATCATCTTCAAAGTAGTCAATTCTTCATTCAATGCGGAGTTGACCAAATTAGAAATTTTGTAATTCTTCAATTGACCATACAGAAGTTGAGTCATCATTAATAAGGAATATCAATTGATTATTGTATATTGCTAATGAAATACACCATATGTTAGTGATTGGAATGAATTAAAAACCCATTCATTTTGTATTACATCAAACCAGTAGATTATATACCCGTATCGAGGATAATATTCATACTCCTTGTCCAGAGACATCCAAAACAATTTACTTTTATAAAAGACTTCATTATTAGGTGGTGAAGTTCCACCAAATGGAAGATCAACCCCTCGCCAAAACCTATCAAGAACACTACAAACATTAAATTTAGATTGCATTTTGTCATACATATGTTTCGGAACAACCGAGTCATATTTTTTGTTGCTTACTATTTCCAATAATTAAAAGAATCCTTAGTCTCCAATTCGTATTCTTCCTATGTTCTTAAATGCCTTTGTAAATGGATTCATTACAAAATATTTCTATGAATAGGAGCATTTTGTTGGTAAGGATAAAACTGCCATTGTTCTAACAATAGTCTCTACTTTGTATCTTGAATATATGAATCACAAATGAAAATGAGATATGTGCCCATTTTATTAAGGTATTCAACAAAAAAAAAATTGTCTTCATTATTGAGGAAAGGAACCGTAAATCCAAATTTGGTCATGGAGACATGATTGCATCGCAATAAGAAAGAAGGGTTTTTCAAAACATTCTTCCATTGCTTACAAACATTGATAAACTTTATCACAACCGATAAAAGGATCCAAAGAAAGACAATTTCAAGAATTTCAAATGGAAGATAAATCCAAATAGCTGGATCCATGATCAAACAATGAAAACATCTAGCGCAAAAAAACACATGTGAAATCAACTAATGTTGAATAAAATTAAAAGTGACATACATATGTAATTTTCCATCTACACATAGAGGAAACTTCACATATATGTATTATATCAAATCAATAAAATAAAATGATTGACAAGACCACAATTATCCATCTACACATAGAGGGAATTTCACATATACATATTATATAAAATCAAGAAAATCAAGTGACTAATAAGACCAAAATTATAATAGTAAAAAACAAATAGCATTTTTATAAACCTAATGTTTATAATCCAATATTATTAATATTAATAAATCTATATTTATCTTTATATTAATTTCTATGTTCAATATTAATGTTAATGCTTATATTTATTTTTTTAATATTAATATCAATCTTTATGCTCAATATAAAGATTAACATCAAAACATTTCATTGTTAATGTTTTAATTAACATTAAACCATTTTTTTAATGTTAAAAAACATACCCTTATAAACATCATGTTATAAAATAACATTTTGCAACATGAAACAAATGATATAAAAATACCAAATATTTTAAACCTAATGCCATGGATCCTAAATAAACCTAAAATATTTTTTTGTGTAATGCTTGGCAGGACCATCCATTTTCTATTATATATATAAGGAAAATTTACACCACACAATTTTACCCGGTGGCCTCAACTCACCCTGAGGGGAAACTGAGTCTGTTGGCCACCTGTTGGCATTATACAACATCCAAAAACAAAATTGCTTAAGTCTTTCTAACAAGGTCAGGTAAGTCTCAGTCTCATGTCCAAATACTATATAACATCTGACATAAACAATAGGAAATTTAAATTCTATCTGTATAAACAAAAACCAAGCATAGAGGACCTAATCCTTCTTGATATTATGCTCCTCAGGGTCTGAGGCAACAGGGGCAGGACCTTCAATAGTTTCCTTTGGCATTCCATATAGGTCTATAATGCAAGGGATGTGACGGTCGATACAATCCATCCTGATATCATGTTTGTGCAACTGAAATAGGATTTTCTCCATGTATTTTTTGTAGTTGGGCAGGCCCTGTAGTGTGGCTGCCATCCCCACAGAAATTTGTTCCATTGCTTTACCAAGCAGACTTTTCATCAAGAAGTACAGGAACAGGGTGTGTTTGAATTGCGTAATTCTACCTCTTGTATTCCTTGGGTGAGGAACCATCGTCTTCCATACTTCTATCTCATCGTCGAGTTCCCTTCCCTATTTTATCTTGGCTTCCTGGTCATCGATAAAATTTTGGATAACTTCATCGGTTTCCTCCCTGTATGTCATAGTTGCCTCTACTATGAGTGCTCAGCATGCTTACAACCCCTGTGGCCTTCCATCAAGTTGGGTCCCTTGGCTGCCCAAGGGGTCGGACCCTTGCTTCCACAACCACATCCTCATTTTGCTGGAGCCATGCCCTATTCCTTGATGCCTTGTAGACACTCAAACACCATTAGGTTCCTCATGCCATTCACTTCAACCCTTCACGACTGGTCTTTTCGTGCTTCTCTGCCCTGCCTGACCTGCGTGAGGTTAAGGTATGCCTATGACCATAAGTACCTAGGGTAATTGGGTTCCCAACTTGAATCCCCAGTCTCTCCACCGTGCCTCTAACCCTTACCATGGTGTCGTTTTTGGTCACCCTCCTATAGTTGGAGCGAGGCTTTTAAGCTCGTCTGGAACTGGAATTTGTAATTGTTGTCATGCCCACATGCCCCTCTCTCAGCTAGTAGTTTCTTGCCCATTGTGTGCTTGCCCCTCTACCTCTTATGCCACTGGGGGTCCCTAGCTATGCTCTTTCTACCATGCATAGGTGAATGCCGGGGATTTCTTAGTAAATTGTTACCGTTTCCAATGTCCCGATCCCTTGCTCGTGGCTCTTGCTTACTTATCATGGCGTCACTCGCTACCCCCCCCCCCCCTCGACATGACGTGCCCGCTATCCCCAATACCTCAGGTCTGAGTAAACAGGTAGGGGTCTATATCTTGGCTCGAACCCTTATTATCCATGTTGTTTCCTAAACTTTGGCTTAAAAGCAAAATGAATGACACGAAGAGTCGGGCCATGGCCCTCCCTTTCCTCCCCTAGTTTCTCCATGACTGTGCTAAGCCCCATTGGGGTAGCCCCTTGCGTCTCCCTTCCCCCGAGTGGAACCCCCTCTAGTGCACGTAATTGTCATAGGAACCCAACCAGATCATAGAAATTAAATAGGGGTGAGACCAGACTACATACGAGAAAGTCATCGCTAGCCTGCAAATGAAGTTCCTCCTTCTCTATTCTACTTTGAAATTCCTTCCTTCGCCATTGCAAAATTCACTTGCTCGACACGTCGAATACCATTCCCATCTCCATCACCCTTACTTATTCTTCCCTCTGCCACCTTGCCAGCCGACATCCCATGCATTAATGGCTAAGGACACTGCACCCCCTACATTAAGCATGTGGGGGGCAGTTGTAATAAAAGCCTTGGTACAAACCATGTCAACTCGAGGCCTGTCGCCTCTCACACCCTCTCTCATCCTGATTGGGAGCTTGGATTTCCTGGCTCCCCCTCTCCTAACTTTGCCTGAGATATTTTTCCAAGATTACCTCTAGGGTATCAGAGGTTGTGTCCCTTCGTCGATCTAGCCATTTTTTTTCCATCTGATCCTGCTAATGGCTACACCCCCAATTAGCCAAGAAATCGACCCCCTTATTTCCATCTCTCCGGACATGTTTCACCTGAATGTAGTCGATTTTGGGGATGATTTCTCCTATCTCCTAGATCAATCTTGCAGTTCTCCAACTCGGGCTAAGTTTGTCCCACTCAGTGCCATTGTTTAATTTTTCTACTGTGTTGATTACCAGGCTTGATTCCCCTTCCAATTCCATGTTTCTGTATCCCAATCTAACAGCTACTAAGAGACCCTGTCTAACTGCAACAAACTCTTACTCATTGTTGTTGATAATCCCACAGCTTTCTGCATAGATGAGACAGGTGTTTCCTTGGGAATATTTGAAGAGGCCCCCTAGGCCTGCCTCTATTGGGTTGCCTTTGGAGACCCCATCAAAGCTGAGTCTGATGAACCCTTCTTCTGAACTGGTGAAATGGGACCCCGAGCTCATGACCTTGTTGCCTATCTTCCATGATTTGCTTTCAATCATCCCCGATACTAAGTTCATCTTTTGTAATATTCGACCTTCTTGGGGTGACATTTTGTAGTCCTCTTGGTGCCATGGTTCTGCCAACATTGTTTCCCTTATGTTCTAGACAATACCTTCCCATACTTTTTCCTGCGAGGTTGTTTTGTGATTGAAAATTCTATGATTTCTCTCCTTCAATATGGCCCATAGGATGAATCCAAGGCCTAGGTTCCAAGCCCTATTTACTACCGGACTGGAATAGATGTGGGTTCACATTAATAGGATTTTTCCTTTGATATTGTTTTGGTCTCTGTCGATCCTTTCAAAAGCTCCTTGCATTTGTCTCCATTGTTGTAATGCAAATGGATAGTTGTTGAGGAGATGTTCCATGTCTTCCCTGTTTTGGCAGCATAGCCCAAAGAAGGAGGGCCCCTCGAAGCCTCTTTTCTATAACTGATCCTAGGTGAAGATTCGTCCTTTGCTAACCATCCAAAGGAAGTGGCTTACCTTTCGCCACCACCCCCCATTCTAGACCTTTTTCCATATGATATCTCATCCTTCCTCTTCCTGTTAATCTTGGATATCATAGGCTTTGCTTACGGTGAAGGTTCCTTTGGTGGTGTGGCCCCATCTCAAAATGTCCGGGTCTTAACAAATCCTTATTTGCCTTGTCCTTAGTTATTTGTCCAAGTTACCCCATTGATCTACGTCTGCCACCTATTCCTAGTCCTCTCTGGTCTTCCATCTTCACCAACTTTCCTCCCCGTACTTCTCCTTCCAGTACTGTTTCACTACCTGTGTATTGTTGTCCTAAGTTTGCTGATATATTTCCTTGATTTCTTGTTTTTCCGCCACTTTCCTTATTTGTTGCCAAGCTTTCGTCTAAAATCGAGTTGTTTTTCCATTGCGGGCCTCCCAGAAGGCATGCTAGTGGATAAGGTGTCTATTGTTGGCCGTTATATTCCAAATCGTAGAGCCCTTAGGAGGTTCTTAATATTTGAGGATGGCCTCAGGTCTTGCAGGCATATTATGCTTTCGAGCCCGTAATTGTTTCTATCGCCACCATCGAGTCCCCATTCATCCATCGCCACCATAGTTTGGCCCCCATGGTTTGGTTCAGGAGGTATGGGTATCTGATTCCTAGTCCTCTGTCCTCTTTTTTCTTGACAAGGCCCTGCCATGACACCAATGCCCATTTCCTGATCTGCTGAGCACCTCCCCATAGGAATTTCTTGAAAATGTCTACCATCTTGGCACATGCTCCTTTTGGGGCCACCATTCTAGATAGTTGGTATATGGGGATTAACTGTAGAACTGCTTTGAGAAGAACTATTATGCCCACAATATTTAGGGATCGAAAGGTCCAACACTTCAGTTTATCCTGTAATTTTCAGAGAATGTTTCTCCAACAATTATTTCTTAGAGGTTTTTCTGAGAGAGGCATACCCAAGTATTTAGAAGGCAAGTTGCCGGAGCTAAACCCAAGGATTCTAGCTAGGTAGGTCTTAACATTTCCTTGGGTGTTGAAAAAGAAGATGCAGGATTTATAATTATTAATCTTGGCTCTCGAGGCTTCCATGAAGGTGTTGAGGATATCTCTTATGCTACGGACTTCCCTCAAGGTGGATTGGTAGAAGAGCATAATTTCATCCACAAACTATTGGTGGGTGATAGGCATGTCATTTCCCCAAATTCTTAGGCCTTGGAGTTGGGAGGTGTGTACCTGCTGCTTTATATACCGGCCCAACCCGTCCGCTGCTAGGATGAACAGGAAGGGTGAAATCGGGTCGCCCTGTCTCAGGCCTCGAAATGGGTTAAAGGTTGTACTGGGGGTTCCATTAAGCAGGATGGAGAAGACTAGAGAGGATATCATAGTTAAGATCTAGTTAATCCATCTTTGGGCAAAGCCATAGGCTTTGAGAATGCTCGTGAGGTAGCCCCAACTAAGTCTGTCATAAGCTTTGGAAAGATCCAGTTTTATCATCATGCCCGAGAGCTTCTGGGATTTGAGGGAATGGACTACCTCCTGCGACGAAATAAAGCCATCGAGGATTTGACGACCTTCCACAAAGCTTGTTTGTTCATGGGAAATGAGACTAGGGAGAAGGTGTTTTAGGCATTTGATAATTAGGGTGGTGATAATATTGTAAATGACATTACACAGTGCAATTCGTTGGAATCCTCTGATTTAGCTCATTTAGGAAATAAAGCGATAAAAGTAGAGTTAAGGCTAGGACATACCTTTTGATTACATCATGACTCCTCCACTGCCTCCAAGATGTCCTATCCCATGAATGGCCACGTAGCTTGGTAGAATTCCACAGTGAATCCGTCCAGACCTGGGGCTTTATCTTTTGGCATTCCTTTCACTATTTCCTCTACTTCTTCTTTGGTTATAGCTTGCATCAATGCCATATTCTATTCATTCGTTATCATTTTGGGAATTTGCTACATGATTCTTTGGGTGGCTTCTGATATTTTTTCCACATTCTTCGTAAGAAGATCTTTGAAATGGTTGACCAAAAGTCCTTCCATTTCTTCTTGTTGAGTTTTACGTTGTCCTTCTGCATCTTTAAGAGAGTAAATGCGGTTATGCTGTTGGTGATGCACCATAGATTTATGGAAGAATCTCGTGTTACATTCTCCTTCCCTCAGCCACTGAACCCGCAATTTTTGCATCCACATCATTTCCTCTTGTTGTCTTCATTCCTTTATTAGATTGCTCATTAACCCTTCTTCTCACACCAAGTCCTTCGATCTTCCATATTTTATCATTTTTTGTTGGGCGTCTTCCATGTGCTTGCCGAGTTCAGTTTGGTCTTTGAAGATGTGACCGAACTCCTCCTTATTACACTTTATAAGCCTCTTTTTTAGTTCTTTAAGCTTTAGCTGGAAGGTATGCATCCTATTCCAGCCCTGTTGGGTACTTTGTGTCCGCCATTCCTCCATCTTTTTTAGGATGTTTGGATTCCTAAACCAAAAGGATTCAAACCTAAATGGCCTATTCCTGGGTCAATATTTTAGATCCAGTTCCAAGCGGACCGACTAGTGGTCCAACTCCATACATGGAAGTATCACTACTTCTATGAAGATATATTTAGTCATCAGTTGTTATGAGATTAGGAACCTACCCAGGCAACATGTTATTTGGTGTACCCCTCCTCTTCTATTGTTCCAGGTATGAATCTCGTTGATTGTGTCTATATCCACTAGGTGTAAATTAGTAATGGTTTCACTGAAGGCTGTCATATCCGAATCTTCTCTTCTCATTCCAAACCAACAAACTCTTTCAAAAGTTATGAAATACAACGAATCTAATGAAAACTATTAGAAATATCTATTACATTTCAAATATTAAAATGTATATATTGAAATTCAACATTTTATAAATTGCAAATATATAAGTTTAATATATTATATTAATTTTCATTTAATTTATTATTAATATCTATTACTTAATTCTTTTAGGTGTCATCAGAAATTTCTAATTTAAAAATAAAAATAAAAAAATATATGAATTTGTTAGAGTGAAATTTTGTGTTAGAGCATAATATTGAAGAAAGATATTGTAATAAATTTGATTTGTTTTATTGAGCTGAGAGACTCATTCTACAGTATGATATGTAAAATTGTCTTTTTGTCATCAAAATTGAATTGACCTAAAAAAAAATTAACTCATGTTAAATTTGTATTTAAAATGGATCTATATTAATTATTAAAAAAATGAAAGATAACCAAAACTAAATAGTAAAATAATATTAAGCATACATATATTGTTTATTATTGTCCTTAAATAAAAATAAAAATAAAAATAAAAAATAAAAAATAAAAAAATTATGAATTTCTACATAACAACACTTACCTTTGTACCTAAAAAAAACTACCAACAGAACCTCTCTATCAAATCAGCACTAGCCAGCCAATAATAAAATATAAAAACAAACAAATATAGAAAGATAAACCTAAGTGAATATGAATCCCAAATTGAACGTGAGCATTAAAGGGGAACCTCGACCTGACCATTAAAGGGGAACCTCGACTTTCTCAAAAAAGTGTTAGAAATTTTGTTCACAACCCTCTTTATTTGTCTTTGTCCTCAACTACTTTTGCGGAACGAAGAGCCAGCCATTTCAAATATATATAATATCAAATAAAACTTCATTGAACGTAAGCATTAGAGGGGAACCTAGACTTTCTCAGAAAGTGTTGAAATTTTGTTCACAACCCTGTTTATTTGTCTTTGTCCTCAACTATTTTTGTGGAACAAAGAGCCAGCCATTTCAAATATATATATTATCAAATAAAACTTCATTAAAAAAACGTAAAAACGAGTAACTTAAATAGTCAGCATTCAGGATAAATGACTTAGAACACACAATAAAAAGAATCAAGCAGCTATTGCCTAGTCTCAAGCATATTAAAAAATGGCTATTGCGTAGTCTCAATAATAATTTTCGTTATGGCTTCTTTTAATTAATAATTTTAGTTACAACCATACTCGTAAATTTTAAAAATAGCCATGGCGTAGTCTCAATAATAATCTTTGTTACAACCATACTCATAAATTTAAAAAACTTGCAATGGTGTCATTATTAAGTTTTATTACCATGTGGGTTTTAATAAATTTCATTACAAGGATGGTTTTTAACTTTCATTACCGCGTGGGTTTTAATAAAATTCGTTACAAATATGGTAGCCAAGTGGCCATATATGGGCAGCCAAAACGATTCTATACCACTTACGAACTAGACTAAATGGTTCCATACTTTTGAGAATACTAAAAGTTTTAAGTTTTACAATGAATCCACTTTTGAGAATAGGAAGGGTTTTAAGTTTTACCTTGAATCTACGTTGCCATGCATGTTATTTAAGTTTTTTTTTTAATTTAATTTTCACTAATTAACATATGTGATTATCAACCATCAATAACAGTTATAATAAAATTTTAATTATATTTTATAAAAAATTAATTTAAATATAAATTAAATATATAATTCAGATATGTAAAAAAATATGATTTTTAATAATATTTTTTAATAAAATAGTAACCACAAAAATATACTTACATCTTTATAATGATAATTACATTAAAGCTTACATATATTAGTGATTACATAGAACAATAATTCTCTAACACAAAAAGAGAGAAAAAAAGGCAGCTCAATTACATATCATTCCCCATGAGGAGGAGTTTTGCGTAAAGAACAATGGTGGATTGTACGCTCGCACAGTGGCTAAAAAAACATTAATCATGGTATCACTCAAACCCTAGTAGGTTTAACTTTTTCTTCTAGCGATGGATTTCTTTCTCTCTCCAAATTATTGAATTTCAATTTCAAGAATAAGTTCTCTGAGATTTTCTCACAGTATTAATTTTTGTTGGAAGTTTTTAGTTTATACCCACACCCATCATCACGAGAAATTTTAATGAAAACAAAGATAAAAAAAAGTGCTAATAGGAAAAAAAAAATTACTAATGATTTATTTAAATAAAAATAGATTCATAATATATATTTTATAATTAGTAATTAAAAACATTAACAATGACTAAGTATTAAATAATTTATTAAATATGGTAGAGGTAATTAATAACTTAATTAGTATCATTAATTAATCAATTAATTAATTTACCTAATTAAATAATTAATTATCAATTGATTAAGTTATATAATTAATTTATTATAAGTATCATTAATTACTGAAAAATTAATTAATAACAAAATTAATAACAAAATCAACCAACAATTATTAATTAATTAATAATATACATTAATTAATTAATTAATAAATATAGTAAATTAATTGGTTAGATTAATATAGTAAATAATAGTAAAATTATAATAATTGGAAAAATATTTAGATGATTCAAAATCAATTCATAACCTATAATTTCAAGATCAAAAGAAAAGCATGCCAAGAATAATATGCAAGATCTTTGATTTCTAATGTCAGCACAATGCTCCTTAATTCTTGTTTTGAATGATCCACCAATTTCACCTATGTAGCATTTTCCACAAGAGTAGTTGATCTTGTAGACTCATTTTAAGTGACTTTGATAAATGTTATCCTTAATGGATTTCATTTTATATTTTATTGGTTCAAATAGTCTAAACACTCAGTGGATATTTCTGCTTTTGAGAATCTTAACTACAGATATTTCTTCTTTTGAGAATCTTAACAATTTTATCAGTGACTCTTGAATGTATCAAAGATGTTCTTTTCATAGTTACCAAATTTGAATTCAGATTAGATACGGGAGAAATTCGACTCTATATAATTCAATAGGAAAAAAAATAGACACTATACATCTTACAAATACTTAAATATATATATATTTTTTTATTTATTTTTTATAAATTTAAATAAGCAATCGTTATATTCAAAATTTTAATGAAAATATAAAGTTGTGTAAGTTATTTTTTTGCCAAAATAGAAGTTACTATTTTTTATGTTTTATATAAGAGTAATTGATTTGCAACCAATTTTCTATTTTATAATTTCTTGTAAGGTAGGAATTATATTTTTTTTAATTGCAATTTGTCATTTTATAAATTTTCCAATATAGAAATTAAATTTTTTTTTTTCTATAAAAATTATAGTCTTTTTATTTTTTATTTTTTTCCAATAAGAATTACCAATCTACTAAGATAGAAATTATTGTTTTTTTTTTATTTTTTTTTATACAAATTGTCTTTTTTTTTTTCTAATAAGAAATACTAACTTGCTAATTCTTATAAGAAAAACTATAAAATCTAATTGATCTTAGCATTAGCTTTTCCTTTCTCTACATTATTTCAATTTTCCACTAAGGTTGCCTAGTGCCAAACTTGTTTTGCTCTTCCCTGTATTATTTCTACCCAGTTGCGCAGGTCCAAACTTGTCACATAACCCGGTAACCTCGCATGTAAAAGAAGGGAGTTAGAATTTTTTTTATACAAGTTACCCACAAGTAATTATCTAATTCACAGCTCCACAATTCTTTATTAACCATTAGATATAATTTTCATTAGTACATCAAGTAAACTACAATAAAAGACAGTAAGTTGCATAACCATTAACTACCACCGTGGTAGTGTAATAACATAAACTGTCTCATGAATCCTTGCATCCATCTCATGATTTCCTTAACCATATTAATTAATCTAATACTTGGACATTATGGTTATGCCATCAAATAAAGAACCATCAACATCAAGGATTCATCATCATCAAACTGACACAAAAGGAAATCACACCATTGAACAACAATATACCCTTGAAACCCCATAGGGTGAAAACCAACAAACGTTTAATCTTATTATTAAACGCTCGTGAGGGTTTTCACCCCTCACTCAATGGCTTATAAGGGATTCCATCCCTTAACCATTGTTATAAAATCATTACAATGATTTATCATTAAGTTGTCACATAACTAGCTAAAAGCTAATACATTTTCCATGAAACCCTTTTCTTACATACCACCACAAGAAACATTCCTTGCGGCATGATTGTTCTAGCAATGGACGATCCTACAACTCGGACTCATTTTCATGGACCATTAATCATTTTCCTGCCACAATGTTAAACATCACTTTCCTTTGGCACTAACCGCCATCGTTTCCTGTCAATGTTGTCATCAACAAGCTTTCGCAACAAGATTAGATACCATATTAATCAATCAATAATCAACCTCTAAAAGAGATCTTTTAACATCTACTCATATGCATGAGAAAGCATGACATACTATTTAACTAGTACATATACTCAAGTAAATATTGTTTTACCTCCACAATGTTTATTCACACTAATGCATAATTCTCTTTAAGAGATCCAACTCATTACTTCTACTAACATGTATAACGCAATCATTATATCTTCATACATATAATAAATTGTTGTTTCTATGCTTAAGCACATATGTTCTTTTCACATAGTTATTTTCGAGAACTCAACATAGTTTCTCTATCATACAAAGAACATAACTCTTATATCACAATGACTATTCTTTGTGCATATATTAGCTTATCATAATAGCCCTTCTTTAATATATGAAACACATATTCCCTTCACTAGAATACTACCATCATTTCATGTAACAAATCACATACTTCTTTCTTAAAGGAAGTCATTATAACCCCATTTCTTTATCTTCCTATAAGTAAGTTCCTCATGCTTTCTCTTTCAAGAAAATATTGGGAATACCCATCTTTATGCATAAAAATCAAGAAACAATAACAAGGTTAATTTACAGTTTTTTATGCACCAGATTAGAAATCGACCCAACTCATCTAGCAAGACAATCTTTTCAAGAGATTAATATTTCCAAGAAAGTTAACTTAATACTTTCTCTACGTACACCCAAAATCATATTTCCAATGTCACAACAGCTACCCTTATGGGCATGCAACATGTGTTTTTTTCCTAACACAATTAATTTTACTTCAATGCACATAATCTTTTCATGAAACAATTATGGATTCTCAATATGATATGAACACTATTCATATGTATTTTAAGGAAATAACCTCTATTTTTGTTTCCAAGAAAAGTCTCATAAAAACCTTCATCTTCATGCATGAAGTATGCACTCTTTTTCTGAAAAGAAACTATAGAAATGAATATCTATGTGCCTAGAAACACATCATTAGCTATTTCTATCATGCATGTAATGCATAATCATTTCACAAGAAACTTAGAGATTAGCTAGTATCACAATGCAATAGCATATATCCCTTTTCAAGAAACCTTTATTAAATAAAAATACATATTTTAATTCAAGGAAAACTTGGCCACTTTTCACACTATGTCCTCACGACATTTATATGCTTCACCTTCTTTTCTCCAGAAGATATTTGGGCTATATTTAACAAGGATTTTATTCCAAGAAAATGACAAGAGACAAGCATTTCTCACACAAGACTCCCATGTAGTCTTTCTATAAGAACTACCTATTTTCTTTACCAAGAAAACATAACCAATCTTTAACTGCATGCATTAACATATTTTCTTTACCAAGAAACATATAAAATAATCATCTTTTACTGCATGCATTAAAATACTTTTCTTTACCAAGAAAACGTACAAAAGATTCAATCTTCTACTGCATGCATTAACCTACTTTCTTTACCAAGAAAACATATAAAATATTCAGTCTTTAACTGCATGAATTAACATGTTTCCTTTACCAAGAAAGCATATAAAATATTCAATCTTTTACTGCATGCATTAACATGTTTTTCTTTACCAAGAAAACATATAAGTTAATCAATCTTTTATTGCATGCATTTAGATACTTTCTTTAAGGCATGCCATAAATTCTTTCCTTTAAAGCATATCGTAACTTCAACTCAAAGCCAACAAAGAAATCAAATGTTTTGACATCTACGGTATCTATCATAGCCAGCTTATGCAAGAGTTATCCCTTGCCCTTAAAAAAATTGAAGAATAATCTCAAATGCTTTAGAGAACTGAGTTATGAACATGCACGTCCTTTTCACAGACTTACTAGTGAGCTTCTTGGCAAACCTATTCAATAATGGCTTCTGGCTCCATCGTATGATAAGCTGCTTCCAGCTCCTTTCCGGAAACTGATCGGCCTTGCCTGAAGCAAAGAAGGGGTTTAGCACCAGTCCTTCTTGGAGAAAATAGCCAGGACATGGATCCAATTGTAATTTCTTTTGTTTTCGAAGGGTATTTCATCGTTAATGAGAATGTGCAAATATTTCCGGCGCCATAGATCGTTGGTTGAATATGGCTGTTCCAAACAAAATTCATTGCCCCTTTAATCACACTACAGTCAAGTATATCTTGACAGCAATCATGAGTCATGCATCCGATTAGCAGATTCTTCAAAATTCCATCGTCTATAAAATTTGATAATAAGCTGCTCACGATCTTCAAACCCAGAATCTGTCACTTATTTCACTTGACGGTGGTCACTTTCACATAATTCCTCTTCTTCCACCGCTCCACAATAATATATGGCTCACTCTCATAATCAATGGCGGCTCTTAAGATGTAACCCCCCCCCCCCAAAGCACCCTCTGATTCCCTCCTTTTCCATTTCATCCTCAATCTTGTTTCTTGAATATCAAGAATCAGTTTTTATAACTGATGCGTAACTTTTAAAGTTACTATTTCATAACTGATCGATTTACCTTGAGTTATTTATGATAGGGATATGACATACTCCCCCCTTAACAAGAACACCGTCCTCGGTGTTCATCTCTCGTTGGGACCTTAGATTTTACTCATGATATAACCATCTAAACCACACAAAATGTGATCCTTCCTCTTTTAAAATCAAAGATTTCATTCCAAGAAATGACAAAAAACAAAATAGTAATGATATAATCATAAGAAAGATCAATAGTCATAAGCATTCATAACTGCAAAATATGCAAGTTCTAATTGCCACCACTTGGCCCTTATTCAAATTCAAAAACCAAACTCTATATCAACTTACCATTACTTACCATCTACTCTTGAAAATCATGAGCACCTTCATGTAAGCATTTTAATAGTGGTTGGACAACCCATCAACCCTCCATGGTTAGTAATCCTGTAATGTTTGACAAACAAATTCAATCGCATTATTCATAATTTTGTGAGTCAAATGAAATACTTTTTTACTATCAATCAATTGTGCAATGTTAGATGATTTTTAAATCACAGTACTTTTACAAGTACTTAAGAGCTCATCACTACTCCACATGCACATTGAATTAACTCTCACTAAAGACATCCACAAAGTACTTCTAGAAGTACCAAAAGAGCAACTAGCTCTCTAATAATCAAACAGTCAATCACTGCATCAAGTAAAAATTGTCTTAGCCCTTACTAAGATTTTCACAAGATTAATAATACAATAAAGGAATTAAAATTTCCAATAACTCCTTATTGAGCACTAAGCTCATTTCCTGTTAAATTTGCATGACATTTTTACACATCTATATATGAGATTCATTTTTAACATAACGTATAGCTGATTAGTTAATTTCTTTAGCTATGAGAACCAAAATAGGCTAAAGAATTCCCAACCCAAGGGAGCTGGTTTCCACAACCCAATCAAGTCATTTTCACATCCAGACAGTTTCTTTGATAGAGATCTTACCAGGTCTAACATGGAATTCCATTGGCCAACCAGCTCAAGAATTATAATGACCACATAAACTCTTTTCCCTTATTGAGATAATTTATCTCTAAGGAGAAGAAATCCGGGTGGACAAGTACCATCAACCCCTCCGCGCAGGTAACTACCATCAACCCAAGGCATTTTAGCCTTTCACAATCCGGGCAGACAAGTACCATCAACCCCTCCAGGCAGGTAACTGCCATCAACCCAAGGCATTCTAGCCTTTCACAACTATCCGCAACTATCTGGCATGTTAAATTTCTCTTTTATCACTATCCCCAAAGTAATTTACATAATGAGCCATATGATCATTATCGTTAACAAAACAAACATGCATGTGTACCATGCATCTACAATTAACCCTCAACGTGGATCCACAACATCTAGATTGTTAGGAAACACAACTGACATACATGTTGTATGCATTCTGATTTCCAAATAACAAAATCATGCATATCATATAACATTATTCTTTCTCATTTATGATTGCAATTCTCATTGAAACATTTTACGTGATGAGATTTCTTGTTGCCATTAAGCTACCACTGCTTAATCCCATTAGCAACATTAGTTATACATATGCATCCTCAGCAAGTATTCACTTCTCTAATATTTTAGTTTACAGAACAATGCTATCATGCATAAAAGTATATGCAAATATTCATTACTGTGTAAATGCCTATGATAGTTGAGGTAACAATCTAAACATTTCCAATTTCCCATAATGTATTGCCATCAACAGACCAATATAAGAAGTAACTACCACAATCACTTGTTTACGAATTGTGATAAGCTTAAATCAAATTCAATTCACGCACATAAGTGCTATTAGTTAGTCACACAACACTAACCAATGACAACTACCAATCAACTTAATGGAACCATGGAAAAACTTAATCAAAATTAGTTATGACAATCAAGTCTCGCTACTTGACTCATTGCATATTTTCAATATCTAAAGGGGTTCTTCTAATGTCCTTTTAAAACAATTTGTCATCCTATTCAAGGATGTTCCCCATAATTTATATTCATGCATTAGCTCATTAAGTTTCGTCATTGTAACTTCAATCTTGTTTAATAAATGCATCATTGTTATTGCCATATTTGCAAAGAAAAAGTTGGTAGTTGATTGTCACTTTCCTCAATAAGTGTTCAATATTGTTCATAAGTGTAATGAATGTTCAATATTGTTCTTAAGTGTGACAAAAGTTTTATTGTCTTTTATCCTCATCAGGAATCCAATGTCATGAACATAGTTATGCAACAAACTTTATTACTTACTACTCAAAGTAGTTTAAACACGAATCACAATTATCATGCCGAAAGTAGTGTACTACGTAAATCAATATGTGAATGGTTAAACTCATACTTGAGTTAATGCCCATTGATGGCGTACCTCAATTTATTTTCCGCTTACCAATTCCCAAAGGCGCCAGTGCTGCAACCTTTAGCTTTGATACCACTTGTCACATACCCCGGTAACCTCGCATGTAAAAGCAGGGAGTTAGAATTTTTTTTATACAAATTACCCACAAGTAATTATCCAATTCACAACTCCACAATTCCTCATTAACCATTAGATATAATGTTCATTAGTACATCAAGTAAATTGCAATAAAAGACAGTAAGTTGCATAACCATTAACCACCACCGTGGTAGTGTAATAACATAAACTATCTCATGAATCCTTGCATCCATCTCTTGATTTCCTTAACCATATTAATTAATCTCATACTTGGACATTATGGTTATGCCATCAAATAAAGAACCATCAACATCAAGGATTCATCATCATCAAACTGACACAAAAGGCAATCACACCATTGAACACCAATATACCCTCAAAACCCCGTAGGGTGAAAACCAGTAAACATTTAATTTTATTATTAAACACTCGTGAGGGTTTTCACCCCACAATCAATGGCTTATAATGGATTCCATCCCTTAACCATTGTTATAAAATCATTACAATGATTTATCATTAAGTTGTCACATAACTAGCTAAAAGCTAATACATTTTCCATGAAACCCTTTTCATACATACCACCACACGCAACATTCCTTGTGGCATGATTTTTCTTGCAATGGACAATCCTGCAACTCAGAATCATCTGCATGGACCATTAATATTTTTCCTCCCACAATGTTAAACATCACTTTTCTTTGGCACCAACCGCCATCATTTCCTATCAATGTTGTCATCAAAAAGCTTTGGCAACAAGATTAGATACCATATTAATCAATCAATAATCAACCTCTAAAAGAGATCTTTTAACATCTACTCATATGCATCAGCAAGCATGACATACTATTTAACTAGTACATATACTCAAGTAAATATTGTTTTAACTCCACAATGTTTATTCACACTAATGCATAATTCTCTTTAAGAGATCCAACTCATTAGTTCTACTAACATGTATAACACAATCATTATATCTTCGTACATGTAATAAACTATTGTTTCTATGCTTAAGCACATATGTTATTTTCACATAGTTATTTTCGAGAACTCAACATAGTTTCTCTATCATACAAAGAACATAACTCTTATATCACAATGACTATTCTTTGTGCATACATTAGCTTATCATAATAGACCTTCTTTAATATATGTAACATATATTCCCTTCACTAGAATACTACCATCATTTCATGTAACAAATCACATACTACTTTCTTAAAGGAAGTCATTATAACCCCATTTCTTTATCTTCCTATAAGTAAGTTCCTCATGCTTTCTCTTTCAAGAAATATTGGGAATACCCATCTTTATGCATAAAAATCAAGAAACAATAACAAGGTTAACTTACCCTTTTTATGCACCAGACTAGAAATCGACCCAACTCATCTAGCAAGACAATCTTTTCAAGAGATTAATATTTCCAAGAAAGTTAACTTAATACTTTCTCTACGTACACCCAAAATCATATTTCCAATGTCACAACAGCTACCCTTATGTGCATGCAACATGTGTTTTTTTCCTAACACAATTACTTTTACTTCAATGCACATAATCTTTTCATGAAACAAGTATGGATTCTTGATATGATATGAACACTATTCATATGTCTTTTAAGGAAAGAACCTCTATTTTTGTTTCCAAGAAAACTCTCATAAAAGCCTTCATCTTCATACATGAAGTATGCACCTTTTTTCCGAAAAGAAACTATAGAAACGAATATCTATGTGCATAGAAACACATCATTAGCTATTTCTATCATGCATGTAATGCATAATCGTTTCACAAGAAACTTAGAGATTAGCTAGTATCACAATGCAATATCATATATCCCTTTTCAAGAAACCTTTATTAAATAAAAATAAATATTTTAATTCAAGGAAAACTTGGCCACTTTTCACCTTATGTCCTCAAGACGTTTATATGCTTCACCTTCTTTTCTCAAAAAGATATTTGAGCTATATTTAGAAAGGATTTTATTCCAAGAAAATGACAAGAGACAAGCATTTCTCACACAAGACTCGCATGTAGTCTTTCTAAGAAGAACTACCTATTTTCTTTACCAAGAAAACATAATCAATCTTTAACTGCATGCATTAACATATTTTCTTTACCAAGAAACATATAAAATAATCATCTTTTACTGCATGCATTAAAATACTTTTCTTTACCAAGAAAACGTATAAAATATTCAATCTTCTACTGCATGCATTAACATACTTTCTTTACTAGGAAAACATATAAAATATTCAATCTTTAACTGCATGAATTAACATGTTTTCCTTACCAAGAAAACATATAAAATATTCTATCTTTTACTGCGTGCATTACATGTTTTTCTTTACCAAGAAAACATATAAGTTAATCAATCTTTTACTGCATGCATTTAAATACTTTCTTTAAAGCATGCCATAAATTCTTTCCTTTAAAGCATATCGTAACTTCAACTCAAAGCCAGCAAAGAAATCAAACGTTTTGACATCTACGGTATCTATCATAGCCGAGCTTATGCAAGAGTTATCCCTTTCCCTTAAAAAAATTCAGAATAATCTCAAAGGCTTTAGAGAATTGAGTTATGAACGTGCACCTTTTTCACAGACTTACTGGTGAGCTTCTTGGCAAAACTATTCAATAATTGCTTCTGGCTCCATCGTATGATGAGCTGCTTCCATCTCCTTTCCAGAAACTGGTCGGCCTTGCCTGAAGTAAAGCAGGGGTTTAGCACTAGTCTTTCTTGGAGAAAATGGCCAGGACTCGGCTCCGATTGTAATTTCTTTTATTTTCGAAGGGTATTTCACCGCTTAATGAGAATGTGAAAATCTTTCCGGTGCCATAGTTCGTTGGTTGAATATGGATGTTCCAAAAAAAAGTCGTTACCCCTTTAATCACACTACAGTCAAGTATATGTTGACAGCAATCATGAGTCATGCAAGCGATTAGCAAATTCTTCAAAATTCCATCATCAGTAAAAATTGATAATAAGCTGCTCAAGATATTCAAACCTGGAATTTGTCACTTATTTCACTCGATGGTGGTCACTTTCACATAATTCCTCTACTTCCACCGCTCCACAATAATATATGGCTCACTCTCATAATCAATTGCGGATCTTAAGATGTAACCCCCCCCAAAGCGCCCTCTGCTTCCCTCCTTTTCCATTTCATCCTCAATCTTGTTTCTTGAATATCAAGAATCAGTTTTTATAACTGATGCGTAACTTTTAAAGTTACTATTTCATAACTGATCGATTTACCTTGATTTATTTATGAGAGGGATATGACATAGTCCCCCCCCTAACAAGAACACCATCCTTGGTGTTCATCTCTCATTGGGACCTTAGATTTTACCAAGGATAATTTTAGGGGTGAATGTTCGCCCTTTGGCGAAATTAAGGGGTTTTAAATTTTTAGTGGACGAATATTTTGTATCATAGTACATTTTTACAAATCACCTCAAGTAGCCCACCTTATTTTAAGGGAGAGGGTAAAAAAGGTAAATTTAGCCCTTGAAATTAGGACTTACAACCTTCCATTCGCCCATTTTTAAGAATAGGTTTTATTTAAGTGAATCCTATGGGCCAAATACCATATTTATAAAAGAGGTATGGTAAATTAATAAAAATATAAATAAATGAGAGGTATGGTAAATAAATAAAACACTTTTTATATTTACTCCATAAGTCACCTTATATATATGTAAGGGTGTAAACAAATAAAAATATAAGTAAAGTGGAGGTATGGTAAATAAATAAAACGTCTTTTTATACTTACTCAAAAGGTATGGTAAATAAATAAAAATATAAATAAACTAGACGTATCGTAAATAAATAAAACCTCTTTTTATATTTAGTCCATAACCTTCGTTCTATTTATGAACTCAAGAAAGAGGTTTTATTTAAGTGAATCCTATGGGCCAAATACCATATTTGTAAAGGAGGTATGGTAAATTAATAAAAATATAAATAAACGAGAGGTATGGTAAACAAATAAAACATTTTTTTATATTTACTCCATAAGTCACCTTATATTTACGAGCACTCAAAAAATGGGTTATATTTAGGTGAAACCTATGGCCAAAATACTATGGGACAAATACCATGGACTAGATTGTTATTAATACCATGCAAAAAAAACATTATTAACCCTAATATTAGAATTAATAAAAATAAAAATGGCACATGGTATTGGTATTCACCAAAATGGCACATGGTATTGACCCATGGTATTCGCCAAAATGGCACATGGTATTGACCCATGGTATTCACCTGGAATGTAGCCTATTTAAATGGGGGAATTAAACCAGCATGTAGCCTATGCTAAGATTCACTGGGACTTTACAAAGTTTTATTATTTAGTGAAAGACTCGCCAAGATCTTACAATATTTTATACTTGAGTAAAATATTCGCCATGCCTCGTGAGAGATTCGCCAAAAAATTATATATACATATTATATTATTGATAAAATCGCCTTCCATTTTTCCTATATACCATGGAGATTCGCCCATTTATTATATTTATAAATTTAGGGGGGGTTCTTAAAATTTTCCCTGGATTTTACTCATGATATAACCATCCAAACCACACAAAATGTGATCCTTCCTCTTTTAAAATCAAAGATTTCATTCCAAGAAATGACAAAAAACAAAATAGTAATGATATAATCATAAGAAAGATCAATAGTCATAAGCATTCATAACTGCAAAATATGCAAGTTCTAATTGCCACCACTTGGCCCTTATTCAAATTCAAAAACCAAACTCTATATCAACTTACCATTACTTACCATCTACTCTTGAAAATCATGAGCACCTTCATGTAAGCATTTTAATAGTGGTTGGACAACCCATCAACCCTCCATGGTAAGTAATCCTGTAATGTTTGACAAACAAATTCAATCGCATTAGTCATAATTTTGTGAGTCAAATGAAATACTTTTAACTATCAATCAATTGTGCAATGTTAGATGATTTTTAAATCACGGTACTTTTACAAGTACTTAAGAGCTCATCACTGCTCCACATGCACACTGAATTAACTCTCACTAAAGACATCCACAAAGTACTTCCAAAAGTACCAAAAGAGAACCTAGCTTTCTAATCATCAAACAGTAAATCACTGCATCAAGTTAAAATTGTCTTAGCCCCTACTAAGACATTCAAAAGATTAATAATACAATAAAGGAATTAAAATTTCCAATAACTCCTTATTGAGCACTAAGCTCATTTCCTGTTAAATGTGCATGACATTTTTACACATCTATATATGAAATTCATTTTTAACATAACATATAGCTGATTAGTTAATTTCTTTAGCTATGAGAACCGCAATAGGCTAAAGAATTCCCAACCCAAGGGAACTGGTTTCCACAACTCGATCGAGTCATTTTCACATCTACACAATTTCTTTGATAGAGACCTTACCAGGTCTAACATGGAATTCCACTGGCCAAATAGCTCAAGAATTATAATGACCACATAAACTCTTTTCCCTTATTGAGATAATTTATCTCCAAGGAGAAGAAATCCGGGAAGACAAGTACCATCAACCCCTCCGGGCAAGTAACTGCCATCAACCCAAGGCGTTTTAGCCTTTCACAATCCGGGCAGACAAGTACCATCAACCCCTCCGGGTAGGTAACTACCATCAACCCAAGGCATTCTAACCTTTCATAATTATCTGCAACTGTCTGGCATGTTAAATTTCTCTTTTATCACTATCCCCAAAGTAATTTACATAATCAACCATATAATCATTATCATTAACAAAACAAACATGAGTGTGTACCATGCATCTACACTTAACCGTCAACATGGGTCCACAACATCTAGATTGTTAGGAAACACAACTGACATACATGTTGTATGCATTCTGATTTCCAAATAACACAATCATGCATATCATATAACATTATTCTTTCTCATTTATGATTGCAATTCTCATTGCAACATTTTACGTGACGAGTTTTCTTGTTGCCATTAAGCTACCACTAATTAATACCATTAGCAACATTAGTTATACATATGCATCCTTAACAAGCATTCACTTCCCTAATCTTTTAGTTTGCGGCACAATACTATCATGCAAAAAAGCATATGGAAATATTCATTACTATGTAAATGCCTATGATAGTTGAGGTAACAATCTAAACATTTCCAATTTCCCACAATGTATTGCCATCAACAGACCAATACAGGAAGTAACTACCACAATCACTTGTTTGCGAATTGTGATAAGCTTAAATCAAATTCAATTCATGCACATAAGTGCTATTAGTTAGTCACACAACACTGACCAATCACAACTACCAATCATCTTAATGGAACCACGACAAAACTTAATCAAAATTAGTTATGACAATCAAGTCTCACTACTTGACTCATTGCATATTTTCAATATCTAAAGGGGTTCTTCTAATGTCCTTTTAAAACAATTTGTCATCCTATTCAAGGATGTTCCCCATAATTTATATTCATGCATTAGCTCATTAAGTTTCGTTCATTGTACCTTCGATCTTGTTTAATAAATGCATCATTGTTATTGCCATATTTGCAGAGCAAATGTTGGTAGTTGATTGTCACTTTCCTCACTGAGTGTCCAATATTGTTCATAAGTGTAATGAATGTTCAATATTGTTCTTAAGTGCGACAGAAGTTTCATTGTCTTTTATCCTCATCAGGAATCCAATTTCATGAACATAGTTATGCAGCAAACTTTATTACTTACTACTCAAAGAAGTTTAAACACGAATCACACTTATCATGCCAAAAGTAGTGTACTACGTAAATCAATATGTGAATGGTTAAACTCATAGTTGAGTTAATGCACACTGATGGCGTACCTCAATTTCTTTTCCACTTACCAATTCCCAAAGGCACCAGTGCTGCAACCTTTAGCTTTGATACCACTTGTCACATACCCCGGTAACCTCGCATGTAAAAGCAGGGAGTTAGAATTTTTTTTATACAAATTACCCACAAGTAATTATCCAATTCACAACTCCACAATTCCTCATTAACCATTAGATATAATGTTCATTAGTACATCAAGTAAATTGCAATAAAAGACAGTAAGTTGCATAACCATTAACCACCACCGTGGTAGTGTAATAACATAAACTGTCTCATGAATCCTTGCATCCATTTCATGATTTCCTTAACCATATTAATTAATCTCATACTTGGACATTATGGTTATGCCATCAAATAAAGAACCATCAACATCAAGGATTCATCATCATCAAACTGACACAAAAGGCAATCACACCATTGAACACCAATATACCCTGGAAACCCCGTAGGGTGAAAACCAGCAAACGTTTAATCTTATTATTAAACACTCGTGAGGGTTTTCACCCCTCACTCAATGGCTTATAAGGGATTCCATCCCTTAGCCATTGTTATAAAATCATTACAATGATTTATCATTAAGTTGTCACATAACTAGCTAGAAGCTAATACATTTTCCATGAAACCCTTTTCTTACATACCGCCACACGCAACATTCCTTGTGGCATGATTGTTCTAACAATGGACGATCCCGCAACTCGGACTCATCTACATGGACCATTAATCCTTTTCCTGCCACAATGTTAAACATCACTTTTCTTTGGCACCAACTGCCATCGTTTCCTGTCAATGTTGTCATCAGCAAGCTTTGGCAACAAGATTAGATACCATATTAATCAATCAATAATCAACCTATAAAAGAGATCTTTTAACATCTACTCATGTGCATGAACAGGCACGACATACTATCTAACTAGTACATATACTCAAGTAAATATTGTTTTACCTCCACAATGTTTATTCACACGAATGCATAATTCTCTTTAAGAGATCCAACTCATTAGTTCTACTAACATGTATAACACAATCGTTATATCTTCATACATGTAATAAATTGTTGTTTCTATGCTTAAGCACATATGTTCTTTTCACATAGTTATTTCGAGAACTCAACATAGTTTCTTTATCATACAAAGAACATAACCTTTATATCACAATGACTATTCTTTGTGCATACATTAGCTTACCATAATATCCCTTCTTTAATATATGCAACACATATTCCCTTCACTAGAATACTACCATCATTTCATGTAACAAACCATATAATTCTTTCTTCAAGGAAGTAATTATAACTCCATTTCCTTATCTTCCTATAAGTAAGTTCCTCATGCTTTCTCTTTCAAGAAAATATTGGGAATAACCATCTTTATGCATAAAAATCAAGAAACAATAACAAGGTTAACTTACCCTTTTTTATGCACCAAACTAGAAATCGACACAACTCATCTAGCAAGACAATCTTTTCAAGAGATTAATATTTCCAAGAAAGTTAACTTAATACTTTCTCTATGTACACCCAAAATCATATTTCCAATGTCACAACGACTACCCTTATGTGCATGCAACATGTGTTTTTCCCAACACAATTAATGTTACTTCAATGCACATAATCTTTTCATGAAACAAGTATGGATTCTCAATATGATATGAACACTATTCATATGTCTTTTAAGGAAAGAACCTCTATTTTTGTTTCCAAGAAAACTCTCATAAAAGCCTTCATCTTCATACATGAAATATTCACTCTTTTACCAAAAAGAAACTATAGAAATGAATATCTATGTGCCTAGAAACACATCATTAGCTATTTCTATCATGCATGTAATGCATAATCATTTAACAAGAAACTTAGAGATTAACTAGTATCACAATGCAATAGCATATATCCCTTTTCAAGAAACCTTTATTAAATAAAAATATATATTTTAATTCAAGGAAAACTTGGCCACTTTTCACACTATGTCCTCAAGAAGTTTATATGCTTCACCTTCTTTTCTCAAGAAGATATCTGGGCTATATTTAGCAAGGATTTATTCCAAGAAAATGACAAGAGACAAGCATTTCTCACACAAGACTCACATGTAGTCTTTCTTAGAAGAACTACCTATTTTCTTTACCAAGAAAACATAATCAATCTATAACTGCATGCATTAAAATATTTTCTTTACCGAGAAACATATAAAATAATCATCTTTAACTGCATGCATTAAAATACTTTTCTTTACCAAGAAAACGTATAAAATATTCAATCTTCTACTGCATGCATTAACATACTTTCATTACCAAGAAAACATATAAAATATTCAATCTTTAACTGCATGAATTAACATGTTTTCTTTACCAAGAAAACATATAAAATATTCAATCTTTTACTGCATGCATTAACATGTTTTTCTTTACTAAGAAAACATATAAGTTAATCAATCTTTTATTGCATGCATTTAAATACTTTCTTTAAGGCATGCCGTAAATTATTTCCTTTAAAGCATATCGTAACTTCAACTCAAAGCCAGCAAAGAAATAAAACATTTTGACATCTACGATATCTATCATAGCCAAGCTTATGCAAGAGTTATCCCTTTCCCTTAAAAAAATTGTAGAATAATCTCAAAGGCTTTAGAGAATTGAGTTACGAACATGCACCTCCTTTTCACAGACTTACTGGTGAGCTTCTTGGCAAACCTATTTAATAATTGCTTTTGGCCCCATCATATGATGAGCTGCTTCCAGCTCCTTTCCAGAAACCGATCGGCCTTGCCTGAAGCAAAGCAGGGGTTTAGCGCCAGTCTTTCTTGGAGAAAATGGCCAGGACACAGCTCCGATTGTAATTTCTTTTGTTTTTGAAGGGTATTTCACCATTTAATGAGAATGTGCAAATCTTTCCTGTGCCATATATCATTGGTTGAATATGGTTGTTCCGAACAAAAGTCGTTGCCCCTTTAATCACACTACAGTTAAGTATATGTTGACAACAATCGTGAGTCATGCATGCGATTAGCAAATTCTTCAAAATTCCAGCGTCTATAAAATTTGATAATAAGCTGCTCAAGATCTTCAAACCCGGAATTTGTCACTTATTTCACTCGACGGTGGTGACTTTCACGTAATCCCTCTGCCTCCATCGCTCCACAATAATATATGGCTCACTCTCATAATCAAAGGCGGCTCTTAAGATGTAAACCCCCCAAATCGCCCTCTGATTCCCCCCTTTTCCATTTCATCCTCAATCTTGTTTCTTGAATATCAAGAATCAGTTTTTATAACTGATGCGTAGCTTTTAAAGTTACTATTTCATAACCGATCGATTTACCTTGAGTTATTTACGAGAGGGATATGACATACTCCCCCCTTAACAAGAACACCGTCCTCGGTGTTCATCTCTCGTTGGGACCTTAGATTTTACTCATGATATAACCATCTAAACCACACAAAATGTGATCCTTCCTCTTTTAAAATCAAATATTTAATTCCAAGAAATGACAACAAACAAAATAGTAATGATATAATCATAAGGAGGATCAATAGTCATAAGCATTCATAACTGCAAAATATGCAAGTTCTAATTGCCACCACTTGGCCCTTATTCAAATCCAAAAACCAAACTCTATATCAACTTACCATTATTTACCATCTACTCTTGAAAATCATGAGCACCTTCATGTAATCATTTTCATAGTGGTTGGACAACCCTCAACCCTCCATGTTAAGTAATCCTGTAATGTTTGACAAACAAATTCAATCGCATTAGTCATAATTTCGTGAGTCAAATGAAATACTTTTAACTATCAATCAATTTTGCAATTCTAGATGATTTTTAAATCACAGTACTTTTACAAGTACTTAAGAGCTTATCACTAATCCACATGCACACTAAATTAACTCTCACTAAAGACCTCCACAAAGTACTTCCAAAAGTACCAAAAGAGAACCTAGCTTTCTAATCATCAAACAGTAAATCACTGCATCAAGTTAAAATTGTCTTAGCCCCTACTAAGACATTCAAAAGATTAATAATACAATAAAGGAATTAAAATTTCCAATAACTCCTTATTGAGCACTAAGCTCATTTATTGTTAAATGTGCATGACATTTTTACACATCTATATATGAAATTCATTTTTAACATAACATATAGCTGATTAGTTAATTTCTTTAGCTATGAGAACCACAATAGGCTAAAGAATTCCCAACCCAAGGGAACTGGTTTCCACAACCCGATCAAGTCATTTTCACATCCAGACAGTTTCTTTGATAGAGAGCTTACCAGGTCTAACAAGGAATTCCACTGGCCAACCAGCTCGAGAATTGTAATGACCACATAAACCCTTTTCCCTTATTGAGATAATTTATCTCTAAGGAGAAAAAATCCAGGTAGACAAGTACCATCAACCCCTACGAGCAGGTAACTGCCATCAACCCAAGGCATTTTAGCCTTTCACAATCTGGGCAGACAAGTAACGTCAACCCCTCCGGGCAGGTAACTGCCATCAACCCAAGGCATTCTAGCCTTTCACAACTATCTGCAACTTTCTGGCATGTTAAATTTCTCTTTTATTACTATCCCCAAACTAATTTACATAATGAACCATATAATCATTATCGTTAACAAAACAAACATGCATGTGTACCATGCATCTACACTTAACGCTCAATATGGGTCCACAACATCTATACTGTTAGGAAACACAGCTGACATACATGTTGTATGCATTCTGATTTCCAAATAACACAATCATGCATATCATATAACATTAGTCTTTCTCATTTATGATTGCAATTCTCATTGCAACATTTTACGTGACGAGTTTTCTTATTGCCATTAAACTACCACTACTTAATCCCATTAGCAACATTAGTTATACATATGCATCCTTAATAAGTATTCACTTCCCTAATCTTTTACTTTGTGGCACAGTGCTATCATGCATAAAAGTATATGCAAATATTCATTACTGTGTAAATTCTTATGATAGTTGAGGTAACAATCTAAACATTTCCAATTTCCCACAATGTATTTTCATCAACAGACCAATACTAGAAGTAACTACCACAATCACTTGTTTGCGAATTGTGATAAGCTTAAATCAAATTCAATTCACGCACATAAGTGCTTAGTCGCACAACACTAACCAATCACAACTACCAATCATCTTAATGGAACAATGGCAAAACTTAATCAAAATTAGTTATGACAAACAAGTCTCGCTACTTGACTCATTGCATATTTTCAATATCTAAAGGCGTTCTTCTATTGTCCTTTTAAAACAATTTGTCATCCTATTCAAGGATGTTCCCCATAATTTATATTCATGCATTGGCTCATTAAGTTTCGCTAATTGTAACTTCAATCTTGTTTAATAAATGCATCATTGTTATTGCCATATTTGCAAAGCAAAAATTGGTAGTTGATTGTCACTTTCCTCATTTAGTGTTCAATGTTGTTCATAAGTGTAATGAATCTTCAATATTATTCTTAAGTGCGACAAAAGTTTTATTGTCTTTTATCCTCATCAGGAATCCAATGTCATGAACATAGTTATGCAACAAACTTTATTACTTACTACTCAAAGCAGTTTAAACATGAATCACACTTATCATGCCGAAAATATTGTACTACGTAAATCAATATGTGAATAGTTATAAACTCATACCTGAGTTAATGCCCACTGATGGCATACCTCAATTTCTTTTCCGCTTACCAATTCCCAAAGGTGCCAGTGCTGCAACCTTTAGCTTTGATACCACTTGTCACATACCCCGGTAACCTCGCATGTAAAAGCAGGTAGTTAGAATTTTTTTTATACAAATTACCCACAAGCAATTATCCAATTCACAACTCCACAATTACTCATTAACCATTAGATATAATTTTCATTAGTACATCAAGTAAATTGTAATTAAAGACAATAAGTTGCATAACCATTAACCACCACCGTGGTAGTGTAATAACATAAACTGTCTCATGAATCCTTGCATCCATCTCATGATTTCCTTAACCATATTAATTAATCTCATACTTTGACATTATGGTTATGCCATCAAGTAAAGAACCATCAACATCAAGGATTCATCATCATCAAACTGACACAAAAGGCAATCACACCATTGAACACCAATATACCTTGGAAACCTCGTAGGGTGAAAACCAACAAACATTTAATCTTATTATTAAATGCTCATGAGGGTTTTCACCCCTCACTCAATGGCTTATAAGGGATTCCATCCATTAACCATTGTTATAAAATCATTACAATGATTTATCATTAAGTTGTCACATAACTAGCTAAATGCTAAAACATTTTCCATGAAACCCTTTTCTTACATACCGCCACAGGCAAGATTCCTTGCGGCATGATTGTTCTAGCAATGGACAATCCTGCAACTCAAACTCATATTCATGGACCATCAATCCTTTTCCTGCGACAATGTTAAACATCACTTTTCTTTGGCACCAACCACCATCGTTTCCTGTCAATGTTTTCATCAACAAGCTTTGGCAACAAGATTAGATACCATATTAATCAATCAATAATCAACCTCTAAAAGAGATCTTTTAACATCTACTCATATGCATGAGCAAGCATGGCATACTATTTAACTAGTACATATACTCAAGTAAATATTGTTTTACCTCCACAATGTTTATTCACACTAATGCATAATTCTCTTTAAGAGATCTAACTCATTAGTTCTACTAACATGTATAACACAATCGTTATATCTTCATACATGTAATAAACTGTTGTTTCTATGCTTAAGCACATATGTTCTTTTCACATAGTTATTTTCGAGAACTCAACATAGTTTCTCTATCATACAAAGAACATAACTCTTATATCACAATGACTATTCTTTGTGCATACATTAGCTTATCATAATAGCCCTTCTTTAATATATGCAACACATATTCCCTTCACTAGAATACTACCATCATTTCATGTAACAAATCACATACTTCTTTCTTAAAGGAAGTCATTATAACCCCATTTCTTTATCTTCCTATAAGTAAGTTCCTCATGCTTTCTCTTTCAAGAAAATATTGGGAATACCCATCTTTATGCATAAAAATCAAGAAACAATAACAAGGTTAACTTACCCTTTTTATGCACCAGACTAGAAATCGACCCAACTCATCTAGCAAGACAATCTTTTCAAGAGATTAATATTTCCAAGAAAGTTAACTTAATACTTTCTCTACGTACACCCAAAATCATATTTCCAATGTCACAACAGCTACCCTTATGTGCATGCAACATGTGTTTTTTTCCTAACACAATTACTTTTACTTCAATGCACATAATCTTTTCATGAAACAAGTATGGATTCTCAATATGATATGAACACTATTCATATGTCTTTTAAGGAAAGAACCTCTATTTTTCTTTCCAAGAAAACTCTCATAAAAGCCTTCATATTCATACATGAAGTATGCACTCTTTTTCCGAAAAGAAACTATAGAAATGAATATCTATGTGCCTAGAAACACATCATTAGCTATTTCTATCATGCATGTAATGCATAATCATTTCACAAGAAACTTAGAGATTAGCTAGTATCACAATGCAATAGCATATATCCATTTTCAAGAAACCTTTATTAAATAAAAATATATATTTTAATTCAAGGAAAACTTGGCCACTTTTCACACTATGTCCTTAGGACGTTTATATGCTTCACCTTCTTTTCTCAAGAAGATATTTGGGTTATATTTAGCAAGGATTTTATTCCAAGAAAATGACAAGAGACAAGCATTTCTCACACAAGACTCGCATGTAGTCTTTCTAAGAAGAACTACCTATTTTATTTACCGAGAAAACATAATCAATCTTTAACTGCATGCATTAACATATTTTCTTTACCGAGAAACATATAAAATAATCATCTTTTACTGAATGCATTAAAATAATTTCTTTACCAAGAAAATGTATAAAATATTCAATCTTCTACTGCATGCATTAACATACTTTCTTTACCAAGAAAACATATAAAATATTCAATCTTTAACTGCATGAATTAACATGTTTTCTTTACCAAGAAAACATATAAAATATTCAATCTTTTATTGCATGCATTAACATGTTTTTCTTTACCAAGAAAACATATAAATTAATCAATCTTTTATTGCATGCATTTAAATACTTTCTTTAAGGCATGCCGTAAATTCTTTCCTTTAAAGCATATCATAACTTCAACTCAAAGCCAGCAAAGAAATCAAATGTTTTGACATCTACGGTATCTATCATAGCCGAGCTTATGCAAGAGTTATCCCTTTCCCTTAAAAAAAATTGTAGAATAATCTCAAAGGCTTTAGAGAATTGAGTTATGAACGTGCACCTCTTTTCACAGACTTACTGGTGAGCTTCTTGGCAAACCTATTCAATAATGGCTTCTGGCTCCATCGTATGATGAGCTGCTTCCAGCTCCTTTCCAGAAACCAATCGGCCTTGCCTGAAGCAAAGCAGGGGTTTAGCGCCAGTCTTTCTTGGAGAAAACGGCCAGGACGCGGCTCCGACTGTAATTTCTTTTGTTTTCGAAGGGTATTTCACCGCTTAATGAGAATGTGCAAATCTTTCCGGCGCCATAGATCATTGGTTGAATATGGCTGTTCCAAATAAAAGTCGTTGCCCCTTTAATCACACTACAGCTATGTTACCAGAAACCAGAAACGGGAAACGAAACGAGAAACGAAAACGGTACGAGAAACGGAATTGGGAGGTTTCGCACTCTAAGAAACGAGGAGAGAGAAAATTAATCGTATATGTGTTAAAGGAAAACAAATCAACTAAAAAAACGAGGAGAGAGAAAATTAATCGTATATGTGTTAAAGGAAAACAAATCAACTAAAAAAGGGACAATAGTACATAAATAATCAATTTTCTATATACTTGGCATAAGCCTCTAGATTATTGAATGAATACATGACTGAAATCTACAGTAAAGAGTGAAAATACAAGCTGAGAATGCGAACTACCACCTGTAAAAAAATTTCCCATAAAATATATGCACCGTTAGCTAAAATAACCGTAGAAAACTGCGTTTCCGTCTGGTTTCCGTCTGGTTTCCGTTTCTTACACGTTTTATACGGGGAACGGTGGCAACCGTCCCGTTTCTGGTAACATAGCACTACAGTGAAGTATATGTTAACAGCAATTGTGAGTCATGCATGCGATTAGCAGATTCTTCAAAATTCCAGCATCTGTAAAATTTGATAATAAGCTGCTCACGATCTTCAAACCTAGAATCTTTCACTTATTTCACTCGACGGTGGTCACTTTCACATAATTCCTCTGCTTCCACCGCTCCACAATAATATATGGCTCCCTCATAATCAATGGCGACTCTTAAGATGTAACCCCCCCAAAGTGCCCTCTGATTCCCTCCTTTTCCATTTCATCCTCAATCTTCTTTCTTGAATATCAAGAATCAGTTTTATAACTGATGCGTAACTTTTAAAGTTACTATTTCATAAGTGATCGATTTACCTTGAGTTATTTACGAGAGAGATATGACAAAACTTTTATTTTTTCAATGCATCAACAAAGAAAAATTGGAATTAAAAAATTACCTTACCAAGCTGATTCTTATTCAACAATTGAAAAATAAGTTCAATGACATATTTCTACCAATTCAACAATTGAAAAGAAATTCCTAAGTTATTTAAGTAACTATAAATTTTATATTTTTTAACAAAATAAATAAAAAAATTAAATCGATATTTTTCAATTTACATACATATAACATCGTCTTCTGAATTTATAAAATATATTTAAACAATGTTTGAAAATCACTTATTTTGAAAAATTAAACAATGTTTGAAAATCATTTAATTTGAAAAATTCTTATCCATTTAGTCAACCATGTAGATTTGTATATATCGAACTTCCAAATCTATTTACCGTATACCTTGCTTACGGCCATTGTTCATTGTAACGAAACACATTACTTACCGTATACCTTGCTTACGGCCATTGTTCATTGTAACCTTGCTTACGGCCATTGTTCATTGTAACGAAACACATTACGTATTCATGTTAAGGAGCGAAACACATTCAAGTGTGCCTCAACACATTCAAGTTAAGGGACAAAGCAGAGTGAATGTTGGAGACAAAGGCACCTGAAAGTTGTTTTCCTGGGCTCTGTTAATGGCCCTAGAGATGTCCTTTGGGTTCTTAGTAAAGGCCTTATCGGGAATTATCTCATAACATCGGCTGCTTGCTGATTTATTATGGTAGGTGGTTCGTATTCACCTGTACCTAAGAGGCTTCGATGTTGTTAACAAGAGTGCTACTGAGACTGATTGTAGTTTTTGGACGTCAACATTCCCTTATTAGGTTGTCGACTTTCCTTTAGGTTCTTAATAATAATTGAAGGATAATAATATCTCGTGTTCCTCGTTGGATTTTATAACTTATCTATAGCCAATTTTCCGGCTTACTATACTGGAGATCCTTATGAAATCCAATCCCGGGAAAAGTCGAGATGTATGCTGAATAACAAATAACTAGAATCCACATAGCTCTTGTAAGTTGTACCTAAAAATTTTATAAGATACAGTTATCGAGAGTATCAGACCGGGGACAAAGTTCTGTATGATATAATTCATTGCAGTCACTTTTATCAATTGCATTAAAGATTTGTGTAGCAAATGAGTGCACTTTTTTTCTTACAACTGTAAAAGATGCATAAATTACGTTAATGTGTCGACCTCCTAAAAAGATGCAGTGATAAGGCATATCCTGATATTGTAGAGGTCAAAATCCTCGCACATTTATGCTCTTGCAGCACTAGATTATCAGAAGTCCTCATTTTTCCTCATTTGGACGGGCATGGCAAAAACTCGTGATCATTTTTTGTGAGATGATGACAGGCAACGGAACAATCTAATCTTATAGCAATTAGTACTGCGACATAACATGCAACGTAAAAGCCATAGCTTCCATGCTGTCTACCAATCTAGATCATTGAAGTCACTTTAATCAAAGTGCATGAAAATGATTGTCCAGCAAACTGATGCATGATTTTGTAGTAAACTAATGTAGCTTTTTGGGGCAAATATTAAGAATTTTGCTTTAAATGAATTGAATTTAAATTTAAATTTTTTATTTTGTTTATTTATTTTCAATAAAAGTTAGTATTTGGGGCTTAGATTAAATATAGTCTAATTAAATAAAAATTAACAAACACAAATATTCGCAGTAATTTAATGATTATGTTTTTTTAATCTGAAAGTTATGGAGATTCTGGTAATATTTTGAAAAATTCATGCATAGATTTTTGTAAATCCAAGTAAACGTGGTTAAGATAATTTTAGGTGCCCTAGATGTTTTTGATGGTGTTGAATCCATTTCCACCATCAAAAACATGATTCAAACACAGCATCTACAAGATTTTTTGAAATTTTTTGCCTGGATTCCCACCACTTTTGGCTATCGGGGCAATTCCTCCGCCTCCGTAGATGACTCCCAAAAATTCCATCACAAAAATAAAGCAACTAATAAAATATTGTATTGTTAAATACCATGATTAATTAATATTGTTTATATTGACATACATATATTTGTGTGTGTGTCTTTTATTAATATATATATAATTGTTTATAATTAAATTTATTAAGATATGTTTTTAATATAATAATAAGTCATTTTAAATTGAAAATATTGTGAAAATATATAGTTAAAAGAAAAAATTCATCTAAAAGTTAAATAAAAAGGAATTAAAACTAAAAACAAAAACTCAATAACTAATAGAAATGGAAGTTGCTAAACAATAAGACTTCAATCAATCACCTTACAAATAAATGAACTTAAATAATAATAAAAGAACAAAAATTGAATTCCTAATGTTAAATTATGTATAAGTGCCATAAATTTTTGGTCAAAAACAAACTAATATCCAATCAAAAGCAAAATTGAATGGAGTGGTCTATAATGCGACTTTTTGAGATTCCGGTGACGGAATCCGGCGGAAGAAATTGAGATGAAATCATGATTTGTTGCAGTTAAAATGGTTTTTTAACTGCATATTCGGATTCAGCACCCTGAAAAACCCCTGGGACGCTTTCATTGTGCAGAAACTAGTTATCAAACTTCGATTTCAATAAATTACTGCCGGATTTTCACCGGAAAAAATCGCCAGAAAAGCTTTCAAAAAGTCGCGTTAAAGACTACGGCAAATTGAATGTGTTATACCATGGTATAAAAAACAAATCATAAATTTAAACTTAATGCATGGTGTTTAATATTTATCTTTTTATTTTGGTAAATATTAACCATCATACACACAGTCAATAATTGACTCACTTCTTTCTTCATAACCACAATATATTCATCCAATAATTAACACATTATATTCTCTTAACCATCATACATTAATTTAATCATTCGCTAAAAAATATTTTTATTTTTTAGAATAGTTCGTTGAGAAGATTTTTGGGGTGAAATCACATGATAATACTTTTGTCAACCCTTTTCGAACCAATAAGTGTGGTTCATCGTCACGACAAGTTGTGCGTTGACAAAAGTATTATAATGTGATTTTAGCTGAAAAATCTTCTCAATAAACTTGATATGAATCACAGAAGCTTAAATTCAACAATAGTTCATTGTTACAATACTATACTAGCCTAGACTCATTTTAACACGGGATCTACCAAAGGTTGAGATGGATCAAATCTCTTTTTACTCTAAAAAAGGTTTACATATCAAGGTATTTGATCCCTCTTTACCCTGGGTAAATCCTTAGTTAAAATAGATCTAGGGTGGTTTAGTTTTAATTTATCCCTTTAAATACGCTACATTCCACATGAATACCATGGATCAATACCATAGGTTCTCAATATCATGGGCTATTTATACTTTTATTGACTTATTTTTAGTTCTTTATTTTTATAAGTATTTTTATTTTTTTATTTTGATTAAGATAAAATATTTAAATTATATTATTTTTTTTTTTTTAATTTAATTTTATCTTTATGTACTTTCATTTAATCAAAATACATTACATTATAACATCTCCACCCTACTAAATTAAAAATATTTTAGCATAATAATATTTAATATTTATTATACCCTCTCTATTTTGTATCACACACATTTAATAATAAGTCAAACTACAAAGAAAAGTGTCCACTTCCTAAAAGCTGCAATTAAATGACACACTCTAATATTGCAAAAATTGAAAATCCCCGACCATTTATGTTCTTGCAGCGCTGCCTTGTCGGGAAACCTTCATTGGAACAAGAAAGATTATCCACCCTGCCGAGCATTCAACGCTGGGTGAGATTGAATATGCATGGCTAACCATCCCTGCATTGAATGCAGCATAGTAGGATGGATATTGTTGGCCCATTTGAATGGACATGTCAAAAGCTTGGATGTAGTAATTGGTATCGTTAGAGGATGACATGCGATGGAATCGTCTACTATAACCTTAAAAGGAACTCAGTATACAGTAAAACTACTCTTGCATAACCCACGGTTCAGTGGAAGATTACGGGTAGAGTCCGAAAACTATAACCTCTACATCACTTGAGAACAAAATTCCACTAAACAATAAGGGGAAGAAGAGAACAAGAAGGGGAAAGACAACAAAATAGTCGCCGTGAATTATCATGTTTCTTTTATTACCACGAGGTTAATGCAAAAGTTAATACACACCTGTTTTTATTTATTGCGACATGAAATAAATTTTTAATATGGAGAATATGCAAAAGACCCGGTACCGTAACTAAAACCTAAAAACTGAATATGACATCACGTCGATTACAAACATAGTATTTATGAAACAAATTGTATCTTACGCTTTTCTGATTCTCTACCACTCAGTTTGTATTTTCTCGGTTCAAATTGCATAGTACACACACCATAGAATTAAGTTTGTATTTATCTCTGCTCAAGTTTCATAGCACACAGACCGTCGTACTATGTTGGTATTGATATTTGCAAACACATTCATAATCTTAAGAAAAAAACAGTATTTATGAAACAAATGGTATCTTACGGTTTCTGATTCTAGACCACTAAGTTTGTATCTTTCTCGATTCAAATGGCATAGTACACACGATAAACCTTAGTTTGTATTTTTCCATGTTCAAGTTGAAGAGTAGACACCATAGTACTCCGTTGGTATTCATATTTGCAAATATGTTCATTATCAGCTTATATGGAGATCCTGGAGATCCATGTCAATCCCAAAGTATGTGAAAACACAAGTATACTTATATAATATAAGGGTATCATAACTATATTGGCAAATACATTTTTTTCCTAGAATTAAATATTATTTTTAATATAATAATTATATTTAATAATTCTTATTTAATATAATATATTTAATTATATTTTATATTTATTTATATATATATTATTATTTTTTATAAACAATGTTTTAAAGTAATAATAAAATAAAAAATAGTTATTTCGTACTTAATGTCATATTTATATAAAAGAGAGATAAAATATGTTTTTTAAAAGTGAAAAAAATATCAAAGTGTTCATGATTAAAGAAATAGATAATATATGTTACACAACTACAATATTAGAGTGAATGAAAGTTTATGCAAGGTAAATGGGGGCTTGTATACTTCATGCATCTTCAATAAATATATATCTATATCTTAGGACAATAATATTATAGTTCAACAATTTTCTATTATGTAGATATGAAGGGATGCAGAGTTAAACCTTCTTTTATTATTTGTTTAACCTTATGTGTTTCACTTTGATGTGTATATTTATGTTTAATAGGATGAGTGTCAAAAAAAAAGTGTGGTTTATTTTACTTTACTATAGTTCAATGTCAATGGCTCATTTTTCTCTTGGTTTATTGATTGAAGATAACAACCTAAGAGAGATGGCTCCAAGATTAGGAATTTCATTTTGAAATGAAACCATTACCACTCCGTTGTTGTTGGTCCAATGATTGAGAGTATCATCACAAGAGTATGGGGTGTAGGCTTGGGTGTTTTATTTATAGATAAAGTTGTTCAATATTCGCTTCAATGAGGGGGATTTATACAATTATGCAACAACAATGCCCCATTTCCATTGCAACATAAGTGTTCCAAAATGTGAAAGATTAAGGAGATTCAATGTGGGTTAAAGAATGTTGACATGACATGGATGAAGCACAATATGATGTTATGAGTTCCATCATCTCATGAAATTAGTAGCAAAAATAATGTGACACTAAAACTAAGGTCGCAATGGATAAAGAAAAAAAACTGAACTTTTGGAAACTAAGGAAATAGGGATAGGGGTAACTACATTCATAAATGTTTGTTATAGAAAATGTGTATGTCTAGTGTCATAGATGGGTTCTATCAAATATCTACTTGAAAGGTTCTCTAGCCACCTTAATCCTCCAAAAGTCATTGCATTTCCTGCTTTGGGTTTTCGATCCTTTGGGGATTCCTATCTCTCTCTTTGTTTTCTTTGAGTGAGGAGAAGGATATGGAGAAGATTTGTGCAATCAAAAATTATAATTGACCGGAAAGAATATAATGAAATCAAACTTGTAGTTTAAACTAAAGTGGAAATGCATTCAAAATATGTAGCTTTAGAGACTTAGGTGGGCTTGCAAGTTCAAGCCCCCCAAGTACATTTTCTATTTTTCTTTCTATATTTGTTATATTTTATCCAATATTTTTATTGTTATTTCATTATGTATGGTAGTATACCTCCCAACTATTCAAAGGATAGAAAAAGATAATCAATTTTGAAGTACTTTTGGAGAATATGCTATAGTTCTTGGCCAAACTCTATAAATTTGTACCATTTTTTTAATATAAAGTCTATGGTTTTTTGTGAGACCTTATACACATAGTTGAAAAGGCATCTTCCCTTGCTTAGGATATAAAATAGTTTATTTTACTAATTAAAAATGATATTTTAAAAAATATTATTAATTTTCATATATCTTCAAAGTATTAATATTTGTAAATAAATTTTAAATATATAATAAAAATCGTTTCATAAAGAAATTCCTAACTAATGTAAAATATACATTTCTTACAAATTTTGTATTATATATACAATACTATCTCTTGGAAGATGTTAGTTTAAAAATTTCTATTCATGTTCAAATAATGGGAAAAGATAATGGTGTATTAAGAAATTGTACATCTAATTTAGAGCTTATATGTTGAAATTAAAATTAAAAACTTTAAAACAATCAAATGGAAATATATAAAAAATATATATATATATCGAAATTCAAATTAAGAATTCTCAATTAATCAAATGAAAAAATATAAGTAGAAGACATTCAAGAATACCATAAAGAAATCAAATTCGTTTGAAGAGTGATTTTATTAGATCTTACTCATTACCAAATACACTATAGAATTGTTGGAAACTAGAATAATACTGAGAGGGAGGTGAATCCCTATTATCCAAATTTTAATAACTATTTAGACAGTGAAATACATTCAATATACAATAGTGAATTAATCACATAAATAATTGGACATAGGATGTTTACATAGAAAAACCATATAGGATAAAAACACAAATATTCTTTTAATCACAATGTAAATACAAACATTAACTTTAATTTGCATAAAACTATGTAGGAGCCAACCTAAAGGAGGAACCAATCCCCTTATCTTTGCGAGTGCCCACATTTTGGAAGCACCAACTCTCATTGTTTGCAAGCACCAACTTGTTGGAGACATTTATCCCCTAATCTATGAGCACCCACTTGCTCTAATTCTATGATCCAAAAGGATCCACTTGAGATCATAGTATCTCCCTTATAATTCTATACATGGACGGAACAATTTTTCAACAAATAAATCTTTAGCACTCAAGACCAACACTTTCAAATCTTAGCCAATTTACATATTCATCCTATGCTCATCTCACCTCTACACACTCTGTCTCATAACTTCCTTAGATTTCTAACATTTAGTAGCTTCAACCTCTCTCTCTCTCTCTCTCTCTCTCACACACACACACACACACACACACACACAAGCAAGAACTCATATTTTATAAATTTTCAACATTTTCGCTCCCTTTCACGATATACCACAATAATATTTTTCTACAATAGTATATTGACCTTTTAATATGATAACACAAGATGCTTCACTTCTCACATTGAATTGCATTCAACATTTGTATACTCTAACATCAATAATAGTTTCATTGGATTCTTCATTTAGCTTTGTCCCTTTAGAAATTTGGGTGTTTCATCATTTTTGGCATCCCAATAAAAACCAAATATTGAAACTCGTTCTATTAAATTTGGTGCAAGAAATTCCAAATTTCATAGTCATGGCCCTAGAACTTTAACCAACACATACCATATGGTCACGGGCCAAAACCAAGAGCTTAGGTTCAATGGTGCTTATCCACTTGTCTTGTTCACAACGACACCTACCATTATAACGAAAAACCTTTACAAACCAAAATTTGGCCCTTCTTAAACCTGTGCTTGGTAGTCTACTCCTAGATATGGTCTAGGCCTAGATGTCCTTGGATATGGATAAATATGGAGCTCTGTGATCTAGTACCCACCTCCCTTCATAGTGGCAGCACACCACCAGATGCCTTGTAGCTCAAATGACACGATCTTGAATTTATCGCTAAGTCATGGACCTGGGAATCTGGGATCTAGATGATTTAAAACAAACTATGTATACACTTCTTTACCCATAGATGCACGAATTACTTGACCATGTAACATCGAGCCAAAGTATAATAGTGATATGCAGTCCACCTTCACCTTAAAATCTATGCTAGATCTTGGATCCAAGGATCTGACATACAGACCATTCTTAACCTACAAAACACTTACACAACCCAAACATCTACGACCTTGGAACCTTATTTTCACGAAACTTTGACATGGTTCTTCTTTACTTAATCAAATCTATATTCAGGCTCTTGGTAATGGTGCATGCTTCTTGCCTCTAGACCATCGGATTCCCAGATGTTATTTTTCCTTCTGATTAAAAAATATAAAAAACATCGTAATTCCTTAATAATATGAAATCTTACAAAACATCTTCCTATTTCAAATTATGATGCTACCACGTAAGATTCCATGTCAATTTCATGTCATTACCCACGTCATCTCTCTTCCATCTATCATGCTACATCATCTATCTACCACCTTTCACGCCACATCATCACCATGTTATTGCCACATATCACTAAAACAATATCCACTTGGGCATCTAAAAGTGCCAAAGTGAATACCATGTGTCACCACCTTAAGTTACCACATCATCAATCTGTCACATGTTTTCCATGTCAAAAAATATATCACTTCCACCTATCTCCATGTGTGCTTTCATGTGATATTAGGGTCCACCTTAGGTTGGGCTCTGGGAAATATGGATTTGGCCAATTTCTTGAGTATTTTCCTCTTGCACACCTAAAGGCCCAGATGCCTCGGTGCATCTTGGATGGGTATGGTTACATTGATGAATCCAAATAGATGGAATTTCCTAGTTCACATGTGCTACTTCACCCCCATATGACCAAATATCCATATATCCATTTTCTCATGGAACCATGACCTATTGGAACATATACTAAGTCTTTATAGATTACATCACTTCAAACTCAAGTTTCACTTCATTCCAGGGGAGTTAGACTAAGTTCCCAATATGATTTGAAATCTATCTGAGAGGATATTTTGACAAAACATTCATAGTATTTAGATGCAACGACATTTCTCCTCACAATTAGGAAGTCAAGATATTCAACATGTTGGGGAATACTTTATGCAATTGTATAAATATCATGAAGAAAGCTAATTGTGTGGCCTATATACTTATATTTCCCACCTTGAGCATGTGTCACATGCAAAATAGGATTCACATGTGCTATTAGAATTTCTTCAAATTGAGTAAGAACTCTTGAAATATGAGGTTTCTCACTAGGATCCATCTTATTATATTGACAAAAATGATGGGGATCTCTTTCATTCTTACATCATCTGCAAACTAGTCCTTTAGAATCTCTCAAAACCTAGATTCTGGGATATGATTCTTGGTAAATGTAGCACATTCGGATAACTGACAAGTTATCTATCTTTTCTTGAAATATTATATGCATGGCAAGCATGTTTTCATCAAAATGAATATGATCTCTATTAGTCGAACCATGTTTAGAACCATTTGGAAGACTGAAATTTCTTCTAAAATTTACTTCATCTTCAGTAACATGAGTTTCGCTTCCAAAATTGGAAACATGTGGAATTGGACCTAAGACAAAGCCTTTCCAAATTTATGGTTTGAATTTCTCAAACCTAAGAGGATGAAATGGTGTATTTTTCATAAAATCTTATAAAATTCAGTGTCCAACTAATTATAAATGAAAAAATGAGAAAAAGAATCAAATATATTCAACATTTACATTTGCTTTGTGATGTAGATGAAGGCTATGAGATGGTTCATCTTCACTTCTAACATTAGTGGATGGAATATTTAGGGAGTTAGTTTCTATGCCTCGATTCAAATGAGTTGTTTCCTATCCCAAAAAAAAAAAATACATTATAAAATTATATATCCAACCAAATAAAGATTCAAAAGTGGAAAAGAAATCAAATACATTGAACAATTAGAAGAGTTTGACAATTTGATGGTTTGGATTCCATTTCTCTAACCTGATCATATGAAATCATGTTTTCTCCATAAAATGTTATAAAATACAATGTCCAACTAAATATAAATAAAAAATGAGAAAAAAATCAAATGCATTCAACATTTACATTTGTTTTATCATTACAATCCTATAGCATTGGATAACATATTTTTATTAGTTGAATTATCAATATTTTTTGGAAGATAGTGGCCAATCATCATGTCATATAATAGGAACTTCACTAGAGTTACACATAAGAACCACAACATGGACTGCTTGAAATGGAACATAACTAGGATATTTTCTATTTATATCTATAGAAATTTCTTCCAACAACTTCCATCTAAAGCCCCAATCATCCTCAAATTAGTCAATTCTTCATTCAACGCAGAGTTGACCAAATTAGAAATTTTGTAATTATTCAATTGACCATACAAAAGTTGAGCCATCATTAATAAGGAATATCAATTGATTATTGTATATTTCTAATGGCATACACCATATGTTAGTGATTGGAATGAATGAAAAACCCATTCATTTTGTATTACATCAAACCAGTAGATTATATACCCGTATCGAGGATAATATTCATACTCCTTGTCCAGAGACATCCGAAACAATTTACTTTTATAAAAGACTTCATTATTAGGTGATGAAGTTCCACCAAATAGAAGATCAACCCCTCGCCAAAACCTACCAAGAATACTACAAACATTAAATTTAGATTAAATTTTGTCATACATATGTTTTGGAACAATCGAGTCATATTTTTTGTTGCTTACTATTTCCAATAATCAAAAGAATCCTTAGTCTCCAATTCGTATTCTTCCTATGTTCTTAAATGCCTTTGTAAATGGATTCATTACAAAATATTTCTATGAATAGGAGAATTTTTTTGGTAAGGATAAAACTACCATTGTTCTAACAATAGACTCTACTTTTTATCTTGAATCTATGAATCACAAATGAAAATGAGATATGTGCCCATTTTATTAAGGTATTCAACAAAAAAAGAATTGTCTTCATTATTGAGGAAAGGAACCATAAATCCAAATTTGGTCATGGAGACATGATTGCATCGCAATAAGAAAGAAGTGTTTTTCAAAACATTCTTCCATTGCTTACAAACATTGATAAACTTTATCACAACTGATAAAAGGATCCAAAGAAAGACAATTTCAAGAATTTCAAATGGAAGACAAATCCAAATAGCTGGATCCATGATCAAACAATGAAATCATCTAGCATAAAAAAAACACACGTGAAATCAACTAATGTTGAATAAAATTAAAAGTAACATACATATGCAAATTTCCATCTACACATAGAGGAAATTTCACATATATGTATTATATCAAATCAATAAAATAAAATGACCGATAAGACCACAATTATCCATCTACACATAGAGGAAACTTCACATATACATATTATATAAAATCAATAAAATCAAATGACTAATAAGACCAGAATTATAATAGTAAAAAACAAATAGCATTTTTATAAACCTAATGTTTATAATCCAATATTATTAATATTAATAAATCTATATTTATCTTTATGTTAATGTCTACGTTCAATATTAATGTTAATGCTTATATTTATTTTTTAAATATTAATATCAATGTTTATGCTCAATATAAAGATTAACATCAAACCATTTCATTGTTAATGTTTTAATTAACATTAAACCATTTTTTTTAATGTTAAAAAATGTGACCTTATAAACCTCATGTTATAAAATAACATTTTGCAACATGAACCAAATGATATAAAAATAACAAATATTTTAATCCTAATTCCATTAATCCTAAATAAACCTAAAATATTTTTTTTGTGTAATGCTTGGGAGGACTGTCCATTTTCTATTATATATATAAGGCAAATTTACACCACACAATTTCACCCGGTGGCCTCAACTCACCCTGAGGGGAAACTGATTCTGTTGGCCACCGGTTGGCATTGTACAACATCCAAAAACAAAATTGCTTAAGTCTTTCTAACAAGGTCAGGTAAGTCTCAATCTCATGTCGAAATACTATATAACATCTGACTTAAACAATAGGAAATTTAAATGCTATCAGTATAAACAAAAACCAAGCATAGAGGACCTAATCCTTATTGACATTATGCTCCTCAGGGTCTATGGCAACAGGAAGGATCTTCAGCAGTTTCCTCTGGCATTCCATATAGGTCTACAATGCAAGGGATGTGACGGTCGATACGATCCATCTTGATATCCTATTTTTGGAACTGAAATAGGATTTTCTCCATGTCTTTTTTGTAGTTGGGCAGGCCCTGTAGTGTGGCTGCCATCCCCATAGAAATTTGTTCCATTGCTTTACCAAGTAGACTTTTCATCAAGAAGTACAGGTATAGGGTGTGTTTGAATTGCATAATTTTACCTCATGTATTTCCTAGGTGAGGAACCATCAACTTCCACACTTCTATCTCATCATCTGGTTCCCTTCCCTGTTTTATCTTGGCTTCCTAGTCACTGGTAAACTTTTGGATAACTTCATTGTTTTCCTCCCTATATGTCGTGATTGCCACTACTATGAGGTGTTCAGTAGGCTTGCGGCCCCTACGGCCTTCCATCAGGTTGGGTCACTTGGTTGCCCAGGGGGTCGGGCCCTTACTTCCACAACCAAGTCCTCATTTTTCTGGAGCCATGCCCTACTCCTTGATGCCCTGTAGACACTCAAACATCATTAGGTTCCTCATGCCATTCACATCAACCCTTCACGACTGGTCTTCTCGTGCTTCTTTGCCCTACCTAACCTGCATCGGGTTAAGGTATGCCTATGACCATAAGTACCAAGGGGAATTGGGTTCCCAACTTGAATCCCCAGTCTCTCCACCGTGCCTCTAACCCTTACCATGGTGTCGTTGCTGGTCACCCTCTTGTAGTTGGAGCCAGGCTTTTAAGCTCATCTGGAACTAGAATTTGCAATTGTTGTCATGCTCACATGCCCCTCTCTCATCTAGTAGTTTCTTGCCCATTGTGTGCTTGCCCCTCTATTTCTTATGCCACCTGGGGTCCCTAGCTATGCTTTTTCTACCATGCATAGGTGAATGCCAGGGGTTTCTCAGTAAATTGTTAGCGTTTCCAGTGTCCCGATCCCTTGATTGTGGCTCTTACTTACCTATCATGGTGTCACTCATTGCCCCCCCTCGACATGATGTGCCCGCTATCCCCAATACCTCGGGTTTGAGCAAACAGGTAGGGGTCTGTATCTTGGCTCGATCCCTTATTGTCCATGTTGTTTCCTAAACTTTGGCTTAAAAGCAAAATGAATGACACGAAGAGTTGGGCCATGGCCCTCCCTTGCCTCCCCTAGTTTCTCCATGACTATGCTAAGCCCCATTGGGGTAGCCCCTTGCCTCTCCCTTCCCCCCCAGTGGAACCCCCTCCAGTGCATGTATTTGTCGCAGGAACCCAACTAGATCATAGAAATTAAATAGGGGTGAGACCGGACTACATACCAGAAAGTCATCGCTAGCCTGCAAATGAAGTTCCTCCTCCTCTCTTCTACTCTCAAATTCCTTCCTTCTCCACTGCAAAATTCACTTTCCTGACACGTCGAATACCATTCCCATCTCCATCACCCTTACTTATTCTTCCCTCTGCCACCTTGCTAGCCCACATCCCATGCTTTAATGGCTAAGGACACTACACCCCCTACCTTAAGCATGTGGGGGGCAGTTGTAATAAAAGTCCTGGTACAAACCATGTCAACTCAAGGCCTGTCGCCTCTCACACCCTCTCTCATCTTGATTGGGAGCTTGGATTTCTTGGCTCCCACTCTCCTAACTCTGCCCAAGATATTGTTCCAAGATTACCTCCACGGTATCAGAGGTTGTGTCCCTTCGTCGGACTGGCCATTTCTTTTCCATCCAATCCTACTAATGGCTACACCCCCAATTAGCCAGGAAATTGGCCCCCTTATTTCCATCTCTCCAGACATGTCTCACCTAAATGTAGTTGGATTTGGGGATGATTTCTCCTATCCTGTGGATCAGTATTGCAGTTCTCCAACTCTGGCTAAGTTTGTCCCACTTAGTTCAATTGTTTAATTTTTCTACTGTGTTGATTACCAGGCTTGATTCCCCTTCCAATTCCAAGTTTCTATATCCCAATCTGACAGCTACTAAGAGACCCTGTCTAACTGTAGCAAACTCTGACTCATTGTTGTTGGTAATCCCACAACTTTCTGCATAGATGAGACGGGTGTTTCCCTGGGAATATTTGAAGAGGCCCCCTAGGCCTGCCTCTCTCAGGTTTCCTTTGGAGGACCCATCAGAGCTAAGTTTGATGAACCCTTCTGCTGGAGTGGTGAAATGGGACCCCAAGCTCATGGCCACATTACTATCTTCCATGATTTGCTTTCAATCATCCCCGATACTAAGTTCATCTTTTGTAATATTCGATCTTCTTGGGGTGACATTTTCCAGTCCTCTTGGTGCCATGGTTCTCCCAACATTGTTTCCCTTATGTTCTAGACAATACCTTCCCATAATTTTTCCTGCGAGGTTGTTTTGTGCTTGAAAATTCTATGATTTCTCTCCTTCAATATGGCCCATAGGATGAATCCAAGGCCTAGGTTCCAAGCCCTATTTACTACCGTACTGGAATAGATGTGGGTTCACATTAATAGGATTTTTCCTTTGATATTGTTTTTGTCTCTGTCCATCGTTTCAAAAACTCCTTGCATTTGTCTCCATTGTTGTTCTACAAATGGATAGTTGTTGAGGAGATGTTCCATGTCTTCCCCGTTATGGCATCATAGCTGTTACAGGGAAAAGTGTCTACTCAGAACTGCTTATCCCACTAAGGTGTGACAGCTACCTTAGAAACAAACAGAGTAAAGCTACTTTCGTTTTTCCTTTATGAATTATAGATAGAGAGGAACAAAAAGACCAACCTCTATCTTGCGCTAATCTCCTGATTTGATTCCTCTCTTCCTTGATAGTCGTTCGCTACTTGTTCCCTTGCATGCCCAGCTTCACAAAGTACCTCTAAGATCATAGTAGCACAGCACTATACAAAGACATGGATCTATAATCATAAACAATCTAGGATCAGATGTAAATTGACCATACAAATGCAACAAACATCAATGACACAAGAGTATGGAGGAAAACTTGAATAGCTTTTATTGATAAACAAGAAAGAGCCAAGAAGAGTTACAACTAGTTGTTCTGACCCAACATCAACCTCTCAGCTAGGAAGCCCCTCTTCACCTCATACAAAGCTTAGATCACCCAACAATCTGATGTTTGTCTCAAGAAACCAACAGCAATTCCTTACAATATGCAAAATTCCAGCCTCCTGGATCTCTGGGATGAGGGATCCATATATAGATATCTATAATGGAGATGAGTCAGCTTATGATTTGATTAGTGTCTTCCCTCTAACAGTTCTTGCTTCCACTTGGAGATTGATGATCTCTTACTCATCCTTGGTCGAATTCAGAGAGGCAAGTGTCACAGGAGAAGTTTCTGGAAGCTTCCATTTCCTCTCCACCTCACGGAATGACCCTGCCATTTGTCATTTCTCGCCCATCGCACCCCATAGAAGGGATTTTTGAAATGAAATGCACCCACACAGTGTATTTAGGTGAGATGCAACGCACTTGGCCAGTGGAGCAGCTGAAATGATCCTGTTTTGACTAATTATGAGCAGTTTTTTATGGAGAACTTCTGGGAGAAGCTGTAATCTGTTGACCTTGTTCCTTTAGGGGTTAGAACAACACTTTTAGGGACTTAGGAGCCCTTGGTTTATGGAAATTTCATGCTTGGGGTTGTAATGCCCAAAAATGTCTATAACAGTTGCCCCCTAAAGCATGAGGTCGTTAATCTTTTGATGTCGGGTGAAATGCTTTATTATGAGGATCCGAAGTTCTTTCAAGCTGGGAGGAGACCTGTAATAAGATACAATACAATACATTATCTTCATAATATTTTCATGATCTAGCTGAGGCGGGCATTCCCATGCTCAACTTTATAAATTCATTTTCATGTACATAGGATAGACAATCGTCTGAGTGTAGACTGATGATTTTGATAGAGCCATCATCCCTTTGGTTGGATGATTATCTGTGCAGCAATGATGTACATTTGATGTTTTTATTTTCCTGAATGTATATCGCAGCCCGGATGGATGAAACTAGATCTGGGGTCTTCAATCTCGTTCGATCTTCACTCGAAGTACAAGTCTATCCATGTGAGAAATGTTCTGAAGTCGAACATGGAAAGACATCGCTTGATTACCAGCCAATGATATAACCTGTTAACAAGCGCGAGAGGAATCACCGATAATGATAATGACCCTCAAGGTACTGCAGTACAATTCACGTGGTGTGAATAAAGGACTTGGTGTCGAACACCACGCAAAATCTTTCAGTCGAAGGTCATTGATGTAAACCTATCGCCGGAAGTGAGAAACTTGCCATTGAGGCATGCAAGCTTCAAAGTACTGAATGGGGTGTTCCTAGATCAACTTCTTGGATAATGAGCTGATGTCAACAAGAAGCGATCCGTCATAGGAGGGCTTTAATGAATCCCACATCAATGACATGGAACGGAGCAAATGATTTTAATGGAGGTGAAAACGATCTAGTGATATAAGGTTCAGGGTGGCGATCATGAAAGAATGGAGTATAAATGTATTGTAGTGGATGAGACACAGGTGAATTCTCTGAATGACTTCTCTTGAACATATCATCGACACTGACGTGATGGATTGGTAGCATTAACCCCAAATGTGGATGGTATGATGGGACCATGGTGATGTGACCGGTGAATGAAACAACCCAACCCGACTTGGATGCGGAGTGAAAGTGTCCTGTTCAAGAGCGACTTGCTACCAACAAAGTTTTTTCAAGCTTTCTTCCCAATTTTTCCCCAGTCATTGCTGACCAGTATCTCTTTATTTTTATCAAGCTTGAGGAGGATAACATATGCTTGTTCTATAATTTTCCCTTCGGGCAAATCCATCGCTATGTTTTAACGAGCCTAGCAATAGTGAAACTCATTCTCGTCTATAGACAAGTTTGTCGCTATTAAAATTTTAACGAGTTTAACGACAAAGATAACTCGGTCCTTTTCAATTTTAGAGAGTCTGAAAAGGAACGTAAAGGAAACTCCAAAATTCCTTTTTCGTCATCTAATCCCTTAAGTCCGAAAAAGTATAAAACAATATAGAAGGGATGAATTTTCGATACTTTTAACGAGCCGAACAAAACAAGCGCTCAATATTTTTGTGTAATAATCCCTCAGGTCCAAAAAGATTAAAATTTAGAGGAGGGATAGCACTTCCGGTCCCTTTAACGAGCTGGGGAGGCCAATGCCTTGGCAATCTTTTCATATTTTACGAGTCAGTTGAAAAAAGCTTAAAGGAGACTCGTCTTTTGAGGAACGAGTGATAAAATGGGTAGCAACTGATTCCAGGTAAGGTTTGGAATTTTCCAATCATGGTAGTCTTACAAGGATGGCTAGTGAGATCACTCTTCGCAGTTGTTCCTCAAAATGGGTAAACAATCAAATGGAGGTGAATGATCGGCCAATGAAAAAGTGGAGGTGACGGTGCAAACACGACCAAGGCTTTAACGGCTGAAGTACTACATTCACGATGGTTATTTACCAGGGAATAGTTCATTTTTTAATGAGCTTAAATGTGGGGGGAAACATTTGCTCATGGCTTATGTTTATTTTTTAACGAGCTTGAACTATGCGCTAAAACTGCTCGATTAAATGGTCTCTTTTTGACTTTACCATAAATAGCTTTGTTCTTTCAAAGATTGTACTGTATTCTCACTTGCTTCATCAAACTAGTCAGAAATGAACAATATATGCTTGAAAAATGAGTTTGAACACTAATATTTTACTTTGAACTACGTAAAAAGTAATGAAAAAGTGTTTTCACCTCTCATTTTACTATTTCATTTGAACTTTGGTTTGTTGGAGCTTTGGAGGTGCTTTCCCCCTTTGATTTTCATCAGCTGATTTCGAGAGATTCTGTGGACGATTCTTGGCGCCGTCTGGACCAGGTAGGAGCTAAACCTGAGCTCTTTCATTTCATGCTTTCCATTTTGCATTCTGAGCTTGATTCCTGGTTTTTCTGAGCCTCTGGGGTTTGAAAAACTCGTTCTGCATTCAGCGCACCCTCTGTGTATTGAAAGGTGCATTGGATGTTGGCCTGTTCACTAGCCATCTGACATGCAATGCACCCAGAGCACTACTGTAGGTGCGATGGGCGCAGAGAAGGAATTTTATGCACAGTTTTTGATGGAAATTTTGCCTGTTTCTTACCAAAATCAGGATCTAACTCTTCTCTTGTTTGTTTTTTAGAGATCTTTGGAGTAAGATGGCTATTACATGGTGAGAACGTGAGCATGAAGAAGAGGACATGCTTGCCCTACATGATCCGGTTACAGTAAACGCACTGCGGAACTGTGGCTTGCTGAAGTTTTTCCACATTTCTAGCATGAGACAACAGATCAACTTACTACAGTATTTGCTCGATGCTTGGGATCCTACCAACCAGGTTTTCCAGATCAGGGGAAAATCCATCCCCTTGACTGTAGTAGACATCTATTTCTTAACTGGCTTGTCGAGGTAGGGTGCCCCCATCTCTTTATCAGGTTCGGCCCGAGGAGGTGAATCTGTGAGAGATTATGTTCGCTGGTATTGCAGAGAGGGATCTCAGCTGAGTAAAGATGGCAAGATCATCATCCGTGATGTCACTGACAGGTCCCTCAGGACTATTCTATTTACTTTTGGTACGATGGCTGGTGGCGCGGCTCTTCATGTAGCCAATCGATCTTATATGCAGTATGCCTTGGAATGCCTCCAACCAAAGGTGTTCAACTGGTGTGACGCAGTACTTCTTATGATGAAAGAACAGTTGACCAAGGTAAAGAGCGGGAGGTTGAAGAACTTTGGGTATGGTTCTATTTTGACCACCTTTGCCTTGGAAAAGATACCACTGATGCAGCCGCAGTATATTGCACTCGATTTACCTTCACCTACTGAACCACGTATGCAGAGATGGGTTGACCATATGACTAGGCATGCTGGTCAATCTCAGATTTCATTTTCTGATACCTTTTTCAGGTGGTTTGATTGTCAGGAGATGGTTTATTTCGAGTATCCATATGCTGGCATGGACTTCCGGGGTGATCCAGATTTAGGATTGTCGGATGGCGAACAGTGGGGCAACATTGGTAAATTCTTTGACCATATTCCTGTTTATCGTTTTTCATTTATAATGTCCTTGTGCTTTATTCTATCAAGACTTAATCGAACTCATGTGTTCATGCAGATGTTGGTCCTGTTCAGACAGTAGCATGCCTGAGAGTGCCAGCTGCCGCCCCAGCAGGAGAGGCTATTGGGAGGGCTATCCTTCGCGACCTTGATGTGGCCAAGACTCTCACAGCATTACAGGAGCAGGTTGAGGGCCTCACTCTTGGTATTCCAGATGTGAGGACTGACGAGCTGCCCTTGAGGTTGCAGCGGCATACTACTGGTGTGCCAAGACGATGGACTCGTCTCTTACACAGGCTGTGACTTGCTATCACGAGCATCATTAGACTAGGGTGCCCCCTAGCATTTTGAGCTTTTTGGTCATTTGACCAATTTTGTCTTGGTTACAGAACATTATGTGTAAACCATAAACAGTTATATATATTTTTGATTTTCGGAGTTTTATTTTGGTTAAGTTACATGATCCAAATGCAAACATTGATGGTATGCTTCTTTTTATAAATGTTGCAAATTTCTATCTAACACATAATTTGCCAATGAGTCAGTTAATGTGTTTAAGTTTCTGGAAATATGTTGATATTGAATAAAATCAAATTGTCTTTTCAAAATCTTAACCCTTAGGAACATGCGATAAATAGCTGGATTTCGGACAGAGTAGATACCAGTGAGTTGTAGTATGACGAGTTGTGAGTCTAGCCTGACAATCAGTCAGCGTATACCATGTGTGATGGCATCAGAGAGAAGTTCTATCAATGCGCTATATTCAGCGATGTTATTCATTGATCGACCAATACATACCCCTCTGAAACTTACTAACTCGCCGCTTGGATAAAAAATGGCCCAGGCCGCGGAAGATAGGTTCCGCGAACTACGACTCGCTCTGTCGGCATATCCAACACATGACTCCAATAGTTTTGACATCTGCAATAAATGTAAAAAGTGGATTACTTGACCAAAATAAACACTTTAGCGAAAAAAAAACATAACAAAAGCATACAGCTTACCATACTTAATTACGCATAGTAACGCTTGAGGTACAACCCGTTACGAGGTTGCGCCAGTGGAATTCCGTCATAATCCATTAACTCGTAGGCTCCTTTTGCTAACACTCGCTTAACAATATAGGGGCCCATCCATAAAGACTTAAATTTACCTGCTTCCAATTTATCGGATTCTTGGTCATAAAGCAAGACCAAGTCACCTTCTGAGAAGACACGGGGTTTGACATTTTTGTCAAACTGCGCTTTGACTCGTTTCTTATGGGTTTCGTTAGCCAAAGCGGCATCACGACGGGTTTCATCCAATTGGATTAGTTCCAAGAAACGAGCTTCTTCTTCTGAAGTTCCGGGGAGGAGATCAATTGCGAGTTTGAGAGACGAGATTTCGCACTGGATTAGTAAGACTCCTTCCAGGCCATATACCAGTTGGAAAGGTGTAAACCCGGTTGCATTCCTTATCGATGCTCGGTAAGCCCACAAAGCTAAGTATAGGATTAGGTGCCATCTTCTTTTGTGAACTCCAATCATCCTTTGCAGCATGCATTTCAGGACCTTGTTGATTGCTTCAACTTGTCCGTTGGCTTGCGGATAATATGGAGTAGAGCTGTCGTGAGACAACCCTAGTTTGGCAGCTAGTTCAACCATCATGTGATTGCGAAAATGCGATCCATGATCTGTGACTATAGCTTGTGGTATGCCGAATCTGGCGACTACATGATTGAAAAAGAAGAGGGCAACTGTTTCACCAGTATTATCTAATGTAGGCATCGCCTCGGCCCATTTGGTAAAATAGTCAACTGCAACTATGATATACCCATGCCCCCCGGTCGAGGTGGGGTTACATGTCATGAAATCGATGCCCCATTTGGTGAATGGCCCGACAACAACTATTGGCTGCAGAGGTGCGGGTGGTCTTCTGGTTTTGCTATCGAAAATTTGACAAGCATGGCAACTTCTGACTGCGTTTATGCAATCTTTAAACATTGTTGGCCAGAAGTATCCTGCTCGTAAGATTTTTTGCGCTGTAGCATAACCAGATTGATGCCCCCCACACATGCCTGAATGGCAATCATTCAGGACTTTTTCAGCCTCCTCATGCATGAGGCACCTTCTCAGAACTGTATCGATACCGCGATGGTAAAGTGTATCACCGATGATCATGTAGTCTTTTGCTTGGTATCGAATACGTTTTTGTTCGGAGCGGGAGGTATTTGGCCTATATTTTTGGGTTTGGAGATAAATTATTATATCTCCATACCACTCATTGCTTGAAGATATCAGAAACAAACTTTCGTCCACGATTGTTTCTTCGGATGTTTCATCGTTGGACGACAATGGGAGATCACATAATAATTCTGCGAAAACCAGAGCTTTCTTTGACTTGAATTTTACAAATTCCAGATCAAACTCTTGTAGGATTGCTATCCATTTTGAATATTTTCCCCCCAGCAACTGTCGCGACAATATATAAGTCATGGGGTTGCAATTTGACAGAATGGTAGTTTTTCGAAAGAGGAAATAGTGTCAAAATCTCTGTATCGCTTGAACAGCTGTGAGCGCTAGCTTTTCAACATAAGAATATTTGCTTTTAGTTTCATTTAAGTTTTTACTTAAATAATATATTGGATGTTCGATTCTGTCATCTTCTTGAACTAAAACCATTGCGATGGTCGTATCCGCTGCAGCCAGATACAGGTTAAAATCTTTTTGATAATCAGGAGCGTACATTAATGATGCTTTCATTAGGGATTCTTTTAAAGCATCAAAGGAAGCTTGCGCAACCTGATCCCAGACAAAGGGTACTTCCTTTTTCAAAAGACGCGTATAACCTTTAGCAAGTTCGGCATAATTTGGAATGAACCTTCCCAAAAAGTTTGCTTTCCCTTGGAGTTTCTGAATCTGAAGCAAATTCGAAGGTGGAGGCAAATTTATGATTACCTGAACCTTACATGGGTCGAGACGAATCCCGTCCTTTGAGACTACAAAGCCAAGTAAACGACCAGAACTGACGCAAAATACACATTTGTGTGGATTGAGTCGTATCTTGTAGTGTCAGCAACATAGAAATATCGCTCTTAAATGCTGCGGGTGATCAGTCCGCTTTCGCGAATGAGCCGAAAGGTCGTCGAGATATGGTTGAACGATGTTTTTGATGTCATGGAAGGCATAATTCATTGCCCTCTGAAACGTCGCCCCTGCGTTCTTTAAACCAAAGGGTAATTTTCGATATGCGAATGTGCCCCATGGAAAAATAAATGTAGTCTTTGACTAGTCCTGTGGGCGGATATTTATTTGATTATACCCGGAGAATCCATCCATGAATGAAAAGATTTCACATCCGGTGCATTCATCAATTATCTGGTCGATGAAGGGTGTAGGGTAGTTGTCTTTTGGACAAGCTTGATTTAAATCCCTATAATCAATGCACACTCTAATTGTTCCTTGCTTTTTCATAACAGGGACAATATTCGATACCAAATCGGTTAGAGGAACCGAGTAAATGAAACCAGCATGGAGAAGTTTCTCAACTTTTGCCTTAATGGCAGCGGCTTTCTTGGGGTGCACCTGTCGTAGCCGTTGTCATACTGGTTTGACATCTGGATACATCTTAATTTTGTGTTCAACAATACTCGAGTCAATGCCTGGCATTTCACTATATGACCAAGCAAAGACATCTCTGAATTCGCGAAAAAGAGCGTCATATATTTCCAGTTCTGAAGGAGAACAACATTTGCCAACATAAATATTCTCTACAACATCTATTTTGGTCGAGATATTTATGGCGATAGTCTCTTCAATGTTGGACAAGTTTCGCTCGGAATCCACCGTGTTTACATTGTTTGAGAGAAAATCAAAAACTGAAGGATGATAAAGGTCATCAGGAGTATCTTCTCCACAATCCGGAAGAAGGGAACGATGGTGGGAATCATTCCATGGTGCCCCTTCAATTACCATTGATTGAACAATTCCTTCGTCGGTGACATGCACTCGCGACCAAGGATCTGAAGGGGTACCATATTCCTCAGACCTGTCTATCCAAACGCTTGATGAGCGTTGATTTGGGTTTGCCATCCAGGCTAGGAACATTGATTGCTACAATATTTCCATCGGGCTTGGAGGCAAAACCATTACATGATCCATGTCGATATCGTTTTCTGAGATCTTTTTAGAAGATATCATATTGCAGGTTCCTACCGACGCTACTTCCGCCAGATGGATTGGAGGTGGAAGGGCGAAAGTTCCCATTAATATAGGATCTTTTAGTAGGCCTACTCCGATATTTTGAAGTGAATGGGGGCTTCCATGGATCATAGGGATGCTTCCTGTAACTTGAGAACCATTGGGGAGGAAGTTTTGTTGATCAACGATTGTAATCCCTCCTTGGAAGGGAAATGCAATCTTCCTAAAATAGGTCGACACAACGGCAGCCATAGCATATATCCATGGTCTTCCTAGTAGGATGTTGTAATCGAGATTTCCATCGATTACTTCAACATCTATTTCTACTATTTTCCCTCCTAGTTCAACTTTCAAGTTACTTAGAATACCATATGGGGTATATGTCCTTCCGTCGAATGCTTTTAATGTCGTCGAAGATCGCGACAAGGTTGGAGATCCTAAAGTTTTCCAGCAGCTCATCGACATAATGCATGTAGATGCCCCCTCATCAATAATTGTTCGATGAACAGTTTTGTTGAGGGCTTTCACTTGAACAAGGAAAGCTAGTTGAGCTGGTAATTGAGGATCGTATCCTTTATGATCGAAGGATACAAGATTGGAATCCTTTGGGTCTATCCCACCAATGGCTGATAATAAAGCCTGCTTTTGGGATGGGCAATTTTGTAGTACTTCAAGAGTCGACATAGCGGATGGCGATTGGGCCAAATCTTCCACTATATTATAATGTTGTGCCGCTCTAGCGCGGGGATTAAACGTCGACTTGTGTACTACTCCCTTTGGCGGTTTTATTGTCAATTCAGGAATGATGGGCGGCGCAACTTCTGTCAAAGTTGTTGTCGAACTACTAGGCTGATATTTATCCTTGTTGTTCGACAGCTGTGGATTCCCATAATCTTTATTCCTTGTTGATATCAAAGCATCATATTGCTGTTTTGAAACTGACAACATTAGCACTTGACATCGGGAAGCATCTTCACTCTCAACCAGATTTGTTCCTGGATTTGGAAATGGATCAGTTAACACTGCGGAGGTTTTTGAATTCTTGAAGAATTTTTTAAGCTCAGCTCTGTGTGGACAATTTGTGGTCCAATGATCCTCATCGCATATAAAGCATGGATTTTTGGGTTTCCTATTTCCAGGAGGGTTTGCAGAAGATTTTTTAGGTGACGATTCTTCCTATTTCTTCTTCTTGCCTTTGCCTTTCTTCTTGCCCCCTGGTTGATTGGTTTCTTTGCCTTTATCTGTCGATACGGCATTTACTTCCGAGGCAAGAAGTTCATCTTTTGCATTTTGACCTGAAATCTTACAGGCCCTTTTGGATGTAGCCTTTGTCGATTTCGTGTCTGTTGCGCCAATCACGCCATCGCCGGCATGAGAGTCATTGTTTGATTTAGGAGGAGGAGGAACTGAGAATTCCGGTCTAGGGGCGTCAGGTATTTATCGTAGAGCGTGCCGGACTGAGTGTAAATCAAGTCCAAATATTGCGCACGAGCAATAAGTTGCTCTTCTGTGCCGACTCCCCCTTTTGCCACATCTTCCATTATGGAAGCTAATAATGACTTGATAAACCATTCAGCTAAAAGCTGATCGGGAACATACATTTTTACCATTCTACGACGACGTCGCCAGTCATGTATATGATCAGATATGTGAGTGGTCGTCGTTTGTTTGAAGTTGGTAAGGAGTTCCGTTCCCGTTTCGTACCTTATCAGTAATTCAAAAATGGGTTAAAAAGGTTGTGGCTAGGGTACTGAAGTTGTCGAATGAAGCTCTAGGTAATTCGATGTACCATTTTTCCACCGGACCAGTTAACGTCCTCTAAAAAAGGTGAAGCCTTATCGAATCATCATTTAGGGTGTTTGATGAACACCACAGATGAAAGGTCATCACATGATTCGACGGATCTTCACCCGGATTTCCATTAAATGTAGGAATATCTGATGGAAGTTTATGTGGAATCGCTGGCCACCAAGGGGCGTAAGCGATTGGATCGTTTGTTAACCGATTTAAATCATGTAAATCTAAAGTTGCAACAAAGGGTAACTGCTGATTCAGGTTAGGTGAAGCATACCCAGGATAAGATGGGATTGCCTGAGCAATTGGTCTTTGCATACCGACATAATGCATTTTATGCTGGTAACTTTGGTAAGGTTGGTGGGCATGACCATTGTAAAATGGTTGATTTTGACCGTTTTGAATATACGGTTGCCCACTATTTGCAAATATTTGTTGCTCAGAACCTTGGTATACTTGTTGGAATTGCGGTTGTTGATATTGTACTATCCATGGTTGTGAAGCCATGTGCTGTTGCTCGATACTAACAGTTTGACCAAGATGAGGGGTAATTGTACCCATCTAAACCTGTGTCATTCCACCAGTCGGTGATTATGGTCGAGTTGCAGGGTCAAGGGGCTGTTGCATTACAACCTGGGAAACCTGAGGTTGGCATACAACAGGCAGCGCTTGAACTTGCGACACCGTCACAATAGCTAGCGTAGTTGGTATATTTGACATAGGTAAGCATTGTTGCATCGAGTATACAACTCTTGGTTGTTGAGGTAGTATTGGTACCCAACCGCTAGAAGTAATTCCAACAAAACCCGAATTTTGTTGTGAACTCTCATATGGTTGTCCCCCCGGAGGGGATAACGGAAGGGTATACTGCCCCCCATACGGTGGAAATCCAGAACTCAAGGGAATGGTTTGTCCTTGAGGGCCGGACTGCCTAAATTGACCTCCAAATGGATCAATTTGTTGAGACTCAACATAAGAGTTTCCGGATATTATTCTGAATGAACAAACAGGAATAGACCATACTGTCGAAATGGCCCCTGAGTGGGCTCCTTCTAGCGATTGAGAGCTAGTTGGGACAGATGGTATACCGGCGAACATTGTTGGAGTGATAGAAGGGGGTTCTGTCGTCGCTGTGTCAGACGACACAGTCCTAGATGTCGCCGGTTGTTCAGACATTTCTAGTCTATCCAAAAGATTACCTAGCGATTCTACAGGAGCTTTCGCTGGCAGTAGACTAACTTCTGATGAAGAAGGATACAGAGTGATCCCGACTCCAAATTGTGATGGAGTATTAGTTGGAGGATCTTCCACAATCTCTTCTATGGCAATCAGACCAGGTGGAAGGGGTAGACCGTCAGGTCCGTAGAATATTTCTGGTGACGAAGAAGGTATGGAATCGGTAGCGACAAATGTTTGAGGAGCAAGACTCTCCGAACTGGTTGTAAATGGAACTGGTTCGGTAACACAAGTGTTTACCCTCAGACTAGGATTAGTACTACGGTCCTTCTGTGGCTGTTGAACTTCTTCTGTAGAGGCAGGGATTCCAGAAATGTTTGGAGTAACCAGAGTCTCTGGTATTGTTGGAACACTTGTTCTAACTTTAACAGGAGATTTGGAACCGGTTAAACGAGTTCGCTTTGTCCGTACTAGCTTCGATTCCGGAGTCAAAGACGATTGACTTGTAAGCCTCCGCGAACGACGGGGTTTCAATTGACTTTCTTCCACGATTGCGGATTACTCGATCAACTAAAAATAAAGGGGAAGTATGTTTCCGAATTAAATGAATTTTAGACTCTTTGACACAACTTGTTTTTTCAATTTTTAAGAGTCGAGAAAAAACAAAAGATGACTCTAGTCTCCTTCGATTTTTAATGAGCCTGAAGTGACAAGTGCTCAGATGGACCTTTTCTGTTAAAGAGTCTGAAAAGGAACGAAAGGGACTGCTCTAGAAATCTAGGTAGAGGGATTACCAAACCAATTGCAAAACTGTAGAATACTTTTTACGGTACGGCAGTCAATCTTCCCGAATGTTGTGTTCAGTGCATTGCGATCGATAGGGCAGCAGACACAGCTTCCTATGGATAAAGGATTAAGCCTATTGGGGTCTCCCAAAATATACTCGACGGTACGTGGGAGCACAAGTCTGTACTGGCACTTATCGTCTCAAAGTGGAGGAATCACCCAACCATCAGTGAGAACAACAGTTACCAGGTTTTACGACGCCGGAATACGTCTCTAGCCTAGACTTCTAAATGTTGTGCGTTAAGTTCCAAAGCGTTGTTAGATTCATTGAATTTATTTTATAGTTGATCTTGTTTATGAAGTTTTCCTTTCAGGTTCACCACGAGATGTAGATGTAATTCCTAAAATGCAATCTAAGATGATAAACAATCTTTTTATCTTCTTTGTGCAATGAAAATCCTAGCTACTAAGGAAAGAAAGACAGAATCTTTTCACAAAGAGCAAAGAGCACACTCTAAATGCACTTTCCTAAATTAAACCAATCAGACTGTCTATATGTAAATGCACATGCATGTATTTGTTTTTGACTTTCTTAGTATATGAATGATAAGAAGAAAGTTGATGCACAAATCTGAATTTCTTTTCAAGCGACAAATATCAACAAGTTTCTTTTCGAAATAAAAAATGGAGACGATCACAACACCTTACGATTTTGAAATGAATACTTGTTTTTGACACTAGAAAATTACAAATTCAGACCAAAAATAATAGTAATAGGATAATCGACCATCAACAACAATCAAACTCTTTCCTATGATTGAAATTGACACTTGCGACAGTTTCAAACCAAAGGAAGACAGTACGATTACGCTACTTTTGCAAAGGAGAATTGAAAATGACTCAACAAACACACAAAAACATTTACAGTTCTTTTCTACAAAGGAGGCAGAATAACAGCAAGGAAAAGGGGTTTCAAACAGACATATATCGATCATAGGCAGCAAAATTCAGGAATAGAACTGGAAAGAATGAATCACAGAAACCAAAACTGCACAAAGCCTAGTCTGATCAGCGCACCTGTAACACAGGGAATTTGAAATGCAGCACACCTTCTCCACTCGGGAAGTGCGCTGAAGTTTAGATTCTCTGAACAGTACCTGCGCTAGGCCAGAAACGAGACTGTTTGGGTTCCGGGTCACAGTTTGCAGTTCAGTTCATGTGTTTCTGCCGAGGAAAAGGTAATCAGTAATGCAACAATCAGGGGTAGATCTAAGGAGCATCTAAGAGCTATCACAAGGGCAATCAGAGAGTTTCTGAATCAGTGGTTTAAATCATAAATAGATCCCGTAGATGGACTGAAGTAGCATTTATCTACTTTGCATTTGCTATGGCAAATGCAGTTCGAATGCCACTTGTAAGTTTATGAAATAGACAACAAGGAAGATAAACAAACAAACTAATTCTTCCCCAGCGGAGTCGCCATTTTGTTACAGGGAAAAGTGTCTACTCAGAACTGCTTATCCCACTAAGTTGTGACAGCTGCCTTAGAAACAAACAGAGTAAAGCTACTTTCGTTTTTCCTTTATGAATTATAGATAGAGAGGAACAAAAATACCAACCTCTGTCTTGCGCTAATCTCCTGATTTGATTCCTCTCTTCCTTGATAGTCTTTCGCTACTTGTTCCCTTGCACGCCCAGCTTCACAAAGTATCTGTAAGATCAAAGTAGCACAACACTATACAAAGACATGGATCTATAATCATAAACAATCTAGGATCATATGTAAATTGACCATACAAATGCAGCAAACATCAATGACACAAGAGTATGGAGGAAAACTTGAATAGCTTTTATTGATAAACAAGAAAGGGCCAAGAAGAGTTACAACCAGTTGTTCTGACCCAGCATCAACCTCTCAGCTAGGAAGCCCCTCTTCACCTCATACAAAGCTTAGATCACCCAACAATCTGATGTTTGTCTCAAGAAACCAACAACAATTCCTTACAATATGCAAAATTCGAGCCTCCTGGATCTCTGGGATGAGGGATCCATATATAGATATCTGTAATGGAGATGAGTCAGCTTATGATTTGATTAGTGTCTTCCCTCTGATAGTTCTTGCTTCCACTTGGAGATTGATGATCTCTTAATCATCCTTGGTCGAATTCAGAGAGGCAAGTGTCACAGGAGAAGTTTTTGGAAGCTTCCATTTCCTCTCCACCTCGCGGAATGACCCTGCCATTTGTCATTTCTCGCCCATCGCACCCCATAGAAGGGATTTTTGAAATGAAACGCACCCACACAGTGTATTTAGGTGAGATGCAACGCACTTGGCCAGTGGAGCAGCTGAAATGATCCTGTTTTGACCAATTCTGAGCAGTTTTTTATGGAGAACTTCTGGGAGAAGCTGTAATCTGTTGACCTTGTTCCTTTAGGGGTTAGAACAACACTTTTAGGTACTTAGGAGCCCTTGGTTTATGGACATTTCATGCTTGGGGTTGTAATGCCCAAAAATGTCTATAACAATAGCCCAAAGAAGGAGGGCCCCTCGAAGCCTCTTTTCTATAACTGATCCTAGGTCAAGATTCGTCCTTTGCTAACCATCCAAAGGAAGTGGGTTACCTTTGGCCACCACCCCCCGTTCCAAACCTTTTTCCATATGATATCTTGTCCTTCCTCTTCCTGTTGATCTTGGATATCATAGGCTTCGCTTATGGTGAAGGTCCCTTTGGTGGTGTGGCCCCATCTTAGAATGTCCAGGTCTTAACGAATCCTTATCTGCCTTGTCATTAGTTATTTGTCTAAATTGCCCGATTAATTTGTGTCTTCTGCCTATTCCCAGTCCTCTCTGGTCTTCCATCTTCACCAACTATCCTCCCCCTGCTCCTCCTTCCAGTATTGTTTCACTACATGTGTATTGTTGTCCTAAGTTTGTTGATATATTTCCTTGATTTCCAGTTTTTCCACCACATTCCTTATTTGCTGCCAAGCTTCCATCCAAAATCGAGTTGGTTTTCCATTGCGGGCCTCCCAGAAGGCATGCTGGTGGATAAGGTGTCTATTGTTGGCTGTTATATTCCAAATTGTAGAGCCCTTGGGAGGTTCTTAATATCTGAGGATGGCCTCAGGTCTCGCAGGCATATTATACTTTCGAGCACATATTTGTTTCCATCGCCACCATCGAGTCCCCATTCATCCATCGCCACCATAGTTTGGCGCCCATGGTTTGGTTAAGGAGGTATGGGTCTCTGATTCCTAGTCCTCTCTCCTCTTTTTTCTTGACAAGGCCCTACCACAACACCAATACCCATTTCCTAATCTCCTGAGCACCACCCCATAGGAATTTCTTGAAAATGTCTACCATCTTGGCACATGCTCCTTTTGGGGCCACCATTCCAGATAGTTGGTATATGGGGATTGACTGTAGAATTTCTTTAAGAAGAACTGTTATGCTTGCAATATTTAGGGATTGAAAAGTCCAACACTTGAGTTTATCCTGTAATTTTTGAAGAATGTTTCTCCAACAATTATTTCTTAGAGGGTTGCCTGAGAGAGGCATACCCTAGTATTTAGAAGGTAGGTTGCCAGAGCTAAACCCAAGGATTCTAGCTAGGTAGGTCTTAACATTTCCTTGGGTGTTGAAAAAGAAGATGCAGGATTTATAATTATTGATCTTGGCTCTCGAGGCTTCCATGAAGGTGTTAAGGATATCTCTTATGCTATGAGCTTCCCTCAGGGTGGCTTGGTAGAAGAGCATAATGTCATCCACAAACTGTTGGTGGGTGATAGGCATGTCATTTCCCCAAATTCTTAGGCCTTGGAGTTGGGAGGTGTGTACCTGCTGCTTTATATACCAGCCCAACCCATCCACTACTAGGATGAACAGGAAGGGTGAAATTAGGTCGCCATGTCTCAAGCCTTGAAATGGGTTAAAGGTTGTACTGGGGGTTCCATTAAGCAAGATGGAGAAGACTAGAGAGGATATCATAGTTAAGATCCAGTTAATCCATCTTTGGGCAAAGCCATAGGCTTTGAGAATGCTCATGAGGTAGCCCCAGCTAAGTCTATCATAAGCTTTGGAAAGATCAAGTTTTATCATCATGCCTGAGAGCTTCTGGGATTTGAGGGAATGGACTACCTCCTGGGACGAGATAAAGCCATCGAGGATTTGACGACCTTCTACAAAGCTTGTTTGTTCATGGGAAATGAGACTAGGGAGAGGGGGTTTTAGGAATTTGATAATTAGGGTGGCGATAATATTGTAAATGACATTACACAGTGCAATTCGTCGGAATCCTCTGATTTAGATGATTTAGGAATTAAAGTGATAAAAGTAGAGTTAATGCTAGGACATACCTTTTCATTAAATCTTGACTCCTCCGCTACCTCCAGGATGTCCTGTCCCATGAATGGCGAGGTAGCTTGGTGGAATTCCACAGTGAATTCGTCTGGACCTGGGGCTTTATTTTTTGGCATTCCTTTTGCTATTTCCTCTACTTCTTCTTTGGTAACATCTTGCATCAATGCCATATTCTGTTCATTTGTTATCATTTTGGGAATTTGCTACATGATTCTTTGGGTGGCTTCTGATATTTTTTTCCACATTCTTCGTAAGCAGATCTTTGAAATGGTTGACCAGAAGTCCTTCCATTTCTTCATGTTGAGTTTTATGTTGTCCTTCTGCATCTTTGAGAGAGTAAATGCGGTTATGCTGTCAGTGATGCACCATAGCTTTTTGGAAGAATCTCGTGTTACATTCTCCTTCCCTCAACCACTAAACCCGCGATTTTTGCGTCCACATCATTTCCTCTTGTTGTCTTCATTCCTCTATTGGATTGATCAGTAACCCTTCTTCTCGCACCAAGTCCTTCGATCTTCCATATTTTATCATTTTTTGTTGGACGTCTTCCATGTGCTTGATTAGTTCAGTTTGGTCTTTGAAGATGTGACCAAACTCCTCCTTATTCCACTTTCTGAGCCTCTTTTTTAGTTCTTTAAGCTTCAGCTAGAAGGTATGCATCCTATTCCGGCCCTGTTGGGTACTTTGTGTCCACTATTCCTCCATCTTTTTTAGGATGTCTGAATTCCTGAGCCAAAAGGATTCAAACCTAAATGGCCTATTCTTGGGTCAATATTTTAGATCCAGTTCTAGGTGGACCGGCTAGTGGTCCGACTCCATACATGGAAGTATCGCTACTTCTATGAAGATATATTTACTCATCATTTGTTATGAGATTAGGAACCTACCCAGGCAGCATGCTATTTGGTGTACCCCTCCTCTTCTAGTTGATTGTATCTATATCCACTAGGTGTAAATTAGTAATGATTTCAATGAAGGCTGCCATATATAAATATGCTCTTCTCATTCCAAGCCAACAAACTCTTTCAAAAGGTATGAAATACATCGAATCTAATGAAAACTATTAGAAATATCTATTACATTTCAAATATTAAAATGTGTATATTGAAATTAAGCATTTTATAAATTGCGAATATATAAGTTTAATATATTATATTAATTTTCATTTAATTTATTATTAATATCTATTACTTAATTATTTTAGGTGTCATTAAAAATTTCTAATTTAAAAAAAAATAAAAAAATAAAAAAAATGAATTTGTTAGACTGAAATTTTGTGTTAGAGCATAATATTCAAGAAAGATATTGTAATAAATTTGATTTGTTTTATTGAGGTGACAGACTCATTCTACAGTATGATATGTAAAGTTGTCTTTTTGTCATCAAAATTGAATTGACCTACAAAAAACAATTAACTCTTATTAAATTTGTATTTAAAATAGATCTATATTAATTATTAAAAAAAATAAAAAATAACCAAAACTAAATAATAAAATAATATTAAACATACATATATCGTTTATTATTGTTCTTAAATTTAAAAAAAAAAATTATGAATTTCTACATACCCATACTTACCTTTGTACCTAAAAAAACTACCAACAGAACCTCTCTATCAAATCAGCACTAGCCAGCCAATAATAAAATATAAAAACAAACAAATATAGAAAGATAAACCTAAGTGATTGTCAATCCCAAATTGAACGTGAGCATTAAAGGGGAACCTCGACTTTCTCAAAAAGTGTTCGAAATTTTGTTCACAACCCTCTTTATTTGTCTTTGTCCTCAACTACTTTTTCGGAACGAAGAGCCAGCCATTTCAAATATATATAATATCGAATAAAACTTCATTGAACGTAAGCAATAAAGGGGAACCTAGACTTTCTCAGAAAGTGTTGAAATTTTGTTCACAACCCTCTTTATTTGTCTTTGTCCTCAACTATTTTTGTGGAACAAAGAGCCAGCCATTTCAAATATATATATTATCAAATAAAACTTCATTAAAAAAAACCCTAGAAACGAGTAACTTAAATATTCAGTATTCAGGTTAAATGACTTGAACACACAATAAAAAGAATCAAGCAGCTATCGCCTAGTCTCAAGCATATTAAAAAATGGCTATTGCGTAATCTCATTAATAATTTTCGTTATGGCTTCTTTTAATTAATAATTTTAGTTACAACCATACTCATAAATTTAAAAAATAGCCATTGCGTAGTCTCAATAATAATTTTCGTTACAACCATACTCATAAATTTAAAAAACTTGCAATGGTGTCATTATTAAGTTTTATTACCATGTGGGTTTTAATAAATTTCATTACAAGGATGGTTCTTAACTTTCATTACCGCGTGGGTTTTAATAAAATTCGTTACAAATATGGTAGCCAAGTGGCCATATATGGGCAGCCAAAACGATTCTATACCACTTACGAACTAGACTAAATGTTTTCATACTCTTGAGAATACTAAAAGTCTTAAGTTTTACAGTGAATCCACTTTTGAGAATAGGAAGGGTTTTAAGTTTTAACCTGAATCTACTTTGCCATGCACGTTATTTAAGTGTTTTCTTTAAATTTATTTTTCACTAATTAACATATGTGATTATCAACCATCAATAACAGTTATAATAAAATTTTAATTATATTTTATAAAAAATAATTTAAATATAAATTAAATATATAATTTAAATATGTAAAACAATATGATTTTTAATAATATTTTTTAATAAAATAATAACCACAAAAATATACTTACATCTTTATAATGATAATTACATTAAAGTTTACATATATTATTGATTACACAAAACAATAATTCTCTAACACAAAAAGAGAGAGAAAAAGACAGCTTAATTACATATCATTCCCCATGAGGAGGAGTTTTGCGTAAAGAACAATGGTGGATTGTACGCTCGCACAGTGGCTAAAAAACCATTAATCATTAATCATGGTATCACTCAAACCCTAGTAGGTTTAACTTTTTCTTCTAGTGATGGTGATCCAAAACTTGGATACCTTTCTTTCTCGCTTCAGATTATTGAATTTCAATTTCAAGGATAAGTCTTCTTAGATTTGTTCACAATATTAATTTTTGTTGGAAGTTTTTAGTCTAGACCTAGACCCAGACCCATCATCACGAGAAATTTTAATGAGATGATGACAGGCAACGGAACAGTCTAACCTTATAGTAATTAGTACTGCGACATAACATGCAACGGAAAAGCCATGGCTTCCATGCTGTCTACCAATCTAGATCAATGAAGTCACTTTAATCAAAGTGCATGAAAATGATTGTCCAGCAAACTGATGCATGATTTTGTAGTAAACTAATGTAGCTTTTTGGGGAAAATATTAAGCATTTTGCTTTAAATGAATTGAATTTAAAATTTTTTTTTTTTATTTTGTTTATCAGTGTTATATTATTTTTAATAAAAGTTAGTATTTGGGGCTTAGATTAAATATAGTTTAATTAAATAAAAAATAACAAACATAAACATTTTGGAGATTCTGGTAATATTTTGAAAAATTCCGGCATGGATTTTTGTAAATCCAAGTAAACGTGGTTAACCTTTATAATTTTAGGTGCCCTAGAGGTTTTTGATGGTGTTGAATCCATTTCCACCATCAAAAACATGATTTAAAGACAGCATCTACAAGATTTTTTAAAATTTTTTGCCTGGATTCCAGCCACTTTTGGCCCTCCCTAGATGACTCTCAAAAATTCCATCACAAAAATAAAACAAATAATAAAATATTGTATTGTTAAATACCATGATTAATTAATATTGTTTATATTGACATACATATATTTGTGTGTTTTTTATTAATATATATATATAATTGTTTATAATTAAATTTATTAAAATGTGTTTTTAATATAATAATAAGTCATTTTAAATTGAGAATATTGTGAAAAATTATACTTAAAATAAAAAATTCCTCTAAAAGTTAAATAAAAATGAAATAAAAATAAAAACAAAAAATTAATAACTAATAGAAATGGAAGTTACTAAACAATAAGACTTCAACCAATCACCTTACAAATAAATGAATTTAAATAATAATAAAAAACAAAAATTTAATTCCTAATGTTAAATTATGTATAAGTGCCATAAATTTTTGGTCAAAGACAAACTAATATCCAATCCAAAGCAAAATTGAATGTGTTATACCATGGTATAGAAAACAAATCATAAATTTAAACTTAATGCATGGTGTTTAATATTTATCTTTTTATTTTCGTAAATATTAACCATCATACACTAAGTCAATAATTGACTCACTTCTTTCTTCATAACGACAATATAATCCAATAATTAACACATTATATTCTCTTAACGATCATACATTAATTTAATCATTCACTAAAAAATATTTTTATTTTTGAGAATAGTTCATTGAGAAGATTTTTGGGGTGAAATCACATGATAATACTTTTGTCAACCCGTTTGGAACCAATGAGTGTGGTTCATCAGGACAAGTTGGTTCGAAACGCGTTGACAAAAGTATTATAATGTGATTTTAGCTGAAAAATCTTCTCAATAAACTTGATATGGATCATAGAAGCTTAAATTCAACAATAGTTCATTGTTACAATACTAAACTAGCCTAGATTCATTTTAACACGGAATCTACCAAGGGTTGAGATGGATCAAATCTCTTTTTACTCTAAAAAAGGTTTACATATCAAGGTATTTGATCCCTCTTTAAGCTGGGTAAATTGTGAGTTAAAATAGATCTAGGGTGGTTTAGTTTTAATTTATCCCTTTAAATACGCTACATTCCACATGAATACCATGGATCAATACCATGGGTTCTCAATATCATGGGCTATTTATACTTTTATTGACTTATTTTTATTTCTTTATTTCTATATATATTTTTATGTTTTTTATTTTGATTGACCATAAAATATTTAGATTATATTAATTAATTTATTTTTAAATTTTATTTTATCTTTATGTACTTTGATTTAATCAAAATAGATTACATTATAACATCTCAACTATACTAAATTAAAAATATTTTAGCATAATAATATTTAATATTTATCATACACTCACTATTTTGTATCACACACATTTAATAATAAGTAAAACTACATAGAAAAGTGTCCACTTCCTAAAAGCTGCAATTAAATGACACACTCTAATATTGCAAAAATTGAAAATCCCCGACCATTTATGTTCTTGCAGCGCTGCCTTGTCGGGAAACCTTCATTTGAACAAGAAACATTATCCACCCTGCCGAGCATTCAATGCTGGGTGAGATTGAATATGCATGGCTAACCATCCTTGCATTGAATGCAGCATAGTAGGATGGATATTGTTGGCCCATTTGAATGGACATGTCAAAAGCTTCGATGTAGTAATTGGTATCGTTAGAGGATGACATGCGATGGAATCGTCTACTATAACCTTAAAAAGGAACTCAGTATACAGTAAAATTACTCTTGCATAACCCACGGTTCAGTGGAAGATTACGGGTGGAGTCCGAAAACTATAACCTCTACATCACTTGAGAACAAAATTCCACTAAACAATAAGGGGAAGAAGACAACAAGAAGGGGAAAGACAACAAAATAGTCGCCGTGAATTATCATGTTTCTTTTATTACCACGAGGTTAATGCAAAAGTTAATACACACCTGTTTTTAATTATTGCGACATGAAATAAATTTTTAATATGGAGAATATGCAAAAGACCCGGTACCGTAACTAAAACCTAAAAACTGAATATGACATCACGTCGATTACAAACATAGTATTTATGAAACAAAGAGTATCTTACGCTTTTCTGATTCTCTACCACTCAGTTTGTATTTTTCTCGGTTCAAATTGCATAGTACACACACCATAGAATTAAGTTTGTACTTATCTCTGCTCAAGTTTCATAGCACACAGACCGTCGTACTATGTTGGTATTCATATTTGCAAATATGTTCATCATCAGCTTATATGGAGATCCTGGAGATCCATGTCAATCCCAAAGTATGTGAAAACACAAGTATACTTATATAATATAAGGGTATCATAACTATATTGGCAAATACATTTTTTTCCTAGAATTAAATATTATTTTTAATATAATAATTATATTTAATAATTCTCATTTAATATAATTATTATATTATTTTTAATATAATAATTATATTTAATAATTCTCATTTAATATGATATATTTAATTATATTGTATATTTATAATTATATATATTATTATTTTTTATAAACACGTTTTTAGAGTAATAATAAAATAAAAAATAGTTATTTCGTACTTAATATTATATTTATATATCCCGGATGCGGGTGGTTATTAGATATAGAGGGTTTGTGGCTCGTCAGAAGGGCATGTGTCCGCCCGGACAAGCCACGTACACCAGGAGGACTCGCCCTAATTGTCACAGCACGCAGCATTTAAGAATGAAGGTTATGGCTCATGGCAGAAGCGTCCCTTCGGCATTAACTGCTCGCCTTGATAACGGGAACATGGCGCTTCAAAGCCACAGGTTCTCGGACATTCTCCCGCATTTCACGTTTGCTCCTGCTCTGGTCTTGAGGGAGGTGGCGGTGGCTCACTGTATTGGCTCCTATTCGGGTTCTGAGAGCGACTGTGGCGGTTCAGAGGCCTTCAATTCGAGCAATTCGGGGGCATACCCGCAGTCTGGTAAAGAGATTGGGAGCTTGGCGGTGGTGCATACCTGCTACCCGCAGTCTGGTTTAAGGATTGCGAGTCTGGTTCTGAGGGAAGCTACGCGTGAGCATACCTGCTACCCGCCCAATTCCAGCATGCAGCGAGAATGCCAACGAGGAATCAGTAGGCGTGGAAGTTATAGTGGCAAGGCCTCATCTCAGAGGCATGCCCCCTCTCCCTCCTCCTCAATTGAAGTTTCTTCTGAGCGCAGACGAACCAGGGGAAGGCCTCCGGGCAGAGGAAGAGCGGCGGAATTCCAAGAGCGGATGGAATGTGGGCACTCTGAGCACCCAATGGTAAGATACCGCATTCCATGTACATTGTCTAATTCCACTTTCTTTGTAACGGTTTCGGTGGAGCACTGCAGCAATCCTTGGGGTCAAGATGAGGCTCCTCGTGCCAGCCCTCCGCGGATTCCTGGGATGGCACCCACAGTTGATATGCAACTTCCCGCCATTGACATTCTGCGCCCTGTTCAAGACAGCCTCTCCCCAGATCCTGGAGCAGGCCCAAGTGAACCTGTGCAGCGCAACGTTCACACCGAACAGGACATCCACCAGCCTCCCCGTTGCAAGATGGAGGACGACCCGCACTCCACTGATGATGAATAGTACGGCCAGCATTTCGCTTCAGGTTCCTAAGCAAGGAATTTTCTCATTGTGTGCTCCCACCGCTATCATATATGTGTCTGCACTTTGTCATTTTGTACCTATGTTCTTCTCTGTTACAGTGTCGGCTATCTATAGTTGTTTCAGACTCCATGTGTTTCAGTCTCAGCTAAATATGTATGTCGGTCTCATGAATGTCGATCTGGTATCAGTCTTTTGTAATCCTGGAAATGAATATTCCTGAGTCTACTGTGAGTCCTACGACAGGAATTACAGGGCCTCGGCTCTGTTGTAATACTGCTGATGTAATTTTGCTTTTGCTGTAATATAATAGTTCAGTCTTATTTAGAAAAAAAAAAAATATTATATTTATATAAAAGAGAGATAAAATATGTTTTTTAAAAGAAAAAATATCAAATTGTGCATGATTAAAGAAATAGATAATATATGTTACACAACTACAATATTAGAGTGAATGAAAGTTTATGCAAGGTAAATGGGGGCTTGTATACTTCATGCATCTTCAATAAATATATATCTATATGTTACGACAATAATATTATAGTTCAACAATTTTCTATTATGTAGATATGAAGGGATGCAAAGTTTAACCTTCTTTTATTATTTGTTTCACCTTATGTGTTTCACTTTGATGTGTATATTTATGTTTAATAGGATGAGTGTCAAAAAAAAAATTGTGGTTTATTGTACTTTATTATAGTTCAATGTCAATGCCTCATTTTTCTCTTGGTTTATTGATTGAAGATAACAACCTAAGAGAGATGGCTCCAAGATTAGGAATTTCATTTTGAAATGAAACCATTACCACTCCTTTTTTGTTGGTCCAATGATTGAGAGTATCATCACAAGAGTGTGGGGTGTAGGCTTGGGTGTTTTATTTATAGATAAATTTGTTCAATGTTCGCTTCAATGAGGGGATTTATACAATTATGCAACAACAATGCCCCATTTCCATTGCAACATAAGTGTTCCAGAATGTGAAAGATTAAGGAGATTCAATGTGGGTTAAAGAATGTTGACATGACATGGATGAAGCACAATATGATGTTCTCAGTTCCATCATCTCATGAAATTAGTAGCAAAAATAGTGTGACACTAAAACTATGGTAGAGAATAAGATAAAGGGACCAATGTGCAATGGATAAAAAAAAAAAAAAACTGAACTTTTGGAAACTAAGGAACTAGGGATAGGGGTAACTACATTCATAAATGTTTGTTGTAGAAAATGTGTATGTCTAGTGTCATAGATGGGTTCTATCAAATATCTACTTGAAAGGTTCTCTAGCCACCTTAATCCTCCAAAAGTCATTGCATTTCCTGCTTTGGGTTTTCGATCCTTCGGGGATTCCTATCTCTGTCTTTGTTTTCTTTGAGTGAGAAGAAGGATACGGAGAAGATTTGTGCAATCAAAAATTATAATTGACCGGAAAGAATATAATGAAATCAAACTTGTAGTTTAAACTAAAGTGGAAATGCATTCTAAATATGTAGTTTTAGAGACTTAGGTGGGCTTACAAGTTCAAGCCCCCCAAGTACATTTTCTATTTTTCTTTCTCTATTTGTTATATTTTATCCAATAGTTTTATTGTTATTTCATTATGTATGGTAGTATACCTCCCAACTATTCAAAGTATAGAAAAAGATAATCAATTTTGAAGTACTTTTGGAGAATATACTATCGTCCTTGGCCAAACTCTATAAATTTGTACCATTTTTTAATATAAAGTCTATAATTTTTTGTGAGACCTTATACACATAGTTGAAAAGGCATCTTCCCTTGCTTAGGATATAAAATAGTTTATTTTACTAATTAAAAATGATATTTTAAAAATTATTATTAATTTTCATATATCTTCAAAGTATTAATATTTGTAAATAACTTTTAAGTATACAATAAAAATCATTTGATAAATAAATTCCTAACTAATGTAAAATATACATTTCTAACAAATTTTGTTTTGAGTGTAATATCTATGTAGTTCTAACTAATTTTGTATTATATATACAATACTATCTCTTGGAAGATGTTAGTTTAAAAATTTCTATTCATGTTCAAATAATGGGAAAAGATAATGGTGTATTAAGAAATTGTACATCAAATTTATGGCTTATATGTTGAAATTAAAATTAAAACCTCTAAAACAATCAAATTAAAATATATAACATATATATATATATATATATATATATATATATATATATATATATATATATATATATATATATATATATATATATATATATATATATATATCGAAATTCAAACTAAGAATTCTCAATTAATCAAATGAAAAAATATAAGTAGAAGACATTCAAGAATACCATAAAGAAATCAAATTCCTTTGAAGAGTGATTTTATTAGATCTTACTCATTACCAAATACATGATAGAATTGTTGGAAACTAGAATAATACTGAGAGGGAGGTGAATCCCTATTATCTAAATTTTAATAACTATTTAGACAGTGAAATACATTCAATATACAATAGTGAATTAATCACATAAATAACTGGACATAGGATGTTTACATAGAAAAACCATATAGGAGAAAAACACAAATATTCTTTTAATTAAAATGTAAATACAAACATTAACTTTAATTTACATCAAACTATGAAGGAACCAACCTAAAGGAGGAACCAATCCCCTTATCTTTGTGAGCGCCCACTTTTTGGAAGCACCAACTGTCATTATTTGCAAGCACCAACTTGTTGGAGATATTTATCCCCTAATCTATGAGCACCCACTTGCTCTAATTCTATGATTCAAAAGGATCCATGTGAGATCATAGTATCTCCTTTATAATTCTATACATGGACGGAAAAAAATTTCAACAAATAAATATTTAGCACTTAAGACCAACACTTTTCTTGTACCATGTACTTTCAAATCTTAGCCAATTTACATATTCATCCTATGCTCATCTCACCTCTACACACTCTGTCTCATAACTTCCTTTGACTTCAACATTTAGTAGCTTCAACCTCTCTCTCTCTCTCTCTCTCTCTCTCTCTCTCACACACACACACACAAACACACACACAAGACCTCATCTTTTATAAATTTTCAACATTTTCACTCCCTTTCATGATATACCACAACATTATTTGTCGACCTTTTTAACATGACAACACAAGGTGCTTCACTTCTCACATTGAATTACATTCAACATTTGTATACTCTAACATCAATAATAGTTTCATTGGATTCTTCGTTTTGCTTTGTCCCTTTAGAAATTTGGGTGTTTCATCATTTTTGGCATCCCAAAAAAAACCAAATATCGAAACTTGTTCTATTAAATTTGGTGCAAAAAATTCCAAATTTCTTAGTCATGGCCCTAGAACTTTAACCAACACATACAATATGGTCACGGGCCAAAACCAAGAGCTTAGGTTCAGTGGTGCTTATCCACATGTCTTGTTCACAATGACAATTACCATTATAACGAAAAACCTTTACAAACCAAAATTTGGCCCTTCTTCAACCCGTGCTTGGTAGTCTACTCCTAGATCTGGTCTAGGCCTAGATGTCCTTAGATATGGATAAATATGGATCTATGTGATCTAGTACCCACCTCCCTTCATAGTGGTAGCACACCACCAGATGCCTTGCAGCTCAAATGACACGATCTTGAATTTATCTCTAAATCGTGGACCTGGGAATCTAGGATCTAGATGATTTAAAACAAACTATGTATACACTTCTTGACCCATAGATGCATGAATTACTTGACCATGTAACATCGAGCCAAAGTATAATAGTGATATGCATTCCACCTTCACCTTAAAATCTATGCTAGATCTTGGATCCAAGGATCTGACATACAGACCATTCTTAACCTACAAAACACTTACACAACCCAAACATCAAATGCCCAAACATCTATGATCTTGGAACCTTATTTTCACAAAACTTTGACATGGTTCTTCTTTACTTAATCAAATCTATATTCAGGCTCTTGGTAATGGTGCATGCTAGTTTCCTCTAGACCATCGAATTCCCGGATGTTATTTTTCCTTCTGATTAAAAAATATAAAAAAACATCATAATTCCTTAATAATATGAAATCTTACAAAACATCTTCCTATTTCAAATTATGATGCCACCACGTAAGGTTCCATGTCAATTTCATGTCATTACCCACGTCGTCTCTCTTCCATCTATCATGCTACATCATCTCTCTACCACCTTTCATGCCACATCATCACCATGTTATTGCCACATATCACTAAAACAATATCCACTTGGGCATCTAAAAATGCCAAAGTGAATACCATGTGTCACCACCTTAAGTTACCACATCATCAATCTGTCACATGTTTTCCATGTCAAAAAATATATCACTTCCACTTATCTCCATGTGTGCTTTCATGTGATATTAGGGTCCACCTTAGGTTTGGCTCTGGGAAATATGGATTTGGCCACTTTCTTGAGTATTTTCCTCTTGCACACCTAAAGGCCTAGATGCCTATCTTGGATGGGTATGGTTACATAGATGAATCCAAATAGATGGAATTTCCTAGTTCACATGTGCTGCTTCACGCCCATATGACCAAATATCCATATATCCATTTTCTCATGGAACCATGACCTATTGGAACATATACTAAGTCTTTATAGATTACATCACTTCAAACTCAAGTTTCACTTCATTCCAGGGGAGTTAGACTAAGTTCCCTATATGATTTGAAAGCTATCCGAGAGGATTGTCAAATCAAATGATTTTCATGCTCTTTTGAACAAAATATGTAGAGGAAAAATGTTTGCAAAATAGACAAGCCAGACTCCACATTTTATACTCAACACACAAGCTAGAATCCAACATGTAGGAATCAAATGAAACTTGTATACAAGAATGAAATCAATAAAATGGATGAAAAATGATTAATTGTGTGCGTATGATTGGAAATAGTGTGGGAAACTGGCAACAGCTTTGGTTCTAAGGTTTAACGAATCAAGCGGCAGAGAGTACCAAGCATCCATGGAGACACAGGGAGGAGGGAGCTCCACTCCCTCCTACAGTTATATGGTAGCAAACATAGGAAGAGGTGGAAAAAAGAACAAACCTCCACAACCCTTGGAGGTCAAGACAAAAGACACAGAAACTCAGAAGGCGAAAGGCAGAAAAACCAATGCAGATCAAGGGGCCCATGAAGAAGACTGTCGGGAGGAGAAAAAGGAAGACAGAGGTCAAGGGTCAGAGAAAAGAGCTAAGATGGGGCCCTGTAAACCCAAGACCATAACTAAACCTCGGGTTATTCTGAACGATCCAGCTCTGCAAGCACACAGGGATCACATATGTAAATTTATGGGAATCTGGCCATCAGAGAAAGCGTTGTACACCTGGATAAAATACAACTGGATACCAAAGGGGGAGTTAAATATTCATCTTGGATCCAAAGGTTTTTTCACTGTGGTGTTTATGAACATGGAAGACAGGGATAGAATCTTTGAAGGAGGGCCATACTTCTTTGCAACTGCTAACTCTACATGGCCATGGATGATGAACTTTGTTCCAGAACGAAAAAACTTCACTTCGGTACCGGTATGGATTTGACTATACTCCTTACCTTTAGATTACTAGATGCCAGAGCCTTTAAAAACTATAGGCAATCAATTAGGTCATTTCTTAAAAAGTTCAGAGGCAACTCTAAGGGGAAAATATACATCCTATGCCCATATATGTGTGGAGATGGACCTATCAGGAGCCCTTCCAGATGAGGTCATTCTAGAAGTCTATGATGAGGAATGGGTTCAAGTAGTTGACTATGAACATATCCCGTTCAGATGTCACAAATGTCATGAGCATGGGCATTTATCCAGACACTGTCCTCTCAATCGAAGGGAGGAAAACCTAAATACCAACAAAGGAAAAGACCAAACAAGTTTCACCAAAGTAGGAGGAAAAGGAAAAGGAGGAGGAAGTAAGACACAAAAGAACCCTAGTGTAAATGATAAAACAAAAAGTTACAATAGTTTTGAGATCTTAGGAGAAAAAGAAGCTGACGGTAGGGATAAAGAGAGTACAGAGAATCAGACAACAATGGGGAAAGAAAAAGAGAACAACATGGAGTACACTCAGGAATAGAATGAACACATGATGGACCCTTTGAGTACCATGAAAGTAGAAAAAGAGCAGGAAATGACTCAAAGTGAAAGTGGTACAGAAGATTAAGATTTACAGGAGATCCTGGAAAGGGAGAACCTAGAGCTAGGAAAGTTTCTAGAACAGGGAGGAAAACTGGGAATAAACTCCATCCCTCAGGAGGACATCGACAAAGTCCAACAAATATTCCTTAACAAGGCACATGAAACAGTTGTAGGACTCAAAAGAGGACATGACAACCAAGAAGAAAAAGGGACTTCCTCAATAGGATTAATAACAGGAAAACTAACAAAGAATACAGGCAAGAGGAGGGGAAGAAAAAGACAGAAAGAATTACTACTAGAGTGTGGAAAGCTCATGATTGATTCAAGAAGGATGAAAGACCTTTCTATTTACTCCTTTATAACCCCACCTCAATGAAAATCACAACCTAGAACATTAGAGGACTAGGGAGCAGAAGAAAACAAAGGAATCTCAGTAAAAGGATTAGAGATAAAAAACCTGAAATAGTATTCATTCAGGAAACAAAATGCTCAGTGGAGAGGATCCGCGAAAAACATAGTAAATGGGTAAATAGATATTAATACCTTGAAGTTAAGGCAAATAAATCTGCTGGGGGTATTCTCACTCTCTAGGATCCACAAAAATTTGGTGTGATTAATGCGGAGGCATCCAGACATCACCTTTCTCTGATTTTCCAACCAGTGGGTGACAGGCAATGTTACATGATCACCAATGTCTATGGTCCACAACCACTGGAGGACAAAATTCGACTTGTCACAACACTGGAAGATATGAGAAAGAGATACCCAGCTCTACCATGGATTCTTGGAGGTGGTTTTAACATAACAAAATCACTCATGGAGAAGAAAGGAGGAAGTAGAATACTTGGGAGAGACTCAATTGCCTTCCAAAACTTCATCACCAATATGAATTTGGTTGATATGCAAACAAGCAATGGAATCTTCACTTGGAATAACAGAAGAGGGGGACCTACCCAAGTGGCCTCAAAATTGGATAGATTTATGGTTTCAGAGGAACTTCTTCTCAGGGGAAGCAGCATTACTACACTCATACTACCTTTTGGAGTTTTAGATCACTGGCCTATCCAATTGGAAGCTTCCCTTTTTTGGAAACCAAAGAACAACCCCTTTAGGTTTAAGAATGCACATTCAAATTTCCTCACAAATATTGAACAATGGTGGAAGGAAGAGCTTCACCTTTAAGGTACAAAGATGTTCCTGCTTCACTGCAGGCTTAAACACATTAAAGGCATACTTAAAGAGTGGAACAAAAGGGAATTTAATAACATCTTCAAAGCTAAAGGAGAGGTGGAAAAGAAACTAAAGGAAATAAACCAGATTCTTATCACAGAAGGCTACACAAATGAAAGGAAAGAGATGGCAGAGTCACTCCAGTAGGAGTGGGACAACATATTCCTTCAAGAGGAAATACTCTGGAGATAGAAATCCAGAGTACAATGGATTAAAGGAGGGGAGAGAAACACCAAATTCTTTCACAGATCCACCATAGCTCATTGAAACAACAATAGAATTGTGAAACTTACAGATCGGCATGGTATAGAGAGAAACACTCATGAAGAGATGGAGAAGGTTCTACTCTAGCATTTTCAAAAAATTGTTGAGGAAACCTCGGAAGATAGATACCAGTTTACGGAAAAATTCACTCAGTATATCCCTAAATTGGTTACCAGAGAACATAATTTCAATCGCAATAGACCAGTAATAGTGAAAAAAATTGAGGAATCTGTGAAAGAAATGAAAAATGGGAAAGCACTAGGCCCGGATGGCTTTAATGTGGACTTTTTAAAAGCTTGTTGGAGGATAGTGAAACAGGACATCCTAGAGGTAGTGGAAGACTCTCGAAGATTTAAGAAAGTCTTAAAGGTGCTCAATGAATCTTTCATAACCTTAATCCCCAAACAGGAGAAGACCACCTCTCCAGATATATTTCAACCTATAGCATTATGCAATGCGATCTACAAAATTATATCAAAATTCATTGCCAACCGTCTCAAACCTCTCCTCCCAACCCTAGTGTCAGAGGAACAAATGGGCTATGCAGAAGGAAGACAGACTCTAGATAATATCATTCAAGCACATGAAACAATTCATTCATTCATTACCAACAAATAGGCAGGAATGTTAATGCAGCTGGACATATCAAAGGCCTACGACAAACTTATCTAGTCATACATAAGAGCAATTTTAAAAGCTTATGGCTTTGATCACAATTGGATTAAATGGGTTATGGCACTAGTTACCACAACCAACTGTTCAATTCTTCTCAATGGCGCTCCTTCCAAAACCTTCAAGCCTTCTAGAGGTCTCAAGCAAGGGGATCCTCTTTCTCCTTTCCTCTTCATTCTAATGATGGAAGGGTTAGGAAGAGCTATCAGAGCTGCTAAGGAGGAAGGGATAATTCAGGGTCTGAACCTCACTCATGGTGGGGACACGGTGACACATCAGCAATTTGTGGATGACACTATGCTTCAAAGCACACCCACTGTTAAGGAAGCCAAAGAATTAAAATAGATTATGAGTGAGTTTTCTAGGGCAGCAAGCACTGAGGTAAGTCTCACTAAATCAAAGATCTTCTTTTTCAATATAGATATTTCAATTCAAAGAAATCTTTCCAGAATTTTGGGCTTTCAAAGGGAGTCACTGCCTGTGAAGTACCTGGGAGTTCCTCTCACTAACAAACCTCTTCACAAGGATATCTGGGAGCCTATTCTTAATAAGCTAAAAGATAAGATTAGCAAATGGAAAAATAGAGCACTAAGTCTATCACAGAGACTATTTCTCACTAAGGTCGTCCTCCAAAGTATCCTTATCTATATGTTATCTGCCATTCCAGCACTAGCTGGTGTAATGACCAATATAAGAAACATTCAGAGAGAATTTCTCTAGGGGAAAGGTGAAGAAAAGAAGAAATGGGCCCTTGTGGCATGGGATAGAGTTTTCAAACCTAAGTCCCATGGTGGCTTAGGTCTTCATGACCCAGGAATTCTAAATAGAGTTCTTGGCACCAAAATGTGATGGAGATGGCCGAAAGAAATACAAGCCCCTTGGGCAAAAATCTAGAAGCACAAATATGCTAGTGAATGGCAGGAGGAAAATCTAATCTAAATGACAGGACAAGGAAAAGCTTCTGCAATTTGGAATAGGGCATGGGAGAATAGGGCCCTAGTCCAAAACCATAGTTTCGAGGAGATCAGAAATGGGAACCTGGCTTAGTTCTGGGAGGACAATTGGTAGCAGGAGGACAATCTCCGAAGACAATAATTAGCAGACATTCACACTGATACCATCAACAAAGGACTAAGGTGGGTAAGTGACTATTGGGACTAAGCAAGGAATGATAAGAAATGGAGAACCAGGAAACTTCCAAATTATAGTGGAATGGGCATGTTGCATACTCAAGCTACAACACTTCAAGGTCTTTTAAACAAGAGACAAATCTTGAACTCAAACATGAACGATCAACTATGATGGGGAAAGAACAAGACATGTCTCTTCAACCTTAAGGAAGCCAAAAGAATAGATGTAGGGCTAAACCTTCCAAACATTGATAAGACGTGGAAAGAAATCTAGGGAATTCCTCATTGGATGAAAGTAAAATTGTTCAAGTGGCTGGTTCAATAGGGTAAGATTCTGACATGGGATAACCTAAGAAAAAGAGGCTTTGTTGGCCCCTCAATATGTCATTTATGCAGACAACAAGAAGAAACTACAAATCATCTATTGAATAGATGCACTTTCACCACAATACTGTGGAATTGGGTTGGAGAAGTCTTTGAGTAGACAGACAGAAATGTTAATGATATCACTACTACATTGAAGAATTGGTAGAAAAAATTTCCGGACAATGAGATCATTAACACCTCCTGGATTCTGACCCCAGGATTCATAATCTGGAATGTCCGAAAGGAGTGCAACAACAATATTTTCAGGGAGAAAGCAAGTCCGGTGAGCAGCATCCTTAAGCTAATCCTTAAACAACTTGAAGAGACTATTCATATCTTGGGATGTGCAACTACTGGAAAACCCATTGGTCAAAGAGAGGCCAGAATTTTGGAGAAGTTAGAGCTCAAGGATCATCCCACTCAGGGTTCTATGCAAATTAACAAGAAGATCTTAACAGACAAGTCCTCTTAGCAACCCCCTTCTCATGGCTTTTTAAAATTCAACATAGACAGGGCTTCAAAAGGGAATCCGAGAGAAGCTGGTTATGGAGGGGTCTTGAGAGATGAAGAAGGAAACATACAAATCATCTTCCATAGTTATCTAGGTGAAGCAACCAACAATATGGTTGAGCTCATGGCGATGGAATCATGCCTGGAAATACTGCTCAAGCACAACATTCACAATGTCATCATTGAAGTTGACTCAGAATTAGTCATTAACTCAGTGAAGAGGATAAATGTTGGCACTACTCCAGAGAAAATCTCAGAACACTGGTGGCTTCTGCAAGTCTATCAAAGAATCCAAGTGCACCTACGAAGGTTAAGAACTCTTAGGTTGGTGCATGTTCACAGGGAAGCCAACAAAGTTGCGGACTGGATTGCAAATGGGGGAGTATGAAACAAGCACACCGGCTTGTGTTGTTGGTGGGAGGAGATTATAGATGATAGGTTGAAGGAGGGATGCTCATCCAGGGCCATCAATGACCAATAGCAAAATCAAGAAAGATCAAGAGTCAGAATTTCTGAAGTAGAGCCACACAGAAGGGGTCTCGTCGATTTGGATTCATTATGAAATGTTATGACTTATGTGAGGTCGTTTTTAGAATGTAGGTCTATGTTGATCTCCTTAACCCAGGTAACAGCAAACCAACAGTCTCAGCGGGATGGACAGAAGGAGGGATCTTCATCTTCCTTTGGCCCTTGCACCAGAATCTAGACTTTCTTGGTAGGCGCAAAACCCCCGTTTGTTTTCCGGTGATCACTTTACTATGCTCGGGGTGGTTTCTAATTTATCACAAGCTCTTAAGGCCGGAAGAGGTTTCTCACAATCAGGAGCGATTCCACTCACCACATGACACGTGGCTTTGGGTGGGGAGGAAATACCGCCCTCATCGTACGATAACTATCGATGCTTTTATTTTACGCAATATGATCCCAAACCGTTGGATCAAGCGAGGGCATTCAATGGCCAAGATTGAACGTTCTTGTTGGTGGGACCGATACAACGGTTATGTTTCGAGTTGTTTGCATGACCCCATGGTAATCACGTGCAACTGGTGGATTTCGGGCAGTAAAAGTGATCGTTGGTTAAGCCAAAAATGGACCCGATATGATTATAAATTATGGTTTACAGGGTGTATCGGGTCTGATCTGTTGGTTAAAAGGTGAGCATGTTGGCCTCTTGATATGTTTTTCATCCACTAGATCCTTAGCTTAGGATCCAATGGTCAGTTTTGGACAGCTGGTTTTTCTTGGTGGGTTGCATCCCTGGGTTCATTTTGTTGTCAAGCGACCGTGGATTGGGGTGGTCCTATCCTTTTAGTGAGCCCCACTATCGAGGTGGTTGATTGTACACTATTTCTCTTTTTAATTGAATAAGAAGGATCCGTTCTTGCCTTAGAAAAAAAAGAAATCAATAAAATGGACACTTAACAACCTCCCCCTGAACCTAACATCAATGAAATAAACTACCAATGAACTCAATAATCTCCCCCTTTGGCATTAGTGGCAATAACACTATACATTATTTCTCACTGATGGCTTTGGGCTTGACTCCCCCTATCAAGCTAATGAAAATCCCGATAACTGATAACTGCAAAGTTCCATTGTATTCTAACAATCTTCTTCACTTTGAAGTTCCAATGCCTGCTCAATATCCCTAGTTTACATCATTGGTGAAGGGATTTCGCTACCCATCCCCTCCATAGATCAATTTTACAAATTATTTCCTATGATACCAATTATTAACAAAGTTTTGGTACCAATTGAAGAAGTGGTACCATCGCTCATTTCCAATTCTACAAGTTCTCCTCAACATTGATACAAAACTGTTTGCCACTATATCAATTTAGTACACTGTACTAGTATACAAATATGTTAACATACCAATGCATTTTCCAAGTGAAAAAATCTCTCTTTTTTTTTATATAACAAGTTGTTAATTTTAATGGATACTACTACGTAAAACAATTGATACCAATTGAAGGAGTAAAAATAAACTTATAAGGCACACAAACTTTCCATTTCATTGTTCTTATAATCTACTTCACACCTCTAAACTTGTACTACTCCTTCTGATCTTGAATCTCTCCCTATGTTCACTCTCTTTTCTACACTCTCACATCTTAACATACAACTATCCTCAACATATTTGGATAGATTCCCTCTTTCCTTGTGAATGACACTAGTGAAGAAATTAGGGAAACATCACTTAAATGTTTTCCTCAAACGCTCAATGGGCTCTCGGGAAAGAGGCTTGGAGAATATGTTAACTATTTGTTCCTTTCTTGATATATATTTATAATTTATAATATTATCAACCACTTTTTTTGGGATATACTTATAGCACTTGCATTATCACATACAATGGGAATCAATTCATCGTAAGTTACCTTCATGTCTTGCAATGTCTACTTCATCCAAAAAATATGAGTGGAACAAGTTACAGTTGTTATATACTCAGCTTTAGCTATGGACAATGATATGGATGTCCACCATTTTCATAGTTATTCCACAAAGAAATTTCATAGAAAGAAAGTGTCTACACTTGTTCTCTTCTAATCATCTACAATTCTATCACAATCAACATCCACATATGTAGCAAATGAGAGTTTTTGACCCTTGGAATACCACAATCCATAATCCATTGTTCCTTTTAGATACCTGAAATTTCTTTTTCCATCTAACAAATGGTTCTACTTGGTAGGTTATTAGTACCTTGCTACCAATCCAATAGCATGCATTATGTCTAGCCTTGAAGTTGTTAGTTACAGAAAGAAACCAATCGTTAATCTAAAGTTGTTTTGATTTACCTTTGATGACTCATCATCATTGCTTAGCTTACATCCAATGACCATAGAAGTACTAATAGGGGAACACACGTCCATTCCAAAATTCTTCAATTTTTCTTTGAGATACTTGTTTTGGGAAATTAACATGCTTTTTGTTGATTGTGTAATTTGTAAACCAAGGAAAAATGAGAGTTCCCTAGGCATAGAAGTCTCTAATTTTGTGTGCATTTCAGTTGCAAACATTTGGCTTAGTAAATCTATATTACTATCAAATATTATTTCATTAACATAAACAAAAATGACTAAAATATTTTCATTTCTATATTTCATATACAAATCACTATGAGTTGTTCCTCTTTCGAAGCCTTGTTGATACATATATTTCTCTAAATTGTAGTACCATGACCTTAATGTTTGCTTTAGTCTATACAATGTATTTTTCATCCTACACACATATTTAGAGTTGTCTGAGAGATTAAAACCTTCAATTTGTTCTATATAATCTTATTCTCCAGGTTCTCCATTTAACAATGTTGATTACATATCCATATGATATACTTTGAAATTATTATGATAGGAAAATTCTAATCTTGCTACAGGAGAAAATCTTCTTCACAATATATTTCTTCAACCTAGGTATATCCTTTACATACTAATATATCCATTTTCCTTATAACATGCCCATCCTCATTTAACTCATTCTTGAACAACCATTATGTACCTATAAAATTTTTACTTATTGGTCTTGGAACTAATTCCCAAATAAGGTTTTTCTCAATATTATCTACTTCCTCATTCATTTTACTTATCTAACATTTATATTGACTTTCCTAAGAAAAATCATTGGGTTTTATCATGGACAACATGGAAGTATGTGCTTGACTAGGGTTTCCTATTAGCTTTCTTCTAGTTTGAATTCCTAGTTCCCTGGCACTAAGAATTTGATTATTATGGTGATTCTTTTACACATACCTTGAGGAGGGTTTGGATAAGAGCATGTAACTTCTACTTCTTCCTCTTCTTATTCCTCATGTTTTTATTCTTCACAATTATTTCCAATTTGATTAATTGGGTTGATGCCTCCTATTTGGTTCTTGTTTAGAGGTAACTATTTAGCTACTTTTACATCAATGTTGTCTACAATATAGCATAATATTTTATTATAGCATCGATATCATTTTATTTTAGTTGAATATCCTATTAATAACCCTTCATAATATCTAACATCAAACATACCAATGTTTTCCTAATTAGTTTTGATGTATCACTTACTTCTAAAGACTTTGAAGTGTTTTATTGAGGTTGATTTTACATAACACAACTTCTAGGGAGTTCTTTCATTGTTCATCCTTAGGTGTGATTTATTGGATGAGCAACATCAGCCCAAAAGGTGTTTGGAATATTTCTCTCATTTAACATTGCTCTAGTCATTTCTTGTAACAATCTGTTTTGCCACTCCACCACCATTTTGTAGTGGGGTGTCTGCAATTAAGAATTTCCCTCTTATTCCATGTTCCTCACAAAAATCATATAATCCTCTTGAGGTAAATTCCCCACCTTTGTCATACCTTAGGTATTTCAATTTACAATCAGTTTGATTTTTAGGAAGGGCTTCGAAGACTTTGAACTTATCAAAAGCTTTGTATTTCTACTTTAAAAATGCAACCCAAGTCAACTTGTTATAATCATTAATAATTAGCATATAATATTTTTCTCCACTTGGTTTTTTAGTTCTTGAAGTCCAAAGAATTATGTATTAACAAATTGGATAGGCTTGGCTAATGAGTGTTCCTTAGTCTTGAAGGGTACTCCAACTCGTTTACAAATTTGACATGATTTGTATACTATATTGTTAGGCATTGAAATATTTGAAACATCCATTATATCTTCCTTCTTTCTTGACTTGACCATGCTATAAGGATTTAAGTGTCTCAATCTTTTGTGCCATATCTAGCTCTCATCAAGCTTCCCCAGAAAATATTTCTCATTTTCCTCATTGAATATGTACACATTACTTTGCGTTCTCATAGACTTTGCTACCACTTTACATGTGTTTATCATCTTTAGTCCACAAATTTTGAAGTGAAAAGTGACATCATACCCGTTGTCACACATTTGAGTCACACTCAACTAGTTAGTTTTATCCCATCCACAAAAAGAACATTATAATCTTTTTCTCTCCCATTGTCCATGTTAATTGTCCCTTTTCCCATGATTTTGTGTAGAGCATCATTACCAAAGATAACAATTAATGTCTTATATTTTTATAGTGGTAATAATTCACTCTTACCACCATTCATATGTTTGGAACATCCATTATTCACAAAGTAATGGATGCATTCGTTTCAAGAATATAAGACAATATCCCATTCCTATTTCCTTTCTGCCCTTTTATTATTCCATGTCTTGGTTTATTTTTTTCCTGGCTTGATTTGAGGAGATGATCTGATTTTTTTGGTTCTACAATGAGCTACTCTCTATATATTTTTATATATTATATAAAAGATTAAATCTAGCAATTGCCCCAAAAGTTACAAAGGGAGGCAAATAGAAATGTTAAATTGAAAGAATTGTATTTTGGTTTAAAATAATAAATGTTATAATAATTCAATCATTCAAACTAAATCTAATCAATAAATTGCCCAAAATAAAATAAATCCACGCAAGAAATGTGGGAGATGTTAGAGGCACACAGCACAAGGCGATTCCAAAAACTAAGAAATCTTTATTCTAAATTTTATAATAAAATTGAACGGCCACAATTGGACACGTGTCAGTTTGACAATATCGAGAAGCTTAAAGTCCGTACTGTAAGAGGCATTTGCGAGGTGTGTAATAAAACATGAACTCAAACATTTACATTTCATTGTATGAAATTAAAATCTTTAATTTTAAATTGAAAATAGTAGGTTGAACTATCCATTTAAAAAAATAAATAGTTTTAATTTAAATGTTGGAATATAATAAATGTTATTATATTTTTAGAGTATATTTTTAAATATTATTATTATGTTAGTATTATATATAATAGTGTATATTTTAAATTAATTTTAATATATCACTTTTTTAAAGAAATTTAATTTTTTATACTGAATTATATGATATTTACTTTTATAATTGTAGATTGAGCTATAATTTTATTAAAAAAATTGTGCTTTTTCATCAAATATAATAAATATAAAATTGTAATTTTTAATCGAAATTAATCCATTATAATTATAGCTTATAAAAATGTGTTTTTTCATTAAATATAATAAATATAAAATTATAATTTTTAATTGAAATTAATCCATTATAATTATAATAATTGATTGTTTTTATGTAATATTGTATATTTCAAATTAATTTCAAGACAATGATATTTTAAGTTTGACAAATGTTTTTTTTTAATGTATGATATTTAATTTTATAATTTTAATTTTTTTATTGTAATGTATGATTTTTATAATTTTAATTTTTTTACTAAATTATTATTTTATTGGAAATTTATAATTTTTCAATTACATTTTTAAACATATTCTACCATAAATTTTTTTATTTATTTTTATATATTATTATGACAGGATTTTTTTTATGTAATATTCTATAATTTAAATTGATTTAAATTTTGATATATTTAATTTCCACATTTACATTATCAAATTAAATTTCAAATTTCAAAATATTTAACAAACTCAATTTTGTAATTTAAATGGCATATTTTGAAGTTTAACATTTAATATTAAAATATAATAAATATAAAATTGTAATTTTTAATTAAAATTAATTGTTTATTTTATGCAATATTGTATATTTCAAATTAATTTCAATACAATGAAATTTTAAGATTGATATTTTTTTTCCATTATACAATATTTAATTTTATAATTTTAATTGTTTTTGCTAAATTACTATTTTATTGAAAATTTATGAAAATTTATGATTTTTCAGTTATATATTTGAACATAATAAACTAAAAAAAATAAAAAAAATTAAGCTTATTTAATTTTATATAATATTATAAAAAATTTTGTATGTAATATTGTGTATTTTAAATTGTTTTAAAAATTGATATATTTAATTTCCAATTTCATATTAATTTAATTTCAAATTTTAAAATTATTAATATTTAGTAGACCCACTTTTGTAATTTAAATTTCATATTTTGAAATTTAATGTTTAGTATTGTAGTGATATCTAGGCATTGTTTTCAAAACTTGTAATGGGTGTCTTATAAGTTGGAGTATCTACAGTATATTGTACCTACACCTATAGATGTAATATACAAAGGGTGTACGGATGTAAGAGATGAATACGCAAGCATACCCCTTTGCCATGCATGCTAGATGATTTGGATAACTTGTTCAATATAGTGTATGGACCTTTGTTATATAGTTGTTAAATAGTTGGAGTAGTGGGTCATGCTTTGGCTAGATGCTCCTTGAATGGATTGTGTTGGTTGTAGATTATATGAGGTGCCTAAAAAATAGAAGTTTTACATTTAATGGAGTTCATCAAGAAGTTGGATGAACCATGTACATGAATGACATTTTATTGTACTAACAGTTGCAATAGTTAGGTACCCATATATTTCAGTGAATGCTTGTTCCTTTATACAGACTTTAACAGTTTGGTGGGGATTACATGAATTAGGTGCAAGATGTAAGTGGTAGGTTGGACTTTTGAAATCAAGAGGTTACTCAATTGATGGTGGAGAAGATTTAAAGTGATAAATGTGTGTGTTAGGAAATAATTATTAAAAATACATTCTTTATGTCATTCAATTTGTTTTGGGTTTAAGATGTTCTTAACATGGAGATAAGGTTAACCTTTATATTTGTTTCTGAGATTAAGTTATCATGAAGAATATATGTTTTGTTTCCCAAATTAAGCTAGCATGAAGAATTCTTTATTTAATCTTGTAACAGAAATGAAAGTTAGCACATATTGCAAATGGTTGTTTGGGAAATATTGGTATGTAAAATTGTGAAAATTTTGATTACTATTTTAAAATTCTATATTTTGAATGTAAGATTTAGAGTTTTTTTTATTACAAATTTTGTGTGATAAAAATGAATATCTTTTTTGTAAATCATTACTTTGAATGTAATTAAAATTAATGTGTTCTAAAATTTATAAATAAAAAATTATAAGTATGTGTTATTAAAAGCTTTTTGAAATTATGTAGCTGATTTCCAATTCTAAAATTTAATTATGAGTATGCATTTAACAATGGGCTTTATTTTTTTACAAGATGATCTTCCCAAATCTTCTATTTCTTAACTATATCTTTACACTTTTAAAAATAACTAATTAATTATTAAATTACCCTTACAATTAAATAATTTTAAAATTAAATTTTCACTCGACCAAAGAATGAAATTTTGCATTCATCAAATTATCTTTAAATCAATATCTATTTAACAAACAAAAATAAATTTTATTAATAAAATTAAGTGTTTGTATGAAACTTACTACACATGGAGAACCCTTAAAAATCTTTTTCCATGTGAATTTGGTGGAATATGATGGAAACCCATTTACATTATATTTCAAGAAATAAAATATCCTTCAATGCGGAAAACACAGATTATTTAATAGTTAGTATGATTTCTTCAAAAACATTTATAAAAATAAAAAGTAAATGTACAGAAACATAGAACACCATGTGACTACCACCTTTTGTACAAGAGTGATTTGATTGATTTATTACGTTCAAACTTAAGCAATCGGTAGTCCCAATATAAGCATTTTGATAGTCCCAATATAAGCATTTGCCCTGCCTGTGATGAGGTTCGAGCTGGGAAGCACTTATTCCCAATACCTCTGCATAGTCAACATGACATATGTTCATTTCAGCAAATCCGAGACTACACGGGGTCACCGCCTGGCAGAAATTAGTAATTAGTTGCGACTCAATTCAGGATAATTACATTGGTAGCACATTATATTTAGTTAGGTGTATGTTGCATGTTGGTGATGGTCGAGCTTGTTACATTTGGCAGGGCAATATAACTCTCGTGGATTCCGAGGAGGACCAGCTAATCTGAAAATTTTACCGGCGTTTTCATTCTACTGTACTCTCTTTTTTCATTCTACTGTCTTCTCCAAAAAAGGAAAGGAAGGAATTCTTCATATCAGGAACCTGCAAGGAAGGAATCCTTCATATCAGGAACCTGTAATTTCATTAATTAACCCTAAGTAAGTTCATTCATTAACTTGAAGTAAGTTCTGTCATATTCAAGACCACCTCTACATATGTCGTAGATTAAAGGCCGAGTAGAATTATTCTCAAAATTCTAGATAGTAAGCACTTATTTTGAGCTACATTATGCTTGATCTTGACATGCTTTTAAGCCAGTTAAAATTATTATCAAAACTCTACACATTCAGTGCTTATTTTGAGCTCTATTGTACTTGATCTTACAAGTTTTTTCAATTCCTTTGGTCTTTTCCTTTTCTCAGCTTGTAATTTGCCAAAAGCATAGACGTTCAGTGCTTATTTTTAGCTTCATTGCACTTGATTTTGACCGTTTTTTCATTTCCTTGGGCCTTCTCTTTTTCTTAGCTTGTAATTTGCCACCAAAAAGCATAGACAAATTACAAAGAAACGACAACCAGTTTAGAACCCTACTTAAATAACTTTCAGAGGTAAGAGCTTTTCAAAGTTTCCTATTATGCAGAAAGAAATCTAGTTTGAGATCAAAGTTTAGAGCATAGGTTTTTTCAGTTTTATTTTTCTGCAAGTGTTTGGACATGCCAGAAAAGAATTACCAACGAGGGGAACCTGGTTACATTAAATAACTTTCAGAGGTAAGAGCTTTTCAAAGTTTCCTATTATGCAGAAAGAAATCTAGTTTGAGATCAAAGTTTAGAGCATAGGTTCTTTTAGTTTTATTTTTGTGCAAGTGTTTGGACATGCCAGAAAAGAATTACCAACTTAGGGAGCCAGGTTACATTTGAGCTGGTGGCTAGATAACGCTCTTTGCTTCTTTCACTTCACAATCATATACATGCTCAAAAATGGATTGAAGATATGTATGTAAATATAGGTTTGAAACCCCTTAACCATGTTAAAAGACGTAGAATTTTCTATTTTAAGAAATAATGAGGAGTGGTTAGCTACAAAGTAGAGTATTAAGACTTATTCTTTTAAAGTTTCACATAGCCCAGGCTTAAATATCACGTACTTTACTCAATAATTTGATGAGGTTCCATTTTTACATGCGTGCCATGACCTTGAGGTAGGTATGCAGGCACCCAAAGGTTAGAGTTGAACATATGGCATTGGTGAGCCATTCGGGTACTTGAGGTAGCTATGCTGGCACTTGGAGGCAAGGATAGAACTTAGCATTGATGGGCCATTTGGGTACTTTCTGAGTAGTAGGCATGAGGGCACTAAGAGGAAGGATTTGAATTTATCCCACCTTGATGCTTATCCAAATGTTACAGACCCTAACCCATCTCCATGCTCTAATTAAGGCCTTCCATTTTAACATTTGTTGGTTGGGTTGTAGGAATTTATCATAATTATCTAGGTTCGAATCTAAGAAAGGGCTATGCTTGAGAATTCCGCTATTGCCAAAAATTATGACATATACTTCTTTGTTCATGGATATGAATATTTATTCAATTCCAAATGGAAAAGAACATGTCTAGCATTTAGGAAGAAAGGGTTATCGCTTGAATTGCTTGTATTTTCAAGTTTCTTCATGGATATGAATATGTTTAATTCCACATGGAAGAAAACATGTCTAACCTTCGCGAAGAAAGGCTAACCACTTTGCTTGTATTGTCAAGTTTAGTCCCTTTTTATGCTCTGCTTCTTTTTCTTTTCTTTATTTTTGTTTCCTTGTAGGAACACTCTTGTACCTATTCCCTTGAAGCATAATATATAGGGTGGACAGACTTGGTTAGAAGTGTTAAATATGGAGAAGTGTTATATACGGGGATGTATAAGTAAGTTAAATTTGCGATAAGCCCAGTGGGCTAGTTTAACTGGTTGCTTTGGACCGACCAGTTTCAAGTGGAGATTGTTGCAAATTTCATAGGTTCAAGTCCAATAGAATGTGACAAATCATTTTTAGGATTTCCTCCAGCTCTACTTGAGTTATGCATGCCGTCAAAAGGAACTTCTAAACCATTTGAATGAAATGGACAGCTGGAAGCCATATATGTTTTTGGAGGACCAAAAGGATGAACTATATCAAAACTTTGCCAGTTAGATGTAGTGGTAAAGCCCACAACAGATGCTGAAGCGATCTGCAGTCCTAATTACATCTTACTTGGGTTCCAAGAGAACGATTTTCACGGTCATGCTGATAAAGAACATCTCATTAGCCTAATAAAGAACATCTCGTTAGCCTAGTGGTAATGCATTTAAAAGTTCGCATTACGATTTTGTGAAATTTCCTTGATGTTTTCTCAAATTTTTTATTTTCAGTTTCCAGTTTTTGAAGTTGGGACAGGTTTTATCTTTAGATTCTAAAGAGCTCTTGCACATGCACAACCTTTGTGGCCACGACTCTTTGTAAAAATGGCCTTTTCTTTCATTACATTGTGGGTCATTCACTTTGTAGCTTTAACCCCCTTGCTAAATTTATAAAGATGCTCAGTCTCGAGTCTTGATTCCCTTGGTCACTCATGAGTCATGGGTGATTTTTTTCTACAGTTTGTTTGCATATTTAAGGGATTGTAAGGTAACCTTTTTTTTAATTACCTTGTATTATTAGAGAATTCCTTTATCAAATCAAATCATTTTGAAAATGAATGAATGACACTCTTTGAACTTTGGTACTCCCTAGTGATGGGTGATTTTTTTTAACAGTTTGTTGGCATATTGAAAGAATGGCGAGGTAACTTTTTGTTTTTGTTTTTTTACTAACGTTGTATTATTAGAGAATTCCTTTGTTAAATCATTTTGAAATTGAATGAATGGCACTCTTTTAACTATGGTACTTTACTCTCTTCTTCCTTTTTGTTTGTTTGTGCTTTATAAGTGATTATGGTAGCTTCATTTACATTAATCTCATCTGTGGTTGGATGGCGAAATTTTTTTTTTATTTTTTGGCCATCAATTTATTCACTGGTAATCTTATTTCTGATAGAAACCAAAAAATTGTTTTATTGAATCTACATGTACAATGCCCTGGCTATACTTGCAAGGGTACTATGGTACTTTACTCTCTTCTTCCTTTTTGTTTGTTTGTGCTTTATAAGTGATTATGGTAGCTTCATTTATGTTAATCTCATCTGTGGTTGGATGGCGACATTTTTTTTTATTTTTTTGGCCATCAATTTATTCACTGGTAATCTTATTTCTGACAAAAACCAAAAAATTGTTTTATTGAATCTACATGTACAATGCACTGGGAGGTAACTCCATTTCAGACATTTTTTAATTTTGTTTCTTTCAGTTCCAACAATTGTTTCGTCTTCATCTTACATTGATGAATTGGCTTGTTTTTCTAAGACAACGAACTATAACTAATTTTATTGAACTATTTCAGAAGTAAACTCAGAAAGCCAACAATGGCTTATTCTACTGTTGATGAAGAATCAGATTTTCTTGGAAATGATAATTTACAATGACTATACAAAAAGAAATAAATGGAACGACTAATAACAACTCATGCGCTTTACTAATAAGTATTAAATGATGAGATGCTAGAAGATTACAATGAAGAACTTGAAAGCACACCTGTTAAGAAAATCCTAGTATCACCTAAAAACAAACACAAAAATAAAATCATAATCACAGAATTGAAATTAAAAACGTTTGACCATTGCTACCTAGAATTTTAAACACTAAACCTATGTCTACAGTCCCAGGAGGTTCGATCCTGGCCAAAATACTTCATTTCATTGCATTGATTGATAGTGCTGCCATAAGTTACGTTGAAAGGAATGAGAAGCAGAGTCCCTCATGTAACCAGGGAGAGGAGCGTGTGAGATTGACAAGTGTGAGATTCTAATCAAAGCCCATACTGAGAAATTAAAGACTACCATGAGAAAACGATGACATGGTGCGATTTAGTTACATTTACTATTTCACAGTTAGCAGGGAAGACACGTTTGCCTAACTCTTTCTTAAATTGGAGTTGTCCCGTGCAATCTGTCATTATGGTTGACATAAAACATCGTGTTTTAAACTTAGTATTCATCGCATTCAAGACTGATGTAACCAGCACAACAAAAAGGTACACGATGAACTGACAGATGTAACCAGCACAATAATGATAGATGTAATCAACACAACACAAAGGTAGACCATGGACTAATTAAAAAGAAGGCCTATCAACCTAAAAATATAGAATTAAAAATAAAAAAATGTAAAAGTGGCAACAATGTATCTGCATCCATCACCACTGCAAAATTTTCTATCTGTCATTTTCATAGCACAACCACCCACATTGTCCCTGCAACACCTAATAATTTTCACCCTTGGAACCATGTCATTACCTCAATCTAACTGTCTACCCTTTCGGTGAACCTACCACCACTGCAATCCTTTTGTCGCCGACCTTTTCACGATAATTCATTTTCCACCAACCTTGCCACCATTATAACCATTTCCATTATAGTTCACATTCTCCCTCAAAATGATACATAGAATCGTGGTGACAAAATCTACCTCAAAATGATACATAAAATCGTGGCGACAATGTCTAGATAACAAGGAAACCCACTACATACATTTGCTTTTGCAATACATTGCACCAAGCACATTTAAGTATTAAAGGAAAAGGTTACATCCAGAAGAAAAATGGCATAGTTAGTTGTAATTTCAAACAATCCTCATCAATTCCCTAATGTGGTAGTTTTTCTATAAAGTGAATCTATTTAGCCAAGTCATGCATTGGCAAACGTTGTTTGAGGAAAAATTGCATTAGTTGAGGCCAGGAAAAATTGACCATTTGTGAAGTAATAATAATAATAATCTGTCATCTTGGTCGTTTATGTAATAATAATAAATATATCAAAGAAAATTATGTGAAGAAGGGAGAAAAGGTTATATAAAGGTATTCTTAGGATTTAATCAATATATTAAAAAAATTGTATAAATATAGCATATAAAAGTACTTTTTAAAGGGAATTTTAAAAGTGGTATGTGTGTTTTTCAAACAAAGTACAGAGTTTAAATTGAAGAATTAAGGCGTTATTTTAATTCTCAAAAATTATAGTCTATAATTTGATATTTAAGTGTAAGAATTAAGCATAAGAAGAAAAGATAACTACTATAGCTCAATTAAAAAATAATGCCAAATTCAACTCAAAAGTTTCAATTGAAATTTAAAAATGGATCTTAAATGAAATTTGAGTATTAGTTGATTTTTAAAAATTACAAAACATGTGGAAAAATATTTGTTATAGAAGAATATTTAGGTAATGTGCAGATGCTAATAAAAGGATTAGAATATGAATTCACAGAATATCAACATAAAAATTAGAGAATAGAAAAGAAACTTAAATATTTTGAAAAAAAAATTACAAGGATTCAAAAGAGAATGCCAAAGAAATTTTTCATCTAAGGGACCATAGTCAAAAATTACTTGTGAAGGTCAAGAAGTCCAAGGCTACAAAAATAAATTAGAACAAGGTAAGGAGATTCTCAAGAAGATATTCAATGGGAATCTATTGGATAAGGAAGAATAAAAATTACACTTAAAAAAACCTTGATCAAATGTTATTAAAACACATAAAAGGTTTAAACTATGAAAATAATGAACATCAAAATAACGGTGAATCAAAAGTTGAAGAAATCTTACATCTCATAAATCAACGGTGAATCAGAAGTTGAAGAAATCTTACATATCATAAATCATAATAAAAGTTTACTCACTCAAATTAAGACACTTAAAAATGATAAGAAATCATTGGAGAAAAAAATTATAAAAACTTGTCACAAAAGAAGCATCTAAATCTTCATATGTAACAATCCAAGTTGAAGAAAAGGGAACAAATGTTAATCTAGATAGTATCAAGATTCAAAAAGATTCTAGTCCAATTGAGGTGAAGACATACTCAAATGCAATAGTTCAAACAATGGGAATTCCAAGTGAGGTTCGAGTAATCAAACTAGTGACACCTATATGTGATGAAGATCATATGCTAAAAATAAGTCACAAGAATGCTACAGGTACGTTAAAAGGAAAGAACATCACAAGAAATCCTCATCCAAATCCTAATCACAACTATGGGCACATTATTTAATCATTACATTAGCTTCTATCAGATGAAAAACAATCAACATATCTTTCAAGGAATAATGATGTTAGTATCATCAAGTCTCATAATAATATTAATCTTGGAAGGCTTATAAGTGCAACATTTCGCTTAAGATTAATTTGGGATGGTTATATCATTTCGCATTATGACAATTTTGTACAACACTCAGAAGTTCATATCATATTCTATCCTTGAGGATATTAGTCTCAAGAATTAAGAAAGACAAGAAGGCATTATGAGACATAAAAAATTATATCAAGCATTGCCATCAATAATATTTAAGGACAAAGATTTTCTAAATCAGAAGATAATGTTATAAACATAATACATCATTAATAATTAACTAGCATATTGAAGTGACATGTACTAAAGGGCATGGCTATTATACACTGGAAAAATTTCTTAATATATAAGCAGACCCTCATTAGTATACATATTATACCACTTGTATATTCAACATTCTTATATATAGATATGAATTATCCTATAATAGATATTTACATATTCCATATATTATAAATATTTTATCGAATACAAACCTTATTCGTTACATTCCACACCTATTTTTGGTACTTGCAAGCATTGCAATAGATTACAACTAAAAAAATGTATATGTAAGTATTCAGAAAGTTTTCTATTCATCTAACGCATGGGAATTAGGTATGGCCCAAAACGTTATGTAGGTAAAAGTATTAAGAAACATTTTTTTCAAGGCTAAGAACTTGTAAGACTATGCTTTATCTTTCCAATTGGTACAATCCATCTATAAACCTATTTAAAAGGGCTGTTTGGTCATATTTTGCATGTTCGGATCTATGGCTCTCACACTTATATTAGTTAAATTTAGGTAGAGAAAAGCCAACATATTTTAGTCCTTGGTTATATTCTTGAGAGAATCCTATCTCTCTAAATTGATCTTTCCTTCAAATTTGTAATCTTGGATTATTCTAAATCTAGAAACCATTATAATACATCAAGATCCATTTTCAAAGGAGGAATTGGGTATATGTGGGTAAGGATGGAAAAACCCAATTCCAAAGTGTTGGAGGTGGTTTAGCAAGATTGGGTATATTTTCATGTTGCACACAAGTTTCAGGTTTCATTTATTAATATAGAGCTAATTTCTTCCCATCCCCCACTCTCCCACTTCTTTGTCTTATTCTTATGTTGCTTCTTTAATAGGATATAGGAATGGTTGTGAATTACTTAACCTAAAATTTATTTAGGTCTATTTTTTTCTATAATTACTTATAATATGGAATGTTGTGTATTTATTTGGGTGAAAATCTATAAAATATATCATTATTGAATACTCTTAAATTATAATTTCTTACTTAGATAAAAAACAATAATCAATAAAATTCATGTGACTATCCCTTTCCTTTTTCATTACTTATCATAAAACATTTGATCTAGGAAAGTAAGTTAGTAATCTATTAGCTACATATGATGATCTATCAACCTAATCATTAGGGAATCTAGTAGCTAGCAATAGTGCAAAATCCCAACAATGTTATGCCGCTTTGGATACACTTTAGGGTACTTGGAATATTGAATCCCTGAACATATATCTATATAATCAAATACTATTTAACATGTACCTATAAAGTTGTATTTGGGAATCTAGCTAGGTGATCTCACTTGTATGAACCTTATCTGTTATCTTTTGAGTCATAAAATTATCTCTGTGAATGATGAATCTAAATGTATATCAACACCTAAACTTATCTCCATTATATATATATATATATATATAGATAGATATATATATATATATATTATGAGTATAGAATGTGCCTTGACATAGGAAAGTCATTCAAACCACTAACCCACGAGGATATTAGTGTCCATCCCTTTATTCCACTTGGACCCCTAGCATTGCTTCCTTTCAATTTCCTAGTTTCTAGCACATATTCTTGTTTCGAAAATTTTCTATTTTTAGTAGATTTTCGAGTCCTGAACTTCTAGAGTTTTTTAGGCCTTAAATGGAATATTTTAAGGAATTGAGAAAATATCAATCATTGACTCACATTTATATTATACATTTGTTGTCCTAAGATAAACCTTTCTAACAGGCTATCATGTGCACCAAACATAGATCATATGCCAAAGTTATGACCCCATGAAGTTGATGTTCCAACTAACCCCATGAGGGCCTATACCTTTTGTCGCTTCATCTCCTAGTGTTAGGGTTTTTTATGTTTATGTTTTCTCAGTAGTTATCCATGATAAAAAGGCCTCAGAGCCTCATTGTAACATAGTTCATAAGGCATGTAGCCATCGCATTGCTTTTCAAAGATAAGCTAGCATCATCCGAGCTATTTTGTTTCCATTCTCCATGTAAATAATTTTTAGCATTTGTTGTTTTTTAATGAAATTTTTTTTTGTATCAATTTGCTTTTGTTTAAATTTGTATTTCATTTATCTCTTTCATAAATTTGGTTCTATGGTATCCGAGTGGTATCCTCTTTCTATGTTTTTATATGCAAGTTCCCAACGAGGTCGAGGTATAACCAGTTGGGACTTGAACTAGTTGAGCCCTCGCAATACCAACTTCTCTGGCCTCGAAAATCTCATGTGGTTGAAGAAACGAGAGATGAGGGGGCAAGAGATCCTTCCAATTTGTTTCTTGGAGAAGCCCATGAGTGACAAAGAAATGAGATGATGGACAATTGTTTTCGAGATCCTTCTCTAAATACTAGTGGTCAAAGCATCTTCATCCAGCAGTCATTTCGGATATGCCACCCCCTTTAAGGTACAAGTTAACTTTGAAATTCCTATATTTGAAGGATATATAGATAAAAATGATCAAGGTAGATGGTTAAATCTACTGGAAGGATAATTTTCAGTCAATAATTTTTCTGATAGGGAAAATATTACTTTATAACACCTCAAGCCCACCCTTCATGTCAAGGATTGGTGGGAAACTTAATGTGACCAAAGGGACAAGGAGGAATCCTCCCTATTTCCAGCAGCACCCTCTTGGGATTATTTTTGAGATGTCATCAAGGAACAATATTAACCTTTTGGGAGCTATGAATACAAGTACATAAAATAGACCACACTATGGTAGGAAAGGAACCAAGAAGTATTGGAGATCACGAATATATTTCATACCCTACACATGAAGTTGGGTATCAACCACTCTAAGGGAAATCTGGTACTCAAATACCATGGATGTATACAAAAATACATCCAGGTAGAAATGGAGTTCCTGGACATCTCCTTGCTTGGTGCAACATATTGATATTCCATCAAGATTAAGCAAAAATTTAAACAGAAAAAGTGATTCTTTATATCTACAAATCCCAAGTAGAATAAAGGAACTTCCAACCCATAAAACAAATGGTATATACAAGCTGGAATGACCTAGGAAAATCCATCAAAGCCATAATAAAATAATAATAATTGGAAGATAAAAAAAGACACAAGAAAGTGGTGTGAGTTCCACAAGAGCCCCAACTACAATATAAATTACTGTAGTGAAAATAATTCATTGGTGGCTAAGAAAACATATTCAAAGTAAGATGCATGTTATGACTTGAAGTCAAAACCCAACAAGGCAAAGAGATCATTGGTTCAAAACCTATTGCCACCGTTGCCAACACCAAGATTAAGAGGATTGAGATAGAAGATCTAGAGGGGGAGTGACTCTTCCACTCATATATGTGGGTGAAGGGTTTTCTGTTGTCATTCATTATCAATAGTGGGATTCAAAATAAACTCATCTAAGTATAGTTCATTAAGCGGTTGTTTCTACCAACAACACCACACTTGTAGCCATACACCATCCAGTGGCTCCACCAAGGGTGAGATCTTTGCATCAACCAAAACTATTGCCTTCCCTACAACATCAAACCTTTTACGGATGAGGTACTCTAACATGTTCTTCCATTTGATGTTTGTGATGTTTTACTAGGCAAACCCTACTTGTGGAAACATTATGTTGTGTATGAGTCCATACCTCATACTGTTATTATTACCTTCGATAGAAAACTATACAGGATACCATAGGTAGCCCTTCCTACTTCCATTTCTTTGATATATACTAAGAAATGCATTGATATCATCTCCCAAATTAGGGAAATTGTTTTCTTTATGATTCACTCTCAAAGTAAGGGGAAGATCGTGGCCACAGCCACATCCCCTAGAAAGGGATCCTCTGCATAGCAGAAGCAAGTTGATAATGTCATGGAAGAGTACAGGGACATCTTCTCCTCACCCACAAGGGTACCTTTCCACTATCAGGTCAACCATTCAATCGATCTGACTCTAAGAGCACCCCTACCTAATGGGCCAATCTATCATCTCTTTGTGCTAGAAAACACAAAAATCAAGCGGAAAATCTAGGGATTGTTACAAAAAGGGCACACCTGACCAAGTTCCTCACCTTTTGGAATCTTAATCGTACTCGTACAGAAGAAAGATGGGATATGGAGACTCTGCATTGATTATCTGGCACTGAATAAAATCATTCTCAAGAACAGATACTCGATCCCACGGATTGATGACCTTCTTGACTAGCTCACGGTGGATAAGTACTTCAGCAAGATTGATTTTAAGTTTGGCTATCACCGTGTTCTAATAGAACCCAAAAATGTATCAAAGACTTCCTTCAAGCCCAAGGAGGGTCTCTTGTAATGGTTAGTCATGCCCTTTGGTTTGACAAATTCACGTGTAAATTTTATGAGGTTGATGGGTGATATCTTGTGACCCTTCACCAACTTGTTTTGGGTGTTTATTTGGATGACATCCTCATATTTACCAAGAGTTGGGTAAAGAACTTGCAACATATTTGGTAAGTCTTTCAAACATTATGACGACAAAAACTATGTGCCAACTTGGAGAAATGGTATTTTGGCATGGACCAGGTCCAATATCTAGGCTACATAATTAATGAGCATGACATGCATGCAGATCCACCTAAGATCCAGGCTATTCAGGATTGGGTAGCCCTGACGACTCTATCAAAGCTTTGTAGCTTCTTGGGCCTTTCCAGTTTCTATCAGAGATTCGTGTTGGATTTCTCATATCACATGGCCTTTGAGTCAAGTTACCAAGGGAAGAGAAAAAGAATTGGTTTTTGGTCTGAGTCACAAAAAAATGCATTCTTTGAGTTGAAACATGGCCTTTACTCTACTTCAATCCTCACAGTATCAAACCTACAACAACCATTTGAGATTGAGATAGATGTCTCTAACTATGCTATTGGTGCAATTCTCACCCAACATGGTCATCTGGTGTCCTATCATAGTGAGACGCGCTCTCTAAGATTATTTGGAAATACCCTACCTATGATAAGGAGATGTATTCCATCGTGCAAGATTTTCGACAATAGAAACATTACATTATGGGGAAGGAAGCGATCATCCAAATAGATCACTAAATAGCCCAAAATTGACATAATAATCGATGCATTTGTTTTAAGCATATAAGACAATATCCCATTCCTATTTCCTTTTTGCCCTTTTATTATTCCATATCTTAATTTATTTTTGTATTTACTTGATCCAAGGAGATGAACTGATTTTGTTGGTTCTACCATGAACTATATATATATATAGATATATAGATATATATATTATATTAAAAAATTAAAAATATATAAAATTAAAAAAAAATAAACGTTAAAATGGCCACAACGTACCTGCAGCCATCACCACCACAATATTTTCCATCTGTCATTGTCATACCACAACCACCCACATTTTCCTTGCAACACCTAATAATTTTCACCCTAGCAACCTTGTCATTACCGCAATCTATCTATCAACCCTGTCGGTGAACCTACCACCGTTGCAATCCATTTATCGTCGAACTTTCCACGACAATTCATTTTCCACCAACCTTGCCACCACTATAACCATTTCCATTATAATTCACACATTCCCCCTCAAAATGATATACAGAACCGCGGGGACAAAATCTAGATAACAAGGAAAGCCACCACATATATTTAGTTTTGCAAACATTGTTTGAGGAAAAATTGCAATAGTTGAGACGAGAAAAATTCGGCCATGTGTGAAGATTAAAGAGATTAAAAATAATAATGATAATCTATTATCTTGTTCGCTTATATAACAAGGAGCCACTATTGTGGCGCTAGTCCCTGCCGGTTAATAGAAGGGTTTGGTGAGTTATTATGATGAGATTTAATAGGTGTTTAATTTGCATTATCATCAGAGCTGGTTTGCATTACTAGTGTGTTGTAGGCATGCTTATTTGTATTAAGATTTAGTGAATTGGATAGTGAATTGTTGTATGGACTTTTTGACTTTATGCAAAGAGTGAAATATAATGAACTTTGCGTTTGTTAAGTAAGAATTGTGATAAATGTAAGAATAGTTTTAGACGTAATTTTCCAATGTGTCATGATTTAGAAAGTGTTTACATTAATAATTAAAATGTAATAAAATTTAAGAGTGAATCATGGAAACCTTGACGGGGAAAAACTATAAAAGGTAATAATAATGCATTATAATGTATGAAGAATTAGAGAGTGTTAAAGTAAGTAATGTATTTTAATAAGCATGGGGTATAAAATATATTTAAATGCATAATAATGAATTCATGGTGCATAAAAGATAGAATTTTTTTATTTTTTTACATTTGAATATTATGGAAATATTCATAAAATGATAATGAGCAAATAAACATTATTATGAATATAAATTTGTTAATTAAATCCGTGGTGGAGAGTGTTCAATATTTAGATAAATGATTGTCGAAAGTCAAAGAAGAACTTAAGCATTTAAAAATTATGGAGTCTTGAGCCCATAATTGAAAGATTAGATATCTAGTAACATGTTTGGACATAAGTGATTCCATTGGGGTTAATGTCAATGATTAGGGAATTATTCCATGGTCAAAAGAAAAAAAGATATATTTATTTAAAAATATTGTTTATTATAACTTTAGTGTGAACTTTAAATTTGTCCAATTACTAATTAGCAAAGAAAATAAACCCTGCATCTAATTTCTAATTGGTAATTTGTTGCATTTAATTAGTAATTTGTTGTGATGCAAAAGGACATGACTTTTGGTCTTTTTTATAGTTTTGGGTTAGTAAATATAGTATCTAAGTACAATAGCAAAGCAATTTTGATAAGTTTATTTTATAAATTAAAAACTAAAATAAACAGATTAAAATTAAAAAAACATTTAAACTCTACGAGTTGAAATGTAAATTGATCATGACCTGCAAGAAAAAATTCATTATCTTTTGGTGTTGTATACTCTTGCTTTTTGCAATATCTGTGTTCCATTTAAGCAAGTTAGTTTTCTTATTGAAATTTTTTCAAAGTATAATGAAGGCACTTACATCACAGATAAACAGATGCCATTAAACATAGTTGTTTTTCTATTTTGTGATTATCTTAATTAGGGAGTATAGTTTAATATAATTCATTTATTTGACATAACATAAGCATAGGAGATATGATGACATATAGAATGACGAAATTTGGGATAATTGAAAATAATAAAAGAATGGAGATTGACTATACCAGTTCAAATTACTCTATTTATTAGTTAGAAATAATGTTTTGACACTTCAAATTACTTTATTTATTAGTTAGAAACTATTTATTAGTTAGAAATAATGTTTTGACACTTCAAATTACTCTTTATTAGTTAGAAATAATGTTTTGACACCTTGATTTTTTAAAAGTTATTATGTTATTAAACTTTATACCTGGTGACAAGAAAGGCTTGCCTTGCCATAAGCTAATTATTGCAGGTTAATACAACTGGGAGAAATGATATTACATGTTATAAATTATGAAAGTCATATTCAATTAATATTGTTTTAAATAAAAAATAGATAACAGTTCATTTCAATGTGCGAATCTTTTTATTCAAGGAATTTTATTTCTTTGTGATTGGAAGTGTAGTCTTTCCATTATGAATACTGAATAATAAAAATATTATAGGAAATTTATACTTAGTTAAAACTATAAATAATTTAATAGTTATAATTAAATATGAATGGATAAGCAGTATTTAATATTATATGGGTAATTTAAATCATAAAATGCATTATTTAT